>JAKEPQ010000781.1:6565833-7810000 GCA_024500445.1 Entomyzon cyanotis
TCTGCCCAGGGTTCCAGTTTCCACTTTAAAAAACAAACACAGAAATGCAGGGGAAAAAATTAATATCTAACATTTAATCTTTCCTTTCATATAAATTTTTGCTTCCTCACAGCCCAGGGAGAGTCCAAGACCAGGCTGGACTGCAGGACTCATTCCCAAATTAATGATTGTGGATCTGCTTGGACATTGATGGCTCAAATCATTTATTTGTCCTGGGCTAACTTGAATGACCTCACACTCCAGATGGGATCAGACTGCCCCAGATGGAATCAAACCACCCCAAAAGAGATCAAACTGCCCCAAAAGAGGTCAAACTGCCCCAAAAGAGATCAAACTGCCCCAAAAGAGATCCAGCTGCCTGGCTGTGGGTGCTTAGTTGTGTGATGGGAGAGATGGCCCAAGGCTGGCCCCTGGCCAGGGGCTCCCAGGGGGGTTCTGTGCTATCCAACGTGCCTGATGGATATGGAGACATCCAGACAGACGTGGATGTTGGAAGAAGAAGGGAAGAAATACTTCCTTGCTTTCTAAGCGTGGCATTTTTGTACCTCAGCAAATTGGCGTCGCTACCACCGGCAGTCCTTACCTTAAAATATGGGCATTTCTCTGCTGGAAATGCTTTCCTGCACTATTTCCTTGACCTGAAAGCTGGGAGTGTCAATACATCAGCACTGAAGTCTGCTGAGTGCCTAGAAATAAGGGGATATCATCTCCAAAATGAGTGCCCACCAGGCTCTGTCAGCTCTGCCAGCGCAGAGCAGCTCTTTGCAACTTTGATTTACTGGCAATTGTTGGAAAAGGAGCAAGCAAGGAATGAAAACCCAATATTTCCATTACCGTTTACTTAATAAAAAAATATTGTAGGGAAGTCAGACATCATAAAACGCCCATCCTCGCTCTGTATTTACAGGGTCATCCAATAACTTGAGCCAGACCAGTAATCAATTTTAAAAAGCCCTTTGCAATTGAAGGCACAGACAAGTGAGTGCTCAATATCAATATTCCCCCAGCAGAGCAGCAGCCACGCGGCTCTGGAGAGCCCCAGCCACGCCAGGCTGAGTTAGATCCTCACAGGCGATGAGGTGCTTTGCAGGGAGTGCTGGAGAGGGAGGGAAGCTGATTTCCCAAGGAGCCTTTTGGAACTCTGAGAAATTCCTTCTCCAACGTCCCCAACAGCTCTTCTGCATCATCCACTCACCAAACGCCTTCTCACTGATGTGGAAGGTGTTTTTACCATCAAGCTCTGGGGTTCTGGGCAATCCATGGGGCAGAAGTGCTGCTTGTGGCAAGAAAATCTCAGTTCTGAGGAGGTGGTTTCTCCTCTCCCCCAGTATTACATCCCCCCTTCCTTGGCTGCTACTGGTCCTTCCCATTGTCCCAGAATCCCAGAATGGTTTGGGTTGGAAAAGACCTTCAACACTCTGTCATTCTGACCCCTGGGCTGGTGGCTTTAGGGCTACCCAAAGGCATGTCCAGCTCAGAGCTGAGGCTCTGCTCATGGGCAGCTCAGAGTGTTCAGCTTCCTCAGAGTCACTTTGGGCCACATCGACAAGAATTCCTTTAAGAGGAGAAACCTCAGGCTGCTGCTGAAGAAATCAAGGTCAGCTCAAAGGTGTTCACAGTCCGGAAAATGCCCTCCAGGTAGGAGCAGGTGGACCAAGGCAAAACCACACCATCCTTTTCCTTCCTGTTGTCTGCACTCATCCTCCAAAGCCATTTTCAGATAAAATGTGCTGTTTCAAGAGCTGCTCCTTCTGAGGCTCATGCCTCATCCCTGAATCCCCAGGGAGCAGCAGGAAGTTGCAGGGAGCAGGAGGGGCCCAGCTGTAAAGTCAAAGCAGCACTTCTGCCAGAGTCACCCAGCATCTCTCATTTCTCAGTCGATGGTTTAATCTATTTTAATGATTATCAATACTGATGGTGAGTGTAATCACCTTGTCTGATACAATTGCTAGAATCTAAAAGTCAACTTGATTTTAATGGTTTATCATTAGGAGTATTATTTAGTCAGATTAAACTGGTCTTAATTCCTCCACAGTCATTATTTAAAAGCTGTTTGGAGCACATTAGGGCGACCTCCCTCATCCCGGAATGAATCAATGCCCTGTCTCCATCCCATATATTTCCAGCAGCCTCTCACAAGCAGCCACACGATGGACACCAAGGCTCTACGAGCTGTTAATATTCATGAATCCTCCCTCCTGCCGTTCAGATTCCCTTAGCTGACCCCACAGCAGGGGCTGGTTGAGCTCTCCTGCTGCCATGGGGTTGTTAACCCACTCTGGCAGCAGCAGGGCTGGGAAACACCCATGGACTGGGATAGGGAGAGGCTGAAGAAGCTTCCAGGGAACAGCGCCAGAGCCTTCAGAGCAAGTGCTGTGCTGCCAGAGAATCTCCAGGTGCATCCCTGTCACTGCCCACAGCAGGGCACACAGTGCAGCAGCAATCCCAGCTCATCCGAGGTGGGATTTTTCCATGGGAGCTGGGTTTTCCAGCTGCATGGATGTTGTCCCGAGGCTCCCAGCGAGCATCAGCTGCTGCCTGCCCATCCCCTGCAGGGAGCGGAACGATGTCCACCAGCGCCTTTGGGAGTAAAAACTCCCGATGTCACCCAGACCTTGGCTCGGGAGCCGGATGGTGCTGTGGAGCAAGGCTGGATCCTCTGCTGCCTCTTCCTGCTCAGGTACCAAACCCGATCTCTCCTCCCTCCTCCTGCTCAGGTACCAAACCCGATCTCTCCTCCCTCTACCCGCCTGGGTACCAAACCCGATCTCCCCTCCCCGGGACCAGCAGCCCTGCCCACCCTCAGCCCCAGAGCCCCCCACGAGCAGCCCTCTGTCCCCGGGAAAGCAGGGAAGCGCTGTGCTGCTGAGGCCTGGGGAAGGCTGAGCACCTGCAGGGACTCTGCTCGGTGTGGTGGCATTAGCTCACTGCAGCCACAGCCCCGAGCACATTCCATGTGTTTTCCACATTATCTATCAAGGGGTTTTTGCCCCTCTCACAGGGGTTGTACCAAAAAATTGTGGGAGCATCTTGTGTTGCTCCCAGAGGATGCTGAAGAGCTCTTTAGTAGGCGTTGGAGGGAATGAGATGCTGGAACAACCAATTGTGGCCATGCTGCTCCACATTTGTGCTGAAGCAACTTTCCTTCCCAAAATAACACAAGTTCAGGCAGGGAGAACACAAGGATGAATTTAAGAAAACCTTACATTCCAAGAGACAGGCAGGAGGTGCAAATGAAGCAGTTTTCTTCTTTTAAATGTTTTTTTTTTTAATTGAACAAGAGATCAAACCCAATGTGTAACATCCAGGAGTGACTCCAGTCCTGGAGGAGCCTTCTGAGGACAACAAGAACTGTGGTAGCTCAGCGATGGGATTAATTTGTTTAAAAATAAAGCCCTGGAGACATTTTAGATGTTTCCTTTAGTTAATGAGATTTCCATGATAGTTAAAACAATAAAATTAGCAAACAATGCTGTTAATCTCGGATTACAAGCAGCACCAGGGAAGAATTAGTAAAATAAATCAAGAAGATTTAAGGCATTTTGCTCTCCGATAAAGTAGCTGGGATGGGAGTTCCACACTGTGCTTTCCTGGGATTAAGGAAGAGGTGATCTGGATCTGCCTTTCAGCCTTTAACCTGGAATATTTTAGCATGGAAAGAACATTTTCTCAAGCCTAAATCTTGATTTAAGCCATACACAATAATTACTTATCTATGACCTATAAATAAATAACTACCACAGCTTCACATTTAAAAATTCAAATTATTTTCAATCCAAAGCCTCAAATTGCAGCAACTTTATACACCCCACATTCGGCTGTTCTAACCAGCAGTATGAAACAGGGATAAAAAGACATCCCAAAATAGGATTACACAGAACAGCAATAAAAGGGGAAATAATCTTTGAAGAAATGATGGAAGAACAAATTCTAAGGGCATTAAGAAGGAACAAGTCATGGTTTCAATCACTGCCAGGCAGGAGATTGCTAATCTCATGTGCACAGTAGATAAATCTGGGAGGACAACAAATTGCATTTTAATTTATGGAGTGAAAAGGTTAATTTTTAATTCCCTCTGCTCACTCCAGAAATCAGAGAAATACAGACTGAAACTAACAAAGTAATGGAGTTCTCTGAGGTGGATCCTCAAAAACACAGAGAAAACTTTCCATTTTTAGTGTGGGCTTTTGGCACACAAAGAATTTAAATACAATCAGTTGAACACATTGGTTTCTTTTGTTATTTAAAAATAAATTTATTATTGATTAGTTTTTGTCACTTAAAATAAAATTTATATTGTGTTCCTTTAAGTCACCTGAAATCAAAGGGAAGGAGCTTCACGATCAGCCCACAAAGGCCCATTTTCTGTACTCCTTCAGGGCAAAAAGTTCCATCACATTTTACTTGTAACCCTAGAAAAGAGAAAATACAGAAAAATCCCAGCTCCAAACTCCAGATCCCCTTGGGTGTGTGGCTCAAATACCCATGAAAATGTCCTTTCTATCTCATCCTTGTGCTTGCAAGGGTCCTAAGTGTCAAATAAAAGAATAAGAGCAAGGTCAATCCAGGAAAAACTGGGGAATCTCACATTGCCCTGCATTGCTCCAGCCCCAGTGCTGAAAGTGCTGTGGGCTGGGAGGAGAGGTCGGTAAGGAGAAAAAGTTATTAAAAAGTTATTAAAAAACTCTTCTTAGCAAGAGCTCAGCAGGGCCTGATCACCAAACACAATTCTCATCTCCCGCAGAATTTCCAGGCAGTCAGATCTCCAGGCATTGACACTCAGACAACAAATGAGTCAACATTTAGTGCTGTTTTCAACGCAAGTTGGGCAATTTGACACAATTATTTATTCCCATTGTAAACCAGACCATTGAAAGGCTGCTCATCTCAAAAGAATTAACAAGTGTGTCCTTGTTCTTTTTCCTGATGGTGTCAGCTCTCCAGTAAAAGCATTGACTTGGAGCTCAGACAGCCCTTAAATACTAAATAATGACAATTCTCCAGAAGTTTTGCTGGATAATCACGAGTTTTGTACTTGAGTTCTGAACTTGGTACAAACCACTTTGCTTTCTAATCAAGGTTTCCCTGTGAAATGGGAAAAGTGCTGAAATCCCACTGTGGATCAGAGAATGCCAGAACCATGGAATTTTGAAGGCTGGAAAATCCTGGGCTGTATCACCCTGAGCCCCAGTTTGCTAACAGCACCAGAGCTCTGCAGGTGAATAAATGATAAACACTAATGATGTGGAGCTTATCAAAGAGTATTTCCAGAATGGTTTTCCAGCAAATATATCAGCTGCTTCTGTTTTTTAGAAAAGGCTAAACTGCCAAAATACTGCATACAGGAACTTTCAGACCTCAAGAGACAGCCCAAAGTGGAGGAGACAACCAAACTGAGTTCCAGAGTAAACTCCCTGACAGCCACCAAGCTACTGCAGTAAATCTGTTCCATGGAAGTAAACAATGTACTGACAATTTAAAAATCTGAGATGGATTTGAAAACCTAGTTTAAAAACTGGAGGCAAACCTAAGCACTTGCAGGAGTGCAGAGAAGCTGAATGTCTGGCTGGGAAACTCTCCTGGCTCAATTGTCAGGCCAGGCTTCTATTTTTAGTGCAATAATTAA
This sequence comes from Entomyzon cyanotis, assembly GCA_024500445.1. Taxonomy (NCBI): domain Eukaryota; kingdom Metazoa; phylum Chordata; class Aves; order Passeriformes; family Meliphagidae; genus Entomyzon; species Entomyzon cyanotis. The sequence continues at coordinate 6,571,460 of JAKEPQ010000781.1, forward strand.
ATTGCAAAGCCTGATGTTTTGTGGAGGATAGAAAGGATTCCAAAGGTGCAGGGGAAGTCTGTGTACAGCAGCTTGGCTCTTGCTGAATAAACTCTGGCTAGCCAGTAACAGCCTGGCCATGCTTAATGAAAACATGTGCAAGAGCTGAACACAATTCCCTGACAATAGGGTGATGTCAAAGCAAAAAAAAAAAAAAAAAAAAAAAAAAGTCTCGGTGAAGGGCTTTGTCTGAACTAGACTCAAAGCAGTTATTTGGGTTTGAAGGGAGAAGGGGAGGAAGGACACAGGGTGGGAAATTAGAGGAAAGGATGAAGAAAATCCAGAAAAACTGGATTCAGGCTGATAGAAACTTCATGGTGGTGCTGCTCCAAGATCAAGGGCAGGACTGAGTTAGGACTTTAAAACATGTAGGACCGCACCCCTGTGAACAAGGGAAATGTTAAATTATCATGGACAGAACTTAAGCTCTAATAAAATCCAACCCAGGGTTAAGCATCCCGGAGAAGCTCCAGAGTATCTCGAGGAATCCCAACCACCTCTCACTGCAAAGTGAGAGGAAACACTGACTGGAACAGAAAATTATGTCCAATTTATAATTCAAATGTGCAGAGATGAAACTCCTCTCAAAAGGAAAAAAAAAAAAAAGCTAGTGCTTTACAGGCAACTGGACACTTCCATTAATTATGGGAATCACTGGCTCCTTGTACAACCAACCCACCTGAACTGCAGCCACCAAAGAACTGGGATGAGTGTGTGGTGATCCTGTTAAAGCTGAAATGACTGCAGGGGAATCCTGCCCTGCAGCTGCTGCTCCAGCTGTGAGCTTGAGCCCATTTGTTTCCAGAATTAGTCCATGCCAGCCATGGCAGATGGAAGCAAAGGAATAGTGCAGCAGACACAGAGTGAGTGAACTCTTAATCCTGCCTTGGACCTTGAGAAATGAGGGTTTATTTTCCACCTAATGAAACTCTGGACACAATCAGGAATAAAGTCGACCAGAATTAGGCAATTTCTCCTCAAAACAGACTGCTACACAAATACCAATGATGAAACACCTCCCTCTTGGAAATTAGGATTTTTGGGGTTAATTCCTCTGTTTTCCAAGACCCAGGTGAGCCTGTCCTTTGGTTTCTGAATTAAAGTGATGGATCAATTTGTCAGATTTTTATTTGCTTGCTTTGCAAGGAGGAGCAATGAAGCTGTTTTTAAAAGCAGTGCCTTCCTTTACCTTCAGGGCTCTCCAAGCAGGAGGTCTGCTTTTGTTTTCTCTTGATTACAAATACTTCATCCATTCCCAACCAACACTCTATACTTGACCAGATTCCTGTAAGCTCCTCAACCTGATTTGGAAACATCTGTTTCCAATATCATTTGAACTGGAGGACTATTAACAAGATTGGATTCAGACCCCAATCAAGGCAGAACCCAGGAATTAATGTCATGTGCAGGCTGGCACTGCAATCCCAGGGCAGAAATGGAGAGGGGGAGTTCTGGGGGCAATAAAAACTTGATTTTTAGAGTCTACCATAGAAAAGCAAATCTGTACAGAACGTACTGTGAGGGTCATCAAGATCAATTTCTAGGGGGGTTTTGGGTAAATAAATACTGCCTGGTTTATGTTTCCAGCTGGGGGCTGGAGGACAGGAAAGTCAGGATTTTGTTGATGGAATAACCCTGAATCCCACAATCTGCTCACAGAATGCATTGTCCCATCAAACATAAAACTCTCATTTGCTTCAAAACAGGACTCAGTTCAGTCTCCTCACCTCAGTGGGGGATTGTGTTCCATGATGCAGAAGGTTTTGCCCAATCCACATTCCAGGGGTTGGGAATGACAGTGGAATTGCAGGGCTCATCCCAGGGCCAGAGCTGTCTGCTCACTGTGATTGCAGGGCTTATGAAATTACTTTAATCAGAGAGACACCACTGATGCCTGGGAATCATAACTTCTGGACGAGCTCCAGGTAAATCTGGTGAAGGATTTGCTTTTAATCTGGAATGGATGAACACAATATGCTGGAATCACTCCTCATTCCATCCTGGTTTATAGCTCCAGTTCATGGAGTTAAGCACCAAGATGTTTTCACACACAAACCTGCAATTCTTCCTGCAGAAAAAAAAAATCAGAAAATCATCTTTTTATACTCTTTTAAGTGCAAATCCACGCTGTGGTAACAAGACAGGTGACTGTAGTGCACAATCCCAATCCATCCCTGTTCACCAGGTGTTTAAACAAAGGTAAAATATTTCTCCAAACATTTTGCTTTTAATTTCTTGAGCCCAAAATGGCCATGTTCCATCTAGAAAGAGAATGACTAACAGCAACTAATACATTGTGGGAATCTTGGGTATGAATATATTAATTTTAAAAAATCAAACCAGCACAATGTGCAACCCCTCCCCAAATTTTAGTGTCTACTTATTGTATCCAAGTAATAAACTACCCTGTGCAATGTGGCTTTAATGTTGATATTTTCTATAAACTTACTATTCTTGTAAGAATTATCACTATAGAAAGGGTGCAAATTATTGAACATCAAGAAGATTTTATTATCAGGTTAGAAAAAATGTGATTTTTTAAAAAATCCACTTTATTTCTGATCTACTTATTAACAAACCTGTCCTGAGAATCTTTAGCTGTAATGGGAGAAGGATACAAAAGTGTCAAGGAACAAAACTCCAAAACTCCCAACCATGGCCAAGGCAAAGAGCAGGTAAGAGGTGCCTTCTGTGGATCTTCTCTGGAGCTAAACCAAATATTATACACAAATTCTTAAAGTAACTGTTTGATAAATACAAAGAAATGTTAAAATATGCCCCACAGTAGACAGTTGGAGAGAATTTTGGCATTTTGTGGTACAACACATTCAAAGAGTTCCAAGCATTCTTGTCCATGTCTTCCTGGGGTTCTCAATTTTTTGAGTTTTAGCACAAATCACTGAAAATTCAGGAACTGTTGTAGTTCTTAGAACTCTGGTTAATGCCATTTTTGTGGGAATGCAAACAGCAGGGATAATCTATTTCCAAATGATGACTAGTTTTTAAGGGATCTGTTGCTGTAGCAGTCTATTTAGTAGATCTTTTTGAAAATATTGTGGCATTCCAGGTAGAGAGGGAGTATGAATAGGCTTAGAAATTAATTAATAATTTCCATAATCAATTAAAATATCTGTATACAATTGACAAAGTAAAGCCTTCTTGACTTTTGATGTGTTTTTTGGGGTTTTTTAAAATATACTGATAGTGAAGAGGCTGTGGGGAAAAGTCATGGCATCTTGGTGAAAAGGGGCTAAGATTTAAAATTAATTTCCCTCTATTTCTAACTTTTATTCCCATTGGAATAGTTTGGAGAAAGAAAAGGGGACATGCCACTTCCTCATGACAATCACACAAAACAGGTTTCTGCTCTCATCTGATAAATCCAGCTGTAAATATTCCCTCCCTCTTCCCCTGCCAATCAATCCTCTTCCAGCACTCAAAGACCATCACTTTCCTAAAATTCTCATCAGCCTTCTCCAAGTGGGAAAAAAACCCAAACTTTTTTTCCAGTCACAAAAGCAAAGTGGGGGTTGGTTTGAGTTAAGGAAGACTCAGTGTGAGGGAGAATCCAACACTGGAAGCAACAGAAAATAGAGTAAACAAGTGCCAAAATCACATTTTTTTATGGAGCTGAGGGGATCTGCTGCCCAGGTAAAACACACAGGACACAGAGCCCCAAATACAGCCTGACATTTCAATCATATCAGGAGAGCTCTGCAAAAGAAAAGCACATGGATTTTGGCAAGAATGCTCTGAGGCATTTCAGAGGATTAAACTGAGAGTCCATGGGTGAGTTTGTGGACAGAACTCCTTTCAAGCAGTTCAGTGCTGCTCTTCAGATGACCAAAGAGGGCTAGAAAGGGTTTAATCTTCATCTCACAACAATGCAGATCAAAACTGGTGCCAGGCTTTGGGATATGACACTAATATCAATCCAGTCCTCCTGCTAAAAAAGCCTGGGCACAACAAATCAAACCAAAACTAACAACTGTAGCTCGAGCCAGGAAAAAAAAAATAGAATCATCCTGTCTGGAGAAAGCAAAATACTCATTTTTCACAGTTTCAGAGTTGTTGGTTTTCTCACTCTGGCTGTGTTTTGAAAATAAGCTGCTTCCCTGCTGGGCTGTGCTGCTGGATTACAATTATTTCCCTGGCATTAGCAGGAAGGCCATCAAGCTGCTGCAATAGGCTGTGAACTTTCCTGCTGGACTGACAGTTGCAGGTACAATGGTGATTTTCCACTTTTATTGATTTTTTTTTTTTTTTTTTTTTGTGGTCTCCACGTGGATGTTTACAGCATTTCCCACAGGCAGAAACACAACATTTATGTTCTGTTAGTTCAGAGCAGCACATCCTCGGGACCCAAAGGACACAACAAGCTGCTGAAAGGAACGATTTTATAACTTCTTGATTTTGGGATGTGTGGGAAAACCATCCACATACGTGATTTCTAACTCCTCGTTAAAAAGTCCTCCAGATTTCTTTAAAGTACACAAACTTTTCAGGACTCTTTTGGGTGGGATTCTTTTTTTTTTTAAATGGGAATAGGTAAGAACTTATATTTTTCCTAGGGATTGCTGTGCTCCTGAGGAGCAGCTGACAGAGGGCAGTGACACACAGAGCTCCGCATCCCACAATCCAGGCTGTGCCCAAATTCCTCAGGCTGCGACTGCCTGGAATGACACACAAACAAATTAGCTGAAAAATAACATCTGCTGCTGATTTGAGGTCACTTTCTGTTTGCAGTACAAATATGTAAATGTAAAGGTAGAATTTCATGTCTCTTTTTCTTGGCAGCAGTGGAAGTTCCACCTCTTTTTTCGGGGCTCTCTGCCCACCCCTGCTCACCATCATAATTGTGCTCATTGCAACAACTGGGGGCAGCAGTGGAGGAACTGCTGGGGAACTCCTTGGTGGACATTGCTACAGAGAGAAAGTGTTCATTCTCATCTCATCTCTTACTATATATTTATATATTATTGTATTATAATTATATATTATATCCAATAATTTAGGATTAAATGACGGCTAATAAACAAAACTGCTGAGTAGAATTAGAAGGTAACTTTCTTTCCAGATATCTCGATTAAAAACTGCAAAAGCAAGGATATTAGAAATGTGAATTGCTAAAGCCTCACCATGGTACTGATGATCACATCATTTTGGAGCAGGCAGTGGCAGTTCAGAGCACCAAAGCCTGGGTTTGTTTCCAGAGGAGGCAGCAGGAAGGAAATCCCTCAGCACTGCCTATCTCCAGGTTTATTATCAGTTCCATATTGAATCGGCTTTATCCTTATTTAGTCTGCAGGGAGGCATCTGGTTTACTTCAGCTTTTTGTTACCTCTGCTCTACCATGGATTTTCTTTCTTTTTTTTTTTTTTTTAATTGATGAGTTAATGGTTTTGATTTGATACAATATGAACAGAGCTGTCTTCCATTTCAGACAAAACAGTAGTCCATGGGCAGGCTGAGCATTCCAACCACTGCTGGGATTTTCTCAAGCACAACTCCAGTAATTTCATTCCCCAGAATATGGGGTTTTTAATGCATATATTGAAACAGAACACACGAAGATGTCAACATATTTTACGTTATAAGCAAATAAAGCCCAGTTTCAATCAGTGGGGAGGAAACCAACTGAACCCCACAAAGAAATAAGGCTTGGTTTCAACTCCCACATATTTCCACAAAAACCATGGAATCAGTTAAAACATGGAACCAGATTACACAAATCTATTGCATTCTTTATGTCTATATCAACTGAAAGTACTCCATGGAAAATATTCACAGATGTTTGTGGGTCAGAAACGAGAAGGAAAGGAAAACTGGAAGCAATAGGGAAAACTGGAGGCAACAGGTCTCAGAACTCCAGAATTTGTACACTCTATTCTTTGATCCCTCTGGAAAAAAAAGTATTTAAATGCTGCAGGAAAATCAGTAAAAACTGTGCTACATCATGGAGAACATTTTAATTATTGTAAAAACGTGCCTTTTGTCACCTTCTGATTCTTGAGCTCACAGTAAACAAATTGTGAAACCATAATTAGGTCCTTGTTCACACAAAGAGCAGCAGTGACAATCTGAGAGAGGAGAGACATTTGCTTGTTCAGTAGGCAAACAATTTGAAATAGCTCAACAGCACAGAAATGTTGCTTCATAATCATAACGGGAATGACAAACACCAAATCACTGCCAGAAAAAAGCATCCATGTAAATATTTGGGCAATTATGACTTGGTTTATAGACAGCAGATCAGTGAACAGAATACAAAACTCTTCTCTCCCCGTGTGGATTTGGCAGTGCAATGTTAGGTTCTCCCAGAGTTTAAAGGGACAATTTGAAAGGGACAATTGAAAAAGCAGGAATATGAACAGATCACCTGGACTGGCAGCTGGTTTGTTAAAGAGCAGCCTAGGAAATTGGTCAGATCTGCAACCATCCTGACCTGCAGGAAGGCCCAGGACAGTGCTGGATCCACTCTCCCACTCTGGCTGGCGAATTTGACTGCAACAAATTCCAGAAGGAATTGTAAAACAGTGTAAGCAAAACAAGGTTCAATAACTCAGAAGTTGTTTTTTTTTTTTTAAATAAAAGATTAAAGCTGCAGGTACAGGGACCTCTCACAGCAACACCCCCTAGCCTTTGGAAGAACTTGGTGTCACCACAGCTCAGCAGGTCCTACATCACCTGACAAAAGGCACAAATCATAAGCTCCTTTTTTGTGACCTGCACTGAAATACCATTTTGTGCTCACCAGAACTACATCACAAGCCTTCTACAGTCACCTGCTGTAAACACCAGCCCTTCAGTTCCTGAAATCAGAAAACCCTCATAGAAGGGCTCAAAATGAACAGAGAGTTCTCAGCTACTCTGAAGCCCCAAAATTGGAGAGCTATGATTGACAATGAGGACCAGGGAGCAATCCCAAACCTGAGCCTACTGGACATATCTTGATGAATTCTACGCCCACAAACATGACAGTTTTACTGTAAAGCCCTTTTCCAATTAATATTTCAGCTCACATTTCTGCAGCTCAGCAGCTGAGCAAGCGTGGTTTGATTTCACTCGATTTCCACAGCCCTTTTACCAGTTCAGTAAATTACATCCCCATTATGGGCACAGACTTTGGAGTCAATCCCATGTGTTTCCAGGCATTTGTACCTGCTGAGATCATTCCCACTTTTCCTGTGTCATCTCCTACCTGCATGCCTGAAACCTGAACCCAGTGGCCAAGTGATTCAGCACTGTGCAAGTGCCAATTTCAGTGCTGCTCCTGACCTTTTCCCAACCCAAACTGAATTGGCAGGACAGGACTGGAGGGAGAGCACGGAATTTAAATAAACCTTGAGCCAGCTTGTGCTGCAAGTGCACACACAACTCAGGGTGGAGGAGATAAGAGAGGAGAGGTGATTTATTCTCATTTGCTCTAAGTGGCAGAGATTAGTGTCAAGTCAGTACAACAGCACAGTACATCAAGCTCATTTGTCAACCACCAAATATTTTTGCAAACATGAACAACATGCTTCTCTGGCATATTATTCTATCTGTATTATGCAGATAGAGGAACATATCCAAGATAAAATTAAAAAAAAAAAAAAAAAAGGCAGCTTTTGCAAAAGGCTTCAGGCAAGATTACTCATGTTTGAATCTGAGAAGTGCTTAAGACTTTCAACTTAGGGGAGTGCAGCAAGCAGAAAGCAGACAATGGAAATGAGCCCTGTGCCAACACTCCAGCACTCCCACACATCCCTGGCACATTCTGCAGGAGGTGCCAAAGCCAGGGTGTTCCATTCCTGCCCAATCTCCTGCTCTCTGCTGGGGAGATACTGAGAACATGTGCATGCAGCCGAGGAGCCATCATTCCTGGACGGAGATCCAATTCCAGAAGTTGATTTCTGCCTCCATTCCCAGCCTGTGCAAATCCCCAAATCCCGTTAGGGCTGCTGAACATCCTCTGTGCAAAGCCTTGAGCATCCAGACAGCCCTGGATGCAGCAGCTCAGGCAGCCCAATCTCCCACAGAAAGCTGCCAAATTCCAGGGAATAAATACAGCCACTGGGAATGAGGCATTACCCACACAGTGCTGCTCCTATTCACCAGTTAACACACACAAGTTGAACTTCCAAGAAATAAAAATACTTTGTGGATCCAATAAGGAACACTCCAAATTTATTGCTGCAGCATTTCGGTCTGAGCTCGTGTTGGATGAGGCTGTCATTGACACTGAGGGGCCAGAAATCTGCTACAGGATGAGCTAAACCAAGGGATTTATTGGAATTTAAGACCCAAACTCTGATTTTTCATGTTAAACATGATGCTAATAAAATCACAGTACTTTTTAAAAGGTACTCACCCAGATCCCGAACACTCTACTCACTCTTTCAAAATATATTTATATAAAATATTTATCTATTTGTTGGTCTCATGCAATTAATTTGAAGATAATGCTATGAAAAAAGTAATTTATGACTAAGATTCCAGGTGAGCTTTAAAGTTTACTAAAATCCATCCAACCTAATCAGTGACTCCATATTGCATCAGTTTGTGTTATTTAACACTCCAGAGGAAACAGGGGAAGCATAAAAAACTTGCAGAAAGCAGATGTAGGATAATCCTGCCCCAAAAATTCCCTAAATGATGGCACCGTTATGCACCAAACCATTCAAATCTTGAAAAAGCTTCAAAGTTTGTTTTTACAGAGCATCATTCTCTGTAAAATTAGGGCTTACTTTGCTCATCAGCCAGAAACTCCTTTTTCTTTCCATGAGACTTCAAGGTTTTGTGGCTTTAAATGCTGGAACAAGTTTCCTGCAGGAACTGGCTGCTTCTCCAGAGAACTGTCATCATTGGACCTAAACCAATTAAACAATGAAAATACAACATACATTTATACACTGAGAAATCACCTGAGCCTGGAGGATATATTCAGTTTATTCTCCTTACACTGGGGAAGTTATTAGACTTTATAGCTATCTTTGAAAATAACTTTTAAATTTTAAAAGAACGTTGCAAGTAATATTTCAAATATTTTTTTATCCCATTCTGGCACTGTGCAGCTGAGCAGACTCACTAAAATGGGGCAAAGTTTTTAAATTTAATTTTTGGGGTTGTTATTATTCAATATTTGTGTTGCTAGTCCCTAAGACTATAATTTTAGTATTATAAAAATTGCTATTTTTCTTAAATCCCTGGCAAAATATGCTGTCCCAGGAAGAGCAAACCCAGGAATTCCACATGGAAAGAGGATAAGGAGACTGCCAGGACATTTCTTTGCTTCCTGCAGTATTGAAGTTGTCAGTGATGAGAAAAGCATAGAATGGTTTGGGCTGGAAGGGACCTTAAAGATCATCCAGTTCCAACCCCCAAATAATAAAATTATATTAAAAATAGTTTATGTTCCTATAACAATTCTTTGCCTGTAACCTCATATTCTTTCTTAGATTGCTGCTCAAATACTGGTTACTTCCAGCTGGAAAAGTTCCAGTGAAGGTGTGAACTGGGATCCTTGGCATCATCTCTTTCTGCAAAATTTAGTGTTTGTCCAGCTACAAATAAATTGCTGTGGTCCAAGATATTTAGGAATCAGGAATCAGTAACTGGAGCCTCTTGTTTGGACACTTTTTCTCATTTTAATATCTTACTCTGGACTAAGTAATAGACAGAAATAGACAATGGTTTAGAAGTGAAATCCACTTGCTTAGGAAGAGCGTCCCAGTGCAGACAAGGAAAAGCAAGTTTTCCCTGGAATTCGGGAGATTTGCCACAGCTTCTCTGCCTCTCCAGCTGCTGTGAACATCCCTGCGCTCTGCATGTCAAATAACCAGAACTGCAAGTGATGTATGAGGATGTCAGATGCGTGTTTGGCTGACGTGCAAGTTCTCTAAACTGCAGTTAAGAGCAGCTCAAAGCCCAAAAGGAGTTCATTTGTACAGTGCTCATCATTTAATTCCTGCTGGGGAAGGAAAGGTGGAGCTGGGCTATGGAGTAACCAGGGTTTCTGCAAACATGTCCCAGTGTTAACCTGCTCACTGGATTTTGGCTTAAAAGCATTTTTACACACTCCTGGTTGTGAATCCTGCCTGGCCGGATTTCACCTGGAAACCAAGGCCGGTTCCCAGAGAACAATCCTATTTTATTTTAACCTGGGATAGTGGAAGGACCTTAAATCTCATCCCGTTCCCCCCCATGGCAGGCCTGGAACGGGGTGAGATTTCAGGTCCTTCCAACCCAAACCCGTCCGGGTTCTATGATTCTGTGATCTACAATTTTCTGTTTTTATTACCAATAATAAACCAAAGAACAAACCAGAAGGAAGCGCCTTCCAGAAGAGCCCAGCATCCCATCCCCGGCAGCTGGAATGGAGCTCCCGGCGCGGCTGCTCCCCTTGTCCCTGCCGAGCCGGGCAGAGCCGGCGGGTGCTGTGAGAGGATCGGGACAGGCAGGACACGGGAATGACAATCGGGAGAGGCAGGACACGGCAATGACACCCGGGAACGGCGCTGGGAGAGATGCCGGAGCGGGAACACCGAGCTGAGCCCGCCGTTCTGCGGCGGCTGCTGCTCCGGGAGCGGCGGGAGCGGCTTGAGGGAGACACTGAGGGCGGGGAGGAGACAGGGAGCACGGGGGCAGCGGGGTGAGGGGGATGAGAGGGATCAGTGGGAAAAGCGGGATAGCCGGGATGAGCGGGAGAGCCGGGATGAGCGGGAAAAGCTAGAGAGCTGGGATGAGCGGGAGACCCGGGATGACCGGAATGACCGAAATGACTGGGATGACCGGGATAGGGACGATGGCCGGGAGAGCCGAGGTCACCGGGAGAGCCGGGATGGCCGGGGTTCCCGGGATAGCCTCGGTGCCCGGGATATGAGGGATGACCGGTATAGCCGGGGTGCCCGAGATAGCCGCGATGCCCGGGATATGGGAGATGGCCGGGATAGCCGCGGAACCCGGGATAGCCTTGGTGCCCGGGATACAGGGGATGGTCTGGCTGGCCGGGATTCCTGGGATAGCCTCTGTTCCCGGGATAGCCGGTGTTCCCGGGATAGCCTCGGTGCCTGCAGCACCGCCCCAGCCCCGGTCCCCCTCAATCCCCTCAGAGCGCGGGCACAGGGCGCCCCCTGCGGGCGGGCGGTGGCGCTGCGGGCGGGCGGTGTGAGGGAGCGGAGCGGCCGGGAGCGGCTGAGGGCCCTGCAGCCTCAACAGCCCCAGAGCCAGCATTTCATCCCTCAGTCCCGGGCTGGGCAAGGCTGGAAGGGATCACAGCGTGCGGATGTGCCTCCCGGGGCTGGGCAGAGCGGCAGGGTCGCTCCCTGACCTGCTGGAAGTGCTCTTCCCGTTGCAAGAGCATTAGGAGACCTTCCCACTGCGGCACCAGCACCCACCTGCTCGCTTGAACACATTGGAATGTGATCGGTAAAGACCTCAGTACAAAGAATTCTAATTAACAATCCTGGTATCTTTGTAGGGATCTTTGGTCTTTTAGAAACGTGGAATGGTTTGGGTTGGAAGGACCTTGAAGTTCATCTAGTGCCATGGCAGGGACACCTTCCACTGTCCCAGGCTAATCCAAACCCCAATGTCCAGCCAGCCTTGGACACTTCAGGGATCCAGGGGCACTAGAGCTTCTCTGGACACCCTGTGCCAAGGTCTCCCCACCCTCCCAGGAAAGAATTTTCCCCTAAAATCCCATCTAACCCTGCCCACCTCCTGCCCAAGGCCATTCCCCCTTGTCCCATCACTCCAGCCCCCTATGAAAAGTGTCCCTCCAGGCTCTCTGCAAACCCCCTTTAGGTGCTGGAAAGCTGGACATGAATATTTTAGAATATTTTGATAGGGAAGAGTGTTGTATAATTTACTGCATTTTTAATACAGTTTTACTTTTTATTCTCATACAGGCTCATCATGTCAGTGGTTGCTGCAGCCTAGCTAATTAACACAGGGCTGAGAGAATGATTAAAGGCAGGCTCTGGGTATCTGCATTGTTCTAGTTTAATTGCTGCTCAGGCAATGATTCAGTGTTGGTTTTGGCAGTTGAGCTGCATTTGTCTGGTGCTGTGAAATTCCCTGTTATGTCCATGACACTCATCTGTTGTGGATGGGCAAAAGCAGGAGGATTTATAACAGAAATAGTGGCAGGCTTGTGGGGGGAATAGGTTTTGTTCTGTGGAGAAGACCAGGCTGGATGGGGTCTGAGTGACCTGTCTAGTGGAAGGTGCTCCCTTCATCCCAACCACTCCAGGATTCTGTGATTGTAGGAATCCTACATGGACCTGGATGGACCATGGAAATTGGAGGAATCCTGGGTGGAACCTTCATGCAAACACACTGTCCTTCCAGCCTGAATCCATCCCTGTTCCCTTTGGATCTGTGCTGTAGCCTTGTCACAGGTCCTCTTTTTCAGTGTCTCCTTTTGTTCCTGGGTATTTAAAAACTCATATTAAGCAGGAGGGAAAAGGAGCAATAAAGCAATTTAAATGTGGAAAAACACTGTAAAAATACCACCAAAATCCTTCCAGAGACACAAAGAAAAGTCTTCAGAAACAGAGATTGAGATTCCTGGGTTTATCCCGGCCTGTTGCTGTCCCTGTTCCTGAATAAACACATCTTTGATGTCATGAGCTGCATTTCATGACAATCCCTTAAAAAAGAAGTGACTAAAGAGAGGATAATGTGGAAGACAGCCAATTACTCCATAAATGTAAACGACATTAAAAGTGGTGTATAGCATTATATATTTATGGCTACAATTTTGTTCTGCTGTCACATAACAAAATGAATAATGCATCAGTCCAAGAACTTGTCATTAAGTGAATTTCTTTGTTGCCTTGCTATTAAAATATAAAAATCCTTGGTGGGTGTATATGTGTGACATTAACCCTTTTCTGGGAGCAAAATGTAGGGTGGAAGAAGGCCCTGTTTGACTGGAAAACTAAAGTAGATTTTATCATTTTAAAAGTGAAATAATGTTAGTGATATTCATCAGAGGGATTTGATGGTGTTCAGAAAGGTTTTTTCTGTTAATGAGGGGTGATAAATGCACTTCACCTCTCAAACAATTCAGTACAAGAAGGACAGGGATACACTGAGTCCAGAGGAGAGCCATGAAAATGGTTCTCTAAGAGATGGGACAATGAATCATTAAAAAGATGTGACTGTTACTCCTACGGTTAAAGTTAAGGTGAGGAATCTGCTGAGCTGAGATCTGGTACCTCCTAAAAACATCTCTGAAGTTCATGGTCTCCACCTCCAGCTCCTGTGGGTTTCAGTCTCTTTTCCATGTTGTCTTCCTTTAATCTGAGGAGAGGGGAGAACATCTATTTACAGCCTGACAGGAGAGACTAAAGGGCCAATCTAACTTCTGATTAGGTGAAAATTGCCTTTATGGTTGAGCTGGATATGGAATTTCAGGCCCCAGCTGAAATCCTTGTCCTGTCCCATGAGTCCTGCTGAGGGGGGAAAAAAGGAAACCCTAATTCAGTTTGATGAGGGTGAAACTGTTTTGGTGTTGAGCCTTCCAGACTCCTCCTTGTAGATGCACGTGATGAGTTTGCACCTCTCAAATGTAAGATTAAACTTACCTGAAATACCATTTATCTCAGAATGCATTGATCTGATTTTTTTTCTATTTTCTCCTATTTTTCCCTAAAGTAATTGACAGCAAAATTGAATCGGTTTCCTACCGAGTTGGACTTGAAAGTTGAACAGTGAATTTTCTATTACTTGGTTTTAATGCAATGTGTACACCTCATGATTTGATAAATTCAGACCTGCTGGGGAAAAGCCAGGAACCACATTTTGGACACAAAGGATCAGATCGTGTTTTATTTCACAGGGACTATTGGTTTAAATTTTGAAGTTATGAGAGAAAAATGGTTTCTCTGCAAAATGTGTTGAAGATTCAGGGAGTTGCTTTCTGGAGCAGGAGGTTCTCAGGTTTGGGAGGATGTTGGAGGAAAAACAAAACATACAGAGATACCACCTAAAAAAACCCCAAAACAACCACCTCAGAAACAAACCCAGACTAACAAAAATACCCCAAAACCACAGAGAAACAGAGGTAATGTAAGCTTTGTGAGGATGGCTCGGGAACAGGACAGGACAACATGAGCAGAGTGAGAAAGAGATGAAAAAAGAGAGATATTTCCTCCAAAAGGAGACTTTTGAGATAGTAAAGAATCATTAATTCAAACACCAGGCAGTGATGTGATGTCCTCTGTTTCTAATGGAGCAGGGAAAAATCTCTGGCTAATGAGTAATTTTCTAATTGTGAACTGTTGAAAAGCTTTGCTTAGGGAAGCAAAATCAGGACAAACATCAGGTGAGCCTAGACCTGGCAGCTCTTGCCTCAACAGGTTTGGTAACCTCGAGGATTTTCCAATCCAACATTCCTACAGTTTCATGCTCACTTATTTATACAAAGAATTCCACAAATACAGGGGAAAAGAAAAAAAAAGAGCAACAAACCAAACAAACAAAAAACCCCTTTCCTGCCAAGCTGCTTCCATATCAGTGCTGATATTAATTAATTTAAATAACTTTTTCCATGAGGTGCTGCCTGGTGGAAGTGTGTTCCTCTTTCAAAGCCCTGTGCTCCTCTGAGGTGCAGCATTAATGATGGAAAGCTTATTAAGCATCTGAGCAGATGTTTTCGATTTTTTCATGTCTTACTGAGGCATGTCTCCATAGCCAGGAGGAGTACCTGAGCTCAAGGAAGGCGTGAGCACCTTGTGGAGCAGTACTGCTTCTCTCCCTCGTAACTCAGCACAAATCCCTGGATTAATTTTCACCGCTATGGATTATCTGGTTTCATTAGCAGCTTCAGAGGCTGCGTGTTTAATATTAACAATCCCTGTTAGCCTATCGACTTAATTAGGAGGAGGAACAGCTGGATGCTGTGTGGAACCAGCCCTGGCTGCAGACGGGCTGTCTCTGCCCTGATTGCTGAGCTCTTCACTCGGGGAACGGCATGTCCTCACGGCTATTTATCGACACTGCTGCTCCTTCCTGCTGCCAGGACCTTTTTAAAGGCTGCTGGCTTCTAACCAGCCTTGGGAGTGTGGCTGGAGCAGTGCTGTGGTCAGGCAGGTTTCCCTCTGTGTGTGAGTAGCTGCCTGTGCTCTCCTGGGGTGAGTTTTCCTTGCTGCTGCTCCCAAGGACAGAACTCAAGGGGTCCTTGGGCTGTCATCAGCTTCATTCATTCATCCTGTTCTCCTTAAAAACAGTCGCCTAATCCCAATGAAGCTTTTGACCCCTTGGGGTGTTAGCAGGTAGGAAAAACCTCCAGGAATGTGAGAAGTGCAAAATGCAGCAGAGTGTTAAACTGCTCCTCACCTCGCAGAGCTGCAATTCCAGGGACACCAACCCAGCCCTCGCTGCTGGGTCAGGTTCAGTGTCTAAAGCCCCAGCAGCAGCAGAGCTATGCAGCTCAATTAGCACAGTTCATCAACTATGCAGTGCAATTAGGAGAGTCCTGTCTGTGAAAAGCAAAGCCAATGGAAAGAGAGGCCTGGAGTAATAAAAGATGCAGTTCAGTGGGAAAGATGCAGGTGGTTAATGAAAATGTTATCTGAGATGTGAATGTGTGTGTGGTTGTAGAAACGAGGCTGGGTGTGTTTGAGTGACCGTGGATATGCACAGTAACTGGAGAATAAGAATTAATATGGAAAAAAGAATTGTTGCCCAGAGAGGTTGTGGATTCCTTATCCTCTGGGATGTGTCCACATTCCCTTGGAAATGTCCAAGGCCAGGCTGGACAGGCTTGGAGCAGCCTGGGATGGTGGAAGGTGTCCCTGCCCAGGCCACCCCAGCACAGAGCAGCATCTGTAACTCAGATTTATCCCATCCCACATTTCAGCCTCAAGCCCAGATAATTATTAGACAAACTGAACCCCTTTGGAGGTGTGATCTGTGAGTCCTGCCCAATTCTCCTTAGTTTTCATGGCTGATTCCTGGCACACACCAGGATTCTGCCATTGGGAGAGGCTGCAGGGACATAAACCTGGTTTTGCCATCAGCATTTTATGTTGGGAGGGGGTGGAGTCCTGTGAGTACCCAAAATTAAGGAGACTCCAGCCTGACTGTGAAATTAAAAGAGCTATCAACCCCCCCCTCTGTCATTATATAACAATTGTTAATTATTTACAAGCAAACTTGTGCAAGAACAGTATTGTAGCTGTCAGCATTGTCGTTATTAAAATTAAAATGCTTTGTCTGGGTGGAAGATAACATGACTCATTTTGGTGAAATGTAATGAATATGGAATATTCTGTTGCTTTTCCCCAATTAGTCGGAGGGAGAACAATAGCCTGTCTCTTCCCTAACAAGATGTTTGTTTTTAAAAGTCTAACAAAATAAATATTTTCAGGGCCTTGCTGAAAAAGGGTGTCATTCATTGTAGCTGTTATAATAGAAGTTAAAACCAATTTTTTTTTCCAGAATGGGGAAAAACCTATTTTCATAAAGGAAATTCTCCTTTTTCAGCTGCTGAAAGATGAGTGTGAATCTTTTTTCTTTATTACCACGAAATCTTGGTTTGTCTCATTAAAAGACTTTAAGGCTCATCTTGTTCCACCCCCTGCCATGAGCACCTTCCTCTATCCCAGGTTGTTCCAAGCCAAATCCAGCCTGGCCTTGGACTCCTCCAGGGATTGGGAATCCACAATCTATGGGAAATTTTAGGTCAAAATTAGGTTCATAGTGAGCAAAGGAATCAACCTCTTAATTCCTGCTTAATTAGTTATCAGATGCAGAAATAAAATCCAACCTGCTGTCTATGCTCTCCTAGTCAGGCCACCCCGCCTTGTGAAATTTATTCTATTAAAATCTCCTGTTTAGAAAACGATTCTCAGAGAGAGAATATTTCTGTTCTGCCACCATGTCACAATTTTTTTTACAGTCTCACAGAAGTGGGAGTGAAGCCAGCTGTGTTCATGTCCTTCCCGAGTTAAAAGGAAGATGTAGGGAACACACAATTGCATTTCCCCTAAAGAACAACAACAACTTTAACATTGTTAAAAGAATGTGTTCACCCCCCATTAATTTTGTATTTGATTGTCCAGGCTGTGGTGCAATGAACAGGAGCAAAAAAGCCATTAGGAGGAATTGCCATCAAAATTGAGGACCTGTATGCCTGAATGTGTATTCTAAGGAGCAGATTTTTTTAAAAAAACCATAAATGATAAACTCCTTCAGTATTACAAAAGGCCTAACAAGAGTTGTACAAATGTTTCTCCTCATTATCTTTGGGCAAACAGGCTTTTCTTTCTCCCAGCAGCTGCCCAAGGGTGCTTGACCTCACACTTGGCTGTTCCCTGTTGGTTCCTTTGATATTTCTTTGGCTGTTATTAGAAAAACGCCTGTGCTGGGACACTCCCAGAGGGGCTTTGCTCCTGGAGAGGAGGACACAGCCAGGTTCGTGGGGCTGGTCTGCAGGGTAGGTTTTAGTTGAGCTTGACTCGGTGGGAATCTGGAATTCATTTATTAGGGAGAAGTTAAGGGGGAAAGTGTTTAATGTGTAAGGATCAGGTGTGTGTGGAATGCCACTGGAATGCTTTGGAAATCATTGCTCTGCTGCAGCTGCCAAGCTCTGGAGGTGCTCAGGTAGGTCCTGGGCACAGATCCCACCTGGGATGTTCCCTTGGGAAGAGCTGGCTGCAGTCCCAGGAGTTGGTGAGATGCCCCAAGTGTCAGCTGAAAGGCTGCATTTCCTCAGGCTCCTGCTCTTCCCCGACTTTTCTTTTGCCTAAAGTTCCTCCAAAGGCACTGACAGGCTCCAAGAAGAGGCCCCATAAGTAATATTAACTTCTGCAATTTCCTTGTTACTCTTAAGCAGGTTATTAATTAACTGAATGTAACCACTGGCTGTTGATAAATCCTTTTAACTAATTCAAATTCCGTATCGGGCTGGGAGCATTTTCACTCGAGCTGCTGCCCAAGTGAAGCTGGGTGAGGAATTATTCCCGATGTGTTTTCCAGCGCCGGAGTTGGGGCAAAGGGAGAGAAGAGATTTGTTTGCTTGATTCCACATGACAACTCCAGGGTAACTGAACAGCCTGCACGGTTGGGTTGACAGGGCTGAGCACCAGCCAGCCTCACATACCAGAGCCAGGGGGATGGAAGGGGCGCTGGCAACTGGGATGGAGCTGATCCCAATTTCTCTAAAGAGCGACAATTTGCCGTCAATTATTCATGGTTTGCTGAGGTCTCGCTTCTGAGAGGTATGAATAACTTAAATATGTGTTCATGTAACAGTTTGAATAATGAATACATTACCGCGAGGAGCGGAGTTGAGGAGCAGAGCTGAGTGTTAAATAATGGAGGAGGTTTTGGAGGGAATGTGGTCGTTAATAGTGGGACTGTTCTGGGTTTTCTCTGGCTGCAGGAGCTGTGGTTATGAGATGTACAAACGTGTTACAGTGATGGCTGTGAGTTGGCTGGAAGTGCCAGGGAAGGGAAAGGCAGTGCCTGTGTGTGAGACATGAACCTGCAGAGCTCTGGATCACCCTGGGGCTCAGCTGTTTCCTTCCCCTCCCTCTGCTCGGGGGCTCTTTGTCCCTGGGCTCAGAATTAATGCCTTGCTTTGGGGAGCTCTGACAGACTGGGAAGCTGCTGGTCCTATTAAATCAGGAGCTGGAGAGCCACTGGGGTGGATTGTCAGGTACCTGGGAGGAACTTTAGGACATTCAGTACTTGTCTGCTCACTGCTGTTTCAGGACACTTTGAGGTTCAGTGATTTTTGCATTTATTTACTGCTCTAGTCCAATTTTCCCTTCCAGAGTGGCATTTTTCGTGACAAGGTTCCTGTATTCTGACCCTGTCACCCCTCATGCTCTGCCTCATTTCCTCCTTCACTCTCTTTAGACAGAAATACACATTATTCCTTGTAAAATTTTTAACCAGATTCCTTTTTCTGTAACATCACTGCAGTCTTGAAAATAAGTCACAGATCTGAAAGCTCATTAAGCAGCCCTTGAAAATGAGCAGCTTTTGACAGCATCATTGTGACAGTGAGGGAATTGGTGTTTGTTATGAAGGAATTTATTCCATTTTAGCACTGTGGTGTTTAGTTTAGCCTAATATTTTAATATCATGGAGACATTTACACATGGAATTCTTACAAATCTGCCTTACTGATGTTAAAAATGCTAAGTCTTATGAAGTGTTATATAAAGCACAGTGTGTGCTGAAACAGCAGCCAAATATTTCTTATAGACTGCAAATGAGAGAAAACTGTCTTGCCAGCACCCAGATTATCAACTAGTTTATTTATATAAAAAATAGATCAAGTTATGTGTTTGCAACAGTAGAAGTTGCCAAGTTCCTAAGTACATTCTTACCCCTCTGCAGCAGTGGGTTCTGCATGGACTGTGCAGCCAAAATTGCCACGGAGCTCTGTGAGATCTGAGGTTCACCTCAAGCAGCTTCTGACCATCAAAGCTGCTGATTAAACCAGCTCAGCCCTGGGATTCTGGTAGGAGATGACTCCTAGAAGGCTCTGTAATTCCTGATTATTCCTCAGTTGTCCCCAGAAGGACAGAAGTTCCTTGTGTACAAGAGCAAGTCAGCTCCCAGCTCCAAGGTGTTTCATTAGCAAAAACCAGTTTTAACCCCAGCCTAATTAACGGACTTGGTAATTTATTGTTTCATCATCTGGTCCAGCTCAGCATCCATGAGGTTTCAAGGGATGTGAAGTGTGGAAACCTGTCCTGACAGAAAAAAAGAGAGAGACTTGTAGGAAACAATGCTTGTCTTGTGAGAAGATTTTAAATATATGCAGCTGATCCCATGGGAACTGCTCCAGTCTATTCACCCTGGGTGAAAATGATGCTCTCTCAATATAATCTTTTTTTCTTTCACTGAAAAATGTGAGAACTTTATTTCCAAGTTTTGGAAGAATGCTCTGGTTTAGGGAGTAAATGCTTTCCAAGCATAAAAATAAAATAAATTGCTATTAGTGCAACACAGAGGGGAAAGGTTCTCTGAAATATCTTGTAATATTCTGTCCATTAATTGCATGTGGGAATGTTCTTGGGAAATGTATCCAGGCTTTTTTTTTTCTTTTTTTCCTGGGTGGGTGCAGGGGGAAAGGAAATATCCTGCAGTCTTGGCAGTATTTCAAACTTCTGTAACTTTGAGACAGAAATTCCACAAAATAGATTTTCCTTGTGAGATGGGGAAGAAGAATTTCAAGAGAAGGGAATTCTACCTGAAATGCAGTGTTTTCTTTGAAGATGATTCCAATCTTCCTGCTACTCATGGAAAAGGAAAATAGAAGTAAATATGCAGCAATAAAAATTGCAAACATTTATCCCCAGAGCATGGAAATCTAAACCTGCTCTTCTCCATGCAGATGTAAATAACATCAACCCCAGAGGGCTCAGCAGAGCTGCTCTCCTGGCCTTCAAGGGCTCAGGTCCTAAAAATCAAAAATCAAATGTTTGGTGAAAAACAATCATTCCTGGAGGTGTCCTAAGGTGAATTTTACAGTCTGGAAAGGCAAAGAATCACTAATAGTATTTTCCTTCTGTTTTCCTGCAGTGCCTTTCATCCGAGGCATCCCAAGCACTCTGTCTAATCCCTAAGTGTGTTAAGCATGGCAACATGGCTGCGAGGTAAGGAAATTGAGGTTTTTAGTTCCTTTTCCTTTTTAAGGATGCTCAAAGCTTTGGGCTGTGTTGTGCCCAAGATGGCCATGGTACAAAAACACCTCCCAGTTCTTTAACACAAGTCAAAGGGAATTCCCAGATCACTTTCCTGTGTAATTTACTGGACACTTTAAGTTACTTTTTTTGAACCAGATGCTTGTTTTCACCTTTTAGATTTCTGAAGATTTCAGAAAAGTCTTTGGGAAGTTAAGGAAATTATTTTCTTGTGGAATTTCCTTCCCTGTAAATATAAAAAAAATTTATTTTTCCCCTTCCTCTTTGGTTTAAAAGATTTTTTTTCCTGTCCTTCTAATGTCATTCTGCAGAAGCTGAGCTCCTGATAAACTGTAAGGCTCAGCCTTTTAGCTCAAGTTCAATTAGCTTTTGGCTGCCTGTAGGTCCAACTGCCCTTTTCCATGGAGTTTTTATTGTTAATCTTCTATTATTGGTGGAATTATTTTGCAAACAGACCAATTCGGTAGCTTCAAGCCCTGAAACCTGTCAGGCTGGCTTTTATTCTGATTGCTCCTGATAAGGAGCTTTGGTAAGAACACTGTGCCTGCAGCAAGTGCAGAGACTCACCTTGGAGGGGAGCAGCTTCAAGGGTCTGGGAAAGGGTGGCTCTTGCAGCTTGGCATGAAAAGGGAAAAGAGGTGCTGGAAATCAGATCAAACCTTGGAATTCATGTGGGACTCCACCAGAACCTGTGGAAATGGTTTGTGTTAGAAGCTGAGGGTTTTTTTTCCTGCATCATGATGGCTTGAAGTTTGTTATAAGCACTGGAGCTCCTGCTGTGTTCCCCACGTTTTGGCCTTGGGAAGGTGTGGATTCCTGCTGGGAAGGTGTGGATTCCTGCTGGGAATCCCCTCAGATGCAATGCCAGTGGGGATTTGTGCAGGATGGACAAGCTTTGGCAAAGCTCTGCCTTTTCCATGGCTTGTAGGACACAACAGTGAGAGGGAAAACTCTGCTGGGTGCTGTGGAGTTGAGGTGATGTGGATCTGAGGAGATGAGACACCTCAGTAACCACACTCTGAATCAATTTTATCATCCAACTTGACCCTCTAAAGAAAGAAAATAATTTTAAAACGCCATTTTATAAGACACACGATTTGCTTTCCCTCTTCCCCAGTGCCTGCTGCCTATTAATAGCAAATCCTGTAGCAAGCAAGGAAATGCTTAAGGAACAATTCTCTTTAATGCCTATGCAAGGGAAATATTTCCAGCACTGTTACACAATGTAAGCATTAAGAGGATTTGCTATAATTCCATTTCAAAGAGCTCACAATAAATAAATAAATGGTTTTTTCTGCATCATCCTGAGCGTCATCTAGAAAACTCATGTCAAAGTGTCTGTTCAGATGGAGCTCAGGTAGATCCTTTGCAAAAGGCCAAGGATCAGGGAATATCTGGAGCTGGAAGGATGTACTGTGAGGATGATGATGGATATTCCGTGGGGATGATGAAGGATATTCTGTGAGGATGAGGAAGGATATTTCTTGAGGATGATGAAGGATATTCTGTGAGGATGATGAAGGATATTTCTTGAGGATCATGAAGGATATTCTGTGAGGATGATGATGGATATTCTGTGAGGATGATGATGGATATTCTGTGAGGATGATGATGAAGGATATTTCTTGAGGATGATGAAGGATATTCTGTGAGGATGATGAAGCCCAACTCCTGCAGAAGGGGCTGCAGTGTTTCAGAGCAGCTGATCCAAGGGAAAGCTCCATGGACATTCCTTCCTGGAGCACTTTCCTACATGATGTGGGCACATTTTGTTGTGCTACTTCTGAGGGTGATGTTAAATGCCAAAGCAAACCTCAGACCCTCTTTTGTGCTCATGTAAAAGCTGCAGAATGACAGCATTGATTCCCTTGGCCAGAAAATCTGCTCTCCAGCAAGGCTGTTCACTTGTTCTCTTTCTTTCAATCAGTGTGAGCTTACCAAGGGCTTTTTCCCCTCCTTCCCGGGGAAGGATAGCTTTCCACTAACACAGAGAGGTCTGTTTTCTCTATTAAAAACAACTGCCCTCAAGTGGAGCAGGCTTTGTGTTTTGCCCTGGAAACAGAGCAGCTCATTCAGAGATAAGGCCTCCCTGCTTTTGGGTTCCCTCAGTCACCTGACGGAGCCATGGGTAACTTTTAGGCTGCTTTAGTCTGCATTCCTGGGATGCTTTCCCTGTGGCACTGCAATTAACACCTCCGGGATCCCTGCTTGCCACCCTTCCCGGCTTTCTGTGGCCCTGGATGCTGCCCGGGCTGGGAGGAAAGGCTTTGTGCCCAGAGCACCTGTGCCCATCCCCGAGGATGGCCTGGGGCAATCCCGAGCAGGTAAAACCATCTCTTTGTGTCTCTGGCTTTTGGAGCTTTTATTCTTGAACTTGAGGCTGGCTGAGTGTGAGTAGGGTGTGAGTATCCGAGCTCACAGCATCCCTTTGGTTCTGTGATTTTATCCTGTTGGCACTGGCAGGAGGATCCAACCTCGTGTGCTTTGGGGTTTGCAGTTTTAGCTCCTTTCTGCTCCTGCCTGATGAAATTGGGAGTCCTGTGGAATGGTATGATAGAGATGGGAAAATTGAAACAGCCCTGCCTTGTGGCATTATCAAGTGCAATGTACTGTCTATTAAAATAGAGATTTTCAGGGAGTTGTTTCCTGCAGGTTCTCAGTGTTTTGCACTGGTTTTGCCCCAACCCTGGCAGTGCTCAAAGCCAGGCTGGATCAGGCCTTGGGCAACCTGGGCTAGTGGGAGGTGTCCCTGCTCATGGCAGGGGTGGTGGGACCAGATGGGCTTTAGGATCCACTCCAATCCCTCAGAGTTCTGTGATTCTATGATTATATTTGACTTCTTTTTCCCCCTGCAAAATAGCATGAAATAGAGTAATTTGGGTCAAGGATCTCCTTATCTCAACTAATAATTGTAAGTGATCTATTTTGTGGCTTTGTTTGTCAGCTCAGGAGAAGAATCCAGAGGAGTTGACATCCAGGGTGAATCCATGTGGGACCCAACTCTGAGCAGAGTTTTA
Source organism: Entomyzon cyanotis (assembly GCA_024500445.1). Classification (NCBI taxonomy): domain Eukaryota; kingdom Metazoa; phylum Chordata; class Aves; order Passeriformes; family Meliphagidae; genus Entomyzon; species Entomyzon cyanotis. The sequence goes on from JAKEPQ010000781.1 coordinate 6,595,170, forward strand.
GTTCTCAAGTGCAGGACACTTCCCAATGCAGGACACTTCTGCTCCACTCCCCAGCCAAGGAGAAATGCAGATCCAAGGCTTTGTTTTACACGAGTTGAAAAGACCCCAGGGATCATTTTGGCAACAAAAGTGACTGTTTTTTCTAAACAAAAATCGTTATCTTCTCAATCTTGCTAATAACGTTTTTCTGGAGTCAAGACACAACAACCTTGAAAACAAAGGAAGAGGCTTTGCCCTCCTCCCTGAGCTCTGCTCCTGACTAGGCAAAGGGGTTTGGAACCCTCATCAGCTCCTCCAGTCACCAGCCTGCTCAGATAACGTGCATTGAAAGGAAGAAATCCTTCTGGGTTCTGTTATCATGTATTTTTTAATCTAATTTTAAGTTATTTAGTGTTTGAAGGTAAAAATTCACACAGGTTATGAAGATGCTTAAGGATGGCCCTGGGTCAGGGGGTCCTGCCTGATGCTTTCACACACATTTAAAAATCTTTGCTAAACTGGAATATGTCAATCAATGCATTTGCTAATTTTCCCTTTTTTTTTTTTTTTTTTTCTTTTTTTTCTTTTAGACTGGGGCCAAGGAAGCCTTAAAATACAGCCCAGATTTATCCTTCATATTCAACTGATCATTGCTGCCCAGGACTGCTCCCATTTTGCCCCCAGCTGAGTGCTCCATGCCCATGGTGCCTGCAGAGGGTGGCTGAGCAGGGCCATGCATCATCTCTTCGGGCTGGTTTTGGCACAGAAGGACCTTTCCCGGGCAGGGGATCTCTTCTCCCTGGAGGATGCTGAGATCGAAGGAAGCCTCTCTGAAGCTCTTGAACAGATCAGAATCATTAGTTCAGCTGCAGTGAGTGAAATATTGTCCTTAGTGTATATATATATTTTTTTTTATAGTCTGTATTTTATATTTTATATTTCTATATAATTTCTATATAATTTCTGTATATAATTATATATAAATATATTATTATATATTATTTATATATTATAATATTTCTATATTATTATAATATTTATATATTATGTTTTATATATTTTATTTTTTTAATATATAGAAATGGAGGGTGGGATATAAACAATTTAAATTTCTGATGAGACTTGAAGAGCAAAATGTAAGATCGAAAACTGTGGTAACAAAATACAGCTCCCACCAGCTGGTTTTCCTCCAAGATATTTCAAGTTCATCTTCATAATGATTTTTACTAAATAGTTATTTAAAGCATATTAAAGATTAACATGAGATTACAGGGCTTCATATGTTGACAGTAATGAGAATGCAGACCTGTGGGGTGACAAATTCCTGAGTTTAATTGGGCTGAACATTTGTTAGAAAGGTAGAGATGGGCAAATGGCCACTGGACTGCTACAAAAACTTCATTTTATTTGTCCTTGCCAACCAACTCACTGAAAAAAGCCTTTTGCTGCTCCCCAGGACTACCAGACCAACGACAACGACCAGGCTGTGGTGGAGATCTGCATCACCAGGATCACCACGGCCATCCGGGAAACCGCCTCCATCGAGAGGCACGGCAGAGCCCTGGTGGCTCTCTGGGAGTCCTGCCTCGAGCACAACCTGAAGCCCTCTGGGAAGGATGAGGATGCTCCCCATGCCAAAATTGCATCTGACATCATGAGCTGTATCTTGCAGGTAAAAGTGGGCTGGGAGCACGCATTGCCGATGCAGTTTTCTCTTCTAAAATGGATTTATTTCTCCTTTTGGGTGTTGGGTGAGTGGTTCTGTTTAAAACTAAGGGTCTGGCGAATTGCACTGTTACTGATTGCTCCTGTCTGGAAGTCACTGAAATGAAATGACTCAGCTCAAAGAATCATGGAGCAGTTTGGGTTGGAAGGACCCGAAATCCCACCCAGTGCCACCCCTACGATGGCAGGCACACCTTCCACTGTCCCCAGGATGCTCCAAGCTCTGTCCAGCCTGGCCTGGGACACTGCCAGGGATCCAGGAGCAGCCACAGCTTAGTTCCAAAAGTGCATTTACTGCTCCCTGAAACAGAGCTTTTATTGGCAAGTTCCTCTGCATTAAAAAAAAAAAGGTATGAAGTGATGTTTGCTAGCAGATGTGGGGGATAGTTGGAACAATACTGAATATCTGCCAGCTGGGTTGGCTCTCAGGCAGGTCTCTGTTGATAGCAGCAGCAGGGAGGTCCCCAAGGTTTGCAAACGTCACTGGATCCCTTTATTAAAATCTGCTCTTCATTGTCACCTCCCCATTTCCTAAGTGTGCCTTCCTGCCCTGATGTTTATCATGGAACAAACGAAACCTTTCTCCTTCCCTCTGCATTCAAACCTTTCCTTAACTAAGGATTTTATTTTTATTGTAGGGGGGTGGGGGAAAAGAATTGTTCTTCGGAATTTTCTTAGATCTTTTAAATCCCAGTCAGAGAGCCAAGCCTTATCTTCCCATTCTTTGTGTGGAGTAGCAGAGCAACAACTTGGAGCAGCATTTGGCTTCTGCTCAGTGGTGTCTCAGCCAAACATAACGAGGCATTAAGTTGATTTAAACATGCTGCTGCAGAAAGCTCCATTTCTTTCAAGGGCTTTTCTCATTAAAGATGCAGCTTTTGGTCTGCCAGAATTATCTGTCTTGACACCAGGAGGAGTGGCTGCACTTCTTCCTTAGGGGTCTCTGGAAAGGACTGATCACTTCTTGGCAAGTCTGTGTTCCAGGGAAAAATCCTCAGAGCCACTTCAACCCTGTGGAATAACAGATTTGGCCTTTCTCAGTCTAAATTTTGTTCTATTCAGAGCTGCTCCAGAATGAAAGTCCAGCAAGTCTGCTCTGCCTTCCTTTGCACTGTTTTGCTGCTGTCTGAAACATCTGGGTTCCAGTGGTTGCCTGTGATTTCAGCTGCTAATTAAACATAATCACATTGCAGGATTATTTTCAGAAAGAGGGATGTGCTCCAGTTTCAAAGAGCTGCTCAGAAGGAGTGGAGAGGAGAGGGGAGCACTGGTTAAGGAGGCTCCAGAGGGAATGTAGACCCTCAGTCACACACCAATGTATCCACACAAAATGTCGTGTTGGGAATGTTTACATTTAATTAGTGCACTTCAAATCTTATGTATTTTATTTTTATTTATTTTTATTTAGCTTTAACTTTATTTAACTTTATTTAACTTTATTTATTTTATGCACTTCACATATTTTATTAGTGGGGTTTATTGCTTCCTCTATCAGAGCACTAAAATAGGGCTATTCTTAACATTTCCTACTGCATTCATTTTCAGTTTCCTAATTTGCTCTTTCTTTGATTCCTGCCTTCACTGGTGGTACCAAACCATGACCTTTCTTGACAGGTTTTTTTGCCCTTTTCCCCTTTTCGTTTTGACTTTTGTTTCCCTCCTCTGCCCAACAGGAAGGCTTTTACATTAATCAAATAGGACTTTTATATTAATCATTTTTTCCCCATTTTTGCAGAATTACAACCGGCCTCCAGTGATGGCCTTGGCAGTGCCAGTGGCAGTGAAATTCCTGCAGAGGGGCAACAAGGAGCTGTGCAGGAACATGTCCAGTTATCTGTCCCTGGCTGCCATTGCTGAGGCAGAGCTGCTGGCTGAGCACACAGAAATCATTGTCAAGAGTGTCCTTCAAGGTAGGACCAACCAGAGCTTGGATTTAATCCAAATGGGTGACCATTGGGTCAGTTAGACTGTGTTAGGATTACAGAATTATAGAATTATATTATAGAATTATTATTATTATTATTATTGTTAGATTATAGAATCAATCATTAAGGGTGGGAAAGACTCCAGGATCAATCCAACCATTAAACAAATCATGTATAAAAACATGTGAGATGTATAAAGCAGACCTAGGGAAATATCTATAAATATGATCAAAAGTATTAATCACACTCCAAGAACAGATTTGATGAAGGAAGATGTGAACTTCCTGCACCTCTGGAGGTTTGGCTATGGATTGGCTGACCCACGGGGCAGGAAATACATCTTTACTCGTTAATATTCCCTGCTAATGGACTCCAAATTATCAGCCCTGATATGAGGCACCAGCCATGGAGCTCTCATCCTTCCTCTTAGTGTCACTGGCAAGGCTCCAAAAGAGAAATGGGGATGAAATTAATCCCATTCTGCGGTGGAATAGTCAGATGGAAGATATAAAAGCTTTGTAGTGGTTCTTTAATTTTGCCTAGGTTATTAGCTTTATATAGAACAATGTTGCTAATCTCTTTACATTTTATTTTTTGTGGTTTGAAGAGCCAAAAATATTCATTCCTCTATAAAAGGAAGTCCAATTGAATTGAAGTAATAAAGTTCACAATGTTTGTTGCAATACAGTGCTACTGCAGTGGTAAAATCACTGCTCTCCTTCAAGCAGGGCTAACTGCAGTAAGTAGCAATAAGTAATTTTTAAAAGAATGCTGAATTATGAAGATGTGAAGCCCTCAAATTAAATGTGTGCATCCTGTATTTATTAATTTATTAATCATTATTTTCTTTTAAGGCTTGACATTAGTATTTGTGTTACAGGTGGTAATGCACAATATTAACTCAGTGGTAGGAACAGAAAGAAGTAGGGAATATATTCATATATAATCATAGAGCTGGAAAAGTGATTTCCACCCACAACTGAAGGTTTCAGCACGACTGAATTGTGCATTTTTGTTCTTCCACCAGCAGATGTTGCTGTGGATATCAGGTTTGGGAATTCCAGCCTGGCAGAGGCCACTCTGAACAGGCAAAAGGGTTTGTTTTGCGTAGTGACTTAATTACACTGCACATAATTGGTGTGTCAGGCATGAAGAGCTGGGCCTGCAGCAGGCTGAGAGTCAGTCCGTCAGCCTGTCTGCTGAAGGGAGAAGGGGAGCAGCAGGAAAAGCTGCTGAGGATGAATTTCCAAGGCAGTTTCTGGAGACAAAGCCGTGTTGTGGGGCTGCACAGACGGGGCTCAGCCTCGTGGCACCAGGCTCAGCAAACTTTGGCCCCTTGCCTGCAAATGTTGGAGAGGAACTGGAGTTTTTCATTACTTGGGGCAACTCTTTGGCTGCACAGCCAGGTTCTTATCTTATTAGCTAAAAAAGAGCTCTTTAGAGTTTGACTGCTGTGCTGCAGAGAGGGTGAGCTCTGAGCACGGCTGTGCTGAAGGCTGACACCTTCCATCAGCACCAGGGGTCACACGGATTTATTGCCATTCCCGGGGGACAGCAGCAGCTCTGCCCTGTAACTGGAGAATCCCGTGGCTTCTCCATCATCCCAAGGAGCTCAGCCATCCTGGGGATGCTGTATCCAGCAGAGCTGGGCTCAGCACCACACTCAGCCAGGCACAGCTCAGCCTCGCTCCTTCATTTGTTGGCAGTGCAGGATTGCAGGGGCTTTTCCATAACTGGAGCCCAAATTACCCCAAAATACTATTTCGTCGGTCTTTTCCAAACTGTTGTCAAAGGAAAATACAGTTGAGCAAGGAAGGAAGGAGAGAAGTTGTGATGCTGGGCTTTGGGAAAGCTGTGCTGCTCCTTGGAGGTGATAAAGGAAGAGCAAAGCACTTGGGAAAAGGGAAGTTTTCCAGCTGAGTCAGGGAGGATGGAGGGCCTGGCTTTGCATTTGGTCCTCTGCCAAACCTGAGCAGAGATAGGAGAAGGCTCCTTGCAGGACAATGCATTTCAGGTATGAGCTACAGTAAGGAATGCAGCCAGCAAGGATTTCTGGTGATCTTTTGGAGGATTTTCCTTTTCCTGCTGCATTTCATGGACATTTGTTTTCACTTAATGGAGGGCACTGAACAGAGAGAGGATTTGAGAGTGGTTTTGCCCTTGCACAATGTTGGGACCCCAAGTGTTTCTGTAACTCTGAAAATTAGGGTTTTGGCTGACAGAGATGAACAGAGGTAATATTTCATTGTTCTGCAGTTAAGGTTATTTTGCAGATATCACTTAGTGAGGGATTTTTGTCAAGTTTACTGCCAAGCATTTATAACTCAGATACATTTTTATTGCAGGGTAACAGGAGAAATTCCAGCAATCAGAGCAATTCTTTTTCCCTTAAGTAAGCAGTGCTGCCAAAACTTTGCAGCAGGTTGTATAACATTAGGTACAAAGCACAACCCCCTTGAATGGCACAGCAAAGTGGAGTTTACCTGTTTTTACCACTTTTGTATCCTGTCAGCAAGGATCTGTCATGGTCAAGAATAGGTGCAGCAGCAACATGTCAAGAAATTTGTCAAAGTGTGTTTTTAGGACATCTGTGGAGAATGAGACAGGGAAATGTGGGAATAGAGAAGAAGGATGGGCTGCTTCCAGGGGAAATGGGAATTGCTTTGAATAAGACATTCCTCATGATAACTTTGTTCAGAGGCTTCAACAGGTAGCAAGTAATGGTTCTTGTTGTAAATGGTTATATATCCAGTGAGTACCAATTAATCACTCTCTGCTCATTCTGTTTTCTACATGGAAATCACCCCCAGTTTCCTGGCTCTCTGCAGCTGCTGCTTATGCTCTTTATCCAGTGCTGGATTTGACTGGATTTGGGATAAGTTTGTGAGAGAGAGGAGAGTCACTGGCAGCAATTCTGCCTTGTCCAAACACCCCGAGGGCAGCAATAACTCCAAATGTACCTCAAAACTGTCCCCAGAGGGCCAGGATTGTGCAGGGGGTCTCTGCTTCTAGGAGAGATTGCTATTTCTGTTTTCTCTATTAGGAGTTCAAACTGCATGGTTCAAACATGGGAAAATTCCCACTTGGGACTTGGTTCAGAGTTTTGGTTTGTGAGAAGGATGGAGAATTTTAGTCTAGTAAAGTATCTTTATTTACAAAACAACTTTACAAAAATAATTTCAATAAAATTATCACAAAGTCAATTTACAATATAGTACAGCTGCATTTTCTCCCAATGTAACATCGGATTATGAGGGGGGATATTATTTTTATATCAATCCGTGGCATAAATAATGCTTTAAACAAGGAGCTAGTTTTCTTAGAGTCTACAAATTACTAACAATGATTAATAGACAACACGATTCTTGACTTGGCTGGTTCCTCTGTGAAATTCACATTAACACTAAAGAGCCCAAGGACTGGAGGAGCCTGGAGGGTGCCTGGAAGGGTTTGGGTTGGAAGGACCTTAAATGCCATCCCATGCCACCCCCTGCCATGGCAGGGACACCTTCCACTATCCCAGGTTGCTCCAAGCTCCATCCAACCTGGCCTTGGACATTCCAGGGATCCAGGGGCAGCCACAGCTGCTCTGTCTGTTCTCCAGAGCTCAGCAGGGATGTCAGGAGCTCTGGTTGACTCCTGAATGTCCATGGTGATCCTCAGTTTATACATCACAAAACCTGCACTGGAGAGACAGAGCTGCCTGACCTCAGGAGCAGCTTTTCCAACGCCATGCCTCCATCTGGGGGTGTTTGCTCAGTGTTTTGCTGAAACAGCAGGCAGAGATCCAATCCCATCCCCACAGTACCTTGTTCTGTGAGCTTGCAGTGCTGATGTTCCTTGGGAATCCCAGAGACAGAGGCTCCTGCAGCTCTGGCTAGTGTATTATTGACATTCAGCTCTGTGAATCCACGCCCTGTGCAGTCCAGGCTTTAGGACACGTACTGGGCTCCTCCGTAGGGCAGCACCTCCGTGACCCCCCAGCCCACCACGTTGCCTCGGGTGCCACAGGCGTCCCCCCGCTCTGGGCTGTCACCTCAGCGGGGCTGAGCACTCGGTCCCACAGGTTAAAGCCCGTCAGCTTCCCCGAGAAGGCCAGAGCTTCATCAAACCCTCCTCCCACGCAGCAGCCGTTCTTCTCCTGCCCGATCTGCAGGATGCCCCCGTCGGGAATGGTGTGAGCCCCGGCCACGCCCGAGGCACTGACTGCCAGCTCCCCCTGTGCCCACAGGGATGCAGATCCGTTCTCCGAGCTCCACGTGCCGCAGAGGTGGAGCCACTTCCCGGGAATAACCACATTCCTGGCAGCTAGCTTGTGCTGGGCACCCCCGACAGCGAGCACTGCCGCGTCCCGGCTCAGGTACAGCTGGATTTCGTAGGGGTTGAACTTGGTTCCGTAGGAGAAGACAATGGTTTTGTCCAGGGCCTCGGTCACCTTGAGCCAGATGCAGGCAGTGAAGGAGCTCAGGGTCATCCCAGCCGTGGGGTGAACACTCCCGAAGATCTTCCTTGAGCGCATGGGGAACAGAATTGCTGTTTCACACCCTGGAAGAGTTTAGAAGATTGTCAGGTAAATAAGACCTGGTTTATTTCCCGAACCCTTCCATCATTCTGTGCAATCCAACTGCCAGGCCAGCACCACCTAAACTAGCTCCTCAAGTGCCACATGCACACAGTTTTGAACACTTCCAGGGATGGTGACCCCACCACTTTCCCTGGGCAGCCTGTCCCAGTGTTTGACCCAATGCCTTCCCAAAGGGAGTTGAGAGCTCAGCTCATCCAGTGGGATGCAGGAATCCACCCCAGGATGCTTTGAAGGAGCTGTCAGAGCTGATGAAGGAAATTTTTGGACACTATGGCAAGGGATAATCCTGCAGGAATCTCTTGGCTCTTGCCCCTGCACAGGTGGGGATTGCACAGTCCTGTGCCATGCTAAGGCATCTCCAGGGTCAATGCAGCCTGACTGCCCCAGGCTCTGCAGGCAGCACCTCCTCCTGCCACAGGGATTCTTTAGCCCCTGACATTGGGTAATTAAGTCAGGTAATTAACCTTGCCTTGGTGCCATGGAGCTCTTGGCTTAGCCTCTGTGTTCTGTCTAAGTGTGGATAGTGAAATACCGGCACTGTGCTGGGGGAAGGGGGTCAGGGATCCCTCAAATGCAGGTTTGGATCCCATGGCATTCCGGGGATAGATGGGAGGCTGTGCCTGGAGCAGGGGACTGCTGGGTGGCTGTGCCATGGATAATGGGACATCAGGGCACAGGAGCTTCTGAAAAGCAGGAGGTGTTGGCAGGAACCCGCTGAGATGGGCTTGATTATTTCATTAACATAATAACTCTCTTTCCTGGCCCCGCCTTTAGTCTTTTTTGGTCAGGAGCACTCACAAGCACTGGTTAAACAGGAGAAATGTATAAGACAGCTGATCGTTTTTAAGCCAGTTCTTCTGTCACATCCAATTAATCAATGTGTTGATAATAGAAATTAGATTCGTTAAATCCACTCACAGAAATTTATGTGACTTGGGGAAGCAACTGGTGGTTCCCAAAGCCAAGGCATTTTTGGTGGTTTATGTGCTGTTCCCTGGTTGTACCTAAGTTAATATCCAAGGTGACAGGGGGGAACAAGCAGCCCCTTCTCCAATTAAGCTGCTTCATTTCCTGTTTAAAGAAGCTGGAGGATCTGAAATGTCTAAAACGTGTGTGGAAATTTCTGCTCCGGGGAATGAAGGACTCTTTGTGCCCTCCAGGACTGAGCTGCTGTGGTATTTCATGGGCTGCTTCCTTCCAGCTTTGAGCAGATTTTACATCTCCCATTGACCCTTTTTGTGAGGGGCAGGGTCAGTGAGCAACTGCTGGGGATTCTCCTTAAAATGCTACTTAGGAGCACCATTGTGAAAAAGCTTTTAATTAGCAGGCTTTCAGGCTTTATTATCAAAGCCTAAACAAAATTAAAACCAGCCTCAGTGAAGAACAAAAAAGTGTGATTAGAAAATCCCTCAAGAATATGGCTGGCAGTAAGTCAAGATGTGAGAAATTAAAGTCAGTTGCTAAAAATTTCCTTGAAAAAAAAATTCCACAGAGATACTCTGGAAGTACTTAAAATGTAGCCTTTAAAGTCAAAAGTATGGTCGTTTTATATAAAACCATGTAGGAACCAGTGGAAATAAACTGCGTTTCCACTGCTGATCCTCAATGCAGGTCGAGTTTGTTGCTCTCACCTAGTGCAGAGTAGCTGTTGAGGCTGGCTGGGTTGCAGGGAGATAAGGAATGAGATCATGCTCTCTGGAAAGTTTGGGGTTGAGGAAAAGAGGAATATGCTCAAAAATCTCTTCCCAGCACACAAAGATTTCTGAGGTGCTGTGATAAAGGAGTGAAAACAATTCACTTCTAAAGCTGAGTCGGTGCCCTACATGAGAGGATGGATTCGGGTCAGGCTGTAAAAGCTTTGATGTAAATGATGTTGTGGCTGTGAGTTGTTGCCTTTGCCTCAGCAATTACAGACTGCTTGTTTTTGCTCCCTGCTGTAAAAGTTCTCTCTGGATAAGCTGCACCCCACCTTCCTACACACTCACCCTGCAGGTGGAGATTTTTGGGGGGTGTTAGGCTGCAATAACTGTTATTTGTGAGGAGCAGAGCCATTAATCAGCATTGAGAAGGCAGGCAGTGAGAGCTCGCTGGTGGGCAGGGTGACTTCAGGGTGATTTCAGTGCAGTTCATCTTGCACACAGTAATTTTGCACCCACGCTTTAAACAAATGAGGGGCTGCTCTGCCTCACCCAAGGGGCTGCTTTTTGGCTTGCACTGCACAGAAAAGCTGAGTTGGGATTTGAGGTATAAACCCACCTTTCTATGGCCACCTCACTGACCAGTGCCAATGTTTCAGAAGGGGAAAATTCGCCAAACAACAGCACCACAGGTTAATGATTTCTCTGTGCCAGAGGGAATATTCTGTCCTGACAGTGCCGGCAAGGAATGTCCTCCTGCCCTGGAAGTGTGCTTGGCTGGCTGGCAGCAGCAGATCCTGTGCTCCTGGCTGTTGGAGTTGGTGAGGAGATGTTAGTTTAGGGAGAGGAAGGAATGGGAACATGCAGGAGAACAGGAGAGCTCCATGAGTGCTGTTAATGCACAGCAGTTACCAGCTCAGAAGGCAAAAGGTGAGAGAACATCATCTGGATGTCTAAAACACATTTGCTACTCTCTGGCAATGGCTTTGATCTGGGAGAGCCTGGAGGAGGTGGGATCCTGGCTGGCTCTGCCCTGCACGAGGACTTTGATGAAACCTTTCTTTGATCCCACGTTTGAAAAACTCAGTGCCTCCTTCTCCACAACTTCTGGGGTTCCCCCTGTCTGCACAGCCTGTTCCAAGCTGCCCTGCAGCTCCCGAGGTTGCTTTGGAGAGGGAGGAGCTCAGGAGGGGTTTTTGGGATCCCTGTCTGCACAGCCCCCCAGGCTCTCAGGTGAAGCCCCCAGGACTCACCTGCTGGCAGCAGGTGCTGCTCTGCCCATTGCTGCGATGCCCTCAGCTCCGCCCGGGTCTGCTGCAGCTCCTTCCACACCGAGCTCAGGATGCCATTGTCCCCTCTGCTGGCACCGAGTTTCTCCTGCTGCTGCCCAGCTGTCTCCTGCTCCTGCTGCTCGGCCCTCCTGCGCCAGGCGCTCTCCAGCCAGCCCAGCCTGGCTGACACGTTGTGGCTCAGCTGCAGGATGTGCTCCAGAAGCTTGCCCTGCTCCAGCTCCTGCAGCCTCCTGGCCTCCTCAGCCTGCTCCCTGCTCCTCCCCAGCGCCTGCTCCACCTGGGCCACCACGCGGGAGGTGACGGTGGCCAGGGTGCCCGCCAGGGTGGTGGTGAGCTGGCTCAGCTCTGCCCTCAGGGTCTGCAGGTCCAGCCTGGGCAGCTCATCCACAGCCTGCAGCATCATGTTCTCCTTCATCTGCGAGTTCTCCAGCATGATGAACAGCTTGTCCCACTTGCTGGGCTCCTGCTGGCAGTCGCACGAAGCAGCTGGAAGGGAACATACAGATGTTGCTGTTCCTTTGTACTGAGTTTGAAATGGGAGTGTTTGGTGAAATCTGGCTCTGTGCAAGGCTCGTGTCCTCCAGGCTGTCACAGAACCATGGAATCACGGACTGGTTTGGGTTGGAAGGGACCTTAAGGACAATGCAGTCCCCATCCCCTGCCCTGGTGGGGTCACTGCCTTTCCCTCTGTATCAGAACAGGGAAACAGTGTGATTACAGAGATCCTAAGCCTGTGACAGCAACAGCTTTTTGCAGGAAAATGGGGAAATAAAGAGTCTAAAGCACAGTCCAAGGCACCCCATCCAAGTGGGTATAATATAGAATAACTTTACCATTATTGTCATCATAATCACTGCTACAAGCACGAGCTTCTGAAAAAAGCAAATTATCTTTGCAGTAATAACTCTTGCAAGGGCTAGGCAGCAACGAAGGCAGTTCTGCACTTAACACGAATGTGGTTTAAATTTACTTACCTTCCTCAGTCCCAGGGGCTGGACCCTCGATTTCGTTATCCAGGTTCACATACATGACATGCTCGTAGTCATCGTCTTCATCCAGAGCAGAGCCAGAAGCCCTGAAAACACACAGCAGCGTGAGCAGAGAGAGCAGCTCTTGGGGCAGCATTCTCCTGGCTGCTCGCTGGCGATCGCGGGGCTGTCTGGAGCTGCCGGGGCTGCAGCAGAGCAGGACTGAGCGGGAGAGGCGCAGGCAGCCCCTAATAAACGCTGCAGCCCGAATGAATGAGCAGCCGCCGTGCCAGGGATGTAACCGGAGCTGCTGGCTGTTGCTCTTGGCTGCGGGAGGAGGGGGCGTGCAGCTTGCTCAATCCCAGCTCCCAGCTCTGCCGGGGGGATGTTCTGCCCGGCCAAGGGGAAAAACGGGGAAAGCTGCTCTGTCCCCGGAGAGGATTGGGGCTGGAGGCGCTTGGGCTGCGCGGGTTGTGTTGTTCTGTGTTATTTGCGGGAAAGAAAGTGTTCCCTTTCACTGAATTTCCCAAATTCAGTTCGTGGTCGGTGTGTGCCAGGGCTCTGGAGGGGATTGGAAGAAAAATAAACATACCTGGAGCTGCTTTGGATCTGGTTTAGCTAAATAGCGCAGCTTTCTTTTGGGAACTTAGGCGCTGTTATATAATAAATTCTATTATATACCAACAGTTTATTGCTTTAAGCAATAAAGGAGGATTCTTAAGGAGTTCTTAACAGCTTGTTAGGGTTCTGCTTTTCCAGCCCTAATTAGCACTTTTCAACACCATTCCTACGTGGATAACTTTAGTGCTGTATCCTGTTTTGGGCACATGTAAATCAGCAGCTGTACAATCAGAGTTGCACCAGCTACCTTTGAAAAAACAAAACAGGGTGCTTTTGGATGAGGCATTAATTTAGGCTAAGTATTATTGGCATTAATCTGGTTTAAATTCTGTAATCTTGTTGGTTCAAAAGGCCATTAATCATGTCACAGATGCTTTGCTTAGGTGACATTAGGGGTGATCTCATGCAAGTTATGGATTGGCTATGAAATATGCAGAGAATAGCAAAAAAACCCCTCCTGTAATTACATCTAACTTGGAATCTGTGCTTCCTTTCCATTTGTGTCTCTGGTTTTGCTTGGATATTGGGGAGGAATTGTTCCCTGGGAGGGTGGTGAGGCCCTGGCAGAGGGTGTCCAGAGAAGCTGTTCTGCCCCTGGATCCCTGGCAGTGTCCAAGGCCAGGTTGGACAGGGCTTGGAGCAGCCTGGGACAGTGGAAGGTGTCCCTGCTGTGGTAGGGGTGACACTTGGTGGCTTTTAACCAACTCAGACTCTTCCCTGATTCTAAGATATTGGTTCCTGCCACCATGGGGGCTCCAGCTGCTCTCCTGAAAACGCAGATAACAAATTGTAATGGCAAAGCAATGTTATTAGAAACCTGAAAAGTTTGGTGAGGTAGAGATGATGCATTTTTCAGAAAGAATTTCTTCACTGGAAGGGGCTGTCCAGGCAGGTTTGGAGTCCCCAAGCCTGGAGGTGTCCAAGGCACTCAGTGCTCTGGGCTGGGGACAAGGTGGGGATTGGGCACAGGTTGGCCTCTGATCCTGGAGGGCTTTTCCAGCCTCAGTGCTTCCATGATTTTCATGTAGGTCTGTGCCTAACCTGAGTCATCCCAGAGAGGAAATTGATCCTGGTGTTTGGGGTTTTGTCTTGGGAAACTCCATTTGGAGTGCGTATCCATTTGCCCCAGGACACTGCGAAGTGCTCCTGGGCACGTTGTTCTTCCCAAACTCCCTGTGCTCTGGGATGGGCAGAGCTGGAGCTCGGGGCTGTCTTTTCACACCCCAGGGTCCCTCCCTGCCTGCCCCGCGGCCATGCAGTGTCCCCAGCTGTAGGACACTTTGTGCCGTAATTGTGTCATTCCCAGCGTGTGGTCTGCTCGGCAAGGGTGAGAAATTCTAGTCTGGAAAGTACTGGGGGTCAGGGTGGCAGGGAAGGAAGAGGGAAGGAAGGTATTTAGGGAACTGAGTGGGATGTTTTTCCATTCTCACACAACAAACATGTTTTCAGGCTCTTAGTTTAGATTAAGGCGGATGAAGCAAGATTGGGGAAAAGTGAATTATTCATAATTCCTGCTATCCCCTCCGGCTGCCCAAACTCTGGGAATCAGGAGATTGAGGAACAGTGTGTGCATAAATCCCTTAGAGACCACAAAGGTGTGACAAACAAACTGCTCTGAGTATCCCTTGCTAACTCAAACGTGAAAATACCAGAAAATGGCAAACTGGGTTGTGCCCGGTGACCTTTGCTGAGATCTCTGAAGAACAGACCCAACCTGGGCTATCTGGCTTTGTTTGCAGTGAGCACACCGGTTCTTCACTTCAAAGCAATTCCATGTCAGTGAGCTCGCTCCAATCTCGCTGCAGAGGGAGGGCATTGCTCTGAATTGCCTTTGCTTCGGGTTTATCTCGGTTAGGGAACATCACCCAGCAGTGTTTGCTGTGGGGAACTGCCCGAAGCTGAGATGCACAGAGTAGTTTTTGTTCGGAGGTTTGGTGGCTGCAGTCCATCCCCTGCCTCATGTGTGATTGCATCACTGCTGATACACCCCACACTGCAAACACTCCTTTGCCAGACTGAATAATGAGCTTTCCCTTCCAGATCCCTTCCTATCTGTGACATCCCAGCTTAGGCAACAGCATGGCTCAGGTTGGTGTCTTTCATGCTTAAAGCTGTTATTTTTATTACTCCCTCTTGGATTCCTTCCCATCACACTTCTATAGCTGAGAGGAGTTTTGTCTGTGCAGGAATACGGGAATTTCATCTTTTGCAATCATTGCTGAAATTTGACTGGAGTTTAAGGGCTCTGCTCCATGTGGGCAGAAAAGTTCCAGTGGAAACTGAGGAAGGGTAAGTGCAAAGAGAGGATTTAGTGCTGGAAGCATGAAATCACCTGGAGAGAAAACAGTTTTTGGTGTATTCAGTACAAAGTGCTCCATTTTGAACTATGAAGTGAGTCTAGAAAAGACTGTATTCCACTGTATTCCACTATAAAAGATGTATTCCACTGAATACATCCTCTCACCTTTATATCATGGAATATTGGGAGTTGGGAAGAACCCCCAAGGATCATCAATCCAACTCCTACTCTGCCCAGACACCCCAAAAATACCACCCTGGGCATCCCTGGAGCTCTGGCAGCCTCAGGCTGTGCCCATTCCCTGGGGAGCCTGGGCAGTGCCCAGCACCCTCTGGGGGAAGAACCTTTCCTGATCTCCAAGTTCTCCCTCTGGGTGAGCTGGTGTTTGGCATCAATTCCATGGAATGTTAGTGGTGACACTTCTTATCCAGATCTGCTGGGAACATCAGGAAGAGATTCACCCAGGGAATGTGGTTAGAAAATGGCCAGAATGGAGCGGTTTGCTCATCTTTTTAGGCTGATTCATCAGCAAATCTCTTTCCTTTGCCCCTGGCCTTTGTGATTGTGTAGAACAGAAGATAAATTTGCCATATCCATGGGGGGGAGGTGGGTTGTGACCTCCCTTTGGCACTGCTGGGGCTCAGAGCAGCCTGGGGGGAAGCAGCCAGGGATTCTCCACACAGGATAAGGTGCAGAAGTGTGGCTGGCTGGAGTGGAGAGACACTCCTGTGAAGGATAAGAATCCCTCAGGGATCATTACGAGCTGTTGGACTCAAAGCTGTCTGAACCTGCAGTGAGTTATGTGCTCTTTTCTTGGCTCAGGGCTGTGACACCCAACACTGTCCTGGGGTGCATTTTCTCTATCTGCCAAGAGCCCCACGTGCTCCAGGCTGAACCCAAATATCCTTTTCCTACCATCCATGAACAGATCTGCTTATCTTCCAAAATTATCCGCCTCAGATCTAAATGGGAGAAAAAGCAGCAGGCCAGAGAGCTGATTCCTCTTGGAAACCAAATCCAAAGAGGCCGTGAGGACTTCCAAGGGTTTACAAAAAGGATTTTACAAAAAGGAGCCATGCTAGGCTGCAATAGGCAGATGTTTTCCATATGTTGCTCGAGTGAAACTTAAATCCATTGAGGCAGGCATGTACTGCAATGTGAAGTTATATATTTTGGTATGAGCCTGGGCTTCAAATTGAATTATGCACAGACATCTTAAGAAAATGTGTGAGAGAGGGTTTAGCATATCTCTGTCTGTCTGCAGTTGGCTCTCTCTGGCTCCTCTCTACTCCTGGAAATGGCATCCTTAACTATTTCTGTTCAAATGCACGTTTAGTTCTCCTATTAACCAACTCTTCCTTCCATATGATGCTTCTTTAATTTGAAAATCTGAATCTCAGTGAAGGAGAATTATAGTTTTTCTCTTTTGCTGTTTTTCTTTGCTGTTTTTCTTTGTTGTTTCTATGTCGTTTCTCTCCTTTCTCTCTTCTTTTCTTTGTTTTTTTGTTAATTGCAATCACACGTAGCTTGGCCTAGGACTCCACAGAGCATCATCCAAATCTGAAAGCTCATTAAGCAGCATTCTCATGATGTTCAGAAATAAGATGATAATTAATAGGAATTTGTGGAGGTTTTTTACACAATGTTGTTACGCCTGCAATGATTTGTTCTAATTTGGTAATTTATTTGCTTTCTTCACCCAAAATATAATTTTCTACGGTTTTCTATAATTTTCTATGATTTTCTACCATTTTCTACAGTTTTCTTTAATTTTCTACAGTTTTGTGCCTCCCTGGTTTTGTGCTGATGATCATTCAAGGCTGGGTTGGAGCAACCTGGTCTAGGAAAGGCATCCCTGCCTAGGGCAGGGGGTGGAACGAGATGATCTTTAAGGTCTCTGTGCCCCAAGCCATGCTGTGATGGTTCCAAACTGCATCTCCAGGTGTGTGCAGGTGCTGAGAGCACTGAGTGACACTGACCCTGTCCCTGCCCTGTCCTGCTGTGTCCTCAGGGAACTCCCTGCTGCTCCGTGTGCTGCCAGCCCTCTTCGAGAAGCGACCAGAGCCCATCCTCGCCCGCCTGCCCGAGCTGGTGGCACCTCTGTCACAGCTGGACCCAGCTGAGCAGCACCACCTCCTCAGGCTCCTGCTCATTGTGGCCAGGAAGAGAGAGCTTGGGGTAAATCATGCTGGGAATATCTCCCTGATAAATGTGTGTGTCTCATGGGGTTGGTGAGGGGGGAATCCCTCAACATGCCTTCCTGCACTAATTCCCTGCAAATCCTCGAATTCCATTCCAAGTTCTCCACCTAGCCATAAGGAGAACAGAACAATGACTCTGCTGGACCTAAAGGTTTGGGTTAAACCTTTTGTTTCCAATGGGTTTGGCTCTTCCTCTCTCAGCTGAGTGTGAGTTCCCATAACTCTGTCTCTGCCAGAGTACATGAAGTGTATCGAAATCCACGTCAAGGACAATTAAAATTATTTAGGAACAGATGAGAACTGATAATCCTTAAAAAACAGGATGGGTTGTTTTATGCCCCATTTCTGTGTCTGAATGTCTTTTCCACAGATGCAGCAGTTTCCCTGAATCCAAGGTGCATTAGTGTGCTGTGTGTTTACCCTAAATTAATCCCTCTGTGGGGATTTGTATACACTGCATCCTGTTTGGCAGATGGCTCCAAGGACTACAAGGGTTCTTACAAGAAATGACAACTTACCTGCAGCACATTTATTATTCAATGAGGGTCTTGCCCCTTGTTTTCCCCTCTCTTCCAGCTCCTGACCTTGTCAAGTTGTTTAGCTTCCGGCAGAACCCAAAAATTTCTACAAGCTCTTTAATTTACTGCATCATTGGGGAAGGCTGAGTCTTATGCTGTTTTAATCAATAAAACATAGACTGGCCTGGAGCAAGGAAAATATTTTGTAAAGGTGTTTTTTGGGCCTTTTTCACTTTTTTTAAATTGGGCATTTCCTTCCTTATTTATGCATAACTGCCATATTTGAAAGCAGAGCTTACCCTTATTCCATATGTTCAGTTGAACTTGGATTGACCTCAGCAACAGCTCCATGCAAAGGTCACCAAGGGTGGAAAACTCTTTTATTAACCCAGTCTAGTGGTTTATTTTTATCACTCTGCTGGTTGTATCTCCTCTGGTTATATGTGTTCCCAATTCAAGATAGAGATTCAAATTGTTTCTGATTTTTTAATAGGTGCTGAAGGAGTGTTTGCCGTTTTTATTTGGCCACCTGAGAGACCCCAACTACAGTGAGGTGATTCTAAACATCCTTCTGGAAATATCCAGCTATGAACCAGCAGCCTTGGCCCCTTTCCTTCCAACACTGAAAGAAATTGGGGAGAATTTCCCCAGTTTGATTGGGCAAACAGCAAAGATCTTCGGAGCTGTTGGACATCTCGATGAGGTGAGCTGGGAAACAAAAGGACTTGGTTGGTTTTGGGGTTGGGTTGGTTGGGGCTGTTTTCATCTTGTATGAAGTCATACATCCACGTATTTCCTTCTTCACAAGTAACCAGACTGCCCTGCCATGGAATCATGGAATGGTTTGGGTTAGAGGGACTTAAGGACCTTCTTACTGCAGTCCTTCCCTGTTTGGCATTATTTGGGCTGTGTATTGGCTGAGCCTGGGGTGTCTGAGCACCGTGGGTGCAGCACAGGAAGACACAACCCTTGCTGTTTCTACTGATCTGGAGCTTTATATTCATTTAAAATTAAATTTATCTTGCAAGAATCAAAACCAGATTTGGTTTGGCTTTGTAAATCTTATTTCTGTTGTGTGGGAAGAGGAGCCAAAATCCCATTGAGGCCTGGGAGCCAAATGAAGTTTGTTGTTCTCTCCTTGTTTACTTCCATCCCCCAGTAAGTTTTACTTTTATAAGACCTGCAGGTGACCACATTTAATTCTGCATTTAGTATTTGAGAGTCAGCATTTTCTAGAAACTTTACAGTTTCTAACCAGCTACTCCTCAGCTGAACTAAGCTGGGCTCAGAAGTGAGGGATGTCGTTTGGATTCTGTGTTTTGGGGTGTTGAACCAGCTCTCCCCATCTGGGTGTCTCTGAGGCTCCATTTCCACTGAGCTCTGCTACTTCAAAGGGCTGAATTTATTTATTTTGCCTTTTGTTGCTGGGATTGTTTTATACCAAGAGTAAGCGAGGAGCCAACTGGCCCTGCTGTATTTCATGTCATGCTGGAAATTGCAGGCTACACAAAGTTTACAGAGACACAATTTAAGGAAAATTTTCTCCTTACATTTTTAATATCATAATTATATTAATTTTAATAATTTTAATATAATAATTTTTTTCCTGTTGGTTTATGAGGATACACCAAGCTATTGGTACACAGCCTGCACTGAACAATTCATCTCCAATCTCCCTGGAGTAAGTGTTGAGTAGCTGGCACTCTGTCCCCTGTCATGAGTCTGATTTTTTAGGAAGCTGCTGACTCAGCAGCATGGGGAGGACACATTTGTTATTTGTTTGTCACTGACATCCCTGGGACTCTGCACTCCAAACTCAAAAACAGGGATAAAGCAACATGCAAAGTGTGGTGGAAGTGAATGTTCCAACAGGAGATCGAAGGCTTCTTTCTTGTTTTGCTCTCTAAAAAGTTAGAAAGTGTGAATAATTCTGACTTGTGGAAGGTCTTGAAATCAGGGAGTGGTTTGGGTTGGAAGGGGACTTAAAGCTCATCCCATCCCACCCCTGCCCTGGGCAGGGACACCTTCCACTGTCCTGGGTTGCTCCAAGCCCTGTCCAACCTGGCTTTGAAAAAGGAATCATCTCATCTGAAAGGACAAAAAAATGCCTCCACAGCCAATTCCTGAGCCAAAAGGTGACATCATGGAATGAGAAAATCTCCCAGGTTGGAAAAGACCTCCAAGACCATGGAGTCCAACCATCAACCCACTGATGGTCTCATCTCCCAGCCCCCATCTCCAGGCCTTCCCAAAACCCTCCCTCAAAAAATCCCATCCCCAAAATCCTCCCCCCTTCCCTTTCCTAGCATGGATACACTGCCACTTCTTAGACAGAAATCAGCATCCCCTGCCCAGCCAAGCCAAACAAGTGGGGAAGGAAACATCAATGGCAGAGCTGGAATTTTGTTTGTTGATGTTTCATTTCGCTGGAAGGTTTGCCTGGGGAAAAGAGGTGGCAAGGATTGAGGCTTGGCCCTGGATGGTCCAGACTGCAGATCTGAGCAGCAAATCCTTGCTGGCTCCTCGAAAAAGCCTCTTGTACTTCCATGGACCCCAGGAGAGAGGCAAGCTTTGGGTTGGAAAGGTTGCCCCTTGTTTACACACACCACTTGTGTTGGTGTCAGCCACACTCTCGGGGGAAGTTGAAATCAGAATTTCTCCCTTAACCATAAATCTGTGCAAAGCAAAACCACTGTCTTGGGGCTCAGGGCAATTGGACACTTCAATTTATTTTTTTCCCTGTGTTTTGAACCAGCTGGGAATTGGAGTTATTTCTGAAAGCCTTGTGATCTTTTTGTAGTCTCCTGAACCTGTTTTTAAGAGAAAAGCACAACACTTTGCCACACCTCATTGCCTGTGCTGTAGCTCTTCACCTTGTGGCAGATGTAAAGCCATAAAATGCAGGGGCTGCTTATGAGAAAATACATGAAAATACATCAAATAGGCATTGCTGAAATAACAAGGGGCTCTGTGCATCCAAATAGGCTTTCTGAACCATTTTGGATAAGAATTGTGGCAGGGATAACGGCTGCTTTCATGTCGAGCTATTTTGCTGTAATTTTGTTTTGTATAACAGTTACATATTATATTACTCAGGCGAGTTTATTGTTCTTTTACCTCACTCCAGGCGAGTAGCAGCATTTCAGCATGGCTGGAGACTCTCCAGCTGGATCAAAGTGACAGGAAAATGGTCAAAACTGCTCCTCCATTTAGTCTGCTGCACAGTTTGTTTAGAAAACAAAAAATGTGTTTTAAATGTTAATTGAGCCTGTGTTTATCTCTTGGAGGAAGGATCGGCTTTCAAATAAATGAGTGACTGTGCACCAAAAAGTCAACCTCGTTCAAGCCATTGAGGAAGCAACTCCTCCGTCACAGCCCAGCCCAGGGTGTAGCTGGAGTTTTCCCCATATGGCTGAAGGGAAATAATTTGTCTGATTCCCTCTTCCCATCTATCTCTGTCATGATGCAGCAGAGCTGCTTTTCCCTGAATTACGTTGCCTTGCTCTTCCAAAAAAGCCTTGCTCCTGATGCTCTGGCCACGTCCTGCCCAAGCCCCCTGGGTATTTTTATGGCCCAGCTGGATTTGGAATCAAACTTTCAGCAAGTTTTGCTCTCTGGTTATGAGGTCCTGGAGGAGAGGAAGGAGCAGGGCTGTGACCCCGCAGGGTGTGGAGCACGTGCAAGGCACACGACCTCCCTGCTGACCCTTGGGAAGAGGAGAGCTGTTGATTTTTGCCTTTGTTTGTGTTTCAGCACAGCCTCTGAAATCCAAGTATCTCCCAGTTTCTGGATCAGTTTGCTGAGGACCAGGTGGGCTTCCCTGAGTGGAGCCAGACCCAGCTACCCCAGGGAAGGATCTGATGAGAGTTCCTCAGTTAATTGCCAGTTTTCCACTGCTTTTCCCACTTGGGTATTTTTAGAACAGTGGAACCCAATGCAATTAGGACAACCATAACAGAGGAACCATAAATAACCTGGAGATGTTCAGATCCAGGCTGGGTGTTCCCCATGCCTGGAGGTGTTGGTTGGAGCAGCCTGGTCCATGGCAGGTGTCCCTGCCCGTGGCAGGGGTGGCACTGGGAGATCTTTCAGGTCACTTCCAAGCCATTCTCTGGTGTCATGGAATAGCTGAGCTGGAGGTGAAAAGGTGACAGGAGAGATTGGTGCTGCTGGTGCCCTGATCGTCCAGCCAGGCTGATCTAGCAACCCTAAACCTTTTTAGGGCCCTAAAGGGCCTTTATGGATCTGGCTGTAGGTCTGAGGAGGAGACAGGATGTCCTGAGTTAGGCTGGGTTAGGTAACCAAGGGGAACAAAAGCCACTTCAGTGTAACCACAAATGAACTGGGTTGGAGGCAGCTGCCTCTGTGTCACAGTGGTGCAGCCACTCTTCCCCAGGGACAGTGACTCACTGCGAGCTCACCAACCCCTCACAGAACCAAACAATGAATTTGTGTGTTCAGAGCTGCTCTTATCTCCCCCGCTGCCCAGGAGCGAGCCAGAACGTCCCTGCTGTATCTGGTGAACCAGCTGGCCAACATGGAGCACTCCTTCCACCACATCCTCCTGCTGGAGATCAAGAGCCTCACGGACAGCTTCTGCAGCATCCTGGGCACACAGAGCAGGGACATCTACCGCATGAGCAACAGCTTCAGCGCCATCGCCAAGCTCCTCCTGCGGCAGCTCGAGCCTGACGGCCTGGGGACAGCCAGGTACTGTGGGTGACAAACCTCAGCCTCCCCAGGGCTCTGCAGGGCAGCAAAACCCCATCAGACATACTCACACATATATATGTGAATGATGTCCTGTGTTCTGGGAACTGCATAACATTGAATAACAATTATTATTACTATTATTTATTTACACAACCCACTGTGGTGCCTCAATTTATGGTTGAAAATTACTTTATTTGTTAAAATACTGTGATATTCCTATCCCTTACATTCTGTGCTTAACACTTATCTCTCTAAGATAAGAGCAGATTTTTAAAATCAGGTACTGTGGGGCTGACAAAGCCTCAGCCTCCCCAGGGCTCTGCAGGGCAGCAAAATGCCCATCCAATATATTCACATTGCAGTGAAAAAAGCCATGCCCCAGATAAGTAGACTCAAGCAAGCTAAAATGCCTCAGTTAAAAATAAATCAGTGAAGTCAGGCCTCACAATTATCATTGAGTTTAAAATGCCCACTGAGGGGGGGTGAGAACAATGGCTGGCAGAGCTCCCCAATGAAGATTTGCCTAAAAAAAGTTGAAAAAAAATTTCTCAAGCATCCACAGTGAGATGTTCTGCTCACTCAGCTGCTTCTGCCTGCATCCTGAGGTGAAAGAGTTGTGGTGTTCATCAAGGTGGGGATAGAAGTGTTATTTAAATACATGGTGGGAGTCACTTCCAATTAGTGAGAGACTGATAATTAGGGTTGTGTACACTGCAGTAGGTCAGGAGGGCACAGAGGAATAGTGATGCTTTGAAAAAATGGAGCACAGATGTCAGAAACTCCTCACAGTGAAGGACAGCCCTGGAGCCAGACTGGCAGCAGTGGAGCCAAAACAGTGAGGTCAGTGGAGAAACAATTAATTGGTGTCCCAGAGAGAGGTAAAAATGAGAAAGGAGAGGAACACAGAGAGAATCCCTCATCTGACTACAAGGCTGGGAGAAATATCCAAGCCTCACCTGGGGGCAGAACCTCACCAGAAATCAGCCCTCAGTGCTTGTTTCATGAAATATTTCACTGGAGACAGTGAAAAGGCCAAAGAGGAGATGATGAAGTGAGCAGGAAAAACACCCAGCTCTTCCAAACTAGCCACGTTTACTGGGAAGAACAGGATGCCTGGTGCCACTTAGTGAAGGGACCAGCAGGATGTCCTGTGTTCTGGGGACTGCAGAGAAGCAGGACAGGGATTGAGGCATAATAATAATAATAATAATAATAATAATTTACACAACCCACCATGATGCCTTAATTTATGGTTGAGAATTACTTTATTTGTTAGAGTACTGTGACATTCCTATCCCTTATATTCTGTGCTTAACACTTATCTCTATAAGATAAGAGCTGACTTTAAAAAAAAAAAAAAACAGTTAAAAACAAGAAAAGGTTTTCATCAAAATCTGTCTGTTTCTCTCTGAAATTCTGTTTGTTAAGGACTGGCTGAAGAGTAGGAGCTTTGTTGTCTGTGTGAGTATGGTTACAGATGATTTTCTCTCTCTGCTCCTTGATTTTCTTTCTTTCTTTCTTTATTTCAAATTTTATCCCCTCCCCAACCCTCTGTGCCTTCATTATCTCAAACTGGCCGTGAGAGATCACAGCAAAATACTGATTTTCCAGTTTTTAGCAATTTGCTTTTGTTGCAGACCTGTATCAAGCAAATCATCTCCTAAATCAGACAAGGCTGAATGAGAGTTCTCTGCTGATTCAGGCAGAGTTGATTCCCACTCGACCTTGGGAAGTGGGATGAATCCAGATGTGGACAGGGAATTGCCCTCCCAGCTGTGCAGCTGCTGCAGTGCTTTATAAAGAGCAGCAATCCAGAGTGTTTGTGCTGGGAAAGGAAAACAGGGTTTTAAACTGTGTGCCTGGATTATAACCATTCCTCCCAAAACTCGTGTGTTTACATAAGGAGAAGCTGATTTCTTCGGAGCCATGGCTGGCCCGGCGTTGTTTGACACAGGGAATTTTACATGCAAGGACTCCAGAGCTTAATTAAAACCAGGCCTTGCTCTGCTGCTCCTTACTATCCCAAAATTGCAAGTTATTCAGTCCCAGGGGGGCTTTTCAAGAACATATAGAGGGTTTTAATGGACTTAGCCAACCTAGAGGGGCAGCGTAGTCAATTAAAGTGAAGGAAAGGTTCAAAGTCCTCGTTCTGGGCAAGAGCTGAGCTCACCAGGGCTGCTCATCTCAGTGCTGGGGCTGCTTGGAATTGTCTTTATTGTCTTTGACACTGAAAGAGGAGAGAATTTGGTTGAATACAAGGAAGTTCTTTGCTCAGAGGGTGGTGAGGCCCTGGCACAGAGCAGCTGTGGCTGTCCCTGGATCCCTGGCAGTGCCCAAGGCCAGGTTGGACATTGGGGCTTGGAGCAGCCTGGGACAGTGGAAGGTGTCCCTGCCTTGGCAGGGGGTGAAATGAGATGAGCTTTAATGTCCTTCCAGCCCAAACCATTCTGAGATTCTGTGAGAGAGGAACCTTGGATTTAGGATGAGAATTCAGGTCAGTAGAATGGGATGAGCTTTAAGGTTCTTTCCAGCCCAAACCATCTGTGATTCTCTGGCAATTTTATGATCTTTTCTCCACTCCTTGCCTCCAAAGCTGTGTGTCTGTCCTGTTTGAGGAGGTAGCTGTCTGTCCACTGACAAACCACAAGCACCTGATCCATCCTTGTGGCCTCCATGTGCACACAGGTGAAGCCCTGGCCACAATCCCAGGTGAATTTTCAGCAATCTCCCTTTGGGATGCTCTTTTCCCCACTGATGATGTGCTAGCAGTGCTGCTGCTCTGCAGAAATGTCCTTTACACCAAGAGATTGAGGTGCTTTAGTGCAGAGGGTTTCAAAGCATGAAGCCATCAGCAGCCTGGCACTGTCTCTGTCCTTCTGGTTTCTCCAGGAGCTCCTGCATCCTCCTCCTCTTGCAAAGAGCTTTGGTGTAAGCTGATCCAGCAGCCTCAGCAACGCTCCAGCAACTCTGCCAAGAGTGCAAACAATGGCTTGTTTGAGTGGAGCTGAAGGGGAGCCCAGCAGGAAGAGCTGCCAGGCATCCCCACGGGGTGGGATGGAGCCCAGTGGGGTTTGTGTGGGGTTTTTGTGGGGTTTTTGTGGGGTTTGTGCTGCTTGTGACTCCCCAGGGAGCTGCTGGGAGCACAAGGCTGATGCAAGGAGAGCTCGTGGTGCCCAGGGGGTGTTTGGTGTTCCTCTGCTTCCCCCTCAGAAATGCTGGTGAGGTGACGTGGTGGCTTGGGGAGCTCACCTTCCACACCCTAGGGGTGACTTTTTTCTGCTCCACACATGGATAATAGGATTCATCCACGTTTCTTTTCTAACCTGAATGATTTGATGATTCTTCAGGAGAACTGTTTCCTTGTATTCCCTTCACAAAGCCATGGGAGCTCCACAGGAGGGTTGTGGACAAAGCAGTGCTGTTTAAAACATCATTTTTAATTCCAAACATCACCAAGGCTCCCTGGTTGGGGTCTGTCACTCCCACAGCCCATCAGTCCATCAATCCCCTCTCTGTCCAGAGGCTTTGCCCATATTTACACAGGGAACACAAGTTTTCCTCAGTGCTCCTTCCCCACAATGGCAGCAGTGTTGGGAGCTGTGGTGGAGTGACTGCTTTCCAATAAATTAAATCTTGTCCTACATCCCCAGAAAGATTTGTTAGGAAAGGTCACATCAAGGGTCTTTATTACGGAAGAATATTTTTCAAGTGCTCCTCAGTGTTAATGTATTATGAGGTCTTGCTTAAATTAAAAACAAAGCAAGACAAAACTTGCCAGCTCCCCCGAGAAATATCCTGAACTGCCTTTATCAAAACAAGTGAGAAAGCGCATTTTGTGATGCCGTATTTCTGGTTGTTTTTTAAAAACCTGGCTTTTTACAATGGGTAATTTGCAGTTTGGGGAGTTTTTAATGATCTTCCCCACCGTGAGTGTGACTTGTGAGGCTCTGCTGTGCTGGAAAGGCTGTGTTAAACCCCTCGTTTGTGGTTTTATATATCCCTGTTTTACAGATTTAGCTATTCAGATGTTTGCTCATCAGGGAAAAAAAAAAAGAAAATCAAACAAAGAAATGGTCTGAAGCAAAACAAACTTGTTCTAGAGCTGGGGGTAGCATTTAAAAAGCAAACACTTTTTTTTGTCCAATCCCCCTTGATTCTCCAAGAGATCCCTGCTTGCTTTGTGCTGCCTCCATGATTTTTTGTCCCAGTTACTCCAGAGTGGGATGGCAATGTGCACATCATTTTTTGTGCCAGTTACTCCAGAGTGGGATGGCAATGTGCACATCACCCCAGCAGGAGAGAGACAGAGGAGGAGCAGTGATGCTCTTGCTGGGAAATTCAGTCCTGCTGCTGCTGCTGCTGCAGAGTAAAGATACTCAAAATCCAGATTTCCAGCAAATGGCCAAATATTCAGAGGAGCTGAGTCTCTCTGCAGGCTCTGAGTGATGAAGGAACCCAAAAGAAGCCATTTTCAAAGCTGCTGGAGGGAATCCACCACATTTTTACCAGCAGATTTCTTTTTGTCCTTTGAAATCAACAGCTTCCCTTCAATTTATCTTAAAGTTACCTCTGAACTTTGTATTAACATGTTACATATTGTGGCTGCCCCTGGATCCCTGGCAGTGTCCAAGGCCAGGTTGGACAGGGCTTGGAGCAGCCTGGGACAGTGGAAGGTGATTTTAAGAGTAACAGAACAAATCCAAAACAAAACTCTTTGTCCTGCAGGCCTACAAGTTCATTTTAACTCTTCATTTTCTCTTCGCTGAATTGGAATCACATTGCTTAGAACTTTTCCCGAGTTTTAAAAGGTATTTTTCTTCCTCTGAGTGCAATAATTCAGTTAGAACTGCATGTACTTTGGTCAAAGCTTTAAAACCACGGAATTCTATAAACTCTGCAAAGAGCTTATGAAAATAATGCAATAAGTCAGTGTTTAGCAATTTTGAGAGAGTGGTTTGAGTTCAGATGAAACACTTTTTGACTCCCAGGGAAAGAGTTGTGATTCCCCTCTGCACATACAGCACATGCAGTTTCTAATCCAGGGCTGTCAGGGATGTTCAATGTTCTGATGCATCAGAGAAATTAATCTAGAAGACATTCTTCAAAATAACCTAAGGAATCTCTGTTTAAACATAATTATTTTACCAGACCCAAAACACAAGTCCCAGGCAGAAACACAGCATCAGCACAATGACCTCAAAATGCTGCCAGGGTTGAACCTCTGCTTTCTGCTTCCTCAGGATGGAAAACGACCCTGAGGAAGAATGTCCTGTGCCACTGGATGACTTAAAAGCTGTTGTGAATGGCAGTGAAGAAGATGAAAAGCTCCAAGTTAAAATCCAGGCTTTTGAAGAGAAAATCAACGTGGACAACAGCACCCCTGGCTCAGTGAGGAGATACAGCCTGGGCCAGGTTTCTAAAGAAGAAAGGAAGGATATGAGGTTTAACAGGTATGGCTCTGGAAAATGTGTGAGGGGTTCAGGGAGATTAGTTTTGGCATAAAAATTTATCCAAATATACAGGGTTTGGTCTGCTCACGTGGTACGCACAGGCAGCATCAGCCTGATGTTAACCAATTCTTGTATTGAAAAACCCAAATGCTGGATGGCATTTTTCCAGGTCATTAATCCTGGAATGGGTTGTGGAAAGGACCTTAAAGCCCATCCAGTGCCACTGTCCCAGCCTGGCCTTGGACACTTCCCAGGATGCAGGGGCAGCACAGCTTCCCTGGGGAACCCATTGAATCTATCTGTGAAGGAAAATAATTGCATAAAGATACCACAGAAAGGAAGACACTGAGAGCTTTTTGGGGATGTTATCACCAACAGCATTTATCAAATGTGTCCCCAGTGTCCTCAGGCTGTTCACAGCACCACACAGAGCTCTGCTTTTCCTGCTCCAGGAGTTGCCCTTTCAGTCCCTCCTGCCCTTTGCTTCCCTCCATCCCCAGCAGTGGATCCAGGGCAGGAATGGTCCTGCTTCAGTGAAATGCTGCAGGATGGCATTTTTATGATGTGCTGGATAAAGCAGCCACGCCACTCCTGTGGTTATAAGATCCTTGCAGAGGAGCTGCCTCGCTCCCCCATGGCAGATGTTGGCAGATGTGGATATTATTTGGATATTATTTCATTTCACTTGCTTGTTAAAGCTTTTGAAATGCACATTTCCCAGAAGGTTCTTTCCCCTGGCTCGGTGAGCCCCACAATCAGCTTCACAGAGCACATTCTGGGGTGAACAGAACCACTATTGGGGTGAATAGAACCAACAGAACCACTATTTGCTAAATCTTTCTCAATATAAGTAACTTTGGCGTTTATTAATTAATTTGAACAATCTCATTGTAATGTGTATTAATTAGGAGATACCTGTTTTTCCCAACTCTAAGCCATTTTTAGAGGTTGAACCAATCCAGGTTTACAAAGCTCTGATATATAAGGCTTCACAACTAAATCAAACCTTCCCACAAACAGAACAGATAGCAGAAACCCTAATAACACATTCATAAGTCTTTCACTAACAGATATAACAATGATAACTAAAGTCTTGTGGTTATTTTAAAAGACTTTAATTTTCAGAGTATAAATTTGGGGGGATTTTCGTGCCCTGCCCCTATTCCAAACCCTTTTTCCTTCCTCCCTCCCCTGCAGGTCCAAGAGCCTTGCCCTGCATGCTCTGAGGATGAAGGGGCTGAGCTCAGAGGGGGAGCAGGACGAGGAGAACGGGGAGATCCCTGCTGGCATCTCCTTCTCCGAGATCTACCTCAGCCAGGAGCAGGAGAAAGGGCATTTTGGGGTCCATCCTGAAGTGATGCACGTGGGGAACTCCCTGATTTCACACCAAAGTGCTGATTACCTGCAATCAGCCAGTCTGCCAGAACCCACCCCAGAAAAGGCTGCAGAAGGAAGGGCAGAGGCAGCAACAGGCCCTGGGGAGCACCAGGACAAGCTCTACCTGCACTTGAAGGAGAACCTGGGGAAAGTGAAGGAATATGTGCTGGAGATGGGCAGGAGAATTCCCATCCCAGACCAGTGTGTGATTGAAGGTAAGCAGGAGGAGCTTTTCCAATTCCAGACCCCCTCAGAGCTCAGGAAAAGGGGAGCAAAGACCCCCAGCACAGGCAGGATCAGCAGTTTTATAGAACAATGTCTTTCCCAAATGGAATGTTCTGAAACCTTCCAGGATCCTTTTCCTTCAGGCACACAGCACATCCCTCACCTCTCCCAGCCTCCCGTGAGGGTTCAGGTGAATATTGCCCTTTGGATGTCACAGGAATGAGCCCTGAGGGGGGCAGAGCCTGTGGGCACAGGGCAGGGCAGGGCAGGGCAGATTCCCAGGCTGGAGTTACGGAGCTGAAAAATCCCTGCATTTCTATTTGATATAAAATCCCTGCATTTCTATTCAGGGATCGATGTGTGCAGGTCAGCCCAGGTGCCATGGGCTCTGTGCTCATCTCTGAGGCTCCTGCTGGCTTGCTTTGGGGCAGATCTGGGTCTCCTCCCTCATTATCAAGTTATTCAATCAGCTGGATGATGACAACACAAATCAGGACCCTCAGGGCAGCACATCCCAACCACAGAGCTGCCTGGGGCACCCAGGGTGAGATCCCTGCTGGGTTGGGTTGGGTTGGATCCCATCTCACAAATCCCTGGTGGGTTAATGCTTTCTGCTTTCATCCCAGGTGGGTCTGTGATGCTGCTGCTCTTTGAAGTGAATATTTTGGCTTGGGTTGGGTTGGGTTGGGTTGGGGGTTTGGTTTGGTGAGGAACCTCCTGCTAATTCCCTTTGAGGTGAATAAGCATCCAACTCCTCACTGGTGGCCATGATCTGTTCACAGCACAACCCTTCCACAGACCATGGTGATCCCAAAGAGCAGCTGCCTCAATAAATTTAATTTCATTTAATTCAATAAATTGAATTTTCAGTCACTTCAAAACATAACCTGCTAATACAATGTCACTTCAGCTCCAACAAACATCAATGAAGTTGATAAAATATTTATTTCTTTCTCAGTGGTCAAGAAGTGGAAAAGCAGTTTCCACTCATAAAAGTGATATAATTCCCTCTATATATTTTTTAAAAGCTTATGCTTCTGAAGAATTTCCTAAATACCTTAAATTCCTGGTTTAATAGTTGAAATAGTTATTTGGAAGAATTAAGGATAAAACTTGTGTTCCATAAAATTCCAGTGAAAACATGAGAGTGAACAACGTGGCTTTTGAAGTGCTGAGTGCTCTGACCCCACACTAATGAAATCCCATATATTGAATATTTTTTAATGTATTGCTCAGTTTCCTTTCTGCAGTACCCAATATGATACGTCCTAGGCATGTGACTATTTCCAAATTCATTCAAACTATTGTAATTTCCTGAAAATCCTCAACTAGCATTCCTAGGGAAATTCCTTGAGTAGGGACACATGTGCAGAGCAGAGATTTATGGGATTTGTTCTAAATCTGTTGAAGAAATGCAGCCCAGCTCATTCCCCAGGGGACAGCTCCGTTAATATTTCAGATATTGCATAAACCTCTCCAAGAACTGCACTTATTGCACTTCAGAGATCCCCAAACTCTAACAAGGCCCACTCAAATGCGTGTTTCACATTTCAAGAACGTGTTTCGAAGGGAAAAAAAATCAGAAAATCTTAATAAACACAGTTGGCTGATTTTATGTTGGCTACGTGGGAGTCTGGACTGGAAATGTAATGTGTGAGACATGGGAGATGTGAAAAGATAAGGACTTCAGAGCAACTGCTCATGACACAGAATATTTGAATATTTGAAGGAAATAGTGGCAGAAGGTGTTGCAAGAACACAGCCTGGGTGAGCAACCCAGGGAGTGCACATTGCCCAACATAGCCTTTCCTTACTCAGCCCTTCCCCAGGATTTCCAGTGCAGCTCCTGGGGGCCAGCAGGGTGCTAATGGCAGTTAGGAGAATTTCAGAGGGATGATGGACCCAATTCTGGTCTTTTATCCAGAATTCCACCCCCTGCTTGCATTTCTGCTGGTGTCTGACCTTGGGCAGACTGTCTGGGAATGGGGTGAACTCCTCATTGCTCAACCCCAGCTGGGAGCTCCTCCAGAAGGTGATGTGCTGGTGAGGACAGAACCTGGGGAACATCCCAATTCTCCAGTAGGACCTGTCAGATCTGGGCACTGATGTCACAGGGAAGGTGTTCCTGCCCAGGAACTGGAGGGTCTGTAAGGTCCTTTCCAAGCCCAACCACCCTGGGATTGTCTGCATTAATGAAAGCCTCAGTTTGAAGCATAAAGGAGAGTGTGGCTGCAGGAGTGTGAGGAAAATCAGAGACCTCCATGTGGAGATAAATGGACTCAGCAGGCTGGAGAAGAGATTTGCAATATTAGGGATGACTGGGAGGATTAACTGAGTGTCTGCAATGATCCAGGTGCTGGAGAACACAGTGAAGTTGTCAGAGGCAAGCTCAGAATACACAAAATAAGCACCTCTGCTCTGCTGAATTGTCTGTGATTTGCAAATTGGCTTTTCTGCTCTTGAGGCAGATGTTTGCTGGGTAGGTCTTACCCCTCACAGAGTATTTCTGCTTTACAGGGTGTGACTTGAGGCTCCTTGTTGACTTATAAGCTCGTTCAATTTATATCCCATGTCCAAATGGATGCAATATGAGCTGGAGTGTCAGATTTTACAGCTGGGAAGGGCTGCAGGTTAGGAAGTGTCAGGGTGGATCCACGAACTGTCTGTGACAGTTTGAAGATGCTTCATACAGACCTTGAAAAATTGCCATGTCAGCTCTGTTGTTGAATAGTTCCTATTTTTGGCTGGCTGTGCCTCGGGCAGGGGAGAGCTGGGAATGGGGTGCTGATCCTACAGCAGGAGCAGCGTTAGGGTTGGGCTGCTGGCCAGAAGGTTTTATCCTCAGCAAAGGGCTAAGCTGGGGTGTTTCACAGAGCAGACAAGCTGCAACACCAGACTCGTGTGCATGAGGGAGGTTTTTGGAATAACACTGCAGTCATAGAGGGGATTTGAGCTGGGGTGGAAAGAAGGAACTCAAACCCACAAAAATCCATTTATTGGTTCAGTTCCTGCTTAGTTTGAAGCCCTGATCCACATCTCTGCCATACCTGCAGCAATTTGAGGCATTTTTTTACATCATGTTTGTCACTTTAAGCCTCTTACTCCTGGAGATCTTTCCCTCAAAAAAACCCAAAATAAAATTTAAAAAAAAAATAAAAAAAATAAAAAGGAAAAAAACAAGCCACCATATTTGTCAGGCTCTCCATGGAGTTCAGCCAATAGTTTTCCTCAGCCCCTATTTTTCCAGCTGGGTTGGGATCCTGGATCTTCCTGACCCAGGCCCTTCCAACCAAACCCACCCATGATTCTGGGGTGATTCTGGGGTTTTTGGTGTCATCACCTGGCAGTGGTGGTTTGGGGATGACCAGAACATCCAGCTGGGAAGAAGATCCCCCCATGTTTTCCTGGCACAGCCCCATTTCCCTGCCTGGAGCACAGGAGCCCTGCAGACCCACCTGCTGCAGCCTGGCTGCTCTCACCTCGACCCTGCGCCCTGGGGGATTTCTGACTTGCTCTCCTTGTTTCCCAGAGCTGCCAGAGAGGTGGATCAGATCCATGGCCATGTGGATCCTGCCTTTGGGGGTGGCTGGGTGCAGATGATTCCCACACACCAGCCTGTCCAGCTGCTGCATTGGGTTATAACAAGGGCAGGTCCTTGTTTTCCACTCGAGTTCTGGTGCATTTTTAGGTAATTTGGGTAAAAATCCACCACACGAGCTCAGAGCTTTGTGTGTGGAGTGAGCTGCTGGAAAAGCAAGCATCTGATAATATCTGTGTGTGGAGGATGCTGCAGGATTTGCCATCTCCAGCCTCCTTCTGAAAAGACAGAGCCCTGGGAGAACACAGAATATTCCCTCCTCACCCACTGAGGCCACATCCAATGACATCCCATGAAAAACCCTTTTGGAGCAGTCACCCTGGCTCCCCAGTGCCATGCAGGAGGAAATCCATGCAGCACACATCCCGTGGGGCTCCTGGCAGCAGGAGGAGGCAGGAGGAGCAGGTTGCTGCTCTGGCCCTCAGTGTGGTTGTGATTATGTTTTATGTGGTACTGAGGGATAATGGGGACCAGATGACGGTGTGGATGGAAAAGCTCACTGCTCCCCTGCAGTGCTCACCCCTGCTCCGGCCTGATGAATTCCTGCATTCCATCAGCCAGGCCTTGATTGGGAACAGATGGCCTCGGGTCCTTCAGTGGGATTGGTGGGATCCCAGATTTGGGGAGAGCAATCCCAGGGAGCAGCGCTGCTCCGCTGGGCACCACAAACCTCAGCTGGCATTTCATCCATCCCAAAGGTGTCCCAGAGGTGGGGGAGGCAGGGAATGGGAGTGATCCCACCCAGGATGGCCATGGTGCTCCTGGTGATTGATCCATGGGGAAATTCCCAGTGCCACAGGCAGAGTGCTGGGGATGTGCCCAGCTGGTCCCTGGGGATGTGCCCAGCTGGTCCCTGGGGATGTGCCCAGCTCTTCCCTGGCTGCACTCACACACCTGTAGCACATCCTGGCAGCTCCACCCTGCTCTCCAGGTGGCTTTACCTGGCAGCTGGGACACTCCTGCTGGGTGGTGGCATCAACCAGGGGATTGGACTTGGATGGGGCTCAGAGCAGCCTGGTCTGGGGGAAGGAAGTTGGGGTAGAACAGGATGAGCTTTAAGGCTCTTCCAGCCCAGTCAGGGATTCTGTGATGATTTCATGACTTCCAGGCTGCTGGATTTGCCTGTTGGATGTGAAGTCTGTGTGCTGAGTGCCTTGTTGTTGGTGTCCAGCCCTGGCACAGCCCTGCCTTCTCCATTAATTTTGGTGTAGCTCACTGGAGGTGAAACCTTTGCACTGAGTTATGCCCTGCACACAAGTTAGCAGTGTTAAAAACAACATAAAGCAGCATTGTTTGAAGCTGCTTGCTTTAAAAATTGCCCTCTTCTCCCATAAACATATTTATTGTTTGCATACTTTTTTGTGATCCAAACTGAAGAGGTCAGGCAAAGGAAACTGAGGAAGCTGAAAAAGCTTAAACCCAAAATTTAAAAAGTTGCATCCATTTCTTACTGGTTCCATGCTTATGTGTGGGTTTGATTCTATTTAGGAAATTTATGAGCATACTTTTGCTCCTATTAACAGATTTTATTTAATAGTAAAGGATTACCAATGTAAATCAAATCAAATAATGCATTAATTGTTCCCAGAACCAGTGACTCTGTACCCTCCTGCTTTAGCCCAGCATGTTAAGCTGGAATAGGTAAAAACTGACAGCTCTACTGACATTCTTCTGGTTATATTTTGCTCCTTTTCCCAGAAAAAGTTCACAACCACTCGCTTGTGAACTTTAAAATTGCAACCTACATTCCCTTATTTCCTGTAGGAGAAACAAGTTGCTGCAAATTCCCTTGCTGGAAGGCAGAGACTTGCCAAGAGATGGGCTGAGAAATGTGCCTTGACTGGAGGAACATTTCCTCGGGGTCTTGATCAGCCTTATGGGGCATTTGGTGACTGGGTGGGGTGGGTTTGTGAATTGTGTTGCTGTTCACTTGTTCTCTTGGTTTAAAATCCTTTCCTCGTGGAGCTTGGATTCTCCTGCCAAACAAGCACAGCCAGGCTGAGGAAGGAGGAGACCTCAGCAGATAGTAATACCACACAGGGAAATGGTCTTAAACTGCCAGAGGGCAGGGATGGATGGGATTTTGGGAAGGAATTCCTCCCTGGGAGGGTGGGGAGGGACTGGGATGGAATTCCCAGAGAAGCTGTGGCTGCCCCTGGATCCCTGGCAGTGTCCAAGGCCAGGCTGGACAGGGCTTGGAGCAACCTGGGACAGTGGAAAGTGTCCCTGCCATGGCTGGGGTGGGATGGGATGATCTTTAAGGTTTCTCCCAACCCAAGCCACTCCATGATTCCATGACTCTGCTGACATTGGAATAACTGACATTCCCCATTATAAATGGAACCTGGGAGTTCACTGCAAGCCACTGAAAAATGCACATAGCAACTGTGGGTTTGCCATGAGGCAGTGCTGAATGGAGCACAGCAAACCCAGCAGAGCAGCCCTGAGTTACAGCTCAGCTCAGTCCAGAGGCTGTGACATCGTCTGGTGTGGAGTTAAACACACAGTGTCCACCATGGTATGGTGAAGACACTTTACTGCAAAAATCCAGGGTTGTTAAACTGTTAGTTTGTTCTGAGTTTCCATACTTGTGAGGCACAACCAATGTGCTTAACTAACCACCCCAGACCAGATAGGAACAGCATCAGGTGTGACCAACCACAGCCCCATGGTGTGAGCACTTATTGCTTCTAATAATTGTTTTATAATTATGTCGCTTGTTTCTCACGTCCAGTTTAGCTGAGTCACTCCCAGAATGCTTTTCCAGTTAGCCAAAGTACCAGAAGTGAGCAAGGACTTTACAAAAGCAGCAAGACCCTCACTTTGCAAGCCTTTCTGCTCCACACAGTCTGGTTGGAGCTCTTTGCAGTTGGGAGTGACAAAGGAACTCTGCAGTTTTCCAGGAGCTTTGTGCTCAGCCAGCAAGGGCTCTGCTCTGGTGTTATCTGGTGTAATTTTCTCTGGGTTTGATTTTGGCACTCAGCCCCATGTGCTCCTCAGTGTCACCCACAAAACCTTGCCAAGCCCTTCCTCAGCAGCTCCTGTCGCTCCTTTGTCATCTTTTATCCTGCAGCATTCGGGGATGTCCTTCACAGCCCATCAAACATGATCCTACCTGGTGCATTTCCTAGCTGCTCACCAGGGCCTGGAGCTCTGCCTCTTCTGCTGCCAGGCTTCCTGTCAATCCATGTGTTTGTAGCTGGAAAAGTAATGGTTGTGCTCCAGGGAGGAGGAAGGACAGACTGCCTGCTCCTCTTCACTGTGGTTTAGGGTTTGTTCTAGCTAAAGTCATTTTCTATCATAAAACATCAATTTCACACACACAGCCCAAGGCCAGGCCTTGATTTCTGGTTAAGTGCATCAATTTAAGGATTTTTAGCATCTGTGAGAGGTCTGGAGTTGGAAGAGCATCTGTCAGCAGCCTCCTTGGAAATGTCACTCTGTGCTTTCATGTGTCCCAGGACTTGGCATGGCTCTAATTAACCCCTTGGCTTCCCAAACTCCTCTGTTAGCTTGAACATGGGCATTGGTAGGTTTGGGTAAGAACCAGGAGGTTTGGGTAATTAAACTCAAGTTTTTCCTATAGCCACTAATCCAAGGGTGTGGATTTTACGTCCCTAATCCAAGAGAAGTGGATTTATTTCCCATCTTTGCCCTGCAGACAGTGGGATGGGAAGGTTGGCCTGGGCCAGCTGTGCAGGGATGTGACTCAGTCTCGTGCTGTCCTGGTGAGTCACTGCAGGGAGAAAAGGGAAGGAATAAAATGCTCAAAGAAAATCTCCTGTAACTGGAAAAATGAGTTGTGACTTTTGAGAGAAAGTGACTAAGGAGAGATGCTTTCTGGATGTCCTGGCAAGGAGAGGCTGAGAGCAGAGGCAGCCTTTGTGTCCAACAACAGACCAGCTTGAAATGCTTGTTTTTAACATTTTCCATCTAATCAAGATGTGAAAGCATAGGACGGAAAGGTAATAAATGCAGTATTTCACATAAAATACACCATGTGAGGAATGAGTTTAGCAGAGGTACAAAAGATGCGTTGCTATAACAAAGTGTCAGTGGCCACATTGCCACTGAAAATTCAGAAAATCTAAAAGTGGGATGTTGGAATCTGCCAGAAATGCAACAGACAGGCCAGATGGCTGTGAGGCTGGGAGCAAAACCTCCTGAAGCTGGCAAGGGGAAACCATTTTATCATCCTTTGACAAAGCTGTTTGAGTTTGCTGAGAAAATGGGTCTAGATGGACAGAGGGCAGGGATGGATGGGATTTTGGGAAGGAATTCCTCCCTGGGAGGGTGGGGAGGAGCTGGGATGGAATTCCCAGAGAAGCTGTGGCTGCCCCTGGATCCCTGGCAGTGTCCAAGGCCAGGCTGGACAGGGCTGGGAGCAGCCTGGGACAGTGGAAGGAGGTGAGACTGGATGGGATTTAAGGTCCTTCCAACCCAAGCCATCCCATAACTCTGTAAGATTCAGCAAAAGCAGAATTGTGCATCTCAAGGCTTCATTTCCAGTTGAATGCATCACCTTGGCAAGGATCCCCCAGTTTTCATGGCTGGGGCCTGGCAGGGCAGGGGGTCCCAAAAAGCTCTTCAGAGCAGAACAAGCAATGCAGCTTTGGTGGATCTGATGGTTTGAAATCCCAAACACAGCAGAAAGCGCAAAGACAGCAAACAGCCTGGCTGGGCTGGGCTGCCCCTCGTGCCTGTGGCAGAGAAGGGTTGTTGGCTGAGAGCTGAAGCACTGAGGAATGAATTTCTCTCCTCCTTTAGGAGCTCAGACACATCAATGCCCTTCTGACCTGCAGGAGATCCCAGAGTGGGAATGTTTGTCTTCATTGCTGTGGTTCCCCAGCCACAGACGCTGAGTTTTCTCTCTGGTTTGTGGTTTATTTTAATATTCCGTACATTTCTTTGCAGATAGTGTTCGAAGCTGTGTGGCAAAGCTGTTCTTCAGCTGTCCCCTGAAGGGTCACTACTGCCTGTACAGCAAATCCAGCTTCACCCTGGTGAGCCAGCAGCCTCCACTCTGGATCCACATCATGTTCCTGTTCCAGCAGGTGAGGGGGACACACCAGTGCCACCCCTGCCTGTGCAGGTGGCTCTGGGGAAAGCATTTGAATGGTTAAACTCATTAAATAAGCTTCTAATTGACAGTGGTTTGTGAGACCTGTGATTCCTCACAAAGTCATTCCACTGGGATGAAGTTATTCTGTGCTTTGTAAGTTTTTATATTTCTGTTAAATGCCCCACATTCAGACTGGCTGGGGAGATTACAGAGTCTGGGGATAAAAAAGTGGGACCAAACCATATTGTCCTCATTCAGGCAAAAATTCCAGCTAGTCCCAGGTGCCTTGGAAGCAGCCAGGAGTTGGCAGTGGATTTTAGGGGAGCAGCACCAAGCCCGAGGCTGCAGGAGGAGGTTGGAGGAGCAGAACCCACTGGGGTTTGTTACTGTAGAAGTTTGGACTGAGCAGGATTTGTAACTCTGCTCAGGGCTGTTCTACCAGCCCTACAGGGATTTTCCCATGTTTAATGCTGTTTCCAACTGCAGTCCTGTATTTGGACACATGTGGAATGTCCAAACAGGTTACAAATGGTGTGAAACTAAGAGAAATCCCTCCATTTGCACTTCATGATGAAACAGGTGGGGTTTGAGTCAAAATACAATGTTCAGTTTCTAGATCCACACAGAGTCTTTCACTGCAGTTCATCCCATCCTGAGGCAGCCTTGGAAACATCCAGGATTTACCCAAAATATAGCACAGGAAGGAATGCTGTGGACGTAACAGCCTGAATTGCTCTGCCCTGTGTGTGTTCCTAGAAATAAGCACTTTTCAAGAACACTGGTCAGTTAATTTAAAAAATATTAATGGAGAGTTCTATGGTGTTTCAAAACCGTTGGATGGAAATTGGGAAATTATTAGTGCAGGACAGTGGGATTAGGTTTGATGGGTTTGCTGGGAAAGAGGAGACAGAAAGTCCATCCAGAAATCCCATGTTCAAAGGACATTGCCCATATTGTGAAATCAAATAGTTGTAGTATGGAAAATCAGATTTGTTTGCGCACTCTTAGCTTGGCTCCCGCATGCAAATGCATTCTTTAATTAAAAGATCACGCAGGAGATACAGGAGAGGCACAAATGTTCTCTTGGCCATGGTGTTCCTGTAATGAGTGTTCCTCCCTGTGGCTGGAAATGCCAGCTTTTCCCAGAGGGATGCACCTCACCCTCACCTCTGCCTGCTGCAGGAGGCCAGTGCTGCTCACCTGGTGATAAATGAACATTTCGTGGTGATAAATGAACATTTCACATTTCCCACACCAAGCTGTGTGGTGCTCATTGATGGGTAATCCTCGGTGAGCCACAGACCTCAGAGACGTGGGATGCTCAATGAACTTAAAAAACCCCAAAGGAAATGAGAGATTTGATGCTGCAGCTACTTGTGAGCCTATTGATCCATCAGAGCTCCTCCCAGAGAGCTGCACTGAGCTCTGGTCATGCTCATGGCTGTGTCCCTGCGAGGACAAGATGCTCCTTGTTAGTGGCCAAGTGACAAAATGCCTGAGATAATTTGCACTGTTTCCTTCAGAGCCTGCTTGCAGAGCCTCTGTCCATCCACAGCAGCTCTGTGCAAGTCCTCAAGGCCCTGTGGGAGAAGACCCAGCTGAAGGGGACACACAGCTTTGAGACTGCCATGATCCAGTCCACATTCCCACACCAGAAGGTAAGGGATTCTCCTCCTCACAAAGGAGAGCAGCAGAAGGACTTTGCCCTGGGTTTATGGAGCCTTTAGGATGACTCCAGTCAGCCTTTGCTCTGCAGAGTTCCTCAGGGATGTTTTGTGCTCTGAGAGGTCCTCAGGCCTGTTCTCCACCCCTCCACGTGCTCCATGGGATGAAAACCTGGGATTTCATCCCTGAGGAAAAGCAGGGATGCTGAGCATGGGTGTTTCCTGCTCACAGTCTCCAGCTCTGCCCTGGGCTGTTGGGCAGCCCTTGGAAGTTCACCTGGTGAAACACAGTCCTGGATTTTATGGGATTATTCATCTGCCCATTTGTTACCCCCATCAGTGTCAGGGATTACAGCCCAAAGCTCTCACTGTCTCTGGGATTTCAGCAAATGCTGTTTCCAAGCTATTAATCAGCTTCTTGGAAAAGGCTGCTGTAGGATTGGGAAAAAAATGTCTATTTACTCCTGAACATCGTCATCCAGCTCAGTTGGATGAAATGAGTTGTCAAACGTGATTTTAAAGCACTCTCTAATGTGATTTTAAAACACTTTTTCTTGGAATACTGAGGGCATGAAGATGTCTGGTGGAATCAGGTTAAATTGCCACGGTTGGGGCTGATTTAAACCCTGGAGTTCTGCTAGGAACACCTTCTGAACTCCCAGGATAATGTGGGGTTGAAGTGGGAACTCTTGCTGGGGCTCAGAGGGGAGGGCAACCCCACCTGTGAGAGCAGTTTGGGGCCAGTTTTGCTGAGACACAGAGGAGCTGCTGCTCAGGGTGTGAGCTGCTGTGAAATGCAGGCCTGGCTCAGCCACAGGCATTAGAGCAGCTTTGCTGCTCAGCACAGGCTTACCCTGAGCTCCTGCCAGGCTGCACTCACCCAGAGTCAGAGCTGGAGCAGCAGGAAGGAGTTTGGGGGAATAAAGCGCTCAGGGCAGAGGAATCCTCAGGGGCAAGGTGGATATGGGGCTGCAGGCACAGCCAGTCTGCAGGAGTTTGGGGGAATAAAGAGCTCAGGGCAGAGCATTCCTGCTGGGGCAGGGTGGATATGGGGCTGCAGGACATCCCAACCCTGCAGTGGCATTGCTCTGCAGGGCTTGCACAGCCTGTAGTGCTCACAAACAGAAGCCTGGCCTATTTTGGGAACTTTCATCACTGCATGACTCTGTCTCTGGGTTCCCAAAATAGCAGAGCTGGGAAGGGAGATGCTGATCTGGGTTAATGAATCCAGCAGTGATTGGGGTTGGGAATGCCAGGAGCTGTGATTGCCCAGCAGCCTTGGGAGGCTGAGGACAGTGGGACAGTGGGACAGTGGGACAGTGGGACATCTGAGCTGCTCAGGGACTTCAGAGCCACTTGTGGGCTCTGCACTTCATTGCTGCATTTACTTTCTGCTTTGGTTTTGTTTATTAATACAGAACCAGAGTATGTTCTGGGTTTGTTGCTACTAAAAACCTGAGTTTGTTTGTAGTGCCATTTCCATTCAGTTTTCTGGGAATGAGGTCTAGGACTGCCATAAAGAGGGTTTTCTTTAGCTTTCACATTTCTGAAAAATCTACCTGGAACATTCCCTGCATGACTTCGTCCTTACTTTCCTCAGCTGCTGCCATAATGGGAATTTGTCATCTTACTTCTCCCCATTGCTAACTGGGCTTCAAATATTGTGAATTATTTGACAAAATTATTGTAGTTGTTATTGTATTGTAGTTATTCCTCTGCCAGCAGTCCAGGAAGCAAAATTTTGAGGGTGTGGTTGCTTCATTAAGCACAGCACTTTTAATTTATGGATCAGCTGCTGCAGCTGGAGAGACAGAGCCATCCTGCTCAGCACACTGCCCTGGACTGTACCTCTTAAGGGGACACAGAAAGGACCCTCAGTGTCCCTCTGGGATTTGGGGTTGCCAGCAGGTGTCTAGCAGTTCTTCACCTCACCAGTTTGGTGTCTAGCAGTGCTTCACCTGACGAGTTTGGTGTCTCTCCTTTGCCAGGACCTGGAGAACGTCCAGCTGCACCTGGAGGAGGTGAGGTTCTTCGACCTGTTTGGCTACAGCGAGCAGGCAGGAGCCTGGCAGTGCTTCATGTGCAACAACCCCGAGAAGGCAGCAGGTACAGGGGGTCACTGCCACTGCTGGGGTGCAGTGACACTCACAGCTCATGCTGGGTGTCTGGGCACGCTGGGGAAAGGGGAAACCAAACTCTGCAGTGTCTGTTTTAATTGGATTCCTCCACTGAACCCATCAGCACAGAGCTGATTTGCTGTGAGCTTAGAGGGACACAACCCCAAAGCTGCACCATCACTGACCCCTGGGGAGAGGCAGGGCTCTGCACCCCTCCTGCAGTCCAGATAAAGGATTTGCATCTCCTGGACCACATCCCAGGTGCTCTGGAGCCTGCCCAGGTGCCACAAGTCAGGGGATGTTGGCATAGAAACACCACCTGGTTCATGCTGCCTTCACTCTCAGAATTACTTGCTTTAGTATCATTTACTCTACAGTACACATCTCCTTAGGGACATGGTGATTAAATATTATTAAGGCATAATATTTCATCTGTATTGGGAAACAGGGTGAGTGGAAAATAGGAAAAAATATCCTTTTTCCCAGGTCAAATATCCTGGTGCCCTAGTTTTGAAGCTTCCTGGTACCCATGTGTTTCAGATCAGTGCCCTGAAAGGCAGAGGAATGCCTTGTTCTTGGATGCTTTCTGCCAATCTGGAGAAGTCTGGCCAATCCTGGCCAAGAATTTTGACTGTTTTAGCCAAGTTTTTGAATAATTGGCTGTTTCAGCTATTTATTTTAACAGTTAGTGTCTCTTCAGACTTCATCAGCCCTGAATTTAGTTAAGTCTGGCAGGAGTGGCCCAGCTGCTGCTGCAGGCCAGGCTGCCCTTGTTTGTTCCGTGGGTATTTGAGCATCTTCTCCTTCCCAGCTCCCACTGCACTCCCGGACCATCAGAGAAATCTTGCTTGGAGTTGAAATTTCAGCTCCTCCATGCTCTCAGTGTGGTTTCTCCCTCACATCAGTGATGTCAAGCTATAAGGAAAACGAGTATCTTGCTTCAAATGTCAAAGCTTAAAGAAATAACTCGGGTCTGAATTTCCAAAGACATTTAGCCAGCCCAGCCTTGCCTCACTCTTGCTCTCCTGGCTGTAACTGTCCTTTTCAGGAGAAATTGCTCTCTTTGTCTCAGTTTAAAAGAATTTTTGTCAGAAAGGCTCATTGTGAGTATCATGATTTGCTTCTCAGCTCCAAAGGCCTTTAGAAAACCAGGAAAATAAAGGCCTTGAATGGGTCATGTGAAAGCTGAGGAGAGGGACGTGGAAGAGGGAGCTCAATGGAATAAAAAC
Organism: Entomyzon cyanotis; assembly: GCA_024500445.1. Classification (NCBI taxonomy): domain Eukaryota; kingdom Metazoa; phylum Chordata; class Aves; order Passeriformes; family Meliphagidae; genus Entomyzon; species Entomyzon cyanotis. The sequence goes on from JAKEPQ010000781.1 coordinate 6,638,355, forward strand.
TGGCAGGGAATGACAACTTCACCTTTGTATTGGTGGTGCAGAGCTGTGGCAAGTGGGAAGAGTTGTGGCAGAATGAGAGACCCTGCAGGGCTTATAAGATCTGACACAAGAAAGGATTTGGAGGTCTCCTTGGATTGGGCAGGAATATAAGGCTGTGAAACATCTTTTAGTTTCATTCCAGAGTGAGAAAGACCCTTTGAAATCTGAAATACTTTTGAAAGACAAGAAAGCAATTTCTTCCTCTCAGCAGTGCTGTTTAGCAACCAAATTCCTGTTGACGAAGGAATTCAGAGGCAAATTCTTTGTCTATTATTGTCTGCTGGGTTTGGTTCATGTGGGGTTTTGTGGCATTTTTTGGATGCCTTGTTGCAATTTGCCATTTATCCTCCAGACTTGGGCAAACACTGCCTTAAAACCTTGACCTTGCCTTGGGATGGAATTCCCAGAGAAGCCCCTGGATCCCTGGAAGTGTCCAAGGTCAGGTTGGATGGGGATTGGAGCAACCTGGGACAGTGGAAGGATAGAGCACCCCATGGCAGGGGTGGGATGAGATGATATTTAAGATCCTTTTCATCCTAAACCATTCCATGATTCTGTGATCAATGATTTTTGTTTGGATACAGCTGGGAAGGTTTTTGGAGCTGGAGCTGATCCTGTGTGGAGCAGAGTGGTTGATGCCCCCACAGTGACAACCAGAGAAAGTCTGAGTCTCTCCCATGCATTCTTGTGGCTCCAAAGCACGTCTTGTACAACCACACTTCTCCAGAAGTGCTGTTAAATCATCCTGAATTGGCTTTTCCTGCCACTGAGGAGGAGCATTCCCACAAATCCTGCTCATCTGCTCCCATGCACGTAGGAGCTCTGGTCCCAGAGGGAGGAAAATCAGCTCACACCATTGTGTGTTCCAGTTATGGCCACGAGGCACTGGGAATGTTGGAAAATGCCAGGAATCCAGCATTAGGACAAGCTGGTTGTTGGGAGCCTCATTGCAGCACAACCCTCAGCCCTGACAGTTTGGCTTCACCAAGCTCTTGCACAAAACATTCTGCAGAACCACTGGAGAGCTGGCAAGGGAACTGCAGCACATTCCCTCTCTGGAAGCTCCCAAAGATGTGGCAGGGATCCCTGTGGGCTGCAGAGGAGCCATCTGTGGGCAAGGATTCGGGAAAAACTGAGGGGGATTGCAATTCCCTGTGAAAACTGCAATTCCCTGTGAAAAGCCTACACCACATTAACTTGGGAATGCATTTATCTCCCACCAGCAGTGCTGATTATCCAGAGAAACTACAGAGCCCAGCTATAATTTTCACTGGAAAATCATAAAGAGTGGCATCCTGTGATGAGTTCTTTCCAGGTTTTCAGCAAAACCCTATGTGGTGATTAATGGAAGAGAGTGAATCCATATTCCCCGAGGTTAATTGCATTTATCTGCCACACATTCCATTCTTTCAAGTTCATAGGGGTTTATTATCACTGAGATCATTCATGAATTCTTGTGGAGGATTTTATGTTTCATCAAATGCAAGATTTAATGCTTTGGGTTTTATCTGTCTCAAGTTCATCTTGGAAGAGTTTGGAGGGTTTTTAACTTTTTATTCAGCACCCAAACTACTTAGAGCTGGATGTGTTGTAGTTCCACAAAGAAAGCAAGATGGAAAAGAGAAAATTCCAACAGACACATCAACGGGAACCATTCAGGGTTAAATTCAAGTTAGGGTCTCTATACTGAGATTGTTGGAGAAAAAAATGGTTATTTCAAAACCTTTGGATATTTCATGACCTTTTCAAACTGAAAGAGGAGAAATTTAGATGGGATTTTGGGAAGGATTGTTCCCTGGGAGGGTGGGGAGGGGCTGGGATGGAATTCCCAGAGCAGCTGTGGCTGCCCTTGGATCCCTGGAATGTCCAAAGCCAGGTTTTGGGGCTTGGAGCCACCTGGGACAGTGGAAGGAGGTGGGACTGGATGAGGTTTAAGGTCTCTCCAACCCAAACCATTCTGAGATTCTGTATCACAGTAAATAATTTTTGATGATTAAGGAGATCACCCAGGACACAGAGCTCACCCTGTCAGTGCTGTGGTGAGACACAAACTGGAGCAGGAGAGGTTCCTGTGCCCTACAAGGGAAAACTTCCCCACCATGAGGATGATCAAGCACTGGGACAGCTGGGCCAGAGATGCTGTGGAGATTTTTCAAGTCCCACATGGATAAATCCACAGGCAGCCCACTCTGACCCCTTGGGTGACCTTGCTTGGAGCAGGAGGTTGGAGGAGAGACCCCTTGAGCTCTCTTCCAGCTGGGTTATTCTGGGATTCTGTGAAGTCAACCGCAAGGAAAATAAGCAGAAGGACTTAGAAAAATATTGGAAAAGAGCTTCATTCTTATCTTGCCTGAATCTTTCTCTCCTAATCAGCCCTTCAGACATGCTGGCATCGGATTCATTACAGCCACTCTGCAAGCTGACATCAGAATTCCCCGTGGGCTTCTTTGTGATACACAGGAGAAGTCCTCTGGTAGCATTGCTGAAAGCCACTGGCTCCTTAAAGAGAGACCAACGCTTCTTAGTAAACCCTGCTTTTGAAAGATTTTGGCCATAAAAATTCACTCTAGGCCAAAATTGCACATTGGATTCCTTTCTCACATTGTGCTCCTGACCACAAACTATCTCGGTGTCATCTGACCCCTGAACCTTTTGTGCCTTACCCCTCTCAGTTTGGTTAAAACGTGTTCCTACTGCTCCAGAATGGGATTGAAGATGTTCCCATGTGACCAGGAGCCAGGCAGAGAACAATATTTAACACAATTGCAAAGTTTTTGGTAAGGGGGACACTAAAACGTGGCTCTGTCCCACTAAGGAGCGTGTGGGGAGAGGGTGCAGCCCCAAAACAGCTTCCTGGTAAATTTGTGCCATTTTGCAGTGACATTTATACAGGGAGGGAGAAACCCTCTGCTTGGCTTTACCCCATGCCAGGTTGGGTGCTGCTTCCCAACACATTGGTGCTGGCATGAAAATATAGGGAAAAATGGTGGAGTTAGGGGGCAGAGCATGGCCTGATCCTGTCGTGGAAATCCCAGCTGCAGCTCCCCCCGGCGCTGAGGCTTTGCCAAGTCCCTTTCCATTAATCCATCTCCTTCCAAGCGCTCCCTATCTGCAGAGACACAAATATTTATGGTCTTTCCTGAGGAAATTGCACGAGCCTGCAGTGCATCCCCCCGCCGGCCTCGCTGCCAAGGAAAACAACGCCGGGGGAAGAACACAGCCTTTATCCACAGCTGATGCCTTGGATTGGTGCTGGTTTGGCCTCTTCCACACAGGAGCTGGGTGCCCAAAGAGCCTTGGACACTCCCTTGGGTGGCACTTGGCTCACCTCCACCCTCACCAACCTTTCCGCTCTGGGAGCAGAGCTTTCAAGGAAAAGTGGTGCTGGAGGGATGGGAAAGCAGCCAGCCAGGGATAACTGCCCGTCTGACAGATGCTGGGATGAGCTCCAAGGCAAACATCCCATCCAAAAACATCCCTTCTCACACTGCCTGTGCCTCGGACTGCCCTCCAGTCTATCTGGTCCTTCACGTCCCGACCGTGGATGTACAGAGAGATGAGAAAGGAAAGAGAGCCCTAGGAGATATTAGGGCTTTAAACTGCCACAGGGCAGGGATGGATGGGATTTTGGGAAGGAATCCTTCCCTGTGAGGGTGGGGAAGCCCTGGGATGGAATTCCCAGAGAAGCTGTGGCTGCCCCTGGATCCCTGAAGTGTCCAAGGCCAGGCTGAAGCACTCTGGGACAGTGGAAGGAGTCCCTGCCCATGGCAGGGGTGGAGCTGATGAGCTTTAGGTCCTTCCAACCCTAACCACTCTTGGATTCCCCGAAGGTTTGGGAACACTTTTCCAGCTCCCAAAACCTCACATGCATCCAGCCAAGGTAAGTGCCAGTGAATCCTGATCCCACCTTGGCAGAGGTGGCCACAGCTGGATCCACACCCTGTACCTGGAATTCCTGTGGGACAGCAGCCCCATGGTGTCTCTCAGCCCTGTGTGTTCATCCCACTCCTGGCTCTTAATCCCTTCTCCATGGGGTTGCTGCAGTGAAGGGAACTGCTGCAGTTCATGGAGAATGATATCCTCAAAATATTCCTGCCCAAAGAGCAGAAAACTGGGAGATGTTGTGGGGGGGAGAAGTTCAGGATGGCTGAGGGAGTAGGAAGAGCAAAACCATGCAAACCATGCAAAACCATGGAATTTCTCATGGAATTTAGTCCTGAGAAAGGCAGGTAGGCACGGAAGAGAGGGCAGGTAGGATGGAAGAGGGGTCTGAGCTGTCAGCTCCATCTGCTCAGCCTCCCCAGCAGGACATGGAAGTGAGAGCTGGATAATGGAGGTTGGGAAATGAGGAAGGCAGAAGAACCTTCCTGCAGCACAGCACGAGCTCTTGGGAGGGGAGAAGGGAGGGCAGAAGTGACCTTCTGTGTGTTCCCTCCTCAGTTGTGAACCAGGACGGGCAGCCCCTGATCGAGGGCAAGCTGAAGGAGAAGCAGGTCCGCTGGAAGTTCATCAAGAGGTGGAAAACACGCTACTTCACCCTGGCTGGCAACCAGCTGCTCTTCAGGAAGGGCAAGTCTGTGAGTCACACCCCAGCAGCTGCATTGCTCCCTCTCCCTGCTCCCCAACACCATTCCCAGAGCTTTTCACCCCTCAGCTTCACCTGTGGTATTTTTCCCACTTACAAAAGGTATTTTTTCCACTTACAAAAGTACATCTGTCCCTTTCCCTGCTCCCCAACACCATTCCCAGAGGTTTTCACTCCTCAGCTTGGCCTGTGGTATTTCTTCCACTTGCAAAGTGCATGGCAGGGGACAGCAAGGGACAGCCACCAGCAAGGGGCTGCAGCTGAGCTGTCACTGCTAGGGACAAGAAGGTCCCCAGCTGTCAGGGGTGTAAGGACCATCTCATTCTACTATGCCAGGCTGCTCCAAGGCCTGTCCAAGCTGGCCTGGAACATTCCAAGAGCCCGAGGGAGGCTGGGGCAGAGTTCCTCCCGCCAGTGACGGTTCTATGCCGCTGTGTTGCAGAAGGACGACCCCGACGAGTGTCCCATCGAGCTGAGCAAGGTGCAGAGCGTCAAGGTGGTGCCCAAGAAGCGGCGAGACCGCAGCCTGCCGCGCGCCTTCGAGATCTTCACGGACAGCAGGAGCTACGTGTTCAAGGCCAAGGACGAGAAGAACGCCGAGGAGTGGCTGCAGTGCCTCAACGTGGCCGTGGCGCAGGCCAGGGAGCGCCAGAGCCGCGAGGCCACCACCTACCTGTAGCCCTGCGGCCACCGAGCCTCGCCCTGGGGCACTGGGGGATGGCCACTTGTCCCTGCCAGCCCTGCCAGCTCCTGCCAGCCCTGCCAGCCCCGCAGCTGTGGCAGAGCTGCCCGCAGTGTCCAAGGAACAGGGACACCTCCAGGGAACTCGGTGCCACCACGCTGGAGCACACCCTGGCACAGGGACACCTCCAGGGAACTCGGTGCCACCATGCTGGAGCACACCCTGGCACAGGGACACTGCCTGCTGCAGGAGCAGCTGCCATCTCCCCGGGGAAATCCAGGGGGTGTTCTTCAGCCTGATGTCCTGAAAGCCAAGGAATGTGGTTAGACACTCAACCCCTCAGCCTGAGGTGCACCAGGCCTCTGACACTGCCAAGGCCTCCAACACTGCCAAGAGAATGCCAGGAGAAAGGACTTTCTGCTTTCCTCAATCACCTTGATGTAAAAAGGTAATTTGCCTTATTTAATCCCAGTGGACTTTATCCTTTTGTTGGTTATATGTGTCCATGCTGCTGCTTTCAGGTTTTAATGGGGCAATTGGAAAGATTTTGTATGGATGGGAAATAATTTTAAATATTTAACTGGTTTGACTCTCCCTCTTTCTCCTGGTTTTGCTCCGCTTTGTAAGTGAATGTAATTTTAAAATTTTATTTTCCTTTTTTTTTTTTTAATTCTCTTGTCCATTCTGTAACTTTTCAAAATTTCTGCAAATCTGGTAAATTCCCAGTTTGTTTGATATTTTCTTTGTTATTTTCAAATTACTCCAAAGTGGAGGATGTGTTGTAGAAGAGACTGAAAGGAAAAGAGGGAGGAAAAAAGAATGAGAAGTCTGCAAGGGAAGAAATTAACTCAGAGATCACTCAAGGCTGAGTAGAAATCAAATCTGAAATTTTTCAACCTAGCAAAATGTCTCTTTTGCAAAAAAATCATGGGATGGGAACAACATGGAGTGCAGAGCTCTGGAGTTAGAGACACCCCAGGTGCTGTGCCAGAAAATAATTCCCTAAAATAGGGAGCTCAGCCACACTTCTCCTGACTTCAATTAAATGTTGGAGGAAAATAAAAGACAAATTCAGCTGGCAACTTCTTCCAGTCACCCTCCTAAAAGGAGAAACACAGAGATCATCAAGCCAGTGTAGGATGAGAGCAGGGGACTTCTCAAGCAAATGTATAAATAGCTTTTATTGGTTCTTCTTCAAACAACACAGATCAAAACACTTTGGATTTAAACATCCAAAACCTTCTGGATTTAAATATCCACTGGGAACATGTTGGTAGCTCTGGCTTTGCAGTGAACACCCTGACCACTCCTGAATGTGAGCAATTCCCAAACCCTCCAAGTTTCGTGGATCAGCATCACTCCTCTAGGAAACCAATCCTTCCAACTATTGCCTCCCACTTCCACGAGCGTGTTTCTGCAAGGACAACTATCCATGTTTTCTGAAGGAGCTGATGGCCACATCCCAAGCATCCTTCAGGGATCCAGGTCTGGGCGAGTGTGTGGCCTCAGGAACACTCAGGAACAACTGCTGCCTCGCCTCTGGTGACACAGGGGACAATGCCAGGGGTCTGGCAGGGAAGGGCTGGCTCACACCTCGGGGCCTCATCACATCCCACTCTGCAGAGGGACAGGAGCACCAAGCCCCGCCCTGGCTCAGCAGCATGGGAGCACTAGTGGGACGAGCTGGCTTCCAGCTCTGTGCAATCCACAGGGGACCTGCTGGGCTGGAGCCCTGTGGGAGTCACACTGGATGTCCTTCCTGAGGTTCCTGCCAGCAGGAATTATCCTCTGATCTAAGAGGGTTGCCAGGAATGTCTCAGCAGCTGCAATCACTGCTCCATACGAGCTGCAAAGCAGAGCCCTGGAGCCTCCCTGCACTCCCCAGGGCTGGCTGTGGGTGATTTGCCCTCAAGAGGGCTGATAGGAGAAGGGAAATGAGAAATAGACTGTCTGGCCATGGGCTGCTGGGGGAAATGGGGAAAATCTGATTCCTTCAAAACCATATGTCATTGGTGCCCAGAGAAGCTGTGGTGCCCCTGGATCCCTGGCAGTGACCAAGGCCAGGCTGGACATTGGGGCTTGGAGCAGCCTGGGACAGTGGAAGGTGTCCCTGCCACGGCAGGGGGTGGAACAGGATGGGATTTCAGGTCCTTCCAACCCAAACCAGTCTGGGATTCCTGAAGGGAGAGTGATCCTCACAGCTGCTCCCAGGCTTGACTACACCACGAGTAACAACACTGCTTCCTGCAGCTCAGAGGAGCACAAAGAACAAGGCAATTCCATGGTAAATGTTTGTAAGATAAATATGAAAATCAGTGATATTTACCCAGGCAAATGACAGGTAAGCATTGATTGCTGTAACAAATGTAATTACTTCAGCTAATTCTTTGTTGCTCACAAGCAAATCATTTGTGTTTCAAATATTCTAATTTGTTCCATTATTCCCTGAAAAATTCCTGCGTTCCTTCCTGTGAAGAGTGTGCACACAGCTCCTTCTGATCACACCTGGGCTGTGCTGCTCAGTTTTCTCTGCCACCAGACGGGCACATCTGTGGTGGGATCACACCTTCCAGAGTCAGGGACAAGCATGAGCTTTCCCCCACAAACCTCCTGCTTCAATTGTTGTTCCCTCCCCAATGCTAAACTGCCTTGAAGGTGCAAATTCCCATTTTTCTGCCATTTTGGCTGTGCTGACCAAGCCCCAAGTGGGGCACATTCTCCAATCCCAGCAGGAATTTCCAAGGCCATGCTGTGCACTCCCCAAGCCCCCTGTGCTTCCACAGCCTCCGCTGGATGGGATTTCCTAGAAACAGGAGCTGTGCACCAACCCTGCCTTCCCAGGGCCTGTTTGGGAGAGCTGAGCCCGGCTCTGGGAAGCTTTCCAAGGAAATTTTAGCCTCCAGTTCCCCCCTCCTCCCCAAACAAAGCGCTCCCCAGCGTTTGACAGCACTGGAATGGAGCAGGCGAGAAATGCTGAGGCATTGCGCACTGGCCTCGCAGCAGCGTGGGGATAAATGGAATAAGCTGCACATTATTTTTCCAGCTATTCCAATTCCGAGCTCAGCCACCCATGGGACTAACCTTGCCTGCTTCTTGTTGACAAGTCCTCTAATTCATCCTGATGCTGATGACTAATATTCCTTGGGTAAAATCCTTGACCTCGCTGAGGTCAAATGCAAAACTCCCATTAACTCTAATAGGGCCAGAATTTTCCTTGGACCCCTGAGTGTCCTGGTGGTGCCTTTCCAGCTCCCTGCACTGCCCAGGCTTGGCCAGCTGCACAACACCATCCCTTCCCTCCCCACTGACACACCTCGGGCACCTGGTTGGCAGCCAGGAGGATTTTGGTGAGAAAAGCTGCTTTCCAAACTTTGAGAAGCATCAGGAGCCTCCAGCAGGCTGCAGCGAGGCCATCCCGTGGGACCTGTGGGATGTGACCACCCAGCAATGCCACTTCTGGGGTTTTGGGGGAATTCTGTGACAGAATTCCTGCGGCTTTTCATGCTCCAGCGGCAGGAGGAAACAAGAAATGGAGGTTGATTGGGGGTTTTTTCCAGAGAAATAAGAGACATGCCTGCAGCAGTTAGGAAGGGTTGATATTGCACCTGTGAAGGAGTGGGACATTGATTAATTAGATGTCAAATTACAGCTACACTGAGTTGGCTCAATTATTCCATAAATCTCCCTGTTGTCTAATTAGGCGAAGAAAGAAGCAAAATCAGACTTGACTCATTTGACTGTTTCACTGCAATGACCTGGAGCTCTCAAAACAGTTTGTGCTGGGGTTGGTTTTTGCCAGGACATGGATGTCCCTCGCTGGGCCCACCTGGGACAGCCCAGGGTCTCTGTCCCACCCCAGTGATCCCAGTCCTGGTCCCTCCAGGGGATCCCCAGGGAGCCCTGACAGCTCTCACACGGTCTCAGGACATCAAAAGATTTCCATTTATTTGCTTCTACAAATGTGGACTTGTAATATAAACATTCTGTCCATCTTCTGTGGATATCAACTCCTCATCCCTGGAAGTGTTCAAGGCCAGGCTGGGTGGGCCTTGGAGAAACCTGCTCTGGTGGAAGGTGGCCCTGCCCATGGAACAGGATGGGCTTTGGGTCCCTTCCAACCCAAACCCTTTTATGATTCTATGATAATCCTGGCATGTAAGTAACTGCAATGTTTAGGACACACCAAAATCACTTGTTTTTTTTAGGACAGCAGTAAAACTTCGTTTACACAATAGCTATTGTTTAAGAGCCAAGCTTTGCCTCCTGATCTCTGCCCCTGCCCTTCCCTTCAGCTCCTCCTCAGCAGGAAAATCAACATGGACATGTGGTGTCTCTCTGTCTGTCTGAGAGGGGATAGATGGGGACACTGGGATCCGAGGGGTCCTTCCCAACCAGGCCAGGCTTTTGCTGGCAGTGTCAGAGCAGGTGGCTCGTTGGCATTGGTAACACCACAGCCACCCCCAGCCACTGCCTTGGATGTGGTTTCACCACCCAGGGCGTGGGTAAAGGTCACTGAAAATCCAGGATGCAGAAGGAACGCCAATGCCTCCAGGTTAGGAGCAAAAAAGCTCTGTTTTTCACTGGCAGCTCTTCATGGAAAAGATGTGTCTGTAAGAGGGTCCTTTGTTTTTTGTAAAGGATAACTTTGCTCCTGTCAAAGGCTCCAGGCCTGCCTTTGGTGGAGGGAGGTTTCAGTCAGGGTAAACAACAGGAGAAGGCCATGTGTCACAGAGCAGCTCTGTGACCAGAGGGCTCAGCCTGCCTGGGCTCTGGGGCCTCCAGCCCGAGGGAAAACATTCATGGCCAGGGTGTTGTTTTTGCTTTGAAGGACACAAGTGTGAAGATCCTTTGCTCCAGTGCAGGTGGTGTTTAGGCAACAGCAGAGTGTGTTTGTCCAGCTGTCCATGGCTGTGCCTCAGCTCAGGGAACCACAGAGTCCTGGAATGCTTTGGGTTAGAAGGACCTTAAAGACCACCTTGTCCCTCTCCCTGCCATGGCAGGGACACTTCCACTGTCCCAGGCTGCTCCAAGCCCTGACCTTGGGCACTGCCAGGGATGGCTGCTGGTTCCATGAGTCCCTCTGTGTCCCACTGCCCAACCAGCACCTGGAAAATGAGGGAAGCACAGAGTCCACTGACACCTCCAAGGAAAGGCTTTAAAACATCAGCAACAGTCCAACTGGAAAGTCCCCAAGCTCTTTCCAAACACATCCCCAGTGTGCATGAGACTCACACATTTGTGTGACCCACCAGCCTGCCAGGAATTCCCACTGTAATGGTGGTTTGAATTTTCCAGCTCCTTTCTATCAACTTCACACAGGTTGAAGTGTCCCATGGTGGAGGTTCCCTGCCTCTGGCACCTCAGTTCTCTCAGGTGTCCCCATGAAGTCAGGTATGAAGTAGGAGGTAAGTAAAATAAAAGACAAAAGAGGGGGGAAAATAAAGTTTCATGGACTGACATAGAATTCTGGAAAAGAAAATTCTGAGGGTTCCCTGTCAATCACCAAGGGGGCACAGGCACCCCTGAATTATTTACTGCACACCCAGGGCTGCTGGGGCCACAAGTTTTCTCCTGCAGAGAATGTCAACAAATACTGTGGATTCACCACATTTCCCACCAGGCCTGGTCATTGCAGGAAAAGTCCAGAGAGGTGCATCTTGTTTTGATCATTACATTTTGGGTTAGGAAACACAGCTGGACATGAAATCCAAAGATGCCAGAAATGCCTTTTGTCCACCAGTGGCTTTCAGCAGCTTGTTAAACACTCACAGATTGTTTGGGCAGCCTCAAAGCTGACAGCCCTGGGATGGAGACATCTCTCCTTTATTTAGGCTGATGGGTGAGGTTACACAGCACTCACTCACTCCCTTTACCGTTGCTGCAGCCCAAAATGTGCAGTAAAAATGATAATTCTAGTAAATTGTGACTTCTCTCCTGATGATGATGTATGCAAACAGGCTTAAAGGGAACAACTGAACTATGCTGATCCCTTCTGGGGCTCCACTGGGACACCAGAGCAGACGTCTGGCACGGTTTGAGTGCAGAATCACCACGAGTCTTGTTCTGCTGCACAGCAGGGTCAGAAGGTCTTCTCCCAACCCTCCTGGCAATACCTGCAGGCACAGAAATGCCACAAAATCAGAATTAACACCCTTTGAACTCCACATAAATAATAAATAAATAATCCTTTATTCGTACAATGCAATTTGCAACTAGAGCAGGAGAAGTGTGGAATTTCACTTCTAATGTTCCCTGAGCTTCCCACCCTCTCTCTGGAGGGGCTGAGCCCCTCTGCCACCCTTCCCTGCTTGGGGAAGGATCAGAACAGCAGGATCCACCCCTAACTTCTGCACAGCCTCTGTCAAACCTGATGGAGACAGACAAGAGACCGCGGGTGTTATTTTGATTTTTTTTCCAGTTTAATTCACCTCAGAATTGAGTTTTACCTGAGGTCACACACAACCGTTGTGAAGTTTTGGGATGTTTTGCAGTGACGTGCTGCCTCCTGCTGGGTAAAGGGCTCTGTAAAAGAGACTGCTCAGTGATTTATTAGAGAGGATTTCTTTCACCTGAACTTTGGAAAAGGCTTTGCAGAGATTGCTGAGCATTATTATTACATATACGTGACAAAACCCATTTTTAATAGTTTAGGGAAATACTAGAAAATTATATTGTCAGTCTTTCCAGAAAACTAGAGAAGGCTTAAAGCATTTTGAAGAATCTTCTCGTTCAGACTCTGATCTGTTCTCAAAATGAGTGACAGAATTATTTAATAGTGTTGACAAAAGGGGATTTATATTAAAGAAATGCTTTAATATATGATAATGTACACTGTGGGGGAACTTTGCTCATAAAGATAGAAATTCCTATTTCTGTCAATCCTTGAACAAAATGTCTTCCCATATCCTCATAAATGACCTATTAACATGATTTTTTAAAATTAATTTTATTCCCTTGTGTAATTCCCTTAACTAACAGGAACTGAAAATATTCTGGGATATGAATATCCCAGACTAAATTTACACACCAGTACACCCTGGCAATGTGCACCCTGAGTATGTTTAAATATCAGTTTTCTCTCGGTGCTCTGGGGACAGAGAGCTTACTGATGACACTATAACTAATTACTTCAAATAACCAATTTCTTCTACTTACAAGTGGCTTGTGGGCTGTCAGTGGCAGTACTGGGTGTGTTCAATATTGCTGTTGTTATATCAGTAAGCAAAATCTTGCCCATGTATTCTTACTTTGATTTCCCCTCCCTTTACCGGGGAGGTTCTTGTCCTTGTCCCTTTTGCCTGTCCTGAGACTGCTGGGGTGATATAAAAATAGCCATCCTGAGGCTTTTCTGCAAAACCCCAACAACCCACTAGATGGCAAACAACCCCTTGAAAAAGCCCACAAATGCAGCTGCTTTAAATAAATAGAGACAGTAAAACTCACCACTGGCAAATCCCTAATGGAATTACATTTTGGTTTATAGTTAACCCCAGATGACAGTGAAGTTTGTCAAAAAAACATTAGTAAGATATAATAGTAAAAGCTGTTTCACATTCCTGAATGTTGAGGTACAATATGAGCTTTTACCTGGAATGGTTTGGGTTGGAAGGGACCTTTAAAGGGACACCTTCACTGTCCCTGGCTGCTCCAAGCCCTGTCCAGCCTGGCCTTGGACACCTCCAGGGATCCAGGGGCAGCCACAGCTTCTCTGGACAAAAATTCCCTGGAAAACGTGTGCCAAGGTCTCCTCACCCTCACAGCCAGCAATTCCTCCCCAATATCCTGCCTGAATTCATCCTCTCACTTTTGTCAGTGTGATCCACACCTCAAAGAGGTTGTGCCGTTTTTTTGCACTGTCCCACTCTGCCCATAAGGACAGAATTCCACACTTTACTGCATTCCATGGGAAATGTGCCACTGACTCAGAGTTTAGTGGAGATTTCACTCAGATAGGGCAGGAGAGATAAAGTCCCTGACAGAGCAGTAGGTGAAGAGGCAAGGACATGATGGCCCTGAACTTTCTGCTGTGAATCATTCTCTGAGGAGGAAAAAATAGCAGAAAAGACCTCTTGAGGTTAAGGGGTCACTTGAAAATGCTTTAAAAGCAGAACAAACTTGCAAAGCTGTGAAGAAACGCTTGACGAGCTCACAGACCATGACAGGAATTCATTCCTACAGGGAGAGAAGGGGCCAGCTGACATCACCCCCAGCTCTACTCTCACTCTGCTCTGTGCCCTCCTTGCTTTGCCAACTGGTATTTTAACACTTGGATGACAGAAGTAACAACTTGTTTAATATTAAAGCAGCTTTTTTCATTTATACACACAAAGGGCCCCTCCTTACTAGCACAGCAGTGAGTTGTGGCCACAAAAACCCAGCAGCAGAGCGTGTGCAGCCCCTCAGGTAATTCTCACAGCCCTTCCAGAGCAGATCTGAACAGCCCCAGAGCCTTCCTGGTTGCTCTGACCATGCCCACAGTGCTGCTCTCCTGACCTCACCTCACCCTCACGCTGTGCTGACCACAGCTCAGTAAATGCAAATAGGCAAACGGTGAAGTGGTGAGAGATTTGCTCGGTATTTACATGAGGTGAAGCCTCTCTGTACCTGCTGTGTCTTTGCAGGGGAAGCACCTGCTGGGGCTCACAGCTCGATGTTTCCTTTCCTGTGCAGCTGCTCTGCAGGCAATCAGATAAGAGTGTTTTGGGTGACAGCCCTGTCCCCTGCAGCAGGATGTGGCCTCGGTGTGCTCGTGGGGCCTCTCTGGGCTCACCGAGGCTCCAGAGCTGTGCTGTGCCCAGGGAGCCTGCCTGGGACAGGCACCTGGGACAGGCACCTGGGGCTCCTGCTGCACAGCAAGGTGCCTCTGGGACTGGAATGTCCCTCTGGGGCTGTGCCAGGGTTGCTAACACAGACTGGATGGGCAGGAAACTCCCCAAGGCTCCCACTGCCCTGAGCCTGAACAGTGAGGCAAGTCCTGGGTAAAGCTATTCCATCTTAAACAGATTTAACTCAGTTGGGCTCGATCTGCTGGCCCAGGATGAGGACAGCACGGGTGACGCTGGGGTTTGCAGGCTGAGTGTCACAGTCATGACAGAACCACACACTGCACTTGGTGGTTTTCCATGGCCATGTGCTCCTCAGCTCCTGGATGTGGTTTTCCATGGCCATGTGCTCCTCAGCTCCTGGATGTGGTTTTCCAAGTCCTCGTGCTCCTCAGCTCCTGGAGCTGGCCTGTCCCTGCTGGCACACACTCCTCAGCTCCTGCCACATGACAGCCAGGTAAGCCCAAGCCTGCCAAGCCAGCGTCATCTTTCTTTTTCTGTCCTTCAAAGCTGCAGACTCATGAGGAAAGCTCTAAAAATAATCGAGGCCTCTGCTCGTAGTGACGAATGTCCTCCTGCCAGAGCTATATCTGTCCCTGACGTGAGCCCTGCAGGATACAGCCTGTTCTCATCTGTCCCCTCTGCACCAGTGGCTCTGCTGTGACCTCCTCCAGCTTAACACCCTGACCTGCACTTCCTCGCTCCCTCCTGCACCTCCAGCACCTCAGCTGGGACAGATCTGGGACATCCACACCTGCACACAAGGACAAAGGACAGGACTGCACACAAAGGACAAACTCAAGCCTTTCATCATCAGGGTGATCCATGGTGCAAGTGCCTCTTGCTGAGGCAGAGTGGCTCTGGGAGCCAGGTTCATGCTCACTGTCATCCTTTCCCAGGTGCTGTTTTCCCAGCTTTCTTACCCTCCACTGGGAATACCACCAGACCCATGGCAGCTCCACTGTGCCAGGTGAGATTTCAAGTGGCCCACTGGTGGGATGGCACCCAGGCTGGCTGTGTGTCATCCTGTTCCCAAAGGTGGCCACAAGTGTTTGTGACCCCCAGGACTGTTTGTGGCAAGGGCTGGGGCTGTGCCACCTCCAGGACATGAAGCAGCCTGTTTGTTCCTGTCACACCTTCACGGTTTCGGGTGTCACCGGCAGTGCTGAGTCAAACCTGGGGCACAGCAGAAACCACCTGGCAGCAGAGATGTCACCACGGCGCTGTCACACTTCGGGGTGATTACATCCTCCAGTGCAAAGCTCTCGTTCCACCCTGTGCATCTGCCCACACAGAATTCCAGCTGCTCGTGGCCAGGCCATGCACAAACACACCCAAAGAGCTAAAGAAGAGCTAAAGCTGCTCATACCCAGCCTCTCCAGAGGGTGAAGCCCAGGGATCCCGCCTTAAAGGTCATTATTGTGGCTGATCTACACTCAGTGGGACTTGATAAGATCCAATATATCAATTTCCACATGCTCTTCCTGGAACACCAGTGTGTCTCAAGAAGAAAAGCAAGGTTGAGCTTTAAATGTGCTGAAAAACAGGTTTGAACTTAGGTGACTTCAAGCCTGATGTTTAATTTGTATATGCATCAAACTGCTATATTTGTGTATTTATTTATGTTAACACTGTTATGACAAATAGGTCAGCTGGCGAACATCAACCTGTAGGAAAAACTGATTTTAATACATGGTAAGTATTCCTTATTTCCTTGTTTTCCCAATGCCTTGCACTGCTTTGATGGAAGGTCAAGTAATTTGTGTCTGTTGTGATAGAAAACCTGAAGCCTCGAGTCCATAAACTCATTAACTGAGAACAATAGGCTCCACTTAGGCACTAAATCTAAAACAAAAAAAAAAATCTGTGTAGCACTTACAGAAATGCAGATTTATGGAGAAAACAAAAAGCAATAAATGTTGTGCCTTGAGTATGACGTTTGAAGAGCACAAATTTTCCAGTTTTGCAGTATTTTATATTCTAGATGACAGAATAATTGAAAAAACATTCCTTTCATATATGACCAATGCTTAAATAGTTTCTTGAT
Source organism: Entomyzon cyanotis (assembly GCA_024500445.1). NCBI lineage: Eukaryota > Metazoa > Chordata > Aves > Passeriformes > Meliphagidae > Entomyzon > Entomyzon cyanotis. The sequence continues at coordinate 6,654,530 of JAKEPQ010000781.1, forward strand.
AAAGACTTTAAGCCAGTCACCAGCTGTGCTTCCACTGCAGTAAATAAGAAAGGAGTGAGAGGAATTCCACTGAAACCAAGAGAGGGAGGGATTGGGGAGTGGAAGGTAAAGGCTCAGTTAACCTGAAACAGAGAAACATTCACAGCCAAACCATCGCAGCTCCCCTGGTTTCACACCCAGTCATTCACGGTGCAAACTGCAGGGTGTGACTCCACTGCTCAATTCCTCTTTTCTCTTTCAAAACCAGTGAGTAAGAGCTTAAAGATCTCACCCTCTGGGAACGATTTCAAATAATCCTCCTTGTTCCTCTGAGCTGCTAATTCAGAGCCCCAAATTGGAGTATCTATAAATCTTTCATGAAGGTATCTAGCGAATTTCTCTTCAAGTTATAATTTGGCAGAGCAAAGCACTGTTTATCTAGCTGGAATAAATCCCACTGCCAAGTTTTTTTGGCACCAAACTTTTACGTCAATGCAAACCCAGTACTCGACACGTACTGGGGCTGTACTTGCCATCAGAAATTCTGTTCGAACTGATAATGCAGATTTTTATCACTGATATGGCAGGAAATTACAGATTCTCAGTTAATTTATCCCATTGAGCATGAGGAATTAAAGTAAATCTCCTAAATTGGTCTATTAAAAAAAAAATAAAAGAAACAACTTTCAACATATTTTTTACTTTGGAGATTTTAGAATTTCATTAATAAATTGATCAAAAATAGATCTAAGCATATTCTGCATCGTCTTAGTCTCATCTCTTTGATATGACAGCAGAAACTTTTAGATATCCGCTCATGTCAAAACATTTTGCTGCCTAAATTCTTGTCATGTTGTTTTCTTACAGCCATCATTCTTCACGGAAATCAGATTTTCCTGTCATCACAGATACTTATTTCCCCAAAATAATCCTTTCTTTTCTGCAAAGGTAATTTCACACAGTAATTTGTAGTAATTTGCTAAGAAACTTTTTGTATTTTGTTCTGGGAAACATTTGCTGGCAAGCCTATAAATCCTGAGGGGATTTAGGCACTGAGGTGATCTCACTACCCACCAGAAGAGAGGGCTTGGGATATCCAAAACTCGCTTTCCACTAGGTGTTTCCTTTTTCGGTTTTTTTTATCACTCAGTTTTGGGGTCTCTCACTGCGATCAGGCACCTGGAAGAACAAAATCAGTTTACATTTGTGCACAACTGATTTAAAGAAGCTTCCATGGCCTGCACAGTTCCAGGCCAAAGGGCTCCAACAGAACCAGGCTCGTTAGTGACTCAAGCAGCAATTATTGATTAATGCTGTTTCCCAGCAGTGTCCTGGCAACAAAGCACTGCTCATCTTTATTGAGTTCAAAAATCTGCACACCAACCCAGCAAGGATTGGTCAGAACGGTCAGGCAGGTTGAGCTGCAGAAGAAGAGCAAATACAAATCTCTCCAGCTCTTTGAAATATCAAAGTGTGACCTGGAAAACTGGAGCACATTAAAATCAATAAATGATAGGCGTGTGCACGGAAAAAAAAAATAGTGGGCAAATTCCACCGCGCTGACACCTGCTGCTTCCATGACTCGTTTTTCCTCCTTTGCAGCCCCTTTGGCACATGCTGGTACCTGTGAGGGAAATGGAAAAAGCTGTGTTTGCCTTCTGTAAATACCACATAACCCAGGGTTTTCACTTCAGGATAATCTGAGGCTCAGAGAACTGAGTCAACTTTCCCCAGCTCTCCTGTTTATTACGATTTCTTTAATCTGCAGTACATTCCGTGGGCTGTAAATTGCTTTGGCCATTGCTGAGATGTTTAGCACCAGCATTGTGGGTTCTCAGGACTTTCTCTGGCTCTGTTATCACAACACCAGAGTTTTTCAGGTTTCTAAAAGGCCGGTGCTGTTCCATGTTGGTAGTGGGATATTTTTAATCCATGTAAAATGGCTTTAAAAATCTCAGGGATTGTATAGCACATGGCTATAGAAGGGGAGCTTGTCAAAGAGCCAGGAAAATGGGGTGAACTATTCCAAATAACTGGGTAATAAATAATATCCTTTACAAATGACCAGAATCCCTGCTGAGTCATGAATCTGCACACATAACAGCTCCCAATTAAATGCTTTATTTCCATAAACCCCCACTATTTTGGTAATAGTCACAGACTCTCAATCCCCGAACTGTAATTGGAAAAGAAGGGTATAAATCAGATGTACTGCAGAGAGCTTTCTAAAAGACTTGTTTGTAAAACTGGGGAAGTTTATTAATGACTGTAACCATGACACAAAACAAGGCACTGCTGCACACCCCGAGAGGGGGAAAAGCAAACCACGAGCATCTCAGCCTCCTCCTCACGGCTGGTCCTGTGGGTCCTGAGGGAGCTGAGGGAGCTCAGCCTGGGGAAAAGGGGATCAGGGGGACCTTGTGGCTCTGCACAGCTCCTGACAGGAGGGGACAGCCGGGGGGTCAGGCTGTGCTCCAGGGAACAGGGACAGGAGGAGAGGGAACAGCCTCAGGCTGGACAGGGGAGGTTTAATTTGGACATCAGCAGGAATTTCCCCATGGAAAGGGTGGTCAGGATTGGAGCTGCCCAGGGAGGTTTGCAGTCTCCATCCCTGGGGGTGTCCAAGGGACAACTGGCTGTGGCACTCAGTGCTCTGGGCTGGTGACAAAGTGGGGATCCGCCACAGCTTGGACTCGACCCTGCAGGTTTATTCCAGACTCGGAGATTCTGTAACTCTGTGTTCGAAGCACTCCCGGCCCAGGGCCGAGGCGGGCCGCCGCCCGCTCCCCACACAACATGGCGGCACGGCCCCTGAGGCGCCGCTGCCACTCAAACCCAGCGAGCCAATCAGACGCCGCGGCCGCCGCGGGGGCGGGATAGTGCGGCCAGCGCGCGCGTGGTGTGAGGGGCGCGGAGGGATCTGGGGCGCGCGGCGCTGTGCTGCGCCTTGCCCAGAAGTGACGCCACCGCCGGGCCTTTGCCGCTCGCCGCGTTCCGCCCTGTCGCGACTGCGCGGCATGTCGCGATATCGGAGCCTGGCCAGAGCGCTGAGCCACCGCTGAACCGCCGCTGGCACCGCCCGGGCGGTGTTGGGGCACGCGGTGTCCCAGGCAGCGGTGGGTGCGGCGTGCTGTGCTCCTCTCCGCGCCTCGCTGGGAGCGTGAGGGCGGCTGATCCATGAGGGAGTGTTTCCTCATTTATTGTGAATTTATTACGTACAACGGCTAAAACTGCCGAGCTGATTCATTTCGGTTTCTCTGAATAAATGAAGTTGGAGGTGACTTAGCGCTGGACGGACGTTTGCCCACCGGCACGGCGCAGCCCATCCGCCAGTAATACACCACAATCACCTTATTTTTACTCGAATTTATGGATCTTTTTTTCTGTATGTGACATACTCCTCGTACCAAAAGCCGTAAGGCAGGGCTTGGATGCAGGACACGCGCCCTGGTTAATTACCCATGCGATATTTCTACACTTTATTCTGTGTTGTGTCCCGCCCGTGGCAGGGTTGCACTGAACTGACCCTAAAGATCCTTTTCAGCCCCAATACAGTGATTCTGTGCTCACACCGCACTCTATCAGCATCATCCCGGCTCGCTCGCTGCTGCGGGACTTTACTCTGGTTTAAAGCTAGTCTTGTTCCCGATTCCTGTCCCGTTTCCGATTCCTTGTCCCGGTGCCGGCCCCGTTTGCTGGCCCTGTTCTGTGCCCGGTCTCGTTCCCTGTCCCCGTCCCTGTCCCTGTCCCGTTCCCGGGGCGTGTCCCGCGGACTCTTTTTTCCCGCCGCCCCCGCGCGCGCGGCGCTGGCGGGTGCGTCACGCGCGGGGCCGCGCAGTCGGCGCGCGGCCGCTCCCGGGAGCGGACCGGACCCAGCGCCCGCTCCGCCGCCATGGCCGCCGCGCACCCGGGCCCCGCCGCGCCCGCCGCCCCCGCCCCGCCGCCCCCCGCCGCCCCGGGCATCCTCATCGGCGACCGGCTCTACTCCGAGGTGTCGCTGACCATCGACCACTCGCTGATCCCCGAGGAGCGGCTCTCGCCCACCCCCTCCATGCAGGACGGGCTGGACCTGCAGTGCGAGACCGACCTGCGCATCCTGGGCTGCGAGCTCATCCAGGCGGCCGGCATCCTGCTGCGGCTGCCGCAGGTGAGCGCTTCGCGGTGCCGGGGGGGTGAAGGGAAGGGCGGGCGGCGCCATTGTGGCGGCGGGAAGGGCGTGAGGCGGCGCGGGGGGGCGGCGGCGCCTCACACAAAATGGCGGCGGCTGGGCCCGGGCACTGACTCGGCTCCTTCCCCTCCTCCTGCTCTGCCCTCACAGGTGGCCATGGCGACGGGGCAGGTGCTGTTCCATCGGTTCTTCTACTCCAAGTCCTTCGTTAAGCACAGCTTCGAGGTGAGCGCGGCCCGTGGGCACCGGGAGAGGGCGGACAGGGCGGCCACGCGCCGCGCAGGCCGCTCGCTTCGAGCCTGGCGGATTTGCTTCTGAGTTACGTAATTCTTGGTTTATCTGGGTTAAAAGTCATTCGCTTAACGAAAACGGGGCTTCCTTTCAGATTGTTGCCATGGCCTGCATCAATCTCGCGTCCAAAATCGAAGAGGCGCCTCGTCGGATAAGGGACGTGATCAACGTGTTCCATCACTTGCGGCAGTTAAGAGCAAAAAGGTAAGATCAGCTTCGTTATGAGCATAAGCACCTGTTACCACTAATGTACGCTGCAGTTCTCAATTCACAGTATTTTTCCAGGCTAAGTTCAACGACCTAAAATTGAGAAGGGAGTGCCCGTTGGCTGCTGTGTAGGCAGTACAGTGCAATCCCGGCTGCTTCTGCTTTTGTTCACTTGGTAGACCTGTTTTCGTTGTTGGTTTAGCTGCAAGTCACAAGTGTTGGTTCTAGTTTTTGGTCCGTGGTTGTAGTTTCAGGTCTGTTGATTTTTGATGTCTTGTAGTTATCAGAAGGTAGTTGTAGGTGTGAGTAGCCGGTTAGTGAGTTGCTGTGTATTCTGCAGTCTTTTAACCATGCTCAGCAGTTCTGATGCGTTTTCTCATTAGTCTGTGGCTGTCCAATTGTGGTTGTGGTGCTAAGAAAGTATCTGTTAAGAAGAAACTGAACTTTGTGTGGTGACAGTGTTACCTTCTAGAAAAAGCCATTTTAAGAAGTACCTGAGGGAAGGTCTGTTTTGGCCTGCAGTGTTTGTAGTTTTTATGTTGAGGAGAGTATACTTGACTTTGGGAGGCTAAAGGCATCTTTAGGTGGAGGAAGTGAGATTTTGTGTTGTTCTGGTTCCTTGCGCCTGTGCAGGTGGAGTGGGGGCTCACCTGGCCGTGTGCAGGTGGTGTAAAGCTGTTGTAGAGTTGCGAGTGTCTAATGCTGCTTTTTGTGTGTAAAGCAGCATCTTTCCTGTGTAAAGCAAATTAGCGATGGATGGAAAGGAGCAAAGAGTGGTTGAAGGGAAGGAGTTGCTGTCAAACACAAAATCTCCTTGTCAGGCTGTGCTGTTACAGTCTGGGATTCAGCTTGGCTTCAGGTGGCTGATTGCTTAAAGTTTCAGGTCCTCTGTAGTTACAAAATGATTTTGTTTTCAGCTACACTATTAAATTCACACTTTATTTCTCTGCCCTCTGTCGTCACCAGGTTACGGCAGGAATTTAAACTTCAGTGTTGTGCAAGCTTTTCTGGGAAACAGAGTAGAAATCCCTTGGGGAAGCCAGCTGGTTGTTGGTGTCTTTATCCTGGTTATGCTTCTGTTGAAGCCAGAACTTTGGCTTTTGCTGCCTCCTGATGGTGTTTTCCGAGTTAGTTTCAGATCCAAGAAGAAAGAGTCGGTGTTACACTTTGGAATTTAGCTTTGTTCTGTCTGGCTTTTAAAGCTGTTATCCCTGATGGCCCCGAGAGAACTGTGTGAAGTTATGCCGGGCGTGAATTCAGTGGGGTTGTCTTCCACAGTGATTAAGGCAGTCTGTTATTGGAATTACTGGAGCAGGCTCAGTGATTAGTAACGTTCTGGCCTCCATCCAGGAAGTGAAGGTTAATTAATCATATGCCTCGCTTTTCTTTGCAACGAGAATACAAATTAGTTGTTTCTTTATGCTGTGTGAAGGATCAGAGAAACTGAACTTAACCTGTGAATTTAAATCTTTTCAGCTAGCCTGTTCCAAATCCCAACTTGTGCATGTTACGTGGTGCCTAAAGTGCATCATGTCCAGAGAAAGCGTGCACTGCTACCCATTATTTTCGGGAGAAATGGGTATTGTTGCTCTGCGATTCTGAGTGAATCTGCATGAAATTAACCTTAAAAATGCTGCAGTCTGACATCCAGACTTGCACATCCCCTCCCCTTTTTTTTTTTTTTTTAGCAAGCAGGATGTAAACGTTTTTCTGTACTTTTTACAAGCTGACAGTTCAATCACCTGTACACGTTATTAACTTCAACTCTTTTTTCCCTTGCAACCGACTATACAGCGACCAGCTACATTTACCAAAGCCTGGGTGATGTGGAGTGGTACATAAAGATGAAGCTGTCGTCATGGCAACAGTGAGTGAAGTATCGAAAATCCCCAAGGAGAAGCCAGTGCTCTGAGCATAGGTCACTGGAATCGGGGGACTAACAGGTTGGCCGCTGGTGAACCATTTGGAAGAACTCCTGTATCTTGTTATAAGCTTTTTTCTTTGCTGTCCAGGTTTTTAGAATACTAGCTTAACCTTTTTTTTTGTTTTGTTTTTTTTTACTGAAGCTAACATTTAGGCTGTAGTTAGTCTCTCACACACAACCCAGAACTGAAACAGGCTGCTGTACTTTCTTTTTTAGTCTAGCATTTCTGTTAACTGAAGCTCTTAACCTGCACACAAATTTGGGGTAGTTTGGGTAGGCTTTGCTTTCTTTCTTAACCAGTTTTGGGTTCTTAGTTCCACTTTCTGGCTCTGTATAATTGCCATTTGAATTCACAGTAAAACAAGGGTACACAAGTCTTGAATTTGTAAATTTTTATCAATTATGATGTAAGCAGTCCCTTCTATGTACCTGTTTGCAGAACTGGGAATTGCATTGGAATTTTCTTTTTATGAGACGTGTAGTCAACTGAGGTGGTATTTCTAATGCTGAGAAGTAAGAAAAAGCTAAATAAGTGTTTTGGACAAGCATATTTTCTTTGGGATCTTTGACGAGCATATGTGATGTAGTACTGCATGTAAAAATGTTTGTGTGCATGGAGAAAAGCTCGTACTATGGAAAAACTGCTTTTTAAATAACTGTGTGCCAAACCCTCTGTGTTCTGAGCAAAGTGCAACTGTTGTTTAACTTGTAGAATGTAGTTTGAAGTTGATTTTATTTCTTTTAACTGTGCCTGAAAGCTGCAGAAAGTCCTGAGACTGGAAATGTGACTCATGTTGTACTGTAATCTCACATGGTGCTTTGAGGTGCTCAGTCAGCTGTTCCTCACTCAGGGGCCCTGCAGTGGGGCTGCATTAATGACACACATTCTTAGTGCTCTTCAGACTGTCCTGCAAACCTGTGCTGCTTGTCTGTGATCCTGGAGACAAACAGAGAACTGGTGTTCTTTTATTGACCAGCACAACAGATCTCTGCTCTGTGCAGTGAGGTGCTGATGCTCTGCTGTACTTGCCAGAAGTGCTTTGCTCATTGTGAACAAAACTCCACGCAGGGCACTGCTCCTCCAAAGTATTAGTCATGCCAAAGACATCAAAGTTTAATATTACACCAAATGAAGCTGCAGCTGTGTGGAGAACTTAGGTCTTGTTTGTCAGAGTGATTTTTAAAAGGATATTTATAATTTATTTATTGTTACAAAAACATTGCAGTGTGTGTTAATCTTATGGGTCGTTACACAATCTAAATCCCGATCGAGTTTGGATCTTTAGTGTTGGATTGACTTCCCAGAGGGGACACTGTGTGCTCTGTTCTTAAAGATAAAGTCTTGCTTAGAGCTCTAGTGCTGGTCTGTAGGAAGATTCCAAGTGAGAACTTGAAAACACTCCTTGGCTATGCAGGGTTTTCAAGCTTATATTTCATATATGAGCTTATAAATTCTTTTACTCTGGTTTGTTACTTGGCCCCAAGGTAAATCTTGGATTGAGAATTAAATGCAGCAAATGCAATAGCAAAGTTCCTTTTTTTCAAAGAAGTTTTTCAAAGGGGAATCTCTGTAGTTTCTAACTTGTAAATAATTGTTTACCACCATGACGGAGTTTATGGCAAAAGTATTAAATTGATGCATTAATACAGTGGAGAACCTGACTTTTGCTCGCAATAAGGTGCAGTAAAACACTGAAGTCTTCTGCAGATTTCTGTGTTTCCATAAGTGGATAAAAGGCTGCATTTGTCTGGAGACACTGTCTGGATAAGTTGATGTTTTTCATGGCTTCCCTAGGGCTGTAGGTCTCTAGAACTTGTCACTAAAGAAATGCGGGACAGCAAAGTAAACCAAAGCACACTTGCCATGTTTGGTTTCCTGTCCCTGCACTGTGGAACATGTGCCGGGGTGAACTGTTGGTGCTGATCCCGTGGCCCTGTGCAAGGACAGTGAAAATTTAAAATACAGGAAAGGCTTACAGCTGTCCTGCTGCACTTGGAGCCACCTTAGGTTCCTTCCAGAGCTCTCAGGGAATGAAGGGACATGTGGAAGGTGGGATGTTGGATTTCTGGTCATGTTGTCCCACTGGACATTTTTTTAATGGACTGGAAGTCATGGCTGTCCTGAGAGTTCAACCCAAGATCTCCCACCTGGGATGAAGCTTTCTGCTAACAAACAGCCTGGACACCTGAACTCCCTCTGGGTGGTGCTTTGCAGATCCTGTTAATGCCTGGGATCTCAAGATAAAATGGTGGGAAGCAGTATTGGAGGAAATGTTAGCAACACCAGAAAAATCAATGGGAATGAATTTGAAGTGAATCATTTTCACTGATTGGAAGAACTCAACTTGGTTGTTCCATTGTCCCACTCTGGAGCACTGTGTTCAGCCTGTCTCTGTAGCGCTGGAGTGTTCAGACAAAATCAGCTTCTCACTCAAGTAGTTGCCTTAAAAAGGCTTGAAAGGAAAGTTTTTCTTTTTAAGTTAATTTATAGGGAGAAAAGAAAAACAACCAACCATAAACAACAACAAAAAAATCCCCCAGTTATGGGTTTATTTAGAGGAGCTGAAATGACAGACTTTGTATGCTTGCCCTGATGAGTAACACTTAACTAGAGAAGTTACTCTGATGGAACATGGAAAACATGGCATTTTATATAAGACAGTACTTGAGTTGTAGGTCTGTCCTGGCACCAGGAAGCTGCAGTCATTCATTCCAGAGCTGGAAGCTGCATCTCATCCCCTTGGGAAGGGCAGGGAGCTCATGCTTCAAGTGCATGGTTATACAACAAGATGATTTCATTAGAAAACTTTGTTGTGTCCTTTGCCCACGGCAATCAGTGTCTGTCCAGGTGACTGCAGAGGTCGTGGCATAAATGGGATTATCAAAGTTGGGGAGCTTGTCATTAAATTGACCCTTTCTTCCTGGGGACCTTGGGAGTTTGAGTGTTTTTTCTGCTCTGTGACCTATCAGGGAAGAGAAGTGAGATCCACTCATGGAATTTGCAAGTTGGCAGTGAAATATTCTGTCCGATACAACAAAAGCTGCATTTTGAATCCACTTTTTTCTTTCAAAGGTAATGTAAAATAAATTTGTCACCAGTGCTTGGGGTGTATCCTGTACACAGACTGTGGTTTATTAGAGCCTAACGAGCTGCAAAAACATTATTCTGCTTTGGAAAGCACATGGAATGTGTGAGGCATATTATAGGGAAAAAGCTGGTCTGTCTTCAGGAGGAAGTGGATTAAAATATCCCATGTGGAATGTTGAAAGGTCAAGTCTGAGCATGGACAAAGCAAAGAATATGCAATGGAGTGTGACACTCGTGCATGAAGTGTACAGCAAGTTATTGTGATTAAACATGCTCTGGGCAGTTCAGGGGTTGCATTTGGAAGGAATTGGGACTTGACAGTGCCGGAGTTTGAAATCTTTCTCTCTGAAATGAGCTTTTGTTTTGCAAATGCAAATAGCAGTAGGAACATCCCTGGTACCACTGGACAGGGGTGCAGGCCCAGAGTCCCAGACAGATCTGTCTCTGTTTCCCAGGTTAATTCTGTGCTTCACTCAGCTTTTCGCACATCAGAGGCAGGGCTGACTTCTTCTCTGAAAGGTGAATCATCTGCTCTTCCAGTGTATAGGAAACGGCAATTTCCAAAGCACGAGTTACTTTATTACCAGTAAAAAACCCTGTTCTGGCTACTTCTGCTTTGAAATCCTGCCTGGCAAAGGACTCCTTCTGCCACCTCTGCCACGGAGAGGAAAAGTTCTTGGGAATGTCCCCCATCAACCAACACCTTCCAGCAGCTGGAGCAGTGCAGTTTGCATACACAGGAACAAAAGGTTTTTTTTTTATCTCAGCCATCTAATCTGTAGCTAGCCAAAAGCAGCAACTAAACTAGTTTATCTAAACTTGGACAGCACAAGATTAATGCTTAAACTTGCTTGCAGGAGTTGAAAACCGGTTTCTGTTGCCATTAGTTGGTTGGAAGGGAAAACAGAGTTGCCATTGTTTTTGGATATGCAAAACAGTTTTGATTTTATTTCTTGCAAACTATAGGACTCCAAGCCCCCTGATACTTGATCAGAACTACATAAACACCAAAAATCAAGTAATCAAAGCAGAAAGGAGGGTACTGAAGGAGTTGGGATTTTGTGTTCATGTCAAGCATCCTCATAAGGTGAGTTCTCAACAATAATGTAATTGTAATTCTTACTCTACCTTGGTGGCATCACTGGGAGCTGTGGAACAAGAAACACAAGTGTCAGAATGACCTGCATTCTTATTTATTCCTCTGTAGTCATTGATGTTTTTGCCAGAGTACTTGGGCAAACAGCCATATTGACTGTGGTAGAAGTCACATCCCTGGGAAAGGTTAAAGGCTTGTTTAAAAAGCATGGGAAAGTAGTAGAATAAAGAATTGTCTGAACATGATTGGATGCCATGGGAGTTTCGAGTGTGTGCTTGGAAAGGAGAAGTCCCCATTGGTTGAGAATACGATTCGATTTCTTTTTTACACATATATGTGTGTATATATAGATATACACATTTCCTTACTCTTGCTTTACGCATTAAAACTGAGTAATTTTTCTCTTTTCCCCCCTCCTTGTTCCTCAGATCATTGTTATGTATTTACAAGTCCTAGAATGTGAACGTAATCAAACCCTGGTACAGACAGCCTGGTAAGTTGCTATTTTCCATTCTTTTCCTAGCCAGGAAAATAGTAGCAGAAATAACAAGCTTGCTGATCCCTATGCAAAGCAATGAGATGTAAGTTACTACCCAAACACATTTGGAAAATCCTGTAGTGCTTGTTTCTGCTTACTATTTTCGTGGCTTGATTCCAGCGTAGCGATGGAGAACTCAATTTAACTTTGTTCTTTTTTCTACTCTTTGATTGAAGGGTAGTCCCTGCTGGTAAGTCATAGAGCTCTGCCCTCTGCACCTCAGCCCATGACCTGGGGATGGCTGCTTTGGCTGCCCTTCTCTCCAGCCAACCCAGTGCAAGCCTCAGCCGAATTCACTGCCGTCACCCAAAGCCATCGGGCAGCACCTCCTAGTTCTGTCCAGCTGGCACAAGGATTTGTATATTTGGTTCTAGAAGTAACTGTTACAACTGTTTCTCAATGTCTTTGTTGCCTACCTGCTGTATGTGAAAGGACACTTGGGGGACAATTCTGCCAGCATTTCTGTAGTTGATATAACATTGAAACTTGAGTTAAACAGAGGATGACAGTGCATGCAGCATGTTCACTTAGCAGCCAGGCTGGGCATGGGGGTGTAGAGTCCACACTGACTGGCTGCTGTTCTCTCTCTCCCATGGCCTGGGAGTTCAGAAATCCATGGAGCTCTGCTGCTTACTGTATCTCTGGGTATGTGTTGCTTGGCAGTGCCAGCCCTGTGTGAGGACAGGAGCTCAGGGGAATGGGGGCCCAGGTCTAACTCACAGGTCTGTTTCCAGCACTTGCTGAGCAGATGGGGTGCATCTCTCTGGATGAAGTTAATGTGACTCAAAACACACAGAATTTAAATGCAATCAGAGTTTTATGAACTCTGTGGGGTGCACGTAGCCTCTGGAAAATGGGAGGTTGAAAATACACCTTGCTCTCCTGATGGCGCTTGAGTTCTATATTGATTTTTAAATACAAAATTGTTGGTGTTTAAGACAAACAGCTGGACAGATGGAAAGTAGTTGTTATATTGTAGCTCAGTGGACACTTCCCAGGGTAACTTGACCTAGGAAGTAGCCATTCCACCCTACTTGGATTTACTGCTACACGTTATTGCCTTGGGGTTCAAACCAGTGGCAGTGGCGCAAACTGTTCCAAAGTGACTCATGTAAGCATCCAACACAGCCATCTGAAAGAAATCACATCTTTAATATAACAACAGAAAAAATAATAAAGTCAATTGAGTCTCCAGTATTGTTAGCCTGTAAAGAAAAGCAGATTGGAGAGCCAACCTTTGTGCTTTGTTCTTTCAGGAATTACATGAACGACAGCCTCCGGACAAACGTGTTTGTTCGCTTCCAGCCGGAGACCATCGCGTGTGCATGCATTTACCTCGCTGCTAGAGCCCTGCAGGTGAGCACTGAGCTCTGCCTTCCAGTGCTGCTCTCTGGTTTCAAGGAACTTCATGGAAATACATAAACAAAACCTGTTGTAATCTCCATTACACTTCTCATTTGATTTTCAGATCCCACTGCCTACTCGTCCCCACTGGTTCCTGCTCTTTGGCACCACAGAAGAGGAGATTCAGGAGATCTGCTTAACAACTCTGAAGCTGTATACCAGAAAGAAGGTGAGTTTGACATATTGGATTTGCTTGCTTGATGCTCAGAGCAGCTTGAGCTGAGTTACCCTAAAGAGTTTGGGAATGCCTGCATACAGCTGTCCTAAAGAGGGGTGCAGGAACAAATAACAGAAGTCTCATTACTGGACAGATGATTAAAAGCCAACTCAGTATTTTTGAGAAACGAAATGAAAATACAAATTACATTAGTTCAGCTTCTCACCTCATTATTCCTTCCACAGCCCAATTATGAATTTTTGGATAAAGAGGTAGAAAAGAGGAAAATGGCACTACAGGAAGCAAAACTGAAAGCAAAAGGTTTAAATCCAGATGGAACTCCAGCACTCTCAACACTGGGTGGCTTTTCTCCTGCATCCAAACCATGTAAGCTTGTTTTCTGAACAGACATTTGCATAGTGTGATAGGTGTTTGTGGAAAAATAAAACAGGTTTGCTTTTTCAGTTCAGGTTTTAAACACAGATTTTAAAACCAGTTTCAGAACCTTGAAACCAAATTAGAGGGGAAAAGGGATGCTTTATTCCATATTTCCTCAGATTAGAGAGTGATATATTAATAATAAGCACTCTTAAGAGAATGAGTTAATGAAGCAGAAATTGCTGTATATTCCTGTTATATCCAGAGAAATTTTATGGATTTAATTTGGGGTTTGTTGCAGTAGCCTTCATGGCCCTTTTTTGCAGCAGGTACCTGTGAAAATCCCTTTCCCTGGTGGATTTTAATGCACTTGGCATCTGTTCAGTGCAGTGAGGGCAGACAGCTGGTGGTCAGGAAATGGGGCAGGGAGAGGCCAAGCACTGCCTTGGCATCCCAGGGAGTGAATTGGAACATGCATTTTGAGCTGGCCAGTCTGCCTGAACTCTCATGGTTTCTCCTGAAGAATCTTGAGTTTTCAGAGGTGTTTGGGCTGAGAAGTGTGAATTCCTCACTGAACAAGGAAAGTGTTTCATTGCTGTGAGCATGGAGCCAAGGTTGGAAGAGTTGGAAAGCAGGAGCTGTGGTGGGCTTAAAAGCCCCCCAGAGGAATCCATCTCTGGGCTCCACCAACTGTCTGTAGAGACAGATTGACTTCTTAACTAGATAATTTTATTAGTTATTCATTTATATTTGTGCCATTAAGTTAAAGATTAACCCTGTGATGTTGCTGGGCAGTCTTAATGCTTTCTCTAGCATTGGAAATGAACGTCAAGGTAACAATTTCTGTATTGTGGGGTTCGAGGACAGCTTTCATTTTGTGCCTTTTGGCCCCATGTGGATGAAATGGCAGGTGAGCCTGGCTGTGTGCTCGGAAGGTCACAGTGCTGTTCCTCCTTCGTGGGCAGAGGGTTTCCCCACGAATATCCCATTTCAGGAGTGAACATGAGTGGAGAGATGGGATGCAATAATAGCTGTAGAGTCCATATCCACACTTAGTGCAGATCCTGGTGGAGGTGTCTAAGGGATGTACAGTGTGTTTATGACAAAGGATGAAAAAATTGCTAATTTTGAATTTAATCTTAATTCTTAGCTTCCCCAAGAGAAGTGAAAGCTGAGGAGAAATCTCCAGTGTCTGTGAATACCAAAACTATTAAAAAGGAGCCAGAAGAGAGGCAGCAAACCTCAAAGAGCCCTTACAATGGGTAAGTAAAACTTTCCTGATAGAACACTTCAGTAAAAATGCTTCCAACTGAAGTACAGGGAGCTCCTCCTGAGCTCCTGCATGGTGTAACAAGTGCCTGACAAGTGTTTTTTGTGCCCCCAAGGCTGAGGAAGGAGAGCAAGAGGAGCCGCAGCAGCAGAAGCGCCAGTCGGTCTCGCTCCAGGACAAAGTCACGCTCGCTCCCACACTCCCCGCAGGCAGTGAGTGGGGCTGGCTGGGGGCTTTGTCATATGTAATTCTGTAAATAGAGACTATTTCAGCAGGGCTTTGCACTGCCAAGAGCCAGGGGCACTCCTGAGTGCTGGCCAGCAAAATTGAGAGGCTTGGCTTGACTTGAGGCTCTCCATTCTGGGCATGGAGCTGCTCTTAAGAGCACAGGCTGTAAAATGGAAGCTTCAGCTTGTCCTAGCTGCACCGTACCTGAGGAGTCTGTGCTGCAGTGGGGTTAGTCTTTCCTTGTTGGAAGGATCCCATTCCAAGTGAGAGCAGTCTCTGGGAACACAGGGCACGTGGAAGGGGTAAGAAGTGCCCCAGGAGCCAGTTCCAGGTGTGTCAGTGCTCCCTGGTGCAGGGCCTGGCTCTTCAGGACTCTGCCCCTCTCCTGGCATGGGAAGAGGGGGATGCAGTGAGAGCTGCTGGCTTTAGATAGGGATGTATTTTAAGAATCTTCAGGCTCTCTTCTAATTTGGAAACTGCCATCTTGGGTCTCAGTGAAGTGTTGCCCAAAGTATCACTGAAGGAAAAATGCAATAAGCAATTAGTGATCTGGTGTTGAGGGAAGACCTTTAACCAGGTGGAGAAGGGACAGAAGATGCTGCATTCTGGTTTCAGTTTGGGCTGTTTGTTTTCACACGAGCTCAGCTGAGACACAGAGAGGTTGGGGGTTGGAAGGACCTTAGATCTGACATTGCTGACCCCAACCTTCCATTGGGCAGGCCGTGTGTTCTGAGACACTGCCTGTCCTCCCTCACTTACCCCTGGGGGACAAAGCCTGATTCCCTGCAGTAACTTGGAAGCTGCAAGCACTGCTTTATTTCTGTGTGGTTGTGGACACTCTGTAACCGTTGCCTCTCTCTCTGCAGCTACAACAACCGGCGCAGCCTGTCGGGCACCTACAGCTCCCGCTCGCGCAGTCGCTCGCGCAGCCACAGCGGCAGCCCCCGGCGGCACCACAACCACGGCTCGCCCCACGCCAAGGCCAAGCACGGCCGCGAGGAGCTCAAGGCTGCCAGCAGACACGGCCACAAGCGGAAAAAGTCGCGCTCCCGCTCGCAGAGCAAGTCCCGGGAGCACTCGGAGGCGGCCAAGAAGCACCGGCACGAGCGCAGCCACCACCGGGAGCGGCGGGAGCGATCGCGCTCCTTCGAGAGGTCCCACAAGGGGAAGCACCACGGCAGCAGCCGCTCGGGGCACGGCAGGCATCGGCGCTGAGCCCGGCTGCACGGACTGGGGAGCCGCTGCAACCCCCGAGCTCCTTTTCCAAATGGTGTAGAAGAATGTTTTTTTCTTTTGGGAAAGAAACTTACCGACTTTTGCACATCATACCTTAGCAGTATCTCCCAGAGGTGGCAAACGATCAGGTTCACTGTATGTATTAGAGTTGTGTATTGTTTATTGAGCTGAGAACTGGAGAAAGGGTTTCTGTAAAAAAGCAAAACGTACCTTATTTTTATACCAGTCAATTGCAGACGCTTATATTTAAGTATAGTTATTTGTTTAAACATGGTGGAGACTTTCTTACACTGGTTTTAGTCTGCATGTGTTCAAAGATTTTTACAAGAAATAAAATATAAAGCTTTTTTTTTTTTTTTTTTTTTACTGCCTGTTGGATGCCAAATGTATGGAAACTAAACTTGGTTTTCTTACGCACCATGGCTTTGACCCTTGTGCCTGAGTGGGACAGGGGGTGTGGATGTGCTGCTGTTGGGAGGGGAAACTGGGAAAGCTTTGGGTGTTTGTGTCCTTCTGGGGGGTGCAGCTGGGATAAATGGTCATGGACTTCTCTGAAGTTCAGAGGGAGGAGACAGGGGTGGGCTGCTGGTGTCCCCTGTCAGCTGCCCCTGGGGAGTTTGAGGGTCTCCCTGCCCCTCTCCCTTTTGCTCTCAGCTGTTGCAGGTAACATTCCTGGAGGGATCAGGTGGGAAGGGCTTTATTTCCATCTTTCATTCCTGGTGGGAGGCTGCTGGCAGGGGAAGGAGGCATTTCTTGCAGGTGTGATGCTGACACAGCTTGGGAAGCTCAGACCTTCCCTGTGCTGCCCTGACAGCAGGGAGCTGCTGGGGCATTGCTGCATGTCCAACTCCTGGAGCTGCACCTGCTGTGGGAAAGGAGCTGAAAGGGGAGGGAAGGAGTTGATCTGATTGTCCCTGTGCTGCTCAGGTAGTACTAAACCCTGGGGCTGCAGGTGAGAGGTGTTGGCTGTCCCTGCTCACCTGGAGCCCCTGGGCTCCCGAAATGCCTCCCCATTCCTGCTCAGAAAGGAGAGACCTGAGTAATAACTCCATGTTGTGGCACATCCCTGCCCTGTGTCCTGCTGGGCCCTGTCTGCAGCTCCTCTGGAAATGCAAAAAGTATTTCCGAGAAGGGAAAGACAAAATGTCTCTGTTTCTTGGTTACCACTGTGTTTTTCAATCTGTAACAACTGGTTTGTGTGTGCTGCTTTCAGGAAAATGTGTTTGTTGCTATGGAAATGGAAGGAGCATTTCCCCCCAGATCCAAGTGCTCAGATAGTCCAGGGCAGAGAGTAAATCGCAGGTTTGGAGGAGCAGCACCCCTGACTGCCTTGGATTTGGGGTTTGTGTTGCAGTGACCCATGGAGTGCTCAGCCCTGGCTTTGTGTGAGCACAGTGACCCCTCTGTGCTCTGACACACTGCTGGAAATCAGCAGTTCCACTGGGCTGTGAACATCTGAGACCCAAGGGGACAAGGAAATGTCCCAGCTGCTTCTCCTTGGGCATGGGGCTTTGCCTGGGTGGGTCTCACCCTCAGAGTTGCTTTTCCTCTGGAAAAAGGATTTGGTTCAAATTTGTTTACTAATCTTCAACAAAAAGTTTCAAAGGTTTCAAGGGATTTCATCCAAACTGTTCTTGTCCTTCACTTGCAGCTTTGTTACAGATGTTGGAAGGATGAGGGTGGACCAGGAGCTTTGGATGGATTGGAAAGAAAAAAAAGTGAACAACGTGAGAGAATTCTTGGTAGAAATTGGCCCAACAGGTCCCTGGCAGGGCTTCAGTCACCTCCAAGCCTGCAGGTGAGTGGCAGCAGGTGAGGTGACAGGGACCCTTTTCCAGGGAATCTTTCCCTGGCTGCTGCTCCTGCCAGGAAATGTTCATGAAATCCGTGATTTCACATCAGGCCGAGTCCATGACTCTCCTGTCCATGCTCCCTGTAGCTTCCAAGCTCTTTGGGGCAGGAAGCAAACCCTCCTGGCCCCTTTGGAAAAAACACTCCTGCAAAGGAAACAGCTTTCCATCCCCTCCTCCTCCTGGTCACAGCCCTGCAGGGCCTTTGAAAAGAAAAGTTAAAATTAGTAAAGCTGGCCTGAAGAAAAAAAGTCTTTATATTCCAGTGGAAGGAGAAAACTTGGCAAAAGTGACCATTTTTGTCGCAGGATGGAGAGTCCTTCTGGATGGGTTTGCTGGAGAGGGCAAGGGGCTTGTGCAGCCACTCTGCAGACACATTCCAGCTTCCCAATCCCCTGGGGCTCCAGGGATTCTGTGCATCCATCATTCCTGGGGGTTCTCTGTCCCATCAGTCCTGGGATCCTGTTCCCCATCATTCCCAGGGGTTCTGTGTCCTGCCATTCCCATGGATCCTGTTCCCCACCATTCCCGGGATGCCGCGGTGCTCCTGCTGCCGTTCTGGGTTTCCTCTGTAGGTGGAAGTGTTGCAGAGCCCAGCAGAGCCTCCCCTACCCTCCCGGCTCTGCTGGGCTTGAGCACCTAAAGCCACCGAGGGGACAAATGTCCTGCCATGGGGACAGAGCAGCCCCCGGTCACACCCTCGGCTGGACACCCAAATTCCAAAGGGGAAGGGAAATTGGGGTTTCTCAGCACGGCCTGAGCTCCTGCAGGCCCTGGCACAGGTGTCCCAGAGAAGCTGTGGCTGCCCCTGGATCCCTGGAATATTCCAGGCCAGGTTGATTCCACAGCAAAACGATCTTAAACCAAGTGAATATCCTAAAGGGCCCCCACAGATTTAATTCCCCCTGTTCAGTGATCAGTGCAGCTTCCCAAAATTCCTTCATGACTTGGGACCCCAGGTTTGCATGGAATAATCAGGAGCTGGGACCCAAATGCCTGAACGCCCACTTTAACTTGGTTTAGAGGGTGAGAAGCTGAGGTTTTGCTCAAAGCCTTGAAGGCTTTTCTATGCCTCAATACCTTTAGAAAAGGAAACATCCTCAGCACCTTTCTGCCAGTTGGAGATGGTTCAGAGTCTCCCCCCATGCTGAGGAGACAGCTGGTCTGAGGCCACACGTGGGGTGACAATGACTGAAGGAGAACACAGGGGAGGGCAGAGGCTGGAGCTGTCACTGCCATCCCTTCCGAGGGGATAAACCACATCCTCCCTGGGCAAAGACCATCCTCTTCCCCCTCCTCAGCATCCGGGGTGTCTCTCCAGGCTGGGATCCCTGGGCCAGCCCAGCCCCAAAACAGCCCTCCAGAATTCCGTATTTTTATCCACCACGATGCTCAGAAGGCCTGGCCAGGCAGGGGAAGAGCACAGCAGTGCTTTGCCATCAAGGAAACCACAAGCACCGAGCAGAGGTGTTATCTCTGACATCTGGCCCTGAGCAGGGAGCTCTGGCTGCCTTTGTTGGTGGACAGGGATAGCCTGAGGCTGCTTTTTGTTTCAGGACTCCTCACAGATTCCCCTGGCAACAGAGAGATCCCAGAGCAGGGACACAAGGGCAGCAGGACACAAGGGCAGCAGCAACACCTTCCCTCTGCCCTCCTCTCCTCAGCAGCCACGGAGCAGAGCCAGCAGTGACCTTGGGCAGAGAGCAGGAATGTGAATCTCCCCAGGTGAGAGATTTTTAGCTCATCCAGTGCCACCCCTACCGTGGGCAGGGACACCTTCCACTGTCCCAGGGTGCTCCAAGCCCCATCCATCCCGGCCTTGGACAGTCCAGGGATCCAGAGGCAGCCACAGCTCCATGGACACCCCGAGCACTGAGTGTCCTGCTTGTGCTCTCATGGTGGTCATGAGGCTTAAGGTCCTGGAATCATTTTCCCTGGCTCAGACAAAGAGGGATCCCTGGAGACTTCTGTCTTCTGGCATCTGTGTGTCTCCTCCACACATCCTGCTCTGTGCCAGGAGCCTGCCCAGGTTTCTGCTCTCCTGTTATTTCTGGCGCTGGCTTTGGATTTAATGCTCGTTACATGAACCCTGAGTTGTGCTGTGATCTGGGGGAGAGGATATTCCGTAGCTCTCCTGCATGGCCCTGCCCAGCCATGGATTCCCCACATCTCTGATGCTGCTGGGGTCAGGAACACACAAAGATGCTCTCCTGATGGAAGTCCTGTGGATAAAGGATTGTTTCCCTGTCAGATGAATCCTTGTAAGGTTTGGAACATCCTTGCCCTGAGCCAGCCAGAAAGGATTTCTGTGGATTTCTATGAGCATTAATTCACAGCATATCCTGGTGTCCAGAACCAACTTTTTACCCAGGGATCAGCAATCCAAGTTCTATCTGTGTCCAGCTTGAGCGGGTGAATTCCTTCCTCATCCAGCTCCAGTTACTGCTTCCATCACCCTCCAAGGAGGTTCTGAGGTTATTTTTAGAAGGAATCTACGAAAACAGCCCCCAAAACCAGACATCAGCAAATAGACAGGAGCTGGCAGCCACTGAGGCTGTGCTGCTACTTGGTTACACCCACAGCGTCCGTAAATCCTGCTCCATGTCTGACCCTTCCCGGACGCCTCCCAGCTGCTCCCGAGGATCCTTTTTTGGGGCCTTTTCCCCAAAGGCACATGTGGTTCTTTGTTTGGAACTTTATGGTGATTAAAATGACCACTCAGTCCTGGCGAGTTCAAACAAATCCTGCAGGCAGCACAGTGCACAGGAAACAGCTGGGGACAGAGAGGATGCTGGAATGGATTTCATGGAAATGTTCTGTGAGCAGGGTCAGCCTGGGGCTCCTGAGGAGCTTCTTCCGACAGAAATCATTCCAGAGCCAGTCCTGCTCCACCCCTCATTCCCGATTTCCCAGTGCCCGACCTCAGCACCAGCCATGGAGCAGAGCAGCAGGAATTCCCAAAATACAGCCTGGGGGATGTGCCAGCCCTGCTCTCTGCTGTCAGGGAATTGCTGTTCAGCTGCCCTGGATGTGGGAAAAGGGATGTCAGGAGAGGGCAATGCCTGAGTTACAGGGGCTGGAGGGACAGGGACAGGGAATGGCTTCCCACTGCCCCAGGGCAGGGATGGATGGGATTTTGGGAAGGAATTGTTCCCTGTGAGAATGGTGAGGCCCTGGCACAGGGTGCCCAGAGAAGCTGTGGCTGCCCCTGGATCCCTGGAATGTCCAAGGCCAGGTTGGACATTGGAGCCTGGAGCAGCCTGGGACAGTGAAAGTGTCCCAGCCATGGCAGGGGTGGCACTGGATGGGATTTAAGGTCCTTCCAGCTCAACGCAGTCTGTGATGATGATGAAGGAGATTTGGGCAGGACAGACAGTGTGACTCCCCCAGGAAGAAGAACCTGCTGCATTCTGTGGATCTCAAGGCTCCTTTCCACTGTGCCCTGCAGGTTTCTGCCAGGACTCTTTCTCTGCAGTTCAAAGCAGGTACATTCCAGCTGGGCATTATTCCCTGCAGGGAAAGGCTGTCAGGAGGCCAAACCAAACCACTTTCCATGTCCCATAAACTGGGAGATGGAAAATACCCTTCGGGTCACTTAGTTCAGCCCCTCCTGCAGCACAGGGCTGCTCCTGACAGGACATTTTCCATGGATTTTTCCCACCCACTTTGAATGACTCAAGCCCAGGGGCTCCAGCACTGCCCAGGGATCCTCCCTGGCTGCACAGCTCCAAGGGAGGACATTTTCCGCTCTCTCACACTGAGACTTCCCCAAATGTCAGCCCTTTCCTCCCCTCCTGGACCCCCCTGGGTTATTCCCCTTTCCCTGACATTTCCCACCCTGTTTTCACTCCCTGTCTGACGCCAGAGCCTGAGTCCTGCTGATCTCAGCCACACTGTTGGGATGTGGGGCCTGGAAAAGTGGCCTCAGAGGCACCTTGGCAAACCAGCCTCAGTGGAAAGGTCTCCATCCCCTGACAGGTCTGGTGGCACCTGTGCTCGTGCCTTGGATTCCTGGGAAGGAGCAGAGCCCACCCTGGCACTATCCCTGCTCCCAGGGTGGATGCAGCACGGTGGGATCACTCCAGGCACAATCCAGAGGCTGGAGGGACAGGAAAGCAATCCATGGGAAGGTTTATCATGATCTGGGAACCCCAGGGCAATGGCAGATGCTCCACATAAATTCTATATCTGCTGTTAAAATCCCTTCCACACGAATCCCTGGCAGTGCCCTTTTTATTATCCCTCCCAGAGGAATTCTGTCCTGTGCTGGGAGGATGAAAGCCCTGGATTCATGTTTGACACCACTGCAGCTGTGTTTGGGGTTTGTTCTTCCTTCAGCAGGACACTCTCAACCACCTGTAACCACCAAGGCCAAAATCCAACACTGAATTTTCATGATGGAAATAAGGGCCTGCTTTGAATAGCTAAAAATGAAACTGCGTGGGGTTTGTCTGAGAAATTAAATTTCTCCAATTTCATTATCCTGCTTTTCTTTTGGTATTGAAAACTCACAGCACAAAGAAAGATAGTCTGGTTTTTATTCTGATTAATACATTTTAATGATCTGTGGCATCAGTTTCTATTTCCATGCACTTTTAACACTGCTAAGGAACTAAGATGCTTTTTCCTGCAGTCATGATTTCTTCTTTTGTAGAAAAACTCCATCTGCAAGGCACAGTCGGGATCCCAGATCCTACACACACCTCAGAGCAAGGTCTAATCATCATCCCAGCTTTGGTTTGTGATATCCCAGAGGGAATGACGTGAAATCCATGGCAAGCTGTGCATGGTAAGTGCTAATCCCATCTCCAGCAGGACCAGACATGGGATGGACTCTCCATAGCATTGTCTGTGGAGAACAGAACATTTTGGGCAACTTCAAGGGGAAAAGGATGAGCTACACTGAGGCACTGAGATTCTGTGGCTTCCTCTTGTCCTGTCCATTCTCACCTGGGAGCAGGGATGGATCCCACCCAGCTCCACCCTCCTGGAGGGTTAATGATGAGGGGTTTGGCCAAACCTTGGATCGTGTTTGGGGCTCCCATGGAGGATCAGCCCAATCCCCCTTGTCCTGCCCTCAGGAAGCAGGCCTGGCACAGGGGGATCCATCCTTTAGGGAAGGTTTAGGGCTGCTAGGGAGCTCTCACTGCAGAGCAGGCAGCACCATCAGCTCTGTCTGGGCCAAACTGAAGCCTTTCCATCAGGGAAGGACAAGCCAATCCTGTGCCAAGGGATGTTTTCTCCAAGGGAAGGGCTGGAATTGTGCCCACAGCCAGCAGGGCAGGATCCACAGGGACAGGTTTGTTCCCAGCCTGGAGCTTTGTTTGGCTTTGCCTCGTGCCTAGAGCTCTGGAGCAGCAAGGTCTCTGACACCACTCCTACGAGAAATATTCCCTTCAGGAAGTTTGATTTCCTAAAATTTCAGGGCTATAATGAGGTGTCCACGTCCTCAGTGGCACTTTGTGCTGCTGCCCTTCATCCCACCATGGAAAACACTTGGTAAACTTTCCTTGACATGTGAGATTCATGAAATAGTTTTCAAAAGCCAGTGAGAAAGGGTCCCTGACATTTCCGTATTTTGCTTATTGCTTAGCAGCAGGAGCTCTGGGTTCTGGGAGGGAGGGGGAGAAGGGAAATATTTGTTCTGGACTTGGTGTGGGTCCAGGAGCTGGACACTCCCTCATGCCAGAGCCATGATCCTGTTCCTGCTCCCGTTATTTTACGTGCTGTTCCTCCCTGGCCACACTCCCCCTCTACTCCAGCTGCTGCCTCAGGACACAAACAGGGGCTGGTGGATAAGAGCCCAGATTTGAAATCATGGAATCACAGACTGGTTTGGCTTGGAAGGGACCTCAAAGCTCATCCAGTTCCACCTTGCCTATCCCAGTGCTCCAAGCCCCATCCGTCCTGGATTCTGGGCCATTATTCCCTGCCCAGGGCCAGGGCCTTGCAACAGGATGAGCTCTAAGGTCCCTTCCAACCCAAACCTCCTGGGATCCAGGGATTCTCTGATTTCAGTCCCACCCAGTGAAGATGTGCTGCTCTTTGTGCTCCTCTTGGAGAGACTTCTTTTTATCTCACCTCGAAATGCACTCAGCATTTAATTACACCACGAATAAATGAACGGACAGGTAAACATTCCAGCACCAAAAATAAATAAAACTTTAACTAGGTTTTAAACTGTAGAAATGGCTGAGCCGGGGGTCTCCTTTGGCGGCTGGAGCGGTTTGTTCCCAGGTGAGCAGTCAGAGCTGGCTGGGCCGGCGCCTCACGCCGGCAGCGATGCGGCTGCGGGGCTCGCCGGGCGCGGCTGCCCTGCCCTTGGGCGGCACGACATCCACGCTGCTGCTGCTGCTGCCGCGCCGAGCCGAGCCGGGGCCCTGGGCAGCCCTGGGCACGGCCAAGGCTCCGGCCACAGGGACATCCCTGCTGGTGGCCCGCGGCAGGCAGCTCGGCGAGCCCGAGAAGGTGCCGCTGAGCCTCCGCAGCTGCAGCACTTGCTCCCGAGCCTTGCCCAGCGCCGCCGTCAGCTCGAAGCGCTCCTCGCACTCCCGGCGCACCGTGTCCTGCAGCACCGAGTTCTGCAACGGGAAAAACATGGGCAAAGCTCCATCCCACAGACCTGGACCGGCCTGGGACACACACCTGCAGCAGGGAGCTCTGAAATGGGAAAAACGCTGAGAAAACCTCCATCCGACAGACCTGGACCGGCCTGGGACACTGGGTCTGCAGCAGGGAATTCTGCAAAGGGAAAATCTCTTGGAAAAACTCCATCCACCAAACCTGAACTGGCCTGGGATACTGACCCTGCAGCAGGGAGTTCTGCAAGGAGATCAACCCTGGGAAAAGCTCCATCCACCAAACCTGAACTGGCCTGGGATGCAGACCTGCCCTGCAGCAGGGAGTTCTGCAAGGAGAAAAATGCTTGGGAAAGTTCCATCCATCAAACCTGAACTGGCCTGGGACACTGGCCCTGCATCACCCTCTGTTCCCTCGGGCATCCTGAGCACTTCTCTGGGATTTACAGGTGTTGTGATCCAATCCATGTTTGAGGCATGAACTGTATCTGTCTCTGACAACAGGAAATCCCACAAGTGCTCAGAAGGTATTTCTGCTCTCCTGCCCAGCTGGGGGAACTGGGAATGCTGCTCTTGGGAAGGAAAGGCAGAGGACTGAGATGGAGTGACACCCAGGGCTGTCAATGCTGCTTTTCCCTGTTGGGAATGGAATCCTGGAATGAGGTATGAATGCATGGAGTCATGGAATCACTCTTGGAAAGGCCATTGAGTGCCTCTGCTGTCCCAGCACTGCCAAGGCCCCTCCATCCCATGTCCCCATCCTGGGTTGGGCACAGATTGGGGACAGCCTCACTCTAATTCCTCCTCTAATTCCTTTCCTAACCTTTCCAAGGAAAACATCAGTGCCAACCCCAGCACTAATTCATGTGGAAGAGTTTTATTTTCACTGTTGACCAATTTTTTTTCCTGCCACTTAATTGCTTTGGACATTCCAGCCTAATCTTATCTCCAGTCCTGACTCCACATTTCTCATGGAGCAGCTCTTTCCTCCCTTCCCATTATATTCCAAACATTCAGCAAATGTTTGTGGTCAGAATATCCATCAGTCAAATTTCTCTTTGCATTTAATTCATTTTTATGCATTCCTGAGTTAGGGGAGGTGGCTGCACTGGTGGGAGCTGGGGCACCACTTCAAGGAAGGAGAAATATCTGTGTTTTCTGCTCTAGAAACTGGGAATTCTTGGTTGTTTACCCATGTTTGGGCAGTGGGACATGAGGCTACAGACTAAGAAAGGCCTTGCAGGACCTGAAAAAGGTATGTTTTCCTATAAAACACTAATTTAAGTCTTTGCTGAATTAAAACTTCACATCTTTTGTGATCTACCATATTTAGGAAATTATCATGGATTTGTTTGAGAAATCTTTCCATTTCACTGGATTTTCTGGTCTGAAACCCAGAACTTTGCATGATTCTAGAAATCACATGTCTCCCAGTAAAAATAGCCAGGCATTTCCCAGGTCATGCTCCTACCTCCTCTTGAACTTGACTCAAACTGTGAATCAGCTGTGTCCTCTCCTGGGTTAATTTTTCCAGTTCATCTGACTTGTGCTTAATTTCTTTCCTCAGTTTGTTCTGGAATGATTCATTGTTGCTCTTTTCCATGGTCAGCTGGAATTCAAGCTCACTGATGAGCCTTTTAAGGTTCTGGATTTCTTTCTCCTTGTCTCCATCTTTCTCTGCCAGTTTCATTTGGGCATCTTGGAGTTTCTTCTCCAGGATTTCAGTTTCCGTCCTCAAGCTCTTGGTGGCACTGGATATCAAACCTGGGATCTGGGTGACATCAGACAGGAGTTAATCTCCACTCAGTACCTCTAAATATGGAGAATTAATAGCAGACAAATGTTGACTTGAGGAAAAAAACCAACAAATTCAAACTTACAGGTCCTCAGAGGGAAAAAAAAGCTCTGAATTTACATAATGCCCTCAGAGGACACCAGAGAGCTGCAAATTAATTAACACTCACTGAGAACACAGAGATTAATTAGTGTGTTCAAGATCAGAGACATTGAGGTAAAAATGGGAAAACTGAACTTCAAGTTAAATTTACTGCAAGTCAGTGTTTCCTCAGGGTTTAGAAATCATGGTTAAGTATTTGTCAGGAGAACAAAGCCAAACTTATTTTAGCTCTAAACCACTGCACAATGTCCCAGATTTTAAATAACAATATAACCTCACTGCATTCCTTTTTCTTTTTTCCAGATTTCTCAGAAATTGTGTCAAATCTTCGGAAAACTCAGTTTACAGGTATAATTTCTCCATTTCTAAATAAAATTTGTGGTGGCAGCAGCAGTCCAGCCCAGCAGGCTTTAACTGGCCACTCACCCCAGAGCTGCTGGGCTCATTTGGGAAGGGGAAAAATGTGGATTTGTGGTGCCTCATCATAGCCTGAAACAGTCCCAAGCTTTTAAAAAATGATGATGTCAGATTAAATGTAATTAACATCTAGTCCAGGGACATAGATGGAAAAATAGATGGTGGTGAAAACACGAGATGAGAAAGAACTTCCACACCAATTAAATTGAACTGGAGTAGTTATTTTCAGCCTGTTCCATTAAAAAAAATTAAATATACCAAGATTGGGAAAAAGTACTGTATCATCCAGATAAAGGATGACACATAAAGAAGGTTTTACTCCTTCACATTCCCATTTTTTAATGGTTTTCCATGATCTTCTGCCACAAGTTTTCTCTGGAGCATTGCACACCTTCTGCTGGAGCTCCTCGTGTTCTCTCTGGTATTTTGTGATCAATTCCTGCTGTTTTTGTCTCTCCAGGTCCAGCTCCACTCTGGCTTCTTCCCTGACCTTCAGAATTGCTTCTTTGTGCCGAGCCTCCTCCTTGGCCAGGTCCATTTCCAGCTGGGGACAAGAGGGTTAGTGACATTGTCATGGCTTGGGATGGAAGGACCTTAACTCCACCCAGTGCCAGCCCTGCCCTGGCAGGGACACTTCCACTGTCCCTGGGTGATCAAGCCTGGCCTTGGACATTCCAGGGATCCAGGGAGCCACAGCTCCTCTGGGAATTCCATCCCACTCCTCCCCACCCTCCCAGCCAGGAATTCCTTCCCAAAATCCCATCAGATCCTATTCTCTATCACTCTGAAGCCATTCCCTGTGTCCTGTCCCTCCAGGCTTGTCCCCAGTCCCTCTCCAGCTCTCCTGCAGGCCCTGGAAGGTCACAGTCAAGGACATCCCAGACTGAAACATTGGGTGAAACATCGCAGTCCTTACAGCATCTCCAACAATTCACATTACAAATCCAAATGTGCAAATTCAGCCATGATTTCCCCAACAGAGAATCCTGGATTCTGGAGGAAACACTGAAGGCTGCAGTTAGGAAAACATTTTTCCCAACCCAGGATGTTCCTATTCCCTTTGAGCACTCTGGGTTCTAATGGATTTAATTGCAGCAGGCTGAGAGCACAACAGGCACATTAAATGCACAACACAGACCTCATTACTTTGAATTATTAAAAGCAGGAAAGCCCACAATGAGCTTAATTACAATTATCTAATTTCACGCATTAATTATGAGCAGAAGTATAATAAATCTCCTTGAAGTCTTTAGGGGGAAAAGAGAAACTGGAAATATTTTCATTATTTTTTAAATCAAAATCTACCCAATATACTCTGGGTGTGGAAGATGTGCAAGTCCCCCACCAAGGTTTAGCTTAAAAATTTGTGTATTTGTAAGATGCTCAAAGTAGACTTTCCTCCTTCTCCTTCTTCTATTTCTTCCTCTTCTTTCTATTTATTTTTATTTATTTTTATTTATTTTTATTTATTTTTATTTCTATTTATTTTATAATTTCTATTTCTTTTTTTAATTTTTAAAAATTTTGTTGTCAAATTAACTCTATTATTATAGATCCAGATCACTTTTTGGAGGCTGCTTGACTTCAAAAACTAAACAAATAAAGGCAATATAACAACCTGAGCTCATTTAAACAAACATTTCGCATTTAATATTTGAAATTAATAAAGCTGAGAACCAGAACAGGAAACAAAGTGGAAGCTGATTTTCCAAGAAAGCACAATGGCCACCAATTGATTAAAACCCATTTATATGCCCCTCAGTAATTAATATTTTCAAAATGCAGAAAATTAATGTTTCCATCCAGCTTTTCAGGAGGATTTTCTCCATGGCAAGGGTAGTGAAGCAGTGCAAGGGTTAATCTGGGATTCTGTACATCTGCTGTGTTCCAATGGAGTTATTGCTTAAATTACTTCCTAAAAGTGACTTTTTTGTTGTTGCACTAAAACAATTTCAGGTTTGTGTGTATTTTAAACAGCAAACTTGACCCCCTGATACTCTGCAGTGGCACAAAGCAAAGGCAGTGTTGTCGCTTTGTTGGTTTTTTGGCTGCTGAGCCCAGCTTTGTGTTTTGCCATGGCTGTGACACCAAACTGAAATTGCTCCTTTTCCCTCCCACCAATCTTTATCTTGTTCTCCTGTCAGGCTGAAAACACTCAGTGATTATGGAGTCAGTGTGATCCCCTTCTCAAATTACATCCTGTGCCATGGAAATGAAGGTGTTTCCAAAGAAATGTAACTGATCTTAATTGCTACAGTCCCCAGATTTTCCTGGGATTAAATAAAGCTTTCAGACATTGAAACAAAAAATACAGTAATTTTAGTCACCAGTTCTATGAGGCTTAAATTTGACAAGTCACAGTTATTGTTCAACTCTGCTTTCAAATTTTCCTTCACAGATATATACATTTTAGTCTCTTATTCTAATATATAAATATGCTTTTTTAAAAATTAATTTTAATATATAAATCTATTTTTATTTCTTATTCAGCTCAGGGTTTTTTGGTGCTCACAGGAAAAAGCTGCAGGTGCAAACACAGCTGACATGGTGACAGTTTATGGGAAAAGAGCTTCCCAAATCCCTCTGGAAGAGGCTGGCTGGAGAACTCCTTGTGCAAAGGACACTGGGGACAAGCAGGGTTGTCCCTGGATCCCTGGAGTGTCCAAGGCCAGGTTGGACATTGGGGCTTGGAGCACTTTGGGACAATGGAAGATGTCCCTGCCATGGAAGTGGATGGGCTTTAAGGTCCTTCCCACCCAAACCAGTCTGGGATTTTGAGATTCCATGAACTCCAGCAAATATTAAATGTGCTTTTGGAAACAGGAGGCTCCCCAAAACAAACCTCTTCCTGTGAATTTCTGGGTTGGAGGCCTCAGCAGCCCCAGAGGTCACAGATTCCTGATAGAATTTTTGGCTGAGTAGCTTCCAAAGCAGTCTGTTTATGATTCCACAATTCCATCATGTGTGGCACTTCAGGAGATCATTCTGTGCTTTGCTGTGCTCTCTGTGAAACTGCAGATCCCAGCCCAGAGCCCCCCAGGGGTACCTTTTCCCTCCAGGAGTCCTCAGTGCGCACCTTCTGCCTCAGCGCCTCCTGCAGCTGCTCCGCCCTGCTCTGCTGCGACACCAGCAGCCGCTCCCTGCAACAGAAACTGGGGTAGAGCGCTGGCCTCTGCCCACCCTGCTGGAATTCTGGTGCCTCACAATGAAATCCTGCTGTCCTTTCCCTTGTTCAGCAATGAATCCCAGGAATCGCCACTCGGCATCTCCACAATGCCCTCACTCGCTTCCTCATCACTTCCTCGATTTTATTTTAAAGAAAATACTGTCATTGATCTCCACTTCAAATAATATCTCTATATTTCTTTGCTATTTCTCAAGACAAATTTCGAAGGAGGCAGAGAAACTTAAAATATTCCAGCCAGAAATTGTATTTCATGAAGTTGGAATATGAGGATCATTAATTAAGGAATTGTAATGGGTTTGGAAGGAAACCCACTGAGTGCTTTGTGCTGTTCAAGGTACTGTTTGTTATGTGGGGCTTGTAGGGTGAGACTCCTGGAGAGGTTGAATTCCTGCAATTGATGATGTTAACAACTTGTCCACCACAAAAATCCCTCAGCATTCCCAGGTTCTTGGACAGGATCAGGGGGAGGTGTGAGAGCAGCTTCTCCCCAGTGCAGTGTGCCTCTGAAGGGTCTCAGCTGTGAACAAAGCTGCCACTGTCCCTGGAATTGCTGTTCACATGTGCAAAATAAAGCACTGAGCTCCTGAGGGCTGTTTGCCCTGCAAGGGGATGGAGTTGGAGTGCCTTTGCTCTGGACTCACCAACCCAAATCCATATTTTTCAATTGCCTGCAGCAGAATCTCCATATCCAGTTTTGTGCCTGACAAGCACAGGTTTGTTTCAGCATTTAAAAGTGCCAGGAGGCACCAACTGTTCTGCATTTCAGGGGTTTGAATATTCCCTGCACCTCTAGCACAGAGAGCAGCTGGAACAGCTGCAAGACATGGGAGATTTGGGGTTCACATTAAACTTAAGCTGAAGCCCTGCAGTCCAAGCAGAAATTTTCTACTCCTATTTTTTTTTCTTCCATTCCAGTTTTGCCTATCTCATAACAATTTAAAAACCAAATCCAATTATTCCAAATTTCCCCAATTTTCAGGAGAACCTGAGTCCAGCTCAGCTCCCTTTACCTTTCCTGTTTCAGTATCAGCACCTCCTGCTCTGTTTGGCTCAGGAGAGTTTTCAGGGTTTCCAGCTCACTCTCTGATCTCCCTGTTCTTCTTTTCAGATCTTCTTCTTTCCTTTCTTTCTCAGCCATTTCCTCCTGTAAATGTTTGCAGACTTGTTGGCACATGAGAAGGGATTCCTCCTTTTCCTTCAGCTCTTTGGTGAGTCTGCAGATGAAATAAAGAAGCAACAGCATTGTAGTTACCATATTCTTATTTACTGACAGAAATAATGCCTGGAAAATAAAATATTGGTCCAAACCCCACAAATTCTTTATGAAGTAAAATGTAGTGACTTGACAGAAAAATGTTAAAAATTAATTGAATAAAAACTGCATTAAAATCACAAAATGTTTGCTCTCACTGCTCAAAAATATGTATTATGGAATATCACTTCAGCATTTACCTGGACTCAGCAATTCCATTTTCATATTTGATCTTTTTCAGTTCATTTTGACAGGCTTCAAGCTCTGTTGACTTCACCCTAAAAATCATTGGGAAAAAAAAAAAAAAAAGAGTATTATCCAAGGAAATGAGCTTTTACTCCTGCAGCAGCCTGGATGGATTTTCCAACTTGTGTTTTCCATTTCAGGTAAAAAGCCACAAACAGAAAGTTCTGTCAGCTCTAGCAAAGATTGTTAATAATTGGAAGTTACACTTCTTTGTCATCTCAGCCTGACCAGGATAACAAATGTTGCAAACAAGAAGTGAGATCTTGCAACAGTGATGAAAGCTTTGAGTAATAAATGAATAAAATGGAACAAATTCCAATTTAGTAGGTAAAAGAGCTGGAAACTTTGCAGGTTCTATGTCATTATGTCATCATTTCACCAATTAATAACCATGGTTAAGCTTCATATTTACATTTAAACAGATATAGACTATGCTGTTTTATTAAATTGTACCCATATTACACTGAAATTTTAATTTACACTTGGAAAGCCCTCAGTGTTTATTTAACTGTGTTCATGACAGCTTTGTTCCCCACTCAATCCTTACATTATCACTAAAATACTTTGTTGCTAAGCATCCCAAATATTTGCAACTTGCTTATGGTCAGACCCCCTGAATAAAGGAACTGAAACCAGAAAGTGCAGAGCAGAACTGCATGAATCCTTTGTTTCAATTTCAGGAAAATGTGGGGAAAGAGTGATGAGGATGTCTTGGGGCAGCAGCACCAGTTCCTGACTCTGAGCATCCTGCTGGCACTTTCCCTCTGAATTCTCCTGGAGATGATGTTCCCAAGCTGCTCCAGTGCCCACTGGGGTTTTCAGCACTTGGCTGTGGAATTTGTACTGTTTGAGTGTTGTTGGGATGTCAGGCTCCAGCTGTGTGAGAGTTCTGAGTGGCTGTGGAGTGTTCTGGAAATGTGAGAAAATCCTGGAATGGTTTGGGTCGGAAGGGACTTTAAGACCCCATGGCAGGGACACCTTGCACTGTCCCAGGGTGCTCCAAGTGCCATCCAGCCTGGCCTGGGACACTGCCAGGGATCCAGGGACAGCCACAAATTCCCTGGAAAACCTGTGCCAAGGTCTCCCCACCCTCCCAGGGGGGAATTCCTTCCCAAAATCCCACCCAATCCTGCCCTCTGGCAGTGGGAAGCCATTCCCCCTTGCTCTATCACTACACACTACTTTCCACACACTATTTTAGTCCTGAAGTTATGTGAATTTCCCAAAGCACACCCTACACCTGTGTGTTAGGTGAGGCACTGGATCAGGCTCATTCTCCCTCCTCTGCAGCTCCATTAATCCCAGCTAGAGGAAGTTCCATTAATCCCTGCTCCCACAGCCAGGCAGGTGCTTAGAAATAATAATATGAAGGTAAAATAGTTCCTCTGTTGGTCAAAACCTTCTCAGATCACTGTGACAAGCAGCACTTGCTGAAAAAAAAAGTGGTTTCTGTGGTTTATGTGCAGTGGGAAGCAATCAAGGAATGAGAATCTTACAGTAGCAGCTTCTTGTAGTGGTCCATCTCTGCTGTCACCTTCTGCAGCTGCAGGCCAGCTGTCTCCACCTGATTTGTTAAATCTGAAAACAAAAACATCAGGTTGTGCCTCTGTTTATGGGAAATGAATTCACTTGAGTGGCTTGTTTCCAGGTCAGACCTGCAGCTCCTCACTCCCACCTCAGGCAGAGCAGTGCACATGAGCAAAGATTGTCTTTAGAGCAAAAAGCTGGGTTTGCTTGTTTGGGGGGTTTTATCCCACCAGAAAACATCCAATTCAGCTACACTGAAACATGGAGTGCGTTAAATCATACAGTTTGTACATTAAGCTGAGAGCAAACACATGCAGGAAGGTGGACCCAAAACTCACCTGTAATTTACTCCATCTGAAACCTTGACAGTAATTTAGTGATGCTGTGTGCTTTTCTCATCCTCTAAATGTTATCTCTCAGAACTTATCACCTCAGCTCCAATCAGCCATTGCCTTTTTCCCAGTACATATCCTGTGTTTTTTTAGTTTAATTACCTCATCTGGTTTTCTGTGTCTTAATATCATCCTTTTCTATTTTTTAAAATCATAGGAATACTGATAATTTGCAGATGTGAAGCCCTGTGAACTGAAGCAACAGCACCCACCTTAATGTGATTTTCATCTCCATGAACACATCACAGAATCATGGAATGGGTTGGGCTGGGAAGGACCTTAAAACTCATCCAGTCCCAACTCCCTTCCACTATCCCAGGCTGCTCCAAACCCCATCCAACCTGGCCTGGAACACTTCAGGGCCAGCCACAGCAACTTGGGCATATCTAAATACATTAATGAACAAGAGCTGCCATTCCAGTAAGCCTCAGAATGATCTGAAATCAAAGTTCCTACCAAAAAGGCAGCACCATAAACTACATGGGGAAAAATCCAATGACAAATCATTGCAACAGGTCTAGAAGTGAAAGAAAAAGCAAGATTTGCTCTTGGAATGCAACAGCAAATGAAGTGAGGTGACCTTGTCTCTGAAGGGAACAGTTCCCACCACAATCCTTCAAAGTTCTCTGATGTAGGTTCCCAGAAGCCAAATCTGTCACCCCTGTTCTTAAATTTGTCATTTCCCCACAATTCCCTTCTGGTCCCTTCCCTGGGCATTCCTCAGCAAGGCATTGTCCTGCACTCTTTCCCAAAGCTAAATAATCCAACTTTCATTTCCTGTCACTCATCTTGGTGTTGGTCCTGTCACTCATCCTGTTGGAATCCTACAGAAAAAGGAGAAGCTTTGGCTTCAGCTGCCAAGCAGATGTGAGGCACTACACTGGAACAAGCCAACCCTGAGAGCAGGAATATGATTCTGTGAAAAGGTTCAGCCCAGAGCAGTGTGGATGGACAGCAGAAAGAGCAGAACCCTCTGCCCATCCTCACAGGCTGCTGGGGAGAAGATTTTCCCAAACAGCTCTTTCTGACCTTTTTAAAATTTAAATTTTAAATTAAATCTGCCAATAATTAAAAGCTGTGGTGTTTTCTTCTTCCTTGATGTGGGAGTGTGGACTCAAGTTCTGGAATAAAGGGAAAGGAGAGGGATGATGCTTGGTTTGGTTCTAGTGCTTTGGGTGGTCTCTTTCAATGCCATTTCCTCTTTCACTCAATTTGTTTTCAGAAGTTTTCATGCTCACTGAGTATGGACAGGAGTTTTGCATGAGGGAATAGATGGATTTAATTATACAAATGGTTTCTGCAAGTCTTCCCTAGGGACAATTCCCACCAGAGTTGGTGGGAGTTGGTGAGCAGAAAGTCCCACACCCATGCAGGCAGATTTCAATGAAAAATATGGTAAAAATGAGCAAAGTAATAAGGAGAAGGATAATACAAATGGAAACTTGTGCTGAAAACTTGCTGAATAGAGGAAAATGTATTCAAATGCTTATGTAAAAATGTTCTCTGGTAATGAAAATAAAGCCCATTGCAAAACATGCAAAGCCAAGAGAAAGAATTCACACTTTGTAATAGTGATACTGAGCTCAATGCTGCACGAACCACCACATCTTAAACACTCAGCAGGCCAAATCCATCTCAGCATCATTCATGTTGAATTTTACTGATTTCTGTGACTCAGAATGGCTCTCACCACAGTCATAAACCTGCCAGTAACCTTTCAGTGAGCCCACGCTGTGACAAGGACAGAGAATGAAGGGCACAGCCCTAAACATGTACAAAGACCTGCTGAACCAAAGAAACAGAACAAAGCTGGGGACTGTTTCCTCTTCCTTGGGTGAATTCCCATCACTGCAGCCCCTGGGGTGTGCAAAATACCCAGGAGAGTCTGCCCTGAGCTGGGTTTCAGGAATTTAACCACCCAGTTTGCATCCAAGGGCACGGTGCCCCAGCTCCTGCTTGGAAACAGCAACAACTGGTAAAGCCTGCAGTGAAAAATAAAAATAATAAGCAGCACATTGGGTAAGCAGCCACTCTGGAAGCCATCAGCTCCCCAGCTAATTCCTACCAGATTCCCAGTGAGATCAGATCAGAAGCACACGTGGTAGATCTGGGCAATTTTCTGCTTTTCCTGCAAAACCTCCAAAATCCAACATAATTTCTGACAATTTTTGTATCATCTAAATAAAAGCTCAATGTTTCGTACATGTGTGCAAAAAGGAAGATTCTTTCCCTGCACTTAAGGCTCTGTGGGGAGGTTCACATGCACAGCTCAAATAGATCATGGAATCCCAGAATTCCAGAATTGTTTGGGTGGGAAGGACTTAAATCCCATCCAGTGCCACCCCTGCCATGGCAGGGACACTTTCACTGTCCCAGGCTGCTCCAAGCCCTGTCCAGCCTGGCCTGGGACACTTCCAGGGATCCAGGGGCAGCACAGCTTGAGGCTCAAAGCCATTTGCCCATTTCCCAGAAGGATTTGGATTCATCACCTTCCTCTCCCCTTCAGGCACTCCCACACCTTTGGGTTCTCTCAGCCATCAGGGATCAGCCTGGAAAACCCTGGGAGCTCAAACCTGGAAAATGGTCAAGGAATTGGAATGGAGAGAGAGCACAGATCCCTGGCCAAGCATACTAGAACTCAGCTCCTTTTGCTGGATTTCTCTGCTCTTCTGGGAAACAGGAGGTTACAGCAATTGTGTAAAACCCACTAAATAGCTACCCCTTGTTTGGGCTCTAAATTTGGCCAATGAGCTAGGTCAAAGGGGCAAAAATATTTCATTTTTCTCAGAACATTATGCTAGGCCAAACTGTACACTTAACACAGATAGTTCCCACTACATTTATTTTAAGAGCATGGCAGACAGTCTGTGAGAAATATGAAATACATCCATGAAAAATTACTGTGTCAGAGCAGGAAAACGTTGCCTCACACATGTTTCCAAGGAGACCAAAGAAGTGAAGTAACACCCCAAGTCCCTGCACAGAACAGAACTATTTATTTGTATATATAATATTTCATGTACTGTGTTCTCCAAGATAATTTTTGTCTACACAAGAAAGTCCTTATTCTATTTGTGACTCAGACAAGTCTGGAAGGAGCCAAGGGATGGAGTCCAAATTTACATCCTTTCTGGAGAGCTCACCAGTGCCACCAGGAAGTGCCCAAATCACTAAAAGCTGCCAGGAACTGGGAGGATGTGCCAGGAAAGGAGTGGTTGGGGTTTATCTCCCCCAGCATATGTTGCTGACCACTGCCAGACTGGGCTTTCTGGCCCTCTGCTTAATTCTTTCACTTTCATATAGGAAATCAGCAGAGAAAAAACAAAAAAACAGGGACCAGAGGCACAAATCCAGGGCAGCCTGGGTGCCCTCAAAAGAATAAACCTACAACTGCAACCATGCAAACATGAGAATCTCTGAGACCTTACAAAGGCCTTAAATAGGGAAAAAATGTTATCTTGGCAAAGCCTGCTCCCCTCCCACTCCCCCAGTGACACATTACAAGCACTCCTGCATTCAGAAGGATTGGATTTGCTCATCCATGACCAGAGTTCACACTCCAGCATCAAAGGATTGGGTCTAAAGCCTGAATTTTCTGCCTGTATTCCTGCCTTTTTGAAGCCAAGCTAATTGGGAGATGTCAAAATTCCTACAGACCTGCTTCTCCTACACATTAAAATCGGTTTGAAATAGTGTCCTTACTTATTGGCTGGGAAAACTGAACGGGAAAAAAAGAAGATTCTGACCTTAATTTTCCTTGGAGACAATTTTTTACCCCTCAGTGTTGAGGCCAAGCAGACAAAACAAAACAGAACAAAGACATGTCCTTTAACATGGAATTATGGTTTGTGTGGGAAGGGTCATTAAAGTTCACCCAGTGCCATGGGAGGGACACCTTCCACTGTCCCAGGGTGATCCAATCCCTGTCCAGCCTGGCCTTGGACACTGCCAGGGATCCAGGGGCAGCCACAGCTGCTCTGGGAATTCCATCCCAGCCAGGAATTCCTTCCCAATATCCCATCCATCCCTGCCCTCTGGCAGTGTGAAGCCATCCCCTGTGTCCTGTCTCTCCATCCCTTGTCCCCAGTCCCTCTCCAGCTCTCCTGCAGCCCCTTTAGGCACTGGCAGGCTCTGAGTTCTCCCTAGATCCTTCTCCTCTCCACAGCCCCAGCTCCCCCAGCCTGGCTCTACTGAAGAACCTGCATTCCTGCTTTTCCTCAAGAAGCAAAGTGTGGTCCTTCTGTGAGTCACACTCCCAAGCAGACTGATCCCAACCCCTCCTGCAGGGAACTGGGAGAGTTTTCCATGGATTCATGTGCTTCCTCTTCCACTCAGACTGCTGAAAAGCACTAATGAGCCACTGCCTCGTCACACTCTGCTCCACACCAGCCCTGCATTCCCCAGCTCTCACCCTTCCCAGCCTCCCCACCGCAGCTGGAATTCATAAAAAATACATTTCAACAGCACTCGTGGCATGAATAGGGGCTGTTTGAACTGCAGCCTACCTAAAACTGCAGGAAACTATTCCCCCCCTTTGCATTTTCAAATCTCTTCAAAGTGGTCTTTCAAGTGCCATTGGAAACACTTCAGGGAGATGGAAACACTGCTCCTTTCCACGAGGAGTGCTAACATTTCCTTCTCCAACATCCCAGATCCTCCAGCTGCCTGCAGTTTTCCATAGTCTCTCATCAGCCTCATTATGGCAGCAGAGCACAAAGTTTATAGTTAGGAGCTGAAGTAGCCCATGGAGCAGGAGTGCTTTTAAAACTTTCTTTTTCTGCATTTTTTCCTCGGGTTTTTGCTAGAAAGGATAAAAACTTCTCTTACCCAGAGTTTCCTTCTGTAGCTCCCGGCAGCGGCTCTGGAGCTCATTGCCCTGCTGAAGGGAAGTTTCCAGCTGTTGGGTTTTCAGCTCAACTGTATCAGCCACCCCACTGAGGTGTTTGACTTTCTCCTGGAGACACTCATTCTCCCGCTGGGAATTCGCCAATCTTTGGTTCAATTTGGGTATTTCTGAGGAGGCAAAAAAAAAAAAAAATCATGTTGTTATTTTATGTTAACCACGAACCACTGATACAGCAGAACATCAAAGCTTTTAAATAGCCTTCACAGGCCAACAAAAAGAAGTGGGGCTAAATTGTTTCGATTTAGAAAGGTGGATTTGAGGATGGATATAATACTCCTGGGGTGGCACTAGACTGAAGTGGTATGTTGGATACACAGCCTGTGTAAGGCTCCACAGGTACTCTGTATATGTGGAATCCTACAACAAACAGAACCAGGAATATTCCAGAAAAGCCTTGAAATGTATGGATCCCTTTGAGGCTGAAGATGTCTGCAGGGACACACACTGGGCACAGCCAGGAGCAGGCAGGGAATGAGCCCAGCAAGAGAGGATTCCTCAGGCCACACCAACCTTTCTGTGTCACACTGACACTGACAGTTCCATTCATTGCTCTTACAAAGACTGGATTTTAGGGAGGGATGTTCTGGTCACACCTCTCCAGCAGGCAGAAGCCCTTTGAGGGTCAGGTTCCCCCAGCTCCCTGCTGCTGCTGCTCAGTGGGTTTGTGACACTCCTGGCACAGCTGTCCCCAAAGTCCTTCCCAGAGGGAACAAAGCCATCATTGAGGACACTGAATTCACTGCTTGTGGCC
This sequence comes from Entomyzon cyanotis, assembly GCA_024500445.1. Taxonomy (NCBI): domain Eukaryota; kingdom Metazoa; phylum Chordata; class Aves; order Passeriformes; family Meliphagidae; genus Entomyzon; species Entomyzon cyanotis. The sequence continues at coordinate 6,693,497 of JAKEPQ010000781.1, forward strand.
CAGGAAGCACTGCTGGCCACTGGCAGCTGCTGTTTCAAACAGCTCCAGGATTTCTGAGCTGCTCCAGGATTTCTGAGCTGCTCCAGGCATGCAGGTTTTGCTGGAGCTGTGGGTTTGCACTGGAGACCACAGGGACAGAGGGATTTGGGAGATGTCCAGATGTTCTGCCCTCAAAGCTCTTCTCCAAGAGTGCAAAGCACGACATTCTAGCATTACGTTTTTAGGAAAATTTACCCATAGCTGCCTGCAAATTTCCAGGAGGTGGAGGGCAGGAGGGGAAGGAATAAAATCTGCTTTATTGTATTTGGGAGCAGAACTGTTGTCACTCACAACGAAAAGTCCATCTCCCTAACAGTTACAGGAATTCCCATCTACTTTTGCAGATGAGGAAAAAAAGCAGTGAGTTATCACTGACCAAACACAAATCCAATCAGCTCACCTACTTCTTGGCTACCTTATAGCCCTGATCACACTGACCCCAGAGGTTAATTTGGACAAAGATGGGATCTTTGGGGTGCCCAGCCAGTTGGACTGATCCCTGTGGATCCCTTCCAGCTCAGGATATTCTATGATTTTGTGATTCTATGAAACAGCAGCTCATGCACACTGAAAAACCACAAGGAAAGGAATATATCTGAATATTATTTCCAAAGGCCTCTAAAGCTATAAAAGAAGGCACAGGGCCAGCTGGGAAGCTCTGGATGTTGCAGTCTGTAATTGCACCACTGCACACTCATTCCAGTGAAACCAATGTCAGCTGAGGCACAGCAAAAATGGTATTCAAGGATCAGTCTGAGCTCCAGCCTGAGGCTGGGCACGACCCCTCCTGAACAAACCATCACTTGTGCCTGATGAGGCAGGAGCTCCCACCTCCTCTTCCCCTGAAGGCTGCCCTTGTTCCAGCAGGAAGCAGGCTGGGGGCCAAGGGAATTATTCCCAGCCCATGGGCTGCTCCATGCCCCTTTCAATCCCAAAACCCCTCAGATAAGGAAGGCTGTGTTTGGCAAAGGAATGGTGTGGGTTTGCTCGTGGCCCCTTGGCCACAGCCTGTCCATTTTTGGGAGGCAGCACTGCAGGACACTCCAGCAGCTCCCAGAAGGATGTTGGATCATCACCCTGTAGTATCCTATTTTCTCTTGCCCAAAATGATTGCAAGATGCTTCACCTGTCAGAGCTTCTTGGCTCACAACTTTTATTTGCAGAGAAATTTCTTCTTTCATGGCAGCAAAGTTCTCCAGGTTGGTGGAGATGATGTCTTTAATACTGTCTAGTTCACTTCTGATGAAAGGGAACAGTGATACAGCCTTGTTCAGAGTTGAGCAATGGTGTTCCAAGGTATTTCTGCAAGAGAGAAAAAATACCACATCTATATCTTAAAATTATTTAGTAAACTTGGGAATTAGACTAAGCTTGACAATTATTTTCCCATTATCTGATAATTTATACTGCATTGGGCTACAATAATTTAGTGTATGAAATGTGCTGTATATTGAAAATATGTCTAGTAAGTTTCTCCCTTCTAAATGCTGATTTAGAGCTTTTCTGTATAAATTAAGAAAACTGGACAGGCAATTGTACAACCATTTTTAATTGAGAAATCAGAGTAATCATGTTTAAATGACTGCCCAGGTTTATGGTTAGTCTTTATAAACAATAGATATGTAAGAAATAGAGCATTTCCAATATCAGCCATCCTTCTGGGGTTCTTACCTGAGCCCCTGTGACTGCTTGTAGGCAGCATCCTTCTCCTCCTGGAAATATTGCAGATCAGCTTCCACATTTTTCACCTCCTCTTGCTTGGTTTTAAGTTCCACTGTTAGGGCTTTTATCCTATAGACAAAAATGAAATAATCAGAATTGTTTGCACTCATAATCAACCTGTACCTTTGGTTTCAGCTTTCCAAATTTGTTCTTCACCTCTAACATTGGGAACTTTTCATTACAGCCCCAGTTTGTTCCTCAGGCACAGCTATCCCAGTGTAAATAAACACATTTTAAACCCTGTTCTTTCAACAGCTCAGCACTCACTGCCATAATTGTCAGGAAGTGAAGGGAACTGCACAGGAATAAAAGAGCTGAACCCAATTCCCTTCCTGTGGTACATGTGGGGGAAGAATCCCACGCAGCACATCAGCCCCAGCTGTTTGCTGTGGATATCCATCCTAAAGCAGCTTTCCAGCCCCAAAAATACATCCCCAGTGACAAACAACTGTTAAAAACCACCTCCTCTTTAAGCTTTCAACACTTACTGTTCGTGCAGAGCAAATGATCTATTTGTCTCCTGGTGACTCATTGCCACAAGTAAATAAATAATATTTGAATAGACAAGTATTTTACAAAAGCAAAGGCTGGCAGAAGCATTACATAAGCCTTGGATTCAACTTTAAACAGCAGGAGAGAATGAGGATGATTTATAAAAATATATAAAAATTAAACCAATCTATGACAGTGTGTTAGTTACTGTTATCACATAGATCAGCACCAAAATGCACATTTGAAAAAATATTAGTCCTGGTAAAGAAAGCTGGATCTGCAGAGCTCTGACAAAACCAGAACTGAACAGCTGCAGGTTAAAAAGCAAGATTTTGGGGCTCAATTGTGATCACTGGAATAAAAAAATAAAAATTTGAAGACATTTCCAGCATTACATTTTTAGGAAAATTTACCCATTGCTGCCTGCAAATTTCCAGGAGGTGGAGGGCAGGAGGGGAGGGAATAAAATCTGTTTTACTGTATTTGGGAGCAGAACTGTTGTCACTCACAGGGAAAAGCCCATTTCCCTAACAGCTACAGGAATTCCAATCTACTTTTGCAGATGAGGAAAAAAAAGCAGTGAGTTATCACTGACCAAACACAAATCCAAACTCTGGGAGTCAGGGAGAGCAAAATGCTCATTTTCCATTCTCATTCTAGAAGGGGCAGCATTTGAAGTTCTCTTGGTTTAAAAGCAAACTGGTAAATAAGGAGAGACACCTTTTCTTCCTCTTTCCATTCCAGAGCTCTGACATTAAAGGGATGTTTTCAGCATGTCCTGCTCAGCCACACACAGAACCAGTGGAAAAGGCAAGACAGTTGCACTGCACTGTCACCATCAGAAGGAAGGAAAATAAACTCGTTATTTTGGGGCTTTTTAGCACAAAGGAAAAGTTCAATGGATCGTCAAAGGCTGGCATTTAGAGAACGGTGGGAACACACTGATCTCATCCCTACAGTTCACATCAGCTGGGAGAATTCCCAGCCCATCCTTGCATCCAGCTGGGGAATCCAGGAGGAATCCTGCCCGGGTGGGAGGTGAGGTAGGAAATGTTCACTCCCGGCGCTGACAGGAGAAGAATGGCACAAGGAAAGCAAGCAGGAGCTGCAAACACCCTCATTGTCCCAAAAGCAGCGAGAGCAATTCTTGTTTTCGAGGGGATTGAAGGCATTTCACACCACAAGAAATACTCCAAGGCACAGGAGTCCCAGGGGGATGGAGGAGCACTGGAACACACTGTCCAAAAAAATGCTCCACCCGAGCATTTTCACTTCCATGAAACTTTGGGAGCTGCCCAGGGCCAGGAGCTGCTCATTTTCATTTCACAGCCAGGAGCTGCTCATTTTCAGTTCAGACTGTGGTGAAGTCATCACCCCTGGAAGCGTTCAAGATATATGTGGATGTGGCACTTCAGGACATCTTTAGCATTTACATCTATTTTACATTTCCTATACTGGATTTGGCAAGAATTTTGATAATTAAATTAATAACAATTCAATTAATTATCAAGGCTGAAGTGATTGTAACACAGAATAAGGTTGAATGGCTGAGTGGAATCACTGCTGTTAGCTCCCCTTCTCCTGCCAGCATCCCAAAGGAGGACTAACCTCCCAGGTGGCTTTCAAGGTTAACCACAGGTACAGACAGGAACATCTGAACCTAAAGGGAATCTAAAACTGAAACAGCCTGCAGCTGATAAGAGAGATTCAATCCCTTCGTCTGGCAGAGATAAAAGGAAGAAAAAGGCATGTTTGGCTGCTGGGAGCAATGGTTTGTCAGCCTGGCCAGAGGCAGGATGTTGAACAGTTTATGCCAAAGCACAAGGTAGTCAGAGGCCCAGGACAGCAAGGAGAAGATAAGGAATATTCAGACAAGTTACTTAACAAGGCACAATGGTTGATTTATGGCTGCAATGGAAGCCTGCTGCAAGTATTCCACTTGATTTCAGCAGCTTTTAAATCAAGAGGAGTCTTAGGGGGGAAAAGTGCAGAGATAAAAATTTTATTAACTGTTCCAGCTTTACTACAGAAAGTCAGCTCAATGAAAATTTAAAGTTTAGCTCTGGCAAATGATCCTCAACAAGAAGAATGTGCTATCAGTGTGTTTGCTCACACTCTGGATTCTGCCACCAGAGCTGCCACCCAGGGTCGTTGAAGGGACAAGGAGCAAATATACCCATTAAGAATAGATATTAAACCACAGAAAATATTAAATATTGGGAAGGAGGGGGTGGAAGATGTTAAATTTAAATGAAAAAGGTATTGCAAGAAACATTATGAGTGATCTACAAGACAAATGCATTTTGTTCACTTTTTGGGAACTTGTGCTTTAAAATGAATTTTTTATTAGTAATATTAGCAAGCAAAAGCCTAACTAAACCCATTAATTAAGTTAAATTTTTAACAGTATTTGAGTGATTCTCCAAAAAAAAGCAGGTTTCCAAAGCACTCCAGTCCAATCTCAAGAGCACCTTCAGCTCTAGATCACTTGGTGTGAGTCAGTCACACAAGGAAACCACTCCTGGGATCCCAAAAATCAAACTGAGCTGGTAATTAAAATTAAAGCTCATTCTTACAAAAAACTTCTGGCAGTGTGAGTCAGATGAGCAAGAAATTACCCAGAAGTTTCTGATGGCCTTGTTTGTCCACATTATCCCATCAGTAATCAACATGAGGAAAATAAAAAGGATACTTTTTATAAAGTATCTTTTATTAATTGACTATAAACATGAATTGTTTATAGTCCTACTGTAATCAATCAGTGGAATGTAACAATAGATTCCAATATATGAGGACAGGAAAGGATACAAACCCTGTAAGTATGAGCTGAAAAGAACCCACTTGAAAGTTCCAATTGTACCCTGAAAATCCAAATGTGGCTTATGAGATCTATCATTAATTACTGGAGTTCTTAAGGTACAAAATTCTCCCTTTAACTGGGGCCTTCCCAGCTGTAAGGATTCCAAACCTCCTGTTCTGAAGCAAAATGTCCCAAGCAGTACCCAAACTGTTCCTAATTGCTTTAGTATTCTCTATCAGCCCTGCAGAGAGTGAACCCTGAGACTGCCAGGGAGGAACACTGGGAATTCTTCACCAGGTTACTGTGAGACTCTAAGCCCAAATCTCAGTCCTGTGGTATTTCATTTGGGATATTACAGTTTTATTACAAGATGATAAGATGAAATATTTATCATTTCCCTTTGGGAGTGTGTGCAGGGGAAATCCCTCTGTGTGCCTTCTGGCCTTTCTTTCACCTCCAATATATTGACTGCTGCTAAACTGCTCAGGAATAATCAACCTGCTTCCAAAGGATACTAAGAAAGATGATTTAAATCAAGTATTACAGCGTATATGGGCCATCTGAGAAAAGAAAGACAAATGTTATTTGTATTTTAAGCTGCTCTGGGCAGAAGTTCCCTAGCACACACACAGGAGAGGATCACCAGAGGAGATGATGTGCTCTGACCTTTCAGTTTTGGATTCGCTCTCAGCTCGGCAGCGCTCAAGGTCGTGGTAAAGAGCCTGCAATTCTGCCTGAAGCCTTTGCTCCCGTTCTAGGCTTCCTTTATAAACTTTAATCTCCTTCTCCATTGCTTTCATTTTGTCTTCCATCACCTTAAAGTCGTGGAGGATCAGGTAGCTGACTCCGCAGTATGTGCACACTGTCTGCTCCCGGGGCAACTGCAAAGAGAGAAAATGGTTCAGGTTGTCTGTAAGAATTAAGTTCAACTAAAATACCCTCAGTGACACTAAGAATAATAATAAATCCGAACTATTTAAACCTTTTACTGCCCTGGAACATTTCAGATCAGACAATGTTATTGCTTTAAGAAATAAAGACAAAAATCCAAATTAGCCAAATGAACCCCAGCTATAGCAGCACTTTCCCTTAACTGGCAACTCCTCAAGATACATCAACTCTGGCAATTTGATACATGAAATGCTGAAGTACTTCTGAGTTAGGTTTCATGTATTCATTGAAAATAAAAAGCTGTGGTTTATAAAGTTGTCTCCTTAATGAATCTGGGATTGCCTGTGCCAGAAAAATGTTATTTCTGTGGTTTTCTGACAACTTGTATCCAACTGAAGTAGGCAAGATGAGGGAGAGTGAATAAAGTGATGTAATCCAACAATCTTTACAGAAATAATTCATGAATGATGCTGATGAGGTGTCCATGGCACTGTGGTGCTGTGGAACCTCTAACCTCTCTGCCAGGTATGAAGGACTCAGGAGTAATTAAAAACCACAGAGCGTGTAACTCACATCCAATAGAAAGGCCATTTGTTCAATTGAGAAACAGACTTTTCCAAGTGATCCAATTATTAACCTGAAGCAGGGAACACGCAAGCACCTGCTCAAACACTTTAAGTCCAATTAAGAAACCCTTGTGTTACAGAAGAAGGAAAAAAAAAGACATTTTGATACATTGGGATAAACAGAAAGCAATCCTACCTAGAGAGAAGAAAACAGCTTTCCAAAATTATAAATTAAAGACTCTTTAACCCATGATCCAACAACATTTAGCATTTCAAATAGAGTTTGATATAAATGGTGTTTCAGGATGCCCTGACAAGCTTTATTTCCCCATTTCTTAATGCTGCCCCAGTTTCAAACCCCCTGGCTGCAGTTGCTCTGAAGGAGCTGAAAACACAAATTTATTTTTCCTGGCAGCTGCAAACTGTGCTTGGAAACCTGAAACTGTTATTCAGGACAACTACCCAAAGTTCCAAAGCACTGAAATGAGTGTATTGAGAAAGGACAAAATGAGCTGCTGCAGGAGGGGGTTCTTATCACAGCCAGGACATGGTGCTCTCACTCAGCACAGCCACTGCTGCAGCTCAGACAAACAGCTGAGAAATTTCACTGGCTTCTCCAGTTCAAAACAAGATAAACTCATCAGGGACCTGAATTGAAAATGGTTTCTGCAAGTACCAAAACTTCTTTGTTTTCAAAGTCAGTTTGATTACTGAATTTCAAAATAAATGAAGTCATAGAACAATAAATATTATCTGTCTGGGCTCAGTTGGAAGTGGGTTCTGTTCTCCTTCCCTGTTCATTCCTCAGGTAGAATGAAAATCTGGGAGGATTTGAGATCAGGTTGGGTTTTTACAGTATTTGCTACAAAGTCAAAAAATCACAGAATATGAAATTCTGAAAAGTCAGGACCTTGCTCTGCACATTAATAATCACCCTGCAAGCACTGCAATAAGTGCATAGACTGAACAGCTTCCAAATATCCACCTTAATATCCTTCCCAATATCCCATCCATCCCTGCCCTCAGGCAGCCTTATAAATAAATGGTTTTTCCAGGAGGAAAGCTCCATTAGACCTTGTCTCTTAGACACCAAAGTTGACCAACCATGACACAGAATCTGTAGGGAACAAATTGTCATCAGTTCTTACAAAGTACCTTTTCTGGAACAATGAGATTGCTGAGTAACTACTAAGGATGTGTATAAACACAAATTTATGGTTTCAGATTCCACATTTCACTGTTTCCATTTGATAAAAACACTGTTGTCATCTTAAATTCAAAGCAGAAAAAAAATCGGGGAAAAACAGTTTGGAAGGAATAGAAAAGGAAACTGTCAGAGCTGTGAGTAGAAAGGGGACTTGCATGTCCTGAGCACTGAGGAGAAGCAGCAAATAGAAAAAATCAATAAGGAATTAAAAAACCAATTTTGCTGAGGAAAAAGTGCTTGAACTGGGAGGGTATTTATCCTTTTTTTAATCCTTTTATTTTATAAGATTTTGAGCTACAGTTGTGATGCACAGATGCTGTAAAGCATCTGGGGGAGCAGTTTCCACTCTGCAGTTGGTTTTGGAATAAAATATTATCCCCTGGTTACAAAGATTTCTTTAGCTACCAAGGCAAGGGGAGGACTGAGCCAAGAGGGATAATCACTCAAATTACATCTGTCTGACTCAGTTCCATCTGCAGAGCATAAGTTATAAGGAAAAAAAAAAATTGGTGGTCTGGACCATTTTTAGCCTTTCGAATGATGAAGCAGGAATTTCTACCATTCCTACTTGACCAAGTAACTCCAGGGTGTGTCAGCTCGTGCACCACTACCCTTGTCCTCTGGAATGTCACATTCCAGCCACAAACACCCCCACGATGGAGAGCTGGACTCCTGTTCAAAAAGAACGAGCTCCTCTCTCATTTAGCAGGGCTCTGGAATTACAGCATCCAGCATATAGATCACTCATCACAGAATCCTACAATTGCTCAGGTTGGAAAAGCCCTCCAAGAGCATCGAGCACCCACATCCCCAGCACCCACATCCCCAAATGCTACATCCACAGAGCTGTTAAATCCCTCCAGGGATGGGGATTCCACCACTGCCCGGGGCTGGACAGCCCTTCCCATGGAGAAACTCCTCACAACACCCAGTGCTCCTTGATCCCCAGCTCTTGCTCCCTTGGTGGATCTGTCAGGACTGAGATTGCTTCAGCAAGGACTGGCCAAATAACACAAAACTCTGTATTTGTCCAAATTAACTTGTAGCTGAATACATAAAAGAAAACAAGAAACCTTATGCTGCAGCTGGGTGGTCTTAAATGATTTCTGTATGTTGAGTTATTCTACCTTATTACCCAATGTTACTTTCTTTCTTGTTTCACTCTTCTCCCACACTACTTTCATGTCTCTTATCCTGTCTGTCCCTCTCCTCACATGCCAGTCAATCCCTATTGCACAAAAAGAAATCATGACTCAGACCACACCATTGATTTTCGAGGCAGTGCACACTTCTGCTGTATATGCAAAATGAGGAGCTATCAGATTGAAATTGATATTTGCTTTAGTCAAAGAAAGATTTTTAAGAGTCTCAGTAGAAACTTCACTTCTTTTAAAGGAAATAAAGTGTATTATGAGCCAAGTTTTCAGTCAGCATCTACCCCAAAGCAATACAGATGGTACTGCTGAGCCATGCTGTTCACATCATTATTTGCTCCCTGCCCATAAAATCACAGTTGCAAAATAAAAATCCCCGTGTTTGCTTTGAATACACGAACAGTGGAGAAACAGGCTGGGAGTAAAACCAGAAGGTTGCTTCATTCAAAACATGCCCTGGAACAATCACTGTGTCACGACAGGAAATAACCCTGGGAGCTCAGGTAGTTGAATTCATTGCTGCCTGGGAGGAAAGCAGACTAATGAATCACAAAGCACTGCCCTGCTCACACTCACACTCTGTGACACACAGTGTGTGACACACACACGGTGTCAGCCCTGCAGACACAGCACATGGCCAGAGCCCTTGCACACCTTCCTGAGCTCACCAGTTTTCCTGGGATGTGTCACTGAACGTCCCAGCTTAGATCTGAAACTCAGAGTGCTGCCACAAAACATCTCGTGACACGACACACCAGACAAAGGGTCACTTAGCCCACTGTTAACCAGATCTCTGCCTGACAAACTCCCTGTATCCCTAGGTGTCACTGTCAGGAAGTCCCTCGGAGCTGCAACCCCACTGCTTGGGATGTGAGGAGATTTCAGTCTGAGCAGCACACTTGGACACTGGTTACTTGGATATAGTGAATGCAGGCCTGGCTTTGTGAGAAAACTCTGAATGTAGAGAACACAGCCCTGGTCTGCTGAGAAAAGATTGACTCCACTGCCTAGAGAGGGTGTGGAGTCTGCCTCACTGGAGATACTCCAGAACCACCTGGATGCATCCCTGGCAGTGTCCGAGGCCAGGCTGGATGGCACTTGGAGCACCCTGGGACAGTGCAAGGTGTCCCTGCCATGGGGTCTTAAAGTCCCTTCCAACCCAAACCATTCCAGGATTTTCTCACATTTCCAGAACACTCCACAGCCACTCAGAACTCTCACACAGCTGGAGCCTGACATCCCAACAACACTCAAACAGTACAAATTCCACAGCCAAGTGCTGAAAACCCCAGTGGGCACTGGAGCAGCTTGGGAACATCATCTCCAGGAGAATTCAGAGGGAAAGTGCCAGTAGGATGCAGAAAAGAGCTCTGCCATTCTACCACGCTTATCTGGATGGCACAAACTGAAATGATTTCAGATCCCTGCTGGTACCAATGCTGCACGTCCCGAACACAGAGCTGTGCTGCTCATTCCCAGCAAGTCCTGGCGGATGGGACAGGCTCATGATCTCCCAAACACAGCTGGAACTGTGTGTTCCAGAACCTTTTCTAAAAATCCCTGAGCCCAGGATGCAAGGCAGCAAGAAGAGTGAAAGCTGACGCGATGTGTTCCTGCAGAGCCCAGCCTGTGCCCAGCCTGCAGCACACGTGGCAGAGGCTCTGAGCACCCATCTGCTGTTCACCACACTCTGGGGACACCACAGGACGTTCTGTACTCGTGGGGAACAGCCTCAGAGCTCCTCAGCTCCTGCCGTGAGAGAACTCTTCATCTCTAAGGGTATCTTGGCCCTAATAACTTTATAATTTATGGTAACAAAGCTTATTTTTTTGCCAAATAAAATATGAAATTAAAGATAACTTTGTTTGCTGCTGTGAGGACTTGGGTCATTCTGTTGCTGTTCTGTTTCCTGTTCCAGGAAGATCTTCAGTGCAAAGCTGCATCTTCCCTTCTACTTCCCTCCACTTCCACAGAACTTTAAAAAGTTCACAGGCACAAAAAAAATGTGACCACTGGCAACAAACAACTACCAAGGTGAAATATAAAAGCCTTGAGGAAAAATTAAAACGAAATTAAACATTAGCCAAACAACAAAACCAGAACTTCCCAAAAATATACATCCATGATACTGGAGTCAAGCAAATAGTCCTTCTGTACCCTAATGGGCTGTGACACCTCTCAGGATGAGTTTGGTGGAAGAAATTCTATGTAAATACAATAAAAATAGGCATTAAATGCCAGTGATTTAGATCTTTACTAAGAATTAGTTTCCAAGAAGTATGCAACTATAAATATGAAAGAATACTATAAACTTTAATAATGGACATGTGGAGGCTTTGTTTACCTGTTGATTTTATATTTTTCATTTAGCACCTACCTTGCAATGAATCTGTTGTGAAAGGGGTGTGAGAGCAGAAGGAATGAGAGAAGAAAACAGGGCCATGTGAAAGTTTTTACACAATTCTCAGAGGCAAAACCGATCAGAACACAAAGAACCAAAGTCCTTTCACATCTATCATTTCCTTAACAAAATGCCAAGAAATCTCCTTCCCTCCAGACTAAAACTGCCTTTAAAATGAACACTTGCTAAGCAGCTTGTGAAGGTCCAAGGAGAGGAACAACAAGAGCTCTGTGAGGCACCTCCTGGATGCTTGTGAGCACCACAGTGCCTGGCAAGGGAATATCCCTGACTCCAGATCTGCAGTCACAGTGCCTGCCATGCTCCCTCCAGACACACGTGCTCCCTTGGCCTGCAGATCCATGTTGGGAGCACGTGCTCCGCTCCGTCTGGCACAGCAAACCACTGCTGGCACCAGTTGAGCTCTGCTGGGAGTGAGCTGGAAGAGAGATTCCAAAGGAGAGGCTATAAAACCCCAGCAGCAGAGAATGGGAAGGGAAGGAGAACATGTGCACAGAAAAGACAGGAGATACAAGGACAGGAAATGGTGAGAATGACTTGTAGTATCTTGTAACGATGCTGCAGCTACAACACGAGTCAGCTGAGGAGGAGATGAGCAACAGCACAGGATGTGTAAAAACCCGACACTTTCTCATCCCAAATGCTGGGCTGGCATTGCCTTGGAGCTCACACGTGTCTCATGGAGGATGGGACAGGAGCAGAAAGCTATCCACACACACAGCTGGAAATTCTGTGTCTTCTGCACCACACCTTTTTGCTAAAGGTGTGCCCAGCACTGGAGGGACCTCAAGAGATTGCCTGCCCTGTCCTCTACTCCGAGGGAAAAGTTGTCCCCACAGTCCCACTGGGAGAATGCCACAACTCCCTGGGTGAGCTGCTCCAGAGTTTCAGAGCATTCAACCAAAGCACATCCAGAAAGGTGAGGAGACTCATTTGCACCTGGAAAGGAACCACCACCTCCCTCCACACTGAGCAGTCATTGTGCCCTCAAGTATTTTCCAGAATGAGCAAACCCAGCTCTACTACCGTTTCATAAATTTCACAGATTTTTAAGTTCTTTACCATCTTTGCTCTTTTCTCAATTCCCATCAGTCACTTTATTATTTTTAAAGCCTCCAGCTCAGAACTGAAACCTCAACAGCCCAGAACAGAGGGGCAACAAAGACCCAAGTTTCACGTGCACTTCCTGTTACAATTATTGATATATTAAAACTAATGTTATATTAACAGCCTCTTCCTGTGTAACATCCCCTTATTAATATTATTCTGCTTATGACCTGCTTACAGACCTCACTGCTAGGTTTGACAAGTGACAAGGAGGTTATTACGGCTTTTGTATCAACGCACTGGATTCATGTTAAATACCTTATTTTTCCTAAGAACATGGAGTTCAGTGCTGCTCCCAGAGTGCTCACACCCCTCCCTGACTGGCACCAGTGTATTCCTCATTGTAATCCAAGATCCTGGCTCAATAATAACCAGCAGACACTGACACTGCTGCTGACAGAATTAGTGTCACTGCCTTTCTGTGCCTGCCCTGGCTCCCACTCCATCCTTGTGCCAGCATATGCCTAGCACATGGATCAGGAACTGGCCCAGGAACTGATCCAAACACAAAACAGGCTCCAGTGCCACCAAACTGCAGCTTTTAGTCATTAGAGGAAATATTAAGCAGTAACCAGCTCCAGAAGAATTCCCTCATCCAAGGGTTAGGCACAACTGTTTCTCTGAGAAGCTTGCACTGATTTTTGCTTACCACCTTACCCTGTTGGGGCTAAAAAACTAACTGCCAAATAAACAAACTTATGGGGATCCTTCCTGTTACCAAAACAGGTGGTTGTGGGTCTGAAAGAGTCCCAGCTTCTTCCCTTCCTCTTTTTTGAAGCTAAGTATTCCTTTTCCCTTTCTTTGTTTGTCTTACCCATCCTTGAATTCTCAGAAATTGTCTGAACAGTTTCTTGGACTAATCCAGGGAGTATTTCTCCAGGCTGAGTACACAAAGCTTTTAAATGATTTGTCAATTATGAGCTGCAGAGCGAGGAATGAGGACAGCTGGGTGTTGTACTGCCAGAACGAAATCCTGATAGTGTTACAAAAAGTGACTCGTGTTCCACTTGAGTGGAGCCTCCTCCTGAACTGAGCCATATGAACAGCAGCACTGTTACACTGGCAGTAATCTGTCTCCCAAAGAAAAGAACACACAAAGATACGAGGGAAGAAGACGGGGAATGTTCCGTTCCTGTGTGTGTTGATACTCCTCTGGAACGTGTCATGCTCTGCAGTCCTTCCAAACTCCCGGCAGCACAACATGCCAGAACAGGGGAAATCTGCGACTCACCTGCAGTGACAACAGCGGCAGAGCGAGGTGTTCCCTGCGACTCACCTGCAGTGACAACACCGCACACCTCAGGGGTTCCTCTGCAGGCTCCCTACAGAATTACTGGCATTACACTGCATAAAGAGGAAACCCAACACCCAACCTAACCCAGGACCAAAATGCAGAGAGCACGTCTCGGTGCTCACAGGCCTGTGCACCATCCCTGCACTGCTGCAGGAGCTGCTCTCCGGACGCTGGAGCTCGCTATTTCCACCGCTCGTACCTTGCGGATCTCCTCGGGCAGCGCGTGGACGGGGCCGTGCCGCTCCATGGCCTGCGGAGGGCTCTCCGGAAGGCTCTCCGGAAGGCTCCGCGGCGGGGCCCGGGAGCGGCCGGGGCTCGGCAGGGTCAGAGGCCGCCGGGGTCCCGGCACAGGGGACCCGTGAGGGGCGGGGGGGCGCGGCGGCCGCCGCCATTTTGTGGCTGCGGCGTCCGCCGTAACCGCGGCAACGGCGCGTGCGCGGCAGCGCGGGCTGCGCTGAGGGCAGGCGCTGAGGGCGGCGCGGCCTGGCTGGGGAGCTGCGTGCTCAACTCGCCACAAAGACCTCCCTGACGCCCCAAAGTCAGCCCTGAAATCACAAAGCCACTCTTGACACCCCCAACCCGCTCCCGCCATCTCCAACTCGGCCTTGGCACCCCAAAGCCAAACGCTGACATCTCAAATTTGGCCCTGACATGCCAAAGTGTCCCCCCGATACCGCAAAGCCAAGCCCTGACAGCTCAGATTGGGCCCTGAGCCACACAGCTGTCCCCAGCACCCCAAATTCGTCCCTGCCACGCCAAATTTGTCCCTGCACCCCCAAAGCCAGCCCTGACATACCAAAGGCACCCCTTATGTCCCGAATTTGCCCCTGACACCCCAAAATCTTTACTGACACCCCCAAAACACCCCTGCGCCCTCCAAGCCAGCCCTGACAGCCCAAATTGAACCCTGACACCCCAAAGCCGCTCCTGACACCTCAAACCCGCATCTGACACCCCCTAATTCAGCCCTACCAGCCCAAATTCGGCTCTGACACCCCAAAGGCACCACTGCCACCCCCAATTAGCCCCTGCCACCCCAAATGCAGCCCTGCCACCCGGGTCATCTGCGTGTCACACCCGAGGCACGAGCTCAACCTCGGGATGAACCGGCCAGCTCCCGGTGAGAGCCACTGGAGCGCACAACAGCCACGAAAATAAATAAATCAGGAAAGGATGGCAGCGGGATTCGGCAGTTCCAGCGGGATTAATTCCACATTCTGCCCTTCTTTGCAGCGCTGGTTCCTGTTTCATCCAAAACCGAGCTGCTGCTGGGACTCCGCTCTGTCGCATGGCAGGGACCATCTGTCCCAACCGATTCCTCTATCCCCAAAGCAATTCCTGCATCCCCAAAACATTCCCTACAGCCTTTTTCAAAATTATACACCCCCAGTATTTAGGGACATACATTATAGACATATAATTTAGGGACACACATTTAAAACTGGGAACAGGTCACGGCAGAAAACGAGGTGACCTTAATTCAATTTATGCACAACTCGTCTCTGGGGCGAAGCATCAGTAAGCTTTATTGGGAAAGAAAAGTGAGGAGGTGCTGTCTCAACAGAGGGATGCAAAGCCGGGGGTCGACGGAGGGCGCCGGGCGCCCGTTCGGGCGCCCGTCACCCTCCGTCGCCCCCCCGGCTTTGCACGGTGGTGCCACGCGTGTCACCGCGGGTCCCTCGCGTGTGGCCGCCGTGCCCCCGTCCCGCGTTGCGTGCCGAGCTCCGAGCCGCGCTAATCCCGCCTTGGCAGCCGCCTCACGCCCCGCTCCCCCCGCCTCCGTTTTAACCTCTTCGTGCTCCCGCGGCAGGCGCGGGAGAAGGGGGGTGTGTTGCGTGTGAAGGGCGGCTCGCCCCCCGCGGGGGTCATTAATTAAGATCTGCATTAATAGGAGCTGGCGAGGGCCCGCCTTGGCTGGCAGCGGGGTCTGGCCGCGCCGTGCCGGCAGCTGTTCCCGCCGTGCGTGATGGCGGCGGGCGGGGGGGCGGCGGCTCTCACGCGATGGCGGGGCTGACGTGCCGGGCCAGGGTGTCGTGAGGCGCGGCCGTGAGCTCAGCGCGGATCACCGCGGGCGGCGAGCGGGGGAGCGCGGGGGGAGCGCGGGCAGGGCGGGCGGAAGGCGGGCGGCGGCACGCAGCAGGCAGGCAGGGACGGGGGAACGGAGGTTGCTGCATCGCGGCTCCCGGCTGTGCCCGCTGAGGAGGGGCTGAAGGGGGCTTGGCCAGAAGGACCTGAGGGGATCCAGTCTTGGGGATCCCATGTTTGGGGGGCTGAGGGGAGCTTGTCCCAGAGGGTTCTGAGGGGATCAGTTCTTGGTTCAGGTCCTGGGAATCCAGTTCTTGGCGAGGGCTGAGGGGAGCTTGCCCTGGGGGAGCAGGTGAGGGGATCCAGTCCTGAGGGGAATGGAGCTGATCCCGTGCTCGGGGAGCTGAAGGGAGCTTGGACAAAGGGGAGCCTGTGGATGACACGATCCCGTCTTGGAGGGCTGATGGGACACTACTGTGGGGGAAATAAACGAGATGCTGTCCTTGGGTCTGAGGGCAGCTTGGACAGATGGAGACTGGCCGGGGGGATCTGGGGAGATCCTGTCGTGAAGGTGTGGAGAACCAGGCAGGGCCGTGCTGAGCCAGCCGGGATGCTCCCACGCCGGGCCCTGTGGGAAGCAGAGCTCGGGAGAAGCTGCTCCCACCACACAGCTCTGAAGCAGCTGTTTCCTCCCAGCAGGAAGCCCCCACAAACCCCCACTCCTCATGGAGCCCACAGCCCGCTCCACACATCGCGGTGGGCTGAGCGGGCTCGCTGAGCCCCTGCCCGAGGCCTCCAGCTCGGGCCGGGCCGGAGCGCGGCCGAGGCTGTCCCCGTGGCACGGTGCCGCTGTTCGTGCCAGCCCCAGCGCCCGGCGCCGCGCGGGATCAGGTTCCAGGCGGTGCGAGCAGCTCCAAGGACAAACGAACGGCAAGAACCGAGTGCGTGACACGCAGCAGTCATAAGGCAGCTATTTCCATTGTTTTCCGGCAGGCTTTGTACCTTCTCAAACACACGTGGAAAGCCTCCTGCTGCTTAGAAATCCCAGCCCGGAGGAGCAAAGTCCGTGCCATGGGCAGCCGGGGAAAAAGGCAATTAACACCAACACCCTCTTCGCACAAAGCGCCACCGGCCGGGGGGCTGGGAGGGTGAATAGGTGTGTCCACACCTGCAGCATTCCCTGGACAATGAGAAATCCAAATTTTATCCCAGTTCCCTCGCTTTAGGCTGCCCTGTTGTTTGCTCAGTACAAAGAGCGGCGCGGGGGAAGCGGTTTTGCAGCGTTGTCTGCAAACAGCTCCTCTGGGAAGCTCCGGTTGTTTTCCTAGGGAGGAGCAGAGCTCGGTTATCGCTCCGTGGGTACACGGGGCATTTGGGCAGGAGCGGGGGGTCCCGTGTCGGGCCCGCAGCGCGGAGCAGACGTGCGGCAGGAGGGGTCAGGGGAAGGACAGCGCTCGGAAGGCAGCAGGTTATTCTCGGTACTCCGTGCACATGGCGTTAGTTCCCCTTTTCCAGCGATATTTGCTGGATTTGTTTGGTTTGCTCCGCTTGCCCCCTCTTTGCAAATGTCACAAGGACGAGAGCGTGGGGGGAGAGGGGCCTCTGTGGAAGGATGTTTGGAGAAGGGATCTGAGCGCCAAGGCTACCTGGGAGTCAAGGTCAGGCAGGTCGCTCTGTGCAAAGACCAGAAACTGTGCAAGGCAGCGGGGAAATGATAAAATCAGGGCAAGCGGGACGGAGCAGGGTGCCGGTGGTGTGTGCGGGACGGCAGAGGGGAGGGGATGGTCCCGCTCTCCCAAAGGCACCGATGCCGCTCGGAGCAGAGCAAAGAGGAGCGCGCTGGTGCCAGCGGGACATGCGGGGCAGCAATGGCATCCCGAGGGATGTGCGCCTGCCGTGACATTGCCAAATCAAAGTCAAGCTCTTGGCTGCAAGAGCACATGAGGTGACTCAGAGAAAGAAACCATATGATTAAGCAGCAGCTGAGTGGCAGAAGTGAAGAGCTGTCAAGGATAATATCAGGATGTGTGTGTGTGTGTGTGTAGGACATTGGGTTTATTTGCCACGATAGGAAAGGATTTGAAAGGGAATACAAGACGCTTGCACTGAGTCTGACTTGGCAGCAAGAGAACTTGGGAAGGGTGCCAGGAAAAGCGTCAGGGATATAGGGCTGGAGTGAGGAGGGAATGCAGAGCACAGAGGCAGCTCCTGCAGTCAGGAACAGGCACAGAGGGCAGAGGGCACGGAGCAGCCGCCGGGATGGCATTGGGGAGGTAATCATAGACTCATTAGGGCTGGAAGAGAACTCCAAGATCATCGAGTCCAACCTTTGACTGACCAAACACGCCGTGTCACCAGATAAGAGCACTTAGTGCCACATCCAGTAATTGCTTGGACATCTCCAGTGATGGGGACTCCACCACCTCCCTGGGCAGCCCCTGCCAATGCTTCACAGCCCTTACCATGAAGAAATTCCTCTTGATGTCCAACCTGAACCTCCTGTGGCAGAGCTTGAGGCTTTTTCCTCTTATCCTGTCAAAATGTCCAAACAAAAGCCCAAACCCCCGGGAGATGATGCAAAGGGGTTGGAGACTTTGTTCCCTATTTTAAAGGCATTCAAAACGTATCTGTGAGATCTCCTAATGCTCCTGGATGACAACGATGATGGCACTCCTGCCTCCTCAGGCAAAACAGAACTGTTATCATGAGGGTGAGGCTCATTCGTGCAGAACTCAGCAGTTTCCCAGGAGCCTGCCAGGGAACACCCTTGGGATCGTAGAAAGCCCATCAATCTTTCCTATTTCCCCCAGTCACCAGCGATCTGCTCTTTCCTAATTTAAACACAGGAGCTGGAGGGAGGGAGGGAAACGTTTCTGCTGCTGGCTTTAAGAAAAAACAAACCTGAAAATCCTGCCAAAACAGAAACTGCACACAAAGCCCTCCCTACTGGAAGGGGACAAGGATGGATGAAATAAGACAGATGTCACAGCCTTGGTGAGCTACTGGAAGAAACACCAGGCAGTGATGAAGGACCTCTGGAGTCACCATGAAACAGGAAAAGATAAAGAGGAAACACAACTGAAGGAAGCCAGGACACTTAGAGGATGGAGCATCCCAAGGAGGATGGTGGGGCTGACTCGAATCCAAGATCAGTGCGTGTTCATCATTCTGAGATCCAGCAGACAAAAACAATCCCCAGCCCTGCCAGCCAACAATGAAGGAATGGGATTACCCATACAAATAAGGAATAGTGAGGAGCGTCTTTGCAAGCCCTGAAATTGTGTTTTGATATCTACTGTTGACACAGTTCTGCTTGGGCTCCTCTCCATCCCCTTTGAAACACTTTTACACAGCCGCAGACAGTGCTTGGCAGGATTTCAGGCTGCTCCTTCCTCCACCTCACGTTAGTACCCAACTCCTGCTTTGCGATTGCTCTGCAGTGTCCTGGCACATCCTGACAGGAAAACACAAATGTTGCATTTCCATGGCATGGCCCGACAACTGAAATTATCTCCCACAAAGAGATAACAGCACGTGTGTGTTGATTGCAGGCTGTTGCTACAACAGAGTTGATAAAGAGCAGCCTGTCTTTATATGTGCGGAACTGGGATGAAAATAAGGTGGAATAAGATTTTTCTTGCTTTGCTTTAGAACCTGTTTCCTCATCTGTCAAACCCATTGACTGCAGATGGGGCAAGGCAAGACCCCAGCTAACATCCAAAACACAGATAATGCTTACTGAAGTGCAAAAATGGTTATTTCTGGCATCTGAAGGGGGGAGGTGACAGCCAAGGGAGTTGGACTTGACTCAGCCTCTGTACTATCCTGACCACGAGCTTGGCCATCGTGGCCTGAGGCCACCTGAGGTGACCCGTGGCTACCTGAGGTGACCCATGGCTCTGTTGCCAGCTGAGCTGGCAGCTCACAGAGCCCAGGGAGGTGCAGGAGCTGTGGCAGCTATGCTGGCTGGTTTCTGAGGGGTCTGCAACAAAAACCTGCACAAGGAGCTGCAGGGGGGTTGTTTTGGGTCTCCTCTAGCATCACAAACTTCACCCCCATTCCTGTGAATCACCTGTCAGCAAGGTTTCCATAAGCTGTTTGCTACTTCAAGCTATCCTAAATGGTTTAAGGAAGGAGACTTTAGACAAAATTGCTCTAAAAGCTTTCAGTTTCTTTGTGATTTATCCTGAAAAAAGCTATTGAAGAACTTTGCACAGCTGCCAGCAGAAGGCCTAAAGCTGTTGAGATGTTTGGGAGCAAGAGTGGGGACTCCATGGCAGGAGTCCCTGAGCTTTGAGGTCCCTTGCAGCCCCAGCAGCCTGTGAGTCTGTGTTGGCAGAGAAGAAGTGTCCGTGGCTCCTGAGGAAAGCAAACCTTGTGTGTGACCCATGAGAGGCAGGAAAGCCTTGTGAAATGGGACAGTGTTTCCCAGTCACTATGGAGTCACCGGGGGAACAGGCATATTTTCTTCCTGTTTACACAACATGTCACCAGCAGCTTTGTCCCCATCCCTGGTGACCTGCAGCCGTGTTGACACGCCATAGCAATAACACTTTGCCAGAGGGGTTTTGTGGGCTGAAGAGGAGCCTGGCCCTGCTGCAGGATGCTGTGGTGCAGCAGGGCTGGGAGGAGGTTTAGGCACAGCCTGCCCTTTGCCAAAGGCCCATGGAGGCTGCAGCCACCAGGGTACGAGTGAGGCACACCAAAGGTGGCCCAGATGTGTCACGGGGTGAAATTGCTCCCAGGGAATTGCAACGACAAGGTACAAACCACATCCAGAGTCAGTCCTGTAAGGGAGCTGGAAAGGAGCTCAGCCTGGAGCAAAGGGGATCAGGGGGACCTTGTGGCTCTGCACAACTCCTGACAGGAGGGGACAGCCGGGGGGTCAGGCTGTGCTCCAGGGAACAGGGACAGGAGGAGAGGGAACAGCCTCAGGCTGGGCCAGGGGAGGCTCAGGGTGGACAGCAGCAGGAATTTAGTCATGGAAAAGGTTAAACGTTGGCAGGGGCTGCCCAGGGAGGTTTGAATTCCCCATCCCTGCAGGTGTCCAAGGAAGGACAGGACACTCAGTGCTCTGGGCTGGGGACAAGGTGGGCATTGGGAACAACTTGGACTGCATGGGCTGGGAGAGCTTTTCCAACCTCAGTGATTCTGTGTCTCATCTCTACATGTGCAAAGCTGAGCCTTGCTGGGAATTCAGGCTGCACCTGGGGTTCCTACAGGGACTCAGGACTGCCACACTCTGTGGGTCCCTCTTAAAGTGCAGCAGCTGATGGCTTAAACCAAAGGTGCCACTCAGGACTCCACACCCCTGTCACACACACAGGGACAGTGCAATACATAATTCACCGTTTTTTCACAACACTGCGAATAAACTGAAAGCTGAATTTATTCCCAGCGGTTGTGGCGAGTGCTTTCATGAGCTTCCATTTCATCGCAGAAAATTTCATTCCCAATGAGTTTTGCTGTCGTGTGGTGATGGTGAGAAGCGACAGAGTCCCCAGCTGCACCAGCAGGAGCCACGCACAGCCTGTCACAGGGCATCAGTCACAGCCTGTGCCACAGGAAAGCCACACACGGCAGCCAGCCTGGCATCCCACTCTGCAGCCTCCTCTCACAGCCTGGTTGTCTTCCCTGCAGAATCCAAAGTTACACACGAGCTGAGCTCCCTGACCTTGACCTGCTGTGAGAGGAAGGGCTGTGGGTTGTTCCACAAGGTGTGCAGGGTGAGAGCCACGTCCCCAGCAGGATTTGGGGTGCCCAGCACTGGGATCAGCTCAGGGGAACAGAGCCTGTCCCATTGTCCTTACACTCTCTCTTCTCCCCATTCCTCTGCAGGAGGGCACCACACTATGCCCCCTTTTTGGGGAGAGAACCTCCCTTTGCAGATCCAAGTCTGATTTGTCTCAAAGCCTGCAGTTTTGGGAGCTGTGCAGTGTGTCACCCACTGACCTGGGCTCGGTGCCTGCAGAACAAAAGCTCTCCCTGCTGCTGTTTGCTCTTTGTGCAATATCCCTCTGAGTACACTTCCCATATCTCGGCTGATACGGTGGGAGATACTCACTGTAGTATCTTCCACTCCCAAAGGGAGGATCAGCACTTCCTGCTGGGGGTACAGCACTCCCCACCCCAAGATTAAGGGCACATTCAATATTTATTGAGCTGTCACACCTTGAGGCCCTGTCAGGATTAAACTCCACGGTACCTGGTGCTCTAAAACCCTGATAAGAGGCATTCCCATTCCCCCTGTGCCACGTGTGTCCCTGCTCACCACCAATGTCACAGTGCCCGGAGCTGCCACCCTGGTTATTTTGGGGACGGCAGTGACTCGCACACAGGTGTCACCTTTCAGAACTCTCAAAAATAGAACTTGAAAAAGTGCTTCACGTAACCCTTACCCCATAAGGCCTTCCTGGCTGAGGGGAAAGGACTTGCCACAGCAGCAACAGGACATGAGAGTTTTGGGAATTAACTCAGATCCAGAGAGAAGTGTAATTACAGGTTATTTATACAGAGCCTTTGTCCTTCACACACTGCAGGGTGGATTGAACCATAGAATCACTGCGGCTGGACAAGACTATCAAGTCCAAGCTGTGCCCAATCCTGACCTTGTCACCAGCCCAGAGCACTGAGTGTCCAGTCCTTCCTTGGACACCTCCGGGGATGGTGAAATGGATGGATTGGCAGGATAATCCTCATTTTACACTGAAAGAGATGTTTGCCCAGACAGGGGCCAAGCTGAAAGAGGATCCAGATCTCTGGATTATAGAATCATGGAGTGCTTTGGGTTGGAAAGGATCTTAAAGCTCATCTCATTCCACCCCCTGCCATGGGCAGCAACATCTTCCACTCTCCCAGGTTGCTTCAAGCCCTGTCCAGCCTGGCCTTGGATGCTTCCAGGGATTGTTCCATTGATTTCAGCCCACTTGATTACAGCTTTCCTGCCTTGTAATAATTCTGTGATCAATAAAAGATAATTCTGCCAAGGTGTTGAAGGCAGTCAGTCAGACAGGATTGATCACTTATGTTTGGAAATGTGTGGAGCTCCCTGTTGAAATGCCTTTTGCCAGTTCTTTGTGGGGATCAGAAAACAGTCCCATTCCCAATTCCCTGAAAACCAGCATTTCCCAGCTGTATGTGTCCCCAGGGAATCAGGCAAATCCTGTTTCTGTTTCCAGCCCAGCCTCGGGTGTTCCACGGCACTCCAGAACGTGTCAGGAAAGCAGCACAGCTGATCTGGCACGTCACTGCTGCACAAGGAAATGAAAATAAATACAGATTTATGAAGGAAGGCCCTTTTCTGGCACCAGGCACGGATTTCCTGGCTGACTGCTAATACCAAAGTGCAGATCCTCTATTTTATATCAGCCAGGGGAAATCCCAGCAATTCATGCCACAGCATTAAAACACAGGGTTCTAAAAATAGCATCACAGAGCTGGACTGGAAACAGCAGTAAAAACGAGAAAGGAAGCCTTGTCCTCCTGTGTGCTTGCTCTTTTGAAAGCAAGACTGTTACATTCAACCCCAAGAGCTCATTCCAAACAGCAGGGCTCGGGAGGTGGGCTGGGAATATCAAAGTAGCTCCTGCACAGGGACATTTCTCTGTTTAAATCCTACATTTATTTAAGATTTCCAAAACTTGTCTCTCTAAAAAGGAGGGCGTTTTCCAACCTCCGTGTTCTCCATCACAGGTCTGTCATTCCTGCTCAACCACAGTAATTTTTCCCATGATCCCGATAATTAATCCACATGGATAGACTTGGAATTCAGATGTTTCACTGTTTGACCTGGAAATTCACATTCTGACACAACCCAGGTCCCTCGTGCAGTTCCATTCCCTCAAAGTCACAGGGAGAAGAGGAAACTGGGGAGAATCTTTCCTGCCTGAGGGCCGTTTGGGAGACCACACAGGAAAACACATCTCGTTATCCCACCAGAACGTGGGAAAAACCAAACAGCCCTAGGCCAGGGAAGTGATGTCAGGGGCTGTAGGTTTCTCACAGTTGAATTAAATACACAACACCCACAAAAATCCCAGCTCAGTTGGGTGGAGGATGCTTGGGACTCACAGTTATCCCAGGAAATCTGCAATCCTCACAGCATTGCTGTCCAAAGGAGATCCTCTGGGCCTTTCCCATGTGTAATTCCCCGTGCAAATGCTCTTTGGCAGGTTGGGAAAGCAAGTTTGTGAGAATGTCTCGTGATTTTCCCTGAAAACAGAGTTTCCCAGGAATTACGCTGTCTGAGAGGAAGCGGTCAGTGGGATATTTATACAGCTGGCTGATCACAGTGCCTTGGTATGGATTTTCCAGAGGTCTGGTTACTCATAGATCTGCCAATCCATTCCCAAACCTGACTCAGTAAGCACTTCAGTATGGCAATAGCAAGCATTGCTTTTCCATATTATTTAGTGTTCTTGCTAATCCATAAAACATAGCAACTCGGAATGAAAACGACAGGAAGAAAGAGCTAATGAGCTCCTCCTGTAAGGCTCTGTTTATACAACTCCCATTAAGGTTAATTAGCCATGCAGAGACACAGCAAAAGGAAAATGGAAGAAGGGACTTATTAGTGCAGCCAGGTAATGATCCCCTTTCCCCAGCCTCGCTCAGTGCAGCAGCTCCAGCTACTCTGGCTTTACTCCCTCCAGAGCCTGGAGACACACTGCACATGGCCAGATTGCCAGAGACACTCAGTCACATCAGTTCTGCTGTCACAGCACAACATTGAATAGGAGAAGAAGAATAAAATCCAAACCCACAACAGTTATCAGGGGAGCACTTGAATTTCAGCCTGTATTTGATTAGTGAATAAGATTTAAATTCTGAACAAGCAGGTCTGGGGAAAGTGTCCCTGCCCAGGGTGGAGGGGGATCAGGAGGAGCTCTAAGGTTCCCCTCCACCCAAAGCAGGCTGGGATTTGTGATTCTGGCTCAGCCCTCCAGGACTGATGGATCAGAACAAATCCCAGCTGCTGCTGGAGGAGGCTGGAGGGTGTTGGTGCCCGAGGCTGGCGTGCAGGCTGAGGTGTCCATTCCAGCACGGCTGCTCCGGGCGGGAACGCCGTGTCAGGAGCCATCAGGGAGCTCCACAGGGATGGGACATCTCCCCTGTGCCCCCGGCAGAGCTAATCTGAGCAATCTGTGCTCCCCAGCTAATCCTGCCCTGCTCACACCCCGAGCGTGCTGCCCTCAGCTGGACCCTGAGCCTCTTAGGGCCAACAGGATCCATGCAATCCATCCAGTGCTTCCCAAACAGCCCCAGCGCTGCTGGGACAGGGCAGGAGCCAAACCGAGCCCTGGGCTGAAACTGGTTCCCATAACTATTCAAATAAAGCATTTCCATAACCACAGCCAGCAACTGCCAGCGGTTTGTGACAGGACAAAGAACAGCTTTCTCAAATCAGTTTCATGAGAAGGAAGGTGAAAATGTGGGTGAGAGGCTTATTTTGGGGCCGCATGAAGCCAGCTTTTGCTGGCTGATGTTTGTCCTTGTGGGAATCATAGGATGTGATCAGACAGAATACAGTGGAATTGCTGGGATTATCCTGGAGTATCAACCAGGAGTTGAACTCAATGATCCTTGTGAGTCTCTTCCAACTCAGGATGTGCTTTGATCCTATAAAACCTGTACTCATGACATGTCAAACTGGGGGCATCAAAAGCCTTTTACACAAAGCCCACAACAAAATTTCATTCACAGATAAGACACATTTAAAACAAATCAAGTTTGGGGTTTTTTTGTGGTTATTATTGTAACTACCCAGCAACAAGCAGTGATTCCCTACAACTAAGGCATTCAATTCCTCTGCCCTTTCATCCCACCAGGATGTCAGCAGTGGACATGGCACTGAGCTACCACTCATCAGCCTTATAAAGGAAATCATTAAAATTCACTGTCAATTAAAGCTCAAGCAGTTTGGAGGTGCCTGCCCAGCCCAGGGGGCTCTGGGATCGCTGGGATTCCCTCCCTCCCTCCCTCCCAACCCATCCATTGCATCACTCCATGTCCCGAGGCACCATCTGCATTTTCCCACATGGGCTCAGATGGGACATTAAACTGAATAATGAGCTGGTGTTTCCCGAGGAGAGGAGCTCCCCAGCAAAGTGCTGATTCTGGGAATTCTGGAGGGAGGAAGGGCTCTGACAAGAGGAGGGAAAGAGCAAAGGCTCCTTCTCAGCCCTGCTAGGAGGGTGCCAGGCACACACCCCACACACACATCTGTGCTCCTGGGCCTTCTCCAGCTGTGCTTGGAGAATGCTAGACAGGAAATTGATGCCACAGGGCAAATATTCATTCTTCCTGACTTCCCTCCCAAAGCAAGCCCAGATTTGCCCTGGCTAGACTGCCTTCCTGCAGAGCACCACGGCCTCCCCGCAGCATCCCCAGCAGAAATGACTAAAATGTGTGTTAGCGTGGAAAAACAAACAAACAACAGCCTGCCAGATGTTTGCAACACCAACCCAGGAACACAGAGCTCACAGGAGCAGCTGATGCTCACTTTGCACTTCCAGGCCAGGCTGGAGAAGCTGCCAATTCCAGCCTCTGACTGAGTGCCCTTATTCCCAATGAACCCAATCCCCAAGTGCCACATCTGCACATTTCTTGAACACTTGCAGGGCTGGTGGATGCTCCTGAAGCAGGACTGGGGTGTTTTGGTGAGAGTCTGGGAGCTGCCCTCCTGCCTTTTCCCTGCTGGCATCCTGGCACTGCCCACTGGGCATGAGGAGGATTTTGGAGGCATTAGTGTCACACAGCTCCTCGGTGCCTCAGCACATTGCCTGTCCCTGGCTGGGACACTTCGAGGAGCTCAGGCTGAGCGTTGCTCTGCAGGGCTGTGGAGTGACAGTGACAGGAGCTCAGCCTGGGGCCTCACCAGCACCTTATTCCCATTTTTCCATGGCTGGCACCCGGCGTGGTGTGACCCTGCCCGAGGCTGTGCCAGCCTGTGAGTGCAGAGCTGCCGGCTGAGAACAAACCCTCGCAGCCTTCGTACATCCAGTGCTGCTCTGCTCTGTTATCACAGCCTTATCGGTGACAAAGGAGCCACCAGAGCTCCTCAGCTGTGGGGCAGCCCCTCGGGAGAGCTCCCGGGAGCTGCAGGGAGATGGGAAGAACACGGGGAACAGCCTGGGAAGAGCAGCCAGCGCTCCCTGAAGGGCTCAGCCCCGATGATGGAGAGGCAGCTCCGCGGGATTTGGCCCCAGCCCGGCCGATTGCAGCTCATGGAGCAAGAGCACAGACACGGAGAAACCCTGAGTATCAGCAGAACAATCGGAACAGCTCACACGCCACGTCCCGGTGTTGCAAGAGCCCCAGGAGCAGGAGCAGACACGGCTGGGAGGGCGCAGGGGATCCTCCCGGAGCTCTGCGGCTCCTTCCTGCCCAAGGTCACTGCACACCGAGCTGGAGCCGCTGCGGTTCAACAGGAGCAGCAGCAGCTCCCTGCCAGTGCCGGGTTACAGCACTGCCAGCGTCCCTTCAGGACAGGTACTGGTTTTTAGCACCAACTCATGAAAAAGGATCGAGCCTCTGCTCATCACCCAGGGAGGCAAATATTCAGGAGCATTTTGGTGCTTCTGTTCCCAGCTAAAGCTGGTGCTGGTTCCTCATTCCCCTGCCTGCAACAATTATGGATCTTTGTGCACTGCAGCAGCCTCCAGAATGTGGTACAAATGTGGGCACCATAAACACTTGTGTGGTTTTATCAAACAGTTCTAAAATGTGCTTCCCATGCCTAATGCTCTGGAAAATGGGCAGGAATGAGACAGAAAGCACCTGGAACGTCTCCATCAGCAGGAGACTTCTGAGCTCAGCAGATCCCAGCTGAGATTATCTGGAAAAGGCATCAGTTGGTGCCTCGGCCTCAGTGCTGCATCCAAGAGAAAGCCAAAGCCCTTTGGTCTGACTGTGCAAACACCGAGTTCATGGGAAACAAACAGGAATTTGATTCCATGGTGGTATTTACTGCAGAACTTCCCTATCCTGCCCTTCCTGTGACCTGGCTGAGGGTGTTTGGGATGGTTTTCAATGAACACCACTCCTGGGGACAGCAGCATGGACAGGCCAGCCTGGACACAGCTTGGAGCAGCCTGGTCTGGTGGAGAACAGAGGCGGGAATGGCCAGGAGCTTCCCCTCATCAGGGATGGACTGAGACACTCACTGTCCAGGCTGCTCCATGAGCTGGGCTCAGCTGGACAGCAGATCCACCCTCTGCATGGAAATCATGGATCTCAGAACCATGGAATGGCCTGGGTTGGGAGGGAACTTCAATCCCATCCATCCCACCCCTGCCACGGCAGGGACACCTCCAAGGTTTCTCCAACCCTGTCCAAGCTGGACACTTCCAGGGATCCAGGGGCAGCCACAGCTTCTCTGGATCATCTCCACCACGTGAACCCATGTTCCCCCTGAGCTCATCCCAGAGCAGCTGCAGTCCCTGGTTCTGGGATGATCCTTCTCCCCACACAGCTGCAGAGGGTCGGGGAGTGCACAGTCCACAGCCAAAGCAACCCCAGGGTGGATCAGCACATGGGAATGTTCTCCCATGCAAGGGGAGAAGGCAGGAGATGATTTACAGCAAGCTAATTACGCAGGAGACAACTTGTACCCGGCTGTGTGGACAGGAGGGAGCCCAAAGAAAACTGCGGCAACAACAACCCTTAGGTCAACCTGACATTTGTTGTTGGGTCTGTGGGAAAACAGCCTCATAAAAACAGACTTTGTAGCCATAAGAGAAGAATAAATATTAATGCAGAGGATGTGCTGTGATGGTCAGATGGTGATGACACAGTGGGGATGGAGAAACCCCAGGGGCAACCAGAGATGCTCCCTGCATTCATCCCCAGTTCTCACCCCTGTGGGAGAACCTCAGATTTCCACATTAAGAACTACAAACAAAAAGATGCCAACCCCAGGCTGGGCAGAGCTTTGATGCTGGGAAGCAGGAGGCTGTGGTGTGTTGTGCTCTGTGCATCCCATGACTCAGCCCTGCACGAGGTGCCAAATTCCCCTCCAGCAGAAGGAAACCCAGGGCCAGCCTGTGCCACCCTGTTGACACCGAGGGCACTCCTGGCCTCGTCTCGCTCTGCTTTCCTGGGAGAGTTGAGAGGAAAGAGGGTTTTTCCCAGGCAAAGCTGTAGTGAGCTATGGGAGAGCCACAGAAATCCCATGGAAGTGCCTGGGAGAGCCACAGAAATCCTAGGGAAGTCCCTGGGAGAGCCACCCAGCTCTGGCATCCCAGGAAACTTCTCACGGCATCCATTTATGTTCTCCCCCATCTCCAGCAGCACTCCTACAGCCCCTGCTCCAAGTCTGGGAGTTCCAAGCACAGACTGCAGCTCACAGACACCAGGAGCTGAGGCACATCAGCACAGGGAAGTGTGATCCTGGGTTTTACCTCTGACAGGGACATTGCCTGGCTGGCGGTTGTCCAGGAGCTGTCCAGGCTCCACCCCTGCAGGTTTTCCTGCTCAGTGCAGCCCTGACCTGCTGGGGTGACCTCAGAGCTGACCCTGCTTTGAGCAGGATGCTGGTTCAGACACCTCCCGAGGCTCCTTCCCACTCACAGCACACCTCCTAGGGAGCCTCCCCACCACCCACTGCCTGCACCTGCCTTGCAGCCACTTCCCCAAACACTCCAGAGCTCTGCCCAGCAGCCCCCAACCACCTGGGAGCAGGGGACAGGGACAATTTCCCACTGCAGGGTACTTCTCTGATGAAATCCCACAGCTGGACAGCCCCAGAATCGCCGGTACAAAGCCCAGGCAGGGGCAGAGCACATCCTGGGGAGTTCTCGAGCCAGTCTGTGCCCATGTGGGAAGGGGGAAGGTCTGGCTGTTCCCACAGCACTCTCGGGCTGCTGACACTTCAGTGTCTGCTCTGGGAACAGCTCCTGCCCTTCTGCCCGGCTCCCAAATCAGCTCCTGCTCAAAGTGTTCCTTCCTCCCGGCCTCTGGGGCACCTTTATCCTGCTGTCCAGAACAGGCTGTTTCATGACAAATCCCAGGCACCGGCAGTGACCGAGGCAGAGGTGACCTCATCCTTCACTGTCACCCACGTCACTGCCCCGAGCTGGGCAGGCTGAGCTGGCAGTCCCCAAACACAGAGTCCCCACAGTCACCAGAGCCCTCCTGGATGCTCGGGGTGCACAGCACACCCCGCAGCTCCCCTGGCTTCCCATGGCTCCAAAACACCACTCGTGGCCTGGCTGGCCCGGCAGGTCCCTCTTGTGCCACCTCCACAGGGCCACCAGCTCCC
This sequence comes from Entomyzon cyanotis, assembly GCA_024500445.1. Taxonomy (NCBI): domain Eukaryota; kingdom Metazoa; phylum Chordata; class Aves; order Passeriformes; family Meliphagidae; genus Entomyzon; species Entomyzon cyanotis. Next base: position 6,723,473 of record JAKEPQ010000781.1, read on the forward strand.
CGCTGGGCTTTTCACAACACAGCCTTGCCCAAAGGTGTGTCACCCCCAGGTGTGTCACCCTGGCAATCTCTGCAGTGACACAGCGAGATCCTTACCACAAACCCTCCTTTGTCACCTGGTTTCATCCTCGAATTCTCCACCGGTGACAGCACCAAAACCGGTGACAGCACCAAAACTGGGCCAGGAGGCACGAGAAGGATTCACCCCTTCCATGGTGCCCCAGAACCCCCAGGAGGGTGGGAAGCTGGAGCCAAGAATTATTGCAGCATCGTGGCTGGGAGGTGGCACTGCACCTTGGGTGTCATTGTCACAGCCAGAGCAAGAACAGGAACACAGAATACAGGGAACATCCCCATGGCAAAGCTGGGATCAGAGCTTTCTCCCCCAGTGTCCCTCTCAGGAGCAGGATTTAGGGACAGGCATTGCTCAGGTGTCTCTCGAGCAACCTCTGCCACAGCCAGCGCTGCTCTGGCGCACGTAGGAGGCAATTAATGTAATTAGGGGCATGTTCTGCTCCTGCCGGCTCTGCCCCATGCCTGCACCACTTCCAGGGAGCTGGAAGCCAGCAGTGACCCCACAGGAGCCCAGAGTGCTGTGGATGGACAAAGGAGAGTCACCAGTGCTCACCTGGCTGGGCACCGGCAGTGAGGTGACAGTGACACGGTGACAGTGATGGCATAGCAGGCACACAGCCTGTGACTGAAATGACACCCACAGACACATTCTGAAACACGAATATTTACTAACATAAATAAACAGTGTTTTATAACAAAAGGCACGGATTTTCAACTATAAACAATGGAAAAATATGTACAAATTTCCACATAGGGAATCAACCAGCAAGTGCACAGTTGGTCACTTCAGATTTCCTTCCTTCCAAGTCATTCCACCAGTTAGGAAGCATCCAGATTTTATTCCCCCCACACAAACTGCTGCCAGGTGAGAGTTTGTGCCCAGGGAATGCTGGAGCAGCACAGGCCGTCAGATGGACACGGTGCTGCTGACTTCTTCATACTGGATAATAAAATAGGGGTAGCTCTGGTCATCATTAAAGATGACAAAGATCTGGGGCTCAAAGTAATTGTCCACGCAGGAGTCGTAGAGGTCGCTGGTGATGCTGCCAGGCTCCACGGGTGGCGGCCTCCTCATGGTGTGGTTGCCCACCGTGTATCTCCCCGTGAGCACCTTGGCCAGGAACATGAAGTGGACACCCCTGGGGGAGCGCTTGGAGAAGTTGTGGGAGTAGCTGGCCTTCCTGGCGAAGTAGCTGCCCTGGCCGAACATGGTGGCGTGTTTGCCGCACACCCGCGGGTCGAAGTTGTGCTTGCAGATCCCATCCACCACGTCCTGCGAGGTGCCGTGGAACAGGTGCCTCTCGTTCATGATCCTGTCCAGCCCACACATCTTCTTGGACATGTACTCCTTTTTCCTGGAACACAAAATTGCAAGTGAAGTGAGTGCTCGCTGCAGGTTGGCCAGGGAAAAGCTGTTCTCGTTGGTGTCACCAAAAGCTGTTCTCACTGTGGTGTCACCGTCTGGAATAGCAGAGCTGGGAGAGAAGATACAAAATCCCTCTCATAAAATTCCTCCTCTAGGAATATCCATTATAAAAGAATTGGAATTGTGTTCTCTTACCTTTTATACTTCTCCCAGAGGAACTGGTTCTGCACTCGCAGGATTTTCAGAATTTTGTATTTGGTCTCTGGCACAGTCTTGTGGAACAGGTTATAAATGGTTCTATAGCTTTTGTCTTCCTTCAGAACAGGCACTTGGATGAAGTCCTGAGCTGGATCCATACCAATCCAGGTCTCAGGGTAGAAGCTGGGAGAGGGGACAGCAGCTGGTGACAAGTCGTGTGCGGAGGCAGCGTCGGAGCACGGCGAGGGCACAGCAGAGCTGCCGCCCAGGGTCCTGGGGATGGACAAAGGTTGTGCTCAGACACCACTGCAGCCTCCAGGCACCTCCAGCTCATCCCCAGTGGGGCTGGAAAACCTCTGACTGCCATGGAAGTGTCCAAGGCCAGGCTGGATGGGGCTTGGAGAAACCTGGGCTGTGGAAGATGTCCCTGCCATGGCAGGGGTGGCACTGGATGGGATTTAAGGCTCCTTCCCAACCCAGGATGGCACTTCCTACTGCCATTTTCACAGCCAGATGTGGATTTGCATTTGCAGCTGGTTATTTTCCTGCCCCTCCTCTGGGAATGCTGCCTGGAGAACAGGCAGGGCTGAGGGACAGAGCCGTGGCCATGAAGCCCCATGGATGCCACTAAATTCCCACCTGGAAAACCCAGCAAAGGACACCAGCAGGACTCTGCTCTCACCACCTGCACCTCTGTGGAATCCTCACACGCTGGAAGCTGCTAAATTTAGGAAAGTGGCATTTGTGGCTTATGCTCCTCTGATCCCACCTGAGTGAGTAGCCTTTACTCAGCTGAATAAATCTACTCCGAAGGGAGCTCTGGGATGGTGCAGTGCCTGCCGAGCCCTGGCTCACACCAGCCCAGCTCTTGCAGCCTCAAGAACACATGGAGCTAAGTCCAAAGTCCCCCAGGGTTATTTTTCCAAAGTATTTCCCTTGGAAAAGCTGCCAACCCTCCCAGTGCCCCAGAGCAGGCAGCAGGAGAGAGCAGAGCCCCAGGCAGCCCAGGGTGGAACTGCTCTGCAAACCCCACAGATGGCCAGAAATCAAATCAAATTCAAGGAAAAGGGCTGGGAGGGGGGAGTTTAGTGGAAAAAGGTCTATTTTTAAATCAACACACGGAAAGCTGTGACAGCCCTCCCACTTTTCAGGGCAGAAAGACTGAATGTTCACTGCCTGTCACCTCCTGCTCGAGGCCAAGGCCAGGATTCCCTGCATTTGCATGGATTTGACTGAACTCAAAGTTCTGCTCACTGGTTATTAAAGAGTTGAGCAGAAACCCAGAAAATGGATTTTGTTCTAAGAATTACTATTAAAATAGCAATCAAATATCACAGTGCATTTGTTTTTAATTTGTTTTTTCACTTTGATGGGTAAATGCATAAAGAAAGTGTTCCTGTAGAGCCTCAGTCACTCACACTGCACTGGAAGACCAAGCAGAGATTGCCAGTAAGTCATGGATTAATGAGAAAGACATCAAATCCAATAAAAATCCTGCAATCCTTTGGTGTTCTTTGTTCAGTTCTTCAGATTAGTGCAAAATATATTATTTATTCTACAGGGGAAGCCATTAAAAAGGCACCATTTTTCATTTCTACTCAAGGATTCTTTTCCAATTTTAGAACAGATTTAAGCAGGTGGGAGGTGAGGGAAAGAACAAATCTCAGGTAGCATCATGTGGGAAGTGGAGGCAACACTGACTGCTTAAGGATGGATGCCAAAAATATTTAAAATACTCTTGTTCTGCTAAGAATTGGTGGTTTTAAGTAAGCATTACAAAGCTGTTGGGTAAAGAAACTCAGAATGAGGTTTAGTGCAGACCAGAAATCTCAGAGTTTAGTTTGTAGGTTTGGTAGCTGCACAGACAGTTCTGGTCAATGCACTGGGAGTGCAGAGCCCTCAACGTCCAACAAAATTGATTTGGAATTAATTGGGAATTGCATGATTTTAGCAAATCACTGTGCTAAAATACTCCCAGGCAGCAAAACACAAGGAGGACCCCTGAAATCCTTATTTGTCATTAGGATGAGAACCAGGACTGCTCCAAGCACCAAGTGCACACCTGGTTTTTTACTAGCATCCTCCAGTTTCTCTCTAATAACCTGGGGTTTCCTTCCTGTAAAACCTTGTCTAAAACACCTCCCAGCCCACGTGCTCTGAGGCTGTGAGCAAACCCAGCCTGCCCTGGGGACCTCTGTGAGCACACCCAGTGGGATGGCTCCTCAAAGCACATCCAGTGCCACCCCTGCCAAGCAGGGACACCTTCCTTCCACAGCCCAGGATGCTGGAAAATGGACAGGAATTTGGCAGAACAGAGTTCAAACCACCTCCAAGGTACATTATCAATTTAAACACCGGGAAGGAATCCCTCAGATAAGTATTACTTTGGAAAGTGGGAAGAGCTGCTAGCACGACCCAGATTTTGGATTCTCATTGCCATTTCCTCCCACACCTCCAGAACACAACTACCCGGCCAGGCTGGCATGGAGAGCAGCAGGAATTGCCCCTTTCCCGGGATACCTACTGCAGGAAGGGCATGAGCAGCACGCAGGAGCGCAGCAGGGGTCTCCTCTTGATCTCCCTGCGGAAGCAGGAGTTCTGCTGGAAGCCATCCTTGATGTTGAGGATGTACTGGTTGTGCCAGGTGACGAAGCGCACCTCGCGCAGCCCGCGGCAGCTTGCCTCCTCGATCAGCCTCACCACCGGCTGCTCAGGGGAAATGGGGAAAAATGGGGAAAAAAACAGGGAAAAACAGGGAAAAGGGGAAAGGGAAACACACACGTGAGAAACCACACCTCCAAAATTCCTATTCCTCTTCTACACTGCACAAACGCAAGTCTCGAAGTTCTCCCTGCAACTCAAAGCCCTCAGTGTGCTGTTTGGGGTGTTTCTGCCCAACTCTCTCCAGTTCTTCTGCTCAGGAATTATTTCTGGGGTTGCCAACGCTGATGAGGTTTCACTCCAAATAGCAGCTCTGCCCAGCCCAAGGGCTGCACCCCACAGCTCTGGCAGTGCATATCCTCCCTCAGCAGAGCTCAAATTAACTCAGAACTGCCAAGGTAAATGGAGGTGATGTTCTAAAGGCTGCAGAAACTGTCCTAAAACCAAATCAGCCTCCAGAAGGGCTTCCTTGCTATTGACACAAATTGGTCAGCCCTCATGTCTCTGATGTTTTCAGGGCTAATCCAAGTCACAGGATCACAGAGCCACAACCCAGGGCAGAGCTGCCCCTTTACTGCTGTCTCAGTCCAGCAGTGACTCTCCTCTCCCTCAGCAGTAACTCCCAGTCACTCCCCTGAGTGTTTGCAGAGGAACCAGGTGAACATGGACATACTGAGCATGAGCTGCAGGGAGAGTTTGGGCTTCTAGCCCAGGAGCAGGATGGGGAGCTGCCATACCTCAGAGTACTCTCTCCAGCCAAAGTGGTCCCTGCAGAAGTACTTCCACACCGTGTAGCAGTTGGAGCTGGAGCTGGGGCAGGAGGCTGTGGACAGGCGTCGCATTTGGTCAAACTCTGCACTTTCATATAATTTCATGAGGTTCAGATCCACCCAGAACTCCTGGCCCCTGGGAAGAAAAGGAAAAACAGACAATTCTCACCTTTTGTATGCCATGGTTTTCAGCGCAGAGGGACAAAACCTCAAAGCCAGCACTTGTCTGAGGTGCAGAATCCCAGAATGGTTTGGGTTGGAAGGAACCTTAAATCCCATCTTATTATCCCAAATAATTTATTATTAGATGTAAAACATGCTTAGATTGCATATTAGTGAGAAATGCTTCCCAATGTCCAGCCTGGCCTTGGACACTGCCAGGGATCCAGGGGCAGCCACAGCTTCTCTGGGCACCCTGTGCCAGGGCCTCCCCACCCTCCCAGGGAACAATTCCTTCCCAAAATCCCATCCATCCCTGCCCTCTGACAGTTTAAAGCCATTCCCCTTGTCCTGGCACTGCATGCTCTTGTTAAAGGTCCCACAGAGACACCGCGAGAGGTGAAACAGATTTCTGAAGAATTTCTCCTCACCAGCTCACCAAATAAAGGTTTCTATTTATAAAATAAAACAGTTCAGTGGAACTCTTTGCACTGAGAGAATGAGCATGTTGAACTCTCGGAAGAGCAGGGCACACAACCCAAATTTGGTGTTATAGAACAGCACAATTCAAAATAAAACTCCACGTGCTCTCAACAGGGGGTCTTATGACCCCATGAATAAGTTCCATTTTCCCTGTCCCCTAAGTGTAAGAAATAACACAAAGGTATAAACATTTCAGGACACTGGACTGAGCAGGTTCCTCGACTGGCAAGTTATAACACTGGTGAATTTTTTTTCAGATGAGTGCAGGCTGCTAAAATAAAGGTATTTGGGCTCTTCCTTCCACCCTTCTGAAGAACTTCAGCCTAATGTGTGAATCCCCGGGGCTCTTTCCCTTCAGCAAGACAAACACTCTCTAGCTGCTATGTACAAATAGATGGGTAGAGAAATCTGTTTTGTAAGTGCTCTGAAAATACATGTGGTTTGAAACTCCTCTCCGAGTTCGGGGACGTGTCGCCAGTTACCGCAAAGAGGTTCAGAAAAAACAGAAACGGCAGGGGCCGTGCAGGAAATGAAACCCTGTTCCCATCAGAACAGCTGTGAGACACAGCACGGCTCACACTCAAACACACTGCCCTGCTGAAACTGGTGATTTTCTCTCTCTGACTAAACCAGTTCCTCTCGGCACCAACAACAACCTGTCAGCCCCCCGGGGACCTCAGGGGCTTCAAAGAGCCAAACATGTTTGAGAAGCTTTAGTACTCAGGGCTGGGAGAGTCACACTGAGCTCAGCTACTGCAGGAGGCAAGTCAGGCACTGACACTTCCTGGTGACACCAAGGCAGCAAGATTTCATCTTGTTTGTAGGCTTGTTGGAAGCTGCAGGTGAAGGAGTCTCCCCGCCTTGGGTGGGACTGAGTGTTTAAACTCCTGTCTGAAACCAAACTTCACTTCAAGTATGTTGGCTTTGAAAGATGAGAGAGAAGCACAGAACTGGTTAAGTTGGAAAAGCTCTCTCAGCCCATTGAGTCCAAGCATTCCCCCAGCAGTGCCAAGGCCACCACTGCCCCATGTCCCCAAGGGTCACATCCCCAGGGCTGCTAAATCCCTCCAGGGATGGGGACTCCACCAAGCAGTCTGTGCCAGGGCTGGACACCCAAGCAACAGTTTTATTTTGAAGCACAGGTGCTGAAATAGGAACAGCAGAGCTCAGACAATATTTGCTCCCATGGAAAGCCACAGTGGGAGGAAGAACAAAGGGAGGGAACACTCCCAAGGGATGTCCATCAACAGCTCTTCCCAGCACAGCAATAAAAGCACAGCAATAAGCAGGAGTGGTGCATGGCATGTGAAAGGCACACAGGAACCTCTGCAGCAGGGCAGCAGCACAAACAGCCCATGTGAGCCTCGATCTTATCGGTGGCTCATTTCAAACCCAAGAGAGGGAAGCAGGTGCCAGGGCAGCACATTAGTTTCAGATTTTACTGAGTTTGTCCCCTCCTCAAGTCACGCTGCTTCTCTGTGGTGACTGTGGGCCAAGTGGGAGGTGAGACCTCAGATGGGGAAAGGTGCTACAGACACATTTCCCTCTGAGCCTGAAGGCTCCATCCTCTGGGGACAAAATAACCCAAAAGAGTGGCTTTGCTGCTTTTCCTGTGTTTATTTTTGAAAAGTAGGAAAGGCTGTTTTTTCCTGCTTTTACAATTGATGAGTGGGGTGCTTGGAAAAGCAATCTTCTGGAATTTTCACAGCGAGTGGGCCCAGCTTGTAAATCTGAAACAACTGCTGAAACATTGGCCTACATACATATATATATATATATATATATATATATTATATAATCTCTGTGTGCGTGTATATATATACACATATATATATACACACACATATATATACAGCTTCGATGAAGGCCTGGCAGGGAAAATAAAAACAACAACAACCAACAATAATAATAATAATCCCCCACCAGCTCAGGATCAGGAAGTCCTTGAGGCAGGGCTGCTAGAGGAGAAGGAACTGTACCAGAAGTTGTTTGCTCTTCCCAAGAACCCACTCCTGGCCACTCCTGAACACGAGCTCCTGGGTTAGGGGGCCCTGGGCTGTGAAGCACTGGCAAGTTCTAAAACTCCACAGCAATGAGGATGTTGAGCACATTCCCCTCTTCCAAGGATTCCACAGGCACCCTGTTTCCTGTTTCACATCCCAGCTACACCTTGTGTTTGCAGGGGAGGATAAACACGGTGTCACCGTCTGGGGCAGCTTGCTGGCTCTGACCTGCCCCGGATGTGGATGTGTTTGGGAGTTTTGTTTGTTTGCTTTAATTGTTAAATCGGTAGGAGATGCTCCTGGCAGGGCGTGGGACTCGATGACATTTAAGGGTCCTTTCCAACCTAAACTGTTTGTGTTTCAGAGGAGCACAAGCACAGCTCTGAGTGGCTGCAGAGCTGATACAGGCAGGGACCCTAAAGCCCACCCAGTGCCACGGCAGGGACACCTTCCACTGTCCTAGGGTGCTCCAAGCCCTGTCCAGCCAGCCTTGGACACTTCCCACAGCTTCTCTGGGCACCCTGTGCCTCCCCACCTCCCAGGGAACAAGTTCTTCCCAATATCCCATCTAACCCTGCCCAGTGGGAATTCATTCCCCCTTGTCGTGTCACTCCAGCCCTTTCCTCAAAAGGAATGCTCCACATCACACCTTGCACAACCAGCTTCCCCAAAAAACCGCACTCCTGTGTACATGTGACCACAGGAATCAGATTCTCAATTATTACTCAGCTCAAATCCCTCCTGATTTCAACAGATCCGAGCACGCAGCAGGAAGGAACTTCACGATCACTGCTCCTGCTGAGCAGATTATTGTCCCAACCTCTTTTGTCCCCTCTGAGTCCCGGAATGGGCAGTCCTGTCACAGCACTGTGCCCGCTGGTTACCTGGGAGCAGCTCTGGGAGCAATCCCTGCAGCAATTGCCCAGCTTTGTTTCAGAAAGGGCTGCTTTATTCCCCTAAGCACCCGGGGAACAGCCTGACCTCAACCTGCAGCCAGGTGACAGCTGTTTCCAAAACTGCAATCTGTTTATTGACAGGAAACAAGGGGAGGGGTGGCAGTGATTGTCGCCTCCTCGGCAGCTCCGCACAGCTCGGGGCTTCCCTGCCTTTGTACAGCTTAGGAGCCAATTAGTTTTATTTCATATGTAAATGGTACTCCGAAGTGCAGCAGAAAGGAACTCATTGTGTGTCACACAGCACAAGGCAAACACTTCCAAAATCACTTCACAGGGGTTTTGTTCGAGAATCTGCCTTGCATTCCTGCTAGAATGGCATGAAAAGCAGCTCCAAAGCACTCAGAGGGGTACAGCCAAGAACCTCCCCCAAATTTAGGCACAGGGACTCTCAGCTGGTTTCCCACCTCCCTGTTATCACTCACACATGCCTTATCTCACACACTGTGGATCACACAGAAAACTTCTGAAATTTAACTATTTAATGGGCCGGGGACCTGCAGAACTCCCCAGACTGCTGCCCCGAAAGGCTGTGGTTATCCCTGGAAATGTCCACGGCCAGGCTGGACAGCAACCTGGGACAGTGGAAGGTGTCCCTGCCCATGGCAGGGGTGGCATTGGATGGGCTTTAAGGTCCCTTCCAACCCAAACCACTCTGTGATTCCATGATTTCATGCCTGAAATGCTTCCACTGTGCTCGGTATGATTTTAACACATCGAGCACACTCTGTCAGCACCACAGAAGCAGCCATCCCACACACACAGGAATGAAGGAAAACCAGTTTCCTGTACATTTAGTTGTGTCCATGCCTTTCCTTCCCAGTCCCTCCACGTGTCCACTGATAACTGCAGTGGAACACACCACATTTACAGCCATGGAATCATTTGGGTTGGAAAAGACCTCCAAGAACGACGAGTCCAACCTTGTCACCCAGCCCAGAGCACTGAGTGCCACGTCCTGTTGTTCCTTGGACACCTCCAGGGATGGGAACTCCAAACCTCCCTGGACAGCCCCTTCCAGTGCCTGACCATCCTTTCCAGGAAGAAATTCCTGCTGATATCCACCCTGAAGCTCCCCAGGACAGCTTGACTTTGTCCTGTTGCTATTTACTGTAACTTCACCCCAGAACCACGTGTGTGAACAGAGTGAACAGCTCCCAGGCAGAACATGTCCCACTGCAGATCCACCTGCTTTTCCCAACTGGAGCCATTCCATTTTTCCCTCCCTTCTAGCCAGAAGAAGCCATTTCATAAAACTTACAGAAATTACAGGAAAAAGAAAGAAAAAAAAGAGAGAAAGCAACAGTGAGAAGCTGCTGTGTCAGGCAAGTTGGGAGACCTTTATGCCAAGGGAAAGAGTGCAATTTTCAACGGGTCAGGGACTGCAGAGTTGTTTTAAACAAATCCTCCTGTAATCCCTAATGCTCTTGCTTGTTTTGAAAAGCAATGTGTGCATGATAGGACAGGTGTGTGTGTGGGGAAACCTGCTCAGCTCCTCAGCCAAGTATTTCCCCTTAGCAAAGAGCATCTTAAAATATCCCAGCGTGGGCATCTCCTAAATGGAAAGCAGCACTTGGCATTGCTCTCTCTTTGCTGCGAGCTGGAACTTCTCCAGGGCCTCTCCTCACATCTAGGAAGAAAACTGAGTGCTATTAAGTATTTTAACCTGCTTAAGTTGATGTTCCCCCATTTGTTTGGATAGCTTGGTATGTGGCTCTGCATACTTGGCAGACTTAAGAAGGCAAAAAACATAAGTAATTTATGATAAATACTCAGTTTGAGGCCAAACTGCAAGAAGTAGCTGAAGGAGTTGCATTACAAAGTAACTAAACAAGGTTTACCACTCCTCTGAGATCACATTCCCTTAGGTGAGAGGCAACAACTTAATGTATATTTCACATTACTCATCTCAATAACTTATCTCCATCATTACTCATCTCGATAATTAAGAGGAAGGAAGGTTTATATAAATAGCTCCTTGAAGAACACCCTAATTTAGAGCTCATTCCCTAATTGAGCCGACAGCCCCACACTCTGTGGAAGGGCTGAGCTCCCCCGGGGCAGCCCTGGCTGCCAGGATTGCACTGCACGCTGCAATCCCCACTGCCCACGCCACCCCAACGCGTGGGACACAAAGCAGGATCAACAGCAGCCTCGCTGGCCATGCAAAGCGCTGAGCAGGCGTTTCCTGCTGGCTGCCAGGGAGCAGACAGGCCTGCAAAGCTCGTCTGACCACGGGAGATTAATGGCTTTAACAAATAATGCTGTAACCGTGGGACGCGGGCTGGCGGGGCACGTTCACAGCTCCCGGGCTGCCAGGGGACACAGCACACCCGGGACACCGGGCAGAGCCCCGAGGGACCGCCAGAGCTCCCCACACCTCGGCAGGGTCCCCTCAAACAACGTGATGTTGCACAAGAAGAAGCTGGTGATGATACACAGTGAAACATCGACCTCTCACCTCAAAATCTGCCTTAAAACCTGGGCAAGGCAAAGTTCTAAGGACGAGCGGACTCCACGTTTGAAATCAGAAGCTCTGGTCTTAAATAGAGCTTCACTCCAAAGGTCTCACTGACACTTATCCACACATGAAGCTCGTCCAAGGTTGAAAGGGATCTTAAAGATCAGCTGATTCCACACCCTGCCATGGCAGGGACACCTTCCATCGTCCCAGTTTGCTCCAAGCCCCAGTGTCCAACCTGGCCTTGGACACTGCCAGGGATCCAGGGGCAGCACAGCTCCTCTGGGACATCTGTGCCAAGGCCAGTTTCTCCCCAACATGCAGTGTAAATCTGCAGTTTGGCAGAACCCACCAAGGTCAGGTCTGTGCTCCCAGGCAGTGCCTTGCCCCAGGGCAGTGTCCCACCGGGCTGTCCTGAGCCCACACTGCTCCTCTGCCTTCCCTCACACCAAAGGAACATCTTGTCTCTGGCATACACCTGCCAGCTTTGTCCCCAGCCGGATCAGACAGGCAGAAACTCCGTGTCCCTCAGCCCCACCAGGCTGGGACCTGCACACCCAGAGCAAGGGCGATGTCCCTGCACAGCAGCTTCCCGGGCTGGGGACAATTAAGCCATGACCAGGCACTGTGTCCTTTACCATTAATCATTCCCAAGTCCATCCTGTAGGACACAGAGCTCACGTGCAGTGATGGATTCTGTGACACAACTTCTAAAAGAAAACCATTTGCTCATGTGCACTGAGCTCAAAGTTAAATCAAGTCATGGGCCTGTCTCTGGCTATGCTGTTTGGTTTGGAGAAATCATTTCAAATACTTCAGAAAAATGGAAGTTTCTCTGTTCTTTTATCTGCTATGCACTTACAAGATTTTAAAATTTAAAAAAACAAACTGGTGTATTTCTACAAGGCAATTCTATAAAATATGATTGTTCCCTACTACATATCCTACTTTATTTTCATTTTCAGTGTGGGGTATCCATAATCTGATATTGCCATTACTAAAAAGGCCCTGGCACAGGGTGCCCAGAGAAACTGTGGCTGCCCCTGGATCCCTGGCAGGGTCCAAGGCCAGGTTGGACAGGGCTTGGAGCAGCCTGGGACAGTGGAAGGTGTCCCTGCCATGGCAGGGGTGGCACTGGGTGATCTCCAAGGTCCCTTCCAATCCAAAGCAGTTTGAGTCAATGAAAAAGATTGAATTTAGTGCCTAATCCAACATCAAATGAGTGAAAGTAAAGACAAACGCTGACTTTAAGCACTAGATTTGGTCTCTGGTGCTGAATGAGAAATCTCAGTTTAATAAATGAAAATAAACCATTGAGAAAGCAGGGATATACTCCCTTCAGGAACTGGAAGGAAGAAGAGGCAGTGAGCAGATCCCTGAAGGATTCAGATGGCAAAAGCACTGAGAAGTTTTCACTTTGAATTGGAGTTGTGCCAGCCTGGCAAACCTCTCCTCTCTTATCTGACCTGCCACAACGTGCATCACACACTTCCTCCAGAAAAAAAACCAAATCAGCCTGGGCTCTGCACTAACTGCACCCTGTAAACATCAGTGCCCCACTGCTCCTCGAAGTGCAACCTGCAGGGGAGAAGCTGAACAAGTTTTAGTTCTCGGGGTGCAGGAGCCCACACCGGTCACACACCCAACTCAACTAAACAGCTGGTGGCTAATTTTGGAAAATGAGTCCATAAACACAGCTCTGTACAGAGGAAACAATAACTTGTAATAACTGCTTTAATATTGGAGATGATCAGCATTTCTGGCAGTGTGGCTCAGGTTGCTCATAGGGAATTAGCTGAAATAACCCCATTTACTGTCAGTGATATGACATTTCCAAAGGTCTCCCCAGATCTCCCCTCTGATTTAGCTCTTTGGAATGGAATGATGAAAGCTGTGCTGGGAGTGCAGTCAGTCTGTGCTCACAGTGACAGAGAGCAACTGCTCTGTCATTCCTGTCCCCAGCGCTGCCAAGGCTCTTTCATGCTGCCACTTTGTCTAATAGAGAAAAAACTAATTAGGAACGCCAAGAACAAGCACAGCATTCCACAACAGTCTCTGAATTCCGACAGAGCTGAAATTTTCTTACTTCACACACTCCAAGTCTTTCAGCTCCAAAGAGCACATTGCAGATGCTAAACAACGGTTTTACAGGTACACAAGAATTTTTTGTTGAGGTAAACTGGTTGGATATAAATCAGGATACATCATCCCAGGGTTTGTAACACACGTGGATACAAATATCAGGGGAAAAAAGGCACATGCTGTTATTTTTCTGCACCCTTCCCAGCAAGGGAGTAAAGTCAATTACCTACCGATACTTGACTTTGATCTTGTCATTGTCAGGGTTGCAGTAAAGCCTTTCCAGATGCTCCTGGGAATCATTGGTCACACTTTGCCACCTCTGGGTTGCTGTCCTCCTCACCTGCCAGTGATAGGGCAACACTGTGTGATGCTTGGGACAATCACTGCCATAAACACAAGAGCCCTGTAGAAAATCCACACAGATTTCAATCCCATCCTCCTGGTGGGTGTGATACTGCAGCTGGTTCAAGAGCTCAAACACCAGATCAAGGGAAGCTTCTTCACTTTTATCCTGAAATATCCCAGCACTGAATTTATTGCTTGGGGTCAAGTTGTATTGCATTGGACAGCTGTTCTCCTGGAATAAGCCAGATGTGTAGCTTTCCAGAATCTTGTCAGGGAACAAAGGACAAGCTGCACCATCACTAGCACTTGGGTGCAAAGGATGATCCTGGAATGATTCATTACCATTATCAGCAGCAGTTCCAGGAGTTTCTGGGGAGAAACCTTTGTCTCCTGACTGGACATCCTGCTCAGGATGCCCGGGGGAAGGACGAGCTCCTGGCAGTTGACCCTGCACATCTGGAGCTGTTGGCATCAGCACAGTCACATTGTTTTCTGTCTGGGGGCAAGAGGTACCGAGGTCCAGAGTCTTTTTCACAGCAGGTTCACATAAATGACCGTGGCCACCACGTTGGCCTCGGGGCACAAAGACCCTATCCAAGGTGCCAGCTCCCAGCAGGCTGGTGAAGATCGGCCGCAAAGCCCGCAGAGTTTGTGTGTCCAGCCTCTTCTGCACTTGCTGCTTCTTCTTGAAGCAAGGCTTCACCGGTGGGATCTTTTCAGACAGCCTCACCTGAGGAGAAAAGTCCTCTGAAGGAGAGCACTTCATTCCTGGGCAGGGAGCCTGGGGCACCACACACGCTGGCTGGGGTTCGGTGTCCATCGGACACACACTCTGCTCTCTCCAAATCACTTTCAAATGTCCCAGAGCCTCCCAAGAATCAATCTAGGGCAGAAAAGAAAACAAGACAGTTAATCTCTCTAATTGCTCATGGTTGACACGAACAAGATCACCCCTGGAGAGGATTTCGAGCCAGCAACAGCAAACTCCTCCCCTCGCTGTGACTGCGGGTAGCCCTTAGGCACGTAAAGCATGAAAACAGCTAAACTCAGGCTAATTAATCCCAAACCCACACTCCTCATCTCCCCGCACATCCAGGCTCTGAGGCACTCAGGCACGCACACACAGTCCCCCGAGGGTGGGCAGGAAAGGGGGATGGTCCCACGCCTCCTCCCTGTCAGGATGTTCAACAAACAAGAGCGCTTGGGTTCATTCTATTCCACAAAAGCGAACATGACAGCGCTGACTGCTGTGCCTCCCTCACACACAGACCCGAGGAGCATGAGACATGTCCCCCCCACATTTCAGACATTCCTGCACCATTTCCTCTCCCACCCGAGGAGCAAACCTACACGTTCCCATTCCATTCGCATGTGTCCTCCCTCGTGCCACCTCCCACACCCACCGGCAGCACCGCCAGGGAAGCGCTGGCTGCACGGAGAGCCGCGGCAAACTTCACACGGACTTCAGCAGGGACCACGATGGAATCGTGCCGTGGTTCTGAGGAATTCCAGTGCTCACAGCCCGTTCCTGCCCCTGCTGCCCTGTCCCTGTCCCCGCCCTGTGGCACCCTCGGTCACCGCTGGTGACACACCGCGCTCCTCTGCCTCTCGCCACGCTGGGCAACAGGAATTAAAACTGCCCAGGGAAGCAAACAGAAGGGTGATAGTTACTCGGGAACTGAGAAAGACATTATTTGCAAGCTGCAGAATTGTATTTTTTAAAAGCACAAATAAGCAGTGTGTCTTGAACGTCACCAAATGCAAGCGCTATGCCTTTTAATCAGGAATCCTGTAATATTTGATTACATTTAATTAAACCTTCCTCAATCTCACATGCAGGCTCAATGCTCAGAGCGTTGCACATTAAGGATTACTTCCTGGATAAATGCATTCCGAGCAAAGTTACTCCTCACTTCAAAACAAAATTCCAGAAAACAAAAGAATATTTGGCAATAATTTCTTACTACTGATGATTTGCTCTGGAAAATTTCTCATAGAGTCTTCCGTATTTGGGAACATTAATTTATAAGGCTTTTCCATTTCCCTGGGAAACAGCACATCAGGATTGCCAGGAAAAAGAAAAAAAAGCTGTGCCTCTCCAGCTTTCCCATTTTTAGATTAAATTTAAAGCAACTGGTATGTCTGTTTGGCAGTTAAACCCAAAGTCATCGGTGTATCTGTTATTCTTCCACAGACACCACGCAATTCCTCCAAACCACCAAAGGCACCTTCAAGTAATCCAAAGGTTTAAAAATCCCCGACTCCGAAGAGAATGAGATGTTCCCGTTCGTGCAGCCCAGGTCTCGCAGCCCTGGCGAGGAGCAAGAGGATCTGCCAGAGCTCAAGGACCCCTGCAGTGCCAAGGAGCTGAGCAAGTGACTTCTGATCTCCTTCAGCCATACCTTTGCTGCTATTTCAACATTTATAGTCCTCGCTTGATCAGCATTTCAGTTTTGCTGCTATTTTTACAGAACCGCCTTAGTGAGCAGAGCCGGATCCCCCACCGACTCTACAAATAAAGCAGGCAGAAGGACGAGCGAGGATTTGCGGGCATTCCCGTGGCAGCGCGGCGCGGCCGGGAGCGGCGGGCAGGCCGATCCCGCAGCGATGCTCTCGCACGCAGCGCTCCAGCAGCCAACGACGTCTCGCCGGGAGGCTTCGCTCCCTGAGCGCTCGCCATCGCACGCGAGCCGCACCTCCGCCGGCCTCAGAACACGTTTCAACAATCAACAACAAAAGCGGCAGCCCAGAGAAAGAACCTGAGCACGGCGGAGCTGCCGGGCAGCCAGCCCAGCCCAGCTGGGACCTACCGGCGCGGGCTCCCTCGGCGCGGCTCCCGCGTCCTGACCCAAATCCACGGTAACTCCAGAGCGAAATCACTTTCTGCTGGGGGGAGATGTAATAAATAAAGGCGGGCGCTGGGGCGGTGCCGAGCCGCGCCGGGACACCCTGGCCGCGGCCGGTGCGGGGTCAGCACCTCCGTGTCCGCGCCGAGGGAGGTGTCCGGCCGCACATCCCGCCCCAAGCCGCTCCGCTCCTGCTCGCATGCCCTGCCGCCCGGTTAAATATCGCTGCCAGGAGTGCTGCGAGGGCAGCGCCGGCCGGGGCGGAGCGCGGGCGGGTCAGGCCGGTCCCCCCGCCTCCCTGGCCGGTTCCCCCGCCTCCCTGGCCGGTTCCCCCGCCTCCCTGGCCGGTTCCCCCCGCCTCCCTGGCCGGTTCCCCCGCGGCGCCGGCCAGGCTGCAGCACGCCCCGTGCCCACCCCGCCCCGCCCCGGTGTCAGCGGCGAGAACCGAAAGCGCTGCCCGAGGCCGTTCCCAGGAGCGATAGGACAAGAGGCCCCTTCGCGTTTCATTTATCACGCACCGAGCGTTTCGTTTCAGCCCGGGAGGGAGGGAGGGAGGGATGTCCCCGAGCACGGCGCTGCGTGCGTGGGGCTCGCACGCGAGCCGGGAACACGCCGGGAACACGCCGGGAAGGAGCCGCGGCAGCCCGGGCGCTCCAGTCACGCAGCACGAAGAACACACCGTCCTCACGGAAAGCAAGGACGGCACCCCGAGCCTCCCCGCGCCGCCGAGCTCTCGGTGCGAGCGGCTCCAGCTGCGCTGGTTAATGACTAAGAGACAAACACGGAGCCCGTCCCGGAACAAAGTCACCCTGACTCACTCGGTGCACCCACACGCAGCCCCTGGCACGGCGCTGCCCGGATCGGGGCTGTGCTCCCGCCGCTGACACACTCCGGAAAAGCCAGCGTGGAGAGGAACAGGTTTCCCGGAGAGGCTGTGGCTGCCCCAGCCCGGGAAGTGCCCAAGGCCAGGTTGGACGGGGCTTGGAGCAACCTGGTCTGTGCAAGCTGTCCCTGCCCAGGGCAGGGCGGTGGAATGAGATGAGTTTTAAGGTCCCTTCCCAACCCAAACCAGTGATAACGCACTACAGGCAGCTCCTATTTATTTACAGAGCATTTTATAGGTGTAATTGGTTCAGAGCACAGTCAAGCTCCCTTTGTCCCAAAGCCATGGCCGTGCTGTCACCGTCTGGCTGTGCGTGTGAGGGCGCACGGGGTGTTCAGCTGTCCGTGCCGGCCGGGCATGCTTCCCTGCTGAATCACCGCCTGTTCCCACAGCGAACCCCAGCAGGGCACGGCCGGCAGTGCACACCAACACCAACCAGGGCAGCCGCAGCACTAACTTGGCCAGATAAAGTAACTTATAAAGAAGTCAATAACTTCAGAATGGGACATGTTGATGGAACACCTACGGTATTATTTGCCCAGAGAAGCTGTGGTGCCCCTGGATCCCTGGAAGTGTCCAAGGCCAGGTTGGACACTGGGGCTTGGAGCAGCCTGGGACAGTGGAAGGTGTCCCTGCCATGGCAGGGGTGGCACTGGATGGAATTTAAGGTCCTTCCAGCTCAAACCACAACTCGTGTTCTTGTTTTCTCTGTAAAGCCAGTCTTTCATTCCTTGTGCTCAGTGACTTTATGAAATTACACACACAGAAAATACAGGCAGCTGGAAAGAAACTCGTTTTAAGGTGGCACAAGCTGTACAGCACAGTTGGAAAAGGCTGCACAGCTGCATATATAGTGCAGGTAGAATATGTCATTTTCCCAACAAATTAGAGAAATGGAGCTTCACAGAATCACAGAATCCCAGAGCGGTTTGGGATGCAAGGGACGTTTAAACCCATTCAGTCCCACCCTCTGCCAAGAGCAGGGACGTTCCACTATCCCAAGTTGCTCCAAGCCTTTCCAACCTGGCCTTGGACAATTCCAGGGACAGGGCAGCCACAGCTTCTCTGTGCCAGGGCCTCCCCACCCTCATAAGGAAGCATTTTATCCAATCTAAACCTACTTCGAAGCCATTCCCCCGTGTCCTGTAACTTCCTGTCCTTGTAAATAGTCTCTCCGATGAAGTTAGAGAGAGAATGACTCAAGACAGGTTGAGTAAAGGTGGCATCTGTATCTGCAGGAGCTGAAAACAAATTATCATCTGTAAATTAATTGAGCTCTTGAGTGTCTGAAGCATCAGACAGAGCCTCCCAGTCTGTCTGGACCCAAGCGTTTCCGAGCAGGGTGACTGGGATGTGTCACATCCTTGTGCAGGGAGAAGGAGCTGCTCACACACACTTGTA
Organism: Entomyzon cyanotis; assembly: GCA_024500445.1. NCBI lineage: Eukaryota > Metazoa > Chordata > Aves > Passeriformes > Meliphagidae > Entomyzon > Entomyzon cyanotis. The sequence goes on from JAKEPQ010000781.1 coordinate 6,742,158, forward strand.
TTTATGTGGCACCACCAGATCAGAAATTACCACTTTGGAATAGCTCCTTTCACGCATGAGCTATAAATAAGAGGCACATATGGCTGCACGGCACACTGGGGTGGGCACAGCTCCTGCTGCACCGGGGCTGGGAGGATGGAACCGGGCAAAGACAGGCTGGAATAACCATCTTTACCCAAACAAATATATAATTAAAGGAAACACAGCACACCAGACCCTCATACACCCATTTCTGAGGCCACCCCACACAAATATAGAAAGAAACTCTGACCACCATGAAAGCATGATCTCATCTTTAAATACATGTTTAAATCTTAGGCAAGAGAAAGAAAGCTTTAATTATTTCTTTCAGATGGTAAACGGCCCCAGCTGAATGCAGCAATTTACAACTCTGACTTGCAAATAGAGGCTAATCAGTACGCACACTTGGATTTGCTGATGAAAGAGGAGAAACATCTGACTTAAATGTTTGTGATAAAACAACAAAGATCTCAGCTCCAACACGTTTTTCTCTAGTGATAGAACTCCTTTTCTACCTCAACTCTTGCACAATGAACATTCTTCACTCCCTAAAACACATCCCAGTACAGGAAAGTTCATTGTCCTTTCTAGTGTTCAAGGCAACAAACAGCACCGTGCTGACAACTAAGAGATCATAGAATGGCTTGGCTAGGAAGGACCTTAAAGCTCACCTCTTTCCACCCCTGCCATGGGCAGGGACGCCTTGCACTATCTTAAGTGGCTCCAAGCCCTGTCCAGCCTGGCCTTGGACACTGCCAGGGATCCAGGGGCAGCCACAGCTTCTCTGGGCACCCTGGGCCAGGGCCTGCCCACCCTCACAGGGAGGAATTCCTTCCCAAAATCCTGTCTCTCCCTGCCCTCTGGCAGTGGGAAGCCATTCTCTGTGTCCTGTCCCTCCATCCCTTGTCCCCAGTCCCTCTCCAGCTCTCCTGGAGCCCCTTTAGGCCCTGGCAGGAGCTCTGAGCTCTCCCTGGAGCTTTCTCTTCTCCAGGTGAACACCCCCAGCTCTCCCAGCCTGGCCCCAGAGCACAGGGGCTCCAGCCCTGGAGCAGCTCTGTGGCCTCCTCTGGCTTTACTCCAGCAGCTCCAGGTCCTTGCTATGCTGGGCCCAGGGCTGGGGCAGCTCTGCAGGTGAGGTCTCACGTGAGAGGGGCAGAGGGGCAGAATCTCCCCTCCCCTGCTGCCCAGGCTGGGGGCTCAGCCACACACGGTCAGGTCAGGTCATGCTGAGCTCCCAAATTCTTCCCAGGGCAGCTCCCAGTGCCTGGATTTACGCTTTTCCATACCAGTGCTTGATGACAAATGCTAATCCCCTGCAAATAACACTCCAAGCTCTACCCTTTGCCAGCAAGCCAGGGTAGGTAAGCACCCAGGGAAGGCAAAGGTCAACGATGTGGACATTTATTAAAAGTTAACAGAAGGGAAAGGGGAATCTCTGAAATGCTGGCTGTGTCTCTGTGACGGGGAAAGGATGCCAGCCAGGTTTCACTGATGAGAAGGAAGAGGGAGGAGGGCAGCAGAGGTTTAGTCACAGCTGTACTCGGGCAGCCTGGGCTGGACTGACACCTACTGGGCTCCAGCTGCTGTGGTCGCTCCTCAAGACAAGGAAGGCAGAAATGTCACAGTCCAAACACGTCACGATGAGATTTTCTATTCATTACATTCATTCATCAGTGATTTCTATTCATGAATTTTGTTCATTCATTCTATTTGTCTCCAGACCCTATCTGTTTATACATGATAATCTAGAGCAGGTGTAAATGGAAGAAAGTGGCTCTAGTCTTTAAAATAAAAACTTTCTTACTAGTTACCTGACATATTCACTGTGTGGTGGGGATTTTTTAGTAAATTTCATATTTTTCTCTTTTACACTGCTCAAAAGAAAAAAGTCACAAAACTAGAGTGATTCCAATTCATCAGTGAAACCTTTTGATTCCAAACCCCACTTTTACATTTGCAGCTGGTGGTAACCAAAGTAATTTCCTTGGTCTCAAATTCTCCCTCTTTTAATCTCTTGTACTAGAAATTAAAAGTTTTAAATGCACAGCATGCTGTTTCCCCTACTGAACATACCTCAAGTTTGGTGAAAACAGCATTTATCAGGAAAAAAAAAATCATATACGTGAGTATCACCACACGTCTGGCTATTTCACTATCAGGTAATCTTATCTCAGGAAGTGATTTAGGATTGATGAATTTGGACAGGAAACACATGATTCCAAGGGGGCCTTTTTCCTGGAAAATTGGTTAGGAGTTAATCATTTCTGCAGAGGTTATTTCAGTGTCCCAGTCAGAGGAATGGACCTCGACTTTTGGCCTAGGAGAGCAGAGAACACCTCAGTGCTTTCAGGATGTCAGCACAGCAACACCATCCTGAAAGCAGCTCAGTCATTACTGACAGCTCCTGACTGCCTTATGCAACAGGAAACCATTTAGCACAGAACAGAAACAGAATTCAGTTTCATCAGTCGCACTCGGGTCAGCAGTATCTCCAGAACTCAGCTTTCAAGGTAGAGTTTCCTTTTTCAGCTGGACCAGTCTGAGGGGAAAATGAATGACGCTTCCCAACTAAAACAATAATATTTTTAAAAATCCCTACGTTTTATTTTTAAAATGCATGTGGTGAGCATTTGCAGGGCATCAGGTATAGATTGAGATCAGGTAACACAGTACACCAAAAAGTAACAGACTGGAGAGATACTCTGGGACATTAAACCGATTATTTAAAGCACCAATCCAATCTGGAAGTTCATGTAAGTACACAAATTAACACATGAAATGAGTCAAAACATGCCCACAGTAAGGACAGGCTGGTTTGGTTCAGATGGGATTTTGTTGAACTGCTGCACCCTCTCGTGGAAGTCTCTTAAATCCACGTGAACCCTGGAAATTCAGTTCGGGCCAAAGCAACACTTACTAATGCTTAACTAACACAAACCGATTCATAAAACATCACTGAACTTTTGAGACTTTTTAAGGATAACGATGATTCTGGAACACTTCCCAAGTGGATCCTGACACCAAGCAAGCAAGCAGTAATGTGTGAACGGCAGTGCTTTGTTCCTTCTCCTTTAGGCCAACTCCTTTTTAAACTAAACAAAACAGGAGTGTTCCTTTACAGTGCAGTGTTGGCCAACTGAAAGTTAAATATTTTCTGAAATCACCAGGTAGTTCTACCTAGCACACAAATCGTTTACTAAGTACATTCAAATAATGTAATTAACACCTAGTTCTTTTTAGCAAACAGGTCGTTTACTATCTACATGCAAATAAAGTCCATTCTTCAACCAAAAATTCCAACAAATTAAAAAAAAAAGATGCCTGGAGCTAACCTTTAGTTACCCAGTAAAATACTGATTCTACAGAGAGCTGCAGCACGTTGGAGAAGCTGAAGGTGTGAATGAAGATCTCTGTAGATATCCCTGGAAAAGGTCAATCCTTTCAATAGAAAAGGGAGAGGCACTGTAAATTTGAATTCCTCCCAGGCTGTGCATGACTCAAACAGCAAGGAGGGAAATAGGAGTGTACACACCTTAAACTGAGAATAAAGTAACTGAATGAACCAAATCAATGCTGAATTCAACAACACATTGTTCTTCTAAGGTGCAGCAGCTGAAGAACCAAAGTCTGAAGCCCAGGGAGCAGCTGGGCAGACCCAGGCTGCAGAACACCCAAATAAAACCAGCCCTGGGATGATGCAGAAACAGCCAAATGCCTGCTCTGCTCAGCAGCTGTTCTTGGAAACAGCCTGAAGTGCTGTGAGTAGGAGATGCTCTGCTCTGCAAAGGAGAATCTGCATTTGGACATTATTTCTTTCCACAAGAATCCTGTGTAGGAGCACACCAGAAATGCTTTACTGCTGGGATTCACCAATCTGTGTGTTGCTGGATTCAGCATTCCTGAAGGGTACAGGATACTGCATTGCTATGTTTGTTCTGTTCATGGCTTTTTGTATCTCACATTTCCTAAGGTTTTTGAAATTCGGAAGAAACTTGGTAGAATTTTCTCTAGCCAGGCCCAGGTTGAGCCACGATTAGCCAGCTGGAAAACACCAAGTTTTCTGTGGATGCATTAATCTCCAACTGTTCCAGGAGATGAAGTAATCAGAAACACCCCCTCTTCTTCCCTCAGCCAAACATTCCTCACATGACACTCCAGTTTTAGTTCATCCTTCCTACTTTAGGTATTAGCATTTTAGGAACCATCAGCACAGGGATGGTCAACTCTTCTGACTACACACTATAAACTACAAGGTTCCTGTGGTTCAAATCCAGGTGTTTGCGAAGCTCCAGGCTGCAGGAATGGGGAACCCCAGAGAAGACCCAGGTGGAAAGTGGCACCAAGCACCCTGAGCTCCTCCTCCAGTGCTGAGGGGTGGGTGGGTGCCAGGATGACACATGCCAGGCTCAGAAATCCCATCTGGCTGCCTCCCTCCCACTGACAGGGATCCAGCCTGCTGAACTGGACCGGGATAATCCCACTGCAATCACCTCACATATCCCCAGTGTGAGGATGACAGGAGAGCCACTTGTTGCTGCTGCCCCAGAGACACAAGCTCAGCATCCCCCATGGAAACGACTGCTTCATTGCCTGTATGTTGTGGTTGTTTTCCAAACAGATTGCTTTTCAAAAGTGGTCAGTCTCAAACTCTTCCCAGAATAAATGCTGAGCAAGGCTGAATCTATTCCTAGACATGATTTCAGTCATGTGGTCCACAGGCACAAGAACCTTAAAAATGCTAAAGATGGAAAGTGGAGCAGATGAGACCATTTCAAGACATCAGAAATGGGTCACACATGCTACACACTGAGCTGCTGTCACCGACAGAAAGTGCCACAGAAATCCAGCAATTCCCAGCTTTTAGAAACGACAGGCACCTCTTTTGGGGGCTACATTCCAGTGGGAAGTGTCCCTGCCCATGGCAGGACTTGGAACGAGATGAGCTCTAAGGTCCCTTCCAACACAAACCATTCTGGGATTCTAAACCACATGGAGGGACTGATTTGTCTGCAAAATAACACAGCCAGGTTATGGCTCCAATTTTAAACCTCAGACACCACAGAATGTTTCAGACAAAGCCCAGCACACAGGAGAACTGGAAAGCTTCTCAGTCACCCAGTTCTCACACACAGGGAGAAGCTGCTCAGCTCGTGAGTGGTCATGCTCATCCAAAGGAGGTTTTTCTTTGTATTTAAACAATTCCCCATCAGCTGATCCCAAACTCAGCACATTGATCCCTTCCTGCATGATTATTTGCAGTAATCTGACACAAAGATATTTTGAGTCTATACACAAGTAAGTGGTAACAATAAAATAAACAAATCTTGCTGGGAAATGTCACTGCCTTTATTTAAATTTTTCAGCTTAGTCCACATTATAGAGACAATGTGAGAGCAGCAAAGATAATGCATATATTTTCAGAATATTTATCACCTTTCCTGTGTTTCAGAAGAAATTTGGTAAGGATGCTAATTCCTAAGTTACAAAGACAACAGCATTCATTTTCCTGTTACCAGAAGAACTTTTGCTTTTGGGTCACAGAGCCATTGCTAGTCTGATTTTGATGCTTCACATTCCCAACAGCTTCTGAATGAGGGTTTAGCCAAGATGCAAATTTAGGCACTGAAACAAAACCTGGAATTGTTTTGACAGAAACTGATGGCCCTGTTTATTTTGTGGAAACATCTATGACATACTCAGGGTTTGAAGCTCTCACTGAGCAGCTCTGCCTGAAGCCACAGTTTGCCAGTGCCAGGGGCTTTAAAAAAGCAAAGTGCTCATTGTTTTTTCAAGAAAATCTTTCATCATTCCCCTGCCTAAATCAATGTCCTGTTTCATCCTAATGGGGAGACAGATGGTCACTGGGCAGATTTCATTCCAAAATGACAGCATCCTTCCCATGTAAACCAAACCAAGAACAAAAAGACTTAATGACATCCCACTGACACAAAACAAACTTACCCAGATGAGAGGAAGGAAGAAATCTTGGCAAGGACAGAGATAATGATTAATCTAAATCTTGAAACGATCTTAAATTTGATTTTCCCCACAGTTTCCAACTACTTTATACAGCTCTAAGCATGCTCTTTAATGAGGAAATTCACACGGTTGGCGGCATTAATTAATTAGTGATGTTACCTACTGGAATCACAGACTGGTTTGGGTTGGGAGGGACCTTAAGGCCCATCCAGCCCATCTGCAGCCATGGGCAGGGACACTGTGGGTTTGACCTGTTTTACAAAGAAACCAACACTGATCTCCACTTTTGTTGCAGAGCATCCTCAGCACAGATTTGGGAATGCCACCTAAGAGGCAAACTGCATTTCCCACCTGTGGATGCCAAGAACTGCTGAAACCACTTCAGAAAAGGTTCATCCCTGGCAGTGCCCAAGGCCAGGCTGGACAGGGCTTGGAGCAGCCTGGTCTGTGCAAGGTGTCCCTGCCATGGCTGGGGTGGAATGAGATGGATGTTAAGGTCCCTTCCAGCCCAATTCCATGATTCCATGGTGAGGGGAAGGCTGGCTCCCTGGCTGTGGCACACCTGCCCCCTGTGCACAGCTATGGCCACAATGGTACTCACAGGTGCTCCTGCTGCTCCTCAGAGCTGCTGGGCTTCATCTGACGGGCTGGTGTGTCTGCAAATCCAGCCTGGGAATCCCTGCAGCAGGGAGATTGCCAAGCCTGAAGGAAGGTCTGGCTAGCAGACGTGTAACTCCCATAGCTGCCTGCAGATAACGTGACATTAATAGATCCTGTTAGCACACTGCATCAACACACTGACTCTGAAAATCTGCTGTTTGGTCTTGGAAATTCACTATGAGCTCAAAAAGTAGAGTCCTACTGCACTTAAATGTTTTATAAAGCTCTGTCATAATGAATTAATTCTGATCACATTCGACCTTGTTTGAATTTAACCTTATTTCCAGGTAGCATTTCCTCATGGCATGCACCTCATGTGTTTTTCTTGGAAGCAGAGAACACTAGTAGCTGGGGGCAAAAAAATGGGAAAAATTACTTGAATTAAATTTTAGAAAAACACATGCTTTGCTAAATGAAGTTGACACCAAAATGTTACAAATATGAAGAGAATGGGCAGTCCAGGGGACAAGGAGTGACAACGCCTGAATCCACTGGCAAGCACTCCCCACTGATGCAGGACACTGATGTTAATCCCTGAAACCTCTGCGGGCTGTTAGCACAAACTGCAGAGGGAACATCATAAAAACTGAAAAGCAGAGCACTCTGCGCAGCTCCCCAACCTGGGGTGGAGCTGCGGAGATAGGAATGGCTCTACAGGCCTAAAACAAGACAGGAACGCTCTTCTGTGAGGGCAGGAGGGTGGGATTTTCACAGCGAGAGAAAACACGGGAAACTTCCACTCCCTCCCAGCCGAGCTGTGGCACCCCGGAGGGATCCCGGCTGCTGGGACTCACCTGCCTCAGCCACCGGGTGTCCCAGCGCGGGCAGGGAGCTACACTGGGATCGGGCCGGGATTGGGATCGGGGCCGGGCTGAGGGAGCAGGGCTGAGCTCGGGGCCGGGATTGGGATCGGGACTGGGCTCGGGGCCGGGCTGAGGGAGCAGGGCCGGGCTGAGGGAGCAGAGGCAGGCTCGGTGCCAGGTTCGGGCCGGGCTGAGGGAGCAGGGCTAGGCTGGCTGCCAGGCTGGGTGCCAGGCTCGGCCGGGCTGAGGCAGCAGCCCCGCGCTCCGGAAGCGCTCCCAGCCGCGCCGGGCCCGCCCCGCCCCGTGGCGCCTGACCCGGAGCCGCTCGGCCGCGCTGACGCTGCCTTGTCCCGCCATGGCTCCCAAGGGCGGCCCCGGCGGCCGGCAGCAGTCCGAGGAGGACCTGCTCCTGCAGGACTTCAGCCGCAACCTCTCGGCCAAGTCCTCCGCGCTCTTCTTCGGCAACGCCTTCATCGTGTCCGCCATCCCCATCTGTGAGCGGGCGAGGGCGGGCGGCGGGTCTGAGGGGAGAGGAGAGCCTGGGATGGGGGGACCAGCAACGCTGAGGGGAGCAGGGCATTGGGAAGGGGAGCAGGACATTGGGAATGGGATCAGGACTCCGCACCGCCCATTGCGGGCTCTGTGCCGCTGCTCGCCGCGAGTCCCGAGTCTTGTCCTGGCTCCGAGCCCCGCCGGGTCCTGCTTCTGAGCCGTGTGGGGTTTTAGTTCTGAGCCGTGTGGGATCCTGGCTCCGGGCTCTGCCGGGCCCTGGTTCCAGCCTTGTCTGGCCCGGGTTCCAGCCCTGTTTAGCCCCGGTTCCAGCCCTGTTTAGCCCTGGTTCCAGCCGTGGCTCCAGCCCTGTTTAGCCCCGGTTCCAGCCCCGGTTCCAGCCCTGTTTAGCCCCGGTTCTAGCCCCGGTTCCAGCCCTGTCTGTTCCCGCCCGGCCCCGCTGCAGTTCCCGGCCGGCAGGGCAGCACTGACGTGTCACCCAGCGCAGCTCTGCCGAGCTCTCACAAAGCTCCTTTCAGCATTTCAGCAAAGCGCATTTCCCCGTTCCAAAGGATTTTTAACGCAGTTGAAAGACCCCCCAGGTGATTTTGGAGGAGCTGGCTTTGGTCTGGCAGGGCCAGTGCAGAATTACAGAGCTCGGATCCTGGGTCTCCAGTAAGGGGCGTTTTTCTTGGAGAGAAACCGCTTCAAATACGATTCTTTCTTTTTTTAAGGGCTTTATTGGAGAATATGGCATATGGATCTTGTGCAGTCTGCAGTCCTGTACAGCGTCATGACCCTCATCAGTACCTATCTCGTGGCTTTTGCGTATAAAAACGTCAAGTTTGTCCTCAAACACAAGTAAGTTTGGTGCCTGTTCAAAGTGGAATTGATCATTTAATAATTTAACAAAACCAGCATTTACTAAAGTATTTTTTTATTAATAAGAGTGCCTGAAATGTTACTCCAAAAAGTATTCTGCACAGAAGTATCTCATAATTGGTTTCTGTTGTTCTCTTGTGATTATAGTCAAATCTTGTAAGCCAAGAGTGTGGTGGAACAGCAAATCCACCTTCATTCTCAGGGGGCATTACCACTAATTATGTTTACATTATAAATTATTTATTATATGTAAATTATGTGAGTAATTATTATTATTAGGTCTTGTTGTCCCTTCACCTTGACAAAACTGTCCAGTATCTTGGCTAAGTGTTATTCTTCACTGTAAATAAAAACTCCTGTAATCCCAGGGCTGGGCTGTGGGGTTTTTTTGTTGTTTTTGAAGTGTGACATGAGTGGTTTTATTCACAGAGTAGCCCAGAAAAGAGAAGATGCTGTTTCCAAAGAAGTGACTCGCAAGCTGTCCGAGGCAGACAACAGGAAGATGTCCCGCAAGGAGAAGGATGAAAGGTGATCTCTCTGTCTCTTCCTTCTCTCCCTTGTTGTAGCACTGCCTTAAATGTTATTAAGGGTTTGGATAGGATAGTAGGGACTGTGCTTGGCTGTTTTTTCTGTGTTCTGGTAAGCAGAAGTCCCAGTGTAGCTCTTGGTTCACCTTAAAGCCTTTTCGAGGTGAGTTGCCAAGGGAAGGTCTCAGATGCACTTGGTGCTAAAGGGGATCCCTGCTGGGACTGTGCAAGATGTGAGCTGACAGGTCTTGGGAGCCAAAACCTCAGTCTTCTACAAGCTGAATACAACAAAAGTACTGCTCACTTCATAATGTAGGTGTGCCAGGATGTTCCCTGGATCCCTGGCAGTGTCCCAGGCCAGGCTGGACAGGGCTTGGAGCAGCCTGAGACGGTGGAAGGTGTCCCTGCCATGGCAGGGTGGAACAAGATGAGCTCAAAGGTCTCTTGCAACCCAAACCTTTCCAGGATTCTGTGATATCCATTGATTTAAATATATTTGAAATTTAATCTCTACTTGCTCCTAGAATTCTGTGGAAGAAAAATGAAGTTGCAGACTATGAAGCAACAACTTTTTCCATCTTCTACAACAACACCCTCTTTTTGGTCCTGGTCATCATCGCTTCCTTTTTTGTGCTGAAGAACTTCAACCCCACTGTGTATCCTTTATCCCCACATGGAAACCCCCACAGCCCCACTCCTGGTAGTTGTCACTACTAGCTGTAGTTGTCATGTGGCTGTGGCATTACTCTGGTGGTAAGTGCAGCTATTGTAGTACATCAGCTTAGAATATTGTAACATAAAGATAAGAGGTTACAAAAAAAAAAAAAGTCTCCCAATCACATAAATGTGACATGAAATGTTTTAAACATACAGGATAAGGATACTTGGACAATATACAGAAATTTTAATGGCTTTGTCATTCCCATTGGAATTTGGGAATGAGGTGGCAGCTGATTTTCCTGCAGAAACAGTGTCAGTGTTGGTTGCCAGGAGCTCTTACCTGACAGGATGTTTAGTTTCAGTAACTTCACCAGGAATATCTTTTGTTCCTGAAAGAAATTAGCATTGCAAACAGTGCAGTTAATTCAAGATCTGTATTTATAAAACTTCTAAGAGAGCAGGCTGAACTTCAGGGGTGTCTTAATTCTGAAGATGAGTTCATGCCCTGATTGTGAGCTGTGTTTCTGGTTGCAATATTCCAGCTTTAAAACTACAGAGAAAGACCATTTTAATTCCTTCCTTTTCATAAAACTCCTACTAAATATTTGTACCAAAGAAGTATCTTGAGAATTCTATGTCCTTAACCTGTTCTCCACAGAAACTACATCCTTTCTATCAGTGCTTCCTCAGGACTGATTGCTCTGCTGTCCACAGGATCCAAGTAGACAGAAAATCCACAGCAATTTCTTCCTGTGAGAGGCTTCAGCTGCCATGAAAATGTCTAAGAGTAAAATAGGAATATTTTTTATTTTAGCATGAGGAAAATGTGGGGTGGGTGAATCCTAACTGGTTGAATGATATTTACTTTTGGTATCTTTACACAGTATTTGATATTGGAGTTATTCAGGTTTTTTTGTACTTAGCAAGGAGAAGAAATGGGGTGTGAGGTGTGGGCAGACATCACCTTTCTGCAGCAGCACAGAGGAATTCTGGTGCTGCAGCTCCACCCTGGGTTCTCTCTGCACACAGCTGGAGCTGCAGCACAATTAATTCCCCTGGCAGTTTGGTGAGTGACCTCAGCCAAACCCTCTGAGCATGAAGGAGACAATCCATTTATCATTGTAACTTGAAAAGTTGGAATAAAAAGGAGCTTTTTTGCCATTTAATTTCTTGTATTTTCATTCTTCGTTTTTTAAAAATGGGTATTTTCATATCTAGGTTTGTCAGCTCTTTCTGCATTCAGCAGAGAGGAGACTTTTACAAGTTAACACATTCCTTAGAAGTACTCTTCATTTTTGAGTAACTTGGAGTCAGGACAAAACCCAAATCTCCTAGAAAAACGCTTTTGAAGTGGTTTGAAAGTACTTATTTTTTTTCATTCATCTTCAAAGTTGTAAATAAATAAAAAACCCTGCCAGTTTCCCTGCACAGCTTAAGAAAAATGCTTTAGCTGGCTTTTAATAATGGGTTTATCAGACAATCCTGTGCCTTCTTTTCTGGCTATCACTGGAGCAGCTGTTCAGTTAAATGCCAAACTCTCCTGCTATTAATGGCATTCCAGTTACACATCCTGCCATTACAGACTTGGGATCCTACACAGGGAAGAAAGAGAAAGTTTATAATCAGATTTAATGGAACAATTACTCTGCTAATCTTGGCTTCAAGAAGATTAATGGAAAACAGAGCAAAATGGAGAATGTGAAGAGCAGGAGACAGTAATGGCTCTATTTCTGACAAATTCAAGTACTTTTGGTTGTTTAATACTCTTTAAATTAACTGTTTGCTCTCAAAATACATGGATTTTTCTTTATCCTTTTTGCCTGATTCTTCAGAACTGGAAGGAGACAATTCCAATATGCTGCTGCCTGCCTAGGACATTTTCACTTTCCTTGGCTCAATTCTCAATTTTCACTCAATTCTCCTAAGGGATATAATTGATGTATTTTAGCCTAAGTATTTAGCACACATAAAGCAATTTTGTTTCCCAAACCTCTCTAAACAGCCAGAACCCAACACAAAGCCAGGCTGGCTCCTCTGGGAGCAGCAGGACTTTGATGTTGCTGTTTTCCCTCTGTTCCTCTCAGAACACCCAATACTGAAATTCAAACACTTGAAGAGACAACATTGTTATCCTCACTTTGCTGGCAGGGCGGGGAGGCTCAGGCTGCCCTGGCAGGGCTTTAGCAGGTGTATTTTCCTGTAAATCTGCTGTCTGGAGCAGTGCTGGGAAGCAGCACTTTCTTCTGCTATTACTGTCAGCTCACTGAGTCTTTTATTATCAGCTTTTCATCTCCTTTTAGGGCTTTTTTGGTATTGGCAGTTGCTGAGGCCTGGAGCTTAGTGAGTGTCAGAATTTTCCCAGAGAGAACATTGAGCGCTGACAGCCTGAAACAAAAGCAGGTGGGTGGGTGGGGTGGGTTGTGTTCTGCAAAAAACCTAATCTTGAGCCTTCACAGAAAAGTTTGGAGCTTTTTTTGGTTGGCATTTGGATTTTTGTTTGCTTTTTCAGTTGGGTTTTTTTTTCCTTTGGAGATGGTGTTTGGTTTTGCCCTTGCAATCCCCACTACCAGCTGTAATGATAAAAAATTCATTATAATATACTGAAATTATATTTCTCTAGTCTAATGCTTAAGGTTAACCTAAAGCTGGGCTGCTTGGCCCCACGTTTGAAGGTCTTGCTCCAAGCAAGGGACAATGCCATCTCGTAAAGGAGAAAAAGTTGGGAATGAATCTCGTTTTAATACATTCTTGGATTCCCAAGTACATGAGAAGGGGAAGAGAGAACATTAAATTGTCCCTCCAGAGGGAAGAAATGGAATTAGTCTGCTACAGGGAGGATAATTATATTAAATTAATAAAGCTGTTAACTGTGTAATGGTTGAAGCCTTTGTCAAAATTACCAATAGTTAATTTTCACTGTTGGTAATGCAGCACTGGGGATGTCCCCAGGGCAGGGGAGGTTACACTGGGGAGGGACACCTTCCACTGTCCCAGGCTGCTCCAAGCTCTGTCCAACCTGACCTTGGACACCTCCAGGGATCCAGGGGCAGCCACAGCTTCTCTGGGAATTCCATCCCAGACCTCCCCACCCTCCCAGCCAGGAATTCCTTCCCAAAATCTCACCCCCTTCAGCTTCAGGCCAGGCCTCACCTTAGGGACTTCCAGCAGCACCTTGTCCCCAGAGCCAGCCCAGCTCCCCCACCCCTCCTGGGCACAGCTGGAATGTTTCCCTGGGGAACAGCTGGAATGTCTCACCCCCATGCTCAGCAGAAAGCCCTGCTGGCCCAGAGCAGCTCTGCTGTCAGTAACAGGTCTGCAGCCCTTAGATGCACAAAATGCTTTTATTGTGTCCAAGCAGAATTCCAGTCAGACTGCATTTCTCATGTACAGCAGGAGTCATTTACACACACCACAGCTTCAAATACAGGAGGAGAGCATCAGGAGCTGGGAGCTCTCACCTGGCCCAGGTGAGTGCTGCAGGGAGGAGGGGAATACAAGGGTCCTACAAATACTGTACAGAGCTGAACCCCAGCGAGGAGGGGAGAAATACAGACTGAAATCATAGGAGCATGGTACAGAGCAAATCCATGGGAAGATACAACGAGGTTCTTGAGCTGGGCAAATTAAGATGTAAATTCTTCCTGTCAACTCCTGTAAATGCTCACAAAAATCTGTTCAAAATGCATTTACTTATCCCTGGTTCCAAACCAAGTGAAAGCAGACGTAGCCTTTTGAAGTACATACCTGATTGTTCCTGCAGTTCCCAGCAGCTATATATTATATGTATTTATAGTGTCTAGATCCTTAAAAGCTCCTGAATATTGAAATTTGCAGTAGCTCTGTCTACAAGCAGGCAGAAGTAGAGGCAGGTTTCTATAGATGCAAAACCCAATATTTAATCATGGCTTTCTTGGTTTAAGGTTTATGGAGAAGTAGAACTTTGCAGAGCTGTTGTGTTCAGTAACCTGACATGCGTGTAACACTCCAGGATGCTGCCCAGGAGCACTCCACAGCTGCAAGAGCTGGAAAATTAGGAGCTGAACTATCTAATTTCTACCTAGTTCTCTGTCTTACAGCCTTTATTCGACTACAGAGAAATTCAAAGCTTATATTCAGCATAAAAAAGCAAAGTTTGAGCTTGCCCCCTTCCATCTGTTAACCTGAAGAAACTTTATAGTTGAGATTTCCCAAACGTGGTTTTATTAAAACCTGAAGTTGTATCTGGCTTTTCTTCATTGAAAAAATAGATCTGTACATCCTTCTTTAATTACCAAGTACCTGAAGGTTATAAATGATTTCTTTTTTTTTTTTTTTTTTTTGCTTTACAAGTGTTTTTCACAGCACAAGCATGAGGTGCAAAGAGTAAAGTAAAAATTAATGAACTCGGTCAAGAAGGTAAGAAAATACAAGGTTATTCTTGGTTAGAAGAGAGATCAACTGTGCTTTTAAATTCACTGCAGAGTAGTAGCAAGAGCACACATCTCGAAGGATCCAGTGACAGTAGAGACACCGAGCAGCAAGTGCTGAATGATTCTCATGAGAGTAATTCGGGGCTGTACTGGAGTACAGAGCACTTCTAAACCATGCAGTCCAGGAAATTCATGCATTGCATTAGGATCTGTAGTCCTTCTTGCTGTAGGGCTTGTTGCCCAGGATATTATCTATTTCATTTACAATATGGGATGTCATCTTTGGAAGGACCTGGGGGTGGAAGAAAGTGATGTTTCATTGAGATAGCTCCAAAATGAAACCTAGATTTTATCAGAGCACATTTCCGCTGGGGTTTTTGTGTGACAGATATTAAGCATTGGTCTAATAACTTTCTCCTTCAAAGGAAAAACCACTGGAGTATTTTTACTCAGTGAGGGAATCACAGCAAAGGCTCTCAACTTTATAAGTGGAATATTACTTGGGATACAAGCTGGTGGCAAGGACAGCAGAGCAAGAGATGTGGAAAACAACAAGGAATAATTAAGGTGGGTGCAGGTGACATGTGACAGCACAGAATCTGTCCCAAGTCCTGGAATCACTTGCATTTTCAGACACACAAAAGCTGCTGATGCCACCCTCGTGTCACTGGATGTCTGCAATGCCCCCAAAGGGTGCTAAGTCATGGTGACACCAGAGATGTGCCTGATTAAGGTGCATAAACAGAGCTGGCAGCCAAAACCCCGAGTGTTAGCCCTACTATGAGGAGGAGGAGGGAGCTGAGCAGGGCTGACCCTCCATGGAGGAACACCCCCTGCCCTCACCTGGATGGCTCCGAGGTTCTCGATCAGCTGCTCGGGGTTGGAGGATCCCAGAAGGACAGAGCTCACCCCCTCGTTCCTCAGGCACCATGCTGCAAGAAAGGCACAGGAAGGTCAGGAGCAAAGGAGGAGTGACACAGCCTGGCTCCAGACCCTAACTTCTGATGGACTCTCTGTCTCTGCTTGAAAATAATCACATTATTTGTTTCAACTTTGCTCCTCTGGCACTCTCAGGAGGAAGAAGCAGGGATCAGATAAACCCCACAGAGCTCCCAGCATCCCACCTGAGCCTGGGCTCTGCCCCAGCACTTGTCATACTTGTGGGGTTTGGTTTTTCCATATCACAAGGATTCACTGCTGAACCAGGGATCACCTTCTGACAGATGTTTTATTTTCCAGCCTCAGCTCTCAGCAGCATGAAGATAATTATTACAAAAGAGCCCCAAAAGTAATTTTGATCAGGGTACTCTTGTCTGTCAGCTCAGCACCCCAGAGGTGATGGCTTCACGTGGGATGGGAGTGCCCAGGGAAACAGGCAGGTGGGACTCTTGGGGATGCCCAAGGTACTCTGACCCTGCCAGTCACAGGCTGCTGGTGCTGCTGGAAACAATCCTGGTTTGGGTCATTGCTGCCCAGAGAAGCTGTGGTGCCTCTGGATCCCTTGAAGTGCCCAAGGCCAGGCTGGATGAGGCTTGGAGCAGCCTGGGATAGTGGAAAGTGTCCCTGACCATAGCAGGGGTGGAACAAAATGGGCTTTAAGTTCCTTCCTAAACCAAACCACTCCAGGATAAACATTTATGCATTTTAAATAACAAACACATCTCTAGCTACAGGCCGAGCCCAAACCACGATGCAAAGACAACACATTTTCTCTGCTAGCCCTTCCCAAGCCCTTGCTGACCCCTGAGAGGGCCAGGAGCAGCCCTGTTGGTGTCCAGCTGTGCAGGGACTCACCAACAGCCAGCTGTGGCAGCGTGCAGCCGAGGCGCTCGGCGATGGGGGACAAATCCTTCAGCTTCCCCTGCTGCTTCCTGCCCTCCTCGCTGATGATCTTCTCCTTCAGCCACTGGTAGCACTGCAGAGCAATCACAGCACGGCAGGCTGTCAGCTTTCATCCCCCAGAAGGGGAAGTTGGAGGCAATTTATAATTATAATCTATAAATATATAAATAGCAGCACTTGAAAAGCCACGTCCAACCCCGAAGGTCGTGGAGGCTGAGTGACACAAAGCTTGGCTACCCAAAGCAATGAGGGCAGGACCAGAATGTCTCCTATTGGCCTCATCTCTCTAGTTTTGTTCTTATTCACAACCTGGAATCTCCTCCATTTTCTTTTTGGACCCATAACCCCCAGTAAGAATAAAATCAGGATAACTGTGGAGCAGCCAAGTTGTGGTGACACCAGAATGCCAAAACCTGTAGGAGGGGGCAGTCCCCAGCAGCCCATGAAACCTGTGGGGCTTCAGTGGGCTTGCCCTGGGCCTGGGGGGGTCTCTGGAGGGACACTGGGACCACTGGGGGGACACTGGGACCACTGGGGGGAATGGGAACGGGACTGGGAGGCTGAGCACCCCCATGGTGCCCAGGAAAATGATGTCCAGGTCTGTCTGACCTATGTTGTTCAGGGGCCTGGAAGTGGCAGCAGCTGCATCCTTTCATGGTTGGACTCCACGGTCTTGGAGATCTTTTCCAGCCTTCATTTCTCCAGGATTACCATCAGCAGGAGCCTGGAGCACCACAGAGCCCCTGGCTTGTGCCTCCAGCTCTGTGATGCCCACCAGTGCAGGGTAGTGATGCCTGCAGCATCCCTCTGCACCCCAGTGCTGCTCCAGCCCCAATCCTGCCCCAATCCTGCCCCAATCCTGCCCCAAGCCCCTCTCAGCCCTCAGCTCCCTGCGTGGGGAACCTGAGCTCCTCCTAACCCAGATTCTCCTGCTCTTTGGAGTGTGGTTGCCAGAGAAACCGAGCTGATCCCTCACCACGCAGCCCAGCCTTCTCAGAAGGAGACTTTTCCCCTTTGTTGTTTTCCTGCTCTCACAAAAGCAGCACAAGATCTCAAACATGGGCAAGCAATACCTTGAGTGAAGCCCTTGAGCTTTCAGGGACCCCATTGCCATATTTCCCTGAGATGATCCCACAGGCCAGGGGAGACCACGTCATTGCTCCCACCCCTGCAGAGGAAACAGAAAAAGGGGATTTTAGGGGACTGGGACAAATCAGAGCTGTGGCAAAAATAGAACTTTCTGTTAAAAACTAAAACTGGAGCGAACTAACTGCTGCTTGTTTCTGTTGCAGCAGAACTTGGTGTCTTCCAGGAAGATGCTGCTGATGCCCTTAAGGGTATTGAGGATTTATTTAACTTAATGGGCCACATGAATCTCAGAGAGCAAGAAGCAGCCAAGGCAATTAATACTTAATATGTTCATTAATATACTTCATTTATTAGTACATAGTATGAAGCAGTACTTCTTTATCAGAGGCACAGTAAGCTGATTTTTCTTTCAGGTCACTAGACAGAGACTTGGCTTTGCCATTGGTCCCACCTGGAGCCCCAGGTCACCCTGCTCTCCATTCCTCCCTGGGAATGCCTGAGCCAAAAGGCACTGCAGCCTCAGACTCACCGATTTTGTGATACAGTTCTGGCAGCTGCACCTCCACCTTCTCCCTCTGGAAGAGATGATACTCAGCCTGCTCACACACAGGTGGGATCATGTTAAACTGCCTGGCCACAGAGTAGGCTTCCTGCAGAGGAGAAATCCACGGGAAAAGCATTTCAGCAAATGAAAATATCCTGCAGGACACACAGGCAATGTTCTCTGAGCCAACAGGAGGTGGCCAAGGCAAGTCTCGCTGTCCCTGGGCAGGGGAAGTGGGGACCAGCAGGATGCTCCAATGCTGGCATCCCCTGCAGTCACAGCCTGGGCTGGAAGGGACATTAAAGTCCATCTCATGGACTGGGATACCTTCCATGGGCCAGGCTGGCCACGAGCACTGCTACCAAACTGAGACTTGGCTTCAGCCAAACCGAAATAACACAAACCCAAACAAACCCCCCAAATAAACCCCCAAACATCAACCCACCTCCTACCAAACACCAGGCTCATTCCAGGCCAGGCTTTTACATTATTTGGGGCTGGAATGCTGGCTGGAGTGAAAGCCCAGCATGCCCAGGGATCCCTCAGCTCCCAGGCTGCCTTACCATGATCTCCATGGCGCTCCAGCGGGACGTTCCCCAGTACATGGCCATGCCCTGGTTGATCACATGGGTCATTGCTCGCACGATTTCTACAGCAAGGCAGAAAAAGCAGCGTGAGAGGTGCTCAGGAGCTCCATTTCCAGCCCCAAATCCACTTCCAAACGCCACACACACTGCCAGTCCTGAGCACTGAGCACTGCTCCTGCTGTGCTCTCCTGGGCGATTGTGGCTGCAAAAGTATTTTCAGTGCACACGTCAAGACAGTGACCCTGCAGCTGGTTAAAATCTGCTTTTCCCGCTGGCTCCTGTATACCACAGCCTTGGGGGAACATTTCTTTCAGAACGTAACACAAGAGGGCAGCACAGTGGAAAAATAAACTTCGAAATAAATGCTGTTTATTTTAAAATTTGCTTCCTGGAAGCACACAGCTGGGTCTGCTTCTTTTTCCCAGGAGTGCTGGGGGCAAAGCTGCAAAATTGGATGATTGAATCCCACACCACCAAGGGCCCTGTCACCCTCAGGTGTCACCTCTGCACAGCCCAGCACAGCAGGGCTGTCCTTTGGGGTCTGGAAGCTTGCAAGGCTACACACAGCAAGACAGGATCTTGGATTTCACCCCTCAGACCTCTGCTGAGCAGCCCTGCCTCCCTGGGGGTGAAAAAACCCTCATCAGTTTTCGTTTAATGGAATTACGGAATATTTTAGGTTGCAAGTGACTTTAAAGATCACCCCGATGGGCAGGGACACCTTCCACTATCCTAGGTGGCTCCAAGCCCTGTCCAGCCTGGCCTTGGCCATTCCAGGGATCCAGGGACATCCACAGCTCCTCTGGGCACCCTGCTGCCTGCACCTCAACCCAAGCTGCCTTTCCCATCGCAGCATTCTCGTCCTACTTAGGGAAGCCAAAAGCAGCAGCCTGGCAGCGAGGAGGGTTTGGTGCCAAGCTGGGCGTTGCTGTGAATCCTCTGCAGGCTCTGACAGGCAGCTCGGGGGGTGAAGCTCCATTTATAACCTGTCATTCGTTTGACACACAGACCTGCCTTAAACCCAAACAGAAATCCACTTCATCCGAGGGAATGAGGGAAAGGAAGGAAAAAGCCCAGGCAGCATTAAAGCCAGTGCTGGGATGTAAAGGAAACTTCCATTTCTTTAAAAAAATATATAGATTAATTTCTCTGAAGTGCAAATATAGAATCAAAGACTGGTTGGGGTTGTAAAGGACCTTAAAGATCATCTATTTCCAAGCCCTTGCCGTGGGCAGGGACACCTTCCACCTGACCAGGGCTCCAGGATACACAAATGAGCTATTTCAAGCTTCCCCATCTGAATATTTAATTAAAAACTGTTTTTCATTTCCTACCCTCCTCAATCTAAGCCTGTAAGTGATCCTTCCCTTCCTCCCTCCCTGCTCAGTGGCTTCTCCCTGGGTTTAGTTTTCTATTTTTGCCCCTCCACCATTTTGGCATTTTGCAAAACATTTCGTCACACGCCTCTTACACATCTCAGCCTGTGCTTGTTTTCATTTCTCCCACCTCTACTCCTTTAAAAAAAAAAACAAAAACCACCCAAGTCAACTCTGAAAATGTAAGAATGTATGTATATATATATATATATATATATATACATTCTTGTTTACAGAGCCAGGGGATGGCGATGGGGTTTGGGAAGAGCACAGCCTGGCTCTCTTGGCCAGCTGGATGCCCAAATGGCAGCACTTAAGAACAGCAGATTTTTTTTTTGTTTTAATATAAATCAATGCTTCAAATCCCAAATAACAGCCCCTGGCAGCATAATAATAATTTTGAAGTAGCTTAAATCTCCCTGGTAGGAAGGTTGTCGCCTCCCCTTCCCTGTTTGCCAGGGCTGTGCCTGGGTACACTGTGGGCACCTGGCATTGTGGCCATGGGGGTCACACCAGGGGACACCAGGGACTCTCCTTTCCAGCTGCACTCACAGAAAAGCCCCTTGGGATGAAGAAAAAGCATCTGCTTGCACAGGAGGGGGATGAGATCTCCATCTGAGTAATGAGGCACAAAACACACGGGAGTTCTGGAAAGGATGGATCCTTCCCTAATCTGTCCCCAAGGTCCCTGATCTGTGGGGTGGCACAGGGTGGCAGGGACACCCCACAGAACCCCAGGGAAGATGGTTAGCCCCTCACCCCTCATCCCCCTGGCTGGCAGATCCCAGCCTGGCTCTGGGATGTGGGGAACACAGCCAGACCCACCTGCAATGAGCTTCCCAAGGTGCTCACCTCCAGCTGCTCCCTGACTCCAATATTCGCTGCTTTTACAGTGGAAAACTATTTTAATTTGCTAGGAGACCTTTAAGAACATTAAATACATTTCAGGGGTTTAGGTTAAGCAGCTTTGCCAGGTGCTCTGGGGCTTGGAGTCACGGAGAGCACAGAAATCCCTATGGAATGTCATCTGCTGCATTCCCCAGGGGAGGAACAGAGCCTGGGCAGCCTGGGGAGGGAAGGGGATCTGCTCTGGCTGGGGTGGAGCAGAGGAGGATCTCTGAAGGGGAATCTCTCTGAGCTGCTCCACTGCTGCTGCTGCCCACAGGCACTTGGCAGCAGAGAGAGTCTGAGGGACAGAGGACAAACCCCACCTCTGAGGACAAACCCCACCATTGAGGACAAAACCCACCTTTGAGGACAAAGCCCACCTTTGAGGAAAAGCCACCTTTGAGGACAAAGCCCACCATTGAGGACAAAACCCACCTTTGAGGACAAAGCCCACCATTGAGGACAAAGCCCACCATTGAGGACAAAGCCCACCTGCAGCAGGCAGAGATCCCAACAGGACCATGCCAGGTTGGAGCTGTGCCCCCTGCACACCGTGCTGGCTGCTCCAGCAGGACCCACAGGTGGTGCCACCAGCAGGGAACATTTTAAGGTCACCTTGTCCTTCAGCAGTGGCTGCCTCACCCCTGGCAGTGTCCAAGGCCAGGCTGGACAGGGCTTGGAGCAACCTGGGACGGTGAAAGGTGTCCCTGCCCAGCAGGGGCTGCAATAAGATGAGTTTTAAGGCTTCTTGCAAGTCAAAGCACTGCCTGGTTTCCTTGTGGGGGAAGCTGAGGCGTGTGTGGTGCTGCAGCAGGGATGGAGCTGCTTGGGAAGGCAGCACAGCACCGACAGATGGCCCAGCAGATGCTCTGGGATGGAAGTGGCTTAGTAGGTGAACCATAAAACAGGCAGGAAGAACATGGGAAGTGTCTCCACCACGCCATTCACAATAAAAATGTCCCTTTTTTCACCCTGCCCGAGTCTCAGCGAGCACCACAGCCTGTGCCTGGCTGCCAAGGCTGGCACTGCCAGCAGGATCCGCCCAGTCTGGAGCTGGGAATGCCAGCATCAGTGACAAGTGACCGAGCACAGGGGTCACTGCTCCCTCCTGACACAGCATGGCATCCTCCTGCTCCTCAGCAGCTCCTGAGAGCTGCACTGCTCCTCAGACCCAGCCAGTCCTGACCTGGAGCTGCTGGCACCCCGTGGCACCCACGGGTCACCCTGGTGGCACAGCCCTGTGTTCAGGTGGCACAGCTCCTGCCATCCAGCTCCAGCCCTGTTTGATTGCCATTCCCCCTGACATGGCTAGCTGCCTCAAATCCAGACACAAACCCACTGCACCTGAAGCAATCACAGAAAGGAAATGCTCCAAATGTTAAAGCCACTGCTGGGGCATAAAGAGAACTTCCATTTCCTTCCAAAATGTAAATTCATGGCATGGCAGGGCAGACAGAGAAACCTCAGGTTGGGAGAGACCTTAAAGACCATCTAATTCCACCCCTCTGCCGTGGGCAGGGACACCTTGCATGGTCAGGATACCACAAACCAGATATTTCCCATTTCAACTGCCCCACCTGAACATTTAATCCCAAAGTGTTTTTCATTTCCTGCCCTCCCCGGTGTAAGCCCTTAAGGCAGGATCAGGCACGTTAAACCCTGCAGTCCAGCCCACCCACCTTCCATGGGGGTGTTGTTGTCCGGCCGGTTGGCAAACACCACATCCACATATTCCAGCTGCAGCCTCTGCAGTGAAGCCTTCAGCCCTGGGGGGGGAGAGCAGAGACAAGGACAGGCAGGGTCACAGGGAGGCACAGAACAGAGCCAGAATGGGACTCAAACACAGCTGGGGGTTAAATAGATATATTTTTCATATAGATACACATAACCACGTAGGATATGAGAAGGATGCTGAATAATGCTCTCCCGTGTCACTGCACCATATGAAGAAGAAAGTTTGGCCAGAGCCCTTCCTTCCACAAGGATGTGCTTTATTTCAGAATTCCTGAGGTCTGGGCTGACCAGCAGTGCCCATGCCAGCCTGGCAGAAGCAGCTGCCAGGGACTATTTCAGTGCCCTGCTCCTGTTTGCAGTCAATTCAATCTAAATTTTATCACAGAGCCCTTCTGTGGCTGCAGTGGCAGCTCCTGATGCCCAGGGGACATTGTGGGGACTCAGTTCCAGAGGGAAGGACGGTGGCTCTGGAGGAATTCTCATGAAGAGAAGGTAAAGCATCAAGGAGGGCTTGACCTTGTCAGGGGATTTTGGCAGAGCAAAAATCTTTGCAGTTCAGTCCCTAAATGCCCAGGTTTGGAGAGCCTCCCTGGGAGGATGTGATGGGAGATGGCATCAAACCCCTACAGATATATTTATATATCTGTGGATGAGTGTATGAGAGAGGGCGAGCAGAGGATGGGCATTTTATCCATCTCAAAATTCAGCAAACATTTTCAGCCTGCTCTATTTTGACTCATTCTTCATGAACATTCATAAAAACATTTTGTTCTTGGGAAAATTTGTAGAAAATAACTTTAAAATCCTCTTCTCTCTCTCATGCACATATATATATATATGTATATATTTATATAAAATAACTACCATTGACCTTAACATTATTTGCTGGGTGTTCTGTGAAATTATTCCTACTGCTGCCAGAGTTTTTCTGTCATTTCACGAAGCAGCTCCACAAGAAATGGCAAATGGATGGGTTTGGAGTGCCTGTGACACAGCTGCCACCTCACAGAGGCTTATTCAGATGAAAATTCAACAACATGTTGCTACAAAAAAACTTTCTCCAGCATTACCTGGCTGGGAAAATCACATCCCATCACAGCTGGATCCTGCCAAGTCTCCATGATGGAAACTCTCTGGCAATGCCAGGGGTGTGAGCTGATCTCTGAGCTCCAGGGATGCTCCTGGGCAGGAGCAGGAAGGAGGAGGATGGACAGAGCCAAGCTGCACCCCAGGGAGAGGCTGCTCTCCCCACACTGATCCCCCTGCCCTGGGGCTCCCCTGGGGTTCAGCTCTGGACTTCCCAGGCTGCCAGCACCCTGGAAGGAGGAGCTGCTGCCCCAGAGGATTCCATCTCAGCCCAGAGGATTCCACCTCCAAGTGGCCCAAAGAGCAGGTCCTGCACACCCTTGGGAGCAGAAGGCACAGATGGGTCACACAGTGACAGCAGGGAGGGGTGAGTCCTGCCTGGCAGCTGGGCACCCCTGGATGCCCTTCCTGGGCTGGTTCACCCATCGTTCTGCAGAGAGCAGCCCCAGCCCTGCCCTGCTGGCTGGGAAAGCTCGGGAGCTGCAGGATGCTCCAGCACCACGGGCAGGCAGCCCGGGCTGGCTCTTCTCAAAGGGACAAGGTCACGGCTGACACTGCCGAGCTGGGAGCTGATCCTTCACTGCACTCTGCTCCTGGGCACTGCTCTGCCTGTGTCTGTGGGCTGAGCTGTGCCCAGAGCCCCGCAGAGCCAGCTCTGGATCCACCCCGAGCACACACGGGAAGGTTTGTTAGGTGGATAAACAGAACACTCTGTTCGTGCTCTCCCTCCCTCCCTCCCTCCCTCCCTCCCCTGCAGTCACACATCCAAAAGGACACAGAAAAGCAGTGGGAAAGGGAAGAGGAGCAGGGATTTGGGTGAATAAGCCCCAGGGATGAGTAAGGCAGAGCTCGGTGGGATGCAGATCCACGGAGCCAGGTGAGGGTGGGCAGCAAAATGGAGCATGGAGAAGGAGCAGCCCCAAGAACAAACCCCAGCTGGGCCCTGGCACCCCTCCAGAGGCTACTTCTGCAGGCTGACATCATGCCCACATCCTCATCCTCATCCCCCCAGGCTCCAGAGCCTGTCTGGCACACAGGGCAGAGCTGGGCTGTCCCGAGAGCAGCTCCCCAGCAACCCCACAGCCAGCACGGGATGGAGGGCCAGGGGGGCTTTGTGTGCAATTCACCTGCTCACACTCCTCCAGAAGAGCCAAAATTAACCTTTGGTGCATTTTGGGCACTTCAGAGCCAAGTCTGGGAATTGTTCTCCATGGAAATGCCCAGGGAGCAGTGGGATCAGACAGCCCCAGCTCGTGGAGATCCCTTGCCCTGGGAATGCCACCCCACAGCCCCCTGAGCCCCAGGCACAGCCAGACCCCAGCCCACCTACCTTCAATGATGTGTTTTCTGGAAAGGCCTCTCTCTGTCTCAGCTCTGTGAGGGAAGAACAGGAGCACAGCTGGGAGATGCCAGCAGTGCCAGACATTGCCAAGCACTGACTTGTGTCCTGATTTAGACATCCCCAAACTCATGGAATGACAGAGGGGTTTGGGTTGGGAGGACCTTAATCTCATCTTGTCCCACCCTTGCCATGGCAGGGACACCTTCCACTGTCCCAGGGTGATCCAAGCCCTGTCCAGCCTGGCCTTGGACATTGCAGGGATCCAGGGGCAGCCACAGCTTCTCTGGGAATTCCATCCCAGCCCTTCCCACCCTCCCACCCAGGAATTCCTTCCCAAAATCCCATCTCTCCCTGCCCTCTGGCAGTGGGAAGCCATTCCCTGTGTCCTGTCCCTCCAGCCCTTGTCCCCAGTCCCTCTCCAGCTCCCCTTTAGGCACTGGCAGGATCTCCCAGACCTCCCCAGATCCTTCTCTTCTCCAGGTGAAGAACTCCAACTCCTTAAAGCTCTTGGCACAGTAAACCAGGACAGTGAGAGCAGCAAACCCCCAGTGCTGTTGGCCTGCCCTGGCTCAGGGCTGGAGCACAAACACCAAACAGTCACTGTCACACTTACTTGCCACCCCAGTACAGCTTTGTGGTTATCACCAAACTGGACCTCCTGCAAAATGAGGAGAAAAACTAATATTTAAAAAGCATTAAATTTAAAATATTAGTAAAAATAAAAATATTCAATTTAAATATTAGTAAAAAATACTATTTAAAAAATAGTAATGATGTAAGTAACCAAGCAGGTTGCAGTGCTATTCCCTCCTGCTATCCATGGCCAGTGCTTCTCATTACCATGCAGCTTCCCAAGAGTTGTTAAACTCCAGTGTGATACATCTGGATTAATCTATAAACTCCTACATGATATTAAATCAGCACCACCCAAGGTGAGAAGTTCATAAAATCAGGGGGTTTATAAATTTATAAAAACAGGGATTGCCATAAGCCAAGGGGTCCTGTTTGTTTGGGGGGCAGGGAATGCCAGACTGTACCTCCAGCCCTTCTTCTTCAGGATGTTCCCCAGGATGACCTCAGCCCTGTGTGGGAAGAGCTCAGCGTGAGGGAGGCAGAGGATGCTCAGTGCCACTGCCACTGCCACCATGGCCACACGCCACTGCCACCACTCCACCATGGCCAGCACTGCCACTGCCACCATGGCCACCACTGCCACCGCCACCACGGCCACCACTGCCACCATGGCCAGCATTGTCACTGCCACCATGGCCACCACTGCCACTGCCACCACTGCCACCATGGCCAGCACTGCCACTGCCACCACTGCCACCATGGCCACCACTGCCACTGCCACCACGGCCACCACTGCCACCGCCACCACGGCCACCACTGCCACTGCCACCATGGCCACCACTGCCACCATGGCCACCACTGCCACCATGGCCACCACAGCCACCACCCAGCCCAGTGCCCCAGTGCCCCCAGCTGGGACAGATCCTCCCTCCGCCACCCCAAAGCCTTTTCCCCAGCCCAGCCCATCCCATCCCCAGTCTCATTTCTCACAGATTGCTGTTTTCCCTCATCCCACAGAGGCTCTCAGGGTTTTAGCTCAGCTGCAGTCAGAGTTGTTCCCACTGGGATCTGTGCCTGGAGCTGTCACAGCCCCCAGCCTTTCATTCAGATGTGCACAGAATTTTCTCTTTTTCGGGATATTTTTCTCCCTGTGCCAATAGCAAGTGGCACAAGTGATGCACTCCAGCCTTTGCTGGGTACAAGAGGCTTCGGGTTAATTTATTTGGGTTTATTTTATGAGAGCTCCAAATATAAAGATTTTCCTGTCCCAGTCAGGGATAAAATGGTTTTCCAAGCACACCCAGAGCCCAGTCCATCAGCAGGGAGGAGCAGAGACCCCAGGGAAGCCCAGGGAAGAGGTTGGCAGCAGCCCCAGTGACCCTTCCCAGCCATCCCAGGCTGGACACTCACTTGCCAGCTGCATACACCTCGGCTGTGTCAAACAGGTTCACTCCACTCTCGTAGGCAATGGTCATCAGCTGCTCGGCCACCTGGGCAGGCAGGGACAGGGGACAGGTGACAAACACAGCAGGGAAAATCCCACCCCGGGAAAAGCCCACAGCAGCCTTCAGCAGGGCCAGGAGGGGTGTGACAGTCCCTGCCCAGGGGACACCTCTGACAGGCCACCCAGGCAGGGAGAGACACCAAAATGTGGATTTACACCAACTGCCCTTGGGCCCAGCAGGGGGGGAATTCATCTCCTCTCCCAGGAGCTTTCCATCAGGAAGGCAGCCAAGAATTTAATAATTTAATTTAATTTAATAATTACAGGAGATGCTCTGCAAATCCAGAGGTGAGCACAGAACGGGGGCAGTGGAATATCCTTCTGGCTGCCTGGCAGGTTGTGCTGCAGCTCTCCAGAGATGCCATGGGGTATGGAAATGCCTGAAGGTCATTTTGTGGGATTCCCAGAGAGTCCCAGGGCTCCTGCTGCACCCAAGGGGCTGAAAGCTCAGCCTGCTGAGGGTGACATTGCTCCAGGACAGCCCTGGGAGTGTCCTGCTTTGCCATGGGTGACCAATGTGTATGGAACTATTCTGAGCAGGGAGGACAGGAGAACCAGGGGCAAACTGATCCCCAAAACTATCCCCAAACTGTCCCCAAAAAGCCTCAATTGACCATCAAAACATCCCTCAGTGCCCAGAGATGGGATCAAATCTGCTGATCCACAGAATCAAAGCTGCTGATCCACCAGGAGAGGCAGTGATACCACGAAAGACCAAGTGAATTTAAAGGAAACACCCTTTGATTCAGGCTCCTGGGCTCTTTTCCTCCTGCCAGAGTCCTTTTGGGTTACTCCAGGTCCTGGGGGAGGCAGCTGCTCTGCCCTGGCTCTCCCATCTGTGGCACACCTGGCTGGAGCTCAGTGCAGCTCAGAGCTCTGGGGTGATTCCCTGGCATCAGGAGCCATCTGCTCCTGGGAAAAGCCCCCAGGAAACCTGAGCTCATTTCCATTGGTTTCACCTCCTTTTGTACCAAATAAATCACTTTTGTAAGGCCAGCCCTGCCTGTATTTATCACTGTTGCCCACTACATCCACAACACAAAAATAGTTCCCAATTTCTGCCCCAGGAATGGTGCCACTGCCAGGGGGAAGGAGGGGACATTGCTTTGGACAGCACGGGACAGGAGGTGGCTCTGAGGGATGGATGGAGCTCAGCAAATATTTAAAAACCATTAATGTTAATTCTCTTTGGGAATAAATGGGTTTACAGTGGGGTGAGCTGGCTCTGATCTCTGGAAATGTCAGTTCACTGGGAGCTGTGGCAGAGCTCTGTGCAGTGACTCCCTGCTGTTTCTCTACACAGGAAGGTTCCAGGAGCCACAGTAGCATTTATAAATATCCCAGGGTGGGGTTTGTGTCATGCTTAGAGCAGCACTCACCTCGTCTGAGATCTGACCTCCGAAGGTGACCCACGTCCCTGGAAACACAAAACAGTCTGTCACCACAAGAGGGTTTTGACATCAAAAATGGGATTTCAGCACAATTCTCCTCGGGGTTGAATGGGTTTCCAGTGGGGTGAGCTGGCTCTGAGAGCTCCTGCAGGCACACAGGACAGGGCTGGCACAGGGAGCTGGGTGATGCTGTGGTGCCAAAATACAGAGCTGGGTTGGAATAATGGAATGGTTTGTGTTGGAATAGACTTTAAAGATCACCCAGTGCCACCCCTGCCCTGGCAGGGACATCTTTCACTGTCCCAGGTGGCTCCAAGCCCTGTCCAGCCTGCCCTTGGACACTTGCAGGCTCCAAAATCTGAAGCTTTTTGCAATCCAGAGTTCATTTTCCAAAGCTTCAATTTGACAAATTGGAAAAAATTCCTGATGCTGCCACAACACGTCATTTGGGGAATGAAAGTCTCCTTAACTCTGTGCTTCAGCATTTAGCATCCTGCAAGTCGAAATCAGAATCAAAGAAAGTCATGGCAAAAAGAGAAATATTTCTTCTGACAGGAAGATTTCCAACCCAGAGTGACTTTTCCCTGGGAACTTTTCCATGAAGCCAAAGTCCAACATCAGCACAGCCCAGGGACAGTGATTTCCCTGCATTGCCTCCTAAAGCAGCTGCAGTTTAGGCTCACTTGCTGACTCTGGTCTATTATTAGGAAAACTTGGGGCATTATTTCTTTATGATCATTGCTTAAAAAAAAAAAAAAATTTAAAATATCCTGTGATGGAAGCAGCATGTGGATTTAACTGCATCACAAAATAGTTTGGTTGGAAGGAACCTTTAAAGGTCAGCTGGTCCAACCCTGAGGAACATTATTTCCTATATCTATTAGATTTCCTATGGATATATTTATTTTAGGAATACATACTTCCCAAGGCAGTGGGAGGAAGGGGCAGCAGGAGCTGAGGAAGCAGCAGATCCCACGTGGGACACAACTGAGACATCCCTGCTGCTCTGAGCTCAGCATGGCCAGCAGTGCCAGGGCAGTGCCAGGGCTGTGCCAGGGATGTCACAATGTCCCTTCCATCCCCAGCACAGCTTCCTCCTCACCCTCCTCAGGAGCTCCACAGAAAATCAGAGCCATTCACTGACTGCATGGCTCAGAGCTCACCCAGCTCTCTCAAAACTCTCCAAAACTGAAAATTCTGACATAGATGGATGCTTTAAGGAGGGCAGAGGGGTTCAGGCTGCTCCAAGCTGGGAAATCCAGTGGGATTTCCCCCTCCCTGGCAGTGTCCAAGGCCAGGCTGGATGGGGCTGGAGCAGCCTGGGGTGGTGGAAGCTGCAGGGTGAGTCTGAGCAGGACAGACTGCAGTGCCAGCCAGGGGCAAAGGGCTGATGCTGCACAGGGGCAGAAATTCCTTCCTCCCTGCCTGCCTGCACTTGGAAAGACCCAAAATCTGCTGCCAGCCCCTCATCAAAGAGGTCTGGGATGTGAACCCAGAGCAGAGCAGAAGCAGAGCAGCACCTGCTGCTCCTGCTCAGGCAGCTTTGATCAGCCCTGCTCAGAGCACAATCACTCCCATCAGCTCTGCCAGGAGAATCTTGCTCTCTTTCCCTCAAAAAAAAGGTCAGTCTGAATTTTTTAATACGTCAGGTTGCTTTGAGTGCAAATAAAGCTATTTAAAGATGCACGGAGTGTGAGTTCAAACTGAAGCTCCTGATTTCCTGCAGAACAACCCAAGCTGGAAAAGCCACATTTGCCACAGATCAGAGACGAAGTGGAAATTAAATAAATGAGCAAAGAGCAGACATTTCTAGCTAATTTTATATTTTCCTCTGCTCTATAAGGACAACAATGGGGCAGGAGCTACCCCTGCTACACCTTGCTGCCTACAGACCTCAGGAGAGGAATTTTCTCTTGTTATTGGAGCTAAAATGCTCTGGTCCTGCACAACAAAGATAAAACTGAAACCTGTTTTCATTTTATCTTTAAGCCTCTTCACACAGGTAAAAATATAACCAAATGAAGCCTGATTTCCATGTTAAAGCTTTGGAGGTGTTATTTTTACAGGAATACATTAAAATGTGTTTGTACCAAAAAATGGGTTGAGACTGTTTATCTCAAAGTGATTTTTTTTTTTTTTTTGCATAAGCAGCACACAGGTGCACAGGTGAGGAGGAAGGGAATGATTTATCCTCCCCTTGGAGTGCACATCCTCCCTGGAATTTACCTTCTGACACAAACCACGTCCCACTGAGTGACAACATGCTCAGGGCTTTGGGCACAGGGAGTGGGAATAAAGCACATTAAAGCACCTCCAAGCTCTCTAAATCTCTTTAAATGCAGGCAATAAATATCTGTGGAATTGGATATCCCTGCCCAGGATCCACCTGTGCCCACCCTGTGCTCCCCGAGCCAGCTGGGACAGGGAGCATCCCACTTCCCTGGGAGCACATGGAGAATCCAAGGGGTCTTTTTCTCCGTGATATTTGGGAAAACCAGGCAGGGAGGCAAGTTTTGGCTGAGCAAGGTGATCTGGAAAGGATCAGCTGTGGCTGGGGAAGGGTTTTGGGACAGGGGACAGGAGCAGGGAAAGCACCACAGGCACAGCAGAGGCTCACACAGGCTGCTCAGCTCCCTGGGGAAATTGAAAAAAACAAAAAGGCAAAAAAAGCACAAGGCACATTTGGCATTTCAAACAACAGCCAAGGATGATTCACAACCTCAGCCAACACACCCATTCTGCAAGAAAAATACACTGGAGAAAGACATATCTTTTAAATTGCTCCTTTTCCCCTTTCCAGGTCCCTGTCTCTCTTGCCTATCCCAATTCACAGTTTAGAAAGACATCCCCTGCCCCACTCCTGCCCCTTGCCCATCACCCTGCTCCCTTCTGCCTGGAAAAACAGCTTTCCAGCTGGACATCCTCACCTCCAGCAGGAATTCCTGCACTCAGCCCAGCTTTGGCTGTTTCCCTCCCCCCTGAGCCCGGCAGGGTGTGTCTCTCAGTGCCAAAGCAAACCCCAGCCCTGGGCAGTGGCACTGCCAGCAGCAGTGTCACCTCTGCGGGAGGACAGGCTGAGCCCTCAGGCTGTCCCTGCCAGCCCTGGGTGTCCCTGTGCTGCTCCTGCAGAGACAGAGCCAAGGGAGCTCTGCCTGTGACTCTGAGCAAAACCTTTCCCCAGAGCAAAGGGCCAGAGCAGCACCTGACCCCTCTGGGCTCACAGAACACCAAATTTCACAGCCAGCTGAGAGCTCAGGGTGTCCTGACAGCAGGGATTGCTGGCTGGGGAAGGTTTCTCCTGTGCTGTCACAAATGGGGCTGGTTTGGGGATGGCTGCCTTTGTCCTGCTGGGCTCCTTGCAGTCAGGGCTCATCACCTCGCTGGGGTTGCCTCAACATTCCCTAAAATCCACAGAAATCCACAGGCAGGGTTTGCCCTGAACTAAACACGTGAAAAACAGCACCTTGGTTTTCCTGGAGTCACAAGCACATTTTGGATCCAGCAGCAAGGAAAAGCCTCACACCAGCCCAGGGCCAGGCTGTGCAGAATCCTCAGCTAAAGGCTCACCTGCAGGAAACTCACGCAGAGGAGGAGGTGAAAGCTCAGCCCAGCCAGGAGCAGAGCTCAGCACTGGGATGCTGCAGGAGCCAGGGGAGTTCGGGCTGGCTGAGCAGTCCTGGCTCCAGTGGGAGCTCCAGAATCCCAGGAATGATGCTCATCCATTGCTCCAAGGGGCTCAGGGGCCTTTCCCAAATTTCTCTGCCTAGGAAACACTGTCAGCACCTCAGTCCTCACATCGAGCAGCACAAACAGGACCCAGCAGAGGTGCTCATTATCACCTGAGCCGGGAGGAGCAGGACGTCTTTAAAGGGTCCCTGCTGCCTCAGCCCTGCCCACCTCTGATTTCTGCCCCACTTCCCATTTTCCTCCCCTTTTTCATCCTGCACGATGAAGCACACTCCCACCTTGCTGAGATTTTGTGAGGCTTTTGAGGAAGACTGCTGAGCCTTCAGAAACTTTAGTGAGCCTTAAATTAGATTTTTCACGCTGCAGAGAACTCAGGGAAACACATTTATCTTTTGGGGAACTGCAACACAGAAGCCATTTAGGAAAGTCACATAAGGCAGCACTGGGAGCAGACACCTGATGGATCTGCAGCGGGAGGGGTGGGACCAGAGGGATGGTTTTACACTGAAAGAGAGGAGATTTAAATCAGATATTGGGGAGGAAATCCTTCCTGTGGGGTGGGGAGGTCCTGGCCCAGGGTGCCCATAGAAGCTGTGGCTGCCCCTGGATCCCTGGCAGTGTCCATGGCCAGGCTGGACATTGGGACTTGGAACAACCTGGGATAGTGGAAGGGAGAGAACAGGATGAGCTTTAAGGTCCTTCCAACCCAAAACAAAAGTGCTGAGCTGCGGGAGGAACAGCTGCACTTTGCAGAGAATTTCTGGATTTCCAGCTCTCCCTTCCCCTCTCCCCACACACGGGGCAGAGCTGCAGAGCTCCCTGTGCCCAGCAGCTCCCCAGCCCTGCACAGCTGCACTCACAAAGGCTCAGTATATTTAGATGCTGCTGCAGTTCCACCCGTTTGGAATCAAAGGGAAGCTCTGCAAAACTGTTTCTCTCTTTTCCTGCTGCTACTTCCTTCCCGTGGCTGTTCTGCTCCACCACAACAGCAGCACTCGGGGAAGCTGTGAGGCTGATAAATAAAACCTCTGCACAGACAAGACAAGTCCTTTCCGAGGCTGGGGCTATTTTAACCTGAAGAGCTCTTGGCAGGGTGACTTTCACAGCTCACTCCAGTTTCAATCAAATCCAAAAGCATTTGGAAGAACGAGCTGATCCCTGCCTGGAAGGATCCCACAGCCCAGCAGCTCCTCAACTCACCCACTCTGGGATCCTGGTGATGCTCAGCCTTCACTAAAGCACGTGGGCAGGTAACCCCCTTGAACTCATCCCAAACTCTACCCTAACAAAGCTCCTGCTTCCCAACAAACAACCCCAAGACCCTATTTTTGTCTGAACATCCTGAGCAGAATAATCACAGATTCCTGGAATGGTTTGGGTCAGAAGGACCTTAAAGTTCATCCCATCCCATCTCTCTTGGGCAGGGACACCTTCCACTAGACCAGGTTGCTCTGACCAAATAATAATACTATTATTAAAGAATATTCTTGTTCTTGGACTTCTCAAGGAAAATTCCAGTAACTATGAACCCAAATATTGCACCCAGGATGGAAATTTCCTGATGACTAAAGCCAAGCATCCCATAGGTTGTGAGTCTATAGGCAGCAGTGTTTCCCTGCACTGTTTCACAGGATTAGTTTGGTGCAGACTCCTTGGATCTGTGTGTACATGAATTGGTTTAAATACTCTGAGTAAGTGTAGCATGAATGTTGCCATCTTAGATTCATAATTAGCTTAGATTCATAATTAAGCTACTGTTGTGCTTATAGCAAATCCTATTGAGTCACTTTATAAATGTTAAATTAGTCAACTGATTAGGCACTGCCATTGTTGTGTTGATTAAGCATCACTAAATCCTTCAGAGCCAAAGCACTGCTCTGGTCTGAGGCTGACTTTGGCTCTGGGGCTGCTCTGAACCCCAGGGCTCAACAGGAGCTCTCCTTCCCCCGCTGCATCCCTGTCCTTCTGCATCCCAGCATCCTCTTCCATCCCTGCACACTCATTTCACCCTGAGTTTCCTCCATAGCAATAAAATTAACTGTGCCATCCAGCTCTATGATTTTATCAATTTATATTAAACCTGGCTTTGATCCCTTACTCGGTGATTATTTAAGCCACCTACACTGGTGCCTCCACCTGCTGCGGCAGCACCTCCGAGCCCTCGGGGACCAGGAGCACCTTTACCCGGGGCTGGAGGGAGCAGAGCATCCTTCCTGGGGGATTCCTGCTCATCCCGGGGGCTTCACACTGCTGACACCCAGCCTGGCACGGCGGGAAGGAGCTGGCGGTGACAGAACAGCCTCCTCCTCCTCCCGACAGCGCTGTTTGCATCCCAAAGTACCAATATGTGCCTGTGAGGCTGTGCTCGGCGCGGCTGAGCTGCCAGCAGAGCATTACTCGGCTGAGTAAAGCCATCAGGAGCTCTCCACGCGGCGCGCCGAGCCGAGCAGCCGCAGGGCCAGCGCTGCCCGGGCTCACCGGCTCCTTCCCGGGAAAACACCGAGCGGATCGAGCGCTGATAAGGAGTTCCAGGGTGCTGGAGCAGGGATAACTCACGGGGATAGCACAGATGGAGCTCTGCCCCCAGCCCAGCCCAGCCCGGGGCTCCCGGGGAAATTTTGGGGTTCCTGCAGCTGCTCCTCACGGGGATTTGGCACATTTTGGGGTTTTACACCACAAACCCTGTGCTTTTGGAAGAGGCCAGAGCTACTCACCCAACCCCAGGCACGACACTCTCAGCCCGGACTTTCCGAGGTTCCTGGAAGGAAAAGGAAATAATTAGAAAATACAGTTCAGCCCTGAAGGGACACAAACTTAACCCCATGGGAAACCAGCAGCTGGAGAAGACAAGGCACTGCTTTTGTCCCAGTCCTGTGTTTTCCTCCCAAAGGGGCAGATTTTCCCCGGTGGGATGTTGGCACCCAGGCTGGGGAAGGCTGGATGTGCTCCTGGGGCTGGGAGCACACCCAAACACACCCAGCTGTACCTCACACCCAGCATCATTTGGGGTCCCACAAACCTTCTCTGCACTTTTCACAGAATCCCAGAATGGTTTGGGTGGGAAGGGAGCTTAAAGCTCATCCTGTTCCACCCCTGCCATGGGGCAGGATCAAGGTATAAATTACTGACCATCCCTCTGCCTCCTGCTGCAGAGCACCTCAAACAGCCCCTGCACTTTTTGCAGCTCCTGGGGAGTTATTTGAAGCCAAATAAAATAAATCAGAAGAAAAAGCCCTGCTGGCCCCCGGCAGTGTCAGGGAAGGGGTTGGACAGAACACCCCAGGCTGTGCCCTGTGCTTTCAGCTCGTCCCATTTTTCCACGCTGGATTTCCTGGCCATTTCAGGTTTTCATTTCTATTCCCCACTGGAGCATCCCTGGGAGGGCAGGAGGGGCAGCCAAACACCAGCCAGACGGCGGGGCAGGACTGCCCATCCTGCCACCCCTCCAGGAGCCCTGACTGCACTGCTGCACCCAGAATGTAGCGCTGCTAATGGGAATTTAGGCTCTTGGGAGGCACAGGAACCTGACCTGCAGGACTCTTTGAAAAGCTGCAGCTGCATCTCCAGCCCAACGAGCCCCCAGGCTCACAGCACAGCTGGGGCAGGCACTGACCTCATTTTTTTTTCTGTTCTATTTTTTCTTCTTTATTCCTTTTCTATTTTTCCCTCTTTTTTCTTTTTTTCCGGTCTTTTGAGCACAAGCACAGCTGGACTCTGCCCACCAAACCCATCCGTGCCCAGGCCAGCAGAAACCATGCCCATCCTCCTCCCCAGAGGACTGGGGAGCCTCGGGAGTTCAAAGGCAAAGCCCAGCAGCTGCCTGGGCTTCACACGGAGCTGCAGCACTGCCGGCAGGAGTTCCAGATCCAGGGGATTGGCATTTCTGCATTCCTCCGGACACAGCCCACCCACCCCATAACACTCCTTGCAATCCAGGGCTGCTGTTCATTCCCAAACAGTTGGAATAATTAACTTCCAATCATTTTATAGGAGAGGGGGTTTGAAATGCTGTTTCTCACTGACATGATCTTCGCTTTTCCAAGTCTGGCTCTGGGGGCACAGCTCAGCCATGAACTCCTCTCTCCACATAAATATAAATCTACACATCTACCCTTTATATATACATATCTATTTGCACTTATATGACTTTATATATACCCTTTGGCTATATGCATATACATATCCTTTACCTGTAATATTTTATAAATACACACACATACACCCCTTATATATACATATATATACATATACTTGCACATATATATTTTCTATATACCCTTTAGCTATATGATATACATATCCTTTATATGTAATCTTTTATAAATACACACACACATATATATACTTTATATATACATATACTTGAATATAAGTTTTATATATACCCTTTAGGTATATACATATCCTTTAAATGTAATCTTTTACACACACACACATATACCCTTTAAATCTATATATTCATGGACATACCCTTTATTTACACCCCTTTTTATACATATACACACATACTCATATCTACATGCAAATACAGATCCTCTCCACACACCCCTTTATATCTACACCTATACAAATGTATCTGTATGGGCACAGTGGGAGTGAATCCCTGGCTGTTTCCCTGCATTTATAGGATTCACCACGCCTGGCAGTGGGTTTGTCTCAGGGTCTCAGCCCAGACCCCAGGGACTGTCCTGTCCCTCCCCTGTGTCACAAAGCCTCACCAAGGCTCATCCCTTCCCATTCCAGGGTTTTTTTGGGGTAAAACAAACCCAAATTTGCTCCAGGGAGCAACACCCAGCTCTGTGAAGAGTCTGCTCAGCCAACAAATCCAGGCAGAAATGTTGTGTTTGGATTTCCAGAGCTCTGCCATTTGCTCAGCACACACCTGACCCAGATATTTGGAAAACTGACGCTGGAAATGCCAAATCCCTGCAGGGCAAGATGCCTCCTGCAAAGGGAGCTGGGAGGCTGCTGGGCAGGAGGATTCCTGAGCCCACAGCCCAGTCTGGAGAGCATCCCCAGCTGTGCTCCCGTTCCTGGGAATGGCCCTCGGCCACACGGTCAGGGACAGGAGAGCAGAGAGGCCACACCAGCTCTGAGCTGGTCACACTGGGTGCCTCGTGCTGCTCTGAGCTCA
This sequence comes from Entomyzon cyanotis, assembly GCA_024500445.1. Taxonomy (NCBI): domain Eukaryota; kingdom Metazoa; phylum Chordata; class Aves; order Passeriformes; family Meliphagidae; genus Entomyzon; species Entomyzon cyanotis. The sequence goes on from JAKEPQ010000781.1 coordinate 6,779,365, forward strand.
CAGCCCCTGAGCCCAGCACTGCCTCCCCCAGCAGAGCAGCAATTGCTCTGCAATTTGTCATTCAAGAGCTGCTTCTCCTCTGCCTCCCGAAACGGAAGAAACAAACCAACAAAACCACACTAAACCACAAAAACCCACCGAGCAAACACTTCTGTATACTGACATCCACAGCTATTCTGCAGCTTCCAGGTGGATGCATATGGAGCTCCATCAGACACACTCACGTGCCTGAAGCTGCACAACTGCCCGGTGAAATCAATGGGCTGTCTCTAAGTAACAGGGCAGGGAAAGCTTTTTGTGCTTCCCTTGCTCTAATTGCAGACTCTGAGACAATGAACCAGCTCAGCCCCTGCAGCCGAACTGGCAGAGCCCCCATGGATCCCTGAGGCTGCCTGTGCTGGGAGTGCTGGCTGGAAGGTGCTGGGAATGGGGAGGTGAGGGGAGCAAAGCCCAGCTCTGGCCAGCTGTCCCTGCTCAGCCCTTGCCACCAGCAGGGTCAGAGATGGATCTGCCTCACCAGACAGCCCTGAGCACCCCCAGTGATGGTCCCTGATGTCCAGAGCCAGACCAGCAGAGCCACTTGCTGCTCTTCAAGTCCCAAGGGTGTCATTCCATCCCTGCCTCCCAAATACTGCCACAACTCCCAGGGGTTTATCCTGATGGTGCTCAATCTCTCTTCCTGAAGGACAATTCCAATTGGAAGTCAGAGCAGCCAGGGGGTGGAGTAGCCATTGGAGAGCACAGAGCAGGAGCCTCTGGTCTCTCAGGATCACTTTGCCTGGCCAAAGCAGCTGATTAGAAGTCAGCTCTGATCCATCCTTGCCTGGTTTTTCATTAGCACAGCGATCATGCTTCTCCTGCTGAGACTCCCTTGTGCTTTGCAGACGTGGAGCGATGGCTCTGCTCCCTCAAATCTCTGCCCAACCTCTGCACACGGAGAGTACCCAGAGCTTCTCTGCTGCTGTGCCCTGGCCCTGCAGCCACCCTGGTGCCCTTCCCAGGCTGGAGCTCCTCCTTTCCCTTGCCTTTTTCCCCACACTTGCACCACAAGTGAGGCCTGAAGGCGTTCAACACCTCAACTTCATCCCGGAGTTGTTTGAAAGGCAGAGTCCAAAGCCAAACAGCACCACACTGACGTGGTGCCCAAAGCTGGGCTGCAGCAGAGCCTGCCTGACCCCTGGAGAGCCCTCACAAGGGGATGGGATGGGAGGAAGGAGAGGTTTTGGGGCAGAGCATGGGCAGCCCCTCTCAGTGCCCACAGTGGAGCTGCACAGACCTCACTGAGATCACCCAGGTCACCAAAACCCCCGAGGCAGGACACTCAGAGCCACCTCAGCATGGGAAGCCATGGGGCACTGGTTAGTTTTGTGGAGAGAAGGGACACCTCAGCCTTTCTGCTGTTTGATGCTCTGGGATGTATTTGGAGCTTCACTTCAGCTCTTTCCACTCTTCTCCTTGAGCAGCCTCAGGACAGGTGAGCAGAGCTCCTGGCACTGACCAGGGCACAGCCAAAGATGAGGAGACTTCAGCCCAGCTCTGCAGGTGCTTTAACCCAGCTGTGCCTTCCTGGCACGACCCCAGGGTGACATTTCCCCACAGCAGGAGCAGGGATGGCACCACGTCCCCGCAGCAGCAGCAGCGGCTGCGCCAGATCGCGCCGGGTTGGCGAGCGCCGGGCGAGCTCTGAATCACTGCAGGCACAGCCTGGAGCCCGGGGATGTTGTTAAAAATACCCCGAGCCACCACAACAGCGTGGGGCAGAGCTGACATTTCCCTTGACTAGGCTTTTCCAAGCGCGGGCACTGCGTTCCCAGAGAGCCTGGAGTGTGCAGGGTGCTCAGGGTGCCAGGCAGCATCCCCGGGAGCTGCTGCCAAACCCAGCCGGGGAAAAGGCTGGCAAGGATGTGCCAGCACAGCCCACCAGGGCCGGGAATGGCACCTTCCTGCCGGACAGGACCCCCTGGATGGCACAGCCACGGGCAGCTCACCCACCCTCTGCCACACAGCAGCTCAGCTCCGAGAAAATCACAGCCTTGCTTCTCCTGCCACAGCTGTGCCTCCTCCTTCCTCATCCTCCTTCCTCACCCTCATCCATCACCCTCCAGCTCAGAGCCTCCCTCCCCAGTGACTGTAGGATTTTCCCTGGGATGAGCCCAGGTTTTTGCCAGGCAGTGTCCCAGCTGGGCCTCAGCTCCCAGGGTTATTCCAGCTGCACAACTTTGCTCAGCTGCTCCCAGCCCTTCCCAGCCTGCAGCCATGGCAAAACCCCCGACCTGGGCAGCAGGTATGACATCCCTGGGGCTCAAAGGCTCTGATTCTCTTCTCCTCTGTGATTCATTCCCACTTCTCTCCTTCCCAGCACAAACACAGCTCCTTAGGTGTATCCAGTTGGGAGTGCTGGGTGAGGAGAGCCTGTTCTGTGTCTGAAGGACCTGGGAACAACATGCACACCAGAGGTCAAGGTGACAATTTTTGGCTTCAAGAACCCTTTGGCTCAACATCAGGAAGTCAAAAAGTGACACAAAGGCAAAAGGGAGGACTAACACATCCTGCAGCAGCACAGAGGTATCTGGGATGAAACCTGACAGCAAAAAGATGGGGAAAATAGCACAGGTTTTCAAGACTCTTTTAACTAAAATTAACATTAAACACAATCTAATCTTCCCATGGGGCTCCATTACAAGGAAAAATCCCCTGGGATTGAGTTTCCCCCTCCCTTGCACAGGATGTTGCCCTAAACCAGCAGTGCCCAGCTTAGACCCAACCCAAACCTCCTTCAACACAGGGCAGCAGCGAGGATGGTGGGAGGCATGGAAAATTCTCAGTCCTCTTGTTGCCTCTTTGCTCACCCCATGCCTCCTTCATGGTTTTTATGGGAACTCAGAGGTGAATTATTCCCTGGGAAGGGCAAGTGCTGAGTGAGCAGCCAGAGCTGAAGGAATCTATAATTTATATATGTACATATAGATGTGGGATGAGCCCGGAGCACAGAGCTCCCAGGGGAACAGGCACAGGGATCCTGGGGAGCCAGGAGAAAGGAAAGGAGAATTGGAGAGCTGTGGGGAGGACAAGGCTCAGCTCTGGCAGACAGAGAGAGGATTTGGTAGGAAAAAACCCAACGTGGTGATATTTCAGTGACCACCCACAGCTGAGGCCACAGGGACAGCAGAGCCACAGGAGACAGTGCCACTCCTGCTGTGTGACACGGGGCAGAAAACAACTGGAATTCTTCACGTGGAATTAATCCTGGGGCAGGGAATCACTGAGAGCCCACCGGGGCAGTGAGGGGTTTGTAACACAGGGCTGGGGAGCCTGGAGCAGCCCCAGGCTGAGCTCCCACGGTGACCCCAGGTGTCCCTGTCCCTGCAGAGCCACCTCCCTGCTCCCAAACACAGCCTAGCCCAGGCTGAGCTCCCACGGTGACCCCGGGCTGTCCCTGTCCCTGCAGAGCCACCTCCCTGCTCCAAACACACCTACAGTGACTCCCACGGTGACCCGGGCTGTCCCTGTCCCTGCAACACCTCCCTGCTCCCAAACACAGCCTAGCCCAGGCTGAGCTCCAGGTGACCCCAGGTGTCCCTGTCCCTGCAGTGCCACCTCCATCCTCCCAAACACAGCCCAGCACAGGGCAAACCCCTCTGACAAGCAGTGGGAAGGGCAATTCCCCTCTTCAGGAAAACCTTCCCCACTCCTGCTCCAGCCCTTCCCTGCTCCCAGCAGCAGCCAAGAACCTCTGGAGCAGCACAAACCCACAGGGGGACACAGCCCTGAGCAGAGCTTTATGGCCTGAGCCACCTGTGCTGCTTAATTACCTCCTTAACCTGCAAGTGGCTCCTCTGCCCTTCAGGGACACAGCAGTTACAGCACAGGGCGTTCATCCAGGGGGGATTTGCTTCCTGCTGCCCTTCACTGCTTGCAGCAGGGAGAGTTTGGGTTTGGTCACTTCCATTGAACCCCCAAATCAGCCCAAACCTTCCCTTCCCTTCCAGAATTCCCAGCTGGAAAGGATCAGGTAACCATCCCATCTATTACCCATCCATCCATCTGTCCATCCTTTCTTCATTCTCCCATTTATCTATCTCTCTATCAGAAATGAGGCAGAGAAGGAGGGAGATTTTTTTTCCCTCTGTGGGAAAAACAGAAGTTTTAAATAAAATCTCTGCAATAACACATACAATGACTAAAACGTTTTCGAGTCCACACCCACAGAAGAATCACCAGGCTTGGGAGAGCTCCACCGAATTCAGATAAAGCTGGTTTTGGTTTGTTCCAAGCCTGGTTTCATTGCCTTTTGTCCGTGGTTGTGGCCACAGGAGCCAAACTCCACCAAAATACAAACCCCATGGACAGGTGACCCCCAGGGGACATCTCACACACCCCCTCAGATTTGGGGGGATCCAGTCAAATTGGGGGAATCACAGCACAGTTTTCCTGATATAAACTGCAGAGAGTTTGTCTTATTGCTACAAAAATATGGGGGAAAAAAAGTAAAAAAGTCACTGTTCCTGACGCTGGTGGTGGGAAAACAACGTTGCTTAGAAACATCCCCATCAGGGCTCCAGAACCGCTCCTTTCTGTGCAGAAAATGAATAAAAGATGTAATTTATTCCCTGAAAAAAAAGAGGCTGTTTCAAGAGACATCAAAATCCTGATGAAAGCAGAGACCCTTCCCATTTCCCTCTCCCACTGCAGCACATCCAATGTCCCCTCACTGTCCCTGTCACCTGTCACCTGTGGAGTGGGGACAGCAATCCCTGGCTTGGCTGTGACCCCAAATCCATCCCTGGTTCCTGCAGGTGAAAATACCAGAATGCCAGAATGGTTTGGTTTGGAGGGACATTAGAGGCCATCAGTGCCACCCCTGCCATGGCAGGGACACCTCCACTGTCCCAGGCTGTCCCAAGCCCTGTCCAGCCTGGCCTTGGACACTGCCAGCTTCTCTGGACAGCCTGGCCAGAGCTTCACCACCCCGGAGTGAGGAATTGATTCCTAACATCTGATATAAATCTCTCCTCGTTTAAAGCTGTTCCCCCGTGTCCTATCACTGTTTGCCTGGTTAAAAAGTTGTTCTCTCTCTTTTTTCCCCCTGCACGCCCTGGAGGGGCTCAGCTCCTCCCGACACCTCCTGTCCATCCATTTATCACGACATATCTGCTCAGGCTCGCTGGGTGAGGCCCCGCCGAGGTGCTAATTGTCGCCCTTAATTAATTTGGGTTGTTTCCTGCTCTCTGGGCTGTTTTTTTTGGCTTCCTGGGCTCCCAAAGCCCCGCGGCTCTCAGGCAATCAGGAGCTGCTCCTCGGCCAGGCTCTGGTGGCAGCAGGTTGTCTCTGAGTGCCGTGGGTGGCAGGAGAGGCAAATAATGCTTTCCGGCTCTCATTTTGGGAACAAAACACTTCAAAACAGCTCAGCGGTCCGCAGCAAATTACTGCCTGTACATCCGCCGTGATTGCAGCGCTGCGCAGCCGAGAATTTGGGTTGGTTCGGGGATTTCTGACCCCTCTGCACCTGCAGGGATGGGGCAGGAGGGGATCCCTGGGACATCCACACCGCCCTGGGAACAATTCAACTCCGACAAATCACAGCCCTGAACCGCTTTGGGGTGCCACAGAAATGCTCACTGCTGGCGACAAACGGTTCGGCGAGGATGGGGTTAAACCCGTCAGTAATGCCAAATAAAAAGGTTGGGTTTAACCAAAGCCTGCTGAGCAGCTTTCCTTGCTCCAGCACAGCCCACCTCCCTGCTTTCCCTTCAAACATTCCCTGCTCCTAAGTGGAGGCTGTTTCACCCTAATGCCACCCAAACTGCTCCGTGCCATCCGTGAGGGACAGCCCAGCCTGTCCCCACGGTGCCAGGGTCAGGGTGTCCCCACAGAGAGGGTGTCCCCACAGTGCCAGCAGCCCCTGGCCCTGGGAGCCTCGGGTGCTCAGCCCAGGCACCACATCCCAGCAAAGGCTCCTGGTGTGGACAGAAGTCAGGACAGCTTCAGGCCATGAAGCTTCAGCAACGACAGAGAACCAGGATCACGGAATATCCTGAGTTGGAAAGGATTCCCAAGAGCCACCCCGTGCAGCTGCTGGCCCTGCAGACACCCCAACAATCCCACCCTGTGCCTGAGAGCATTGTCCAAATGCTCCTGGCTTGAGGAAGTTTTGATATTTATGCAAAGCATCAAATCTCAGGAATTTTTTTACCTCTATTTAAATTATGAGGAGCACAGATAAACATGCAAAGCTGCAGCAGCTGGACCAGCGTAGGTGGCCCAACTTGTGCAAGCTGAAAACACAGATTTATTCCCCTGCTGGAGCACGTGCATCCTTCACTTTGCTCTGGCATTCAATCTGACACCTGCGCTGTGTGACTGCGCTCGTGTTTGCTGCTCTGCAAACTGCTTTGTGATCTCCTACCTGTTACAGAAATAAAAGAGAATTTGATTTGGATCATGTGCTTCGGCAGCAGCGCGGTGGAGGTGCTCCTGGAGCAGCACTGCTTTCCTGCTGTCTCAGGGTAGGAGATGAATCACTGAATCACAGAATCCCAGAATGGTTTGGGTGGGAGAGACCTTAAAGATGATCCCATTCCACCCCTGCCATGGGCAGGGACACTTTCCACTGCTCCAAGCCCTGTCCAACCTGGCCTTGGACACTTGCAGTCCCAGGTGCCCTTCTGTGCATGTCCCTTGCCATGCAGGTCCTGCAGCATGGAGCAGAGATGTTCAGGGCTAGGTCAGTGATAAAAAATAGGAAAGAAAACTGCTACTCATGGAATAACTGCGGAGACAATGCAGGACAGCACTGATGGGCTGAGGAAGGGCAGTGGGGAGGGCAGGAGGTGCTTCCTGGGCAGGGGAACCCTGCAGGAGGGGCAGCCAGGCTCTCATCCTGCAGGATGGCTCAGGGGACGAGCAGGTGCCTGCAGGGCGTCCAGCCCCCATTGCTGGCTCCCTTCTCACTTTCCAGCTCCTCTCCCGTACTCGTAGGGCCACAGGCTGCGTAGGTGGTCGCCTCAGCTGAAATTCCCCAGCGTTTTTCTTGGCTGCATGCTCACAGAAGTCGCAGATGACGCATTAAATGTAGATAAGGCAGGGAGACGGGCTGTGGCCAAGCTCAGCTGTGCCGGGTGCCCTGAGCCCTCCCGGAGCCATGGCCCACCCTGGGCACCCCGGAGCAGCTGCTGCATCCCAGGTGGGGATGGCAGAGCGGGGGCAGCGCTGGCAGCAGCGTTCCCAGGGGAACAGCTCGTGCTGGAGCTGGAGGGCTCCATCCCAGCGCCACACCCCGAGCACAGCCCACGGCACTGCTGCCCACGGCGCTGCTGCCCACGGCGCTGCTGCCCCCGGCTCTGCTGCCCACGGCTCTGCTGCCCACGGCTCTGCTGCCCACGGCGCTGCTGCCCACGGCTCTGCTGCCCACGGCACTGCTGCCCCCGGCGCTGCTGCCCCCGGCTCTGCTGCCCACGGCTCTGCTGCCCACGGCGCTGCTGCCCACGGCGCTGCTGCCCACGCCACGCTGTGTCACCGGGACCCCGGCAGCCAGAGGAGAGCTCTGTGTCATTCTGCTGCGAGGATTTTAAAGTGCAGCATTTCAAATGGCTGAGGGAATTACGTTATCTGTGAAAAAAACTTGATGGAATTAAGTTACTGACAGAAATAAGGGGAAAGGGGAGACCTCCATCCCATCTGTGTGAGGTGTCATCTGCAGCCCCCCAGCATCCCTGGTGCTCCCCAGCCCTGTGCTGCTGCTGGGGGATGGACACTGAGCCACAGCCCTGGGACACATCCTGCCCTGTCCCACTGACCATGTGACCATCCATCCATCCATCCATCATTCATCCCTGCATCCATCATCCATCCATCCATCATCCATCCATCCATCATCCATCCATCCATCCATCATCCATCCATCCATCCATCATCCATCCATCATCCATCATCCATCCATCATCCATCCATCCATCCATCTATCCATCCATCCATCCATCATCTGTCCATCCATCCCACTTTTTGTAAATCAGTTTCCAAGTCACCCATATGCGTAGGGTGCACAGCCAACAAACCCCACAGGGCTGTGAATTATAAATGCCATTTCCCCTCCTTTCAGTGCTACCTCACAAAGAGGCAACATAAAAACAATAAAGGCTGTCAAGGGTTTTCCTCCTCCATCCCTTGACCCACCTTGGAAAGCATCAGTGACTGAGCTGAAGTGGGTGAATAAGTCAGAACTGGAAATTAGGTACTTTCTCCACAGGCAAGAGAGGCTGATTCCAACCAAATCCTGAGACTGAGAAGGGACAGGAATCTGAGCAGTCCCAGGATAACTCTGGGCTCTCAGCACAGCCCTGGGCCGTTCCATCCCATCGGCATCCAGCAGCATCCTCAGCAGGGACAGCGCAGGAAGGGGAGACTTCACTCTGGGGGGCAATTTATCCTTTCAATTATCTTTAGGTAAAACTATTCGCAGGAATTATTATAAAAATAAGCAGCCTGAGGTAGGGAAACCACTGGGAAAAATAATGGAATTTATGTTCTAATTACTGTGCGGGACTTCTGCTTTTTGACAGAGAAAATATTTTTTTTGAAAGATTTTAAGTACTGCTGAGCAAGGGCCTGGAGTGACAGGATGAGAGGGAATGGCTTTCCACTGCCAGAGGAGAGGGTTAGATGGGATATTGGGAAGGAATTGCCAGGTTGGACAGGGCTTGGAGCAGCCTGGGACAGTGGAAGGTGTCCCTGTACATGGCAGGGGTGGCACTGGATGGGCTTTAAGGCCCTTCCAACCCAACCCATTGTGGGCTGATTTGATGACTCTGAGAAGCAGCTGCAGCAGTTTCACAGCCAGCACAGCTGAAGCTGTTTTTCTGTGTCGGTTTTTATGGCAAATTCAATGCCAAAAGGAAAATATAGGTATGCCATCAAATTTTTATGACTTCATCCCCGAAATATCTCCAAAGCAGCTTGTTTACATAAAGGGCACGTTTTCCTGTGGCTCTCAGGAGCTCAGGCAGGAGGTTCAGCAGCCCCAGCCCAGCTCTCCTCCCTCGTGCACCCTCTGTGCACAAACACCATCCCATCCATCGCATCCCAGGCTCTCCAGATGGGATGCAAACAGATGGATTTAGGCTGCTGGGGGCCCTGGATAGCCTCTCACACCAATCCTGCACTTTGTGAGCAAAACCAAGGATAAAGCTGCTCCAGCTTCCCTCTTGAGGAGCATTTCTTACACTTTTGGATGCCCCGAGGAGCAAGTCTTGGTTTGCTGGGGCAGTGACTGGCCAGGAGCAGTGGGAGGGTGGAATGGGATCAGTTTTAAGGCTTCTTCCAACCCAAACCATTCTGGGGCTCTGGGAACTTCTAAAATAGGTTTGTTCAGCACCAAACCCCTTCCAAGCCTTCCAGGCTCCCACCAAACACTGACTCCTGCAGAGGGACAGCAGGATCACCCAGAGCACCCTGCAGAGCAGGGCTGGGACAAGGGACAGGCCACAGCACCCACACCAGTCCCTGTGCACAAGGGACAGGCCACAGCACCCAAACCTGTCCCTCTGCACCAGCCAGACCCATCCAGACCCTCTGCTGACCTTCCATCAACATCCTCCCACCACCCAACACCACCAGATCTCATCTTGTTGGATGTTTTCCAAACCCTGAAGCACAGGGAAGCTTTGCTGCAGCAGAAGCTCTGGGGACAGCTCCACGGAGATGTCCCTCCCCACCACAGCTTTGGGCACACAGCGAGCCCCAGGCACAGAGATGTCCCCAACTCACAGCAGGGACTTGTCACCCCGGCTGTGACCTCTGGGTTCACACCCAGAGCATTTTCCTTTGCTCAAAGACAATTAATTTCTTAACAAACATGTTCTACAGAAGGCATTTTGTAACGCTAGCCTGAAATAAAAATAAGCATGCTCAACATTCCAATTGGATTTCACCAAAGCAGCCAGGCTAAAATAATACATTTTAAATGTCTTAAACTGTGCACTTCCCAAGTAATTAAATTACAGCGCTCCTGCACGACGGCTTCTCTTCCATCCATTTAAGCATTAGATTAAAGTTGTCAGGCAGCCTTTAGATGGAAAATACCAGGCTGCAGGGAAGGGCTTGGGAGGAGGGTGGGTGTGAGCAGCCGCGGGGCAGGACCTGCTCCAGCCACCAGCACCAGCCTGGGAAGTGCCCCACGCTGGGGACAGCCACCCCTGGCACTGCCCAGGGAGGGCACCTGGCTCTGGGGGCACAGGAGGGACAGTGCTGGGACAGTCACTCAGGGGTGATGGGGAGAGTCATCTGTGAGTGACAGAGACACCCACCCACGGGTGACAGGGACATCCTACCGTGTGTGACAGGGACACCACCCACGGGTGACAGGGACACCACCCACGGGTGACAGGGACACCCAGCCAGCCTGCTCCGTGCCCTCGCCCCTCGCCCAGGGTGGCTGTGGGTGGCTCCACCCCCACAGCTCCACTGCATTATTTAAAAGCTTCCTTAAAATATCGTCATTTTGCTGCCACTTAAGCAGAGCGCCATGGGAATCGTGCTCTGGGAGCAGCGCTTGTCCTTGAACCCAATCCTGCTCTCCCTTGGGGTCACGATGGAGGGCAGGCAAGGAGCTGTGCCCAGTGCTCCCAGTGCTCCCAGTGCCACCTGCACTGTGGGACAGCGCGGTCCCCAGGGTGACACAGGGCGGGTCAGTGCTGCTCCAGGGGCACAGCCATGCTGGAGAGTTGGGAACAGCCAGGAACAGCTGGAAACAGCTGGGAGTGGTGACAGCAGCTGGGCAGGTGCTGCAGAGCAAAGCCAACTCTGCTTGATCTGACACCTGCAAGAGGAGATCCATCTCCAGTACTCTAGCCCAGGCACCTGCAAAGTCCTCTTTCCTCATGGAACCTGGAGTTGTTTGGGTTGGAAGGAGCTGCAGGATGACAGTCCAGCCCTCAGGCAGCACTGGTGCCACTGCCAAGTCCCAGGCACTGCCCTGGTTTTGGAGTGGAGCTGGTAAATAAATGTGTATCCAAACCTAGGGCTGGTTTAACATTTCAGTGGGATGAGAGGAGAGAAATCCAGAGCCCACCAGCCCCAGCCTCACCTCGGAGCTGCAAACTCCTGGGGAGCCACTGGGAATGAGAAAGCAGCACAAATCAGCAGATTTTGTTTACTCAACTGGCTCCCTTTCCTTCCCCTTTGAGTTATTCCTGCCTCCTTTGTAGCCATTATAAGCTACAGTCCTGGGGGAAAAAGCATTGTGAATTCAGGGTAAATCCATTCTGTTCACTGGATTAGTCTTAATTTGCAGCAAGAAAATGAAGATCAGACGATGAGCCATAAAAGTCAGCCTGATGTGGAGAGTACTGAAACAATATGGAACTTGATATCAAAATAATTGTACCATTTGCATGCGAGAGTTTAAAACTGCTCATAATTGCAGCAAGACTTAAATAAACCACAATTTTGCTAAATATGTGAGGTAGTTATTATGGTTAATGCTTGGAAAAAGAAACACAAGGAAAAAGAAGACGCAGCTCCTGCAACACTGCTAAGAAATACCTCCTTTCACTTACACCCCTTGGCAAGCACAAGATTTAACTTCTGTTCCCGAAGGAATTCTGCAGCCCAAGGTGACCTGAGTGCATTTGCCAGCCCATCAGGCTGGGGGTTGGTTTGGCCTCCTCCAAACCCAGGTCGGTGGCACAGAGTCCAGGACACGGTGTGCTCTGCAGGGCCATTCCAGCGTCAGTAATACCCCATTCCACAGGGGAAATTTGCATTTTAATAAAAGCATTTCTGCTCGCAGCCCCTGGGTGACCCGGGCATGTTCAAAGCCGTGGAAGGAAGCACCGGGGATGGTGGAAGTGAAGTCTGATGGTGTCAGTGAAGTCTGATGGTGTCTCAGACAGTGCCCGGGGGCTCTGCAGGGCTCCAGCCCCTCCCAGGCTGAGATTCCTCCTCCTCTGCCAGCGCTCCGCAGCTGCACCAGGAACCTCGCCAGGAGAGGGAACGGCTGAGGGATGTTCCATGGAATCATAGAATCATCACAGGTTTGGAAGGACCTTAAATCCCATCCAGTGCCACTCCTGCCATGGCAGGGACACCTTCCACTGTCCCAGGGTGATCCAAGCCCCAGTGTCCAACCTGGCCTTGGGCACTGCCAGGGATCCAGGAGCAGCCACGGCTCCTCTGGGCAGCCTCCCCACCCTCACAGAGAACAATTTCTTCCTAAAATCTACTCTAAACCTCTCCTCTTTCCCAGGGGATGAGGAAGAAAGCAAACTTTGTTTCTCGAGGTTTATCTTCCCAGGTCACCCTTCTGTAACTCCAATGTCACCAGCTTTACTTCCACAGATTCCTCCTCGTACCTTTACCACCCCCAAGTGCTCAGCTCCCCCCGGGTGTGAAAACAATGCTAGCGGGAAAACAACTCTTTTCTGCCCTCCCTTCTTCCCTTTTTATTAACTTGTTTTTCAGCTCTTGTCTTACGAACAGTAGTAACACTTCTTTACTGACGGAAGATTCTCACCCGTTTGGGTAGGAAGGATGGATTTCCTCTCGGGGATGCTGCCTGGCGTCTCCTCACCCTGCCCAGGCTCCGCCGAATATGAACTCCACCAATTTGCCTTTGCAGATAAAATTTTTTGTTTAGGCTCGCGCCGGAGTTAATGGTCAAAGCTGCCTCCATCAATTATGGATGAGCACAAATAGATAGTTGTGCTCTGTAAATTGGGTCCCTCGTGCCCATGCGCGGGCAGGGCTCGGCAAAGGGCTATTTCTGAACTGCTGACGGCCCTAAATCGGCCCTGCAGCGGCGGAGCCCGGCACAGCCCAGCCCCAGCACAGCCCAGATCCCACACACCCTCCCAGCACAGACCAGCTCCAGCACAGCCCAAACCCCAGCCCAGCCCAGATCCCAGCACAGCCCAGCTCCCAGCACAGACCAGCTGCAGCACAGCCCAGCTCCAGCACAGTCCAGCCCAGCTCCAGTCCAGCCCAGCTCCAGCACAGTCCAGCCCAGCTCCCATCACAGCCCAGCTCCAGTACAGCCCAAATTCCATCACAGCCCAGCTCCAGCACAACCCAGTTTCTGAGCACGGAGCAGGCTGCTGGGGAGATGGGGCACTCTGGGCAAAGCTTTGCACTGCTGTAGCTGTGATGGAAAGGTGCTGGTATCAAAGAATCTGGGAATTCTAGAATGGCTCGGGCTGGAAGGGATCTTAAAGATTCACTCCACCCCTGCCAAGGCAGGGACACCTTCCACTGTCCCAGGCTGCTCCAAGCCCTGTCCAGCCCGGCCTTGGACATTCCAGGGATCCAGGGGCAGCCACAGCTTCTCTGGGCACCCTGAGCCAGGGCCTCACTTCCCTCATTGAAAAAACTTCTTCCTAATGTCTAATCTAAGTCTGAGAGCAGGAAAGCTGGTGCCAGCCTCACTTTGAGAAGTTGTTCCCTGCAGTAGTAGCGCCACATCCCAAATCACCCCCAGCACCAGGATCAGGGCTGGATCCACTTTACTGAAGAGGATATTAAAGGAGATACAGTAAATGAGGAGAGAGAAGAACCCGGTCTGTGACCCCTCCATGGTCCAAAGCATCCCGGGCTGCCACCCCTCCTCCCTGCTGTGCATCATCACCGGGAAGCAAAGCCACATCCTTTGTTTCCAGCAGCGGTGCGGCAGATTGCAATTTTCCAAGCCAAGCGCTGCAACTACATCATTTTCAAAGAAAGGCTTGAAGTGATCCCCCATATTCTCCCCGAGCATCTGGGCAGGCTCCCCAGCGGGGCTGAACCGGAGCATTACAAAGGATCAAAGAGAGCAGCCCTCTGCCTGCTCGCCTTGCGCAGGAGGAGGCAGCGAGGCTGTGCCGTGCCCGGCGGTGACAGCGGAGCTGATGGCTGGGAGGTCCTGTCCAGCTCCTGGCACAGCCCGGCAGGGAAGATGCACAGCGTACAGCTCATTTCGCACAGGCAGAGCCGAGCTTTGCTCAGGTGAGCGCCGCGGGGACGCACCTGACTCCTCGTATTCGCAGCTGTTTCCCGGCGAACGCATTTATTCCCGTAAACTTTTTGCCTTTCGTATTCCAATTCGGTCCCCGAGCTGGAGCGGGGCCAGAAACATGTCATCTGGTGAAAAGCCCCCGAGCTGGCTCCTCTCCCGCCCCCACCCCTGTCACAGGCGTAGTCGCTGTCTCTCCGTTTTACATAATGCCAGCGGATCGGGAGCGCCTGGCAGCCGGGGGGAGGCAGCCGGGCTCGGGAGCATCCCGGAGCGGAGCGGGAGCTGCGGGGCAGCCCTGCCGAGGGGAGGCGGCAGCGCTCGGGGGCGCAGGCGGGTGGCTCTCGGTATTTTTAGCGTGAATCGAGGGCCAGCGTGGCTGTCGTGGCATTTGGAGCAGCTCACGCTGCAGAGCTCGGCATCAAGGACATAATTCGAGCAGGAAATGAATTGGGAAGGACTTCAGCTTCAAACACGAGGGAGCTGAGGACTTTACAGGATTATTGTCGCAGCCGTTGGGAGAAGCCTTTGGGTTTCCCTCGGGCTGAGGAATCAGTCCCAAGGTGAACAGGAAATTCCTGCTCCAGTTGTCGGTGGGCTCTTTCCTACCCAAAGGTTATCGCGACTCAGCAGCGTCGCAGCTCAGCCCGAGGGTTACTCAGCTCTTCCTCCAAATCCCCCTGCGCTGCTTCTCTTGGGGGAGAGAAATCAGCTCTGCATACGGAGAGATTTGCGAGCAGAAACAGAGATTAGTCATAAAGATAAAACCTCAGCCTTGTCGCCAACGAGCTGCTATTCCTGGTGCAATTCCCAGGTCTGGGGCAGACGGAGTGCCGGGGCTGTGAGAACTCCGGCGGGACAATCCACCCTCACTATCCAAACCTGATCTAGGAATAAGGCAGAAAGGACTCGCAGAGGCCCAACTGTGGGGGCTGCAGGAGCAAGGAATTGCGATTTCCCAGGGTGTTGGTTCCCTGGGAAGGAGCGCTGGGAGAAATCAGGGGATAACTGCTGGCAATTAGCACGCAGTGTCCGTACTGCCAGCGGGCATGACTTGGGAGCAGATCGTGTCTCTGAGAGACACCATCAGAGTCTCGCCTCCCGCAGATGAGCTTAAGGGGAAACTGAGGCACGATGGCTTGGAGGGGGCTGCCAGAGGGGTCAGGGATCGCAGGAGCTTCTGGCTGCCACTGCTCCAGTGGGAAGGTGATTAAAGGACGAGTTACACTGATTTTGGGAGTGTACTGTTTTCAGAAAAGACCCTCTGCCATCCCCCAAACGCTGCCCTTCCCACAGACAGGGCCAGACCACCCGGGATCCCTCCGGACACTGCCTCTGCCATGCCACCCCTGGACACTGCCCCTGCGATGCCACTCACGGACACTGCCCCTGCCATGCCACCCCCAGCCCCCTGGCCGGCTGGCACTGGCACCAGGAGACACGTATTAACCAGCAGCTCTGCCTTGGCTACAGGCTCGCCACGGACTTGTGCTTCCAACAGCATGCCAGGGGCTTGCAACATCCCTGCTGAAAGCTGGCCATGGCTGAAGGACAGGGACAAGCAGCTGGAAAGGCCGAGTTCCACCCGGGCAAAGCCTCCCTGGCATTTATCAGCCATTCAAGAAAACCACAGAAAATTACATCTGAGCACCCCATCCACACTGCTTCCAATCTGTGCAGATCCTGGAGAGTAGTACTGACATTTTGTGAGCTGCAGGATCGCCCTGCGCTGGCTGCACCACGCCTGGGTCCGAGAGTGGCTGCTGAGCCCAGAGTGGCTTTGCAGCTGTCCCAGGACCCTAAAGCCAGCATTGGCACAGAACTGCATCCTGCAGCTCCCCTGAGCAGGTCTGGCGGCACAGGAGCCCTGGCTGGTGTCCCATGGGCTGGGAACCAGCAGGATGGAGCTGCTCGGAGCCCCACGCCCCTCAGCCTGCCCATGGAGCTCCCCTGTGCCAGCTGCCTCCGCCAGCAGCAGCTCCACCTCGGGCGCAGGGTGCACAGCTCCCAGGCTGTCCCCTTCTCCCAGTCCGAACGCCACCCGTGAGTGGCCGAAAGGGACACCCTGAACGGGCAAAAGCCAACACCAGAGGCACACAAATCCTTCTCACTTGCAGCCGAAGGCAGGACAGAGAAGCTCATCTGCTGCCCAACACTGAGCACTTCGGACTGAACTCCCAGCCATTCCTTATTTTTACTGCCTAGGTTAGGAGGAATAAAAACCTGCGAGAGGCAGGAGATTTTGTTTTCTGCATTTGCCTAAAATTGGCTTTGATCTCATCTTGCCGAAGTGAACCAGGTGAGAAGTCCACCAGCCACCCCCACGGTGGGTTGATACCCGAGGCAGACGCCTCTGCTCCAGCAGCACACTGCAAACCAACTTTCCCTGGCCAGCCAGAAGCATGCCTTGCTAATTGATTTTTCTGCTCATTAGCACCAATATTAGTTACATTGCACACTTAATAGGAACCATCTTACCACCACTGTTACAAATCCACAACGTCGTATAGCATCTGCACAAGCAAGTGGGTTTTTGGTATAAAATCACAAATATATCTGCCTGCAAAAACATAAACACCCCAAAGCTTCCCAGTTACGCCCAAGTTTAAGAATCTATTAATAACCTGAGGAGAGAGCTCCTCTGCAAAACCAGGTGCATCCAGGCAGGCAAAGTAAAGAGCTATAACCCTGCAAGGGAACAAAGACCGAGACCGTGCCCATACCTATATTTCATGCCCGTTTGCTTTGCGGTGGATTCTTTTAATGAAATGTGGTGCTGCGGGGTAAATGTCCCCAAACTGCGAGCGATAATAGCCACTGTCCGAAATTTCGCCCGGGCTGCATTCACTACGTTCGGGGTGGTGGTGTTCTGCTTGCTGATGAGCCTGTCTTCACCATTTCTCTTCAAGTTGTGGTCTGTGCAGGCGATGGACACTTGCATCGCGCCCGCGGTGCCCCGGCCGGCTGGCGGGCGGACCCCCGGCCCCCCACGGGCTGCAGCTGCCCAGCACGGCCGGCAAAGCTCCGAGCTGCGACTCCCCGAGCTCCGGGGGCTCCGGGAGAGCCGCGCCGCGACCCCGCGATGCCGCCGGGAGACAAACGCGAACTTGCCGCGGCAGCTCCGGGCTCACTCTGGGCTCACTCGGGCTCACTCCGGGCTCACTCCGGGCTCACTCCGGGCTCACTCCGGGCTCTGGGGCGTTGCTCGCTGCTGCTCAGCCAGAAGCATCCATCCAGTCAGGTGCTCCCGGAGCGCCGCTCCTTCATGGTGATCGCTCCGCAGCCGCTCTGGCTCGCCGCAGGCTGCCGGCCGCCGGTTTTAAACCACTGCGGGCATCCTGCGAGCGCTGGCTCCGGCGCCGCTGGACCGCGAAGTGCTGAGCAGGCACAGCCGAGCTCCGTCCCTCGCCAGCGCGTCCCTAAGGAGCAGCGGCATCCATCGGTGTCCTTCGCCCAGGCGCAGCAGCGCTACCTCCCACCCATGGCAGCCCGCCGAGCGCTGGCAGAGGCTCCGCAGCGGCCGCGGGATCCCCCCGCCCGAGCCTGCGGGAAGGATGGGAAGGATGCGAGGGATGGGAAGGATGCGAAAGAAGGGCCTCCTTTGTGCTCGGAGGGAAGGCAGGCGGTTCAGGCAGATCCGCCCGGAAGAATCGCTGCCGGCATCGCTCAGCGAGGTCTTCTATAGCGGGCAGCAATTCGGTGTTCGAATGGGTTAATGACGGGGGAAAGGGAAAAAAAATAAGGGGGAGGGGGAGGAAAATCGCTGTGCTCCGGTGTGAGGGAGTTAACACGTTAATGCCGTGCTGGTGGCGCCCGGAGCCGCCGCCTGCAGCCCCCGGCTGGCAGCAGGGCCAGGGCTAATCCTGCTCGCCCAGCACCGCCGGCGGAATAAGCTGCAGCGCAAAGGCTTTGAAGCAGAACCAACCCCATCCCTCAGACAGAACCATCCCGGCGCCGGCTGCGGCCGAGGCTCTGCCCTGGGCCACCTCTCCTGGGCTTTGGCCACCGGCGGGACCCCCAGGCTGGGCAGCTGGCCTGCGACAGGGCGGTTCGGAGGCCCCCAGGACCCCTGTGCGTCACTGTCACTGTCACCAGCAGAGTGGCCCAGGGAGGGACAGGCAGGGTGGCCCTGGGTGCAGCCCCGCAGCACAGCGTGCCCGAGGGCGGCAGGGCCCGGCGGGCGGGTGGGAGAGGGCAGAGTCACCCGTGGTCCCTTTCCCACCTGCACAGGTCCAGAGGGGCTCCCCAGAGCCCACTGCTAAATCTGCCCGGGGGGCTGCAGTGAGGGGACACCTCCCGCCCACCCTCGCTCCCTGCCCGGCCCCAGGCCCTGTCCCCTCGGGCTGGGAGCAGCTCGCAGGCTGCACCCCCAGCAGTCACCTGCCCAGGGCACCAGAGGGACAGCAGAGCAGCGGCGGAGCGAGCTGGGGGTGCTGGGGGTGATCACAGCCTGGCTCAGGGTGACACAGCGCGGATCCCTGCCCTGCAGCGGGGACGCTCCGTGCTGTGTCCCCTCCACCCTGCTGAGCAGGGACAGTGTGACAGCGGCTGGTGGGCAGCTGGCAGCCAGCCTGGGCCACCCACCACCACCCCGCGACAGGGGAAGAGCTTCTGACGGCGATCTCGCTGCAGCTCCTTTCCTGACGGCTCATTAACAGGTACCCAGCACATCCCTTTGAGGATGGAAAGCATTAAATCCCGACAAAGACAGTTACTTTATGCTATTTTCCCAAAGAGGATTAACAGTTAATCACGCAGCAGAGCCACGAACTCCCAGCTGTGAGTGGTCTCCTTGAACTCACCCTCAAGCGGGAATTCGGGGGTGTAGAACCCCTTGGAGACTTTCCAGACACCTCCTCAGTGAGTCACTGTCGCAGACCACCAGCAAAGGCTGCAAATACCCAGCAGAGCGTGGCATCGCGGGGTCACTGCCACCAAGATGTCCCTCACATCCAGGACATCCTCAGGGTCTCCCTGGGACGGGGGGATGTGGCTGGAGCACTGCTGGTGGCACCCACTCGGTTTTGGAGCCTGGCTTTGTGTTTCAGAGCCCAAAGCAGGACCGACAGACCTGGCAATATTCCCATCTGAGGGCTTCACATCCCCTCGCTGGGCACAGAGGTGTTTTACCGGGTGGATACATCTCTGGAGAGTTCCCAGAGCTCCAGACCTGCCAAACGCTGTGACCTGGCCCTGGGGATGAGCCCAGGTCACTGTCACCCAGCTCCTGGTCACCATCCCCACTGCCAGGGCTGCCAGGGAGGGGACACAAAGGGACAGTCACGTGCTGCACTGGCACATCCCACAGAGCATCTTACCTCAAGCTGCTTAGCTTTGGAGGGGTTACAGTCTCTCCACAGAATATGTATTTAAATATGGGATTTATTTCATTTCCCTGAGCAAGATAATCACTTCTCGAGTAAAACGTTGGAGTAACATAATTCTGTATGATGAAAATCCTGAGCTTACAGAGGAGGAGATACGTGACAGCCCTGGCAGAGGACTCAGCCACCAGCCTGTGCCCAGGCTCCCCGTGCCACCTCAGTGCCACCAAATTGCTGTGACAAGATGCCCGTGTGCATTTCCCCCTGAGCAAGACAGCAGTCGCTCATTAAATAACTTGTTCAAAATGCTTCATCAAACAAATCTGGTTTAACACAGCTGCTTGTGACCACCCTGTGACCCCCCAGCCCTCTGTCCTGGAGCCACTGCGGCCACCAAGAGCCACAGTGAGCCCAGGAGCTGCCCTGGGGCTCCTACACCAACACACGTCCATTACCCTGGATCTCTGCTGTGCCCAGGACCTTGCAGGGGCAGGAGGATGCACACCCTGCAGCGAGCAGGATGGAAACCTTCAAAGAGCAAAAACTGCTTTATGCAGCCCCTGTGGAGGCTGGAAGGGCCTTGGGGCTAGGCACAGCACAGGGGTGAGGGAGGAACCCTTCCAGAGCTCCTGCAGGGACTCTCTGCTCCAGGGTTGGTCAGCAGCATGGCTCTGGCTGCAACCAGAGGCAGAAAGATGCTTCTGCAGCCCAAAATATGAACATGAATCAAGGTCCTGCAGTCTGGGCTGGGTGAAACCTCGTGAGCTGCTGCAGCCCTGGCCCAGCACAGCCAGAGCTGAACATGCTGCTTGCTCCTTCCTTTTTTATTTTGCATTTCACCTTTTAGTGGAGCTCCTTTGAAATCCGATGCCAAGCCTGGCTGGAGATTCTGCTTCTCATGGCAGCACTCACAGGCTGTTTGCCCTCCCTGCCGTGGGACAGGGTGGTCTGTAAGGCCCCTCCAACCAAACCAGTCTGTGATTCCAGCAATCCAGGTCACCAGGAACAATGCCAACCCAGCCTGTCCGAGCTCTTTAAAGGAAATATTTCCATGTCGAGAGAAGACAAAAACTGAATTTAGCAGCAAACATGGAGCAGTGCTGATGACAGACGAGGTGATGGCTGCCCTGCCCCTGGCAGTGCCCAAGGCCTGGTTGGACAGGGCTTGGAGCAGCCTGGGACAGTGGAAGGAGTCCCTGCCATGGCAGGGGTGGCACTGGATGGACTTATGGTCTCTTCCCAACCCAAACCATTCTGGGATTCTGTGATCAATGTCAGAAGTGTTCCCTCTGCTCCCAATGCCAGAGGATCCTGCTGTCCCCACGGCCAGAGCAGCCCCAGGATGGGGAAGATGCAGCAGCACAGAACAGTCAGTGCTTCCAGGCTAGAGACACATCAGAAATATGGTTTCAGCCTTCATGGAGAGAGCTTTAACCACGTTGGACATTTAGACAGATGCTCAGTGAGACTTTGCATGCAATGCCCTTGGGTGGGCCAGACCTGAGGACACTGCATGGCAGCACTGAAAACGCAGCTGGCAGTGCCATGAGGGCAGGATCCTGCTCCAGAAGCCCTTGGAGCTTTTCCACCCCCAAAAATGCCCTTCTTTATTTCATCCAACAGCCCAGACCTGCCTACAGCCCCCACAGCCTGTCCACAGCCTGTCCACAGCCTGTCCACAGCCTGTCCACAGCCCCACAGCCAGGCAGCAGCCTCTCTCCAGGACTGGCCTTCCCTAGAGCCACCTCGAGATCCTGCCACAAATCCCTGATCTTCAGTCTCCCACCCGGAGCTCTGCCGCAGCGCAGCAGGACACGCTCAGGGCAATTCCACCTTACGTCCCAATAAAAGTCCCATTGGGCCGTGAGAGCTCTGGTGACAAACACAGCTCTCGTTCAGCTCCCTCCCTCCCCAGAGCTGGCTGGGAACAGGTTTTTAGCTGGGATAATTACCGAGGATTGCGGTGCTTCGTTCCATCTCCCTACACTGGGCTGATAGGGAGAGATAAGGAGCGCTGCCCCGGGAATGAGCTGCTGTGGGGAGGCAGCTCCCAGCAGGGTTTCCCTGGATTAATCCCAATTCAGAACCTCCAGCTCAGCCGAGGAGGGTCCAGCCGGCAGCAGCACCGAACCCCGCAGCGATCTGTAGCTCTTTGGGGTGCTCTGTACCCGCCAGGAATGGCTCTTCTTGATAACACTGCTGGAAGCTGGGCGAGGAAATGAGCTGCAGAACAAAAGCTTGGCGCTTACGGAGCCCACAGCCATCGTATTTCCGCTGGTTTCACATCAAAAACTCCATTTGCGTTTGTAATTGCACTTGAGGAAAACCGATCAAAATCCCTATTAAATGGTTTTTAGTTAAAAGGCGTCGTTCTGGCAGGTTTTGAGCCAGGCTGGGGGCAGTGCCCAGCCCGGGGTTCCTCTGATGGCACTCGAGATCTGTCATACCTCCAGGAGCTGTGGAGCTCCGAGGGCTCCATCCACCCGGAATGGACCAAAGCTGGGGTGGGAGAGCTCCGAGCCAGGCTGCTCTGCCAGCACGGGCTTGTGATGAGGCTGGGGTGTGATAACTCAGCACC
Organism: Entomyzon cyanotis; assembly: GCA_024500445.1. Classification (NCBI taxonomy): domain Eukaryota; kingdom Metazoa; phylum Chordata; class Aves; order Passeriformes; family Meliphagidae; genus Entomyzon; species Entomyzon cyanotis. The sequence goes on from JAKEPQ010000781.1 coordinate 6,801,245, forward strand.
AGACAAGCTGTGGCTGCCCTGGCAGTGCCCAAGGCCAGGCTGGACACTGGGGCTTGGAGCAGCCTGGGACAGTGGAAGGTGTCCCACCATGGCAGGGGTGGAACGAGATGGGCTTGAAGATCCCTCCCAGCCCAAACCAGGGTGGGATTCTGTGCTGCCCGAAATTCCTGGACAAACTCCCACCTAATCCCCAACCCTCTGGGTGTCCCAGGCCAGCCCCACCCTGGGAGCACCCATGGAGCCCCAGCACCCGAGGGAGACACCCAGGAGCTCTGCACTGGCAGCTCTGGAAACTCTCTCTCTAGATAAATATAAATCTATATAAACAAATCTATATAAAAAAATAATCTCTTCATGCACCAGGAAAGAATCAATACCAGGACCCAGCCTGGAGCTCTCCATGTCTTACACGGAGGGTGGAACTCATTGGGCACCCAATCCAATTAATCAGCTGCTTGTCCCTGCAGAGAGAACACCCCCACGGTGCTGCTGCCCATTAGCTGCTGCATCCAAAGCAGGTAATTTAATTTTCCCATGCTATCTATTCCATTTCTCAGCTGACTGCAAGCCAGTGCCTCACATGAAGGGCTCCAGAAGTCACCATTATATTAATGTATCGTGCTACACTGAGCACTTAATGGTCTTTAAGGTCCCTTCCAGCTCAAGCCATTCTGTGATTAAATATGATTAAAACACTTAGAGCTGCACGAAGCTGCATTGCAAAGTACAAGAGGGTTTTGTGTTTTATTCCCCCCGGGAGGCCCTGACATGATATCCAGATCCTGAGCATCCATCCCAGAGCAGAGGAGCATCCCTGGCAGCAGCAGCAGGACCCTCAGGCACTCGGGGCTGTTGTGCCAGCTCGTGGCCAAGAAATGCTTTTCCCTTCTGCTGTACTCGTGTTCTAGACTGTGCACACACAAAATGCAGGTTTTCACTGTGTGCTTCGCATCACCTGGTGGATAAATGGATTCCAAATAAAGCTCAGCCCAAGCTGTGTTCTTCCAGCTTGGCTGTGCTTGTTGAATAGCAGATTTCAGGCAATTATGTACACTGCTGTGTTATCCACACACGTCAAATCTCACCCAAGCATGGCTTGTAACAGCTTAGAGCTCGAAATGAACTTGTATGGAGAAATGCTGCTGAGGTGTTGGGTTGGGCTGTGGATCACAAACACAGCTCCCAGCTGCCCTTTTCTGGGACACACCAGAGCAGATGGGGAGCAATTATGGAGAAATAACTTCTGATTCTTTGGGATTCACTGGCAGAGGGGCAGGACAAAGACGAGCTGCAGCAGACTGTGTTGTTTGGGAAACTCTTTTCCAGCAGACACCCCTTCAGAAAACCTCCTCCTCTCCCAGGAACCCTCGGTTTTCACCTCCTCCTCCAGCCCATGCAGGGACTTGGCCCCTCTGTGAGCAACTCAGCGAGAGCCAAGTGTCTCCATCAGTCATTATCTTACATAAGTCACCACTGCATAATAAGCACTATTAAAAATATCACCTTCCCAAATAGCATTTTTCAAAGAAGAATTTTAATTCTTCTCCTGAGAGTCTCTCTTTCAGCTGCAACAGCATTTCTAATTATTCCAGTGAGTGACACAGGGTACGAATCCCATCAGCTGCATCCGGCAAAACTGGCACAAGACCTTGCTCTCTGCTCCCGAGGCAAAACCCTGCACCCTGACCAGCATCCCAAAAGAATGAGGCCTCTGCTGGAATTAATCACTGAGGAGAATTAGCACGTCACCCAGGACAATGCCGTTTGCTGAAATCCAGCAGATTACTAAGGAGCAATCTCCAGCCCCATTAATTTTAATGTATCTTTTTCCCACTGCCAGCCTCCTCTTCGGGAAGGGATTCGGCAAACCTGCTGTGTCAGCACTTCCTCTGCACTCAGTTACCAGCCCACAGCGCTGCTTGAAAATCAGCATTTCAGGATTCCTGGGATCTGCTTTTTACCTGAGCAGGTGCAGCACAGCACTGCTGCCAGGGAGGAGCCAGGGGCTGCGGTGACTCTTTAGCTCCCCAATTTTCCTTTGCTCTTTTCCCTTCCAGAGTTCTCTGCAATGGCTTTTAACTTTTTTTTTTTAACTTCTTTTGGCCCACAAGGCAAGAGCACAATGTACTTCAGAGCAGCACAATGTAATGGAATGATCTGGGTTGGAAGGAACCTCAAAGTTCCACCAGTGCCAATCCAGGGCAGGGACACCTTCCACTGTCCCAGGCTGCTCCGAGCCCTGTCCAGCCTGGCCTTGGACACTGCCAGGGATCCAGGGACAATGACATTTTAGTAAATTAAGTGCAAGGCACTGTCAAGTCTTCAGGTGACCTCCAGCCACTGCCAAACCCTTCCAAGCCAAGGACTTGTGTATTTCCCAGGCCAGTACCGGGCAAGCAGTCCCTGATCTTTGGGCACATCCCAAACACTGAACAACCACTTTCACACTGGAACGGCGCCCATTTAATTAACAAAAAGATTTGCAAGAGGATCATTACTTACTGCCAAATGCATAACCGCTCATTAGGCCCTCAGGGGAAATGAATAATTACTCCTGCAATCTACAGATTGTGTCTTTTTCTGCAGCGAAAAACGGTTCCATCTCCCCAGCTGGGGTGGGAAACCGAGGGCAGGGGGGGATCCTCAGCCAGCAGCCCTGGAGCAGGGGAGCAGCTCCCCAGAACAGCCTCACTGCCCCTTTGGGCTCTCCGAGGATCCCCATGTGCTCCACAGCACCTCCGGAGGAAGCAGCAGCCATGGCCCCGGCACGACGGAAACGCTGCGCTGGCTCCTGGAGCCTTTCTGGCGCAGGGATGAAGCCAGCAGCCATGAAAAGACACTGAAAACAAGGAAGAAAACAAGGAAGACTTCTTATCAGGCAGTCACAGGTCTGCACAGGCGGGTTATCCATGGAAAAGCTGCCTTTCCTCCAGCCTCCCCCCTCCCAGCTGCCCCCAGCCCTCCCCACACCACGGGAGAGGCAGAAATAGAGGGGAACAACTCAGCGTGGGGGAAACACAGAGTGATACACAGCAGAGTGTTCTGACTGGTTTAAACTGTAAATAAAAGAATTCTGGTTCAGAGATGGGTGCAAAGAGCAGCCCCACTGGGCTTCCCCTGAGCCATGCCCACCCACCATGCCAGGCACAGCCGGCATCGCCGGAGCACCAGGGCTGGTGGCACAGGGTCTGCTCTCCCCTGGCACTGGGCCTTGCCAGAGCCTGGGTTTATCATCATCTCCTAAAGGATGGAGCCTTGAAATAAATCTGGAAGCCACGAGAGGAGGTTTTGCTGGTGTTTCCCCAAATCCACGCGCTGCTCAGCAGTCGGTGCAGCATCCGGCAGCATCCCTTCCTCAGCAGATCCCAAAGTCAGCCCAAAGACTCCTGGATAAAACCTCTTTTAACCAGGACCACGTGGGCTGAGCTTCATCCCAGGGCACAGACTGCAGACTTCAAACCTGCCTATAAATGTAGCCAGAAATATCCCAAAGTTCCAAGTCAGCGCCCTGGAGAGGCTCAGGATGCGCCGTGCTCGGGTGGAGGAGCAGGGAGGAGGCTCAGCAGGAGCAGCTGCCCATGGATCTGGCATGGAGCAGCATCTGCCAGCCCAGGCGTGGCAGCCAGACCTGGACAGGAGCAGAAGGTGTGGGGAAAAGCAGCAAACGTGCAAATTCCTGCTGGGCAGCAAGCGGAGCAGCTGAGGGTCAGCTGGGATTTACTGCAGTTGTGGGGAACAGGGAGGGCAAAATCTGCTTTGTCTTCCCCACAAAGCCAAGAGCTGCAGCATGGGAACTTCCCACAGCAAGGTGGGAATAACCCTGGAGGTGCCAACACACCGAGCCTGAGCTTGTGTGTGGCTTTGTGAGGAATTTTGGGAATCGTGGAATGGTTTGGGTTGGAAGAGACCTTAAACATCCAGTTCCATGGGCAGGGAGAGGACCCTACAAAAATAACACAAACCCCAAGGAGCTGAAATCACCAGGAAAAAGGACAGGCATGGGGATGTGTCCCATCATCGCTGCACCAGGTAGCTGCTGTGTAGTTTGAACAGAATAAAAACCACTAAAAACCCAGTTAGGACACGTGATACTGTCTGTTTAAAAAAGGACACAGCTGGATGCAGCTCTGTGGATCAATCTGCACAGGAAATAGGGAAAACATTAAGGCTGTAAGATATATCCCAATAACTATAATGCAGCAGCACTCTGGATGGAGCAGATGAGGACAGGATTACAGTGCAGGATTACACGACCCCATCAAGAGCCCTCCAATATTTTGCCATCTAAAGATTAGATATTTTAAAGCTTCAATGCACAAAATGAGCCTCACTAAGGAAGCCTGGAAAAGCAGCCATGGGAAAGGGATCGTTCCCAAATTCCTCTCTGCTGGGGTAGATCTGTGGGGGTATAAGAGGGCTGAAGAGGAGCTCTGCCTGCTGGGGGTTAAATCTAAATCCCCCGTTGGTGTTTAACACTTTGGATGGCCTTGGCTCATACCTGATAACATCGTCCAGCTGCTGGTGCTTCCAGCATCCACACCACCACCCCACCTCGGGGAGTTCCCCAATTCCAGCACAAGAGGCTGGGAAAGGGTTTTCTGTGTCCAAACCTGATATACAAAATTTCCTTTGCTCCCCCCTGCCCCAGCTCCTGCCTTGTTGGAGACGGTGAGTGACTGGCTACAGGCTGTTCCTGATTTAAACACATCTGTAATCCCTGTCCATCATCTTTTCCCTAAGCCAAAAGCCTTCTTAATCACCCAGTGCAGGGACAATCCCATCCCTGGGACCCCTCTGAATTCATTTGGAATGGGATGGGCAGCACCGGCCAAGGTTTGGGTGTCAGCTCATCACTTTTCCCATTGCAACCAGGAAAGGGAGAATGGGGGTAAAAAGGGAAAAGGAAACATCCTGCTAAGGGCTACCTGCTGGCCACTCTTTGTATCAAAGCTTCAGTATCACAGTCTTAAATTCCCAGGTTTGAATTTGGTGCTCAAGCAAAGAAAGCAGAGAAAGGCCAGCACTCTCTTGGCACACAGGAACTCAGGGGAGCCTGCAGGACACCCCGGGGTCATGCCAGGTTCAGGGGTTTGCCAGGGGGCTGTGTGCTGTGGGAAGAATTCACCTCCTGGAACAGAACCTTAGCGACCAGAAAACAGATAAAACAGGATCCCAAAGCCTGGGTGCAGCCCAGCTGCAGTGGGTTAATCCAGCAGTGCCTCGGGACTCTGTGAGCTCCACAAATACTTTCCAGCCCAACGTTTGCCAGCAGCATGTTTTGCAAAGCTGCCTGGGTGCTCCTGCAGACACATACACATGGATAAGATTTCCCCCCAGGCCCTGCAAGAGCAGCTGCCAGTGCTCACAGGCCCTGCTGGGATCAGGAAGGAGCTGAATCTTGGGAGGTTTTACAGTCAGAGATTCCCATTCCGAGGACAGACTTTGAGCCCCAGCAAGGTGTGCATGGAAAGGAGCTGTGCAGTGAACACCTTGTTGGATAATAAAACACCAAATTTGCTTTGTAAATGATGTTTCATCTGAGAGAAATTCTGCTGTCATCAGAAACGAGCCAAGCTCATGCACTGCTGCACCTCGGGGTCTTCTGTAAGAGCTGAACTGTGCTGCACTGGCTGAAGCAATGAAAGGGAAAAGAACTGATCAGCCTAGAAATGAACCAGCTTATAAATGTTTAGTAAGTGGTTCTTGCTCACCATTCATTACTTCCCACATGTAATTGAATGAATCTTAATAAAAAAGGAGGTGCTATTGTGCTGGCTTTAGACTGGACTTGTGGAGAGCTGAAGAAACATCTGGGAGGCAAAATGAGAGAGGAAAGGGAATGTCCAAGCTCACAGTCAGACTAGAAGAGCCCCTGTGCTTCTGGAAGAGAAAACACCCCATGGAAAGCAGCAGGTGGCTGCTGGAGCATCCCCTGCCCACAGCACAGCCCTCTGCACAGCCCCTCTCCACAGGATAAATCTCCTGGGCACATGGGAAACGCAGTGAGTTACTGCTGCTCCTGTCAGCTGTGAAAAATGCACACACTTAACGTGGGGCAGAGGCTCCAATCCATCAGCTTCAACAGAAATTAAGCACATGCTGTATTTGCCCATGACTGATGGCTCTGCTGGATGAGGGACACCCCACTTACTGAGCCAAGCAGCAGAGGTGGCTGAAGGTGTGTGCAGGGAGCCCTGAGCAGCCACAGCCCTGGGCAGCCCAGCTATGCCCATTCCAGTCCCAGGATCTCTCATTAATCACATTTTCCTATGACTTAAAAACTCCATCTCCATCCGTATCTAACCCTCCAGGAATTTTCTCCCCCAGCTCTTTGCAGGTTTCTCCCCCAGGCTGGGCATGTTTTGGTGCAGCAGAACACAGATGGACATTGCTGGCAGCTTTTGAGTGATGTTTTCTGGACTTGGCACGGGGCTGGGATGTGTCCTTGCACCAGGGATTTGCAGGACAATCTGTGGAGGACACTTCAGCCAGGGGATCAGAGCCCTTCATGGGAACACTGTGTGCCTCCACGTGTGCTGCTCAGCGAGGACACTAGTTTGAAACCCTGTCTGCACAGCCCAACACCATGGGAAGCACAGAATCGGAGAGAAACGAGAAAAACAGTGATTTTTGTGTGGGTACTGGTACCAGCCTTTTCAACAACAACAACCACAACGTGGGATTGGGATCATCAGAAGGAGCAAAGGAATTTCTCGTTAAAGGGTGGTGATTTTCCAGGCAGAAAAACAAGGAAAAATTCACACCTGCAAGAGGGAGGCTGTTTTTCACAAAAGATGTGTACTAGGAATACTTTTCAAACACAACCACAACGTGGGATTGGGATCATCAGAAGGAGCAAAGGAATTTCTCATTAAAGGGTGGCAATAGTATTGAATCATAGTAAGTATAGTATTGAATAGTATTGAATCACAAGTTAGAAGCCAATGGCCATATGGCACGAATGCTAGAAAATAGTATAAAAGAGACTTTTAGCAATAAAGCTCTCTATGTTCTACCTTCCTTCCTGGCCTGGAGCTGTGGGTTTTGTGTCACCTGTCCATCTCTACAGCCACACCAGCTCCCTCCCTCAGCCCAGCTGTCCCCACTCCAGGGACAGCCCCAGGACATGCCACCTACCTGTACCTCATGCCCGTGCGGGCCCTGGTGGTGTCCTGCAGGGACAGCCCGTGCAGCTGCAGGAACCTCTCCAGCTGTTTCCTGTCGCGGGCCGGGCTGTGCAGCCCCGGCCAGCCGGCGGCAGGGCTCAGAGCCCGCGGCCCCTCGGGCACCCTGCGGCCCCGCGGCGGCCCCGGCTTGGGCGGGGGGATGTCGGCGCAGGCTGGCTTGTAGAGGTGCATGGTGCTGCTGCCTGGGCACTCAGCAGCTCCCGCAGCAGGACACACCCGGAGCAGAGCCCAGAGCCATCCTGCACGCCCGGGACGATCGCTGGGCTCTGCACGGGTTTTTCACCCACTTTCCTTATATTATTGCAACTGGCCCGTTTCAGTTGGTGCCCAGGATGGACTGTGGCCAAGATCAGCAATCTTGTGCATCTGCTGAGACCTCTCAGGGCCCAGGACTCCACGGGGTAAGGGCTGCTGGTGGGAATAGAGCACTGACCCCGTTTCCCAGGTTTTATATTTAGATGATGAGAAATATTTGCTTGGGATTCAATCCAAGGCCAATAAACATCAACCAAACTCTCTCACAGGGTGTATTTCAGGCCCTGGGCTGGCCAGATGAACACTGCAGGCATCTCCTCTGCAACCCATTAGAACATCTTGTTTTCTCACAGTGCACTGCAAGCTCTCACAGCTGGGGTCACCTGGTCTGGGAACTTCCCCAGCATCTGCAGCCTCACGGGGTGTGACAATTCATATGAATTAAATGATGATTTTAACAATGATTTCAGCACTGCTAAACAGCAAACAAAAAGGCTCTGGTTTAAAGAATCATGGAATGGTTTGGGCTGCAAGGGACCTTAAAGACCATCTCATTCCAAACTCCCCTGCCATGGCAGGGACACCTTCCACTATCCCAGGTTGCTCCAAGCCTTTCCAACCTGCCCTTGGACACTTCCAGGGATGGTTTTTATGGTCTTCATCCCTGCAGCAGCCAGAAGGGCCTCAGTGACCTTTTCTGGCCACAGCAAACAGTCTGCCAAGGTCTGGTTCATGCCTGAGGCAGATGTCTGAGACTCTTCTATTTTAAAACTCACCCCCTTTCCAGACTGTCATTTCAGCCCCAAATACATTAGAAAAATAAGTTAAATAATCAAGTGATGGACGTATCATGAACTCAACTAATCCTTAAATCTTTCAAAGCAGATAAAGAAAGACTGATCCCAACCCCAGAATATATTTTAAAAGCTCATAATTCAATGTCACAGAGGGGAGTTTGGCTGGGACAGTGGGATTACCCTGTTACTCTTGCTGTGCCACTGTGGGATCAGGGCATGGGTGGCCCTGGATGTCCCCAGGAGGTCCTGCCTGTGGGATTCTGACACTTCTCTGCCCAAGGATGGGGGTTCTGTTCTCACAGTGCTGACCCTTGCTGGGGTGCAGGGGGGATTTCAATCCCTGCTCTCTGCAGCCCAAGGGCACTCCGGGGAGGGCACAGAGTCCCAGGCTGTTCCTGCTGTGTCCCAGGCTGTTCCTGCTGTGTCCCAGGCTGTTCCTGCAGGGACCCATGTCTTCCTCCTGCAGTGTAGCTCCAAGGGCTGTACCTGTGATCTCTGCTGCAGCTGCCTTTGGTTTTACCTCCTGCCGCCCAGCTCTCTGCTCGTCTCTAATGCAAGGTGAACCAGTGCAAAGAAATACCTCTGCAAGCTCCTCTGGGCTTTTTGGACACCAGAGTTTTGCTTGTTTGGACTATCAGCGTTTGTATGGATCAGCATCTTTAGAAAGTTAGTTCTCCCAGAAGTTATTCCCCAGCACTTTGCTCTGATGGTGCTGTTCGAGCCCCTGGGTGCCAAGCACGGGCTGCTGGGTTGGTGGGCACCTGACCCAAACCTGTCCCCTCCCAGCCCACAGACCCCTCGTGCCTCCTGCAGGGGCTTGTGACCATCTCTGCACTTAATAAATAAATACCCACTTGCTCCTTCTCCCAGCTCTACTTCCTTTTCCTCTCACTCGCCCCATTCCTAATTTTTATTGTCGTGACATTCTAATTCGTTTCTTATCCAAGCACATCTGCAAGAGCTCGGCTTGTGCCGGCACTGCAGGCATCCCCACCCTGTCTGCGGTTAGGGAACACCTCGGGAGGTTCTCAGGCGAAATCCCGGCTGCTGCCGAAGTGAGATGAAGGAAATCCCCTCGCTCCGGGTGCAGCTCCTCGGGAGCACAGCGGCACCGGGCAGAGCCCGCGGGTTCCGATTTCATCGAGGCTCTGACCCCGCACGGCAGATTAGAGACTCGCACGTCTAATTTCCACTAATACCAAGATCCCCTTATATTTTTTTAAAGGACGGAGATCAGATTCTGGAGGCTGCGACATTTAAGACTGATGGGATAAGAGCTGCAGCGGCTGCAGGTTTCCCTCCGGGGGCTCCTTCCCCGGCTGAGCCTCACCGCTGCCCAGGAAGGGGGGACAGAGACCCTCCTGCCGCCCGAGCTGTCCCTGCTCGGCAGCAGCAACTTCCCAGCTCTGTTCACACAAAACCACAACCACTCGGACAAACTAGAAACAAGGCTCAACAAACGCACTCAGCCTGTGCTGAAGAAGTTACGGGGGAATCAAGAAACAAGTTTGCAGGATTTTCAGCTTTGTTCAATCAGACTTTGTTCTACAAAGCCGAAGATGTTTCTATTGTTATTACTATGATGATTGCTATTTCTATTGTTATTGCCGTTATGATGACGACGATGATTGCTGCTGTAATTATGATTATTATAATCACGATGATCAGCAGCAGTGCCCGAGGGCAGCAGGACCTACCTGTGCGGCATGCCGGTGGTGTAGGCGATGGTGTACTCGTGGGACAGCTCGCACAGCCGCAGGTACCAATTCATCTCCAGCTCCCGCAGCAGCGCCAGGCGCCTCGCTCTCTGCTGGGGCTGCGCGACCCTCGGCCGGCCCTCCTTGCTGCTCTCGGCCGAGCTCTTCAGGGCTCTGTCCCTGCTGCCCACCGACAGCACCGACTGCTTCCGCAGCTTCAGCGACTCCTCGGCGCCCTTGCCCCCCACGGTCCCGGTCCGTGCCGCCAGCATGTCGCGTCCCGCTCGGTGCCGAGGGCTCAGCGCTGCCCTCAAACCATCCCGAGTGATTGCAGCGCGCTCGTTCCTCCCGCTATAACCTCACGCCGGCCACAAAGCTGTAATTAGAGACGTGTCTGCGGGGCTTAACCGGAAAGAAGAGCCGCAACCTTCTCATGGAAACATCTGTAGCTGCTCCCCCGTGCCAGCGGCTCCGCAGCCCGGGAGGACAGTCCCTGAAAACATCGCCCCGGCACAGCCCGCACCTCGGCCGGCCTCGGCAGGACGGTGGAGGCTTCTGGAAAAGCCGTCCGGCTGCCCAGCGCCGTAAACATGGGAGGTGAAGTCACACGTGTCACCTTGAGGGCGAAGCGTGGCCCACGTGGGCTGGCCAGGGCAAGCTGCGGCGCTGTCGGTGCTGGCCGCGGCCCCCCCCGAGCATCCCCCGAGCATCCCCGGCCGCCCTGCTCCTCCTCCTGCCGCTCCTCGGATCGCCCCATCCACCAGGAGCTTCCCTCCTCCGAGGGATTTGCGGAAATTTGGGGATTTGCGGAAATTTGGGGATTTGGTCACCCTCAGGATGATGAGAGCAAAGTGCCGAGCGCTGCCGAGCAAACGGTGTTTGGAGAATGTAGGAAAGGGCAGACACCGGAATGGCTTTAATTCCCTCTCCGGTCTGAAATGTAAAAGCTGATACAGAGATTACAGCTCTAATCACAGCAGCCACTTCGGGAGCACGGACTGAGCCGTGTGCCGAGCCTGCAGCAGAGGAAAAACCCCTCCAGGGCAGTGGGATTTGACAGGCAGCGCCTCAAAAGCACTGCGATCACCCCAAAACAGAGCCAGCGCCCCTGTGCCCCGCAGCGTGTCCCGGCGATGGAAGATCGCTGCGATCAGGGCAAAGGGATCTCTCTGGCTCAGTCTCCCCTCCCAGCAGCTCTGAACCAGCTCGAGATGGTTTTCCCACCTGAGCCTTGCAGATCCCCAAGGCTGGAGGCTGCCAGGGGCTCATCCTGCTCTGCAGCCACCCTCGGCTGCTCGCTGTGCTCCCAGAGGGCTCGCAGGACAAAACCCCTTTCTAGCTGCTTTTCCAGAAAGCAGTTCCATCAGCTCTTGGAGCAAGCCCTAAAAAATGTATCTCCAACAAGAACTGCTGCTATTCAACCTATTTACGGCACTAAAACATTCACTGGAAGTTTTGCAAAACTCTAGAAAAATTACTCAGACTTTGAGCTGTTAAAATATTCTAGTTCTGTGCCTGTTCCAACTTGTTTCCTCGTTTATCTTTAAACTTTTAAAGTTCTTCCCCAAAACAAAAAGGTTTCCAGCAACTCCAGAAGCCTTTACACCAAGCCCGAGCAGTGAAACAATACATATTTTACAGACACACAAGTCGAAGCCTTCTAAAATTCTACAGGTGCTTCCATGTGGAAATTGGTTATCAAAAGTGAAATAAAGCTCTCCGAGAGCTGCAGAAAAGGCACATTGTGCTTCCTCAGCCTCCCGTGTTTATCGCTCCCTTAACCACAGAAACACCCCGCTGTTCCCAAAGGCTCGGAGAGGTGTCAGTCACCTTCGAGTAAATTAAATTAAAGCAGCTGCTGGCGATTTGTCCCTCGCGCAGCGGGGCATTGTCGGCTATTGTGCGGCTGGATGTTCCCCGGTGCGGCACTTAGGCAGGGAACGCCAGCGGATATTGTCCTGCGAGATTCTAGAGCCTGGCAGGAAAGGAGAGCCCAGCTCACCTCATAAAAATTGCAGAACGATTGATTTCCTGAAAGCAAAGCTGCTGTGAAATATTGATACTGGAACCCTCTGTTCTCAAAGCCTTGGGCATCCAGCGGGACACGCCAGGGTAATAGATGAGATTATAATTGTGTATTTCTAATTTACCTGTACACTGTATAAATGTAGAGAAACATGCTTAGGAGCTCTCTACCTGCAGCTTATTACAAGTTTTAGATAATTATTATATTAATTATATAATATTGCAGAGTTTATATTAATTAATAAATTATGCCAGGTTTGGAAAATTTCTCTGGCTCTCCTTAAAACGCTTTCCAAAATCTGGTTTTTATTACAGCTGTGGTCCCTAGAGTTGGACACACGATATGGGAAACATCTCCTGCCAAGGGGTCTCCCCTCTCCTGTCCCCCCCGAGTGAATGTCCCCCTGCCCAGAGCAATGCAGAGGAATTAAACACAGTCCAGAGCTCCTGCAGCCAAGGAAGGGTCCGGCAGCACTGAGGGGTGCAGAGGGACACAACAGCCTCAAAACATCCTTAAAACGGCCCTAAAAGAGCCTTAAAAGCCCCCAGTGCTGTTTGTGCCTCTGCTTCTAAAGCAGAACATTTCAGTGACACCCAGCCTCGAGCCCCCAGGGTCAGAGCTCGGGATTAATCCATTTTCCTCTGGCTCAGGCACCCTTTTAGCCAAACCTCCTGTTTTCAGATGTAAATAAGAGAAGCTTCTAAAACCCCTGCAGCAGCTGTTTTCTGCTCGGGGAAGCAGGAGGTTGCCTGGATGAGTTAATGCACTGCACACGGGGCTCCTTTTAAACCTGGTTTGAAAATGCCAGAAGCACTTTTCCAGCCATTCCAGGATGTGCCATTCCAGGATGTGACATTCCAGGGACACCTCTGTGTTGGCCAACAAGACCCCACAATGCCATGGAGGGAAAGTCCATCCTGACTTCCTGCACCACAAATTTATTTTGATAGAATGAAGGAATGCTTTGGGTTGGGAGGGATCTGAAAATTCACCCCAGCCATGGCAGGGACACCTTCACTGTCCCAGGCTGCTCCAAGCCCCAATGTCCAACCTGGCCTTGGGCATTCCAGGGATCCAGGGGCAGCCACAGCTTCTCTGGGCACCTGTGCCAGGGCCTCCCCACCCTGACAGGGAACAATTCCTTCCCAAAATCCCACCCATCCCTGCCCTCTGGCAGTGGGAAGCCATTCCCTGTGTCCTGTCCCTCCAGCCCTTGTCCCCAGTCCCTCTCCAGCTCTCCTGCAGCCCCTTTAGGCCCTGCAAGGGACTCTGAGGTCTCCCTGGATCCTTCTCCTCTCCTCCCCTCCCAGCTCTCCCAGCCTGTCAGTGCCTCATTCCAGAGAAAAGGAATGCAGGATACACGGTTTGATCCTACAATTCTCCTGTAATTCTCCTAGAACACATTTACAATTCATCCTCTTTCAAAATGATCTCAAAAATAAAATCTCCCCTCGCTCTGCAGATCCCTCTCAATATCTGTTCCCTCATTTTCTCAGCTCCCTAACATCCCAAACCTCTCTGCACACACAGACAGGATCATCTCAAGCCAGACAAAAGAGCAGCAGTTAATAACTGGAAGGTCCTGTTTGGAGAGGTTTAAGCAGAAACCCCCAAGCCTTGCCCAAATCAGGTACAGGCTGATCTGGAATGGACCTGTCAGTGCTCCCCAGGCAAATGAGTTTGTCCCACAGGAGCACAATCCTGACTCCTGATCCAATTAGCCATGGAGCTCACAGCTCTGCTGCTCCAAGCTCTCCTCTGCTCCAGGTAATTGAAACCCCATCAGGGAAAGATTCATTAAGGTGTTTAATTTGCTTTAAGTGGCTCACCCTGCTCTGACAGCACTTAAATGGAGTGGCTTATGAACCTCTGCTCAGCCAGCAGCTTTGCACCTGGGCATCCTCACAAACCTGCCTCCCACAGCACAGAATCTTGGGGTTTTTAAAAGATCTCCAAGATCACTGAATCCACCTGTTAACCCAAATCCCAAGGGCAGCCCCTCGGAGAGCTCCCAGCTGCCTCCCTGCAGGGCACCAGGTCACAGCAGCCTCCAGTGAGCCAATCTGCTCAAATTAAAATCTGAAGTGCAAGTGGCTCTCTCCAGCCTTTTATCGTCTCCAATAATTTCTAGATGTGATTGTAGGGCCAAAGGGCAGTCCAAGCACAGCCAAGGAAAGAGAGAAATTCCTGGGTATGTTAATTAACTCTTTTTCCCTCTTTGCTGAGTTCAGGGAGGTCACTCACGAGCAGCTCTTCTGGGCTTGCTCTGAGTTGCACCAAGTAGTGCCCAAGCAACCCGTGATGAGAAAGGGGAAAGTTTTCCAAGGTCAAGGAGAATCCAATCCAGGCACTCAGACCTCTCTGGAGGCTGTGCTGGGCAGGGGCAAAACCACCCACATGGCCTTCACTTTTCTGTGTGAATTCCAGAGCAAATGCTGAGCAGGTGCTGAGCAGTTGATTTCCTGCTGAGCAGGTGAATGCTCAGGGAAGCAGTGAGAATGGATCCTGGTCCTGGCCAGCCTCCTGAGCAGCTGATTCCCTGCTGAGCAGGTGAGTGCTCCCAGGATATATTCAGAATAGTCCTGGCCAGCCTCCTGAGCAGTTGATTCCCTGCTGAGCAGGTGGATGCTCCCAGGATATATTCAGAATAGTCCTGGCCAGCCTCCTGAGCAGTTGATTCCCTGCTGAGCAGGTGAGTGCTCCCGGGATGCATTCCCAAGGGATGCTGTTCTTGGAGGATTGTGTTTGGTTTCCAGAGCTGGGGAGCCTCAGCTGGGGCTGGCAGTGAGTCCCAGCTCAGGCTGTGAGCTGCCCCATCCCACAGAGTGACACTGAGCTGTCACCCTGTCCCAGAGCAGGGCCAGGATGTCCCCAGCACAGCTCTCCCATCCCGGAGCAGCACCCAGCACCTCCATGGAGCCCACAGTGCAGTGGCATTGCCATGGCAATCAGCACCACACAGGCACTAAAAATAAACCCCAGCTCTGCAGAGCAGAGATCATCCTGAATCCCAGACTGACTCAGCCACCCCCAAGCCTGGGGATGTGCTGCTGATCCCCATTCCTCCATCTCCCATTCCCCTCTGTGATCCATCCAGGCCAGGCTGCTGAGCTCCCCTTTTCCTGCAGCCCCAACCCAGCCTGGGCTCTGCCCAGCAGCAGGTGGGCATCTCTGCACAGTGCTCACCCAGAACACCTCCTCTGTTCCTCCACAGCCCCAAATCCAACCATTCCCACTGCATTCCCAACGTCCTGAGCTGCATTCCCCCTACAGCTGGGCCAGCTCCAGCCATGGGAAGAGAAGCTGAGCCCTCCTCAGTGACTGGCCCAGGTCCCCTTGTCCAAATTGTAACAAAATCACTGCAGCAGCAGCGCTGAAGCAATTCCAGGGGATAAAAGCTGCTCAAGAACATCATTCCTACATGACCCTACAGGATGTGGGGTCAGCAGGGCAGAGCTGAGCAGGAGCCCTGAGCTTCCCTGTCCCCAAGGCTCCCAGGGGACAAAGAGCCCAGCACTCAGGTGTCCCTGGCCTGGTCACAGTGCCCTCACTCGGGTGTCAGGCCATGAATGATGGATGGATGGATGGAAGCCTTGGATTGCTCCTGCTGCCTCCCAAAGGGAGCTGTGGGCACAGGACAGGGGCAAACTGTCCCCAGCCCACCCAGGCACAGCCCTCCTTAATTGATCCTTCTCTTAATTAACACACAATTACAGCCTGGCTCTCAACAAAGCTTCATTTACCTCACATTTTTTCACCCACCCTAAATAACATTAAAAAAAGGAAGAAATATCGCAAGCAGCTTTCTATTGACCTCTGTTATCCCCAACCACTCTGAGGAAGGAGCCACAAGAAAAATATCCCAACTCTAAAGGGGCTCTTGAGCACACATTTAAATCAATTGCATCCATAGAAACAGCTTTTTCAACCCAAAATACACTCCCCTTCATAACAGAGTTTCTACACGTAAGCCCTAAAAATAGAAAAAAAATAGTCACACCAAGGTTCAAACATAATATTTTTATTTGTGGATAAAAATTAAGGCTCACAGTACTTTATCATTTCACAAGCAGAAAAATGTTAAAAATTGAGACTGCTGGGGAGTGCCCCCAATACAAATTCCTCTAATTGCTGACATGTTTTACTGAAGACCAGAGGTGAACAATTGTACAGGGCAGCTACAGGTATTAGTTTGTAAACTAGGTGCTAAATAGAACTGGTTTGTAAGAAATGTGAACAGAGGATGATGTTTCTCTCAGTCTGGCTGTCCAGTACACAGGGATCCCACAGAAAAAACACCCAGAACTGCTGGGGTTAACACACCAGCCCTCCCAGAACAACCCAGCAGGGCTAAACCATGGCACAGCTGGCAGGCAGGGGCTGAGGGGCACAGCTTCCATTGCAGTAAGACATGTGGATTTATAGTGCAAGAGTTTACGCCTCAAATGTTCAACATCCAACTTCCTGACCTCAAGAAGAGCACGGAATTGCTGCCAGCTCCAGGAATGCAGGGGGAAGCAGCCTGGGGTGAAAGGATGGTCACAGTGCAGGGCAGACATCGTGCCTAGGGCTAGGACAAACTCCAAGGAGAGCTATTGCAAGGGTGCAGCATGCAGGGAATGAAAGATTGCTGCCCGGGAGAGCTCAGGGTGATCCCAGAGGCACCACCTGCCCTGCAGCCCCAGCCATCCCTGAGAGCTCCCCAGCTACACCACAACCACAGAGCTGAGCTCCAGCTGCACAGGGACAGCCTGGGCACAATCCAGCAGGGCTTGCCTTTCTGAGCTCTCTGAATTATTTGCATTATTTTTAGTGATTCCTTCAGCTTTGCTTGTTTGCTGTCAAGGCAACAAAGCCGTGGCAGCCACGAGGATGAGCCTGGCGCAGTGAGACTGAGGGGGATCTGCATCTCACCATGGATTCATCGTTTGTCTGCACCCCCTGGAGCTGAGATAGCACCCAGAAATGCCAGCAGCTGCCTCAGCCTCCCCTGAGTGCCCAAACTGAGATGCACTGAACTTCACTGGGGAGCTGGCTTTGAGACCAGGACAGCTGCTGGCCCAGCAAACACCCATGTCAGGGTTTATCCAACTGCAGATCCCCACCCTGCACAGAGGAATCGATCAGCACTGACATCACTAAAGCTCCAAGAGGTTATGACAGCTGTAGGTGCAAATCACCACCCCCTCTGCAAAGGGAGCTGACTGAGTTAGCAGTTCAGCTTGATTTGCCCATTTCAATTAAGCTCAAGCTGCAAAGCCTTCCTGGAGCAGGGCTGGAGGGAGCAGAGCTCTCCATCCCCAGTTCCTGCCCTCCTGCACCCCCCTGTCCCCACCAGCCCCCGGAGCACTGGCTGGGACACACCATCTCCTCCCCCTCGTGCAAACCACCCCTCAAGTGACACAGGCAAAAAAAATACATTTACACCAGTTGGCCATTTCCTTGGAGCAGAAATTTCCAACCCAAATTTCCATAACGTGTAGGCAGGGAATGTAAGAACAGGAAAATGCGTGCGACCAAAAATATAGAACAAACACTTTCAACATTATTCCAGTTCACAAATCCAGGCAAGAGCAGAGAGATGGAGCTGCAGCCATGAAATACTCCATGTTACTGAATAGTTTAAACCAAGTATTTTACCACATGATACTACAGAGATCTTGCAGCTGAACAAAACACAACTGCTTGAACTAAAAAAGCAGGGATAAGAGGGATGAGCCTGGATACACATTCCAGTTCCCCCAGGGGAGGTACCAGCAGGCACCCAGCAACCTGCTCAGGTCAGAATCCAACTGCTCCTGGGGCAGGACAGGATGCTCAGGTGCATGGAAATGGCTTTGCCTCAAACCATCAGAAAGCTCCTGTCCAGCAACCATCTCAAATTATTGCTTCACTACCAACAGCAGAACACGAGGGACAGGAGGCTCTACAGGGCTGGGGATTCAGCCCCAGCCAGGACTCACACCAACAACTAGAGTGATCTTACAGACCAAGCTAAGCACAACACAAACCCAAAAAAACCCTGTCAAAGCAAACCTGTACAAAATAAACTGTCATCAAGTACAAGGGAAGCACAGGGGCAGCAGGGACAGCGCTGGGGACAACCAGGAGTCACAGATGCAGGAGCTGCAGTGCCAGCTTTGCCCTTGTGCCAAGCCCAGAGCAGCCAGAGACACTGCAGTGCCCAGTGTGCCCCAGGCAGCAGCTGGACAGACACACGGACAGGGCAGGGCAGGAGAGGTCAGCACTGACCAGCATTCCTGCTGGGGGCCAAGAGCACAGAACAGAACAGAACACAGCATCCACAGCCACGACTCAACAGCACCCACTACTCCATTTGGCAAAATATTTATTTATAATAAATCCGTCCCAAAGCGGTTGGTCACAAAGAATTAACTCCTTTTACATGTTTGGGCTGTAACAATGCTTTTGGTAGAAGTAAATAAACTGTCTCTTTTTACACAGTGTACAAAAACGAAGAGACACCGAAATGCCAGGTTAACAGGAGAACACAGGGGGAAGTGGAAAGACAAAGGCAAAGCAGAGGGTCTGTCCTGGCAGCGCTGCCACCACGGGGTACCCGTACAATCCTCAGCCCCACGCCGCTCTCATCCCCAGCACAGCTCCCAGCTGCAGCCTCCTGCTCCAGCAGAGCACTCTGAGGCCGTGGAGCAGCTCCAGTCACTCTTTCACAGTACTGCATGTCAACACTGGGAATGGTTTCTGATATGGTTTAGACTGCACACAGTACTTGGATAGGGAAGTTAGTTACTCCCACTCCGTAGTTCCTGGTGGCTTTGATGTCAAGTCGTACATCACCCGAGAGATGCCAGGGATCTTCTTGATCTCTGCCACCATTTTCAACACAACCTGAGGTGGAGGGCAAACACAGCATCAGAAGGAAGTGTGTGATAAACATCTGAAGAAAACTGACAGAAACCTGAGGGCAAGCTGCTCCCACCAATCCTGCTGGACACCAGAGAGAAAAGCCTGTTGCTATCACCTCATTGCCACCAGGCAAGAAATAAAACCAGCTGGAAGAAAACCTCTGGTTTGTGGAATCTGCAGCTACATTTGGGACTCACTGACTTGTGGCACAGCCTGAACTCCCCAGGTTCAAAGCTGCTCCTGCCAGTCCCTCCCAGGCTCCCCCTCACACCAACCCCTCCAGCTGAGCCACCAAACACAGAGCAACAGCCTGGGGAAAACCCCTGCCAAAATAAAAACAGAAGCTGTAAAGGTAAAAAATTCAGTAAACACCCAGAAGAGGCATCCAAAGGAAAGAGTTTGCAGTGAGTTATCTTCCAGAGCTCACAATTAATCCACGCTAGCAGTAATAGTCTAGGTGAGAATTTGATGATCCTCAGAAGTTCAGCTTCCTTAAAAATCCCACAGTTCCCAACACCACTTACATGACACACAGTTTATAGTGCAAGCATCAATTAACAATACATGATTATTTTCCCCATAAGTATGATCATTCTCTATAATATGTACTACTTAGTTACCACATTGTTAGCTGGCCGTAAAGTGACCATTTTCCATTTTGGAGAACGTGGGGTTTTTGTTTGGTTTTGTGGTGTTTGGTTGTTTTTAAACACAAACACTGAGGTCAAACAAATCCTCATTTTATACAATGGGATAGTTCACATGGCAACTTGCTTTTGTCATGGATAGGCTGCCTTAAAGCAGAGGACTTTAAACAGTGCTCATTTGGTCTTGAAGTGTGTTTCAAATAAAAGGTCAATCCTACTCCTCACCCACAGTGCATTCCCAGGGGGACAAAGTACTTGACTGGACATGGATAAAGTTTCCCAGAAAAAAAAACAAGCTTGAACCTGAGTCCTGAGTCCTTTTAGTGACCTAAAGAGCAAACAGGGCACTGAGATGTTAAACTGCAAGCTCTAATCAAAGCAGAAGTGCCAAACAAAGGCAACTCATAACGCCAGGAAATTTCCAATTACTGATGCAAAAATTAACTCCAAATCCCAGCAATGGCTGGGGTATTCTTTCTTCTTTAATTGGTGCTATTTTGGCTCAGCTCTGCTGGAAATCTTTCAACTTTGTCAAACCCATCTGCCAGCCCCTCATTTTGTTAGTTTTTTTCCCCAAACACCACAATATTCTTTCTAATGAATATTACGACAGAGAAAAAATTGTAAGAAAACCCAAGTGAAAGCAAGTGGAGTGAGAGGCAAGCCAGGCTGAGGCACGTCCAGCTGAGGTTTTGCAGAGAAGGCAGCAGGAGTGCCCTTACCTCCTCGGGCACCTCGCTGCCCGGCGTGGCCGCGATGCCCGTCATGAAGTCGCTGGTGATGAAGGGCCTGATGACCACTGACCTCTGGCACGAGGGCTGCTTCTGCAGGGGGTCCCGGTCAAAATGCAGCGGGGTCAGGATGATTGGCATCTGGCTGATCTTCCCAGCATAGCCTTGGGGCACAGGAGCACACGGGGTGAGTTTGGGGTGCAGGCAGGAGGGACACAAGGTCTGCGATTCCCAACCCTAAACCAGGAGCTGCTTCTGCATCCTGTGGGATCTGCTCCCTCTGGTCCCTCAGTTTGGGGTCACAGGCACTGTGCAGCTCTACAGCTGCAGGTCAGCACTGGGGAGGCTGTGCACAAGCTCCCAAAAAAGCTGTGGCTGCCCCTGGATCCCTGGCAGTGTCCAAGGCCAGGCTGGACAGAGCTTGGAGCAGCCTGGGACAGTGGAAGGTGTCTCAGCCCATGGCATTGGGTGGAACCCAACTTAATGTCCCTTCCAACCCAAACCATTCTGGGATTCTATAAACTGCCACTTGAGATGATCCTCAGCCTTTGCAGGCACACAGAAAAATCCCAGCTAATCTGTGTTATCCCTGTAATTCCCTGTGAATGAACTGAAGAACCACTTTCCTTCCCACAGAACATCACCATGGGGGTTTAGCTGTCCCTGTATCAAGCCCAATAAAGAGCTGTGCACAAATAAATCGTAGAAATATTCTTTTAATAGTGTTTGAAACACCCAGGAGAAAGCTCTGCAGTATGCCCTGGCTGCTGGTGGGCAGGAACTCCAGACAAACCCATTTCACTGAGTTTTTAACATCTCCTGAAAGGCCATGCACAATCCCCAAACTTCCCAGTTTCAACAACCTTGAAGTCCAAAATTCAGGTGTGTGGCAGCTCCAACTGCTCAGCCTCTCTCCCTCTGCCAGCCCTGGCCTGAGCTGCTGCTCTGGGAGGTTTTTTCACTAAACCATAATTCCAGGCTTATTTTTAGGAGCAATTCATTCACACCAAGCCAAGTGTCACCAAAAGTTAGCGAGACACAGCTACAGCTTTACCAACACAGCCGACAGTGTTATCTCAGCCTTTTGAGGTTAATTCTGTACAAATTCTGTTCACACAGCCCTGCAAACTCAACATGGATCCTCAGAAACAGAGATCTGTTGTAAGTTGATTTATATGAAATTCAGGCAAGGCTGATGCAGCGCTTCCCACACAGATCACATCTCCAAAGGTAATTAAGTAGAAAACTAAAAAGGCTGAACCTCAGAACTGTTTATTCCCAGACTCTGCCTGGGTAGCACATCCTGGGGACTCAACACTCCCTGCCTGTGCAGGGCTTGGGTTGGCAAACACAGCTTGGACTTCAAGTCAAGAAATCTGAAACCACCACAGTGAGCATCACCCCCATGGGAAAAACCTGGCATTAGGGCTTTCCACAAAACCAACACTATTTAAAAACTACGTCAAGTTTCTTCACCTCAGGTAAACACTGAGGACTGAGCTCAGCAAAGAGAAGGGATTTGGGTGACTTTCAGCTGCTTTTGCACAAGTTTGCAGTGAAGCACACAGCTTGAACTTCATGATGTATTAGAAGCAAGTCAGTCCCCAAAATCCCCTAGAATTAGTTCCTGTCCTTTAGGTATCAGCTTCCACAACCTTTCACTGTCATCCCATTAACTGATTCCTTTTTTTGGAGTTATTTGCTTGTAGATGTTGACAGCACCACTCTAACTACACCCATGAGGTCTGCAGGGATCTGGAAGCTGGGAAGAGGGGGAACACCTACCAGACTCCCTGAGAATGTTGTGAGCCTCAAAGTCAGCTTGACGTAAAGTGCTGAGGACTCCTGTGGTCAGGAAGGTGGGGGTGACATCCGTGGGGGGCTCCTTGACAGGGGGGCCAAACACATACACGACTCTGCAACACACAGGATGGGGGGAAAAAACACATTTTCCACATAGAGAATAAACCAGATTGCCTCAGACCTGCATCTTGAGGGCTACAGTGAGAAATCTGAGCTAGAAAACAGCAAAATGTTTCATCTTGCTTACAATTTTTAACAAGAAACCACCAAACCCCCCATGAAATGCTACACCTTACTGCTAACGAAGAATTAGTGCACAGGGCACTAACTGCAATTTATAAATCTGCATCCATAACAAAATACCTTCTGAATTCAAAGCAGCACAGCAGCTTTATGTTTTTAATCTCATTCCTTGTGTTTCAGATGCTGCAGAACAAGAAGCAGAGTCTGAGTGGCCTCGTGCATGGATTTACCACACTGTGCTCACACCACTCATTTCAGTCTGGAGACACAACCCAGGAGGAGTTGTCCAAAATCCAAAGCACACAGATATTCCAGTTTATACTGAGTGGTTTTGTTTGTAACACAAAGCCTGCAAGCACAGCTGGGCAGGAGACCAACGATATCAGTGCTCTCCTCACTGCAAAGATCCCAGGGAGAGCAGAACCCCCAGGGATGGGGGATGTTCAGGAGGGCAGCAATAAATCCAGAAGAGCTTAAAGAAATCAGCAGTGCTCTAAAGCCAGAAATTGCCTTTTATTTTTGCTTTTTGACATACTCTGAAATTGCACTGGCAATCCTGATTTATGCCATCTCTTGTCCCCTCTCAACTTAATTTAAACAGGTATCTTGCAATTGCAGGTCTCACCTTTCAGAGTAAAAGCTCTGTCAGCAGGTGTCACTTATGTGAGAAAATGAAGTTTTGCTAAAAGCAATTCTAAGCGATTTTGGCAGAAATCCCACAGCCAGGCAAGGAAGGGATAAGTCCCCAGAGCTGATTTCATGGCTAAGCACCTTCAGCTGCTGGAAAAGTTATGGACTGGAGCAGGTAGGAAATGTATCCTCAGAGAGCTCAATGAAGATCAAACTGCCCAGCTCTGGAGCTCTCCCTGTGCCATCAGAACTGACAGCCCCACACAAATCCCCTCCTGACAAAGAAAAACCAAACTGCAGCAGCCACAGCTCAGCACCAGCCTGGAGTCTTGCAGAAGAGATTTGCATAAATTATCGTGGATGCTGTCTAATCCAAGGATATAGGCCATCAATTACTTTTCAAGCTGGAAATAAATCTGTATTTTGATTCACTGTGTGTTTGTGACCTCTGTATGATACACCTGTCAGACACATTAAAAATGACTCCCCAGGTTAAACAGGGAAATGTTTGCACCTGCTAAACTTCCACATATGAAGGAGATAATGAAATGAATTCAGTGTTACCTGTTGATGTTGTGGCACATGCGTGGTATGAGCCTGGCCAGGAACATCAGGGACTCCCAGTGTGGAGCATCTTTGCTGGAGATGCCACAGACATAGCTGTACGAGCGACAGTCACCCTGGGGAGCAGAAATAAAATACTGCATGTCTGTGGCACTCCAACACCTTCCTGCCCATCCTGCAGGTGACAGGACCAGTTTGGGCCAACATTTAGCCAAAACTGAGCTGGTGACATCAGTGAGAGACTGAGTGGGTGGGAAAACACACAGCAAGGTGACAGAGCTGCAAAAGGAAATATTCAGAGCGGGAAGATTCATCTAGAGTGGCCAGTGTTGGTATTTTGGTGACAAAGCACAGAAATTTGATGACACTGCAGCCTAAAGCAGTAACCAAAGCTGACTGCAAAGAGCCACAGGAGCCACACAACATCAGGCAGCTGAAAATCAAATATGAGCAGTAATTCAACACTGAAAGTGCAGAGAAAGGTGATTTACAGCCATGACAGCTCAGTAAGGAAATCCCCCAAGTTACTGCACACAATTCCATGGCAGTGCCAGCTCAGCACTTGGTTTGTGTCCCTTGTCCCCAGAGGGAGGGAAAGGGAGCTCAGCTGCTGCACAGATCCCACTGCTCCAGTTCCTTCCCTCCAAGGAGAAAGATCAGCACTGTTCAAAAAGAGAATGGGAAAAGGCAACAGCCACGGTCAAATGTAGGAAACAGGGATTTTTACCCAACACAGCCAACACTCCTGAGCCTCAGTGGGGCCAGCAGGGTGACAGCAGGGTGACAGCATCAGAGTGTGAGTGGGCAGCAGCCCTGGGCTGGACAATGTCCCCAGAGAGCCCCTGGCACTGCCCTGCTCAGCCATGCCAGCAGCTGCACCCACACAGCACAAAGCTGCCTCAGCCACCTGCAGTGTCCCCTCCCGAGCCAAGCTCTGCATCTCCACCCCCTGGAGCAGCAAGGATGGTGTTTCCCACAGCTGCCCCTGGCAGGAGCAGCTCCCAGCACACCCTGCAGTGAGTACCTGCACTCCCACAGTTTTGATTGGTAGCAAGAAGGCATTCAGTGAATGTAGGCTTGTGATCTGCATCAGCTTCTCCTGGTCCTCCTCACTTGTGCACGCCTTCACCCTCTGCAGCAAAGTGTGAGGCTGCCAAGGATAAAGAACAAGAAAAGGGAATTCAATAAAGCTCCCAGGCCCTCCAACAGAACTTGCACAGCGCAAACAAAATTGTAATTTAAGTAGCTGTTTGTTTAATCTACATTTGCCCTTTGGAACTATTTAAAAAATACCTCTCATTTGACAATTGAACTTTAGCAAAAGCACTTTTCTGTGATTAGACTGTATTTTAAGCTGAAGCTCTCCAAAGCCATAGGGGAAGCTCCTTTTCTGTGCTCATCTTCTCCTTCACAAAGCTGCACTTTTCAATTTTGTGGCACCAGAATTCCATACGTTTTAAAGGAAAGGCAGATGGAAATCCCTGCCCTTCAGGATTTACCAAAAACGTTCTGGAAGTTGTTTTGAACTCACACCTCAGAGCAGAGCCCTCTAATGCCTTACAGCCACCACAGAGGTCAGCACAGTCAGGAGATGTAGAAGTGAACCATAAAAAGTTTAAAAATTCCACTGAACAGCTTCAGTTGAACTGTACTGGGAGGCATCACTCCTTAGAGAGCATAAACCAGTCCTTTTAACCTCTCAGCAGACTAAACCTCCCTGCAGGTCCCTACAGAGCCATCACTCCAAATTCAAATTCAGAATTTTGTTACCTTCTTCACGCTTGCAGAAAAATCTGCAACTATTTTCAAGATGTTGTTTGTTTCTGGGAAGTCTTTGCACACATAAGGCTCTTCAGCACAGATCACTCTGATTGCCAGGCCAGGACCTGCAAAGCAACATTGCAAAAATG
This sequence comes from Entomyzon cyanotis, assembly GCA_024500445.1. Lineage (NCBI taxonomy): Eukaryota > Metazoa > Chordata > Aves > Passeriformes > Meliphagidae > Entomyzon > Entomyzon cyanotis. Next base: position 6,826,623 of record JAKEPQ010000781.1, read on the forward strand.
TTATCCTAAAGAACAGGAAGCTGATTTTCACCTGAAAATGTGGAACACTGAGTCAGTCATTGAGTACTGTGTATTGTGCTGCTGTTTCTAGACTTCAGTCATCTTAGCACAAAAAGACAAAAAGAAACCAACCCTCAATTATCTACTTTGCTGTTTCCTAGTGGAGAGCTCGTGTTAGAAATGTTCAGCATTGATTTTCAGGACAGCAAATGCCCCATGGCAAGGCAGAGTCAGGCTGTGACTCCAGGAAAGATCCACATGGAGCTCAGGCAGTGCTCACTGCACTTACTGAGAACTCCTGCTTTGGCTTCTACCACCAAAACCAAGCAAAGGCAGTGAACTCGACTATAAAACGTCAAGTTATATACATTTATATATAGAATGTATATATAGATATTACATAAATCACATATTATATATCATATATAATACACATTTATAATATATATTATATATATAATGTTAATTATATTTATCAAGCTGCTCTCAAATCATCTTTACACGAAAGGCTGTGCTTAAGTAAAAACCTAAATTGATTTTTTCTGTGTTTAGAGATCAGTTTTACACTCCAGCATACTGCAGCTATTTTGTATCTGCTACAGGGCACTGCTGTGATGCAGCAGCTCCCATACCTGGGAAGGGATGTCTGCACACCAGCTCTTCAGGAAGACCAAGTTCTCTTCCCAGCACTCGCACTTCATCTTTGTGAAAGTCTTTCAGTGGTTCTATTACTTTACCCTTAAAGAGGAAAAAAACAAAAAAAAGGCAATTTACACTCCAGCTCACATATTCAAACAAAAAGCCTCATATGTTTAGGCTCTGGCACCCAAACTGGCCTGACCTCACAGCATCAGTGCCAAGGATTCCATAAACACTGGAAGAAATTCCCTGTGAATGTGGGCTTTGTGGAACAGCTGCAGGGCAGAGGGTGAGACCAGCAAGTTCCAGTTTGTGCCACAAGAATCTGTGGCCCCAGCAGAGCAGACAGAGCTGGCAGGTCAAGCTGGCTCTGCCTTCACAAATTCAAATGTTTCTTGTCTTTGCTGGACGTTCAACCCCAAAGCCTTGAAAACACTCTGTGCAGTGATCAGTATTTGAAATGTGGATCATTAGCTCTCCTGGGGGAGTTGGTGATAGCTGAGCACCTTCCCCAGAGTGCTAGGTGAGGTCTCTCCTGTGCTGGTTCTTTCTTGGAGTATTTTATTCTACGTTAGACAGCTCACCATTGTAATGCCAGGAAATCAAACCAGGGCAGTCTCCTACCTTGGTTCATATGCTAACACTAAAGAGCTGTGCACAGAAAGGTGTTTAGAAAACCTTTCTGGACTTCAGATAAACAGACCCAAGGCCATAAAATAAATGCAATAAAGTACAAATATTACAACAGAACCTCAGGGGCCTAATCACAACAGGTCCCATCAGTGCAGGGCAGTCACACCAGCAAGAGAGAAGTTTTGAGGTGCTGATCCTCATTTCCCTGGTGAGCCAGGAGAGCAGAGGCTGCTCACCTCCTCGCGCAGCTTGCGGATCAGCTCGGTGTCGTTGTGGTGAGTTTTGATCACCTCAGCCTTGCCACTGGCCACCAGAGAAGCACTCTCAATCAGGTCAGGCCTCAGGGTGCCCTGGGCAAGGAAAACCTCCTCGGGTTTCAGGTTCATCTCCCCAATCACCTCGTTGGCAATCTGGATGGGCAGAGAAAGGAAGAGCTTTAGCACAAAGATCTCAAGGGAGACAATGGATTGTCCAACAAACACCACAGAGCTGTAAAAGCAGTCAGGAAACTAACCATGACACTGTCCCACTGCTAAACAGTCCCAGAACCCCAGCTTTTGCTGAACAAAAAATGGGAAAGAGATCTTCACAGCACAGGAACATCAGTGTTAAATATTCCCCCTGTCACTTACCAAGTTCATCACAGCTTACACAAGTATTGATGTTACTGATTAAACAGTAAAGGATGTATCCAGAAATCAAAATATTTTAAAAATTCAACCAAACAACAAATACACCTTACCTTAACAAAGGTGTCACCGATAATTTTTCTCTTTTCTTCAGGACTTGTAGTCATATTTAAGGTCTTGCTAATTCTTTTACGTGGAGTTCTGTCCTCATCTGAGATGGGCAGAGTTGTGGTGCCATTATAGAATGAATGGGCTGCATTCACCACTGCAGGAAACCACAGGGATTTATTTTTTTACCAAGTCAGTAAAGATATTCATGCAGGTTACAAAATAAAAGTTTCACTTTATTGCTTTAAAAAAAAAACAAATCAAAAATAAAAATCATTGCAGTCCTTTGACTGTTAACTGCATTGAATAGGGCTGTTCAATACCTCAAGAATTAATTTTACCAAAAGCCTTTGATTTGTCTTATTAACCTATTACTTTTTCCATATGGTGAGGTTAACAGCCACATGCAAGTCCAGCTCTTGCTTCCCCTCTTAGATGATAATTTACTTGCTTTAAATAGTTCACAGGACAGTGTTTCCCCAAGGCCTTTCTGCAACCAAAATTAAATGATGCACTATTTACTCATGCTACATTATGCCTCTTAATTTAGAGAGGCTCCCAGCGCAGAGATCAGCTGGGAGGCTCTCTGGCATCTTGTACCAGCCCTGAACTCCATGACCTACACAAGGAGCATTTGCAGCAAAGGGATTCCCTCAATTTGTTCCTCTGGCTGCCTGCCAGAGCCCAGGTTTATTGCTCCACAGAGTGCAAGAATGAGACATGGATTTTCCACTAAAACAAACCAGTAAAACTAAAATAAATTTAGAAAAAGATGTGTCTAGAATAAAGCTGAGGACACTGCAGCCCAGGGCAGTGGGAAGCACTGCTCACCCAGTGCCACATGCCTGAGCAGAACACAGAACTCCTGCACAACCCCAGAGCAGGCAGATATTGCTCATAACTCATCAGCCAGGCAGGACACAGCAGCTCTTGCTGCTGGCACTAACTCTGTCTTCTCTATCTCCTCCTATTTGAGGTACAAAAATAAACTCTGGGCCTTCTCATCAGCCACATCAGGGCACTTTCTGCTCTCTCAGTGAATTCCTTCACACAATCATAAGGGTTGGAAAAGACCTCCAAGACCATCAGGTCCAACCTTTGACCAATCAACACCCTGTTCTCAAAAAGCCACCCCAAAACCACTAAAATGCATCTATTTGAAAGCAGGAAAAAACGCCCTGAAAAAGTCATTTTGGCTGTAGTAGCATTCCATCACCCAAATGAGCTCACAGTTTACAAAGAAAGAAATCCAGGATAAAAATAAAGCCCCAAGTGTTAATGAAGATACTGCAGAAAATGGAAATCCAGTGAGTTCTACAGCAGCTGAACAGCATCCCTCAGCAGAGAAGTGACCAAGGCACAAACCCAGAGCTCTGCTGTGCCCCAGCTGCAGACTCCAACAACTGGAGAGATGGGGCAGCTCACTGTAAATAAAGTAAAATCAAGTAAATAAGGCCTAACACCTTCAGTTTAAATTGTGTGGCTAGGTCAGGGTTCGACCTGCCCTTGGCACGTGAGCCTGGGAACAGCAGATCAGCGAAACCCAACAGCAAGGGTGGATTTGGGAGAAGCCATGTTGTAAGGAGCATTGAGCAGAGAGGAGTACCTTTCACCTGGATGCCCAGCTTTTTGAGGGCCTCCTCCACAGCCTGGCTCTCCCTCTTGCGCATGAAGCCGTTGTCGATGTGCACAGCAATGACCTGCTCGCGGTTCAGCGCGCGGTTCAGCAGCGCCGTGCACACCGTGGAGTCCACCCCGCCGCTCAGCAGCACCTGCCAGGGGAACCCAAATGGGTCAGCTGGCCATGGGTAATGGGGACAGAACACAGGTGACACCCACAATGGGGATACATTACTCAGGTAACACCTACAACGGGGTAACACACAACCACAGTGTGGTAACGCACAACCCAGGTAACACACACAACATGGATACATAACCCAGGTAACACCCAGAACATGGATACATAACCCAGGTAACACCCAGAACATGGATACATAACCCAGGTAACACCTACAACGGGGTAACACACAACCCAGGTAACACCCACAATGTGGTAACATACAACCCAGGTAACACATAACCCAGGCCCAGCCAGGAGTGTTAGAACAGAATATTGACCTACAGCCAACACCTTGCAGGGAAACCACAACCAATGCATTGCCCCAGCTGAGCAACTTCCCTAAAACCTGGGAATGTATGACCCAAGTCATGACAATTCCCCATTTCCCAATCAACCCCAGCCAGTGTTTCTGCAGATCACCCTGCACTGTGACTCACCAGGACCTTGGAGGAGCCCACTTTCTCTTTGATGTCCTGGATGCACTGCAGCTCTCTGTTCTCCACGGTGAAGGTGCCGCTGCATCCCGCAATGTCGTACAGAAAGTTCTTCAGGATCATCTTCCCGTTCACTGTGAGGCTCACTTCGGGGTGGAACTGTGCCCCATAGAGTTTTTTGGACTCATTTGCTATTCCTGGTACACATGACAAAACAAAAAGCAATATTTAAGCTGAAACTGAATGCACACCCAAGTCAAGCAAGAGACTCCAAGTGGCTCTTTGGGATTCAGTAACTCCAGTGGTTTTCAAACCCCACATTCTAAGGTCCCACCATTTCCTGTGGCAATCTGTGTGATGTTAAAACCTTGCTGTCAGTACCTGCATTATTCTTGCTCAGTTGAACGTTCATGCAATATTAAATACAATAACAAGTTAATAAAGCTTTAATAATTAAACAGTGCTTCACTTGTACTGTTAAAGTGCAAAACCCAAACCCCACTGACAGTGCACATCTCCCTCTCCCCCGCCTTAAGGGCACAGAATATTTTATCTCAAAGACAAATAACACATGCATACTCTAAAATAACATAAACTGTATAAATAGTGTTAAATTTTACTTAAACCACATTTAAATCAGGACCACTCCTTCTAAAGTCTATTTCTTTATTATCGTGACAGCTCAACATGCAAACACACACCAGAAATTGTTAAAAGCCATTCATTTATTTGGCAATTAAATAGCGAGAGCTATTATTCTGTTCCCATTTGGTTCTAACTCCTGTCTGCCACAATTTTTTCTTTTACAACATTGTCAAAAGACAAATCCAGGAAAAAACAAATACCTGCTATGATGTTCCCAGACTGTGCCACCACTTTGAATCCATCAGCCACTTTATCCACACTATCTCCATGAGTGAGGAGCACGAGCTCTTCCTTCTGAAGGCCCCTAAACAAAGATTAAAAACTAGAACCAATTCAAGAAAAAACAAAGATTTAATTCCCAGTTTCAACTAATTAACACCCCAGTATTGAAGTATCCTCTCTGGGACATGGAGAGCCATCTGGAGTCAATCAGGATACTGGCAGTCTTGCTTTTTGTTTCTACACAGTGAACTTTCCTTGTTCAAAACTATGTGTTTGCAGGACAATTTGGGCAGTTCTGGGCAATCAGACTGTTCTGCAGGAGCCCTGCAGAGGGAAAATAATAAAACTGGAATGCCAGGATGAGTAAACAGTCAGAATTTTACAAGGAACTTGAAAGCCATTGACAAAATGATCAAGAAATCTAATTCTGGTTTTATAAAACATAACAAAGCAATTTTAAAGGAAGCTAGACAAATAATGGGTTTGGATTTTCTGTGTCCTTTCCAAAACTGGATGGGCACCAACCAACACAAGAGCACTGCACAGCAGGAGACAAGAGCTCAACTCAGATATTCTCAGGTCATGGTACACTTACAGTGTCTCCATGAAGACTTTGAAATAAGGGGTTTATACAATACAAACACAGCAAATACAACTGTTTTTCTAGTTTTTCTGGAAAGCTATACCTAACTATTTGTTTCAATGAGTAACCTGCCCATTTGTGACCACACTTGCAAAAGTTTTATTAGAAATTATCAGCTAAGGTGCAATTTCACTCTTTTATCTTTTTTTAATAACCTCCTTCTCATCCAGACCCCGTTTCCCAGACTGATATTTCTACTATTGCTTTGGTAAATCAGACAGTCTGTGCACCTGAAGAGTGAGCAGGTGTTATCCAGGGTGATGCTGAACACTCCATCCTCCCGAACACTCTTCTTGTGCACTGTCCCTCCAAACACCTTGTTCATCATCTGCAGAGCAAAAGGACTCCATGAGAAAGCACCTCACAATCTGCAGCTCTTCACACCTCACTCTGACTGGCAGAATTGCAAAATAATGTATATTCCATAATTCCACAGCTCCTCCCCTCAGAAACGGCTGCTCTGCAAATCAGCTGAGTATCTGAGGCCACATCAAAAACCTGAATTTATTCCCTTAGTTTTATTTTGTGACTAAGCCTGGAAAAAACAAGATGCACAAGCAGAAGTGATGCACCTAATCCAGCCCTTGTCTCCTTGGAAGTTTGTTTTGCTCAGCTTGGATCTACCAGATCCCTGCAGGATCATCAGTGAGTCCAAAGCTAAATAAGGGTTATTTCTGTTTTGTGAGGGAGTGTAAGCACCCTTAAGAACTATGCTAGAAACAGTCCATGCTCAAAACACTGCTTCACTTGTTTCCAGGAGAGGTGCCTTCTTCAATACCAGCTGGGCAGAATTAATGAGTGACTGACAGGTTGTATTTACTCTGACAAAAAAAGGGAGTGTGGAACTCAATTCACAGCACTGCAGCAAAGAAAAACCATTTATGCAACTGAGCCCAGACTGGTTTGGGTTGGAAGGACCTTAAAGCCCATCCAGTGCCACCCCTGCCATGGCAGGGACACCTTGCACTGTCCCAGATGACTCTAAGCTCTGTCCAGCCTGGCCTTGGACACTGCCAGGGATCCAGGGGCAGCCACAGCTTCTCTGGGCACCCTGGGCCAGGGCCTCACCTCCCTCACAGGGAAGAATTTCTCCCTAATCTCTAATCCAAACCTGCCCTCCTTCAGCCTAAAGCTGCTACAAGACAAGGCAGAGCCAAGAGAGGAGCACACAGCAAGCTCAGTGCATCAACAAAGAGCAGCACCGCCTGTTTGAAAGCAGCTCCTTAGCACTGCCCCTCAGCCCAGGCAGAAATGAGCCCTACAGGGTGGCTGTGGGCAAGGAGATTTACTGGCTGGATTTGCCCTGAGAGATCTTTCCCAGCGCCAAGGTGTCTGCTGTCCCCACAGCACCTGCATGCCATAGCAGATGCCCAGCACAGGTTTGCCGATGGTGAAGATGGCTGGGTCGAACCACGGAGCATCCTCTGCATACACCGAGTTTGGTCCTCCAGAGATGATGATGGCTCTGCAGGCAGAACATGGGGAAATCATCAATACAAACACACAGCTCACTTTGAAATCTAGTCACTTGAACCATTGACACTGTCTCCTTAGAACTGATACTTTCTAACAGGCATTTTAACACAGATACCATAACATGTAGCTTGATTTTGCCATCAAACCCAGCAGGTTTTCAGGGAGGTACTTCCCCAGTTTAAACAAAGTCAAATGTAAGCCATCTTAAAAAGTGCCTGTGTTTTAAATTCCTCATAGCCAGCCTTCAGCTAAGAGACCAGCAGGATGGCTGGGACAAATGCAGAGTATTAGCAACAATATATATAGTTTATATATATATATTTAATGAATTCTGTTACATCTGGAGGGGAGCTGCAGTCAAAACATCCACTCCCAAATTCCTAAATCTGCTGAAAAAATGTCCCTTAATCCATTCTGCTTATGCAGAGATGGCATTAGCAACAAGTTGAGAATTACAAGTGCAGTACACACAATCACATGGGGTTTGGAGTTAATACTTCGCACTATAAAAGAAAATTAAACCATCTCAAAGGGGAAGAGAGAGTTTTTGCAAACCATAATGATTTACAAGCTCATGAACTGCAGAAGCACCAGTTGGGCAACACTTCTGGCCTCAGCTGGGATTGAGCAGAGCACCAGACCTTGGACTGAGAACTGTTTGCTTCACAGAGAACATCAAACTTGCTCTGAACCAGCAACACAAAACCAAAGGAGACAGAAGTTGCATAAATGGGATTAAATGTATCTCATAACTCTCCCAGCATTAGCTCCGTGCAAGTAGTGACAGCACAGAGTTTTTCTGGTTCTGAGCAGCAGCAAAGGCACTGTGCTGCCAGCTCTGCACCACCGAGGGAAACAGCCCTGTGGCACTCATGGCACTGAGGTCACCTGGATGGAGCTGGAAGGGGACAGCAGTTCTTCCCCTGCCTGCTGGGCTCTCCAGGCCAGCTCTGGCAGCAGCCCAGCTGCCGTGGGTGTAGTTTTACACTGAGCCACCCTGAGCTCCTCCCTGCTGCTCTGGCACAGCCACTGCTGGTCAGCATGGAGACACTGCATTTCCTGAACTTGCACTGCTAAAGAGTCTCAACTCTCCCCGTGCCTGCTGGCATTACTGCTCCAAATAACTCCATTTTGGAGAGCAGAGGCATTTGCTCAAGTGCCAGATGTACAGAACACTACTTAATATTAATTAGAATCACAGAATATGCTCCTGGAGCTCTGGCAGCCTCAGGCTGTGCCCATTCCCTGGGGAGCCTGGGCAGTGCCAGCACCCTCTGGGGAAGAACCTTTCCTGATCTCCAACCTAACCCTGCCCTGGCACAGCTCCAGCTGCTCCCTGGATTCTAAGAAGAAATTAAAGGAATACAGCCACACCTACAAACTGTACATTCTTCTGAGAAGTCAAAATTGTTCTAGTCAAAGCCTTAAAAAGTTTTTTTCCATACCAACTGAAATTCGACAGAATACAGAGAGGTTGTGCAATGTCTCCTAGTATTAAATTAAAAAAATATGAGTTGAGGCTGAGAGAGGAACCTGCTGTGTTTGTTGATTGACCAACACTGTGGACACAAAGCTATTGACCAGCCTGGGTGCCCTGAAAAGCCAACCTTGAGAAGTGACCAGGATGAGGAGCCTCTGCCACACTTTAGAGAGCAGCTGTTTGCAATGACAAGTCCTACAGGTCTAATCCCAAGACTCTGAGGCACTTTCAGCTGACGTTCTTCCCAATACAAACCTGCACCAACACATATACTGCTTCACTAATTAGCATTGATTGGAAAAATGCACTTCTGCAGCTCTGTCTTATCTGTTGTTGGGCTCAACCAAAAAGCCCATGTGCACCATATTTCTGGATTTGTACCAAACAGATGAGAAAGTACAAATATTTGGTGATTTATAGACTTCAGGATATTTATTCTCCCCACACAGAAGAGATGCATATCCTAAAAAGCCTAATAAAACATGAAAAATTAATGTACAAAGTACTAAATAATTGTGAGACTTTTTTTCACTGCAAACAATGAGCGGCAGTGTCAACTAGGGGATTTTTTAGCTGCTTCCCAGAAACACCTGGCATGATTTATCACAGTATCTTCAGTACCCAAGTAGGTTAAATTAAATAAAAAATTAGATAATAATTTTTAGAAACCCACAAAACTTGTTTCCTTGACTAACAGCTACCCCAGTTCAACAGGTAAAACAGCAAGATCATCTGAAGTTTTGTGGATATTTAAAATGCAACCTCTTGAATGATACTTAGGAATTTATTAAAATTACATTAAGAAACAAATGTGCAAAAAGGCATTGAGAGACAAATGGTACCTCTGCCCAAGCACCCCCAGCAAAGCTCAGGTGTTTCTGTGGCCACAACTAGTCTGCCTCAGTTCACAGGCACGAAGTTGAAATAATCCATTCTCACCAGTGAGAATCTTGGTGTCAGCACGAACAAGAAACAAAAACAACCCTGGAGAAATCTGCACCTGTGTGAAGGAGGCTGTTGTTGCAAAGACAGTGTTCTAATGATAAGTAGCTAATGAGTTTGACATGCAGTAAGTTAGAAGCCAACGGACATGCAGCGTGCGTGCTATGAAACAGTATAAAGAATAGTAATAGCAATAATAATTAATAATAGAGTGATAATAGAGTTACAATGGAGTAACAATAGAGTAACAATAATTGACACTCTGTAGTAATAAAGGATTATTAGCTCTTTTTCATCCATGGACCAAGTCATGTCGTCTATACACGAGTGTCACATCCACCGCGACAGCGACAACGCTCAGAATCACCCAGAACATTACAATTAAAGGTCCTGGCGGTGGGCACAGGTGCCAGGGGATGGAGGGGACAGCAGCAGCCCGGCTCAGGCAGCACCTACCGGAAGCCCTGCTCCCGGATGGCGAAGGCAGGCGTCTCCAGCGGGTAGATCTCGGACTGCACGAAGAGCTCGCGCACGCGCCGGTCGATCACCTTGCCGTACTGCGCGCCGGCGTCCAGGATCACCACGGCGCCCTCGTAGTGGTGCTGCCCATCCTTGAGCTCTGCCCCGGCGTTCTCGGGCTGTGAACAGCACCCACGTCAGCACTGCTATGGCATCACCGAGCCACCAGGCTGGAAATGCCTCTGAGAGCACCCAGTCCAGCTGTCAGTCCAGCCATCAGCCCAGCCATCAGCCCAGCCGTGAGCCCAGCCCACCCCGCGGTCACCACCTCAAGTGCCACTGCCACATGTTTTGGGAACCCTCCCAAGGATGGTGACCCCAGCACTGCTCTGGGCAGCCCATTCCACTGCTTTTCTGGGAAGAAATTTTTCCTAATATCCATATTAGGAATATTTAGGTATCCTAAACCTCCCCTGGCTTTACACTGACAGCCCATTGACTAAGCCAGATCCCTTTAACAACTAACACGTGTGAGGCTTTGCTAATTAGCTATGCTAATTTATGATTAAAATGATGAAGACTGGCCAAGAAACTTCAAAGTGAATTAAAAAAATCTTGAAGCTTATGAGGACCAGTAGAGGCACTGGCAAGATGAAGGGGCTGGACACCTGCAGAGCACATCCCTCCCAAGCAGCCACACAGACATCCCCATCCCCCAAACCAAACAGGGCTCAAATTAGGGAAGGAAAATGCTAATGATAAGTAAGAGCTCACATGGCCTGTTCACCATCTGCAGCCTCTCCATCCTTTCCCATTTTCCAGTTGCACACAAACCCCAGCACAGCCCACGAGAACTGAGAGCATAGCCTTTTTCTCAGGCAAAACAGCATAAAATCAAACAGAAAATGTTTTTCCCCATCATGCTGCCTCATATGCTGAACTTCACTTGACATTACCTCCTGGAGAGAATAAAAAGGGGAAATTGAGAACAAATGTCGCCGCTAAATGACTTAAAAAAAATCAACCCAACATATTTTGAATGCAGCATTTGAGCAGACTGCACGTCAGAACAAAGCAGTGGTTCTCTCTGAGCTCCTCACGTCTGAACTGCTTGGCCAACTTTAGCTAAATCTGAAAGAGTGCTAAAAGCACAGGGCCAAGTTTCTTCTCAAAAAAAATTTGTGAAAAGAAGCAGCTATTCCATGGAAGTGTCCTTATCAGAGGAACTCCAAGGAAGAATGAACAACCACATTCTAACACTAAAAACTGGCTGCCTAAAGAATTTACTTCTTTTGGGATGTTCTTCCCCTAACTTAAAGCTTACACTGTCTCCCTGCCAATGCAGTTTGGTGAAGGAAAAACTGGGAAGGGTTTTACTTTGGTAAATGCTGCCTTCAAAGATCTTGGAGCCTTATTTCAAGTGTTACTGATGGCACACTGGAGTTGTTCTGCACATTTTAAACAGGCAGCAGAACCTCCAGCCCAGGACTCATCTGTGTTCCCATCACTGCTGCTCAGGCATTTCCCCCTGGGGCAGGAATTCACCCCAGATCAGCCACAGGTGATTCTGGAGAGCATCATCCTGCTGGGACACAAGGTCCCAACAAACACGCCGGAAACTTCCCAAGTTCACACCAGCTGGAAGAGGTTTTAGCTTAATTAATGAACATAAGTTGGGGGAAAAAATAGTGCTAAATCCCTCAAAAGCCTAAATCCAGGTTAAAATCACATATTTAATTTTTGTCCTTCAGCTGGCAGCCAAGTTGCCTGGTGGGGAGCTCCTAATGACTTTTAGCCCTGGGTTACACAACAAAAAACGCACATGTTGAAAGAGAGCAGACTTCAGCAGCAAAATCCCCTTCACAGTCACAGCCACCAGAACTGTCCTCTCTTCCTGTGCATGGGAGGGAATCACTTTTAGAGTGATTCTGGACATTTGCACCTGGCAATTTCTAAATTAGCAGCTCTTGCGAGAGAGACTAACACTCTTATTCTTTCCTGAGCCTATCTTGGGGAAAACTCTATTCCCATTCAACGTTACTTTTTTATTTCAAGTCTTTAATTGTTTCAGAGCAGCAGGTTGTGTCATTTAGGGACAGAGCTCTGCAGCACTGTCATTAAAAGCGACTAAAGAGAAGTTTCTGTTGGCATCAGCCAGGTTGGACCGATGGCCAAGCATTTACACCTGTAGCTAATAAATAATTAAATTCCGATTTCAGGGCTCTACCCCAAGATGTTCTGGGCAGGCAGGTGTGGTTAATGGGGCACGAGCAGCAGTTGTGGGGGAGACAGGAGCATGAAAACGGAAAGAGCTCAAAGTTACATCAGGAGGAGCTTGAGAAACATTGTTAAAGCAGGGAAAGTAGGTCTGAATCCTGAACCTCCCTGAAAGCCCAGCAGAAGAGGGATGGTGATCCAGACTCCTCTGAACTAACCAGACAAGTAGAACAGCAAGGAGGTTCAGGACTAAGAGAGCCCAACCTACACTACCATAAATCACAGGCAGAGAGGAAAGGAAAAAAGGCAGAAGTCAGCACAGGATCTGGCTTTGCTTACTTAGAGGCACAGTTCCAAGGCTAGGGGTTTTAAACCCAAATTTACCAAGGGAAACTTGGTTTAATGAAATCCAAAAAGGAACAGATGCTGTTCATGTGCAGCCAACATGGCAGCTGAGCTGTGTACAGCACAGGCGTGCCAGCAGGGAGATTAAGAGGACACCAGACAGCCCAGCTCCTGAAGAGACAGGGCTTATGCAGCCAGCACCTCTTCCTGCTGGGGATTGAGCAGCTTCTAGTCAAAGCTCTTTTTCACCTCAGTACAGCCACAACTAGAGCTCCTTGTCTTCCTGTCTATTCTCACAAAAATCTGGAGAACTCTCTGGTTTTGAGACCTGCTGTGGGAGCTGCTCTGACAGCTGTCCCAGGCAGTCCAGGCGCTGGGGCAGAGCACCATGCTGGAGTGCCGAGAGTGGGACTGAGAACAGGACCAAAAACAGGACCAAAAACAGGACCAAAAACCTGTGCATGCCAAGCTTATTCAAGTCACAAGTCACCCTGAAAACCACAGAGCTGAGCCATGGCACCAAGGTCCCACGTGGCCACCCTGACTGTGCTGCCACAGCACAGGTCAGCTTCCTTCCACCACCTCAGCTCTACCACAGTGACGCTGCAGGACAAAAGATCGTCCGTCACTGCTGTTCCTTTAGTGTCAAACCCAAATAATTGTGAGTTCTGTAGTCAGCTATAGTAGGAGAACTTGCACCAGGACTGCACTACCAGCCAGGGACACCACAAATCCTATTCCTCACATACCTGCCTAGTGCTTTAAACTGAGTGTGCAGGTTCCTAACAGCCACTTGTGCAGAATCAGGGCATTTTTCAGCATTTCACACACCCACATGCTCGCAGGTTGGTCATTAATGCAATTTATAAACCACATCTCCATACAGACCAGTCCCATTCCGGAGCACCGGGAAGCAGCAGCAGCTCCTCTGTCCGAGCCCTTAGCTCTCACCCACACTAATAACTCAGGACAAGCCTAAACCAGGAGCCTTGATCTCACACCTTCAAGCCAGCACAGGTTTTACAAGAGTTTAATTGTTTCCCTCTGGTATTAAAATTCAGCAGGTCTAAAACCAGCCACTCATATTTTACAGTATAACAGGAAAGGAGCTCCCTCAAAGTCAGGCCATCCCCAGGATGGGCACAAGAGCCCCCAAGCCATTATCTCAGGGAAACTGTGTGTCACGCTGGTGTCCCTGGGCTGCTGGTCCCTGCAGACACTGCTCTGTCACCCGTGCAGGATGAGCCCTGAGCTCCACATGGCATCACTGCACTGCGAGACAACAGGAGCACCAGGAGCAGCCCCGGGCAGGAAACCAGGCTGTGACCATGGCCAAGGAAAAGCGTGCCAGAAAACTTGTGCAGGGACCGACTGAGCACTCAAAAACCCTTCAGAGTCACGGCTTCCTGCAAACTAGATGAAGAGAAGAGAGGAAGGGGGGAGAGGAGCAGCCAGGAGCAGCCCCGGCCAAGGAGAAGCGTGTCACAAAACTCACAGGGACCACCTGAGCACTCAACCGCCCAGAGTCACGGTTTTTGCAAACTAGATAAAACCCCAGAACAAGGCTTTGATCCTGCTACAGAAGCGGCTCGAACAGCGTGCAGGGTTTGGTTGAGAAGCTGCAGTATCCAAAGGAGCTGTAAGCTCCCGAGGCGCGCGGGTCGCTCGGTGTCCCCATGTGCCAGAGCCACACGTGTGCCCTGTCCTGTCCCTGTCCCTGGGGCTGCAGAGGGACCCGGGCTGGGCTGGGCTGGGCTGGCGGCTGTGCCAAACGAACCGAACCCCTCCGTCCCGGCTGGCCGCGGGTCCGGGCTGGACACACCCGGGCAAACCCGCGGCACAGGCCGGGCAGCGCGCCGCGCTACAGCCCCGCTCGGGCAGCTCATCAGCTAATGAATTAATCAGCGGCCCGCCAGCAGCCGGGGCTGAGGCTGAGCAGCGGGCGGTCCCCGTTCCCTCCCCGCGCCCCGCCGCTCCCGTTCCCGCTCCCGGGCCGCAGTCCCGCCATGTGGCGTGGCCGGGCCGGGCGGGCAGCGCCGGGCAGAGCCCCGGGCGGCACCCAGCCCCGCGGCCGCGACACTCACCTTGGTGTCCCCGTTGCACAGGGCCATGGGGGCGGCGGGCAGCGCGAAGAAAGGGCCGCGAGGAGCCGCGGCCGCCGCGCCGCGATGAGCTAATGCCGCCGCGGGAGGAGGAGCCGCCGGCGGAAGGGGCGGAGCGGCGCCGGGTCAGCGAGGCGTGGGGATGCGGGACACGGCGGGGACACGGCGGGGACACGGCACGTGGGGATGCGGGACACGGCGGGGACACGGCACGGCACGTGGGGATGCGGGGACACGGCGGGGACACGGTGGGGACACGGCACGGCACGGCACGGCACGGCTCGGCACGGCAGGGCTCGGCAGCTCCCGCAGCGCCCCGTGCGCCTCCCGGCACGCCTGGGGGTGTTTGGGCTCCGGGGGCTGGTTTCGGTCTGTTTGCAGGGGAAAAGCAATCAGAGCTTTGCAGTGAGTGGGTTTTTGTGCGGTCAGTGGTATCATGGGATCGCTGGCTGGGGTGGGTTGGGAAGGACCGTAAATGCCATCCCGTCGCAGCCCCTTCCTCGGGCAGGGACACCTGGCACAGATCAGGTTAAGATGAAATTATACACCAGCGTCTGCTTTCGCTGTGAGATTCCAAACAGTTCTGTCCGGAGGGTGATAAAAATGTACAGGTTTTGCTCTAAATCGGGTTTTTCGGTCTGTTGTTTTTTGGGGTTTTTTTGGGTGGTATTGTTCCTTTACAGTTGTATTTACATTGCCATTGTATTTACAGTTACACAACAATTAGACTCTCAGACACACATCCTGCATCCTCTTTCCTTCTGTTTCTAATGGTTGAAGTGTTCTTCCATTCCTCCGTTTTTTTAAAGTCCTGCAAGACCAGGACATGGTTAAAGCTTTGTGATACGGCTGGAGCTTCAGGATAGGGTGGGATTGTCCTCCCCCCTGCACTGTCGCACTGCTGGCCTGCCCTGTGCTCCCTGGGTGACCCTCAGAGCCACCTCCTGCCCGGAGAGAGTCCCAGCTCCAGGGGTTCTGCTGCCACAGCCCTGGCACACCCAGAAGCACAGGTCACAGACTGGGTCAGGCTGGAAGGGACCGCAGCGGATCATCCGGTGCCACCTGCCTGCTCAAGCAGGGTCCTCCCAGAGCACATGGCACACGGATGTGTCCAGATGGGTCTGGAATATCCCTAATGAGGAGACTCCACTCCCTCTCCGCTCTCTGTTCCAGGGCTCACAGGAAAGATCTTCCTCCTGGGCAGGGGGAACTTCCTGGGCACTAGTTCCTGCCGTTCCTCTGGTGTCACTGCTGGCCCCGGAGCAGAGCCCTCCCTGCAGCCAGGGACAGCCAGGACTGAGAGCTCCCCTCAGCTGGGCTCCTCTGGAGGCTGAGCTGCCCCAGCTCCCTCAGCCTTTCCCGGGCAGCGAGCTGCTCCAGTGATCCCGATGCAGTTCCCGATCCCGGTCCCGGTCCCGCTGCCGCCGGCCCGTCAATCAGGGTCAGGGGGCGGGGTTATCAGTGACATCACTCCCAGTGCACCAATGGGGTGCGGCCACGCCTGGCGCGCTGGCGGGGCGGGGCGGTTCCCTCAGCGCGGCGGCGCCGGGCCGTTCCCGCCCGCTCCGGGCTGCTCCCGGACATGGCGCCCGCCATCGCCGCCGAGGGGGGCGGCCGGCAGCGCCGCGTCGGTACCCGCCAGCACAGCCTGGACTTGACGGACGAGCCGCCCCCCGACGGGCTGCCCGGGGACGCCGAGGCGCTGCTGCCGGCGCGGGAGCGGGAGCGGGGGTACCGCGGGGAGCTGGGCAGCATCCTGCTGCTGCTGGTGCTGTACGTGCTGCAGGGCATCCCGCTGGGGCTGGCGGGCAGCGTGCCGCTCATCCTGCAGAGCAAGAGCGCCAGCTACACCGACCAGGCCTTCTTCAGCTTCGTGTTCTGGCCCTTCAGCCTGAAGCTGCTGTGGGCGCCCTTGGTGGACGCCGTGTACCTGCGGGGCTTCGGCCGCCGCAAGTCGTGGCTGGTGCCCACGCAGTACGTGCTGGGGCTCTTCATGATCTACATGTCCACGCAGGTGGACGCGCTGCTGGGCGACGGCCACGGCCGCGGCCCCGACGTGGCTGCCCTCACCGTCACCTTCTTCCTCTTCGAGTTCCTGGCGGCCACGCAGGACATCGCGGTGGACGGCTGGGCGCTCACCATGCTGTCCCGGGAGAACGTGGGCTACGCCTCCACCTGCAACTCCGTGGGGCAGACGGCCGGCTATTTCCTGGGAAACGTGCTGTTCCTGGCCCTCGAGTCCGCCTCCTTCTGCAACAAGTACCTGCGCTTCGAGCCGCAGCCGCAGGGCATCGTCACCCTCTCAGGTAGGCCGGGGCAGTACCGGCGCTGCAGCCTGGGGGTGCTGGGACAGAGCCGTGGAGTGCATGGTTTGGAAGGGACCCCAGGGATTCCCTGTGCGGGGACACCTTCCATCCATCAGGCTGCTCCAAACCCCAGTGTCCAGCCTGGCCTTGGAAACTTGCAGGGATCCAGGGGCAGCCACAGCTCCTCTGGGCACCCTGTGCCAGGGCCTGCCCACCTGTACAGGAAGGAATTTCTTCCTAATAATAATGGTTATGTCTTCCTCAGGATGCTTCTCCCCTGAGCCTGGATCCCTTTATGGTTTGACGCTGGGAGCCAAACAGGTTTGGTTTGTCCCTTGCCCCGTGGGAAAGCACAGCCTGCTTGGAGGCTGGCAGAGCCCACTGCCAATGCACTGCACTTCAGATTTCTCTGGGCTGAAGTGTGTGGGAAACCTGCCTTGTCATTATCTTGGCTGACCTAAGCACTTTGGAGGAAATTTTTTTTCCTTCTGGTTTAATGTCCAGGGACTAGATTACCCTTTAAACAAAGCGAGCCAGAATCTCCTTCTGGGAGGAAGGAAAGGGCAAATTAAAAAAAAAATTCTTCCAAGATGAGATTTTTTGCAGAAGGAGAAGTGTTCAGGGTTGAGCATGTAGCCAGTTTCTGAAGGAAGGCCTTATTTTAATAAATTAGGGGGGATTTGAGTTTTCTCTTTAATGTATTAAATGGAGTGTGGTAACCCAAGCATAAGTAGCTGTTAGTCTAGGAATGTTTCTGTTTGCTGGGGTTTGGGTTGTTTGGGCTTTTTCTTGGAAAGGTTCTATGTGGTGGTTGATGTTAGGGGTATTACCCAGCAGATGCTTCAAGTGCAACTTGGTTGCAAGTTCGAGGGAGGACAGGAAATCCTGGCACCACTTCTGGCTGCAGTCTCAGGGTGGTGACCCTGGCACTGAAGAGCAGATCCTCATGGTTTCAGTCTCTTCTCCCTGTCACACACTGATTGCCTTGCTGGTGCCATCTCAGAGATCAGGTATGCCAAAACAGGCAGGAATTGTTGTGAAAAGGGTACTTTTGCTTTCTGTCCTGTCACTTCCTCAGGGATAAAGCAGGGCAGCAGTTTCCAAGACTGCTGTGCTTGCCTTGTCTCTGCAGCTCTCACCACTAGCTAGTCCTCCTCCTTCCTCCTTGCTGCCAGCCTCGTGCCTGGTCTGTGTCAAGGAGCACAGAGAGGTCCTCCAAGTGTCCCAGCTGGCTCCTGGCTTTCCGTGGTGCTGTGCAGCTCCTGGGCTGCTGTCTCCCTTCCCTCTCACTGCAGTGTACACTGACGTCTTTGCTGCTGATGCAACTTGCAAGCACTGGTGTTCAGAGAGCTTGCCTTGGCTCTACTTCCCTCCCTGCCCAGGGTTTTGGTTCTTTGTGTGTTTTTCCTCTCGGGGCTGTTTGTGTAAATGGATTTGGTACTATTACAAAAGTGCTGTTTTTAAAAAGTACTGTCCCAAACCCAAAGCAGCACCCATGCAACCTCCTTAACCTGCCCTGGAGTATTGGTGTGGGTGGAGTAAAAACAGCAAATAACTGACACTGTAGTTGCAGGATATGTTTTTCAGGTGGTAAAACTATAAGAAAATTCTGTTTGCTGGTTCATGTGACTGGCAGTTTGGTGTTTCCCTGGAGCAGCTGGGAGCAGCAGGAGTAACCAGCTCACCAAGGAGCACAGGGGCTCACTGGTCCTTGCCCTGGCTGTAACAGCCTCGTGATGAGCAGGTTTGGGCAGGTAAAGCAGCAGAAAGCTTCACTGCTGGAAAAGGTGAATATTTTCTGCCAGCTCAGTTCTCTGAGCACTTCTGTCATAGGCTGAGCTCAGTGCCAGGGAAAGAACAAGTCAACACTCCATGATGCAGAGGGGCAACACCCTGGAGCTGTGTCAGGGGAGGGTTAGGTGGAGATCAGAAGGTTCTTCCCCCAGAAGAACTGCCCAGGCACTGCCCAGGCTCCCCAGGGAATGGGCACAGCCTGAGGCTGCCAGAGCTCCAGCAGTGTTTGACCAACTCTCAGGCACAGGGATTGTCCTGGGCAGTGCCAGGAGTTGGGGTGATCCTTGTGCGTCACTCCCAACTCAAGATATTCTGTGATCCCTAGTCAGCTCTGAGTTGTTGAGAAGCAATAGCATTCATTGTTCTTGTTAACTTCAGGAAATAATATGGACAAATATAAAACCATCATCAGATTCATTAAATGCTGTGTTCAGGCTGAAGTGCCAGAGAAGGAAACGGGAAATGCCCTTCTGTGGGCTCATTGTCCTGACACCTGCAGGGGTTTATTTAGCACTTGCTGTTCAGGTGATTTTTGTTTTTTTAAAAGCAAGGGAAGCTCCCTGGCTGGGTTTGTGATTCCTGCCTGGTTTGCCTGTTCCAGCATGAAGGAGGATAGGGAAAGAGTGAGCACAGGACAAAGATGTCCCTTGAAGTGCCCAGCTTAGCTGTGCCAGGGATTGTGGAGCACCTCTCCTCCTGAGAGGGGATCCTGTGTACCTCTACAGTTATATCTGCTGGGACCTGTACCATCTGGGGACCTTCTTGATGGCTGTGTTCCAGCCTGATCCATCCCTGATCTAGTCCAAAAACTTGTTTTGCCCAATGTCAGTGGTTTGTTTTGTTACCAGCAGTGACAAAATAGGGATGGGGAAGGCAGCAGTGGTACCAGAAAGTTGGTGCTTGAAATCCCTTCTGTGAATTATAGCTTCAAAGTTCTTTTGCTTGTAGCCAGTTAGTGAAGTTCACTGTATGTGAAAGGAAATGTAGCTTATTTTTGTGTAAACTGCCTACAGCTTCAAAACCTCCAATTTTTCTTATCTGGTCTACTATATATATATGGTGCTTTTTTTTCTACTTCTTTTTTCCTTTGCTTTGTTGCTGATGCAGCCCCTGCAGTGCTGTGCTGCAGCTGACAGGGCTGGCCTGATCAGGAGCACTCATGTGATGATGCTCAGAGCTATTTCTATCCCCATCCTTGCACTGTGTGTCTCTCACTGCAGTGATAATGCTCAGGGTTATTATTAGAGAACTGCTCCTCTATGTCCTTTGTAGCCAGCAGCTGTGATTACTGGGACTCTCAGAAAATACATCTTTCCTTGAAAATGTCTGTCTAGGGCACCTTTTTTTAACAGAGAGAGCAATCTGTGTGTTGGTTTGAGGTCATGATTATTTTAGGAAAGGGCAAAGTAGCAGAAATGGCTTGAAAAGCCTGTTTTTTCTGTTAGCTTGAGAATGGCAGGGTTCACCTAGAGCAGTCCTTGCACGTTTTCTTCCATGCTTGCTGAGCCTGTTCTCCTCCTGTGCATGAGAAGCAGGCAATAATTGACTGAACCTTTGCACTGTCTCTGCCCTTTCACCAGCCCTCACTGCTTCCTTCCAAGTCTCCCAGAAGCTGCTGGAGTTGCTTGAGACCAGGGAGATGAGAAGCTGCTTCTGTCCTACTCTCTGCACATTGCTGAGTTCTTTCCTGCCCCTGTTATAGAGGCAGAGGATAGGATTATCTTAAATTTACGATTCATTAAACCAAAAAGTACTTGCTTGGTGTGGTTTTACCATTGCTGCCCTCACATCCATGAATTAGCAAATACTGATCTGCTTAAAAAGCAGATTGACAGAGCACCTGAATGTTGGCAGGTCTCCACTTCAGCCAGACATGTCTGAGGACTCCTTACAACTCTGTAAAAACCTTCCTCAGGCCATCTTCACACTCATAATTCCCTGTTTCCTCCACATGGGAGGTGGATATTAGACAGGGATGTAGAGCTGAGACACAGAGTGATTCCATGACTGCACAGTAAGGGAGCTGGGGAGGAATTCCTTCTCTGCAGGTTTTTCCCTGTCTTCTGTTACATGTGGTTTTTCCTCCTTTATCAGCCTTTAGTGGTTATGTGTGTAGTCCTTGAACACATTTGTGTGTGTTTCTGTTTCTCCTCCACCGTGCTCTCTGTGGTAATAACCCAGCAAACAGCAGGGAGGTGACCTGGTTTGCTGCTGCTCCTCTGCCTCAGCTCCAGCAAACACCTCCTCACAGAGGAGGGAAGAGCTGTCTCACTCACCTTGTGTAGCTCTGTGCCTGTGGTTTGCTTTTGCTGCTTTTTTTAATTCCATTTTGATAATAAGGTTTAAATTTTTCAACTGTCAATGATGGCTGCTACAAAGAAGTTTTTATTTTATTTTATTTTCCCCTCCAGATTTCCTGTTTTTCTGGGGAGCTGTCTTTTTAGTTACCACTACACTGGTTGCCTTTTTGAAGAAGGAAAACCAGGAGCTAATACCAGCAAAGGAAGAAACAAAAGGCATCACTGACACATACAAGCTGCTATTCTCAATAATCAAGATGCCAGCAGTTCTTACTTTCTGTCTCTTGATCCTCACATCAAAAGTAAGTAAATACACTTACGAATTGTTAAATGTTGGCATCAGAGTCTGGAAGGCTGCTGAGTACCTGGGATGTAACTTAGTTTTGCTATTGGCTGTCATCAGAGTTGTGAATTTTCATGTGAAATTTGAACAAAATAACTTATCTCATTGTGCTGAGTGGGGTTGTGCAGCTTTGTTTGAGCTTTTGTATTTAATACAAGCATTGAAGAGAAGTTTGGTGGCAATGTGGTATTAAAATGCATTTTTAAACAGGCTGTGTAGCCTGCAGTGAAAAGGACAGAAAATGTTTCTTTTTAACTCCTGTATTATTCTCAGAATGCCCAGCTCTGTCCAAGCTGGGTTTCCATGGCTCCTTGTTGGACATCATGGATGCCAACAGCAGCTAAGGCACAGCAATGAATGGCAGTGCTACTTAATGTTCTTGGAATAGTTCTGGCACTGATGACAATAAGAGTGTGCAAGTGTAGAACATGCAGAGCTAACTTGGAAATCAAGTCAAAGGCACAAGTGACTTGTCCTCTATCCATTTCTCAATTTACTTATTAGTGAGGAAATTGAATTTCTAGCCAAACTCCCTGCTCTCCTCAGCTACTTTTGTCTCCTTGGCATTGCAGGTTGGGTTTTCAGCAGCAGATGCTGTAACAGGACTCAAACTGGTGGAGGAGGGAGTCCCCAAAGAGCACCTGGCTCTGCTGGCAGTTCCAATGGTTCCTTTGCAGATCATCTTGCCTCTGGTTATCAGCAAATACACAGCGGGCCCCCAGCCCCTGAACACCTTCTACAAAGCTATGCCTTACAGGTAAAACCTCATTTTAGGGAAACACAGTAATTTGTGTGCTCAATTTGTGTCTTCAGATCACATGTAGGGTCTCTTGTGCAACTCTCTGACTTCCAGGTCCAAAGAAGTGTATCAGGATCCTCACAGTGAGTTGAGCTGTCTGATTCGTGCAGTATCAAGTGTGAAAGCAGAGCATGAGGTGTTAGTGAGGTGCATGTACAGCAGCATTAGAGCAGTGCTCTCCTGCTTAATGTCACTGCTTGTCAAACATTTAATGTCTAATTCTGAGACAGAAATAGTTGTAACTATTCAAATCTAAACTATTTTGATGTAGTCTCTGTAAATGTTGAGTAATTGCTTCGTGTCAAAGAAACACATGGGAAGAATTACTTGGAATTACAAATCCTCTTTCTCATCCCTGCAGGTTACTGCTTGGCCTGGAATTTGCTTTTCTGGTGTGGTGGGCTCCTAAAGTCAAGCATGAAGGAGGATTTCCTGTCTACTACTACGCTGTGGTGGTGCTGAGTTATGCTCTCCACCAGGTAGCACTCACTGTGTGGGATGGGGAAATGCTGTTACCTGCCTTATCCTGGGTCACTGGAATCCCTCCAAGCCTGATCTGTGCTGTGTGGCTGCATTGACTTCAAATACTCTTGTCAGTGTTGTTTCTCCCTATTCCCTGTGCTCCACTGGACATCATCTGTGGAGCTACTTTTAGCTGTCTGGGTCTGGTGTAGTTCTCCAGATTCCTTTTTCCCCAGGCCCAGAAGCTGAAAAGCACAGAGGAGCTGGAGAAATCCCAGAACCGTGTATGAGCTTGACAGGCCTGGTGATGAATGTGCTGGTTGTGCAGATCCATAAAGTTATGTGATCCTGGTCCTAGCAAAAAAAACTTCATTGTTGGAGGAACATCATAATGATCTGATCCAAAGACTTGGAAAACAAACCCTCGTACAGAGTGGTCTTAGGATCAGAACTGAAATGTATGTAGTGCCTTGAAAACTGATTTTAAATGCAGTAGTGCTGTGTTTAGGTGCTATTTTAGCTGGCTGATTGTATTTCAGTTTGATAACCCCAGTCATGCCAGTGTGTGTGAGGCTGGCTGTGTTGCAGCATGACTTGAGACAAGTGGCAATGCCACTCCCCGTGCTAGCACAGGGACACGCTGCAGGAGGAGCTGCTGCTCCTGGGGTGACTTCCAGTCAGTGCTGTTGAGTTCAGGGGTTTCAGCTGTCACTGCACATAGGGACACTCTCTGCCCTGTGTCTGTCCCCTCAGGTCACCCTGTACAGCATGTACGTGGCCATCATGGCCTTCAACGCCAAGGTCAGCGACCCTCTCATCGGGGGCACCTACATGACCCTGCTCAACACCGTGTCCAACCTGGGCGGGAACTGGCCCTCCACGGTGGCCCTGTGGCTGGTGGACCCCCTCACAGTGAAGGAGTGTGCTGGGGCCCAGGGCCACACCTGTGCCACTGCAGAGGCTGCAGAGGTGAGTCTGGGCGCTGCAGGTGTCTCTGCTCAGTGTCTCAGTTAAATTGCTCCTTGCAGTATTTCTTTTGCCTTTGAAAACCTTCACAATGCATAGTTTGTGCTTAAAAATTCTCACTGATTGAGCTCGTTTTGCTGTCTGGTAAAATCCAGTCTGTTTTCATCTGCACACTGAATAACCAGCACCTTACCAAGGGTTTGCAGCTGCAGAGTATTTGGCTCTTTCTTCCTGTGTTGGGATGAGAAGCTGGGGTTAGAAGCACCAGAGTGGTCCCACATTCCTTGCAGTTGTGAGGAGGCTGCAGGTAGGATTTTGGGTAGGATCAGGGCTCTGTCCTTGGCAGGCTCTCTGTCCCGCAGAGCCCTCCATTTTTGTGGTAGGTTTTTCTTCCTCCTGTCTCCCTGGAGGCTTTTTATCTGCCTGCCTTGATACCTTGTCCAAGATCTGCTCTGCTCTCTGACTTTGGTGTCCACTTTCCCCATGAAATCAAGTGGGACTGGCTGCCTGCCCAGTTCTGGGAGTCCAGTGGAGGAGAGCAAAGAACTTGCTGTACACAGATCAAACAATAGGACACAAAACTGCTGGGAAAGCAGCATTTCAAATTCACCTCCTCACATCAAATGAGACATTGGACATGGCTGAAGAGTGGAAATGTTTGGGCGTTTTTCTTCTGTGCTCATGACTGAGATTTATTTCACTCCTGAATGCCGGGACACTCTAGGATGTGGAGGTTCTCTAAATGAACCGTGTCCTGGAGTCCAGCATGACTTGTCTGAACTGGAGTTGCATGTTTTGCTGGTGCAGAGGGGAAGCTGCTTCTGCAAGTGGGAGCTTTTGCAGCTTCTTCATTACCTTGTCACTAATTAGGTTCCCTGGGCCTGGGCCTCTACTGAACTGGAGTCCTTCCTCCTTCACCTCACAGCTCTGATCTTTTCTCACATCCTCCCAGTTGGTAACATTCCCCCACCATCACCACCACTCCCTTCTTATTCTTAATCTGATCTTGTCATGGCTCAGAATAATGAAATCGCTGGCAGAGCCTCAGCTCAGAGGACTGATTAATCCTGGGATTAGAGCAGTGGTGAAAGCCAAACAATGGCAGAAACAACTCCACGCTGTACACTCACCCTTTGAATGCTGGGGGTTTGTCTTCCAGTTCAAAACCATCCTGGGCATCTTTCTCCTGACATAGAATCCCAGAATCGTGGAATGGTTCGGGTTGGAAGGGACCTTAAAACCTGTCTAGTCCCACCCCCTGCCATGGCAGGGACACCTTCCACTGTCCCAGGCTGCTCCAAGCCCTGTCCAGCCTGGCCTTGGACACTGCCAGGAATGGGGAGTCCACAACATGGATTGCTAGGGAAAAAAAATCATCTTTCTCCATGATTAGGAACAGTGTTTGCACCTCCAGGCCAGCACAGACAGTGGGGCAGTTTCTGTGTTCTGTAGTTTGCCCCTTGGGCCAGTGTGCTCCAATTCCCATATGCTTAGACAGGTTTGTTACTTTTCGTGCTGCTGGTAAGCTGAAAAGCCTCTCTGACCAACTGCATAGGAAACAACAAAGAGTAAACCACTATATTTTTTCATAACCACGAGCAAGGAGAGCCCAGCAGCTCTTGAGTGCTGTGTGAGAGGACTGAGTGAGTGAACCTGTGCTCCTGTTTCAGCTGTGCACAGAAGCTGGGGGATCCTGTGTGACAACCCTGGACGGTTACTACGTGGAGTCCATCGTCTGCGTCATCCTGGGCTTTGCCTGGTGGTTCTTCCTTGGACCAAAATTCAAAAAGCTGCAGGACGAAGGACAGTCTTCGTGGAAGTGCAAGAGGAGCAATTGATGCCCTTAGGTGTTGGATGGACCAGCAAGGTGGTTTTTAGTTTTATTACAAAGACACATCCCATAATCAGCACGCAGGAATCTCGGTGTTTCTGTGCCACGCCAGGGAGATCCGTGTGGCCGAGGCAGGGGCTGTGTGTGGCACCACTGCCCTCCCCAGAGCACAGGCTCAGTTCAGAAAGGAATGGTTAGAGCAGCACCTCAGTGCTCCCTGCTTATCCCTGAGCTCCAGAGCTGCCTGCTCCATGGGACATCTCTGGAAAAGCTCCTCGTGCCGTGGCTGTTGAGGCAGCAGCATTGCCAGCTTTTATTTCCACACAGAAATGATCTGACAGGGCAGCTGACCCAGGGAAGGATGCCCAAGGCATTCTGACTTGGAGGCTAAGCATGGTACTGCAGGATTCCTTGTGGGAAGATCAGTGTGAGATGTCTGTGGGCTTTGCTTCTTCTCACTTTCTGAACTGTAACCACACCTCAAAGGTTGAAACGTTCCGGAGATTCTTTTAAATGTATTTTCTGGCTTTTATAAGCTTTAAAGATTTATAAGAAAATATTTTTATAAACAAATTACATTTGCTTAATTTATTTCCGCTGTTTCAAGGCAGTTTGATTTACTTTCAAGGTACTTTCTTGACGGCAAAATGCTGTAAGGTAGGACGGGAGTAACGCACAATCCTCTGAGCCTTGAGTCCTGCAGCTGAAACTGGAGGTGCTTCCCAAGGGAGGGCACAGGGGCCTTTGGAAGGGGGTGAGTTGATAACTGTGTTACTAAAATTTGAATATTCATTCTCAAAAGCAGTGGGGACACGGTGACTTCCCCCAGCTGGGGAGGAAGAAGAGTGAGTTGGTGGTGATAAAGTTGCCAAATTCCCAGTGAGCTGGTGCAGGACTTGCCCTCACACAAATCAAACAGGTGCAGTCCTGTGGCAGAGCTGCTGCAGAATTCACTGCTGGTGCCATGTGGCGGAAACATTCCCGCTGGATTTCTCCCACTGAGCTCCCTCCTGAGTGCCTTAGGGACCCACAGGTGCTGGAGAGGCACTCGGACCCCATGGGTGTATGTGGATCATCGCTATTAAAAAGGAAAACTATTAAACATCCCTTGGAAAGGTGTACAAGTTTCTCTGCCAGTCTGTGTTTCTTGTCAATATTTGAAGGGTTGGGCTGGGAGGAGGATTGGGATCTTTTGTTGCTGTGTTTTTCGGGGGAAAAGTGACCCAAAACCATCTTTGGAGTGACTGGAGGGGCGGGTGGCTTTCCAAAGGGTCTCCTTGGAGTCAGGAGCAGGGAGGGGTCTGGAAGTGGACACTGTGACCTTGTGCTTCCCTGCACACTGCCTCTGTCCCTCTGTCCCTTCCCTCTCCTTTAGGGACACATTTCTCACAGTTTGTTTGCAGCACAGCAAAATCAGCCCTGCTAAATGAAATCACATGGGTTCTACTGCCCAAGCTGAAAGTCTTCCAATTTCCCCTCTGCATGAGCACCAAATCAACACAAAAATGTATCAGATTTATGGCTGCACCTTTCAGTCCCACCATCTCCACTGTGTTAACTCTGTGTGAGGCACTTCAGTTCTCTATCCTCGCTGCAACCAAGGGCCACTTTTTTAATTACATCTTGTCTATACCTAGAGGGGTTGTTTTAATTTTTCTGATTTTGAGGAAGAACTTCAAGTGCAGAAGCTGAGAATTGAAATTGGCAGATCTATGAGGTGGCTTTCACTTTGCAATTTTGTTTCACTATTTCTGAAGGGGCTAGTGAAATTTGTTACTAGTAATAAAGATGGGTTGAGGATTGCTTATCAATGATTAGATTGTCTCAACAACATCAAAATTACACATAAGCGCCAAATCAATATAGATATGAAATGTGACCTGAAATCAGTGTTTACTTTTCCAAACTGGTGAAACAAGTGCTGGATTGCTGCTTTTAATCTAAGTAGCTGTTTTGGAAGTTGGAAATGTTGCTGCTGTGCCAGCCCCTTAGCAGGCTACTCAAGCCAACCCATACAATTTTGATCTTGCTACTTTTTTTCTACCAACCCTGTTTTTAAGTGATTTTTCTTTTTAACATTAGAATTATTGCAGACGTAAACATCTGTAACATTAAAAAAAAAAAAAAAAAGTGCTAACGGCCCCCCTCCCCCCAAACAACAAGAAGAATAACACACCAAACAAATTTAAAAGGTCAAGAAGAAAGGAGCATTTGCGGGGTCAGAGGAGGTGTGGTAGAGGTTTGAGGAGTTCAAAGCGCAGAGTTCAGCCTGGAGAAGAGAAGGCTCCGGGGATGCCTTAGAGCTCCTTCTAGTGCCTAGAGGGGCTGCAGGAGAGCTGGAGAGGGACTGGGGACAAGGGCTGGAGGGGCAGGACGAGGGGGAACCCACAGGACGGGGATAGATGGGACATTGGGAAGGAATTGCTCCCTGGGAGGGTTGGGAGGCTCTGGCCCGCGTGCCGGAGAGGCTGTGGCTCCCTGGCAGGGCTGGCAGTGTCGCTGGGCTGGCGGTGTCCCTGGGCTGGCGGTGTCGCTGGGCTGCAGGGCTGGCAGTGTCGCTGGGCTGCAGGGCTGGCGGTGTCGCTGGGCTGGCAGTGTCGCTGGGCTGCAGGGCTGGCGGTGTCGCTGGGCTGGCGGTGTCGCTGTTTCCCGGCTCCCGCGGGGGCGCTCGGGCCGCGGCCATGCCGGAGCGGGGCGGCGGCAGCTCGGAGCGTGCGGCGCTGGCCCTGGCGCGGCTCTCCGAGTGGGCGGATGCGCACCTGGGGCTGCTGCGGGTACCGGGCTGGGCGGCTACCGGGGCTGGGTGGGTACCGGGGCGGCCGGGGGCCCGCTGAGCCGGGCTGGGCCCCGCTGAGCCCCGTTCTCCTCCGCAGGGCCTCATCGCCGGCGCGGCCGTGGCCGGGGTGCTGCTGCTGGCGCGGAGCCTCCGCCTGGTGAGCGCGGGGCCGGGCCGGGGATGGGGGGAGCTCGGTACGGGGCTGGGGGTGCGGGAGCAGCTCGATACGGGGCTGGGGGTGCGGGGAGAGCCCGGTACGGGGCTGGGGGTGCGGGAGCAGCCCGGCACGGCCGCTCGGGGCGGAGGGCGGAGAGAACCGGGCCGGGCCTGCCTGCCTCATCCCCGCTGCTGTCCCGCCCTGGGCTGCTCCCGGCGGCAGCGCCAAGCGATTCCAGTGTTTTGGTTTGGTTTGCGCAAAGCAGGAGCTGGTGGTTCCCGGAAAAGGCTCACCGCTCCTCAGTGTTTAATATTATTTATGTATTTAACAAAGCGTCAGCATTCACTGCTCAAAAATTACATAACATTTCTATTAATTCGTACTCAAGCTTCTGTGTTAGCTGTATCTCTGGTTTCCGTGTTAATCAGTTCACCCAGCCCTTCCCTCCGAGTCGGGGCTCCCTTTCTGTGGGTGGTCAGTGGGTGGTGGTCGCGATGTCCCACTGCTGGCATTCCCTTTGGTCACCATGTCCCACTGCTGGCATTCCCTTTGGTCACCATGTCCCACTGTTGTCATTCCCTTCGGTCCCCATGTCCCACTGCTGCCATTCCCTTTGGTCACCACATCCCCCTGCTGCAATTCTCTTTCCCCAGTGGCAGCTCAGCCCCGCTGCCTGCACTGCCGGTGGCTCCAGCCCAGACAGCCAATTCATCTCGGCATTGTCCTCCCTTTTCCTTAAAACAAAAGATTAGCCAAGCGTGCAAGGTTCGCGGTGCGATTGCTTAATCATAACGGTCCTGCTACAGCTACTGATTAACAACTGAAGAAACCAGCAAAGTTGGAGTCAGATCTCGAGGGCTCGATATCACTGTCGCGTTCCATCTCCGCGGGTTCCCTGTGCTGCCTGTTCCTAAAGCCCCTCGGACCCTTCCCTGTCCCTGTGCAGCTCGAGCACCCTCACTTGGCCTGACACAGCTGATAGAGCGTATTGCCTCTGTCCTTCCACAAACAGAACTGCTTCTGAACATTTTTAAATATCACCCAAGTCTCCCCTCACTCCCAGCATGGTCAGGGCACGCTGCACTAACACCAAGCTGCTCACTCCTGGGAAAGCTGAACCTCCACAGGCAGGAGCCACCATGCTCCCACAGGGCTCCAGCTGCATAAAACATCCCAGTTACCCTCATCTGCCCCCTGCACAATTCCAGATGCTATGAGAGAACATTTGTGTGGAGTTTTTACTTTAAAATCCTACCAGAAAACCCAAAGTATGAATGTTGCCAGAATTCTTTTTCTCGATTTTCTGGTTGTTTGGTTTTGACCCAAGGGCCTGTGAATGCGTTAACCCAGCTGGTGGAGCTTCCAGAGCAAAGGAGATCAGTTTTGAACAACTTCTGTTCCTAAAAACCTTCAGGCTTCCTGCCTGCAAGATCCCAAATTCCTGTGTTCCTTATGGACCACAGAGCAGGGGGATTGCTGCATAGATAGCACACAGGAGACAGATCTTGGCCTTTAGTTGTGCTGTTTCTGGGGGTTTATTTCCCAGGAACTGTACATCATAGGTCAGTGGGTTTCACAGCTGTGTAGGTCGGTGCTCTGCCAAGGCTTCTTACAGTGAGACCTCGGTGTCTTAAATTTTGTGGGTCTTAATTTTTTAGGGTCTAACCTGTCCTCCCTCCACCCCAGGCCTGTGGCTGCTCCATTCCTGTGCCACGGCCCAAGTCTTTGCTGCTGCTCAGCTTGGTTTTCCTGTGTGATCACATAACCATGCCCTTTGGATCCTCCCAGGCTGTAGTATCAAATTTAATCTTCTTGTGATCTTCTCAAAGCTGTTCACCTGCCTTTGTCCCTCTCCTGGTTTCCGCCCCCATCAAAGGCGGGGTTGTTTCTGCCCTCCCTGCTCCGTCTTTGTTTTCAGCATGTCTGTTCTTTGGCTTCCTTTCACCCCTATCCTAGCGCCATTCAGGCTGCTTCTAAAACACTCTTTTCACGGGGAATCAAGTGAGCTTCAATAGGCATGGCTCGAAAAATGGCAGTTTCTGTTCTTTCTCTAAATCTGGTTTTTATGTCCATGCCCATGTTGCAAGTCCAGTGAAACAGGGAACATGGTAAGTCTGGAGGGGCTGGCACAGTTTCTGCAGCTGATCACTATTCAATATATATCTATATTTACTTGCCCATGGTGTCTAATAATAGAGCTGTAATTTCCCAAACTGTTTTAAGAGATTGGGTTTAGTGTGACTGTAACCACTCTAGATTTTTTCTTAAAATTTTGTCTTGCTCTTCCTTCCATCAATAGACAACAAAATTCACAAGTCCTTTGGATATACCTGTGGAGTTTGTAGAAAAGAATGTGAAATTGAGAGGGAAATTACATCATGTCACGGAGAAGGGCCTGAAAGTTGAGCACATTCCCATCAGCATTCCTTTCATCACAGCCATCCAGAGAAAATGTGAGTAACGAGGAGAAGAGTGTGAAGAGCAAGGGCAGAAATGCAATGTGCTGCTCTTAGAGTGGTTGCAAGCTGGAGAGGAAGGGCTGAGGCACATTTCCAGCTCTGCCTTTTGGTCTTTCTGTGCTTTATAGGTGGGAATCTGGGGAATAAAAGACATGAGGACACCTGTAGTGTTTGTATTAATCATTATAGTTATTTTGATATTTTCCAGCAGCAGAAGTGAGCAGTCAAGCAGTACTTCTGCCTGCACAGCTCATCTCATCATCCTCCTGGCAAAAAGCCTCTGTTGGGATTGTGCTTTATTTGCAGACACCCATTTTTGGGGACAGTTTTGCTGTCAGAGAGAAACTGTCAGTCAAGTCTGTGACTCTCACACTGGCTTTGCAAACACCAGGGGGTGCTGATGCTTCTGCCCTTTTGGATAAAGGATAGTGATTGACTAAAGGATAGTGGGAGCAGCTCTTTTGCTTTCCATGCAAAATAAACCAAAACTGATTTTGAATTAGGCAATCTTGAAAGTGTATTTTTTCCTGAAGAAGAGACCAAATTCCTCTTTGCTTTGAGGACTAAACGGGATTATTTTAGTCCATGGGAATCAATTCATTACCGAGAGCTGAGGGTCTGTGCAAGGCCTGAGCTTTCCCCCAGTCCCAGATTTCTCCCTTTCCATTGCAGGGCAGCCAGAGGGGCTCCTGCTGCTCCGCCTGGCTGGGGTGGAGTTGGCTCCGGGTGGCACAGCCTGGCTGCAGCAGGAGCTGCTCCCCAAACAGCCCCTGTGGTTCCAGCTGCTGGGAAGAGACAGCTCAGCGCTGGAGTGCCTCGTTTTAGTCAACAAGGTAAAGAGAGACACAAAAACTGACTCTTCTCTGCAGTTTTAAATGTGACTGTAGTCACAGAGTTAGTACATTTAACAAATGTTATTATTTATGATTTATCTTGCTTGGGATGAATTTTAAATGTTGCATTTGCAAATCTAATCGCAGGAGCAGTAGTTTTTCAGACTGATTCATGACAGGAATATGTTTCTCTGCTAGTGCCAAAAAGGCACCCTGTAGTTCTGATTAATTTAATGTTTGGGTTATCTGATGTTCTGTCACACATTCCATGCATTATAGAATCACAGAATGGTTTGGGTTGAAGTGACATCAAAGCCCAACTTGTTCCACCCCTGTCATGGCAGGGATACCTTCCACTGTCCCAGGCTGCTCCAAGCCCCAGTGACACTGCCAGGGATCCAGGGGCAGCCACAGCTTCTCTGGGCACCCTGTGCCAAGGCCTGCCCACCCTCACACTGGAGTTGAGTTTTAAGTCAGCTGGATTCCTCTTCACTTTTATCTTCTTCTGCCAGAGTCTAGATTTAGCCATGAATAAAGCTTGTACCTCTGAGGGAGTTCACAGCAAATCCCAACTAACCCTGTTTTAATGGTGAATATCTGTTTATTGTGTTTTTTATAGGGTGGATTTCTCAGCGTGTGCCTGAATGAAGAGCTCTTGAGGCAAGGGCTGGGCAGAGCAGCCCGGATTGAGGGGCTGCCTCACCACTCTCGCCTCTACTGGAAACTGCACAAGAGGCTCCTCCGGGCAGAGTTAAAGGCTGTGAAGAAAAATAAAGGCATATGGAAAGAGCAAAGCTACTCTGGAAGAATCCAGGATCGCATAAGCAGCAATAAATTCCTGCAGAGGCTGAAACAGTTTGTGAGCTGGGTTAGAAGCTCCACGGAGAGGTAAAAGGTGGGGAATCCCCAAGTTTGGGGGATTTGTGTATGTTTGTGCTCACAAATAGTGCTGTGATGTTGAGAGTCCCTCTTGAACACAAACCCCACAGTTAATGGGTTACATGGAATATAAACCCCCCAGTTCATGGGTTATATAGAATAAATCCCATATCATAACCCTGATGGGACTGGAGTTTAGTAGCCGTGTGCAGGCCACCAATGTAAATGTTCTGATGCCAAAATTTCCCACAGTTGTCCAGTTTCCCACCTGCTAAAGCCCTCAAGCCTGTGCTGCTCAGGCAGGGAAGCAGAGACAGTGCAGGTTTGAGGTGCAGTGTCACTTCACACCCCTGTAATGTGCCATTGCCACAGAGCCCACACTGCACAGAAACCCCCTTTCAGGCCATTACAAAGCTCGTGGGATGTGTTTAAACACAAACTTCTTGTTCGAATTCTGTTCTTACGTTACTTTTTTGGTGTAATTTGTGGTTTAAAACTCAGTCGTCTTGAACAATGGCTTGCATTGTTAGTGATATAAAAGGTGATTTGTTATGGGTGATCTCAAAAAGCTGATGAGGCTGCAACAATTAAAGTTCCTCAGGGGAAAAAAATTATTTGGTTTATCAAAGAATATAATGTCAGGAATCCAAAATTTTCAAAGACAACTTTAACTTGAAGAAGAAAAACCTATTTTGTTTCTTTCTCATGGTTCTGTAAGTATCTAAAATTAGATGAATATAAAACTTAAACATGAAGTTTGAAAAGGAGGATCAGACTGTGCTGACAACTTAAATTCCTTATTTTTGATATGTGTGAAGTATATGAGTGTATTACTATTTATGTTGTAAATATTCTCAGAATAAAGATTGAATTTCTTATGTTCATTGTTACGTTTTACATACCAAGCCCTTGACCCTTGTTTAACCTCCCACAGTCCCAATATTTATTTAAAGTGAAGTGTTTTATGGATTTTATTTCTTTCTTTCTTGCTTTCTTTCTGTGTGATTGCTTTCCGATGAAACACTGAGGAGAAGAGTGTGGTACAAAAAAACCTTAATAATTGAGCATTGCTTGTCTGACAATTAGTTGCTACATCAGCATTTTCTCTTCTGACTTCAGGGCAAAATTGTGACTCCTGAGATCCTAAAAACAGTTTCCTTGGGTAAGAATAGATGTTAGTGGTTCTTTACTCCTTTTGTTCCTGGTCTTCCCAGAGTGAGGCTGGTGTTAGGGAGCAGTGAGCCATGAAATACCTGCAGTGCGTTGGAACCCAGCGTGGGGGAGAGGGGAGGCAGCTCTGGGGCTGCAAACCAGGTGTTTGTGCCTGTTAGAAAATGAAAAATAAAACGTGATATTCTGGGTTTATGCATAAGACAGCAAAGGGCTGGACCAGCCACCAGCGTGGTACTTGGACTTGAAGGTCATCCGACAGTCAGGGATTCAGGATCGGCTGTGGCACCCTCCAAAGCAAAACTGAAAGCTGAGTTTTAACCCCAAAGTACACATTCAGGCTCAGCAATAATCCACTTCTTGTGGGGGTTTATAGATGTTCCTGTTACTACGCCTGGGAAGTAGGAGGAGCTTTTCCAAGCTGGGCATAATTGTACACCTATGATTTATTTTCTGTAATAATTAAATATAATTCTGGACTTCACACTTCTGTTCTGTAGATGAGTCACAGGAGGATTTATCACAAAAATCCACTTTAAAGCTGAGAGAAGTCTCAGGAAGCCACATGCTACATTTCAAGCAAGCAGAGGTGAGGTGTGGGCGAATGTGAACTGAGTGTGTTGTTCCCTCACATGGATTTGGGGTTGCAGTGACAAATGATTTCTCAAGGGTCAGGTCCTGTAATTGTTTGTTAATGCTGTTTTTCTTATCACAGAGAGCTTATCTTTTTAAAAAAAGACCAACCCACCAGCACACCCTCCCCCCTCAGAAAAAGCCCAATTCAGTTCAAAGCTGTGCTTTCCATCTGTGCAGGGCTTGAGAGGTTGCAGATCCTGTCTCTGTGGGAGGCCTGGCTATTGGAAAAGCAGTAATAGGAGCAGAGACAAATATCTCGGCAGAACCCGGCTGAGCTGGCTGGGGGAGAAGCAGCATTTTCTCCATTACATAAAACCCCCACGCTGGCTCTCGGAGCTCCATCCCTCCCGTCACCTACAGCACTGCCCAGCAGAGGATTTCCAACTGAGGAGGCAATTCTGTGATTGGGAATAAGGACAAGAATTAAACTGTCCTGCTCTTGTGCCTTTACCCCTGAAACAACTCTCAATATGCTATGAGCGATGCAACATCTTCAAAAGATCACAGGGAGTGAAAGGAGAGACCTGGCCTCCAAATGGCCCAGGAAAAATACCTTCGATGCTGAACAGACTTTTTATTGCTGGTGTGGCATGTCAGGCAAATGGCAATAAACATCCCTGGCCCCTCCGAGCCCACCGGCAGCGTGGGCATGGGGCTGTTTCTTGCATGCATTGGGAACAAACCTCTGAGCAGGGCTTTGTGATAGGAGAAGGGGGAATGGCTTTAACTGAAGGGAGAGCAGTATAGATTGGATTTAAGAAAGAATTGTTTTACTCAGAGCGTGCTGAGGCCCTGGCACAGGTGTCCAGAGAAGCTGTGGCTGCCCCTGGATCCCTGGCAGTGTCCAAGGCCAGGCTGGACACGGCTTGGAGCAACCTGGGACAGTGAAGGTGTCCCTGCCCACGGCAGGGGTGGGACGGGAGGGCCGGGGGTCTCCATGGCACCCGCCGGGCGAGGGGCCACCCCGAGGGGCCGCCGCTCTCCTCCGCTCCTGCCTCTGTTCCCATCGGGTCCCACCGGCTCCGCTCCGCACGGCTCGACCCGGGGAGCTCGGTGAGTCCTGCCGGGAGGACACTCTGCCGGGGCGGGGGGCGCTGAGGGGAGCAGGGCGGCGGGGGCTCAGTCCCGGGGGCGCTGAGGGGAGCAGCGCTGAGGGGAGCGGGGCTGGCGGGGGCTCAGTCCCGAGCGGCGCTGAGGGCAGCCGGAGCTGAGGGGAGCGGGGTGGGCAGGGGCTCAGTCCCGAGCAGCGCCGAGGGGAGCGGCGCTGAGGGGAGCGGCGCTGAGGGGGCTCAGTCGGGGGTGAGGGGAGAGCGCTGAGGGGGCTCAGTCCCGGGGGCTGAGGGGAGCCGGCGGCGCTGCCCCGCCGCTCGCAGCGCACACACAATGGAGCAGGTTGAACGGGAGAGGGAGCGGGGCCGCGGCAACACCGGGGCTGGATCGCGGCTCGGGCCGCCTCAGCCGCTCCGCCCGCGGGCGGGACGCTCCGCTCCGCCAGGAGCCGCTCCGGGTTTGCGCGGGCCCCGGGGCGGGGGCGGGCCGGGCCGCGCCGGGCCGCGCCGGGCGGCAGCGCTGGGGTTTGAACGGAGCAGGTTGTGCGCCGGAGCTGCCTGGGGCTGTGCGTGTGCCTGTGGCGGCGAGGGACCGCACCGCACCGAGCGCGGCCCGGCCCGGCCCGGCCCGGCCGCGGTGAGTGAGGGCGGACGGCACCCCGAGCCCCATCCCCGTGTGCGCAGTCCTGCGGCGGGACCGGGCTGTGTCCCTGCGAGCCGCCGCGGCGCTTTCTCTTGATGCTGGTTTCTCCTGGTGTTTGCGGCCGAAAGTTGAGGTGAGGGTTTGCAAGGCGTAACTTTTGTTTTCAAATGTTTTCCGAAGGGCCCGGGAGGCTCGCGGTGTGACGGAGCCGCTGCCGGCGCTCTCCCGAGGTGCCTGTTTGTTTTGCTGGACACAGACAGGATCCCGCGGGATGAACTCCCGCCGCTCTCCCGCGGCCAGCCCCCGTTCGCCATGTGCCGGGCGGCTCTGCCCCGCGGGATGAACTCCAGCCGCTCTCCCGCGGCCAGCCCCCGTTCGCCATGTGCCGGGCGGCTCTGCCCCGCGGGATGAACTCCAGCCGCTCTCCCGCGGCCAGCCCCCGTTCGCCATGTGCCGGGCGGCTCTGCCCCGCGGGATGAACTCCCGCCGCTCTCCCGCGGCCAGCCCCCGTTCGCCATGTGCCGGGCGGCTCTGCCCCGCGGCGGTGCCAGCGCAGCACCTGGGCCGTGAGGAGCTGGAACCGGAGCGAGCTGCAGCCGCTCGGCTCGCCCCAGACCGAGCCCAGACCGTGCCAAATGAGGCTTAGCGGAAAATCCCGACCCCCCTGAGGAGCGCAGGACAGCAGCCAGGAGAGCTGCAGGGCGACAGCACGCTTGGTCCCCACCTGGGAGGTGCTGGAGTTGGTGGGGGTTGAGAAGAGTCAGACCTCTTGCTGGATTGAGTCGTCCCTAAAAATACCTTTTTTCTAATAACTTAGTCCATAAACAGTTTTTTTCAGGAAAAAAAGAAAAAGTACAGTGAAGTGAGGATTGAATTCCATGCACATTCTCTTGTAATTAAACAACTCTGTATAATTCTGGGAACTTCAACTCCAGCTGGCTGAAAAGTGTTTTAGAAGAAGTGTTATTAAATTCTAGGGAGAAAGATATAAGCCTTATCTGATGGACCAGTCATAGGCTCTTTGTTTAAAGTGTGCTTTAACTCCTGAGTTATAAAACACGTTTGCCTGTTTTCAGGGGGCCCTCCTGATTTACTTGTCCTTGGGACTTCTGGCCCACAGGTTGCAAAACTTAAAGGAAACGAAAGAAAACTTAAGGTGTTCTGAAATGTGAAAGAATAATTTCAGTAACCGTACTAAAACGAGAGGCAGGGTTCAACCCTGCAATGAGGCACCTGAGTTAATGTGGGATATGGAAAGAAAATCCAGACTTTTTGGGAGGTGAGAGACAGCAGAGTGCATTCATGCTGTTAAAAATCTTCCTGGTTCTTTAAGCATCAGCTCTCTGGAATGAGTTTGAGAGTGCTGTTTTTGTAAAACTTGTTTTTAACTCTGAAGGATGCTTTTTTCCTACGTTTAAAAATGCCCATAGGCGGTTTCAGAAAGAAATGTGAAGTTTTATCAGCTGAAGATGCACGATTTGTGAGAAATGATCTGTTCACAGGCACTTTCTGGTTCTGTGCTACCTATTGTCTATAAAAATGGGGATCAGCTGGTGGGTTGGGATCAAGTGGTGCACAACTCATTATTTTAACAATAGGGGCTCGGCTTGGGAGGTTGCCTAGGGAATTGATTTAATGCTGCTGTCCTTTCAGCCGTTGAGGCGGGTGTCCCGCCATGACTTTGATCAAAATCACCGGTATTTGAGAAGGAGAATAAAATTTTTGCTCGATAGAAGCAAAGGAGAGGACACCCGCTATTAACAGCTCCCAGTTTTGCATGAGCTGATCTGTAATTTAAAACACTGTCAAGAAATACCCGTGGTTGTAAAACAGTTTCATGAACATCAAAATACAGAATTAAAATTAGTCTTCTGTTCAATATTTGGATTGCTCTTATTTCTGGGAAAGGCTTTAACACTGAACTGTGTGTTTCTGTTGGCTCTACAAAGTAATCTTTCTAGAAATTGAGTGGTTTTCCCTTTAATGAAATCTGAATAAGGTGTGTTTTTTTAAGGTGTCACCCAAGATCCAATTCAATTTAAAATGATAACGTTGATGGCACAGCCAGGGTGCAGCCATGTGGCGTAGTGTGGTGGTGTGGAGATTTGTTTTGTTTGTTTGCTCAGGTTTTTTAGTGCCTGAACGTTTAAATAAATCAAACACTCCAAACAGGGAAAGCAAATGTCTGTTTCCAGGTTGGCTGGAGACCTGCTGTAGTATCTGCAGTAGGACAGCTTTTCCTGCATGTGCCTTCAGAGGAGGTAAGGCTGTCATGCATAATTGCCTCGGAGGGTCTTACAGAAACTCCTTCGATTGCTGCTTCAAACGTGCTTGACTGTGTCGAAGTGGGGGTGCTGTACAAGCAGTTTTTACAGAGCTTTCCTCACCGTGTAGTGGGATGCAGAACACGTTCTGAGTGGTCATGGCTGTTGTACTGGGAGGGTGTTGGAGCCACCAAGCATTGTCCCCAGGGCAGTGGATTCACTGATTTGAACCTCTGGATCTGGCCTGTGCCAGGGAGAAACCTGGCAGAAGGTGCTTCTGGTGGAGTCCTGTGGGGCTCAGAGGGTGCCAGACTGGTCTAACGGCCAGGAGGGAGTTGTGTGTTCTTGTGTGCTCGTTTGGGTTTGTTTTCCTCCTTTCTTGTTTATTTTAGGAAACTGGAACTGTTTTCTGTAACAAAGGTGGCTTTCTTGTTCCAGTCTCTACACTCACTGAGGGCACTGTTGTTACTCCAGAGATCTGAGCTTGCCCTCTGCTTTCCTGACTTTGGAGCCTTTTACTGCTCATCTGACACTACAGGGCTATCTGGTCATGCCTGGGTGGCTGGGAGTGATGTGGAGCACAGATTTGAGGGAAGGAAGGCCAGATTATGGGATCCACAATATGAGGAAATGTCTGAAACTGGAGATGGGTCCTTACAAAGGTTCCCCCAGGGGCAGTGGAAATGCAGAGGAGGACCAGGCAGAGGTGGGCAGAGTTTGGAAGCAGACACCTGTTGCAGGGCTGGAAAAAGCCGTGGGCACGATGTGGGGATGCCACATGCCCTGGTGGAGGCTCAGTCACCCACTGAAGGATGTAAAACCACTCCAGGGGCGTTTGGCCATGTGTGTTACAGTTCTTGGCACGAGGTGCCCATGTGAATCTCTTCAGCCTGAAGTAACTCAAGGTTGCTTGCAAGAAACTTCAAGTGGAGACAGGCTGTGGTGCAAAGTGGCCTCTGCTCTGATACAAGTATGATTTATTAGAACTGACACAGAGTTCCTGTTCCTTTGCACACTGAGCGTGACCAAGCGTGTGGCTGAGGTGGAATATGGGATGTGTTGGCTGGAATGGTGTGGATCAAATCGGGCAGTGCTGAGCCTCAACATGCTTCTCATTCTTTGCTTGGTCTTTGTTCCACCCATAGCTGTAAAAAAAAAAAAAAGGAAGAACGTTAGCAATTACCGACTGTGTTAATTGATGTCCAGCACAGAGGGTCTTGTGCTGTGAAATGCCCACTCCCTGAGGAGCCACACACCCATTGATAAGTGGCCAAGTACACAAGGTGCAGGTCATCCTTGGACATTGGCACAAGTCCTTTCCAGGCATCTTATTTTTATCTTCACAGTTTATCACATTGTGAATTGTCTCTCTACATTTTAGGTTTTCATGTACAGAGAGACTCCTGCATTCGTTTGCACTTTGAAACCCTCTGTGCAGCAAACCCAAACCTGATTTGGGTTAGTGAATGGGTGTACAGAGAGCTGGCAGAGGCAGCGGAAAGGTGTGCAGAGCACTGAAATCTGTGTAAGGAAAACATGGATGGACGTTCACTCGTATTTCCCCATCTCATGTCTGGTGGGATGAGTGATACCCTGAGCAGGGTGTGCAGGGCAGGTGCCAGCTGAAGCTGTGCCTGCTGAACCTCAGAAGCAGCAGCACGCTGCCCTCCTGGAAATAATTCCTTAAAGAGGAGAAAAACAAATTCCATTTAGGCTTCTCGAGGAATGGGGAGCAAATGCTAATTCCCTTTCAGGGTCCGTTGCCATGGGGAGTCAGTTCAAATCCTTTCTAATGCCTTCCTCAGCAGCAAGTTGTGCTGACACATGCTTTTCATGGCTCCCAGAAGGAGTGGAGAAATGACTGGGAACAAAAGCTCCATGGGAATGAACAGCCCTGGGAAAAGCAGGGGTTGCTGTTGGCTACCTGGGCTAGCACAGGTAGAGTTGTTCTTTGCACAGGGAGCTCAGCTCTGTGTCCTGCCTGCCTGGCAGGGAACTCGTCTGCCAGACCCCGGTGTGGTGCTGTGCAGGGACCCCAACCTGCTCCTCTTGCTCCTAAAGAGCAAATCCTGGGAATTTGTCCTCTAGCAGCACCCCAGCTGGATGCAGTCAGGGTTGGGCTGAGCCTCTGTCTTCATCTGGTGAGCAATGCAAGATGTGTTTAGTGTGCTGCTGGGGGAATAGCCAAAATATCAGGTTAAACCCAGTAAAATTTTTTTTAAAAGCTGCATTTTCAAGAAGTCTCATCTATCTAGGAGCATGGAAGTGCAGTACCTCTATCCCAAACTCCGTTGGGACCTTTTCACTTTGATTAGACAGCTCTGAATTCTGAGAGTTCCCAGTAGCTCCCAGGGAAATCCACAGGATGTGTTTCTTTGCTCCAGTTCTGGCTTGCCCTCTCTGACACCTTTTCTGCCAGCATGGTGCCAGCACAGCTGTTCTGGCCTCATGGCATGTTTGATTAGGGAACCTTCATCTGTCAGAAAAATAAATCAAACAGAAATCTCTACTTTTATTCCTCCAGACCAGCTTCCAGAGAAATAAGAAAGGGATCTGATACTGGATGGTTTTGTTTTCTATTGCAGAGTATTGTTGATGTTGTTTTGTCCATGCTGCTAATATTTATGGATAAATATTTGCTGTTCAAAAGGCAGTGTAACTTTGGGGGTATTTTTTAAGCTTTTTGTTTTATACAAGATGCTTTAACTCTGTAAAGTAACTGTACATTAATGATATAGTTTATACCATAAGTAGGTAAAACTTTGTTTTGTAAGTTATGAAAATGACATCAATTTGTTGGAAAAAATGTCTTTTTGTATGTCAGCAGTATGGAACTCCTGTCTTGTGTGCCTTGCCTATTCTGCCTGGCTCCCATATGTGTAACTTTAGCAATGTTTATGCAAGTTATTTTGAGTGAACGTTGATACTTGATGCTGATTAAAGTGGAGATTTGCACAGATGATGTGTGGAACCCTTAGAGCCTGGCTTGTGTGACAATTAAATCTAAATCTGCCTGAATTTAGACCAGCTTAAATGCTTAGCAATATTTGGGTGACTGTTGGTGGCTTAGTGGAATAAGAAGCCCAAGACTGCAGATGGGTGAATGCCCCATGAAATATTGTCATATTAGGGTTTTATAATCTCTTCGGATTTGTTTTTTAGGTCTAACTATGGCTAAGCTGTTCATCCAAGAGCTACTTTGGTTTGTGGATACTGTTTTCAAAAAATCCAGCTCATGTTGTGCAGATCTGGTCTCTGAAAGCTTGGGGGTCGTTCCAGCAGAGGAGTTGTTACTTTGGTTAGAAAGTAAAAACATGGACTGGGAAGTTCCTCTTGGCTACTGATTAACTAGGAGAGAACCTGCAGCGTATTTTTACATGGTCCAGGGGAAGGAAGTTGGTGAGAGCATAAAGTTTCCTGGTTACAAGTTGTGGAGTGAACAGAAATGCAAATGGCTTCTCTCCCTCTGGTCAGTACCTGGAAATTCTAATATCAGTATAACAAAGGGCTGAGCCCTGGGGAGTGTGTCCTGGAGAAATGTCTGTCTGCTCTGCGGTGTGTTAACCACACTGCTGAGTGCTGCTGGCACCTTGG
This sequence comes from Entomyzon cyanotis, assembly GCA_024500445.1. Taxonomy (NCBI): domain Eukaryota; kingdom Metazoa; phylum Chordata; class Aves; order Passeriformes; family Meliphagidae; genus Entomyzon; species Entomyzon cyanotis. Next base: position 6,868,701 of record JAKEPQ010000781.1, read on the forward strand.
GAAATGATGTACAGCTTGATGTGGAATATTGCTTTATTGAGCTAGGAAACTGTAGAGAAAACCCAGCGATCCTCTCTGGGCCGCCCTTGCTCTGTTCCTGAGGAGAGCAAGCAAGTCTCCTGCTTATTCTCAAACTGAAGATAAAGCACTTCACTTCCTCCCCTCTAAAAATACTGAAAGTTTGTTGTGAAGCTAAATTGCTTAGTTTTTCAATAACACTTCAGGATTCTCCAGGGGAAGTTCACAGTAGTATTTGTCCTTTGGTATTTATTTTCTGTTAACAGTGACTGGAAAGTAGCTGCCCACATGAGATGTTGTCATCAGAGATGCTGTGTGCCCCCACCACAATCCCAGCTGCCACATTAAAGCCCAGCCTTTCTCTCTGGACTATATTCCTGCTGCTTAGTGCCAGCCAGATGGTCTATCCTCCCTCCCATGCAGAGATCTGTAATGCTCATCAGAGGGCTCAGGCCATCCCTGGAGCCAATACAGCATCATTTCCATCACACACTTGGGGTGGCCTTTGTGTGACTCTGGATTGCTCATTTCCTACTTTAAAAAAAAATATTATTATTTTCCTATACTTTTCCTTTATGTCAGTTGCAGAGCCCAGTATCTCTGAACTATTTTTCTTGGTAAAATTTGTCATTAATGGGCACAAGCTTCCAAAATCAGTAGCCTTCTCAGTGTTCAGTATTTTCTGGGCTTTCCTTTAATTACCAGGGGTATGCACTTTGTGCACCATTTGGGGCTAAGGAAAGGAGTCGGTTTATTCTTACTCATACTTTCGAGGTGTATTCACTGGGTAGCTAATGGAGCTGTGGTTTTGTCCGAGGGAAGTGCTGGTGTCCTGCATGACCTGCCGTGCCATTAGGAGCGATCCATGGTATCTGATGGACTCAGCGCTGTTCTCTGTGGAGGTGCTCCAGGAACAAGCAGGGGAGGTGCAGGTGAGAAGCAGCACCATCAGCACTCCCAGCCTGTGAACTCAGATAATGCATCTGCTCTGAGGGCTCAAACACCTTCCTGTCCGGTGCTAAGTGGTTGTGTGCTTAATACCCTCTTCACTCTGGGGACCTGCACAGTGTCCGGGTTACACTCTGCAGATAAATATTTGGATTGTGCTGCTGCTTTCCAAAACAGTTCCGTGCTAAGCGGAGCAGCCTGAGCTGAGAATGCTCTGCTCGAGTTCTGCTCAGCCTGCAGCTGCTGGTAACACGCATTGTGATTCCCTGGAATGAGGGAATTCCCTGCTTCTCTGCACAGCTCACTCAGGCACGGGGTTTTTCTGTGTCAGAGGGGAAACTGCAGAATACGGTGAGATGGGGAGGCAGATGTTGCTCTTGGTGTTGAGCCTCTTGCCGTGAGAAGCATCTCTCCCAGCCTGGGCAGGGCATATGCATCTTCTGCTACATTCAAAATATCTTACACATTCACTTCCACAACCTTTATCTAAATAACTTCATAAAGCATGCATAGAATGAAACTTTCCTTGTGGGGAGTTTACCCACTTTCTGATAACAAAAAAATCATATTTGTTCATCTCATCTGTCTATATCTGCTTTGTTTATTCATGCATGCACACGTGAATATGTAAGTTAACTTACTTTTTGCATCAAACTTTGAGCAATATCAGCTTATTTCTATTAATAGTAAGCAATGCCAGTTTACCTCCATTAATAGCTTGAGCAGTGTCAGTTTCCTTCCATTAATAACTCTCTTGTGAAGTACAGCTCTGTACAACCAATCAAAGCTCTTTGGAAAAGTGTCTCTCATGGCACACAGTGCTCAAAGCACTAAAATAAGGCAGCTGACAGGTTTAATGGAAATTAATCAGCTGAAATAGAAGATACAGCTCTCTCAAGCTGCTGTGTTTCTGCACACCACGTAATGGACTCTCTTGCTCAACTTCCATATTAATACACTGTATCCAGGCAGTAGGTGGATTCCTGACACACTGGAGTAGCCTCTCTTAGGTAGTGAAGCACCGATTGTTTCACCTTTTGGAATGAATGCGGCAGGCTCAGGGCTGAACCTGCAGGAATTTTGCTTATTGTGAAAGTGATACCCCAAGTTGAGAAACCTGCAGAGTGGAAAAGTGAATTCAAGTCTCTTTGAATTGGCTCCTTTACCAAGAAACTACACAAGCCGGTTTTGAACTCAGATTTATATGTCTGGTCAGAAGTTTGGTAACTTTCTATCAAAATAGTTTTATTGGTACAGTCCTTCCCTAATTAAATCTAATCATATGCTTATGGGCACTTTTTACTCTAATAATTTATTAGCCGTGTGTAAAGTAATTTTGGGCTGTGGCATAGACAGTATATTTTTTTTTTTCTGTGTTGAAATGATGCAAATTTGTGTAGAGTTCCTAAGTGTGTGTTCCTTTTGAAATGATGGTATTTGGCCCAAGTGTGGGGTTGGTTGGCATTTTGTTTGCTTTTTTTTTTTTTTTGTACTGTAGGGTAAGGCATGATCTTGGCCGGGCTCTCCTGGAACCCTGTAAAGCAAATAACTTTGAGTATCCAAAAAACTGCTGGTATTTCTTAGGAAGGTTTTCTTGTGGGATGTTTGTGTCAGCTGATGCAGCCCCTTTGGGAGTCTGCCTTCATCCCTGATGTGCCCGGGAGAACCTTTGTTCCAAGGGGCCACCGTGGTGTGGGAGAACCCTTTGTGCAAGGACAAAGGGGGATTGTGTCAGCAGCGGCCGTGAACGGGAGGGGAGGGGGCTCAGGGGCTCTTTCAGAGGCGCTGCAGGGATGTATTGACAGGGACATTTCCCTGTAAATCTCCCCCGTGAGTCCTGTGTGGGAGCTGGGGGGGGAGATAAGATCTCCTTTTATTGTGTGCAAATTCTTAGTGGTGAATATTTGATATGGTTTCCTTAATTAAAACATAGTGCCTCTTGTACTTTTGTAGCCTAAAGCAGAAAGCCTGGCAGTAGGCTGGACTGTGGTGGTAGAATTATTCCTGTGCTTTAAAAGTAACTAACAGCTTGTGCCTTACTAATTAAGGCTGGAAGAGTGGTCGTAGTTAGTGTAGGCTGTAATGAAACCTCGTGGCTGGCCAGGGCAAAAGTCCAGGAAATTTAGAAGATGAAGCCTGGCAGAGGTAGTTGGGTATTGCTGCTTGGGTTCCAAAGTTTGGCAAAATATGCCATTAGCATAAACAATACCCGGGCCATACCCCAAACATCCCCCCCAGTGGAACCTGGGGAAGTTTTAAGATGGAGCAAACCACAAACAGGTGGTTTTGGCTCCCACCTGCAGCAAATCATTCAGACCATCCCTGCTCCCCTCAGAGAGAGGCAGATCCCATGTGTGCAGCCACAGCCTCCTGGCCAGCCTGGGGCAGGAACACCACGGGTGTCACACTGGGACTGGCCTGTGGGTCTCTAATGCTTGCAAGTAAACATAAATATTGACACGTCGGCACGAGTTACTGGTTTCAGCCCCATGCTGGGACAGCCTGGTTTGTCCCTGGTGCCTGACAGAGCTGGTGGGAGAGGAGATCTGCTCAGCCACGGCAGGGACTGCAATAGAACTGAGACTGGAGGACCAGAAGCAGGAGCTATTTCTGGGCCCTTCATGATCATCTCTTTCACTTTCACCATGTCGGGAGACAACATTCATCACAACGGTGCAGGGGGAAGGGGGAAAAGTTCTCCAGGTTCTTCTGTTTCCTTATAGCTGAGTGCGGTGGCTGCCTCCCGGGAAATGATTGTAGCTAAATTGGTCATTAAGGATCACAGGAGTCCTGTTGGCTGTGATTTCAGATTATTTGTCCTTTTTGTTTTGAATGAAATGGATTTGTGTCCCTCAGCAGAGCTGCAGGCCAAGCACTTTGTGTGCTGTGGTGTTTAATTTGGGGGTGGGTTTGTTACTAAGGCCCCCTGGCAGTAGTTTTATGAGGAGATTTGGGTGGCAGTGTCCTTATATCCTGCTAGAATTTGCTTGCATGAAGACAGTTGGATTTGTTTGTGCCAAGTGTGGGCGAGCAAGCAGCTGGGTTGACCAGAGTGAAGGTGGGAGGGAGATAAAATGGGAGATCAAAGTGGGCTTGTAACAGGAAGGGGTGTCCGGATGGCTGAAACCAGAACTTGAACTTCATAAAATAGCAAAGGGAGAAGGAGGATCCAGTGAAAGGATTTGGTGTCAGGACAGGAGATTAGGGATTCCATGGCTTCAAGGAAGTATGAAATGCTGGTGTGTCTGGCTGTAACCATAACTGTTAATTTAGGGTGGCTGACGTAACTTCTCCTCCTCAGTCTCAAACTGCCTTTCCATGGGAGAGTTCATCCCGAGTGCCACAGGGCAATGCCTGCCAAGGGCACAGGGGCCCTGCATCCTCCTAGCTCTGCTCTGGTCTCAAAACCAGGGGGTGATTACCTTTGATTCACCCTTTTAATTACTATAACTTTCACTTGGGGAGGACTTAGAGTTTTGTGATGTTGGTGGATATGTCTGCAGCTTGTTAAATATGGGACAGCATCACTGAATAGATTAAATTGATCGTGCCTCCAGGCCCCACAGTAGCCAGCAGTGGCTGGCGTGGTGACAGTGACAGCAGTGCAGAGGTGCCCGTTGTGGGCACAGCCAGTGCTGGGTGAGGTGGGCTCCCTGCAGCAGTCTGGGACTTGCTGACTGGTGGCACCAGTGCAGCCCAGCTCTGGCTCCATCCAGGTGACCTGTCCGTGCCCTTTGCCTGGATGTCCACGGAGATGGGCGCGTTTGGAGAGTGTAGAACGACGTTTGTGGTCATCTTTGTGTGAAGCCAATGGACCTTTTTGCATAAAGGACTCAGATAACTACAGTGCTTGCAGTAGTTGGGCATCTTTTGTAACTGAAGTCCCGATTACCTGTTCTCGTTTCCCTTGCAGGGTCAGAGCCTTTGATGGTGAGTGGGAAGCGGCCTCACGATGAGTTACTGGAGTCTGGATAAGAAGAGCTGTCTGCAGTACTGCCGGCACTTCCTAGCGGACAACGGCGTGTTCCACGGTGAGTTACAGAGCTCTTCTGCATTTTCCGCTCTTTGTGTTGCCGGCGGTCCCTGACGCTCCGTATCCACGCGTGGGTCCCTGGGCGCTGCTCCCGGGCCGAGTCTCGGCCGTGCCCGCACCGTGCGGGGCTCTGCGGGGGCAGCGCTCGGGGGGCAGCGGGGGTCGCGGGACTCCCGGTAGGGCGGGGGGCGGCGGCGCCGCGCGGGGGCGCCAGGGGGCGCTCCGGGACCGACCGATCCCACTCGGTACTGCCGGGGCCGGGGCCGACCCGGTGCCGCCGGGGCTGGGTCCGACCGATCCCCCACGGTGCCGCCGGGGCTGGGTCCGACCGATCCCCCCGGTGCCACCGATCCCACCCGGAGCTGCTGGGACTGGACCCGCTGGGGTCTGATCATCCCCCGGGTCCCCCCCGATCCTGGCCGGTGCTCGCCCGTCCACCGGGCAGGCAGAGGTGTTGCTGCTCCTGAAGCACCGAGCCCTGCCGAGGAGCAGCAGCTGCCCACCGGTGGTGACAGAGCTGCGCCGGAGGTTGCTCGCTGCTCGTTGTGCCTTGGAGGTCAGCGGGGCTCCAGCAGGTCTCATCAGATGGCTGAACCCCTGCCTGTCTGCTTAGGGAGTGACTTCCTAACGCTGTTCTGAGAGCCTTGTATTCCTTATTCCCTTTGAGGTTGGTAATTAAAAACCGTCACTTTTAGGGCAGATTTATGGCACTATTATTAACAGCAGCTTGGAATGGCTGTGAATTAAAGATAGAAATACTTGTCTCATTCAAAGCAAAGGTAATTTTTTTTCCTTGAGGACATACAACTCTATTGTCAGTGTGTTTGTCAGGATGGAAGAGGTTTGCAGCTCACTGTAAACCAAACTATCTGCATTTTTGTCACTGGTTATGTCACCATCAATGAACTTAATGGCTTAGTGGGAGAATTAATCATTTGTCAGTGTGTGAATCTTCTTAATGAAAGGCAATTCAGAGAGGACCCCATTTTTCCCTGGACTGCTTTTTTCCTTGCCCATGGGCACTTCTAGTTCTATTTGGGACGCCAGAAGAATGTTAATAACTTCCTGTAAGTAAGTCTGACAGTGGTGTTGTCACATTAATTCATGTGTGTGCTGCATCTGGGACTTGTGTTAGAGGGAAAGTGCTGTCGTCTCCAGGCACAACCATTCTGCTTCCCCAATGAAATGGATTCATTGCTGGGATTTATCAGGCCACTGGTGTGGTCCCGCTGGTTGTGGTGGGATCATGTTCCTTCAGAGTTCCCTCTGACCTTGTGGAAGGGATGTGTTCACCAGGTGCCCCTGGGCTGACTCTGAGCACTGTGGCAGCGTTTTGGGAAATATCTGTTAGTGCCTGCTCTCCTGCACCAGTGTGTAACTGGAGCAGCTACATGGATGTGTGTTTGCAGCTCTGCTATTCCAGAATAGTGAAAGAAGAGTCTGGTCCATGCGCTGTGACCTGAGGTGGTATTTTATCTCCGAGCACCACAGTGTCTTTATCCTGCTAATGGTGCAAAGGCTGGATAATGACCCATCAGCAGAGTCCAGTAATCCATGAACAGCTATTGAGGGATGAGTCTGCAAAGTGATAATCATCTACAGTCCAAGGCATAATTAGCAGGAATCCTAGACCAGAAAGATTTCATGGCTTAATTTATTTATCTTTGATTCATGACCAGATAAGATTAACTATTTTTCCCTGACAGAATCTGTCAGGGCTTCCCATTTGTCTCCTTTAACCTAAACTAGACACTGCAGCAACAGTTCCTTTCCCTGCCAGTGTTTGGAGGGGCTGCAGTCCCCCAGACAGTGACAGAGGTGGCAGTTCTCACAGCATGGGATGTGGGTGTGTTAGGATGTGGCCATGTCCCAGGCATTAGCATGTTGCTCCTGCTGCTGCAGAGGAGTTGGGTTCCTCCAGGGCTGTGCTGATAATTCAGGCTGCTCACATTATCCCGAGTGCAGCCCTTCACTGGGAGCAGTGGGATGGTTCAGTTGTGTCAGGGCTGCCTGGAGTTATTGTCTGGAGCTGAGCCTGTGAGCTGGAGGAGCTGCTGCCCCTCAGCTGCAAGCCAGGTAAAAATATCCCATGGGGTCAGTTGGTGTTCTTAAAAAGCATAGGAATATCTTTAGAAGGACTGGAAGTGTCTGCAGAGGTGAGCAAGAGGACTTTTGCTGCCCAGCTGTGTTCATCTCTGGTGTTTCCTTCACACCCTTGTGGCACCTGCATTGCTTTAAGCACCTGAGCAGATGGTGTTCTGTTTGTTCACCTCCTGCTGGGGAGTTCAAATGCAAGGACTCGTGGATTACATGAGTAATAAAAATGCTGAAGCTCTGTTTATTAGGAATATTTTAATTGTTTTGTTTAAAAAACAAAAAAAATCCAAAAGCTGACCAAAAGGAAGATGCAATTTTGAGTGTTCAGGAATAAAATGAAGGTGTTGGTGCCACAAGGCCCAGCCTAATGCAGCTCTAGGCAGGAGTATTTGAGCAGAGGGAGCTCAGGAATAGAGAGAAGGGCTACAGAAGTGGAGATGAGATGAGACAGGTTTGTTTCGCTTGGGAAATCAAAGATTGAGAGGGGATGTGACTGCTGCCTCTGAGTGCATTGCAAAGAGAAAGCTCAGGGAGGAAAAGGCTTATTTGAACTGATGGGGGAAGTTGGCACAAGAGCAAGTTGAAAATTGTCCACAATTATATGAATCAGGCACAGGAAAAACTAAGGTACTTCGAGTGGGAGATTGACAAGCTCTGGAAAAATTGTTACAGCATTGTATTTGCTCTTGCTCTGAAGTTGTAAATGTGATTAGCCAGCAACATATTGACTAATGGGAAATAAAGCTGGAAAACTATTTATGTGGTCCCCATTCAATTCCTGTGTACAGTGAACTTCAAATGCAAACAGCAGTGCTTCCATTCCATTCAGAATGCTGCTGTACACAGATCAGGCTGCTCTCCACCAGGTTTTAATGATGCTTTGAGACACTTGCGTGTTGTTGGACAAGCAAAAGTATTGACACACAACTGTGGGGCTTTTCACGGGGCTCTGATGGGCTGTCTTTAAATAATGACTGACATTCATGTGTGTAATGAAGTACTGTGTGCATCCACATTGCCCAAGGCTTTCTCACCATATTATAATTTTATTGGGAAAAGCTGCTAATGGCTGCATTTGCAGGATATTAAAATTCTTATCTGTTTATGTCTGAATTTTTTGGTTACAGAAGTGGAGGTTGCTGCTGTGCCTTGGACTCTGGGGAGTCTTATCTGCCCAGAAGCAAAAATGTCAGTTTTCTTCAGCAGCAGCAATGAGATACAGCAGTGTGTGCACACAGAGAATAACAGACCAGAGACAGGGCTGGGGGTAAGCTGCTTTAGCAGTTTCTGCAGAACAGAGAAGACAAGCAATTAGACTGTTTGGAATAGCCTTGAGGATTTGATGAACCCACTTTCCTTCCTCTTGCAAGCAGTTCCAAAATACAAAGTACAGCATCCCTCTAGGCTTGGAAGAAGAGATTTTTTTTTTTTTTTTATTATTATTGCAGGGATTTTAAGCTGTAAATGTGTATCATGTTTTGTTTGTTTGCTGGCATTAACAATGTAGGAATGGCTGTGTTGTCAGAGCAAACATCCATCTACTTTGCTACTAGATGGTGGGGACTAAAAGTATGAAGGGAAAAAAAAACCCCAAAGTGTGGCTCCCAGTGCCTCCCAGTCAGCAAAGCAAGCACTTCCCCAGCCAAAACTGCATCTAGATAATTGCATTTTTTATCATTACATATGATAATTTTATTTCTTTTCCTTAAGAGTTTTGTAATTCATTCATGCTTTTGACCATCTATGGGAATTTATTCCAGAACTTGTGGTGGTTGGTGTGAACCTTGTGGTTGGAGGGAAGCAGGAATTCAGGCTGTGACGGATGGAGCGGGTTGTGTTGCTCCATTGCTCCACCTTGGAAAGGGAATTGCCTGGATGTTGTGAGTTGGGGCTGAGCCCGAAGGTGACACAGGCCCTTAAGTCATGTTGGGCACATCCTGGTGGCTTTGACTGTCCAACATCCTGCTGAGGAAACCACGGAGAACCTCTCCTTGCTTCTGTGACCTTGGACTTTCGTGCTCAGTGAGAATGTAAAATGCCTTCTGTTCTCCTTTTTATGCAGTCAAATGGTCTATTTTGATTATTGGAGCACAAGAATTTTGGGGGAGCAGTCCTAGAGCTTAGCCAAATTGCACAAATACTTCAGGCCTGATGTTTGCTGATGGGCAGTGCTGTATAATTAGCTCTGCTGAAGCCTCGTGCAAGGCTGGGGGCACAGCTACAGATGCCAGATGTGGGCTGCAGGATTCAGCCTTTTATCTTCAGGGTCACTTCAGCTGGAGTTTCATAATGATGCTGGGATAGCAGAACAAGTGAGCAGTGCAGGAATTTGTGTTTTGGTTTATATTCTGATTTATGTGGCGAAAGATCCACAATTCATTCCTCAAGACAAACAGATGTAAATGAAAATGTGTTTACAAGAAGAGAATTAAGGAATTAATGTATTAAAGTCCACTTAGATTAAAAAAGGGCCTAAAATGCCTGGAGAAACTGTCTCTGCTTTGTTCAAGAACTCTTTGTCTCTGGATCCATCCATGAAAGGAGGAGTCTCATGTGGGATCTGTCTCCAGACAATGTTTCAGGTGGTTGAGTTCTAATGCCAAGTATTCTTCCCCGTCCATTTTTGTGTGTTTCTCATATTTCCATAGAACCATGTCTTAATTAATGATAAATGAGTAGATAAAAGCTTTAATCTGATAAAAATGACAGGTTTTCCATGCAGCTGATACAAGTTTTATTTATTGCTAGCTGACTTTTCACATGGAGGTTGTCTCACAGTTTAGGTCTAAGATTACACTTGGATGATGATTATGAAGATGTTGTTATCTCCTTATTTCATTATCTATTCCCTGTAAGAGGTGTTAGTTCTCTAATCAGCTTTTCTTGCTCTTTAGCAGAATTAGGCTTGGTACTGGTTTCCAGCAATCTTGACAGTGATAAAGGAAAACCCAATGAGCTAGAAAATGAACCTTCCTCTGATGCTGTAATTTCCAAACTGTTAGTTAAATCATATTCTCATTTAGTGGAAAATGGATATTTTGCAGGGTTGTGTCTCTGTCCAGTAGTCTGGACCTTGTGAGGTGTGGGCAGAAAACCTAAGTAGGAAAAACAGGCATGGAGGTGAAGTTGTTACCTTTCCTGCCAGACCTTAGCTTGGGATTGTGCAATACCCATGGACAGCAGTGATGGTTGAAAATACATTGTCTTATGGTGATCACTGATGTCAGCCAACTACAGGTAAAGGAAAATGAATTGTTTGTTCAGAAAGGTTGTTTGTCACCTTCACTTCTGAGACTGTTAGAACTGTGTGTGCTGTGGCTCTGCAGAGCATTCCCAGCAGGAGCCTGTGACCCCTGGGAGCAAGGGAAAAGCTAAGCAAACTGACAGGGCTTGGGATTAGATGCAAAACCTGGTTTGGCACTGAGGAATTGTCATGGGGATTGACTTTTTTTTTTATTTTTTTTTTTTTTTAAGTTGAATAAACCTACAGATATTCTCATACCATTTGGCATATGTCAACTGAATTACATAAAGTCTTCATTTGTTTGCTTGTTCTTCTAACCTATATAGCATGCTTGAATTTCTAAAGGCATGTAAGCATGTCTAGTTTTAAAATGGAGGTTTTTTTGGAGACAAAGTAATGAAGAAGGTGTTAAGGACTGTGTAAGTTTCTTACAGAACAGCTGTGATGTTGAAGGTGCTTGTGTATAGCTGGTCTTGTAATTAATAGGATGGTGGGAGTGTGAGTAATTTGCATTCAACATGTTATCAAGTGCAATCTGATATATCAATAATTAAACTATACAGCAGTGACAGTTTATTTTTTGTTGTTGAATTACAACTATAGCAGTGACAGTTTATTTTAATGTATATGTATTGAAAACTGTCTAGAGGCTTCAGAGTGATGATTTCAGCCATTGATGTGGTGAGCTGAGGTGGGAACCAGAGCTGGGGTAATGCCATGGTCACCCCATTTCCCTTGTTCTGACTGGGAATGGGTGCCACTGCCCTCCTCAGAGTGGAACCTGTGCCACCTCCTGCCATTCCAACCCAAGAGTGCCATTAGAACCACAGCTGAGAGCAGCCAAGAGATCCTGCAGTGCGTTTGGGGTCTTGTTTCACATTGCAGGGTGCTAGCCATAGTCCATGGATACCTCACGGTGTGCTGAGCTCTGTCGTGGGGGCTGTGCCAAGGTTCTCTGTGCTAGCAACAGCTAAGAAATAATGATTTCTCAGGAAGTAAAACATGTCAACTCCACTTGGATCTTGTCTCCCATCCCACTGAAGTTCTGCAGGCATGTGGAACTATGAGGGGTGGTTTTTCTTAGTGGCTTTTTTTTTGTTTTCCTTCTCTCAGTCACGTTGTCTCTCGTGTAACTTTTTCCTAGCATGTGCTAGGCAAATTCTGTCTCTTTTATTGCTGTCACAATGTTTGGGAATGCAGTTGGGAATTCCTTGGTGTGCTGATGTAAATGTCACTGTGGAAGAGCCAGCTGAAGAGGGAAAGAATTAGAAAATGCAATAAATGAAAGATGTGAAGCATTGTAAGTGGAGCTGACTTAATTCTTGCTGTGTTTTCCAGCCCTTTGTCCCCTTGGGCTCTATTGTAAGTAAGTGCAATTTATGCAAGTCTGAATGTTTCTGCCCATCGTTCCACACTGCCTGTAAACTGACTTCAGGAGCACTGGGATGCCTTAAACCAGCCCAGGGGGTCGCAGGGGCACGGTGGGTGTCTGTAGCTCCTGGAGAGCTGGCGCCCAGCAGCTCCCAGGGGACTCCTGGTCCTTGGGCATTGCACTGCTCGGGCATGCAGCCTGACCCGAGTGCATTTGTGCTGCAGCTGCCCTGATCCTGCAGAGTGCCTGTTCCCCTGGACTTAGGGACAGTAACAGGAGGAGGGAGGGGCACAGAGCCAGGGCAGTGCCGTGGGGGCTCCGGGGGGTTCTCCCCTCCCGCTCGCAGAACCCCTGGCTGCAGATGCCGGGAGTTCCTTTGGAGTGCGGCTGGATTTTCCCTCCTGCATTCAGCCTGCGTCACTGTGCCGTTCCTCAGCCGGAGCGCGGTAATCCCTGCCCGCCGAGGCTCCGCGCTGCCCGCGGGATTTCCCGGCGCCGAGCAGCTTCCCGGCGCTGCCCGAGGTGACACGGGAGCAGCGCCGCTCCGCAGCTGAGCATCAGCACGGGCAGCTGCTGCCGGAGCCCTCCCAGCCCGAGCTCCTCAGGAGTGAGCAAAGTTCTCTGCTATTGCCTCTGCATTTGTGCTATGGATCACCGAGGTTTCCTCGCTCATCCTGAGGAGCAGCGCTCGGCTGGACTTCCCAGGATTGCTTTCCAAATGTGTTGGCTTTGAAGACGTGAAGATCAAACCGAGCCTTTCCTGAAGGGAGAATTTCCATTCTGCTCGCCAATAATGCATGAGTTACAAATTTAATGGCAGACCTTGAAGTATATAAAAATTTAAGTCCAGAAAAAGGTAAGGATGTTTGAGTTTGGAATTGCCATAGGACGGGCTCGTAACGTTTTTGGAAATGCTTATAGAAAAATCAGGTAACTTAATCCTTGTGATTGGTAAGTTGTATGCAGTGTTTATGTGGACAATGTGGGTAAAACAAATGTGTATCTATTCCTGAACGTTTAACAGGAAAACCTGGTGGATTGGTATTGACTGGAAAGTACATTTCTCCATGAAAACGTGTAGCTTGTATTTGAGATACTGCTCTTATCATAAGGACAAACTGCACTTCTGTGTTAGCTTCAATTATTACAAATGTGTTTGCCTTGAATAAAAACATTCTTGACCTTTTCATCTGTTGGGAATTCTGCTGTGGCTTTTAGTGGAGAAGAGTTTGCTGGTTTTTTTCTAGTAGCACTTACAAATAGTATAAGACATTTGCAAATGATGTGGAAAATTTGAATGAAAGCATTGGATAAAAGATGTCTTTTCAAGAATTGCAGGAGATGGTACAAAAAAGGAAGACATCTTGAATAACTTTCTTCAGTAACTTGTAGTTTATAATGTCTAATTCTGTTCAATTTAAGTCAGTGCTGAATGGAAAGTGGCAATTAGCTTAAGCCTCTAAGTGGATAGAGAGTAAATGCTGTAGAGAGAAGAAGAAACCATGGTAGATTAATTTTTGTATTTTTCTCATCCTTAAGGATGTTGGATTATGTTCTTTCAAAGAAAACATTTAGAAAATACATTTAGCAAAGAGCTTTCTTGCCAGAATTGGGTAGCTGAGAAGACATTTTTGTGACAAGATTATCTGTAATTTAAAATCAAACAAACTAATCTAAAATAAAGCTACCAAAACTCATGGATCATACTTTGAAATATCATCTTGCCCATTACAAGATGTTAAAAAATTTCAGGGCAGTGTTGGGGGTTGATACGCCTTTTTTCTTTGTATCTGTCATGTTTGATTTTACTGGATATTTTTTATCTTGTGAAAGTTGCTGGGAATAGGCACAGCTAAGAAATGGAGCCTGTTTTAGGCGAAAGTGAGTTATTTGTGGCTGCCCTGAGGGGAGAGCTGCCTGTGCTAGAGCTGCCTGTGCTGGAGCTGCAGTGCCATTCCTCCTGGAGGGGTTGGGTGCCCAGAGCTCTCCGTTAGGCTCTGATGGGTAAAGGAGGGCAGGTGTTACTCCATCTGCCTTCCGAGGTGCAGGAGGTAATGGATATGGCTCCACTGAATAATTCACAGCAGCAGCTCACCTGCAGGGCTTGGGAACAGGCCTGCAAGGAAAGCATCAGGTTTAAGTTTTGAATCTCATGGCAGTGTATGTGTAGATAAGCTCATTCCACACCGGAGAACTCGGCTGATGGTGGAATTCTGCTCAAGGTCATTCTGCAGTCCCTTCCTTACCCAGAGGTAGGCAAAGCCAAATTCCAGTTGGTCATCCCTGTGTGGGGAGGCCAGTGAGGGCTGCAGAGAGTGAGTGGCTGTCCCTGGCTGTCCTGGGGTGTCTCAGTGTCCCTGGCACTGAGGTGGGGTCACGGCCAGGCTCCGAGGTGACCCAGCACGGCGCAGGCGCAGCCCTCGCTGTGGCTCTGTCCCAGCAATGTGTTCCCATATTGGGTGGTGTGAGGAGGCGGGCTGTGTGAGCCCCGTTATCCAGGCTGCCTGGGACACTGATCACCCTGCACAGCTCATGTGCCCAAGGCTGCTCCTGGGATAACCCTGGAGAAAGGGATACCTGGCCCCGGCTCCGATGAGCTCCCGTGGGAAGCAGCAGCTCCAGTGGCTCGGCCGTAAGTTCTTGGGTGGCTGCTGGCCACTTTGGGTGGGAAACACCAGAGCTGGGAGTGGGATCAGCACTGGGACCTGCGGGCACAGACCTTCCTTGGGGCTGGGCCTGTGGCTGGGGTGGTGTTTGGTTTTCTCAGAACCTCAGGAATGCTGCTGGCACAGCCGGGCTGAGGAGCAGCCATCAGATCCATCAGGGCTCATTCCCTCAGCCAGGGACTATGGCAGTGGCCCTGTGCATGGCTTAATGTCCTTATTAGTGCTGCTTTGGGACTCCTGTGTCTGCAGCTGTCCAAGCACCTTAAAACAGGCACTGAGTGTAGACTCTGGAATACTGGTATATAGAAAGGAATTAGCCTGGAACTGCAAACTGGTCTGTGTGGATATGGAAGGCATCAATCTCCTCCTAGGAAGAATTTGGTCATTCACAGTTTTCATTCCAATAACAGCTTAAATCTGTCTCATTAAATGCACTCACAATAAATTAGGACATGGACATGGCAGCTTTGGCAGGTTGAAAGCCTCGAGGCTGTTTGGCATATCCTGAGGGTGTTACCCCAAGTGCCACCTGACCAGAGTGTCACAGTGGGGGCACCACAAAGTGTCCTTGCCATGGCCCTGCTGAGGGTTCAGAGGGTGCTGGAGCTGGATGCTGATGACTCCAGGGCAGTATCTGATCAGTTGTGCAGAGGATGTGGCTGGCCAGGTAGTAACTAGGTTAGATGCTTGCTAACTACTTATAGTGTTTGTGGTTTTGGTGCCTATGAATGAAATCTACTCTTTTTTCAATAAATCTACAGAATGCTGTCATGGTGGGAAGGGAAAATGGTGGTGTTTGCTGAAGAACTGCTGTCTTCCCCAAACTCTGGGGCACAGATTAGAACTGTTGAGGTAACTCCTTCAGTGCTTTGCTGGAGACTGAACTGTCCCTGTGCTGTGCTGGGGTCAGCGCTGGCACTGTGGTGGCACAGAGCAGCTTGGGGATACCAGGGGCTGGTCACCAGAACGTGCTGAAAGAAGCTTTCCCAGCTCTGTCCAGCACTGAGCTTGCTGCAATAGATGTGTATGGTGGTTTTTTCTCTTTCCCTTCAAAAGCTCACGCCTCGGGGGAGCATTTGCTGCTCTGTGTGCTCCTTGGATGGCAGAAGTGGGAGTTGTGAGGAGCCTCAAGCTGGCTTTTCCCTGGGAAAACAGCAAACCTGGCTGTAGGGCAGGGACTCGAGCCTGTACTGTGGCAGGTTATCAATACCAGCACAGCAGAGAATGGGCTCGGAGGTGTTCCCACGTTACCAATAGAAACATTGATCAGCCTGGAACTCAGATGCACAAAACAGCATCATTTTCAGTAATAAAATTGCTTCGGTGTTTGAGACTGTCAATTCATTGTTTGCCCACAGATGACTCACTGTCAGTGACTTGCACTGAGGTAATTTAAAATAGAATAGATAAAAATGTTTCTTTAGCAAAATGACTGTTTCTGAGGGGTGTGAATAAATTAGTTCATATCATCTGTTGCACTGCAGTCTCCATTCATTACTTCTAAAGGTTGGTTAACTTCACCCACCTTCTATTTTATTCTGCTTTTCTCTCCTCCTCTTCCTACTCTCTAGCTGAGCCCCAGATGTGACTTTGTTTGGTATCCTGAAGGGAAACAGTGCTAGCTCCAGGTCCTGAGGACTGGATCCCTCTTCCAGCTGTTGCAGAGCCTTGTTATTCGTTCCCCTCCCCAGGCTGTGGTGCTGGACAGGTGCCGAGGCTACCGTCACACATGGCTGTTTGCTGATAAATTTGCAGACATCAGAATTGCCTGTTTGCACTGAGGCTGGAACACTTTATCCTCTGCACGTCTCTGTGTGGGCACCAGAGCAAGCTTTAGGAAGGCTCTTTTAGTGGTGGAGATTTTTCCTGGCTTTCGTTAAATTGGTGAAGTGGGAGGTGTGGCATATAAAGAGGGTGTGGTGAATGAGGGGGTCTGCCCTGGCTCAGTATGTTGTGGTGGGAATTGTATTTGTTGTATCATACAGCACAGGCAGACTGAGAACAAGGTCTGGTTCACAGGTGTATGATCCGTATTGATGTCCTTACTGATTTTTCTGAGAGGGCAGATATGGAATTCTGGCAGAGAGAGAGCTCGTGGCTCACTGTTCTCCACCTCAGCATCCTGAGGCATGGCTCCTGGGATGCCTTTCAGACTGCTCTCTGCCAGTTGTTGTGCGGCCTCAAATCAGGAGCCCCTGGCTTGGCACTGCAGAGGGGGAGGCATTGCCCTCCCGAGCAGAGCTTGCCCGGCTGGGGATCCCCTGGGGTTTCCTTTGGAGACACGGACGCAGCCCCTGGGGATGGTGCCTGGTGCTCTGTGTCAGGGTGACACAGGGTGAGGATGCTGCTTGTCCTGAAAGCCCCCCCGGTCTGGTACAGTGACACCACACACCTGTCTGCTCGTCCTCCCCTTGCAGGGGCAGTGGAAACCCTCCTCCTCCTTTTCTTCCCACCTCCTGCTTTTTTCACATCCTCTGTAGTGTCATAATCAATTGCTGTGCCCTCCCTGCTGGGGGATTCTCAAGAAAGGAAGAGGATTAGGATGTGCAAACTTAACTGTGTTTGCTTAATAAATCTGTACTCCTTGTTCACCCCACTGATGTGACAATGTGCTTTGGCAGTTGGCCATGTCTGTGCTTAAACGATTGTGCTTTTCAGTGCTGACAAAGGACTAATTCCATAGTCTTAATGGAAAACTTACAGTCCTCAGCAATGCTGTGTTGCAGCGGCACCACAGCTCTCACAATGGACAGCGCTGATGGAGTTGTTTCTGAAGAAAGGATGAAACCCGGGCTAATTGCTTGAAGATAATGAGTGGAACTTTGCTGGGTTGGCAGAAGGAGGGATCCTTGGGCAGGGGTGGAAAACATGCATTATTCATGGTCTGTGGGGCTGCTGAAGAGTTGCTCTCCAGCAGGGGAGCACAGCCCCTGTAAAAGCGGTGCTGTCCTGGCAGGACATTTCTGCATTGCACAGTGCTCTGTGAAGCCTCAGTAAGGGAACAAAACTTGTGATTAAGGATCATTCAGAATCTTTTGGGATTGTAGTGTAGTGCCAACTTTGTTTGGATGCTTCTGATTCCTTTCTGATCTCTAAGAGCAAAAGAGGAGGAGGGCTCAGTCTGGGAAAGGACTCTGGGTGCTCCCATGGCAAGAATAAATGAGGGTTGTCAAGGATCAGCTGTGCAGAAGGTGAAGGGCAGAAACCTTTCACTTGTACTGCGAAAATAAGATGAGTTATTGGTCATCCTGGAAGCTTTGAGCCAGCAATGTCAATAAGGGAGGCTGAAAGAGCAGTTACTGTGAAATATGTGTTGCTCAAACAGGACTTCTGGGAGCTGCTGCTCCCAAGGTTTTAGGTTTTGTTTTGTATTTTTTGAAAGAAAAAAAGACACCACCAGACAGTTTCCAGATCTACAAAGAGTTGAAACACGCTGATAGGTTTTGCTTGTGCTTGGGGTTGCTTCTCCATTCTGGGTAGTGTATGGTTTTGTTCTTAAGCTTCACCTGTTTTTTGTTTGCATATGATTTTGTGACTCTACAAGCATGAGCTGCTTCCCAGAGTTAGGGGGAAGTTAGTTTCCTTTGATTAGACACCATTCACAGTTGGTTTGGGTAGTCTCATCTTGTGTTTGGTTACTTGTTTTGAAGCTCTGCATCTCCAAGGCAGAGATGAATTGCCGATGCCCTTTCCAGCTTCTGGTGTCTCTGCTGGTGCTATGTGACTTCCTTGAGGGTTTCTTGAGATTTGCAGAAGTGTGAGAGATTGTCCGTCTCATGTCTGTGGACTTCCCAGAGATTACCATTAAATCCACTGTAAGAAGCTTAATGTGAAATTCCGCAAGGCTGGAAGAGCTGCTGCAAAGCAAATTAAAATCGGGCATAAAATATGAGCTGTGGCTATTTAAACCAATCCTGCTTGGGGCCATGGATTCCCCCAGACCTGCATCTGCCCTCTCTGCCCCCCGGGCTTTTAGACTGTTATGTAACAGCCCAACAATCAGCACCCTGATGACATTAGCGTGTGCTGGATATTAGTGCTGTTCTGTGGGATTTAGATAAAATGTGCTCTCTGGGGGTGGTCCCGGGGAATAAATGACTTTTAATGGCATTAGTGCAAACTTAGTGCTCAGGATGAGCAAATGATGCAGAACAGGGGGATGAGGAGAGTGCAGTCAGCTGAGAACGTTGTGGGGTTCTGGGGTTTGCTTTGGGGCTTGTTTGGATCCAGAGTGTCTTCTTACTGGGGTTGTGACAGTTCAGTTGTGTGCTGGTCTCTAATGCAGGGGCTGTTTGGGAAAGGACCTTTAAGTTCATGAAGTCCAACCATCAGCCCAGCACCACTGCAGTGTTCACCACTAAACTGTGTTCTCAAGGGTCACATCCATGTTTTTAAAGCACTTCCAGGGACAGTGACCCCACCACTGCCCTGGGTGGCTGTGCCAGGGCTTTGCAACCCTTCACAAAATATGTAGTGAACCCCAAAATACTGAATGCAGGGGAGAAGAGCTGATGCAGTTATGAAAGTAACTCCTGCATTTTATGGGTTCCTGTTATCTCTTCAAGCTTAATGTTGGCTTAATGCAGTTGATACATATCATTTAGAAACCCAGTTTATATCCTCTTTCATAATTATACTTCTCAGTGTTTGGTAATGCTCTTTATACCTTATTTAATCTTTTTGTTTTGTCAGATGGCTGTAACAGTAAGTCCATAAAAGCAAGACAAGACCAGACCTTTTGTCATTTGGTTGCACTTTGAAATATTAATTTCTTAACATATAGTAGTATAGCAGAAAAACAAAAGAACTGTTTGTGGACAGCAGTAAGAAATTTGTTTTGATCTTTGTTTTTAAAGAGAAGTGATCTGTCTCACAACAGTGGTGTAACCTTAAAGCTCAGCTGTAGGACACTGCTCCTAAAACTATTAAATATATTCAGAATGTGCTGTATTTGGGTTGTTCAGGGCTAATTCTATTAATTTACTAAGGGTTTGCTGACATACCTGAACTGTTTGCATGTAGCATGTCACACACTCTGCCCCTTGCAAAAATAGCTTTTACTGGCTGTCCTCAAATGAGGAATGAATAACTCCTTGCTTAAAGCCCCACGTTCTGACAGCCTTGTTGTGCTGCCTCTCAGAGGCTGATGGAGATGGCGGTGAGATGATGCCCTTGTGGAGTAATCTTGGGACAAGGATCGAATTTATTTAGCTGAGACTTTGCCCCTGTGAGTGACTTAGTGGACAAGAGCCACAGAGTGAAGTGAGTGCAGGGACCTGGAGCTGCCACTTGTTCAAATAATTAACATTTTTTTGCAAGTAAGGGTCCTTTGAAGGCAGTACTGGAAAAAAAAGAAGAATGTTTTTAAAGTGAAATTTCACTGAAACTTGCTAAAAAAGTGAAATATGTTCACCCAAAACCTGTGTTCCATCATGATTTTGCTGTGGATTCTTGGCAATAGAGTTTTGCTGCTAATGCTTAGGAAATAGTGTTTTCTTGAATAACCAAACCCCACAATATAGTAGCAAAAATGGCCAGGATATTTATTTAACTTTGGAGAACATGTTTTATGGTTGGGGGTGTTTGTTTCACTGCTGGGACTGCCTTGTATAGTAAAATGCACTTCTGTTTGGCTGAAAATGCCGCTCAGTGTAATATCTTAATTCCCCAAATATTTTCCTTCTGATATCACCTGAAGGGTCCTGCACCCCCCGAAGTCTTTGGGGTGAGGCACAGCAGCAGGCAGACGTGCACTCGTCACTGTGACTGCTAGGAATTAAATCCGAGGAATTCCCAGCTCCTGGGATCCAGGGAGCATCCGTGGCTCCGGGAGGTTTTGCAGGGGATTCTGGCAAGGCTGATTCTGAGCCATTCCCTGGTTATTAAAGCCCTGCCTGCACATGGGCTGGATTAGAGGCGAGGGGATGGCAGGGAGCAGGGGCTGATTTGGGGTGGATTAGTGCTTTTGGAGTGGTCAGAGCTGCGGCTCAGAGTGCCCAGCAGCTCTGGGCTCAGGCAGTAGCCAGAGCAGCGTGGGCAGGTGGGACCAGCAGCGTCTGCCTGGCGTTCTGGATTTCAGGGAACATCCCAGGGCTCCATGGCTCTCCTCCTGGCTTCGGGGGTCTACCACGTGCTGGGCAGCGTGGCCGCGCCAGAGAAGGTCGAGCTGGCACAGATGGGTTTGTATCTGGTTTACCCTTGGCTACCGAAGCAGCTCCTCCCCAGAGAAGAGGTTTGTGCTGTTAGGAATGATTCTCATGGCTTGAACCAAAGGTTTATAACTGCTATTTGAATTCAGGTCTGTATTGCTTTAAATGGTTATTTTGGGAGGGAAAAAAGTAGACCGGTCTTTCATTATTAAATCCCATTAAACTACGGGTTGTCTGTTGGGATGATTTTAGGCTGTCAAATTTGCATAACTCTGGAAACAGAAGTGACTGTAGTTTTCAAGGTTTTTAAATTTTAAATTAAAGCTTTAAATATCATAGAATCATGGAATGGTTTGGGTTGGAAGAGACTTTAAAGACCACCCAGTTCCAAGCCCCTGCCATGGGCAGGGACACGTTATGCTTGTACATTGCATAAGCATAATTTTTTATTTAAACTTCCAGATTAATTTTCTTTGATCTTGTAACATAAATTATATTGTCTTCTAGTGTTACTTAATTCATTTTCAGACTTTGGGCAAAAAATGCACAGCTAGTTCTTGTGTTAGAAAAATGCCTTTTAATGGGAATCATGTCTTGCTTCCTCAAGTTTTAATCTAAGCCTGCATTGAGAAGCTGCTTCGTTTGCTCTGTATTCCTGGTTTATCTACAGGATTAGATGTTTTTCTGGAACCAGCTTCCCTATTCCTTAGTGAAAGCCTTCCTGAACTGCTCTTCTGGAGCTTTATTCTGCCCTGCACTGCTCAATACCTTCCCTGATTCAGATGCTAATGTGTGGTGTCTGGCAAGGGACTAGCATTAGCATACTGAGAATAGATTTGAAAAAGACCTTTTTTATTTGCGTGCTTATATTTTATAAATAGCCTGAAGGGGGGAGGATGGGGTGTTTTGTAAATGGTTTGCAGAGCTGAAATCCAGTGGGCCTATGATTGCTGTGGCATTTCCATTACCCCAGCCACTTCTTGAGCGTGGACTCTTTGTTATTAACACCTGCACAGCAGGAATGATGCCATGAACTCTTACAAATTTACTATTCTTTAAATGTTTGAATTCTCATAGTATTTCCTTGGAATTGGGAAAGTGCAAGCAGCAAAGATGGTGCTTCCTGGGGCACTGGACCTACTGCAGGTGGGGTTTGAGATGTGGAGGCTGTTGAGGTATTGGACAGGAACTGTGTTTCTTCCACTATGAACAGAAGCATTTTAAAATCTATTCCATATAACTGAAGTCTGGCTGAAAGCATGAATGTGACTGCACCAATAACAATTACAAATGTGATGTGGAAATGTTTAGGCAGTTGAAATGGTGAAGAAGGAGCTGGATTGCCTGTTATGTTTTTTATTTTCCCCCATAGTTTGTTGGCTGCAGTTACCTGACTGTGGCCCATTCTCTCTTTTTCTTGTATTGAATAAACACAGTCTTCTCCCTTCTGCCTTTTACTGGCTGTTCTCAACAGCATCTTAGTAAATGCAGGCTGGGATTTTTTCTCTGACAACTGAGCTGATGCTAATGGAGAGACTTATTTGAGAATTAGTTCTTTCTGTAAGACTTTCACCCGTAACTGCTAGCCTTAGGTGCAAAGAAGCAGATTTTCTGTGTTGAGTAGCTTGTTACTAAACCTCTTACTGAGCTAAAGCCCTGCTGGAAGTGATCTCTCTATTAGTGAAATCAAAAAGTGCTCGTGGGGTGTGTGCCAGGCTGATGGAGCAGGACAGGTTTGTGTATCCACACACACAGGGACAACCTCATTACTGTGCAGGGGACAAGTCTGTTTGCTTTGGTAGGAATCCAAGGCAAACCTGATCTAAACTCAGTTCCACAGGGAAAGGCTGGTTCTGCCTAGAAAAGGCATTCCTGTATGGATGTACATAGGAAGTTTTAAAGCCAATTTTTGCTTCAGTTCATCTCTCAGGTTCTGAGTTTTCCATCCCTCGTGCAGTAAAGATTTGTCTTCCTGCTGCTACTTTGTGCATCTTCAGATAGATCCAGGTTAATGTTACCCCAGCCAGCATGTGGATATGGGCTAACATCATCTGGCTTGATTTATTTCACATCTGTGGTTTAGCTTAAAGCCCTTCCAAACCCACCTCTTCATTTGGTGTGTGTGGTGACGCAGGGGCTGCTGTTATTTATGGACATAATAAATATGCGCATTTATTGCACTCCTGTGATGCTTTCAGAAGAATTTGGTTTTGTTCAACTCAATCTGGGTCTTCTCTTTCCTCCAAGAAAGACAAACCAGGAAAAATGCTGCATCTGATGGGGTTTATTCCATGTGGGGTTTGCCTTGCCAGCTCCCTGTGTGTGAGGGAGCCACGGGAGGTTATTCCAGTGACAAGGCTGTTCATCCCTGCTCTGACCAATGTTTAGGTGCTGCTTTGACTGCCTGTGAGTATGTCAGAGCTGTTGGGAGCTGGGAAAATAAATAAATCCCAGCTCTGGCAGAGGAGTGGGAGCAGAGCGTGGGTTAGTCTTTGCTGTGACACTGAGGAGCGCTGAAGAGAGAAGTGCTGAAGAGGGGAAGGGTGATAAGAAATAAAGACAGACCTGTAGAGTTTATTTGGGAGCCAGCCAGAGTGTAAACAAATCACCCAGGGAGGTGAATTTGGAGTGATACCAAGTGAGGAGAGGCTGCGAATGGATAAAACCAGAAGGTAATTTAAGAGCATGGATATATACTGAGATCAAGAGGAAATGTTATCTTGATCCTTGTGTTTGGAAGGCTGTAGGAGGGAAGATGTGAGATGAAATGGAAGAAATGGGCTTATTTTAGTCAAAACACAGAGGGGGGAAAAAAGCCTTATCATCCAGATGGGATGGGTGGATAAAAGAAAATCATCCCAGTGTGTGTGTGAAGGTTGGTAGCAGCTTGGGGAGGATGTGAATGTGTGTCTGTGTCACTGTGTGAGCAGCTCTGCCAGTGTCACAGCATGAGGGACACTCCAGGGGTACTGAGCCCAAAGGACTGTGGGGTTTGAATGATGATCTCACCAGTCCAGTACATGGAGTGGTGGGGTTTAAAATTACAGTACTCTATGTAGTAATATAAAATAATTTGAATGAGATAAGCCTGGAACAACTATAAAATATTTTCCTTCAGTGTAGATTAAAGTTTTCTTTGCCTCCTTTGTTGTGAGGCTGCTCTGACAGATGATTTGTTCCCTTTTCCTGTGTGGAGAAGGTGGCAGTGAAGGAGGAATAGTCTCCCAGCACTGTCCGCTTTCTGTCATTCAAGGTCCAAGTCAGAACTGTCGTGTGCTTGGCAGATGCTGGGAAGCCCATTAGTCATGTCATTAGTGAAATGGGGTGGCCATTCAGTGGAATTTATTCTGCTCTGCCTCACAGTTGAAAGATGCATGGGTGTGATGCAGTCTGGGACGCAGATGGTGAAGCTGAAGAGTGGAACCAAAGGGCTGGTGCGTCTCTTCTACCTGGATGAGCACAGGACCTGCATCCGATGGAGACCCTCGCGGAAGAGCGAAAAGGCAAAAAGTAAACTCATATTCCTTCTCATTTCTGGGGCAGTTCAGCATTAGAATGTGAGCTACACAGCTATGCAGGGGCTCACAGACTGATGGGAGACACTTGGTGTCTGTCTCCCCTGCTCCCCTTGCTGTAGCCTCAGCCCCCTCATGTTCCAGGGAGCGTTCAGAGCCTCCAGGGCAGCCGGCGCTTGGCACAGCCACAGCAAGGAAAACCTTCAGTCAAACAGGGCTTTTGGATGTGAAAATGTAACATTCAAGAAGTTTAGTGACTCTGAGCCCAAATGACTCAGAACCGTCAGAACCAGGAAAAGGCTGGCTGGCTGTCCCAGCGTGTCCTTCTGTTTCCCTTTCCCCCCAGTTGTCATTGACTCCATTTACAAAGTCAGCGAGGGCCGGCAGTCAGAGATCTTCCACCGCCACGCCGAGGGGAGCTTCGACCCCAGCTGCTGCTTCAGCATTTACCATGGCAACCACCTGGAGTCGCTGGACCTGATCACCTCCAACCCGGAGGAGGCTCGCACCTGGATCACGGGGCTGAAGTACCTGATGGCTGGGATCAGTGATGAGGACTCGCTGGCCAAGCGCCAGAGAACGCACGACCAGTATCCTTTGAGGAGCTGCAGCTCCTGGGTCACATTCCTGCCTTGGTTTTTAGTCACTTCAGCACAGGGTGTCCTTTCTGCTCCTATTAAGTGACCAAAACCCTTCCACTGATGGCAGTGGTAACCTGAGTAATGAGGTTTGACATGAACACTTAAGTGTATGATAAAACATGGGCTGTGCCTTAGGGACTGCATTAAACTGCATGGAAGTCAGGGGATAGGCTTGCATTTTGTTAATGAATTCCTTTTTGAAGGGGCAAACCAGTTATTTCTAGTTGTCTCAATATCTCAGTAATTCCTGGCCATCTCTGTTTCTCTTGTGTAAGTCAGATGTCTGTGTCCTTCTCAGCCTCCATTGGTTGTCAGTAGCACAAATCCTTAAAGCTCCTTAAATGTTTGTTGTAGTCCTGTAGCCAAAATGAACCTCATGTCCACTGAATATTTTCTTCATGTGCCTTTTTTTTTCACAACAGTGCTGATTAAAATGTTATACACAAAGAACACACTTCCCCCTAAACAAACAAAACAAAAAAAAAACCCAAACCCAAGGCTGTCTTAATTACAATTGTAACCTGTCTATTCTTCTGCCTCATGGAAATCTGCAGTGATCACTTGTAAATAATGCTGGAGAATAGACATATTTCAGGTATTTTGAATTTCTATTTCCAGTGTTTGATCCACAATAGGCACAAGTCCATTGGGGTTGTATTGCATGCTCTGTTGCACATGTCCTCAGCTTGCTATATTTAACCATGACTTTTCTGAGCTGCTCCTGTGTGCTGTATCTTCTCTCCTGGTGAAACATCACTGCAAGTCCTGTTTGTTTTATCCAAAGTGGCAGCTGGGAGGCTGCACACAGAATGACCCTGTACCACTTCCAGCTATGGCAAGAACTTAGCAGGAGGTGCTGAGGGATATTTGTGCAAGGAGGGAGTGAAAGGTGCTGGCTAGGAAGGGAAGATCTGGTAGAATGAAGGGAGAGGTGGAAGAAGATAGCAGAGTAAGCCCATCAACATTTGAAAACTTTGGAGCATGTTCTCAGAGGAGGAACCAGTGGCAGCAATGGGAATGCAGAGGGGCTGGTGCTGTGAACTGAGCTGGAAATAATTGCCATAAACCAGTTCTGCTTTTAAGCATTTGACTGAGCTGTAGTAAGGGCAGGGGAAGAAAGGATTCTTTCCCTGCCCAGCTGCCCTTCTCTGTGAGGAGATCACCTTGGTGCCTGTCCTTGACACGCTGGCAGCTGGGTGAAGCAGACCTTCGAGGAGGCTGACAAGAATGGGGATGGGCTGCTCAACATCGAGGAGATCCACCAGCTGATGCACAAGCTGAACGTCAACCTGCCCCGCAGGAAAGTCCGGCAGATGTTCCAGGTCGGTGCCTGGGGAAGGGTGGGCTGGTTAAGGTCTGTTTCTGGGCAGACCCAGAGCAGGATCTGCAGCTCGGGACTTAAATCCCTGTCCTTTCCAGCACCTCACAGGCTCTTTCAAAGTCTTACCTTTTTGTAGAGAAAGAGGCATCAGAACATTGTTTAAATGACATGAAGCCCCCAGAAGACAAGTTATCAATGTTACTCTTTCAGCTACATTGTTGGTTTCAGCTCTGTGAACTGAGTTGTTCAATGCTGGCATTGATGGACAATTAAGTTACTCTGTTACTACTGAAATCTTTTTTCATTTCCTTTATGGGAAAGTATTTCATAGAAACTGGCTTTTGAAAGTAATTGGGTTTTCTTTAACAACTTCCTCATATTTAGCCAAAGCCAATTTTTTACTTGTGTGGTCAGAAAACAGCTTCCATTTTCCACCAGCTCTCATGTTTACGGTAGGAAAGGAAAGATAAACCAAGAACATAATGGAGAGCAAAAAATGTCTTCACTTTTCCAAACCAGTACCAGCTCAAAGCTGGTTTGCTGTAAAACATGGGAAAGTTGAAGAATCTTCTATGGTCAAAAGTGCCTTTTTTGTCTGGCATAAAATCCCCATTAGAGACACATCTTTGGAGTATGGAGTTACTCCCAAAGCCCTGGAGTGTGAAAGTGGTGGGGTGGTGTTGCAGAGATGAATTAGGATTGTACTTGTTCCCACAGATTATAAATGTCATTTAAGATATGTAATAGATAGAAAATCCCATTCAACATCATTTAGCTGGGAATTATCTTGCTCTCAGCTGACTTGTTGTGATGGGAGTTTGCAGTTCTTATTTTCATGGAGACCTACAGAGTGCCTGCCAGACGTACTCCAGAATATATTCTTTGTTTTGAAAATCCAGAGCAATCCTCTTAGGCAGATGTTCACAGGAAAAAGCTTGTATTAGTGTGTGCTAAGTACTGTTTTCTTCTCTCCCTACCTTTGAGAAGAAACAATCAAGGCTGGAGATGCTGGGTGTTTGGTGTGGAGTCTCAGTGCTGCTGCAGAGCTGTCCCCTCTGCAGGGTGCTGATGGGGCTGAGAGTGCTTCAGATTAAATTAATGTGCATTTAAGACTCTGATATTGTGCTGAATGTTTTAAGATATCAGACTCTTGTTGGGGAAGCCATGGGGTGATATTGTTATGCCTCTTGTTATGTTTTAATCCAGGATAACTTCAGGGCATACAGGAGGGCAAGAGATCAGAGTAAAGCCCAGGGTGAGCCTCTTAATAGGGGGAATAAATTTGAAATGAAAGAAGAAAATCCGTGTTTCACAGGGAGTCCGTGGCTTTAGTGTAATAACTATTTTCAGCAGAAATCCAATAGATGATGATGTAGTTTTGCACTTACTTTAGCCTGTTAGAATTTGTGTCTGAACAGTCTTGCAGACTAGAATTTATCACATTTCTGTTGGTGTACACAAGTCCTGTTCTGTTTTATTCCCTGAATTCTCCTGTGTTTAGCATGTTTACCTGAGTGTTGTTACCTCTTAGGAGGCAGACACAGATGAGAACCAGGGAACCCTGAACTTTGAAGAATTCTCAGTGTTTTACAAGATGATGTCCTTACGTCGAGATCTCTACCTGCTGCTCTTAAGCTACAGTGACAAGAAGGATCATCTCACTGCTGAAGAGCTTGCTCAGTTTCTGAAGGTGGAACAGAAGGTATGGCAATATCTGCATCCATGTGAATGGAATGTACCTACATTCAAGTGTAGGGCAAGAAAACATTAGTTTGGGGCAGGGGGTAAAGCACAAAGTAACAGAAGAGAAACCTGAAGGTTTTCTTGATTTTTTTTTTTTTTTTGGTTTTGGTTTTTTTTTAAATGCGGTTTTCTTGATTTTTTTAAAAATGCTCCTAGAAAGAGTTTGAGCTTCTTTGGACAGTTTTTGAAGTTCTCAGGATAGTGGTGTGTGTGTGAGAGGGTGCTCAGGGATGTGGAGCAGGAAGAGGAACATGTGATAGAGGTGGGGGAGCTGTCTTTGGAGTGCACAAGGACATTATGAAACACTGATGCAGCAGAAACCCCAAGCTGACTGTCAGGTCTGACACTGTGCACCCTCTTTTTGCCCTGCTGAGCACACCGTGTAGGCAGGGCTGGCTGTGGAACTGCTCTGCTCAGCATTGCTCCAGAGTGAACCATAAATGGAGTGAAGCCAGGAGCTCTTGGAGATGAACCTCTTGGCTGGCCAGGTTGGAAGCACCTTGCACTCCTGGGCTCCTTCCCAGTCCCCAGGGAGATCCCCCTTGAATGTTCCCAGTGCCAGCAATGCCCTCAGGCAGGGCAGCATTGCCCCAAAAGCTGATTGTGCTTCCAGGCTGGAGGCAGCTCCCCATGCCCTCACCCAAACAGCATTTTGTTTTTGCTGTTGTCTGGATGCTGGAAAATCTGTGGACAGTCTGTCCTGCTCCATCTGCTACTCGTTTGGCAAGATGTTCAATATTCTGCAGCCTGAGGACAGAACAAAAGGGAGTTGGGGGTTTTGTTAGCTGCTAAACTGGCTTCCTTTTTAGGAGAACTCCCTGTTTAGAGCACCCCATATTATTTTTTGTGGAGTGCTTCAGATTGTAACGAAAAAATGAGTAGCCAAAGTCATCATCTCTCAAGCTACAGTTAAAAAAGCACAAATGAGTGGACTTTTCCCCAGCAAATGCAGCTTTGGACTAGATTAGACATTTCCATTCCTAGAGCACATGAGAACCTTACACTGGGCCAGCAAGGATCCGTGGGGGATAATGGAAAAGTTAGTTTGAGCCAGCTTGTGCCAGAACAGGGCATGCTCTGAGCAGTGTTTGCAATCAAACACCAACAGCTACTTGAGCCAGGATAATCAGGCTTTTTTTTCCTACTGAATTGTTCTTTTTTTCTATTATCCTGTGTGATTCCTGCAGTGTGTTAGGATGGTTGGCTTAGCTGGGGCAGTACAAACAGTGAACAGACTGATGGTACAAATAAAGTGCCAGAGGTTTGAGTGTCACTGTTGTCTTCCTGTGATGTTGCTAGTGGAGAAATGAAATCCACTCAGTCTTAATTCTCCCTTTGGTTCTTTACAACTCAAGGGAGTGAGAAAAGATGAGTGATGGAAGCTTCTCCTTTCCTTTAGTTCTGAAGGAAATATAAACACCTACTTATAAGTGCCCCACAAATCAGCTGTGGGCAACTGAAGCTGTTGACAAAACTCTTATTTGTTTCAGAAAAGCTGCTGTTTTTCATTTCAGAATTTAATTATTTCTCTCTCAGCCTGTGTGTTATAGTGAACTCCCTTGGAAGTAATGAAATCATAGGAGTGGAAAATGCATGAAAATGAAATCAAAGCCTGCCAAATCTTTTTGCATGTCTAAGAAATTATATTGAAGAATATAATGTCATAGTTCTCATTTCAGCAGTACTGCCCAGTACAACTATTAAGGCTGCTAAATGGCTAATTTTAATCTTGAGACTAAAATGACATAGGTTTTAATTGATGGCTACCTCTCACTCCTGTTTGTCTCCTCCCAGTTAAGTATATTTTTACATGCTGGTGACATAGCATTAAAATTAAGTGCATCACCACTGTTTTTGTGCAGATGAATAATGTGACACCAGAATATTGTCTGGACATCATACAGAAGTTTGAAGTGTCCGAAGAAAACAAGAAGCAAAATGTTCTTGGGATTGAAGGTAAAAGTTTTAACTTCAAAGTGAGTTTTGTCTTGCTATGCTGCAGCGGAGTAAAAGTGCTTTGACGTTGATGGTGTTTTGGTGAGGCTTTTGCTGTTTGCCTGTGACACAAAGTCCCCTGGATCAGCAGTCGGAGCGTGGGTGCGTTTTTGTGAGCCAGGGGGGATGTGAGTAGGTGGGGTGAGGCAGCAGCTCTCCAGCCATCCATCACAGCCATCCTTCAGGGCTGGGGATGGATGCCTGAGGCTGAGTGGATTTATTGCTCACTTTGTATCTGTAAAATGCAAACGCAAACTGTCCTGTACCTCTTAGTTCATGTTATAGCCTGCACCAAGTGAGGTAATGAAAGCCAAGTGCTCATTCTTCCCTGGCTCTGGAGATCTGGGATCCTGCACAATCCAGTCCTTTATGCTTATGTGAAATAAAATATGAGTAATTGCATTTCCATTGGGTTTTAATACCTGATTCACATTGTTTGTGAAAGCAATTGTAGATGGTATGTTTATTCAGAATGCAACTTAGGATCAAATCAAACTCAGAGCTGGGATGAAATAGATTAAATGCCATGGTGTGTTCCTTTGCCCAGAAGGAAGCTTTCATGGAGCAGCATAATGTACATAGTGATTTGGGGAGGGGGAAGTAGGAATCTTCCTCCTCATGGTATTTAAATCCTGGGTATGGCCTCCCTCCAACAAGCTTCTGACGTGACCCAGGGTGCTGCACTTGAACTGAAATAAGGAAAGTAAAATGAACAAGCTGTGACACTTTAAAAATATTTCTGCAAGCATTTCTGCTCCTTTGAACCTTGCTGCAGCTTTTATCTCTGAGTTGCTTTCGGAGTTGGTATTGTTTGCACTGTCTTTTGCAAATATTTTACATTTCTTGTTTTTAAGGGAGGTATTTTTAAAATATGTTCAGTGTTCAACGCTGCTCTCTGTTCAATGCTGCTCTCATTAGAGGGTTACAAATCAAGTACCATCTTCTTAAATAAACCTGCAGAATAAAGAAGACTGTGAAGTTGGCTTGGTCAGTGACTTGGCTGCTGTGCCCCACGGTTCCCCTGCAGGTGGCTGCTGCCTTGTGTTTCCCCCATCTTCACTCAGGGCACTGCCAGCAGGGAACTCAGGGGAAAAAAGGCATTTGCTTGTGAGTCAGTTTGGCTCCCAGTCCGTCCTGGAGTCTGTATCCTGTCAGATGCCCAGCTCTGGAGGAGCTCAGCACATCCCTTTGCCATATCCTTGTGCATTTCCCACCTCATGCATCCTCCTGGCTGAAGCTCTCCTCTCCCTCCGCAGGCTTCACCAACTTCATGCGCAGCCCGGCGTGCGAGGTGTTCAACCCCCTGCACTGCCAGGTGCACCAGGACATGGAGCAGCCGCTGTGCCACTACTTCATCGCCTCCTCCCACAACACCTACCTGAGCGGGGACCAGCTCTTGTCACAGTCACGCGCCGAGATGTACGCCAGGGTGCTGCAGGCCGGCTGCCGCTGCGTCGAAGGTGGGGCTGGCCTGGGGATCCTGCTGCTCCCGGGGCTGCTCTGAGGCTCCTTCCAGGGCTCCTGCTGCTCCCAGGGCTGCTCTGAGGCTTGGGCTGCTCCCAGGGCTGCTCTGGGGCTCCTGCTGCTCTCCAGGGCTGCTGCTCCCTCCAGCCACAGAGCCAGGGCCAAATTCCCAGCAGCACTGCTTGGCTGCCTCAGTCACTTCAGCACCTTCTAACCACTCTAAACAGAATTTTTCTGTGTGGAATGATCGCCGCAGACACCAGAGAATCACAGAATGGTTGGGGTTGGAAGGGACTTTAAAGATCACCCAGTTCCAACCCCCAGCCATCACACTGGATTCTTGTTTAAGCTCTGCACGATTTAAATAATAACAAAACATGAGTGTTTTTATATTAGTATTAGTACTTTTCCAGAAATTTTTCCAAAAATTAGTAGTTTTCCAGAAACACTTTTCCAAAAATCTTTTGACAAAGTCAAACTCAATAGTAATTTTTTATGACTAGCATTACAAAAAATCATCTGGGAAAAAAATACTGTTAATCTCAATTTAAAAATGAATTAGAGAAAATGAACCTGAGAAAATTGGGTGATTCCTTTCTGCAGAACAGCTCACAAGAACACTCAGCAGTGTTATTTTGCTTAACCTCAGAGCTATTGCAGCTACTTCAGAGCCCAGGGAATAGCTCTGCAGCTTCTCTGTGGGAAATTTAACTGCCTGTAGAGGCAACAGCAGTGACAAGTTTGGTCCAAATCCAGGGTACAGGAATTCATTAGGAAAAGCATTCTTATGCTGGTCCATTCTATATGTGCTGGACTTAATGCTGCTCTTCAGACAAACAGTTATAAAACTGCAAGTTAAATTGGGAGTGGGAAAAGATAAATTGTATTTAAATAGCTTGTCTTCAGAAGCAAAAACTGCTTTCCCAAGGTAATTGTAAACATTATTTGACCTATTACACCTGTGTAATTCTATATATGAGGAATAAACCTCAATTTAATGTCAAGGGAAAAAACAGTTCTATGATGGGGAATTCTCATCTGCCCTAGGAAAAGACTGTCATGTTAGTCTGAGCTCAGCTGGCAGGTCAGAGGGGATGGAATGAGAGATGGGAAGAGGTGGAATGAGCCTTGTTGGTCCTGCAGGGTTGAGTAGGTGAGCTCTGCTGGCAGCAGGAGCACAGGAATGGATGAGATCAGGGACATCTCTTAATGTATGGCTTTCCTGGTCTCAACAGTGGATTGCTGGGATGGCCCAGATGGGGAACCAGTGGTACACCATGGCTACACCTTGACTTCCAAAATCCTCTTCCGAAATGTGGCAGAAACCATCAATAAATATGCCTTCATCAAAAATGAGTAAGTGTGGAGCCAGCTTTGAAGCTACGCCTGTTTTCTGTAGTTAATCCCATGTTGAGATCAACCATCAGCCCCAGAAAGTGCAAATATTCCTTTAAACACATTAGGGTTGATTCTGTTCCCCTGTTTATTGCCCATGTTGTGGTTATTGTTCAGCTGCACAAGCTCTTCCCATTAATTGGGTGAGGGAGTTCTGCCTAAGTTGAACCTTTTGTGCTCTTTAACTCAGTAAGGCTTTGGACAATCTGACACTGCTGAATATCTTTCAGCAAAACTTCCCACTCACATCCACAGGGAAATTCTCCTGAAAAAATCAATACTGTGATGTTCTCTACCTACTGAAAATATTTTATTTCAGCAGGAAAATTGAAAAGCTGTCACATATGCAGTATGAGGAAATGCTGAGATGTGGGATAGTGTTCTGAATCCGTTTCATTTGCCATGGTGCTCTATAACAGTTTATTATGAAAACTGTGGACTTTAATAATATCTATATATCTATATATATATACATATACACACACATACAGAAGTCTCAAATAATGAGTGGGTGTAGAGAATTTTGAGTAGTTTAAAGAGAATAAAAGGAAAATACTTCCTTTTCTTTATTAGAAAAAAAGGCACTCAACAATGTATGTGTGGGGGAAAAAAACAACCAAGCCAAAATGCTTGGTGTTATTGGTGAGAAATAGGAGCTGGTCCTTCATTTGGTGTGGGATTGGCATGTGGGGTTCCTTGTCATAGAGCCCTGGGGCTGCCAAGAGTTTAGAAATCTATGGGGCAAATTTGTGGAAGAACTAGGCTGTTCCATCCCCAGGTGTTGTGGTAAGAGTGCAGGTGCTGTCTGCCCACACAGAGCTGTGACAGTTTGTTTCTGGGGGTTTCCTTCCAGGTTTCCAGTGATACTTTCCATTGAAAACCACTGCAGTATTCAACAGCAAAAGAAGATCGCTCAGTACCTGAAGGAGATATTTGGTGACAAACTGGACTTGTCATCTGTGAGCACTGGAGATCCCAGACAGCTTCCCAGCCCTCAGGATTTGAAAGGGAAAATCCTAGTGAAGGTAACTTGCTGCTGGGGGCATGTTCAGAATGCAACAAAAGTCAGCATGTGGTATTTATTGTTGATTTTCTCTGGCTTTGGAGGACCAGTTCACATCCCTTTAGTATCCTAACATTATCTGTCAGCCCTCCCTTGGACAAAGTATTTTTGGAGTGATGAAAAAGTGAAGATTTCCTGCCTTTCCCCTCACCCTGCTCTGAGCTGTAGTTCACAGCATGGGATTCTGTTTGTGGTTTATCAGCCATGTTTATGGGAGAAGAGCAGCTCAGGAGGAGCTGCAGGAGGCCCTGGAGCACTGGAGTTGGTGCTCTGTGCAGATTAATTGTGTGAGCCTCTCACTACAAAAGGATTTGCTCTGAAGGGAACTTCAAAGGCCAGGATGGATAGGACAGGAAAGAAGCACACGGCAGACCTTTAAGAGGATGATTAATAGAGTTCTGCCCTATTAGATTGTTTAATTTCCTCAGACCCATGGGGACAATTACTCTGTGTGAACTCTCAGGATACTCTGTTTTTCCCTCTCTCCTTAGCAGCGATTCAGAGTTTCAGTGTGCTGTTGGTTTGAACAAATGGCAGTGCACAGTGCAGAGCTGACCCTGAATTAGAAGCCCTCTGAGTGCTCAGCTGTGATTTTGCGTTTCACTGAGTGGATTTTCTGGGGTAACTGCTGGTTAATGAGCTGTGCAAACACACGAGGCTGGTGTTTGAGGGAACCACTGGAAATCTGTGTAGTGTCACTCATGCAAGAAGCCCTCCTGGAAATCCCATGGCACTGAAAGCAAGAGAGGCTGGGTGCTCTGTGTTCCTGCCTGAACTTTGAGCTGGCTTTCTGAGGTTGTAATTTCAGTGTGATCCTCCAGCTCTCAGTGCTGCAGGGAGCCCTGGGGATACAGACTGGTGTGGAGCTGAGCTGTTTTTAGACAAAGAAATTCTATCTCGAGCATTGCAGGATCCTGGTCCAAAGCCCTGTCTCCCACCTCCTGCTCAATTTAAGCAGCCCTATTGGAAAAGATAAAATCAGACTTAGGAATCAGTACCTTGTTGAGAAGTAAGCCAGCTTCTCATCTTTTTGCTATTGGTTTTGCTCTTTTTATACATTTTCCTTTGAAAGGCAGTATTGATTCACAAGCCAAACAATTTCAAATAATGGCATCATTTTCATCCTGTTAGTGTATATAAAAAGTCATTCTGATAACACTCATGGGTTTAAGCCAGTGTAAAGGTGCCAGCATGAAGTGAATTTGACCCACTCATTAGCAGCAGCATTATTAATTTCAAAATGCAGCATAAAAATCAATCCTCTGCATTTCTGCAGAAATCTGAGTGTCATTCCTGTCTCCCACTGATGAAGCAGGTAGGTTGAGAACATTTCTGTGCACAGAAGCAATAACACAGGAGTCTGATAGGTGATTTATGTAGGAGCAGATGGTAAAGCAAGAGGAGCAGGCTGGGTGCACTAACAAACACTGACCACATGTATATTTATTGTGGGTGGTTTTGCCTTATTTTAGGGTAAGAAGTTGCCCTGCAGTCTTGGAGCAGATGCTGAGGAAGGAGAAGTTTCAGAAGAGGACAGTGCTGATGAAATTGAGGATGACTGCAAGTTAAAGCCCTGCTTTGTATGTGCACACAGTCAGTTCCCAGAGTGTGACAGCTCTGCATTTCTTACATGCACACTCCATGTCTATTTACAGTTGTTAGCAGAGTTTTTAATTTCTAAGTACTTGGTTCCTAGGTCTATAGGACTCATTTTGAACATTCCTGTTCTGTAGGATTAACTTTTATTTTAAGTGCCTTACGTAAGAGACTGGTTTGAGTCTCTTGCATGACTATTAACAGGAATTGCTTCCTTTTTAACTGTTTGGAGCAGGAATACAATGATGGTCAGGTTGTCTGATATTTTGAAGTGTGTAAGTGCATTAGCTGAGAATTCATGCTCTTCTGAAACAGAAGGTGGGGCTTGTGACAGCTGTGAGGCAGAGTGACCCATGGCCAGGTCCTGGGGGGATCTGGGGTGGGACTGCGAGCTGTGCTGGGAGGGCTGAGGGGAAAAGGAGAAGGGAAGTGGCAATGAAAGAGGGAAAGGAGCAGGGAAATGGCAATAAAAGAGGCAGAATCAGTCAGGATTATGCAAGAAGCCTTTCCTTGCAGAGAGGAAGGAAATGGGAGCACTGTGTGACCCTCAGTGTGGGTAATGGAATGGACATGAGCTTGACTTGAACTGGGTTTTGTGGTGTCTTTCAGAGTAATGGTGCAACTCAGCACCAAGTGGAATCTTTTATACGAACAAAACTGGAATCTCTGATAAAAGAATCCCAAATCAGGGACAAAGAGGATCCTGACAGCTTCACTGTGAGAGCCCTGCTGAAGGCAACTCACCAGAGCTTCAATGTGAACCTGAAGCAGGTATGTGGGCTGTCCCTGAACAGGGTCTGTGAGCACTGGACAGGGCAATGTGTTGCACACTGCTTCACCTGAGAAAGCCAAGAATTTAGGGACTGGATGCAAACTCCTGGGACATTAAATACAGAGTGAGTTTTCTGTGGAGATGTGCCAGCTCTGGAACCAGTGTAGCCAAAACAGTCATGTATGTGTAGCTCTGCTTTTTGCATGTCTTCCCACTCTGGGGGTTTCTGTATTTCCTGTCAATATTTCCAAAACTGGTCCTGGGAGACTTTTCCCTGCAGCCCTGCTTGATTACAGGAGAAAACACCCTCAGCTGGTGCTGCTGCTTGAGATGTCTGGGGAAGGTTGTGTTGTGGGAAGGGGCTGTCAGAGGGGAGAAATGAACCCAAGAGGGGTTATTTCCAGAGTGTGGCTTTGCAGTGTGACCCCAGGCACTTTGCTGGTTCCCTTTGGCCTCTGAGGTCAGAAAAGTGGGATTGCAGAGAGCAGACTCCTCACTTCAGTAAATATGGTCAGTGGAGAGCCATTTCAGTATCATTTTGTGTTAAGTGATTGCATTTGACATGCTCCCTGGTATCTGTGAAGGGATTGGCCCCTGGAGAGCATTTGAGGGAGTTTTGGTTACAGAATGCAAATTTCCCTCAAGGGCTGGATGTGACACCTGAGATTGCCCATTACATGTCAGTGTGTGACCAGAATACTGAGACACTTCAGTAATGCAAGTACATTATTTCAATATCTGTCAGGTAGTATGAAGTACTAGAATTTTGTGATTGATTTAATTTATGAAGGGATATTTAGAGATCTCTTCCCCTGCTGCAACAGTCTATGTGAAAGGGTTTCAAAGAAATTCAGAGCTGAATAATTAAGAATAAGTTAAAACAATTTGAAGATTAATTTATAGCAGTGTTGAACGAGATGGGAAAAAACCTAACTGTTTTTTTCCTAACACCCAACAACGTGCTGGTTTGGTATTTATGTGGCTCCTCAGCCGGCTTTGTGTAGTGCTGTGGAAGAGCTCTTTTCTGGGAGTTACTTTGTAATTGATGTGCCAGAAAGGGAGCAGTTGGGATATTTTCCTGGTTTTTTACTGGTCATTTATTTATTTTTTTTTACTTCATTACTGATCTGCCTTTGATATTCCCAAATAATTGCTATTAAAAGAATAAACACCTGCTAAAGATTCTTTCTGCGTGTTACAGAGACTTCCAGCCTGAGCTCTGAGCAAATCTTTGAACACAGGTTATTGATTTTGCTGGGCCTGAATGAACCCCCAGTGCCCCCATCGTCTTGAAAGCCCAAAGTGATTGCAGCTCAGCGCTGAACAGGGAATAACTGCAGTTCATAGCACTGAAGTATTCACCCAGCTGAAATGCTGGGGGAATATTCTTCAGTTTTGTTTTGCTCCTCAGAAGATGAAGGGCTGTGTGTTCCTGACAGAAAAAGCGAGATGCTGCCAGGAGTTATCCAGCTGATGTCTAGGGGCATGGCTGGGAATGTGAAACTCAGCCTGCAGGCTGCCTATGAAAAGTCCACATTTATCTGCTAGGAGATTCTTTTTCCTCCCCTCTTTTCCTTTGTGGCTGCTTTCAAGAACACTCAGACGTCTTACGTTGTTGTTTCTTGCCTGGTTTTGCTAGACTGCTTTTTCTGCATGGTTTGTTGTTGTCTTGAGTGCTAATGGTAATATTTTTCTTTGCAGTTGGAGGGTTCTAAGCTATTAAGTACACAAAGAAATTAGAAAAGTCCTGTAATGAGATTTTGGATTTCAATTTGTGTTCACAGATCAGACTTTAACTCACTTTAATTCTCTCATTTGCAATAACTGTACTTTTCTAACGGTGAACCAGGGTGATATAGAAGAACTTGTATTAGGCTGAAATGCTGCCTTTTAGAGGCTGTAGCAGACTCTTTAAGGACATTTCTGAAGGTATCTAGTTACACTTTTTATTGCACTTTCTCCGCACAGAACCTGGACACAAAAGAAGGTGGAAAAAAGTCTCACGGTCGATCATTAATGGGCAACTTTGGTAAACACAAGGTGAGTGAAATAAATGAGAGGCTCAGGTTGCTGTCCTGGCAGTGGCAGCATTCCAGAGACCCTGGCAATGTTTCACTGCTCCAGACTAGCTTGGTGGGCATGGAGGCAGTGAGGAGGGAGCCTGTGTGATTACACTTGGTGTCTTAATTGCTGTTCAGAAGATTGAGAACCCTTTAAAGATGAACAAAACCATCTCAGGTGACTGAAAAATCATCTTTATTCATGCTGCAGAATTGCTGATTTTCTGATCAAACTTGCAGCAGAAGAAGAGCAACACAGACAAATATCTTGACAAATGTCATGTTTTCCACACAGCTGACAGTGTCTGGTTCAGTCAGGGCCCTGTTTGGCTGTGTCACACCCTGGGCAGTGCCATGCTGGGACTGTCCCTGCTCCCAGGGGCTGCTCCTGCTCTGTGCGCTTGTATTCTTCCCTGATCTGCTCCTGGTTATGCTTGTGCAGCTGCTGGCTCAGGCTGCCCTCTCTGCTGCTCCTCAGTGGTGGCTGCACTGACCCAGGCAGGAGCTGAGAGCTCCCATTTCCCAGCTGGGCACAGGGCAGCCACCACAAGGGACAGCTCCCACATTTCCTCCTGGTGCCATACCCTGACAGATGTGCTCCTGTCACTTGCCTGCCCTGTTCCCACACTGCCTTGAACCTTGGATTTACAGCCTCAAGGTGAGCTGATGCAGCTGCCAGCTTCCTTCCTCCTGGAGTCAGAGCTGTGGAGTGAGTGACAGGATCAGGACTCATAACTGCACTGCAGTTCCAAGCTTCCCTCTAGCTCAGTGCCTGTTGCTCACTCAGACTGTGTTGAGAGCTCCAAGTACCTGCTGTCCCTGCAGTGGGCACTTCCATGGCACCCTGTGCCTGCTGCTGGCCAGACAAATGCTGTGGAATGAGATGTCACAGGCAAACATCAGCCCCTGGAATCTGCTGGTTATGCTGAGGGCTGGAAAGCATGTCAATAATTTAATTACTTCAGCTAGTTATCCTAATGGATGTAGCAGGTTGGAAAGCCTGTTTGCTTCATCTCTGCTGAAAAAAAATAAGGGTATATATAGATTGTTTTTAAAATAGAGATTGTGTTGTAGACTGAGGCAACAGGGACATGCTGTAACTGCCCCCTGATGCCTTTCCAGCTGAAGGGATGCCTGGGAAGACTGGCTACTATTGATATTTTTGCAGATACAGAATTCTCCACCCAGCAATATTGACATGTGACATTTTCAGCCAGCTCTTGTGTTAAATGAATAAACTCTTTAAAAACCACCAGGGGAGGGACAAAGACACTAAAACTGGCAATTCCTGAAAGTTAACTGCATGGAACATCCTCAGTGCAGACCTTCAGACTCCAAACTGAACCATGCAAATGATTTCCAATATAGTCAACTTCATGTCAGCACTAAACACAGCAAACTAAATTATGTTCAGTATTGGTGTTTGACAACAGGAGGAAGAAATCTGTGCTCAGTGAGCCATACGAGCAAAAGGATAAGGAGCTCTCAGTTACATTAATTATCTCTTGATGAGAAGGGAATTAAGTAACTCTCACTTGAAGCTGTGCTTAGTGTTACAAAAGATGTAATGTTGAAATTGGAAACTATTAAATTACAGGTGCTTATGAGAAAAAGGGGATTTTGAGATTTTAATCTTTTTTTATCATAGCCATTTTCTCTATAGTGCAGTAATTTAGAATCACTTGAATATTTGTATGTGGCTCAAAAGGGAGCAGAAGGAGGGTGTTTGAACATTTTTCCCAGACCTGTTCACACCTTGGCTAACGAATAGGTTAAACTTTCTAAACTGGGGGGAAGCACAAGTGGGCAGAAGCAGTGCTCTGTATTTTTAGCTCCTGCTGTGTGTTGCTGTTTGTTAAATCTGACACTATCCAGGAGGATTTCTGCAGGAGCAGAGCCCTGGAGCCAGGGGAGCAGCGTTGTCCTCTCGTGTCAGGACGGAGCAGAGCAGCCTGTGCTGGACAGACCCTTGGCAGAAATGACACTGAGGCCTGGCTTTGCTGGCCTCACAGCACCCAGAGCTGCTCATGGCTGCAGCCTGCATCCCTGCTCTGGGGTGGAGAGGTGCTTTTCAGTGGCTTTCCTTCTCCACAGCATGACAACTCTGCTGGCCAAGGCCCAGGGTCAGTTTTGTGCCTGGAGGACACTGAGCTGCAAAGCCCAGCACCAACCACACTATTGGGGGTGTCTGGAGCCCCCTGACTGACCCAGCCCTGCTTGGCTCTTTCCCCACAGAGAGCTGCAAAGGCAGCAGCCAAAGCCCTCAGTGCCTCGGACGACGAGGAGAGCCAGCAGCACCCTGGGAAGGAGCCAGGGCAGCCCCACAGGTGAGCTGGGAGCCCTCAGGTAAAGCCCCGGGCTGTTCAGTGCCAGCAGCATGGGAGGCTGTGGTCACAGGCGTGTCACAGGCGTGTCACAGGCGTGTCACAGGCGTGTCACATGCGACATGGCTATCTGGTGGGTTTGCTGTGAGCCCTGTGTTTTGGCTGTGTCAGCTGGCACAGGCTGCAAGCAGCAATCACCCTGAAACTGCAGAGAAGTGTGATGGGCATGGATGGCATTTCCACTGCTCATGGAAAGATGCCAGACCCCATTTCACCCACTGCAAACAGTGCTCAGAGCAAACTGTGCAGGTTAAAGAAGGTACATCACAGCCCAGGCAACCTTATTGCATCTGAGGATGGAGAGAAAAAGCAATCACAAAAATGCCACTGCGAATGCATCTGTTGTCACTGAAATATTCCTTGGTTTCGTCTAGAACAGCCATGGTGCTGCTATTTCATTATGTTTGAAATGAAAAATTTTGTTTGTGTGGATGGGCTGTGGAGGTAGAGGGGAGCAATCATCCCAGAACCCTCTTGGAGGAGGTTTGCCACACACAGTTCCCTGCTCACAATTGTTCATTTCGTTGTTGAAAACAACAGAAAGGGGCATCGAAATACACCTTCAATTCTGCAAAAGTGTTTTTGTTTGATTTAACCCAGCAGGCTGGCCCGCCGCAGGAAGACGGTGAAGCTGTGCCGGGCCCTGTCAGACCTGGTGGTGTACACCAACTCTGTGTCTGCCCAGGACATCGTGGATGATGGTACGGGGCTGGCACTGGGCTGGCACGTCCCTTGTCACTTGTGAGAGAGGAGGGGCTGAGTGCTGCTGTTAGTGTGGCACGAGGGCAAAGGCAGAGCCCAGCAGGGCACTCTCTCCCCAGCAGTGACTCCTCTGCCCCTACTGCCAGCAGAAGATTTCGCTGTAGGTTCCCCAGAGCTGGCACATCTGGGGTTCTGCAGGAGGAAAGGCCCCAGCAGGGGCTCTTGGCTTTCCTTTCAAGCCTGCAAACTTGAGGGGAGAGCAGCACTCTCCTGGAAGGGGGAGTTGGTGTCCTTCGGTTGCCCAAGGTGCATGATTTATGTAAGACATGACAATCTGTCCTTGTAAGATTGGATGAAATCTCACGTTGCCCTTGATTAATAGGCATGGAATGAGGTCTGAGCTCAGGCCCCATGCCCTGGGATTGTTTGTCACCTGTCTGTTGGTTGTACCATGGCTCACAGGCTCCACAGGGAATGTGCTGTCATTCAGTGAGACCAGAGCCCACCAGGCAGTGCACCAGAAGGCTGAGCAGTTCATGCTTTACAACCAGAGGCAGCTGACCAGGGTGTATCCCTCAGCCTACCGGATCGACTCCAGCAACTTCAACCCTGTTCCTTACTGGAATGTGGGCTGCCAGTTAGGTAGGAATTGCATCTAAGACTTCCTTCCCTTTTGTTGTGCTAGGTAATATTATCTTTATTAATGATAGACTGACTTCTCTCTCTCAGTGGCCCTGAACTACCAGTCTGAGGGACGTGCGATGCAGTTAAATGAGGCAAAATTCAGGGTAAATGGCAACTGTGGTTATGTCCTCAAACCTCAGCAGATGTGCAAAGGTAAGGACCCAGTGTAGTTACCACTGTAACTGTCAGGCCTTTCACAGTGGAAGTACAGAAATGAAAGTGCAAATGTAGAATCTTCCATATTTCTATGCATTCATATCTCTTAGACTTGTAAGTACTGCAAGTATCCAGGGCTTTGTTTAGCTCTGTCTTGGAATGACAAAAACAAGGACTGCTCAGCTCAGAAAAGGTTGTAAGAAAAAGGAAGAGAATTTGAACAGCTGCTTCACACTCATAGTTTCTTACTTCTGACGAATTTGTCTGTCTGTGTGTGTCTTGGGGGTGGTACTTATTTGTGTATTTTTTTCCTTACACTCTCACTGTTGCCATCTTTTAGGCACATTCAACCCCTACTCTGCTGATCCACTTCCTGCCAGTCCTAAGAAGCAGCTTATTCTGAAGATCATCAGTGGGCAGCAGCTCCCCAAGCCTCCTGACTCAATGCTGGGGGACAGAGGCGAGGTGAGAAGCTCTGGTCCCAGCAGATGCTTCCATGGGAGCTCCAGGAGTGACATGGCAGTCTGGCTACAACCTTCTTATTCAAATACAGCAGTAAATTTCAGATACTCTCAAGCTTTTGGTTACTAAATACTCCATTTCCCCCACTCTGTATCCTTCTAGTAATGTTTAAGAAGTGGTTTGTTTTGTATTTTAAGGGGTACCTTTATCTTTATGAAAATTAGTCACAGCTGGCCATAGCTCTTGATACAAACCACACATCAACATGGACCTCATGAAACCAATTCCCATGGTAGTGCTGCTTGAAAATTCATGTCAATCAAAGGGGCTTGAATTCTCTTATGAATTTAATTTAAGTCTCTCCAAGAACTTTTAAAAGATTGACCTTCACTTGTACCACTGGCTTGTTTTTAAAATATTCTGTTTTTTAAAAATAGATAATAGATCCCTTTGTTGAGGTGGAGATTATTGGGTTACCTGTTGACTGCTGTAAAGATCAGACCAGGGTGGTGGACGACAATGGTAAGATAATCTGAGTAATTTCTTCTTCTTAGAGTAAAATATTAAATAATTATAAATGATTCAGTGTCTGTTATTACTTTTTAAATTGCAAAGCTTCTTATCTGATGAAATCAAATGACTGTATTTTAAAAAATTAATTTTGCTTCCCAGACAGAATTTCTGGTGTGGGGAGACAGACAAGGTAGAGGTGAAGGGCAGGAGTTGTTCCCCACATTGTTTTTTAGCCGAATTGTTCTTAAATCTCCTTTATGCAGAAGTTCCAAATGTAATTATATCTGTATTTATATCTGTATCTATATCTGTATCTGTATCTATCTAAGTGCTGCCAAAAAGCAGCTTGTCTGGGTATCCCTGCCAGCTCCCAGGCAGACCCATTTTGTTTTTAAAGCAGTCCAAGAGGCAGATATGTCACATTTAATGACTGATGTGGTGGAGTTTTCATTTGTGCTGCTGCTTGTGCTCTGTGCCTCTTGGGAACTGAAGCAAACACTCGTTCTGGACTCATTTCTCAAACCCTGTAATCCTGTTTGTCTTGCAGGGTTTAACCCTGTTTGGGAGGAGACCCTGACCTTCACCATCCACATGCCTGAAATCGCCCTGGTGCGCTTCCTTGTGTGGGACCATGACCCCATCGGGAGGGACTTTGTGGGGCAGAGAACTGTGGCCTTCAGCAGCCTCGTGCCTGGTGAGTCCCCCTGTTCTCCTGGGCCTGGAAATCCACCTTCAAACCCAAGGATGAGCTTACCAGCAGGAGATGATGAGTTTTATGTGTTTGTATCTGTGACATCGTGTGAAGCTTGGACACCTCTTGTGTTCTCTTAGGGTGCTTTATGCACCATTACTCGAAGGAGTTGGGTTGTCTGTGCTTTTGGAAATTACTGCTGGTTTGTGTTTCCTAACTTGGATGCAATTTGTCCTGGGTGCTTGGAAAACCTGTGAGAAAGCCAGAGAAGTTTACTAAAGGCACTTGATTCCTGTGTATAAATCACTTTTATAGACAGTTGTTGCGAGCAGGGCAGAAAATGCAAACTGCTGGTTCTTGGTGGTGGTTTGTGGGAAATATTTCTGTTTCTGTTTCTCCAGG
Organism: Entomyzon cyanotis; assembly: GCA_024500445.1. Classification (NCBI taxonomy): domain Eukaryota; kingdom Metazoa; phylum Chordata; class Aves; order Passeriformes; family Meliphagidae; genus Entomyzon; species Entomyzon cyanotis. The sequence continues at coordinate 6,912,787 of JAKEPQ010000781.1, forward strand.
CTATCGCCACGTGTATTTAGAAGGGCTGACAGAAGCTTCCATATTTGTTCATATAATCATTAATGAGACCTATGGAAAGGTAGGTACAGCTGGAAATTTACATCTTCCTTCTGATAAAAATGGATTTAAATACACCCCAAATTTGTGTTGGAGTGCCCAGGAGGCTGAGAGTGTGGGACGTTCCTTGCAGGAAGAGATCAGCAAGGAAGCTACAACAAACCATGACTCCACTCTTGATGTGCACATACTTACAGATGTTCTCACTGTTAGCACCTGATAATTATCATGTCTAGCTACAGGAAGTGCATTTCTTCAGTGTGCTGAACTGATCTTATTTTAGAAGTAAATCCTGAGAACTGTAACTGCACCAGAACGTGGTATTTGACAAGCTATTTTTAGCAGCTAATTTAATTAATTTAAATAAACCTAATTTAATTTTAGGGTTTAGTGCATACATTTTGATTTTCTGCAGGTTTGCCAATTTTAAAATGTTTTTAAAGTGAAAGCACAGTGCTTTTTCTCTGTGTTTTCAGCTGCCTTCCTGAGCTGTTTCCATTTACAGATAAGCAGCACAAAGAAATTAAGGCCATGTTCAACAGGATGCTAAAATAAAATAGCACTTTTGCAGCAATTTAAGAAATTAAGATAAACACAAAACCCCCCAAAACCCTGACCTTTGTGAGGGTTGAGGTTGCAGAGGACACTCAGCCCTCAGTCTCTGTGCCTTCTGAGAGGATGCAGAGAATGTCATGACAAACATGAACCCAAAGTTGTGCAGCACCCACAGAAAGCTCAGGGGAACAGAGAGAACAGCAGAGAAGGGCCCAGGGCTGAGGTTTGCTCTGGTCCAGATCCTCTCCCAGCTCCACTTCCTTTCTCCTCCCTGATCCCATCAGATCACCGGCTGGGATCACATGTATTGATCTGTGCACATCTGGGCACATCTGTGAGATCACATCCCTTGGGGATGGTTTGTAGGGCCCAGTTGGCTGCTGCTCCTGTAAGAACAAATATGCTCAAGAAAACCAGTAGAGAGTAACTGCAGAGGGGAGGCAAGAGGAGGAGGAGGGGACACCCACTGGGATTTGATCTCTGTCTCTGGGTCTGTTCATCCAATGCTGCTCTCAATGAATGATGGGCTGCATTGTTGTTTCTAATTGGTTGAGTTTGTATCCGTGAGTGAGGAGATCTGCTCAAGTTCCTGGGGGACACTGAGGGTAAAACAATAAATAGTTATAAATGTTTAGCTGTAGAGTAGTTCTGTTTACACCTGATGTACCTTATTTGCTTATGTGGCAGTCTTGAAAACATTAGCCAAATGGATTTGCATTTCTTTTTGCCTTTCAGTGGAGCCCTTTAATCCTCAATCCCAGTTACACAATAATGCACTTTCTAGGAGCCACAAAGGTAGAGCTCATGAGCATGCACGTTGCACTTGCTGGGCACAGACTTTCCAGTGGTTCCCAACTGCATGATCTGCAGCTGCAAAACTTGCACCATTCTCCATGCAGGCTCTGAAACATCTGAATATTGCTTTGGTGAAGCCCATGCATATAAAAGTTTACGTTAATGTGCAGCCTGTCACTGCGTGCACTTCTTAGAGCCTTGTCAGCTCCCATCAGGAGACTGAGCAAAGCTCTCCTGTAATTGTGGCAGGCTGCCATCCTAATGAGGAGAAAGCCAGGCATGCATGAATCCATGGAGACCTGTGCTGGGAGCTCCTTGGTCAGAGTAGATGTGAGTGGCTTGGTGTGAGTTTTTGCTTTGCCGCGTTTTGAACTTTGTCATCATCGCTCATAAGCAGTGTGAGAGCAGCTGTGTGCCTCAGTGTGAGCAAGGGTGAGCTCAGGCAGGCTGTGCTGGTGTCTCCTTGCAGAGCAAGCAGCTGATAGGGCTCCGAGGGCTGTTCTCCAAGGCGCCCAAGGCGGGCGCTGCCGAGGCCGGCGCGCACCACGTGCGGAAACGCTCCATCGGCGAGCGCATCCTGCGGCGCACGGCCAGCGCCCCGGCCAAGGGCAGGAAGAAAAGCAAGATGGGCTTCCTGGAAGCTGCTGAGATGAAGGACAGTGCCTCTGAGCCAACAGACCTGAAGGACAAGGAGGGAGTGGTGCGGCGGCCGAACCGCAGTTTGCAGGCGCGTCCTGCGTCCATGCCGGTGGACAAGTTCCTGATGGTAGGGCTGCCCTGCCCGGCTGAGGACACTGCCCAGGAGGCCAGGGGAGAGGACAACACATCTGGTAAGAGCCTTCCAAAATTACTTCTGGTGTAGCAAGCTGGAATCGTGTGTTTAAAGGATTAATCCTGCGGCCTCTGTGCAGGTAGTTTTATTCAACTCAAGGAAGAGTCAGTGGGCTCAATATCCTCTCTTTAAGATTGTATCAGCCCCTTCATAGGTGACACCTGGAAAGGTGTCTGCTATGCAAAACAGGCACGTGAATTACAGTAATTCTTGGAAGGGCTCCTAAAAGCACCCTTGCCAAATTTCTTTTTGATTTTAGGGATAGTCCTGAGGGACAGCTGGAGCAGCACTGCCAGCAGCACCACTTCTGCCTGGGTGAGAGGCAGAGAGCACCCTGAGAACCTCTCTTGGCCAGGGGTGACAGAAATGCTCCCAATATTTTCAGCTATGGAGCAGTGGCTTCCAGCAAGTGCAGGAGCCACCCTAAAATGTAACAACCTGGCACAGATAAGGACCTTTGTGTTACTGGCCCTGTATCAGTGGCTCTGAAGGAGCAGCTAATCTGCACATCACTTATAAATGAAGTTCCTTAGGAGTAACAGCGAGCAAAATCAACCCAAAGCTTTTTCTATCACCCTGAGAATAAACTGTAGGCAGGAAAAAGGATGCTCCTAGTAAAGGGAGATAGCTGAAATGCTGTGTTTTAAACTGAAAGATCCTCTGGATAAGCCTGTGAAGATGATACAGCTCAGCCGTTGCTCCCAGCAGCTGTAATGGTTTCCTGGGTGTTTCTTCTAAGGGTGCTACAGACAAAGAAACTTCCACACTTTTTGGAGGTCACAGATATTCACTTCCAGCAAAGTAACCTTTGGCAAAAGCACAGGCTCTGTGAGGTGATCTAAGAAGCTGTCACAGGGTTGAATCCTGCCCCTTCTAACTGTGGGAGGGGCAGATCCTGTCCCTCAGTCTCCACAAGGCGTGTTCCATATCCCTGAGGAAGAGGCTGTCCCAAAGAGATCTCTCGTGCTAAAATGCTCTGGCTGAACATGTCTCTGCTGCCCTGGAATTATGCCAAGGTGACAGAGTGCTGTCTGTAATCTCCTCCATTATTTATAGAAAAAATAAACCTACAAATTAAAGAAATGTGCATCTCTTCCACCCTCCTCTAGGAGCACTAGAAAGCCTGGGAACTGTTTGGATTTTGGAGACAGGCATTTAGTTCCATGTTCATTAGCAGCAGTTCCTAGTGCACTGAGGTGTTCAATCCCTGCCAGTGAATGGTCAGGGCTCCCCTTGCTTCTTCCAAGAGTACCTGATTTCTAGCAAGCATTAAAACCAGTATCTGTAGTCCCTGCTTAATTAAATCTCAAAGGAGTGAGTCACAGAGCTCAGATTTGGCATAGAAAGACAAAGAGGATTTGATGGAGAAACCCAGTGTGTGTTTGAGGAATTCAAATACTTGCCCTTGTGAATGCTGCTTGCTGGTAGAAGATCCAAATGAAATCCTTGTATTGTAACACTTTGCAATAACCATGCATATAAACCAGTCTGGAGTCCATCTACTCGGTGCTTTTGACTCAGCTTGAAGCATGCCTCTTGTTTCCAAGTGTTGTGTGTTTTAACAGAGCTGTTTTGTTCTGTCTTTATTGCCACGCTTCTTTATAGTACAAATGTGACTAGGAACACAGCTGAAGGTAATGCCACGTGCAAGCTCTGATGTGGTGCCTCATTAACATTACTTAAAACAAATATTACATCACCTGCTTGATGTAATAGACATCCCAAGGAAGTTTCAATGAAGTGCCTGCAGTTGTATTTTTCCATTTATTCATATCACTCAGATACTTTGTACTAAACCTGCACAACCCCATGATTAAGTTCTGTCACAACTGTACCTAATTTTGCGTTCTCCATTTGTCTGTCTAAGGACAAAATAGCTGTTGATAGACAGACCAGAGTTTTGTATGCCACTAATATGTTTCTCATTTAATTTAGCCAACAGTGATGACAATACAAATGAGAAGGAAATGAGCTTGAAAGAATTGGTTTTTCCATGTTCAGAGCAAACAGCAAATGCTTCAAATTTAGCATCTCAGTTCAAGAAGGAGGATGACCAGAGGGATTCTACAGCTGACTCTTTAGTACCACCTCCACAGGAGCAACCTGAACATTTAGTTTTTGCTAATGGTGTAGCTCAAGCAAATCACCTCATAGACTATCAAGAGAATAATCTTCCTGATGGAACTGATGGAACTGTCCCACCAATGCACAACTCAGACTCTGAACTTCCCACAGAAAAATCACACAACAAGAACTGTGCTGACAGTAAAAAGGAAAATGACACAAAAGGGTCTAAGGAGGGGAAAATCACTCTTGTGGGGACTTCTCTTTCTCAGAAAGCAGAGGTGGACAATCATAAATATGACATAAAGAAAAGCACTGCAGCACCTCTCTCTCTGACTGATATTTCTTCTGCTGTGTGCTCCGAGGGCCCTGACAGTCACTCCATGACGGCCCTGCAGGACAGTGACATTTCTCACCTCATTGATGAAGTCTCTCTCTCGACTGAGAGCGAGCTGGACAGCACTGTGTCTGCTCTCATCGGGCAGCTCGATGGCACAGATGACCAAACTCCCCTTCCTGCTGTCTCTGACCCCCATGGCAGTAGCAGCCAGACCCCCAGGGTGGGAGCTGCACTCCCACACGTGTTTGCTGCAGACCTGAGCAGCCCCTGTAGGCACAACTTCCCTCCCACAAAATCCAACAAATCCCCTTTATTCTCCACTCCAGATACAGCCATGCTCTCCAGCCCGGAGAATGCAGAGTATTCCACGTACACAATTATCCACGAGACAACTCCAGCTTCTGAATGTAAGAGCCACAGGGAATTAGTTTGCAAGAAAAGATTAAATAGTCTAGAAAATAACTTGCCTAGCTCTCCTAGTTCTTCATCTCTCTTTTTGCTAAATGCAAATCCCAAAAGGAATTGCAGTACCAAGTCTGGACCAAGCTGGGAAGCCCCTGAGTCTGCCAGTTCTTTTGGTTCCAACAACCTCATCTTTGAGGAGGCGCTGGGGGACTCTGTCACTGGGGAGCACTCGGACAGCAGCAGCCTCATGGAGGTGGATGGGGACTCGCAGGAGCTCCTGGTGACTGCCTGTGAGTACAAACGGGAGGACATGAGCCAGCTGGCTTCTCCTCTGAGGCTCAGGCAGAAGCAGGACGCTGGGCACGGTGCTGACAGGACCTCTGGGAGCAGCACTGCTGGGCTCTGTGCTGCTGCCCGGCGCTGCGCCGAGAACTTCAGGACTGCAGGGAGCCGAGTCCCTTACCGCAGGTGTGAGAACGCTGGGTTTGTGTGTCAGCAGCACTCAGACACGCAGCAGGATGCACTGTGTTCCCCCCAGCCCAGCTCAGCCTCCCCGCTGCTCCTGGGGGCTCTGCCGTTCCCCCCGCACCCCGCCATCCAGCACAGCAGCCCCTGCAAGTCCAAGAGCCTGGGAGACCTGACCTCGGAGGATATTTCCTGCAACTTCGAGAGCAAGTACCAGTACATCAGCAGGAGCTTCATCTCGTCGGGGCTGAGGGACAGCAAGCTGGCCATGCAGAGCGGCAGGCCGCACTCGACGGACGCGCTGACCGAGCAGCTGCGCAAGCTGCTGTCGCTGGAGCAGGAGGACAGCCGGGAGCCGCCGTGCTCGGGGCCGGCGGACGAGGAGTGCCCCCGAGCCCTGGTGAGGAAGCTGTCGTCCCGCAGCCAGAGCCGGGTGCGGAACATCGCCAGCCGCGCCCGGGAGCGGCAGGAGGCGGCGGGCAGGCAGCGGCCGGGCGAGCCCGTGGCCGGGGTGGTGCTGCGGAGCAAGCCGGCCGTGTCTCCTCACGGCGTGAACCGGCACTCCACCGGCTCCTACATCGGCCGCTACCTGCACGGCTGCCCCGGGGAGCGGCGCGGGGTGCCGGAGGGAGCGTGCTCGGCGCTGCAGCACGGCTGCGGGGGCTGCGGGGAGCCGCTGTGTGCCCGCGGGGCTGCCCTGCCGCCCGGAGCGCAGGAGCAGCCCGAGATATACTTCTTGCTCCGGCTGTAGGAGCTGCAGATTGCACCGCAGAGATACCAACTGCTGCACTGCCACCGAGGGTTTCGTGAGGACCTGCTGGGGGGTTAAATTATTTCGAGATGTGATGTCATGCCAGTGATTCAGCAGTGATTTCACTTGCTCCTTCCTGCCAGAGCTGATGGAAGGAGCATCCACCCTCCATCCTCAGGGCTGTGTTAGTGTGGGTCAGTCTGGCACAGTCTGGGGCTGTGTGTGCATTTGTAGCATTCCGTGTCTGTAATGCTGTGCTCCGAAGCCTGACATTGCACTGAATGCAGTAGAGTTCTGTTTTCCTTGTGTCTTGTCCTCCTGCTTGGAAAAACACTTTTGGTGATCACTTTTGGCCTTTTGTGAGGATTCTGCAAAGCACTGTGGTGTCTGGAATGCTGGACTGGGGCTCGTTCTGCCCAACAGGCAGCGACCTGTCATTAGCATCACTTGTTCTTAATTGTTATTATTAATTTTACATGTTTTTATGTATCAACTGTGATTCTACAGCAAATGATTTGTAGAATTAGGGTTAGTCCAAATTTGTGAGTCGTGTGTAGAATTGTCTTCTGCCATCCCTACAAAGTATGACTACAGTTGTCTTCCTTTTTGGTCACTGTGTTGAATGCTGATTTTGGGACAGAATGGAATGTGAGACTAATTCTGCTTTTATGAATGAAAACACTTAATTTCTGCTTATTTTGTTACGTATTTTTGCTGTTGGTTGTGTGAGTAGCTATGGTACAGCAAATCCATTTTCTGTATATTTGTAATTTTCTTGCTGAATTGCCCACAGTCAGTGGAATATTTAAAGCTGACATGGTAGAATGACTTCTTCTATGAAGGCTGGAAGTGAATTGGGTGAAGGAATCTCAGACACCTGAAGCTTCCCTTTAGGGAACAACATAGCTTTATTTTGGTTGGAAGATATTCTTTGCCTTTGCTGTAAGTTTTACTGATATGTCAAAGATGTACCTTTTACCTCTTTCTTTTGTAATGCAGAGTATTATTATTCTTGGAAATGTCATTAAAATAGATTTTTAAGCACTTGGTGACATGTTTTCTGAAACTGCAGCAATAGATTGATGCTGAATCCAGCAGCAGTTAGTGATTGCACACATCTGTCTTGGCAGGAGATGCAGGAAGGGAAAATCCTTCATTTCACATGGTGATTCTTGGCTGGAGATTGGCAGCAGAGCTCTGGTTGCCTTTCTGGATCAGGAGCCACATTTGAGTTTGTCTGACTGTTGCACTCAGGCTCTAGCACAGGCAAGTGGCTGTGTTACCACTTGGGAGAGAACAGTGGATTTTTCTAAACAAAAAGCATTTTTCCATGGACAAACAGAACCAGACACTGGATTAATCCCTTTGGTTTTGGACCTGAATTTCTGCCTTGTACCTGAGATGCAGTTTGGGAGGTGTGACTGAAGCCTTGTTAAAGTGCTTTGTAGGGAAGCAGATGAGAAGATCTCCATTGCAGGAGGTGAAAAAACTTGCTTTAATTGGAATTAATTTAGAAAAATTGTATGGTGCTTGCAGGAGGTCAGAATAGATTATTGCAGTGGTGTTTTATCACTTAATCTCTTATACTCTCTTCTTAATTTTAGAAGTTAATCCAGATGGGGACAGTTCTTTGTGTGACAGTGACATTTAGCTAATGGAGCAGGGCAGGGTTTTTGTAGTGTAGCTCAAGCTCAAGGGTCTGTGTGCAAAGGTGATGGTAAAACAGGGAGGTTTCAGTCTGCACAACTTAAATTTAATTGTATTTAGAGATGGATTTGGTCCTGAAATATGTGTTTTAGCACACGAGGAATGGAGGAAGTCACAGGTGACAGGAGCATGACAACACCTGCGTGAGCAGCCTCTGCCCTGGGAAGCTCTGAGGTGATGAGGGTTTGAAGAGTTGTATATAAAATGTTTGAACTGGGGAGGGGTGTAAGCCAAAGTCAGAGACATTAGCTGTTGCTGCTATATTCATAATTGTAAAAGAAATAAGATCAGTTGTAGATATCAAACACTAAAAAGTCAATGGTTTTTTTTAATATATAATACATTTGGATTAAATGTAGTATTTTGTGTTTCAGCAAGTGCTTCAGGTGTCCACAAGATAATCATTTGACCATCTTTCTGTTAATTTGCTAGAATTGGAGATCATTCAGAGCCTGCAAGGAAGAACCTGAGATGCAGAGGAGCTGAGTCTGGGCTGTCCTGGCAAAATAGGCAGGTGAAGATTCCTCCCTGGAGCCAGGTCAGGGAGGATCTGACCCCAGAGGCAAGGGGGCTGTTCTGGGCCTACTGGTAAATATGTGCTCAAGGTTTCACAGGATTAGGAACTGATCTATAAATGTACAAAGATGCTTCGAACCTCAGCATTTCAGTTTCTTTTCCAGATCCAAGTCTGGATAAACAGTAATTTATCCTTTGCTTAAAACTCTCCATATTGCTCTGAATCTGCAGCCTACAAATGGTAGAAATGTAGGGCAAGGACAAAAGGTGGAACAGAAAGCTAAAGGCACCAGCATTTGATGAACTTGTAGTTTTCTCTGTGCTAAGTGGGAGGTTAAGGTGAGCTGGAGATGTGCAGACATCACTCTCCAGTGAAGTCACTTGCTGTAAACCCATTATTTAAAGGGAGATTTTCTACATTCTGTATCAGGTTGTATGTCAGTTCCAATGGATTTTATATCTATCCAAGATTTCTATAACCATTACATATATCTTTCAATACATCATATTTCTTCAGTTTTTAGTTGAAATGAAGAAGCTTTGTTATCTTTCATGGAGTGGAAGCAATATAAACAAATGTACCTGCTGCCAATCCAGCTGCTTCAGTGGGGATATTCCTGCCGTGAAGCTGTCCTGGGACACCTGAACCACACTGCTGATCCTCCCGAGTCCAGGTGATGTGGTGTTACTGGTGAGTACTGGGATACCAGCCCAGAGCTGCTGTGAGGCAGCTGTGGGACACTCTGGGTCAGAAATGTTTGTGTCACTGTGAATTTGGGGTCACAGAAAATCCAACCCAGAGGTGACACTCTCTGTGCAGCAACTCATTAGGAATGGGGCACTTTGGGAAAACTGCAGATGCCTCCTTATCCATCTTTGTGCCCTGGATCATGCACTGAAGGGACACTGAGTTCAGAAATTCAGCACTTCCAGAACCCAGTCTTTAAAGCCCTGGGAACATCTGGTGTGTGGATTCCAAGCAGCATTGTACAGAGCCAGGGGTTTTAGACATATGGGTGGAACAGACTAGCAGTCTGCAGTTCAGACATCTATAAGGCCATTCAGTTTTAGTCTTCTCCTAAAATTAATTAAACTGTGTCTGAACAAGGCTGCAGATTGTTGAAAATCCATCTAGTGAAGAATTTTTTGATGCAGCAACACAGAATAAACAATTACTTTTGCCTGGTAAAGGCTAGTGGCTCACATCCTGGGTTAGCAGGCTTAAATTGCTTTGCTGATTTATGAAGGAAGGCGTAAATTAAGTTGTTCAAGAATCTGCAGAGAACAGATGGGTTTGGAATATTACTTCAGAGAAATTATGAATATTACTTCTGAGAAATTATATATTTTCTAATTCAAAACCAGAAAGAGTCTCCAGTTACGTTTATGTGATTGTTTACTGGAATGTCAACTGCCCTTGCTTTAAACAGTTGTACAGAATGTTCCTGGTGTCAGGAGCCATTCCACATTCCTCACTCCTGGCAGAGGAGCTCCTGTTCTGATGCTTTGGGAGGAGGGCTTTCTTCGTTGGTTTCCCATTCTCATCTTAAATAAGATTAAGTTATATAAAAATAAAATATTTCGTGCAAGAACAGCCAGATTTTCACCCAGGAACATGTTGGCTCGGTTTTGTTCTTGGACTGATGCTCATTTGGATTTGTTTTGATAAGATTTTAATGCTGTTCCTGTTTGCAAAAGGGAAATCCTGTGCAGGACCCTCAGTCACACACGAGACAGTGGCACAGTGATTACAGTGATTACAGATCTGCTTAGATGTGCAGGAGGAGAAATAAATTGAATTTCTACCAGAGATTATCTTTTAAAGTCCTGTGTTGGTTGAGACAGAAAGAAATTAAAATGAGCAGTGCCTGGCTGGCCTAGTCGAGGTGGAATTTTGTGTGTGTAGAAAGCCATGGAAGTGGAAATACCTGCAGCTGTGTACAAAGTGACACCAGCAGTGGGAACTCTGGTGTCTGACAGCCCAAAACTTTGGGTGTGGGACAGCCCTGTGCTGTGAGGGAGGGCTGGAACCTCCTTCCTTGAGCAACCACCTCGCTGGGTCCGCTGCTCTGAGCTGTGACACAAGGAGATTCCAGGAGAAACCCCCAGCTGTGGGACAAAGCATTCCTGCAGCACTGTGGGGGGTTTGCAGTGTCCCCATCAGGAGCAGCTCTGGGGCTCGGGCACCGAATTAGCTGTGCTGCAAGGCCTTTGTGTGGCAGTGATTTCCCCCAAACTCTGCTGCTCTGCTGCTCCACTGCAGCCCCTGCTAATGGCATTATTTGGCTGGGTAATTAAAGCACAGCCGGGGAGAGACTTCCATTCGCCCTGCAGCCAGACAGCATTGCTGTGATCTCATTTAAAGGAGTAATAGTCTTAAGAAGCACGTTTTTAAGGGAAGCAGATGTCTGGAAGCAGATGATTAATTTGTGCTGAGTTTTCAAGCACTCATTTAACTTACAAGCTCTTTAAAGTGGATTCTTTAATTTAGTGCTTCACATCTTAAACATTTATAATCAAAATCTGATTTCAGTTAAAGATGTGTTTGTCTAAAGTGATACTTTTAAATTCAGTGGAGTTGTGCAAATGAACACTGCTCGGAGAACAGAATATGGAGAGATGCAGAGAGCTGCAAGTCATTTAATGTGACTTTCTTATTTCCAGCACTGGTAACATTTTTTCAGTAACATGAAAATTCACCTGCACGGGGTGTGGAAGGGGACTGTTCTTAATTGGGTGCTCATTAGCTCTCTACAGCTAATTGAGAATTCAAGGTTCAAGAATTCAATGGAGTTGTGGGAGCACTGGAGCCATGAGGCCCTTGTTGCAGTGGGATCCTTCCCCATCCAAACTGAGAGGAAAACTGTGGAGGATTTAGTCTTTCTGCATTTCGTGAAGCCAATATGTGCTTTCATGAGAGAAACCAAGATTTACTAATCAATATGGTTTTTAATTGGAAAGATAAATTGTCAGCAGCTCCTCTGGTCTCTGTTCAGGCACAGAGCTGAGAAAACCTCACAGCAGGAATGCTGCTGGACTGACAGCAGGAGTGAGGGGAAAGGCTGATGCACACATGTCCAAGAATTGTCCTTTTGATTGCCTTGCAGAAAAGCCCTTGTTTTGACTCCAGAGAGGTGTTTCTTTAGCTAGGAGCTCAGGTTCATCCATCATCAGGCCAGCAGGCCCTGCTCTGCTGTGGGTCTGTGCTGGGAATGGTTCAGTCCAAGGCAGAAATGGTTCTTCTCCCTGGGATGGTTTTGGCAGCACCTCCTGCTGCTCGTAATGGAGCTACTGAGAGCTCAGCAGGAGGAATTCACACAGCAAGGCCCAGTGCTGCTCTGATTGGAAGCTTTAAACAAGGAGTAACTCCATGTATTTTGTTTGAGGTATGTAATAATCTAAATTAAACCAAAATTCTGAGTTGTTGGTCATACACATCCAATATATTTTCATTTGTTTTCAAGTGAAAATATTGTGAGAGTGCTGGCAGTCCTGGGGTGTGGATCCACCAAACCCTTCCCAGGCTCAGCACAGTCCAGAGGCTGCAGTTGCTGAATGGATTTATGTTCATTTTTTATTGAAATGGTTTAGAGTTAGTCAAATAATTACTGATTGATTGACTGATTGATGAGAACTGAAATATGATATTCAGTTTGGATTTTACTTTTGCTGAGGCATCTCCTCTGCAGGAGGAACAGGAACACAACCCATCAGAGCTCACAGTTTTCACCCCCCAGCAGAATCCAATGGCAGCCTCCTGCTTTTTTTGAGGAAATCATGCCATCAGCTTTTTCTCTTGCCCAGCAACTTTCCCTCAACCTCTTAGATATAACAGGATAAACAATAATGGAATATTATTAGGAATATCTATTTATCCCTTGAAGTTTCTCTAGCATTTGTTAGTTTTTCCATTCCATTTCCACTTCTTCCAAGGAAGTTACTCCAACTACACCAGCAGTGCTTTTTGTGGCAAGTGATCAGGTTAATTTGCTGATTTCTGGGGAAAAAAAAAGTTTAAATTGTACCTTCTTAGGAGCTTTTCTTCCATGGCTGTTCCCAGCAATGCTCATGTGCCTCCTGTGTGTATCACTTCGTGGTGATCCAAGCTGTGGATAACATTCAATCCAGACTACAACAAATCCTGTTTGTGTTGGGCCAGAGAGACAGAATTTTCACTCCCTCCACACCAGAACAAACCCTGCCTGCTCTCAGACAGTCAATTATCTTAATTGACTACTCAGTAGTTATTAACAGATCTTTAATTCATCTTTCACTCTTACCCTCAGATTTCTCCCAGATCTTTTCCCCATGTGTGAGACGAGGTGATTTCTATGCATGGGCTGTGCACTGAACAGATGGATCTGACAGCAATGCCATATTCTCCCACCAAAAATGACAGGATAATAAGTGGAGATCTTGTTAAACTTGGCTGTGGTACCGTAAGTGCTTGTTTGCTAATATTTCACAGCGAGGCAGACTGGCTGACAGGGCTTTGCTGAATGCCTTGGCAGCAGCTTTTTCTTAAGCTTAAAGAAATGAAGAAGGGAAAAGGAACAGAGATCATTGGAGACCTTGCCAACACCAATCCAGAATGTGATGGGGAAGTTCAGGGGCTGAGGGAGCCCAGGGCTGCCCATCTGACATGGATCTGATCCTCCTGCCAAAGGCTTTGCCATCCAGGCAGCTCCTGAGCTACCCACAGCTCCACACAAAGCTTTGTTTGGCAAAAGCTGGGAACCTCTCCAGAACAGGTATGCACTCAGCAGCTGCAGCCTCTCTGCAGAGTGCCAGGCCTGGCACACCTGGGCACACCTGGCACACCTGGCACACCTGGGCCTGGAAGACTCGGAGGTGGCAGGAAGGGACCAAGGGGTGGCAGCACACCTGGGAAGGATTTGACAGAAACCCTTTGGGGTTTAACTTGGCTCCCTGAGCCACACAAACACGTGTATGGAGCTGGGCACAATAACTAAATAGCTGCCAGACAGACACTCATTAAAGTTTAATTTATCACTCAGACACTGAGGTGGATCCAGCTCTGGGACACCTGGGTTCTGTCAGTTCCACGTGTCTCTGCTGCCAGTGCTGGCAGGGAGCCTGAGTGGTTGCAGAACAGATTTGTCACAACTGTGGTGTCACCCTGATGCCTTGTGCACTTTGGGAGTCTTACTTGCCTGTTGGTGTCTGAATAACACTCAGCTCCTCCAAGCTGAAATGGATCCTTTGGTCTCCAGGGACAGGTTAAACCTCAGTGGCTTTAATAAATCTATTTAGAGATACCTAGGGGTGTCAGGTTTGTCAGACTTCGTGAAGTCATATATTCTCTGGGGTCAGAATTTGTTTAGAATTTTTCTCCTCCATCTCTCATGCACTGCTCCCTTTTTTTTTTTTCTTTTTTTGGCTATTCCATGCTATAGACAGAAAACGGTTTTGTGTTTTTGTCACTGGGCTGCCCTCATGCCCTCTCCGTGTGGCAGCCCTGGCACATGTCCCCTTTCACTGGTGAATGTCGCTTTTCACTGGTGACTTTGTTACGTTGTCAGGACTCACCACACCTGTCCCTCCATCCCAGGACACATCCCCTGCACATCCTCACCCTGGGGGTGGGCAGGAGGAGCCAAAGAGGGGTTGAACAGTGGCAGCAGAGATGAGCCTTGTGTCAAACCAGGAGTGCAGGGTCATTCCTTCCCACCGTGGGTCTCTCCCTGCCCCAGCTCCAGCTCAGCTCCCACTGCTCCAGGACAGCCGGGAGAGCAGCGTGGGGAGAGCTGGGCTTTCTGAAATGTTTGGGGATTTGGTTTGGGTTTTGCAGTTTGTTTCTTTGGGTTTTTTTTTTTTAAAACGTGAATCAGAGGCTTTGTTCTTTGCCCTTTTCTAAATGAAACAAATGCCATCTGCACTGGAGGAGCTGCGGGGTGCCTTTGCTCTCCAGGCGTGCCTTTCCCTTCTGTGAGCTCAGCCTCATTAGCAGCTCTCAGCCTGCAGCTCTGGGCTTGACAGGGGCTGAGACTGGAGCTTTCCCACTGCTCCCCCACCTCGTGGCACTTTTTGGCCCTGGGGAGGAGTGTCTGGGCTGTCCTGTGGGGCTGGGTTTGGGGTGCTGGGGCTGCTCTGGGGGCTCAGCCCACTGCAGTGCCCAGCAGCACCCTGAGCAGAGGGCTGCAGTCAGCCCAGAGCAGGATGTGGGGTCACGCTCCAGTGGGCTGTCAGAGCAGGGCATCCTGAGCATGGTTGTTTTTTATGCTGGATGGGAGCATTTAAGGTAACATTTGATCATTATTTTTCAACTCCTCTGTAGCCATGGAGACCAGGAGCTTCCTAAAGCAAAGCAGGAGCTCTTGAGGTGCAGCTGGAACTCGCTCAGACAGTTCTGCCTCTTTTGGCCCCCTGTCAATTCCTTTTGCTTTTGGGAAACTGGAACAAAGAATCAGAGTGGCATATGCAGAATATTACACTTCAAATTAAAATTCAGTGGGATAAACGTGAATGGATCTTCATTTGAAAACAAAGGGTAACTCTCCAAAGCCCCTCTCCCACAGCCCCTGCTCTGAACATGGAGGGTATAAGCCAAGAAAATCAGCAGGTACAGCAGCTCCCTTCTGTTCTTTATAAAACAAAAGCAAGAGGACCTCTATCTAGAAATGACAGAAACTGAGGAGGTGGGAAAATATGATGGAAAATATCTCATTAGTCATATATATGTGAATCTGTGAACTGTTGGATAGGGATAAAAAAGCCTTTATCATCTGACTTCCCATGATTAATTGTCCCCCTGTGACAAGATTGCAGTGTGCCAGGTCCTGTTTGAAGGCAAGAGCTCTGAAGCATCAATGCAGTGAAGCCTGACTTTGTTTAGCATTTCTACATCTTGAGCTAATTATTTTCATAAATGTACTCATGGTCCTGCCTTAGTTTTGTTAGATGATAACAACTTTGTTGTCATCCTTGGCTCCCTGCACTCGTGTTCAGAGAGGAGAATTTATTTCCTCAGCGTTTGGTGTATTGAATTGCAGTGTGTTTAATATTGGGATATGGCACTGAGAAGAATGTTCAGGGTTTTATTTCTGTAATTCAGTGTAGGAGCTCCATTTCAAACCTGTCTGAGGCTGATGAGTTCCCTCACAAGCTGGGATCTCTGGAGTCAGGGATTTTAGTGCCCAGGGTTCATCCCTGAGGGAGCTGAGCTGCCCTGCCCCAGTTCCCAGCAGGAATTCTCACCTCCAGCAGGCCTGGCTTCCCTCCATGGAGGGAAGCAAACCAAAGAGGGAATGTCTCCTGTATGTGGAGCAAATAGTTCTGTGGAACAGCAGTAAAAGCCCATGGAGGATTCCTGCTCCTCCCCCTTAGCTTAGCTTGTCCAGCAACTGGGTCACTCCTCAGACTGGGAATGCCCAGCACCTTTCCCTGTACCACCAGGAAATAGGGAATTCTGTAGCAAAGTGTGTTTTACTGCATCGCAAAACCCCAAGAATGTGCAAGTCTGACTTTCGTACCAAGATTGTTCACAGCTCCTTGTGTGTGGCAGCAATCCTCCCAGTGGGGAGGGAGAAGGGATCGAGCCCTGTGTGCAAAGATATGCTGGGAAAATACATTTGTGGCCATGAAAATTCATTGATTTGTGGTGCAATGAGTTGTCACATGTCAGGAGATACAGATAACGAATATGGATGGATTTTAATAGGATTTTAAAGCTATCTGGAAATGATCCTGAGTCCCACTGTAGTGCTCTGAGATTTCAGCCCACACAATCATCATCTTGTTCAGAGAATTGTTATACATAAAGTTTGAATAGCTTTGGGGGAATTGTTTTATTTTCTCTGTATTATACAGAAGACTGAATTTAATGACAGGAGAGGAAATGTCAGAACTAAATAAATGACTAATTCCTTGCAGCAGTAGAGCTGGTGCCATAAAACATAAGTTAATAAATGACAACTGTTTAGACAGGCTTGAGCCACCCTTACTCTTCCAAGCACTTTAATGGCAGAGGGCAGAGTTTGTGAGGGCTTTTCCCTGAAGCCAAGGAGCCATGGCAGTACCTGGAATCACACTGGGATGCTGCATGGGGAGTGGGCTGGTTGGGCACCTCAGGTTGTGCAGCCACACAGACAGAGATGCTGCCGACTGTCTCTTCTGCCTGGGGAGATCTGCTTCACTTCAGGCTAAAAAACACCTTCTTTCCCCTAAAAAGCACTAGGGAGTGATGGGATCAGGTGTATCAATGTGCCCTTGGAGCAAAGCATTTCTCTGTTAACCAGAACAAAGTGAGTGGCTGAAGGGCACCACTCCTGCATGCTGCCCTTCTCCTGCAGAGCCTCTGCAGGGCTGCTCCTCCAGCTGCTCCTGCCTCTGCCTCTGTCCCCTCTCGGCTCCGCCTCCCTTCCTTCCCACAAACCTGTGCTCCACCCTTGGGGTGCCATCCATAACACATCCCCCTGCATCCGAGCCACAAACAGCAGCACCCCAGGGTTTAGATGCTTTCATTAATCTTTAAGATTAGATGATCAGCTTTGCAATGTATTGAGGAAAAATGGGGTCCTGTTTTTCTTCTTAAGAAAGCAATGTGCAAAGGAGATTTAATAAGGAAGGAAACGATCTGTGTCTTGTTTTCCTGGCACAGCTGCTGTTTATGAAATCAAGGCACACAACGCTGTGTGACATCTCAGAGGTAAAAGGGTGGAGTAAGGAGAGTTCAGAGGCAGTAGGAGTTTATACTGGGATGTGCTGATATTGGGTTGACTTGTTTGGTGCAAGACAGTCCCATAATTTAACATCTGTAATTAGTGTATGATCTAGGTTGTTATGGAGATATTTTTCCTAGAAAAGCCAATGTGCAGCTTGATTTCAATACTATTGTGGCCTATTAGAGACTCCTTGATATTTGTTAAAGTTGGTAGTGGGGAGTCACAGAGGCTCTTTGTAGTTCTGGTGTCTCCTTCAATGAACTTGGGATCATCTGTTAGCAGCAAATTAGCGAACAGCTGTAATTATGCTAAAAATATAATGTTGAGAGGATTAAGGCAGGCCAGGAAGTGGCTGAGCAGTGGGGTGGCACAAGGCAAAGTGAATCTGCCCAAAGCAGCAGCCACGAGCACAGCTCACAGGCAGCAATGACCCCGTGTGCCAGGGAAGGACAAGGCTGGAAATTCATGGATTTGCTAGGTTATTGAGGGCTGCCCTGGAGTTGCAGGGGAAAGAGCAGTCTGACATTCCACATGCTTTGGTTCAAGGGAGATGGCACTGAAAAGGCAGCAGTGTCCCTCGGGTTGCTGGCAGGGAGATCTTTGCTCCAGAGATGATCCTGCCCCAGTGTCCCTCCTGTGTCCTGGGTCACAGCCCAATGTCCTGCCAGGATCACCAAACCTTCAGCCTGTCAGGTTCACCTGTCAGGTGTTGCTCCATGTCCCTTCTTTGCCTTTCTGCTCGTTCCTCGCCTTTCTGCCTTTTCCCTGGAGGATCTGAGCTGGAGCCCTTCCTGTGCCTGGGCAGGAGGGGCTGGCTGCAGCTTTCCCCTCCTCCTGGATCCATGCACTCCCACCCTTGCTTTGTCCCAGGATTTGTCACAACAAACTGCACCTACAGATGTGGAAAAGTAGCAAAAGAACTAATCAAATGTGTTCCCAATATAAATTTATGAGCAAGGTAATGGAACGGGATCATTCTGACACAAGGGTTATTTTCTATTTGCCTTTTTAATTTGAAATATTCAGAACAGTTTGAGAGTTTTGACATGTAATAAAACTCTGACCTGTTTTCTGCCAAATTGCAATTGTACAGCCTTGGCTTAGCAATATATTGCCAGCTGGAACTGGGGCAAAGTAAATCCACATACATTATATAACTTGAATTGATTTATACAAGGAGAAAGGGATCTATCTTAAGCCTTTTAAATACAGGATAAGTGCAATACTGGGAATTCGTTAATATTATCTCATGCTAAATTTTAAAATGTGTTTCCAGGTGCAGCATTTAAAGATGAGGCTGTTGAAATGATGGGATCAGTGGCTTCCCTGTGGCTGGGAGCTGTCACTGTAGGGATGGGATTGAGTGTTGTGCTGTGGGTGGATATTGCTGTGGTGAGATAATGTTGTGAGGAGCTTGGTGGATATACCTGGATGGACAGGAAGAGCTCCTCCTCACAGCCAGAAAAGCAAGGAAATCAATGATTTGTCAGAGTGAATAGAAATAGTTGTGGTTTAAGGCCCCATACCATCTCCTTCTGTCAGTATTATCGACCAGCCTGGAGAGAACCATCCACAGCATTTTATTTTAATAGGGGAAAATTCATTTATTGACATTTTAAAGTATATTGACTACTTTGGGGAGGCTGGAGGATAATACTTTGAAATATCTCAGTTGTGCAGGGCTTTTTTATGTCTTCAGTCCAGTGTCAGAGCCCAGGGCAGAGCACAAAGAGATCAAAGCTGTGATCTTAGTGACTCCTATCTACATATATCTATATCTAATGTCTAATATATGCATAACTTCATGCTCTTGGAGTGACTGGGGGGGTGAGGTGCAGTGGGAAAAGAGTGAGCACTGCAGTGGGAAATGCAGCCCAGGGATTTTGCAGCAGTAAATATAGTACAGAAGGCAAATTAAAAATAAATCAGCCAAAAATAGAGTGTACATCACCAAAGCTGGAACTCAACACGCTGTCAGTCACCAGCAGCTGAGGCACAGGTGCTCTGACAGTGAGGGAAGGAGCAGCACTGCTCACCTGCTGCTCCCCAAGCGCAGCCCTGCCAGGGAGGCTGGGGATTGTTTCCACATGAGGGCACAGGGCTGCCTTGGGATGAGCTGGTGGCACAAACCCCCTCTGTCCAGCTGGCAGGGACACTTGTCAGGCACAGGGCAAGGGCCAGAGAATGGCCTTTTCAGACTGTTTCTCCCTGTTTTCAGTAGGTCTTTACTGCTGTCATTGCCGTGTGCCCTGGCACGTTGGAGGTTGTGATATGATTGGACTAAATCTGAGTGTTGCTGCTGCCCTTGCTCTTCCCCCAAGGAGAACAGGAAACAATTCCTTCCCAGTATCCCAGCTAACCCTGCCCATGGCAGTGGGAAGCCATTCCCCGTGTCCTGCACTCCAGCCTGATGTTCTTTCCCAAGTTCCTTGTGTCCTTCCCCAGGTCCTGCTGCTCTGGAGTTGTTGGAAGGTCAGGGATGGCATTTGGTGAGTTCATAGCTGCTGGAAGGAGTCACAGAAGGGATAACCCAAAGGTTCCTTTAGGCTGTGTGAAGGATGCTGTTTAAATTAAATTCTCTGGGATCAATTTCAACTCCCTGAGTTTCTTTCAGCAGTATAGGGAGCCATGGCACCAAATCCTGCACTGACCTGCAGAGCTGTCCCATGTCACCTGTGGGATGAGGGCACCTGGCACTGGCAGTGTCACAGCTGCAGGAACAGAGATCAGGGATGTGGTCAGTGCATTAGAGATCCTTGATTTGATAGCTGTACACCATTAAGAATTGTATGTTAATATATCAGTACAGAAAGACATGACACTGAATATTAATTGTCTCCATTTGAATGTCACTTAATACATCCAGAATTTAAGGTCAATGTAATTACCTTTTGCTACTAATTTAATTAGCATTCATTTAGAAGAAAGCATCCTTTGGCATTTGACAGCATTTAAACTTTATGTTGCTTGTTCAGAAGTAACTCCTGAGGGAAAGAAGTCACTTAGGGAATGTCTGAGAAATCCAAAACTATTTGCAAATTAAACTGTTGCTTCAATTTCCTTCCCATGTGTCTCCTCATACAAAAATAAGCCTTGGGATTTTAGAGTCCTCAGTTTGTATGAAGGAATGTATCAGATAATAATAACAGTAATATTCACTGAATATATTTGTATCAACTATCAGCAACATCAGTTTCTCTGGAGAGGAGAAGTAAGTAAGCCTTATGTATACTTTGTATTTTTTAATGTTACAAACTATTGCTGGTGGTCGATGATGTTTCTAACTGTTCATGCAACGTGCAATATTTTGACTTCAGTATTTTTGGTGATTTTTGTAACCTAGAAATCTCAGTGACAGTTCAGAGTACCTGCTGAACTAGCAGAGGTTGGTGCCCAGGTAAAAATCCATTAATAATTCTGACACACACTCAGAAAATATGAAATTCTTGCTATCTGCCAATAAGATGATCCAGCAGATATTATCACATCCCCAGGAGGGTGATTTTCCTCCATTTTTGCTTTAAATTCAAACTTCAAGAGAGCTTATCAAAGACTATTTTTAAATATTATACCCCTGTAAAAATCTTCAAAAGAATCTTTTTTTCCCCTAGCCTTCAGGCTTTTCTGCCTGTCCTTTTACTGGCAGAATGAGCTTAAGCCCTTACAGAAGATAGCATGCCCTTGATGAAGTTTGAAGATAGCTTATTTTGGATTAATTTAAATGAACCAAGAATAAACTGACTCTGAGGAAAGCCTTTTACTGAACTAATAATTTCTGAATTTTTCAGCAATTAACTTTAAAGTGGAGTAATTAAAATGGTGAATTCCTGGGTGCAGGAAAGGGCTTCCAAAAAGGACCATTGGCCTTTTATCTTTTGAATGGGGGTTTTATAAACCCATGTGCCTTCAAAAAATAACACCAATTTTGGGGAAATTTCATTTGTGACCTCCTTTGTCATTGGGGGTGCATTGCAAAACACACTGAATTTCGAGGAAAGACAACTTCACTCACTATTCTCCGCTCCCTAGAAACAAGAAAGGGAGGTTGAGAGGCAGAGTAACAGAAAGTGGAAGTGTTTTCCAGGGCAGGGCTGTTGCAGAAGGAGCTCCCTTCCCAGTGCTGATCTTCTCTTACGTGATGATTATTTGAAATTATTTCCTGATGGCTGTGAGGTGTCACTGAGGTGGCTGAGGGAGAAGGGAGAGCTGCCTCACTATTCTCCATCTGTAGGTTCTCTATCCCAAGAGAAGAGGTTTCCATCCAGAAATCCAAGATAAAATAATATTTATCCTGTGGAAACATTATGTAATACAATTCGTTCTTGGAATACCTAATTTTTACTTTTTTTTTTTATCATTCAGAAGCCTTTTTCCCAAGCCCTGAGACATTCTCTGGCCTGGCTGCCCAGCACTGCAGGCAGGGATTGCCACCTGCTGGCAGCCAGCCCTGTCCAGAGCTGCAGGGATTCCAGGAGAGATTGGCACTCCTCACGTCCTGCAGGAGCTCTGTGCCTTGCTGGCTCCCCAGCCATTCCACCTGAGCTGGGCAGTGACAAAGGTGTGCCACGAGTCCTGTGTGCCATGGCCAAAGAGCCTGGCATGGTGCCAGTGGGGTGGATGCCTGATGGTTTTTTGTCCTTTCTTTTTATACCCTTTTTATACATTTTCATACCCTTGCCCTCTCATTGTACCCTTCACAAACACTCCTTGTACCTTAGCCCCACGTTTATAACTTGTAGTCTGACATATAGCTTAATTTGGGGGTTTTGCAGGGTGGGAAGACCAAACATCCCTACTATCTCAGAACTAGAGGCTCCAACCTTGGACAGAGCCTCCTCTCTGGAGCATGTTTGTGTAAACCAGGCTGTAGTCTCATTTGGGGGAGGTAATTAGAATAGGGGGACAATTACCTAATTTGTTAAGTTTCTCATTGGGTGATTTTAGGTAGATATGCTAATTTGTGAGGTCCATAAAATTGTATACATGTTGTACAGAGGGTGTTTCCACATTTGCCAAGTTGAGCACCTGGGATCTTATTAAACCAAGGTAATACCGTTTTTTCTTGTACTGCTGTGTCTGCTTCATATTTTTACCAGCAGATAAGGCATCAGGTGCACAGCCTGAGCCAGGTGCAGTGTCCAGCATTGACCAGTGTGTGCCAGGACAGAGAACCAGTGATCACATCTGGGAGTCAGGAGCACTCCCTGGAGGTGTTAAAGCCTTGGACAGGGCTTGGACCTGCCTGGTCTGTGGAAGGTGTCCCTGCCCATGGCAGGGTGTGGGACAGGATGGGCTTTAAGGTCTCTTCCAACCCAAACCAAGAACTGGCTTCCAAAAGTTAAACTCAGTCAATTCTGGGAGCTTAGTTTGGGGTAAAATGCATTCTCAGTGAAGAGCCTACAGAAATGAGAAGGGCAGGGAGAATTAATGTCAAGCAAACAGCAAAGTCTGTGTTCCTGCCTGTGAATATTGCTCTCAGTTACTCAGGATCTGAACAGCAGCCCAAGTGCCTCTGCCTGTCACTTTGGAGCATCCTTGGCCAGTGCCAGAGGTACCTCAGGCTGAGGAAGGGGGTTCAGGTGCTTCATTCCCTGTAGCTGTTGTGGGATTGATGTGAACAGGGGCAACAGCAGCCCAGGGTGGGGAAACTCCTTTTCCAAAGCCCCAAACCAGTGAATACATCTTTCCTGAGGGATGTTTCAAGTACAGCAGGTTTAGTTTGTTTAAAATCCCCAACCCACACCTTCCTGTGTGCACAGAGATGCAGTGGCTCTGCTGACTGATGCAGCAGAACATCCTGGCTCCCTGCAAATAAGAATTTTCTCTGGCTGTCACAAGAGGGAACTGCAGCACCAGTTTGGAGCTGCTGTTCTTCACACGCCTTTTCTCTAAGCACTTGGTGGTTGCAGTCATGTCTTCCTCCTAGACCTGCCTGGGCTCTGCCCTGGGCTGAGGTGTTGCTCCTCACCTCTCAGCTGCCTGCAGCCCTGCAGGATCGCAGAGCCCTGGGAGCCAACGCTGGTAACTGGTGTGTGAGGCAGATGATCCCCAGCCCTGCCCTGTGCCAGCTCCAGAGGAATTTGCTGTCCCTCAGCTGCCAGGAATGGAGCTGTACAAAGGCAAAGCCCATCGTTATCGATGCTATTCTGGGGCACCAGAGGGACAGATCAGCAATGACATGGCTCATGTGGATATCCTACACCATGGTGCTGTTTCCCCATCGTGTTTGCAGTTGTTTTTTGCAGGTATCTCAGCTGAGTGATGCTTCTCTCTGCCAGGAGAAATGATGTGTAGACCCGAGCCTTAGGAAGCAGCATTGGAATTAATTATTTAGTATCTTAATACATGGATTTTTTTCAGGTCTTCAGTTGCACAGTTATCAAATAAATCAGCCTTTATTTTCATGATGTAAATGTGAGTAGACGTTATGTCTAGCAATTTGTAAGGGAGCTTTCAAATGCTAAGATTGGCGTGACTAATAAAATGCATTTCATTAGACAAATTTTCCACACATAAACCTATTTTGTCAATGCAATAATCTGATATTCTCACGTTAGTCTGAAAGTCACAAGAGAGTGTGGTAAAGTCATAAAATAATTCAAGGCATATAAACCTGGATTTTGATTTGCTAGTAAATCAGGGCTTTTTCTTAAAGGAAAAAGATCAAATGAAAGAAATGTGATTTAAAAATTAATACCAGTATTACAAAGCTATAAAGATTTAATGACTTGGAGCATTCCTTTAGTGAAGATGAGTTGGTCTGTCCTTGTAATCTCCTCTAAAGCTGCAGTTATTTATAGGGATCATATAGAATTTGTGAAACAAAGCGTTTCTTTGCCAGCCTCCTACATGTGGGTGCAGATTCCCAGAGCTTACAAGTACAGTAACAAAGACAGAAATGTGACATTCCAATATTTGATCTCTCTGTACTGCTGCAGTGATGAAGATTGGGGTCTGCTCTCAACATATTGGTTATTTTAACACTAGAAATGGCCAGCTTGCTCTGCCAAGTGGGGGCAGGTCAGGGAGGTTCTGACAGTTCCTGCCCAAACACCAGGCATTAAAAGGACTTTTCCCCTCAAAATCACTTCTCTTACAGAAAGCCTTGCTGCGCTGCTGCCTTACTCTGTTCCTCCTAATTTTGGCCCCAATTCCCTCAAAGCACTGTAGACATTTAAAGCGTGTGAAGCTTCAAGCAGGTAATGGGAATGAAGTCCAGGAGGCTTCCCCAAAGGTTGCCCTGAGACCAATCTGTTTGAGCACCTCAGTGAGCTGCAGGATGAAAAAGAAATCTCATTTCTGAGCCCAGCTGCCCATCCAAGTGGAACTCTGGATATTGAGTGTCTCAGTGTCGCAGCACAAACACAGAGGGAAAAACATTAAAAAATTATCATGTAACTGGAAACAAAAAAATGAGGGAATTGTTGTTCTTGTGTATTGTTCTCCAGCAGCAAAGCAGTAGATGCGTTTTGCCACGAGTCATTTTGAGTATTTTCGTAAGCCTTATGTCCTTGCTTTGTTTTTATATTTTGAAACTGGCCCTCTGCTTTTTTTTTTTTTTGTCTGTTGGACTGAGGTCCATTGTAGAATTGACGTCTGCAGTTCATTTCTCAGTTCCCAACAGAATTTGTGTTGTTTGAAATAATGTCTATATTGTTACTCCATTCTTTGCTGCAGTTACAGCCTTTCTCCTCTTCAGCTCCAGCTTTGGACGTGCAGGACAACACTCACTGGGGCAGCAGCTACCCAAGCTGGGGGAGCAGCGGGGACTCACTGTCCTTGCTGGTGGCAACTGGGCCTGGAAGGATCCCAATCCCTCAAGGTCAGATGGGCTTGTCAGGAATACATGGTTCCTGCTGGAAATTATTTCCATGAGATCAGATGGATATATATAATTAGCAGAACCGAACCAAATAGGATTCTTACAGGAACAGCTGTGCAGCCAATGAAGTTATTGCATCAGAGATTTTTTTTTCAAGAAATATTTTACACGGAGTCGTATTTCTTTTTACAACAAATTGGATCTTATCCCAAAAAGATTTACTCTATAGTGAAGCCAGACAAAGAAAGTAAAGCTCACAGTTTATTCTCGTGTCTCAAAATGCTGTGGTAGGCTGAACTGTGCATGGCATAAGAAAGTGTTTTATAGCCCTGAGTTTTATTTTAAGATTGCACCCAATTTGGAGAAGCAGTAATGAAATCACCTTCCCTAGGTGGTGCCTGGGAAGGGCTGTCCCTGCCTGCTGTGTTGTAGGTGTGATGTTGGGAATGTTCCTGCAGCCCCTGCTCTGCCCTGCAGAGAGATCCTGCAAAGCTGCTCTTCCTTGGGACTGAACCTCTCTTACAAGTCCCACGTAGCTGGTGCTGCTTTGGCAGAGAGCTGATAATTGCAGGAATACCTGTACAGGAATCCTGAGCAGGGCTTGGCTGGGCTTTCCACAGGAGAGGGATGAGAGAAGATGTGGAGTCTGAGGACACACAGATCCCTGTCGTGCTGCAAATACAGGGCTGGTCATGAATATTATCTGAACTTACCATGGGGAGCTTCATGGCTATAAAGAGACCATAAAGCAGTTTTCACCCTTGTTTCCCTCCCTTTTCAATAAACTGACCCCTCTTTAGTCAGATTTCTCCAAAACAGAGGTGCAGTTGGAGGAAGAGGCAGAGGTATCCCTGAGCCCCTGAATCACTGCCTTTTTAGACAATTGAATGCTTACAGCCAACCCCTGGCACCAGTGAGCCCAGCAGCTGCAGCACATTCCAAATATTGCTCTATTTAAAGCATCCCAAGGCTCCCAGAGCAACTGCAGAGGCAAACCTTAACCTGCCATTAAACTAACAGAGAGGGAATGGCAGAACCAGGTAAGAGGCACAATTAAATGTGAATGTAACAATATACTGGAATTAATAGGTCTGAGCATTGCAGTGTGAATATACTCAGCTACTTGTATTCTTGTCTGATACACTCTAGGTATTTTACTTTTCAGTAAGAAAGTGTAATCACTTTAAAAGCTAATTCTATTAACGGCAGTGAGTTTAAAGCAGCTTGGGTTCCTCCTGTATTTTTGAATCCTACCAGTTTTGCTTTTTTATTTTTTGCAGCTGTCTCTCCAAGTTAGATAACACAATAGAACAGAATGTGTAAAATGAGTTTTGTTTGACAGCATTTTCATTTTACTGTGTGTAGCTGAGCTCCAAGTGTAGTGCCAAGTGAACACAGAATAATTTAAATTTTAACCCCACAAAGCTCAAGTAGAAGAGCAAAATAAAATTTTAATAATAGCCTTTCCATTGTAAGCACACTTCAGTGTCTCCAAGGAGAAATGGCAGTTTATAAAAATGCATTTTTTATCTATTGTCATTTTTTATTTATTTCACTTAAACTTACAGCTGTGTGGTGTGTGCTGTGTGCACAGTTACTCACGTACCACTTGTCCTTGCAAAGGGAACTTTTTAATACATCTTCACAGCTATGGTCAAAGTTTTAAAACTTCTGTCCTGGGTGTTTTGCACCATTTACTCTGGTATCTAAGGAGAGGGGTTTTCTGCTAAGGTACAACGGGATACAGAATGCTGTTTCTTTATTTGAGTTTTCATTGATAGCCCCAGCAATTACCTGCTGCAGGTTTAAACTGGAGCTCCCATAACAACCCCCCCAGTCAGTAGCCTCAGCAGCACTCGGCAGAGCTCTGAGAAACTCCTCTGTGCACCCCAGAGGATCCACTGGGTTTGTGATTAGACCTTTAGAGAAATGCAAGTGCAGGGAAATGATCCCCAGCAGCTCCACCTTACAGTGTCAAAGCAATAACAGTCTCTCAATGACACAGGTGAGGGACTGCCATGGGGCAAAAGGACACCCAGTTTCAGGGCAGGATTTTTTTGCTGTGTGGCTGTTCATGTGTTTAATATTTTCATGATGGCACATGCAGATTTTCTCTCTGTTTGCTCTCTCTCCCTCTGGCAGACACACTGTGCAGTGTCATGGTGAGACAGGTTTGCTGTGCAGAGCTTTACAAGAACAATGTGGCAATCCTTAAATTATTAAGCATCCCTCCGAGTCTGCCTACTTGATCTAAACTGTGCGAGGTGTTGTGAATAGTTTTACATAATTTATTAATCCCTTCAAAAACCTGTAATTCTATTAACTGTGGAAAGATGTGCTATAAGAGGTTGTAAAATATTGGTAAATAATAGGAGCTCAAAGGTTGTTATTTATTCTGCTTTCTGGCAAGAGTGTGCTGTTTGCAGGAAACTGACAGAAGGGTCTTTAAAATTCTGATGCTGTATGGAAATGTATTTATGTAAAGCCAGTGCTGCTCTGTGGAGAACCACAGCCTGCACTGGGCTCTGCTGAGCCTGTGGTGCCTCAGGGCACCTGGGACGTCCACATGACAAACTCATGGTATTTTCCAGCAGGAAAGGAGGGAACACCTCTGCAGTGGGTGATTACCTCAGCCTGAGCTACCCCATAATACCATGATGGCAGGATGGGAGAGGCTATGGTGGGCAGAGAAATGAGCTGTGAATCCCTCACTGCAGCACTGCCAGCATCTCTTGGGGCGTGGGAGAGCATCCAGCCTCCCCTCACTGCTGCCCCAGGCACACAGATCTGGACTGACTGCAGTGTTCAATTATCACTGCATTTTTGGTTTCCTGCTGGCAGCCCAGTGAGGCTCCTGGCAGGTGCTGCAGGTGCCAGGGCTCAGATCCTGGCTCTGCTGTTGGATGTTCCCTGTGGAGCCCAGGGCCAGCCTGTGCTCATCTCCCTGTCCCCACTGCTTTGGGAAGTGCCCAGCCTTGCCCCGGGCTGGTGGCAGAGTCCAGAGCATGGGAACCTCACTGGGCTCTGCTCTGGATTCTCCCTGCAAGGCCGCAGGACACGGTGACTCCGTGCTGGAAACAGCCATCACCAACAGTGTGGCCCGAGCTCCCGGCTGTCCCTTTGCTCTGTGACAATCCTGGGTTGTGGCATGAATCTAGCAGGTTCCCTGTCGATGTAACGTGACCTTTCTCTGTCCCAGCCCAGGCCCCGCTGTCCCGTCTGGTTGTGCCCCTGCTGCTGGCGCTCGGCTGGATTGTGGGCTGTGCCCTCATGGTGTACATCGTGTTCTCCTGATGGCAGCAGGGGATGGCAGTGTCACAGCAGCCCTGCGGTGAGTGAGGGCAGTGTCAGTGTCACACAGCAGCCCTGCTTGCCTTGCTTGGCACTGCCACCCTTTTAAATGGAATTTTCTGTGTCTTACAGGTCAGAACACCTTACAAGGATGTTGATTAAGAAGAACCTGGAAGTTCAGTTGAGATTTCTAATGACTCAAATAAGTATAAAATGAGTTATTTTTAGTATGAACACTGTAAGTGTTGTGTGCACTTCTTATCCACAGCATTAGGAAGAATCACCAAACCAATTTCCCTGTTTTCAGATGGTTTGCAATTGAGGGAGTGGTTTTTGGAATCTCATGGTATGTCAGATACCTGCCTGCTTGCTGAACAGCAAATTTAAACTACCTGCAACCAGCTAAGGAACTTCAAGCTTGCTAGAAACAGGCAAGAGTTAATTTCTCATGGGGCCTGGAGAAGTATTTTTAGCCTTATTATGGGGAAAATCTCTTGGAATCTATTGTTATGAAACAGAAACATGTATGTCCTTAGAAAAGAAAACCTCAGGCTTATTCAGGGCTGGGAGGGCTGTACAGCTGAGTGTGTCTGCAATCGTGGCTCAGGCTCACTGGGGGCCCTGAGTGTCTTGAACTGGGGCTTTGCATTTTTAAATTATAATTAGAGATAATTATATTCCCCCAGTCAATAATAAACCTTGTGAACTTCCAGTGACTTTGCCATTTAAATCACAACTGAGCATCAGATCACTGCATTTTCACAGACAGCTTTGGGCTTTTGAGCATGAAGATTTCTATACTGAAGAACTGCAATTCTTAGAAGATGAAATCATTAATAATTCAATCCCCAGTTAAAGCAGAGAATTGATTGTGAGAGGCATGTCTGGAAGATCCCAACAAGATATATGTTTAAGGGAAAGTTAAAAAAGACTTAATGATCCCTGATGGGGCTAAATAGAGGAAGAAACTATTTTTTTAACTCCTGCTAAGACAATTTGTATAATTTTGAGAATGTGAGGAAGGCACATCAGTCAGACATGCTGTCTCCATCTGTGGGCACTGTCTATTGAGCTTTAGGAATGGAAACACAAATAGATTTGACCATAGTGCAGCCATGAGCATTCCTGGGCCACTCCAGCAGTCAGCAGGAGCACTGAAGTGTGACATTCCATCTGGGAATTGTCTTAACACCAGGTTTCTTCACCTGTGGATGACCTGAGGGCAGAGGGGGGATCCAGTTTCATCAGGTGTCCTGAAAGAGGGGCTAAAGCCTGGAGATTCCTGATCCCTGCACAGCTGCTGTGTCCAGTGAGCTCCTGAGCAGCACCTCAGGGAGTCCCTGCAGGTGGGAACATCTCCGTCCCTCCCTCCCAGACGCCTCAGGTCTCACCTTCAGGACCAATTCCTGTGCCTAAGGCTGAGCCCACCCAGCCTGATCAGCTCTGACTGACACAGGGCCAGCAGTGATTCCAAAGTGACCATGGCTGTGTTTTCACATCTCACTTCATTTACCACGCACAGAGGGCTATAGTTCTGAAAGATCCCACTGGCCCAAGCAGCTCTTTGGGTGTCCTGCAAAGCTGGAAATCAAATGTTTCCAATTAAAATGTTACAGAGCTAAAACATAAACACTACAATCTGGTAGTGATTTTACCTGATTTTTGAGATCTGATTTGGCAGAACAAACCAAAATAAGTTTCTAGGCTGGCTTCAGTATTGTCAAGCTGACTTGCTGTATACAAAGGAAAAGTTCCTGCCAGTTTTGTGGGGTAATAAAGACAGGATTATTCCAAGAAAATACACATCCCCCACACTGTTGGAAGATTACTGAGCACTCTGCAGAGTGACCTTCTATAACTACCTTTGGACAGCCCATTAATCTACTCATGGTGCAGCTGTACAGTGTGAAGCTCGGCTTATGTTCAGTTTTTGTCACCATGTTGTTACAGTGTGATGCCATTGAGGAGTAACGAGCTGTCCCTAATGAGCTCTATCCCATCCCTGGATCTCCATGAGCAAGCAGGGCTGCACCTCTTTAGGGTGGGCACCTTTTCCAAGCCTGTTTCTATCCTTCCAGTAAGATTATGTTTTCTGTGATCTATGATGATCTTCACTGTTCAATTTATTATTCCTCCCTTCATTTACATGGACACCCTGGATTTCCTGTTGCTCCAGAGCTGTGGACCATGTTTGCCCCACAGCCTCTGCCTGGCTGTCCTTGTTTGCCCTGAACAGCTCTTGGAGTAAATCAAGAAGGGGCAAATCTGCCCACCTGTCCTGGGACGCTGCATGTGGCATCCTGGAAACTGCTCCAGGCTCATGTTTATATTAATTTAATGCTTGTAATCCAATTTAAGCATGGCTGTGTTCCTCTCTGTGGTGTAGAGCGGAGCTGTGGGGTAACACCTGCCTGTGAGCCACTTTGGTGTGGGACAGGGATGACACCTGCCTGGGAGCCAGTTTGGTGTGGGACAGGGATGACACCTGCCTGTGAGCGTTTATCATGGCACATTCCCAGTCCCACGCCAATGCCAGCAGCTCCAGGGCGCTGTCCCTCCCGTGTCCCTCCTGCGCCAGCCCAGGCAGGTTCCCAGCCGTCCAGGTGAACGTGCTGCTGGCTCTCAGCGCTCACGGCCGGGCTCAGTGCTGTCCCCATTATTGTCGCACACAGACCCCGGCGCTGTCCCCATTACTGTCACACAGACCCCGGCGCTGTCCCCGTTACTGTCACACAGACCCCAGCGCTGTCCCCGTTGCTGTCACACAGACCCCGGCGCTGTCCCCATTACTGTCACACAGACCCCAGCGCTGTCCCCGTTACTGTCACACAGACCCCGGCGCTGTCCCCGTTACTGTCACACAGACCCCGGCGCTGTCCCCGTTACTGTCACACAGACCCCGGCGCTGTCCCCTACTGTACAAGAAGTGTCCCTTACTGTCACACAGATCAGCGCTGTCCCCATTACTGTCACACAGATCCCGGCGCTGTCCCCGTTACTGTCACACAGATCCCGGCTGGCTCGTGCAGCTCCCGCTGCTCTGCTCTGCGCGGGAAGAGCGCGGCTCGCGGTGTCCGCTGGGGGGCGCTGTGGCAGCTGCCCTCACCCGCCTGAGGCGCCATGCCGCTCAGCCCCGGGCAGCCCGGCTGAGCCCGCGGAGCGCCTGGAGCCTCACCGCCTGCAGCCTCACCGCCCGGAGCCGCGGCACGGCTCAGGTAGGAGCCCCGGCCGCTGTGAGCAGCGGTGTGCCCCGGCCCTGCCCCGGGATCCATCAGCTCAGGGCAGCGGTGGAACGGCGCGGTTCGCAGCCAGGTGCGGCGTTCCCTCCCTCACCTGCGCAGGGCCCGCCCGCCTGCTCTCCAGCCCCGTTCCAGCTTCTTTCCGAGAGCTGCAGGCTTTTCTCTGTCCCTGTTCTGTGCAAAGCTGTGGGGAATGTTGGTTCCTGTGGGAAATGTTGGTTTCTGTGTGAAAACAGAGGAGCTCTGGGTTTCCCCTCTCTGTGAGAGGCTCGCTGCTGTGCAAAGCCAGCCCTGGAGCTGTGTGAGGGATTTGTTTGCTGTGGGCTGTGATTGCTGAGCTGCGGGCATGAGGGGCAAGTGCAGATATTTATTTGTGGAGAATTTTTGTTCTGTACTTTTATAATTCCTGTGAAGAACACACGCTGCATTTGGCTCGTAATTTCAGTTTATTATCAAAATGTTTTGATCAGATGGCAAACTCAGAAAGCTAAAAGGACATAGGTTTTTAAATAGACCTATTGTAGCAGTCATCTGAGGTATCTGGTAATTGGTTTGGAAATTTCTTTGCTTTGATAAACAAAGCAGTAAGTTCCTTTGCAATCTGCATGAGGATGTTAAATACATGTCATTGCAGATTTAAAGCCTTTTACCCTCATAAAACATATAACCATGTACAGTTAGGTGCAGGATCAGAGCCTAAGCACTGACAGTCAGCCTGAACACTCCAGTGCTGGTTGCCTCCATTGAAGAACTCAGTTTTGTAGGCTTTACATCTTATTGCCCGATACCATGCTCTACTCCAATTTCCCAGTTCTATGCAGCCACTGATAAAATATGTTACAATACTTCAAGTCAAAAGTGTAGCTCTAGATTTAAATATAAAAACTATGATTTATACATTACTAGAAAATTTTAAAAAGAGCAACTTTAGAGAAAGCAAGAAAAAGCTTAGAAAATGGTGAAAGGGTCTTTGATCACAATCTTACAGATTACAGATTAAAAAATTAATAAATTACCTACACTTTCAGTTGGGCTGGAAAGCTGTAAATAAACTGTTGTAAATAGGGATTTTAGGTAATACACGCTGGAGTAATTAGTGAGAAGTTACTTAAGTACAGCAGGTCTTTGGACGCCTCTTGTATAAATGGTTTCAAGTAAAAATGAAAACATTTGGTAGAACAGATTTCCCATAGGAGCAGAGGGTACAAAGTCTGACACTGGGATATAAACTGTTGTCTGTCACGTTATGATGGCTAAAATGTGTGTTGCTGAGTATTTCCTTCCTCCCCCGATCAGAAATCTGCACTCACTGACTGGGTGGAGATCTTTGCCATTTTAAAATGAATCCAGAAAGCCCCTGGCTGTGGGGGAGCAGGGTTAAATCTACAGGTGAAGTGTTGCTGTACACTGCCAGGTGAGTTAAGGTCCTGCAGGGCTCCATGGGGGAGAAGCAGCCCAGCAGCCACAGCAGCTCAGCGCTGCCTCAGTCCTTCTTCAGTGCTTTGATGGGTGATGATTTGGGGTTTGCACATTAACAAGAATTACAGTCATGTCTCTAGCATATTCCCCCTCAGTTTTCTTCCCCCTCCATCTCAAAATCAATTGGAAAGGTCTGTTTTCCTGGAAAGCCTCTCGAGATGTGAGGTTTGCAGTCCATCACCAAACGCGGCACTTCTTAGCAGGATCCATGTTGTCTGCTGTGGTGCATGAAAAGGCTTCTGAAAACTCTGGGGAGTTCTGCAGTGATCCCAGGACCCTTTAAAGCAAAATAACATGCTGTCATTGCTGCTTGCCTTGGTTTGAAACAAACAACATGACCCATATTTTGTAACTTGTTTTTTTGTGTCACCTCACAGTAGTGTGAGGAACGCCCTGTTGCTTCATTTCACCTCGAGGGCTGGCTGTGCTTTCTTTTTCAGTTTGTATGGCCAAGTATGCTATTGCAACCCCAAAAATACAGGACCTGTCCCTTCCTCATGGCTGGCTCTCACAAACCAGTTCTTTCACCTAGAACAGATTTCTTGCTTGTCAGTAGTTTTCACAGAGGATTTTCTCAGCTATGTTTTGCTGACAATTTTCTTGGTGAAGGGAAAACAAGACCTTGAGGTCAAAGACTGTGGTGGTAACTTGTCAGTGAATGTTCATTTACATTTTTACATCGACCAAGTTTTAACTCAGATCATGCTTCTCCTCTGGGCGTTCTGCACAGATTTTCCAGTGAATGAGTTTCCTTGGCAAAAAGACTCATACGAACAATGGCTTTCAACCGAACATGAGAAGTGAGTATGAGGCCATTCCAGCTAAGGCTGATTTTATAGGTGTAATTGTGAACATGTGTGAATAGATCTGTTAAGAGTCACTTGTTCCCTCAGGAATGGCAATACAGCAGCACATACCTACCCAGGGAAGCAGCCTCCAGTGTCAAACACAGATACTGGTGGACCTTGATTGTGGCTCAGGAGCTCTTTACAAACTGTTTCTTTGAGTAACTAATGATTTTTCTGAGAATAATGTTCACCATTAGAACCAGGATGTGCCCACAGAAGCCAAGGTGAAGTTAGCAGTGACACCTGCAACACTTTAACTGTTCTACAAGGCCAGAAGTGGAATAGGAGATGGCACAGAAAAAGGGTTATCAAAAAAGTCATGCATTTTGGTGATCTAGCTGTGCTTCACTGCTCCAAAGAACTAGAACTGCTAAAATGGGATGCTATGCAATTAAAAGTTTTTACAAAGAATTGCCTGTCCTACTTGTAAGGAAAAATAGCCTGCAGTCAGTGTAGCAGGTGTTGAAAAGGCCCATCCCAGTCCCCAAATAATAACTGGAAAAGGCACATTGGGAGCCTTTGTGACACTTCTACAGTATGTTATGAGGCATTAATTTTGTGGGTATGTCTCATGAAATGCTTTATGCTTTAGAGCTCTTGGGGGGTCTCATCCTGGAAATGACTTCCCATTCTAAGAATGTTGTCTGGTTTCTCATGAACACTTGTATCATTGCATATAAAGTTTACAGCCTGTCCTACCGAGGTACAGACAGCACAACACGATCTAAGATACCCAGGGTACACACAAACACAGTTTGTCACAGAGGTGCTGAATGAGTGAACTTCAAAGGCCTTGCGCCTCATCCAAATCAGATGTGCTGAGGTTCTGAAGAGCCTCTGGAGCCTCATTAGCACTGAGACCAGACAGGAATGACTGTAGGATCTGGTGCACAAACTGCCTCTGGGAGAGATCTCAGATAGCACAACCCACCCGCAGTGAAACCAGGCAAGGAGCTGTGAGGGAACAGTTGCTGCTTTCACTAAATATTTGAGTGTGTGGGATAAACAAGATTTGGTGAAAAGCCTCTGAAAGAAAGATACTGGAATTAATGTAGTGGATTGTATCAGTAGAGAACTTGGCTATTGTGGACAAGGACCCTGGAGATGACTCAGCCTTCCAGAGCTAGCCAGATGCTGTGATAACTGCACTACACTGATCTCGTGGCATTGGACCAAACAGGTTTATTAGAGCACATTGTTACACTGCTGATGAATAGGCTGCTCTGACTTCAGATGGAAAGAAAACATCCTAGTCTGGCCCAAAGGCTTCCACCCTGGGCAGCCACATTTCCTGCACGGCTCTACTGAACTGAGCCCAGCTGATCTTGGGAAGGCTGGCTGAGCACACCAGACACAAAATACATGTCTGCTATTGTACCACAGTCCATGGGTTTGTTAAGTGTGGGGGGCATTGATCTCCCACTGATTTTACTGTGACTTCAGTGGAGGACGAAAGTCCATCTGTGCTGTTGTTTTATAAGAACCCTTATAAATAGTCAGGAGCTATTGCAGGAGCCAGGGGCCTTGTGGCAGAGCCCTGGATTCCAGGCACACTCACTGGGACCCTGCTGTAACAGTCAGGCAGTGACAGCCAGCTGATGGTGTGTGTGTCCTGTGATATAGACTGTTCAAAGCTGCTCCATGGTGTGGACAGAGTGAAGTTGGATCTTCTCAAGGATGAGACAACTCTCCCACATCCTTACTTTGCCTGTGGAGCTTCCTGGGAAGGGCTTTGCCTGTTTGTGCAGCACAGGGCTGTGCCGGGCTGGAAGGGAGAGGGAGACTGTGTCTATCTCCTCTTAACCAGCCCCGGTGTGCTCTGCCTGTAGATGTGTGTATGTTAAACCTCCCCTGGCAAGGGCAGCCCAGCTCCTGGGCAGGATCCTTTCAGTTCCACCACATACAGCCGTGTTACACCTCAGGGTTGCACTGAGGATTGTTGTCTGTGCTGACCTGAATTTGCCTGGGCTGTGCACGTCTGTCTTGATGGAGTTCACTGCATATTCTGGTCTGTATGTTCCACACCAGACCTGCACAGGTAACAAAGAAAAGCATCATTAGCCCTAAGATTGTACAGGAAGAGACCTGCTGTCTTTTAACTATGAAACACCTAATGTTCATGAGAATATATTCCACATTAGACCATAGAGAAAAAAGGGTGTATTTTGTTAAAAAAGTATGTCATTGTCCTCAGACAAAGGCACTTGGGCACAAGAAACTTCCTACCAGGCTTATGAGTGGCTGAATTTATTTCTTTAGGGAAGATAAAAATCACCTAACACTGCTTTGCAGCGAACACTGCTCAGCTCTGCAGCTCTGCCAGCTCCTAGTTAACCCATAGGAGTCAGCCTGTTCTGACTTGCTGTTAAACTGTAATGTCAGGTGGTTTTCAAAGCCTTCAGGCAAGAAGTAAAGGATACCTGTGCAAAGTTCAGAAAAAACAGCTGTTTGTGGTTCATGTCAAGACCAGGAAGAAGCTTTTCTTTTCCATGTTTTCTCACAAAGTTTTCATAAGCCTGTAGAATGAAGTGAGTAGAAATGTTAAAACTTCCAGCCCAGACAAACAAAACAAAATTATGACAAAGAGGAACATGGATCCTTTGACATAATTAATCGTTGCCTCCCTTGGCCATCCATCCCACATGTACCACCTTTGAGCAGAAGACTACAGGGCCAGTTCTTAGTACTGTGATATCAATTATCTAATGCTGCATTATGAAAAGGAGATTTTTTCCACTGTGGGTTTTTTGGGTTTTGGTTTTTTTAAAGTGACTTGCAGAAGGCTTTAAAACCTTGCTATAGAAAGAACAGCTGCTTTCATATTTCTTATGGAGACGTGTCAAATGATGCGTTGTTAGTGGATCATTACTGACGAA
This sequence comes from Entomyzon cyanotis, assembly GCA_024500445.1. Lineage (NCBI taxonomy): Eukaryota > Metazoa > Chordata > Aves > Passeriformes > Meliphagidae > Entomyzon > Entomyzon cyanotis. Next base: position 6,949,513 of record JAKEPQ010000781.1, read on the forward strand.
AGATGCTGCAAAAATGTTCTGCCTGAAGTCAGGGCCAAAGTACCGCCCGAGTAAAGCCAATCATCTGCCCAAGCACAGCTGAGGAGTGAACAGACAGCACGTCCATGGAAAAGGCTCTGGAAGTTTCAGTGGATAACAGCTGAACAAGAGCCAACAGTACCACAGCACTTCAAAAAAGGCAAGTGTCATACTGGGATGTGTAAACAGGAGTGGCTTATATGAAATACATGAAGTAATCTTTCTACTCCACTTGGCACTGGTCAGGCCTCAGCTGGAGTGCTCTGTCCAGTTTTGGGCACTGCCCTTCAAGAAAGATGTGGACCAACTGGACAGAGTCCAGAAGAAAGCAGCAAAAATGAGCAGAGGTCTAGCAAACATGACCTATGAGGAAAGATCGAAAGAATTGGGTTTGTTTAGTCTAAAGGAGAGAAGTCTGGGCCTTGAAGCATGTAAGTCTTCAAATATGTGAAAGGTCACAGGAGAGAAAGGAGCGGATTGTTGTGTTTGCACTGTTGGAAGTATGGCCATGATGGCACTGGGCAGTGCCACAAGGAGGGACTGGGAATGCTCCTGCAGGAAGTTGGAAGGATACAGAAAGGGTTGATTCTACCTGCTTGGAGAAGGGGGTGGAATAGTAACCTCTCAAGATTCCTTTTGGACCTTTTTTACTATTTATATGATGTCATAATAATTTTTAATACTTCTGACCTAATTTTTCTGGCTACTCCCATTCCTGTCAGAAGGAGTATCCCCTTTCATGGCTTTGTACTTTGCACAAATGTTCCAGTAACTGAAGCTCAGACTAATCTAATAAGCCTGATGCCTCTTTTAGGCTTCCAAATCATTCTTTAAACTCTCATTAGTAATTGTATTTGCTCTCAAACGCGTCCATTTGCAGTGAGGAAAGTGTTGCTGAGAGCTTTCCTTGCAGAAGCTGCAATGGTAACTTGCAGAAGTGTGAGTCGGCCCATGCATCCCAGAGGTTGAGCAGTGACAGCACTCAGTTGGACTGGTAGCTTTTCGGGCTTTTTTTTTTTTTTTTTTTAATTTTAGCAGGTTCACTGCTTGGTAAGGCTGTAGCTTTAGCTTCACATGTTTATAACTCTTGTACTCTAGCCTTGTTCAGAATTCTTTGGAAAAGACGAAACATCCCCACAATCTCAAGAACATCAGCACTTCAGTTAGGTCATGGGCCAATTGTGAGCCAGTGAATGTTTCCATTCTACACATTCGTTAATCACAAAGGGGAAAAAAAAGTCAGTTGAAAAAGAGTTCCCTAGGACCAGGTAATATGTAGCCTGACATGATTAACAGGATGAGAGAAATAGCTCAGCTGGCCAGTAGCTTTAATCCATGCCTGGACGGCACAGTAGGTCTGCTACCATCCCTACCACTGAAATCATGTTTCTTCTTCCAAGACTCTGAAACTGATTTTCTTAATCTCTGACAGTTTCAGCTAAAATAGAAAAATGGATACTTCTTACCTTGTATGCTTGTCTCACACCCCCATTATCAGCAATATTTTCTCCTAGTGTGTTGATTCCACTCAGCTGTGAAATAGAAAGGAAGAGTATTGGTTTCTGAAAAATGAGCTCATCCAGGACCTGTAACGCTAAACTTCGTGCATTTTGCACTTTATAAAGCCAAGGATTACTTTAAGATCTGAAGATTAAGCAGAAGATTATGTTAACACCTCAGAAAAGTCTTTGTGCCTCTTGTCTCAAAATCCGTATTTTGAGATACTATTGTTTTCTCTAATCCTCTTCCTTCCCCTCCAGGCAACTTTCTCAGCTCTCTATCTCTTTCACCCAGATTTTCTGCTATTTAGTCATTGCTCATTTATTTTTCCTCTTTTCTCCTTGTCTTTAATCCTCAGTTTCTTACCACAGTTCCAGTTAGAGGAATTGGGCAGAATTTGTACAGTCTGCAGAACAAGTTAAAATTCAAACTCCAAATTGCTGAAATGAACTGTTAACAGTCATCAGCAAACCTGCTACAAGGTGTTTTTCTGCACGTTAGGCAAGTTCAGTAGCTTTTTGGCAGCCAGATACATAGACAGTCTCTATTTAGCAGGTATTCTAAAGTCAGACAAATATCACCAAAGATGATGAAGCTTTGGTAATGGGAAATCCCTAATTTTATTTTTAAGAAAACATGTTCTTAACCTTTAGCCCAACATACTGATTTATGATAGTCAAAGCTGCAAAATCTAGAAATGTCCTTTGACTGAACTTAATGTATGAAAAAAAGGGCAGAAAGATATGTTGAAATTTTCTTCTCTGTTTTTACTGGCCTCTCTCTGAGTCCCAACACTTCAACACATGGTTTGGGAAAACCTCAGGGCTGGGAGTTTTATCTTTTCCCTATTCTGTGTGATAATACTGTCAGGCTGTAAAAAACCAGCCAGTAGAATTGAGAGAAATAACATTTTGTGCCTTCCATGTAGCACCGCAAGCAGTGCTGTCTCATGCAACCAGCACAGGGAGTTACACAAGCAGGACATACGTTCTGTCCACCTGCCAGGTCCCACGAGAAGTTCCCATACTGGTACACGATGCACTGGGACAGCTCCTTGAAATTCTGTGCTGATTTTTCAGTCCACCAGTCCACAAGGTCTCCATTCTCATTAAAATTCCTGCCTGTAACAGTATGTTAAACAGAATTACTTATACAGGAAGAGAGGGTTTGATGCAGTGAGGAGGGGAGCGAGTAAAAGTCTTTGGATTGCACTTTTGGGATAGAAACACTGTCATGTCTCAGAAATCCAGATTTGATCTTACATACAGAAATTCATCTTTCTTTTATGTGCTCCCTGAAAGGATTAACACTAAAGAATGTAAAACACCCTGTGCATTGAGTGTTTTGTTGCCAGAAGCTCAGTGCCTCACCGTTGTCGTCAAAGCCGTGTGTGATCTCGTGCCCGATGACCATTCCTATGCCGCCGTAATTCAGAGATTTGGGCTGGGAGGCACTGAAGAAAGGGGGCTGCAAAATGCCTGCAGGGAAGACTGAAAAAAAAAGGCAACACCACAGTTAAGGCCCTGCTTCGTTATCCTGCATGTGCAGTGGAGCTAGACAACCTTTATGGGCTTTAACCAAAATCACGCTGTTCCCTCTGATCTCCTGCCAGCAATAAGTGACTGACACATGGGAATGCTGTAGGACAGGAGGAACAGAGCAGCAGGACCACCCCCCTCTTCTGACACTTCCAAAATCATGACCAGCTTTTGCTTTGCTACTATTTTGCTTTGCAAAAAAAAGCAGTTTGTTCCAATTTACATCAGTTAGCATTTGCAGACTTCTGTCTCATCTCAGTAAACCTCACAACATTGTGAGAAGTGGGAGGGTGTCCCCCTAGAAGAATAAATTATTTGATCATTCCATCACAAATCAATCTCAGAGACAGGAATTTATTCTTCTCCATAAAATACAAGTTACTCCCACTAGAATCAATAAAAATAGGCCAAGCTGGCAATAAAAGAACTGGAACAAGGCAGTTCTTTTTACCCACTTCTGCACTCATTTTTCTAGGCTTCTAAGAAACAAATCAATTAAAAAGAAACCATGTTGCAATTCTGATATTTCTATAAATTAAGAGTAATAAAATACTATAAAATATTCAGTTCCACTTAGTATCTAGTGCAGGCCTTTTTCTGTCCCCCTGCTCACTGCAACAATGTAAAGTGTTAATTCTCCCTGAGACGGAGGTGGATGTAACTCTACAGAGCATGAACAGACAGGAAGAACTGGGTGACAATTTCCACAGAGCAAAAGGAAGAAGATTGATACTTCTTGCATTTCGGTGTAAATCCAGTTCAGTTCTAGGGGTTCCTTTCAGGAGGAGAAAAAACTGAGAAAATCAGAAAATAATAAACAGGTTAGAAATAACCCAGTTCTGCTGTCTATGTAAGCTGCTGCCACAGCAGTCCCAGTACAGTGCTGGTTTGCTCTGGACTTGAATATCCCAATGTTTTATGCTGTTAACAGAAAGCACTGATAGTAACAACAGTGTAAGTGCCACAGTGTGTGAAGGGCTCCTGGTAGAGGAGTGATCTCTGGAAGCTGAGGGCTTCCTGATGGTCCGAGCTGCTGATGGAGCAGTGCAGGTTGGGTCATACTCAAATGTAGTAACAGAGCTCTAAGCTCTCTAAACATCATGTGCAGAACTGCATTTTAGAGGGGGTTTTCAAAAGCCTAGTTCTAAGCTAATTCAGACATCACTCTAAAGATCAGACTGCTTTAATTATCCTGTGCATGCCATAGTTAAAGGATGAGGTAAGAATTTATGACTCACATTAACTGCCAGTCACCAGTTTCAGTCTTCCATATCAAGATTCCTTTCCTACAAATTACTGAACAAAGCTATTTTAAATAAAGCCTTCTGCAAGTTTTTGTGTTAACTGCTCAGTAAAGAGCTACATGGTCACATCAGGAAATAATCCTGTTTCACTTCTGTGCAGGACAAGGTTTTCCCATTTTTTTAGACTTGTTTTCAGGGCTTACAGGTGGATCACAGTAGCTCACTGGTGGCCTAGAAAGGACACTGCAGTCTGTGACATTTGCATGACTAAAATTTAAACACTATTTGCAGAATGGACATGACAGAAATAAGGAGAGGCATAATTACTGTTGTGAAATGTTTTGTAACTCTTGCAAGCCTTGCAGCACTGTGAAAGGAGCTGGGATGGCTCACAAGATGAGAAACCTCAGGGCCTCCATGCAGTTCTAATCTTTAGCTAGAATGGATGGGTTTTTTATTTCCATGGATGGCTTTGGATAGGCTGCCATTAGAAATCTTCATATTCAAATTTGTAATATCGAGATTGTTTCACTTCCTGATTTAAAAAATACATACATATGTATAAAATAGATAATTTGGCCATTAAATCTGAATCACATTAATAAGTTAGTAAACCTTACCTATCTGATTCCTACTTGCTGAGTAAAAAGCATTGACAACAGCAGCTCCACTTATCCACCTGGTAACACCAGAAGAATAAATGTTAGAATTTCAGTTATTAATGGCAAAGTTAATGATTGCTAGAATAAACCTAAAAACCATGTAGCAGAATCACAGAATATTTTAAGTCAGAAAATACTCTCCTTTGCAAACTGGATAAAAGACTAGACACAGTATTATTAAATACTTACTCCTCTTTGTCCACCTTTTCTCTAAGCTTTTTCAACCTTTTCTTCTGGGTAAATACTAAATTTTGAATAATGTTTTCAAAGTATTCTTCTTCTTTGTAGTTCAACTGAAAAGAAAGGGGGAAAAGGAGTTAGTGGTGGTGTTACTGATTTGGGATAAAAGACACACGGATGAGGAAAATCTGGTCTTAAGCATGATGAGCTACGCAATGAATTTCTGAGAGTATTTTTTGATATGCAATTAGACCTTGGTTTGTAGAGCTCTTCTACATCACAGACTTGATATTGTATCTGGAAATATGTTAGCAGCTGGATATTTTTTTCAGAGTTCTTCATTCTCTCTTTCTATACATATTTTGAGCAGAATTCAGCAGTTGTTGGTGCTGACCTGCACCTCTGGAAGGTCAGAGCTATTCCAAACCAGCCGCTGCCAGTTTGGTGAGGTGTGGTTCCACCTGGACAGAGCACACCAGTTGCTCTGTGCCTGTGCATCCACTGCACCCAGTGCTGGGTCAGGCTGTGCACATGGAATGCTGGCTCCACGCCTATCCTAGCATAATCCCTCTAGAATGTACACATGTCCTTGGAATGCCATCAAACCCTGCCACATCAGGCCTGGCTCAGCCGTGCCAGGCTGGCTGCTCACACATCCTCCCCTCCCCGTGCAGCTGAGCACACACAGGGCTGCTCTGTGCAGGTGCACGAGGTTCAACATGGCAAGGAGGGCAAATGTATGGCTTTTTTCTCTGAAGATCCTTTTGTAATCCTCCTGCCCATTGTGTAAACTTACCTCCTGGTACTCACTGTTGAGCTTGTTGTCATCTGTCACAATCTCATCGGGATAACCAATCCTCTCTCTAATTGCTGTTGCCTAGGGACAAGGGAATTTGAAATCCATAGCAAATCCAGCTATGTTTTTAAATCATAAATAATATAAGAAACGCAGTATGGAAGCTACTGCAGAAACCCCAGGATGTTAATTATATATAGGTTTGGTTTACAATTTTATTCACTGAAAGCACTAGTTCATGGTTTTTATCCTGTTGCTCCTAAAAGCTTGTCAAATCACCAGAAATCATTCCTTCTCATTTTCAGTATTATTTTCCTATAGATACTCATTATCTAGCCCCTTAGTCACTGATTTGCCTGAGAGGTCTTAATCTTTATACAGATTTCTCCTGTTTTGTGTTCCTATCTCCAGAGGCCCCCTCCCATGGAAGCTGCTGTGCCTACATGAACACAAGTATAAATGTGTTTGTATTATAAAATAGTAATAGAAGTTATTGCTTACTTTTTGTCACGACTGAAATACTGATTTTATAGAACTACGCATTACCAATATTTAAGACAGAACTTACTTTTTTTTCTGCTCTCTTTTTGGTCTCTGCATCCATCCAGGGAAGTTCATCTAAGGTTTTTATAAAAACATCACGTATATCTGCAATCATTTCCTCAACCTGGAAAAAACATCAGAATGTTACAAACCCACAGAGTAAGACTGTAGGCAGTGCAGTTCAGTCATTCAGGTGACCAAAACCTGGCAGACATTGCCCCGCTGGATGTTGTGCATCCAATGGAATTGTTGTGTTTATGTCAACTCCAAAAATGGGTTGTTTCACACCAGGATTCCAGTGGTGATCAAAATCAACTAAGGCTTCACTTCAGGTTCATTTTTAGGCATTTTCTGTGTGGCTGAAGGCAAACAGAAATAACCAACTGTCCCTGTGCCCAAGTGGTGGCAGGTTATGAATTAGTGTCAGTCTCAAAGAACAGCAGTGACTATTAGTGCCAGTGAGTGCTATTCCTGGGATGTGAGGATTGGCTTGTGCACAGCCCATCCATGGATCTGGCTCAGACAGCCAAGGGAGCAGGCAGGTGCCTCTCCCCCTGCAGCTGTGCAATCCTCACATTTCACACATAACTGTAATAAAAACTTTAGTTTTTAAACCTTTATAATAATTGTTATTAACACTTCAATAAAAACTTAGAAATCAAACGCACTTTGATTACACTGTAATGAAAAGTGCAATCAAAGCTGTGTAAAGAAGTGCATGGTGATGATCAAGTGCCGCTTTGGTGTCACTGGGGCTGAGTTTGCTGAAGGCTTTACCACATGTTTGCTGTCCCCAGCAAAGGCCTCCTCCACGTAGAGCCGGCCCACGGCGTTCTCCATGTTCCCGTTGACGTAGTTGGCGCAGCGGCGCCACACAGCAGTCTCGGAGGTGGTGCCATAGAGGGCCTGTGGGACACAGACATCAGGGCTGACGGCACATCTGGGCGAACGGGCACATCTGGGCCCACCCGGGGGAGCAGGACAGCCACTGACTGGCAGCTGTGTGTTTCACAGGAGCCTCCTCGACCTTCAGGGCACACAGTTAATTCATACTCGTGTTTAGGGCTCTTAGGTGGACTCACTCTGTAATGGGAGGATCATTAGCAAAATTCTTACAGAGGAAGAAGTTCTGCTGTGGATATACATAGAACTTCCATGCCCAGTTGCTGAAATTGTGCAGCATTTCCTTGAAAGCACTAAGCTATCTGCAGGATCGAATGTCTGAAAACCAAGATTGAGTCCATAATGTTTGCCTTGGAATACATTCCTTTGGATGATGAAGAGTTTGTAACAAGTCAGTCAGAACGGTAATCCCTTGCAAATAAATGGGACTGTTCTGATACCAAAATGGGGATTCATTTAGATTCAGAAAAACAAGAGACCAAGTACCAGAGCTGTGCTTTCAAATCCACTCAGCTGTCAGGCATAAATCCCATAAATTATAGATACACTCCAGCAGAGGCTCAGCAAGCACATCTGGCTTTTGTGTGCAAAATCCAAAATACATTAAATATTTATATACTACACCTACATAAAAAACTATCTCTTGTGGCTCACAAAAGCCATCTTTAAAACTTGGGAAGAGAGATGAATTTCTGCACCTTACGGAAAGCATTCCTTGTGTCCTTGTAGTCCCGGCTGAGGCTGTTGACAAGATCCATCACAAATCGCCAGGTCATGTAATTTTGAAGGTCTCTATTTAACAAAACAACAATAGTAAGCTGGTAATGTTTTGAGGCTTTTTAAGTTTCCTGGAAAAAAATACCAAGAATCCATAACACACTTACCTAGGAGAGTATTTTTTGAGAATAGACCTGAGCTTGAGAAGGTAGTCGGGGTCATAAACAATGACATGTTCAGTGTTGTCAATGTTGATTTGGACAGTTGACATGATAGCATTTATGAATTCTGACCAGTTGAATACCTGTAAAATTAACATGCATTATTATATGGTTCAGTCATAAACAGTCAGCATTTAGCTGCTTTTTCCAGTTTGAATATGTTTGCATGACACAAATACTCTGCCTTTAGTTTCCCTCATAGTTGCCCTGCTTGTAAATGGGGCCATTGTAATAATAACTGGTCTGAGATCTTTAATAACTCAAAAATCCTGTTAACATAGTGGGGTATTTGGCAGAAAGGGACAATAAATCGCTTAGATTTCAAACCAACACAATTTTTTGTTAATTTTTAAATTTTTTGTTCTGCCTGTTACTTTGAAAAGTGTTGGTGATTTTTCCCAGTCTGTCTTTGGAAAGGTTTGTTGGAAGAGGTAAAGTCTTCCATCAGACAGAGGGATGTAGCTGAGGAGAGCAGATAAGCTTTCAGGAGAAGTCACTGCAGGTCTGAGAGAGAAGCAACAAACTTAGGCTAATCTTGGGAATAATTGCTGTTCTATGCTTAGACATTACAACACTACCAACTCCCATCAAGTGACTTTTGAGCATTTTGGAATAAATTTCAATTAGTGCTGATCTGCAGCACCCCCCAGGAACTAATAATAACCAGGGCAATGCCATTCTGTGACAGGAGAAGTTGTTTTCTGACAGGATGACTGTAATGGTAACCAACTACACCTGTGGGAGATGGTGAATTATGAAACCAATTAAACCAGGCAGGAGGGAACTGTCAGAGAATTAAAGGTGAAGAATCTAAAGTCAATAGAATTGCAGTGATTATGAAAAAGTGCCAAGAATAACTGTGTTTCATAGCACCTTACTGGCTTTAGAAACTTCAATAAAAGTCATGAGAATAAAAACTACCCATGTCTAGTACTCCATAATGTTCCTGAGGAGACAGAGCTGTGTTAGCAAAGCTTGGGCTGGTTTTCAGCTGGGCTTTGGTGCCATGAGTTAAAGGCTGCCCTGCACAAACAGCATGTGGCTCGGGGTAAAGTGTAGAGCTGACACATCCTGGGGGTGCTGCAGTGGGAGGGATGTGGAGAATTGTCCTATTTTGTGGGCCTGATGCCTGGGCTCCTTTCTGCTTGCCTTGAGAGCAATATTTACAGAGGGAATATTGGACAAACAGGGCCTTTTGTTCTGAATCTGCAGCTCTGTACTAACAGAGTTGGGCTGAGTAGTCCACTACAACACCCCTGAACTAGTTGGTGGCTATGGGCTTGACTTTTGTCCTGGGCCCTGAGCTCATGAGGCTAAGTAATAGAATCACACAATTGGGATTGGAAGGGACCCTAAAGATCATCTAGTTCCAACCCTCTGCCACAGGCAGAGACACCTTCCACTGGATATTTTTTTTCTTTTGTCCTTTTGCATCTCTTTATGTTGAGGCAGATGGGAAGATGTGCCTTCAGGTTAGGAGAAGCAGTGGGTACAGAAGGTACGTACAGTTCAGTGTCATCAGAAGTGTAGGTAAGACTGTGTGCATCAGGGATACTATTCAATTGCAAATATGTCATGTCTTTAACAGAAAAAAATTCAGGCTTCATCATTTAATCCCATCAGTGATAAATTAAAGGTTGAAATATCAGTGGTCAATATTATTGATCACTCACCTTATGGTTGATTTCCAGTGAGAAGTTGTTTTGGAGTTGTGCCAAGGTCATTTTATTGTACAGCAAAAGTGGATCATTTCTGTCTTCAGATTTTGTTGTTGCCTGTCAGAGTTAATCAGGAGAATATTACTAAGTACATTGGGTCAGTTCCCAGGAATTTCAGTTCTGCTCAGGATGCATGTGCTGCCCTATCCATTCTTTGTGACCTGCTGTGCTGCTGGGGAGGCACAACCCACAGCTCACACAGCTCTGTGCTGCTCTGGGCACTGGGGGTTTGCACCGCTGCGTTAAACATCTGCATCCACAATAGCAGATGTTATCCTTTTAAAGTGCTTCGAAAAATCAGTTATGCCAAGCCTCCTTTTATCTCTATCCTTCTCCTCCGCTTCCTCTTTCCTATTCCATTGTGCATTCAGTGGGTTTTTTCTGTGTTTTTTTAACAAATTCCCAAGAGCACAATGCCAGCTCTCTTCAGTCACATTCAGGATGATACTGAGTTTTGGATGAGAGGTTCAAATCCCAGGCAGTGGCAGCTTCCCCAGCACCAGCTGGACTCCACCAGCAGCAACTGCTGCAGGGACATTGCAGGTGTGGGGTCCTTTCATACTCCTCTTTAAAACCTTTCTTCAGTTAATTCCTTTTTTGATAATAATTGCCCATCTCTGATCCAAGCCCAGAGGTGTGTTTCTCAGGAAAAGGAAGAAAATCAGAATCAAACGGTTTTAGTTTATACAAATGGTTTTCCCAAGTACATGCCCTTACTATCAGTGTAACTTCAAAAATAGCTGAAGTTATAAAATATGTATAATCCTGTTTCACCACCATCCTCAGCTTCAGGTCCTGCTGCAATGATTAATAATAATAAGCTGTGGTTTGCTCGTGAACGCCTTTGGTTTTGTCCATGCACATTCAAACTCTCACTATTTCTCCAAAGTCAAACTCATTATATTATTTTTCCTTTGTCCTTTTCTTTTAAAGGAGAACAGTGTTTGGTTAAAAATGCCCTTGGAACAATCAGCATTGTGGAGGAGCTTGTGCAGCACAAACATGACTTTGTGTTCACAACAGGCCAAGGGCTGGGAATCTGCTGCTCTGGGATCCAAACAGCCCACGGGAAAATAGGACAAAGCGAGGAGAGGCCCCAAAGCATCTCCCAAAACTCACACTCTAAACCACATTAAACAAAACCCAAGTCTGTCTCTCTCTGCTCTGCAGGGCTTCTGTGAACAGATCAGGATAAAACATTTTGTTGCTTGGAAAACTTGGCATTGCTTGGCTAAAATACTTTCCCTTGCTCCACCCAGAACATGGCTGTATTACTGTCTGTTCCTTCAGGTGTAACGGGCTCCACACATTTCTGGTCCCACAAAATAGCATCAGCAAGGATGTTAACAACTCAGTTTACAGTCAAAAGCAAAAGTAAGTTATTTAAAGGATAGTTAGAAAATGTTTTTCTTACATTGGCAATCTCTTTCTCCAGGTCCATAACTCTTCTCATTTGTTCAGAAATCATACTCTCACTGACAGAAATATTTCTTTCTTGTAGAATTAGTTTAGCTACAGAAATCATGAAATCAACATAGGCAGAACATGCCTGCAGGAAAAAATAGGAACATTTTAAAGACAGAACTCTTCAAAGTAGAGCATATCTTGATTATCTTCAAGATTTCATCTTGGTTTTTATGAACTACAGTTCTTTATCCCTTATTTAAACAGTTCAGTTTTATCTGAAATACTGTTAGATCACAACTAGAAATTAACTTTGAACATTCCCTCATGGAGCACTGCCGTGTAATTGGAGCACTGTTCAAAGCTAAACACTCTCAATGACTGCACTGTGTTTTCATTATTTAAAATGAGACATTTGTATGTCCATATTTAAACCCTCAGCCATGTTTTTTCTAGCTGACTTTAATTACAACTTCCAAAAATACTGCTTCCAAAGAGCCGTGTTCCCAGGAACATAAAACGAGGGAATTGGCTTTGTGGGAAAAGCACTCCCAGAGGCAGTGAACCTCCTCCAGTACTTCTTGGAACAGTCAGAACTCATGTTGCTGTATGCAGAGTTAGGTATACTATAAACAATATATACAAAATTTAACATACAAGAATTCAGTAAGGACAAGAATGTAAATACACCAGCAAATTCTCTCAAATGTCACACTGTCAAATATCTTAAGATGTCATTATGTTTTGTGGAACTCAGTATTATTCTAACTCCATTATTATTGGTAATTCTAATTCCTCATTGATAAGTCACACTCATTTTTCAGTCAACAGAAATGTTGTTTTCAATATTCTTTTTCAATGCAAATAAAAAAATACATACCACTGGATTAGCTATCAAATAATAAATCTGGTTCATGCTATGTAATGTACCAAAGCGGTGATTAAGCCTAGGATTAATAAGGTGTGCATGTTATCAGCTTTATTAATAGAAGTATTTTGGTATGTTCGGCTCCTAAGGCAGGGGACACACCTCTTTAATGACTTCTCCATGTGTGCAGCCATTCCCTAATTCCCTCCTGGGCATCCCTCCCTGCCAGCAGGGCCAGGCTGTGCCCAGCTGGGGCTGTAGCACCACGGGACTGGGCAGCTCTGGGCAGGGCTGCCGACAGGGACAGGGACAGGGACAGGGACAGGGATGGGGACAGGGCTCAGCAGGGACAGGGACAGGCCTTGCAGCAGCCCAAAGGGCTGAGCTGCAAGTGCCAGCTGCAAGCAAGGGAAATCATTGCAGAAACAGAAAAGCCCATGAAATCACTGACAGCTACAAGAAGTCACATAAGACAGTGCATACCAACCCTGTAAAAGCCATCTTGAAATTCAGTACAGCTATTACCTCACACCAGTAAGTCAACAGAGATTTTCAGGTACCAATCAGTGAATTTTTGTCTGAAAGTGCAGCTCTTAGGTCAGGTAGCAAAGAACCAAGTCAGCTAATTTCAGCTGGACTGTGTAAATACTCAGCTTTTTCAGTGGGAACTTAGGATATTGTAATCACTCCTGTCTGAGCAGAGCCATCCTGCACCTTACAAGAGAAAAAGATTTTAAAATTATCTTATTGGCAGATTCCACTTGTAGCTCTGGGTTGGGAAGTCCTGATGGAGGCAGAGGCCTGGAAAAAGCAGGAGGCAGAGATGATGTTTGCTCTGTACAACTCCTGGAGTGGAATAACACAGCAAGAACCAGAGCCAAGAATGGGCTTTGCTGCAGAGTGGGGATGGAAGGGGAATGGCTCTTGCTTGGAAGGACACTGAGCTACTGGGAACCTGCCTGCCAGTGATAAAGCTATTTTTCAAGGACACTTCCTCCTCTACTTTCCAGCAGTGCAGAGCTGATAGTCAGGTAGGTCAGAGGACAGGAATTGTCTCTCAGTGCTACAGTTGACGCAACACATGGAAGGAGCAGACTGTGCTATGTGAGCCAGCTCCTAAGGGCCATCTCAAATGGAACTGAGCAGGTCAGATGGCAGTGATTGTCTTAATGAGCATGTGAGCTGTAATTAAATGTAATCACTATTAACTGTTGGCACATCATCAAAATACCTACAAACCCCAAAAGGTTTGTCCACTTTCTCATTGCTTCTGCATTTAATTACACAGAAGAGATGTGGTTAATTAAAGGTCACTGTGGTAGCAGTTTCAGCTCCATGACTTCAGCACAGACACTTCACTCTCAAGGACTTAAAGCACATCCAAGATTAGCAACAGGGATACAATATCAGTGCTAACAGTTTAATGAGACCTGTAGAAGTAATGAGTAAACAAGAATTAAAGGAGCCCACACGAGGTCTCAAGTATCTGAGCCATTTCTACAGTATCACATCGTTTTCCTGCTGTGTTTGTGTTCAGCAGTTGATGAAGAGGACTGTGATCTTTTCAGGTCCTTATTGCAGCAGTGTCTCTTTGGTTCTGAATGGTTCTGTTTTTCTTTCCAAGCCTATTACTGGTAGGAGTTCACCTGCAGCATTTGCCAGTTGCTGCCAGTCAGTCACAGCTCATAAGTGGCCTCCTTTTTGCAGCAGCAGAACAGGGCTGATCCATGACCACTTGTATTCTGTCTTAATACAGCTCTGACAGTCAGGGGATAGCTCTTGATCCAGCTGTGAAGACTGGCAGAGGCTGTATAACAAAGCTAAATTGTTTCATGTTTATCTCCTTCCAAAAGGTCCTAAAAAGTCAAGTAGCTGCCTTGAAAATACAGGCTAAAACATGAGAACTGTCATCAGTGGTGTGTCAGCTCCCCCTCACCTCTTTGTATGCACCAGTGCACTCGTAGTAGTCCCGAGAAGGCAGGCCCAGCCCAGGCTGATCAATCTGTAAATGCAAATCAAAACTGAGAAGTGCTTAAGGGGAAATGGCAGAGCATTGTACTGTTCTTTTGGCAGCTACAGGTGCTGATACTTCTCTCGGGCCAAATTATCTTCTGGCCACAGGGGCTTTACTCTCTTGCCCACCTTTAATTATTTTCATTCTTGTTATAGTTTTTGTTTTTCTTTTCAGTCTTTTTTTTTCTGTTACTGAACACTGCAAGCCGCTGGTAGCCAGTGTGAAAACAGGTGAAGTACAGATGACACAACAGCCCAGACAGCCAGGCAGCTCCTGCATCTCTGAAATTCCTGCATGTGAAGTGCTCAAGCATCCATCTACTCACTGACAGGAGAGATTGGCCCTTTGCTCCTCTAACTGCTGCATCCCAGCAGTCAGCAGAGGTTCTCTGCCTCCTCTGGATGTTCAAGTTTCAGAGATGACCTTTCTGTCTGTTACTCCAATGTCGCTGACAGTAACAGTGTAAGAGTGCACAGAACAAGGATGTCAGCTTGGAGAACAGACAGGGCGCTGTGAAACCCAGAATTTCAATTGAAAACAACATTAATTCACAAATTCATCTACAATGTACTTGGATCAAATTCTGTTCACTGAGGTTTCTCCTGCTTAACATTTATGTCTGTGCTTCCAGTTATTTGCTGCACGTTTATGATCAACAAGGCCATGGCACCCAGGCAGACTTACGTGAATGATATGTGCTGTGGAATTTTTATCGTCTGTGCCAACAAAAAAATTAATAAGGACCTTTTTTCCATATCTGGAGTTGAGTTGTGCAATAGCTGTCTCAGCTGTCCAAGCAGTACCTAAGCAAATGAAAGGTATAGTCAGTCTCTATTTTGGGTAAGCAATAAATCAAATAATTTAGATATTTTAACTAAAAGGAAATAAGCGCAGGTTATCTTACCATAGGAATCATCCCAGTTAGTTGTTGCTACAGGCCACTCAGACACACTTGGCAATAAACTAATTAAAGGCCTTCCACCTCTGCTATCAATGACAGCTTTTGGAAAAAAATGAAATGAGTTACCACAACATTTTAAACATCACAAATGTTATATATTAGAATGAGTTCAAAACAATGAAGCTAAGAATTGTTTCCCCCATCACCACAGCAGCAGTTTGCTCTGATGTATGACTGTGCTTTAACATTTAATGTAAAAATGTTCCAGTTACAAACAGCATATGCAGATCCTTGAGACCATGATGCTGAAAAACTACTGTCTTTTTTCTTTCCTCTCTGCAGATAGCTTGAAATAATAGTTTTGAAAAGTATTCATTGTATTACAGAAACTAAAAAGATATGATTTAGGAAGCACTTCAAAGTTCTACTGCTCTTTGTTCTAGTGGCAGAGCCTGGTGTGCCAGGTAGCTTTCACCTCATCCCTGGTAATTTCTACAAAAGAAGTTAACTCACATTTAACTGAAAGGATTAGAGCTTATATATCTGCAGTAAACTGGTAACTGAAGAGTTACCTAAAATACCCAAGTT
This sequence comes from Entomyzon cyanotis, assembly GCA_024500445.1. NCBI lineage: Eukaryota > Metazoa > Chordata > Aves > Passeriformes > Meliphagidae > Entomyzon > Entomyzon cyanotis. Next base: position 6,965,328 of record JAKEPQ010000781.1, read on the forward strand.
AGTAAAGCTGGAGGTACAATACCAATTTTACTGGCATTCTTACTAGCCTCTGTAGAATAGATACATTTTAGTTTTCACAAAGCATATCTGAAAAATTATGCACAGAATAGGATACAGGTGTAGGTGACTGAGGTGAGCTCTTTTAGTTGCTATTTAAATATCATGTATTGAGGAGACACTTACTTTCATTTATGCAGGACCTGTACAGAGTTTTTGCCTTCTGCACTGCTGGGATATCATTAGTGCTAGGGGTGTCAAGGACATCTGAAACACACACAGCAAATAATGGTCACTCCTGCTCTGTCCTGGCAGCATTCTGAGGAGTAGGGCTGGGTGAGGAGTGCTCCTTGTCCATCTCTTAACTCCACCGAGGCTCTGCCTTTCAGAAGCTGGGGGGAAAAGCTCTGGAGGTGAAATGCCTTGCAATGGCTTTGGTCTGTGTTAATGTGTGGAACATAAAGGAGTAGGTACAGACTCTGTGGGTCACCCTTGGGGAATGACAAATGCTCTGACTTCTCAGGGACAGGTTTTAAGCAACCAGGCTATTGTGTGAAGACACAGCTGGCAAAACCAGACAAGTGAAAAAAGGATATTTAGTCTGGAGACAGTGGATTGGAGAGTGTTACATGAGTACAAACTGGCTTCTTTGACTCTGTTATTTTCACCAAAAAAAAGGCATGTGAATGATTTGACACTGTTGATGTGGCAGGCTGGAAAATGGCTTGCCTGCTCTTTGGGATTTCTGATGGAACACAGATATAGGACATAGGGCTGCCACAGAGCAGCTTGCAGCATTTCAGCTGATGTGGCCACAGACAGACCTCCTCCTCCTCCTTCACCTGCCTGCTGCTGTTGCTGGTGCCAGCACAGGGTGGGGACTGCAGTTGCTCTGATCTGCAGATACCAGCAAGGGCAGGTCTGCTCAGCTCTGCTCGTGTCAAACTGCAGCACAACTCCCACAGCCTTCTCCAGGCAAACAGTTTGGGGTAGATTTCTCCCAAACCAAACACAAAAACCTGAAATATCTGGTAGTATTTTAAGCTTTGCTAGAAAACCACAGCTTCATAGGATAACAAGTAAGGCAAAGAAGAAACTTTATTTAGTCCCCAAACTCCACTGACCTTTTAAAACAACTTCTAGTTCGTCTCTCAAAATGTCAAAGTTGCTATAACGGGAGCTGGTCTCGGGGATGACGTTCCTCTTGAGCCACCCCCCACAGGCGTACTGGTAGAAGTCCTCACAGGGCCTGGCACTGGGGTCCATGTTCTCCAGGATCCGGGCAGCTGCAGGGACACATGGCACAAAGAGTCTTTACAGAAACACACAAATACACTTGTTTTCTCTGAAGAGGGAAGTCATAAATATATTTAGTTTAGAATAGGCTCAAGCTTACTCGAATGTTTTAGATCAAACAAAGTACTCATCAGTGAACAAGGAATTACTAGTCCTGTGCTGACCACAACTTCCATACTTTCCAGTTGCCTGTGTTTACTGGTGGTAAACTGACAGATATTCCTGCTCCTTGCGAGTGGTCGCTCACATATCTAAATAAAATGTAGGATGTTTCATTTACCCTTCACTTGCCCCTTCTTTGTACTTAAATGTGGTGAAAAGAGAGATTAAAAGCACAAGACACAGCAGAGGTTAAGTATCCACTGCAATTTTGGTAATGAGTTTAAGTATGATTTAGGCTCAACTGAATCCAGTCTCTTTCAATAAAATGCTGACTTGGACCATTTCAGTTGGATCATTTCAGTTTTTGTCAGGAAAATTTTTCTGTTAATGCTTTCCTGAAGCTACACTCATTTTCAGACCTGCGCCACATTTTACTCTAGAACGGATACTGCCTCTTTGCTATCCCTTTGATCCTCTTAAGTGGCTTGTCCAAGACTGGCTGGTCACTGATCTGACAGGAATTCTCCAGTGAAATCCAACTCCTTGGTGACAGCTTCGCAGCCACTGTCCATAAACCTTCTGGGCTCTTTCCTATTCCTATTCCTCTTCCACCCAGACTGCTTCTACCACTAGTATGCCAGCACAGAGTCTCTCACAGAAAGGAGAGATCTTAGGAGTCAGGCAAGAGCTAGGGATACCTCTGAACTTCTCAGGATTCTGAATATTCTTCCCATTTTTCTGACATTATTTTTAGTAAATTATGAGGCTTGTGATTTCAAGTGTTCATTCCTCCACATGGGCAAGTCAAATATTTATAGTTATTTTTCCAGTACTTTCAATATTTTCCATGTCTCTTGTGGTGGTGGAAGTGAGAGGTGGAGAGACAGTCTGTGGTGTTTGTGTTGACTTGCCTGCTCCCATTTTTCAGCTGGCTTAGAAATGTTACATTCTAGGCCAAAATCTGATGGTTTTACAATGTTCTGGTGCCTGGAACATGGAAAAAGCCATGGACAGGTACATTTTCAACCTCAGACTGCTTCAATAGTATAAAACCCACAATGGAAGTAGATACAAAGCATTGCACCTGGTGGTTTCCCTTCTGAAGTTAATGGCTTCAGGGTGACTTCTATTTGAAGGGATCAAGCCAACAGAGACTGGGAAATTCAGTCATGTTTTTAGTAAGTGTGACACTTGCTGCAGCCCAGCTGCTCTGGGACTGTGGAAGCTCTGGTACTGGTCTCTGTCTCCTTTGTCCTCTTTCATTTAGGGGGAGTGTTTTGAATGCTGCACTTTATTCCCGTCCTAACTCCACCTGTTTGCTGTGAAAGATGAAGGTTGTAATTGTCCCTAACATCTCCTGTTTTATGGGTATCCCTCTGAGTCTCTGCCAGGCTGGGGCAGCATCTGAAGGGCAGAACTGTCCCTTGGATTCCCTTGGCATGTGTCAGTCCAGCAGCATAGACTTCCCTAGCCAGGATTAGACACCCCAGCTGGCTCATTCACAGCCCTGCCAAACAGTAACAGTAGGACAGAGTGTCTTCTGACACCAAGGAAAGAGCCCTTATCCACAGTCTTGTCACTTTGGGAAAAACCTCACAACAAAACCCAGGAGAAATCCACATCTTGCTTAAATCTGAGAAATCATTAACAGTCTAATATCAAACCAGGCTTGAACTGTGCAGCTGGGTTGCTCTGCTTGGAGTCAGCACCTGGATAATCCTCCATGCCTACTCATGTCACACAGAAGTAATCATCTCTCATAACTTTCCTGCTCCAAGGTTCAGGCCAGCCAATATTAGCTAAATAACTTTTATCAGAACTTGTAGCTTACATACTGTAAAAGTACCAGAAAGAGCTCAGTCGTGGGAACTGTGGTCTTCCATTTAGGGTTGCATGTGAAATATCTACATTAAGTATGACCATGCAGAACACTCCTCAAAAATGTTATTTGCACACCTGAACTCCAAGGTAACCACTCATTATTTGGCTGACACCACAGATACATTATAATCAAGGAACTGTGATTATGTTATGAATATTTTGTTATTTTATGTCTAACCCAGGTGAATTTGTACAAATACAGGTAATATGCAGTGTACTTTTCATTAGTGCTCAGTGCTGCTCTGACAAACCAGTGTTTGGCTTTGCTCCTGCTGTCACTTGTTTACTCAGTTCCTAGCTGTCACCAAGAATGTAGAGCTTGATATCAATTCCTTGTAATGATTAATCTTATTGTAGTACTCCTGATTGTCAGCTGCTGCTTTAATAGCTTACAAACAAGTAATATAAACTGGCATAACAACCAGTGACCTGGGGAGGATTCAGGAGCAACACAATGTGCTTACTTAGGTGAAACAGAGATCAAAATCCCCTGTTCCTTTAGGCTGTGCTGTCGGGGTTCAAGGAAGTTAGCAGAGAATGTCAGCTTATCAAAAAAATGCTCAAATGTACAAATTGCATGGTACTTCCCTGTGCTGCACTGCAGGTAGTCTCACAAATCCATGGACAACAGCATCATGCAGTCACCGGTATTTTACACTGGGTGTAACCAATGACTTCTCATTACATTTTTTCTTATTTTTTAATTCATTATTTATTTCACTACATTTTTTTTCCTCTGGTCATTTATTTGCAGCTCTTCTTTCAACAATCAGTTCTGTCAGTATCTTCACTTTATCCTTTCTAGTAGTTAAATGCTGTTAAAGCTTTTAACAGAAGCATAAAAGAGCAAAATTGTTCTGCCTAAATAATTTAGGCATTTCTTGCTACATTGTGCCTCATTTCTCCAAACTCTTCCTGCTTTTCCTTTTGGAAAATCACATAGTCTGTGGCAGTCCTTTCTAGCAATGTGTATTTGGCTGAAAATTATCATCATCAGAGATGTTGATCAGGAAGGTGTCCCTGCCCATGGCAGGGAGTGAAATGAGATGAACTTGAAGGTCTCTTCCAACTCAAACCCTTCTGTGATTTAAAGGTAAATTAGGCAAACAAAGGAAGTGGAATTAATTGCTCTGGAGGAGAAAACAGAAAGGCCAAGAGGACTATAGGTGAGGGGAAAGGGAGGGCAGAAATAACAACCCCTTCACCTTCTCTGAGAGGATACAGAATGTGGGACTCAGCATTTCCCTGATGCATTGTAGCAGCTTTCCTGTAGAGTTCAGATTGGGATGTAAACCAAGAATTCATATGCGCTTGTTACTGAAGGTTGGAGTAGCTTGTCAGACTACAAAATTTGGAATCTTTTGGACATGGAGGATGACTTTGTAAGATCTGACAATATCACAGCACAAGATTTTACTTGTGTACAACTATACTAAGAAAATCAGGCTTCCATATGCCGTACTTGCCTGCATTTAGATGGGAACATTCTGTGGCAGTAATTTTGTTTAAAAACACATAAATTAAGTTAAAAGGTATGTATTTTCATTCTTACCTGATTTGATACAGTCTGGCGTCTTGCAAACCCCATCTAAAAGAGAATACAATCATAGTCTTAATTCTTTACTCAATGTCAATATAATAAAACCTACTGTAAATATTTTCATTGATAGTCAATTTAATTGCAGTGTACAGTAAGATAAATATGAATGGACACCTTACACTCAGTAAGGGAATATTTATAGGATCAGATTCTAAAAATATCATGATCTTCATCCCTTTAGGGTCATTCAGTGCTAGTCACTCATCATGTGGAATTTTTGTAGTCATCAGAGGAAAATGTCCTATCTATTGAAGGTGGGAAAAGTACTATTTTTATAACAAAGAAGAAATTTAGAGAAAAATATCACAATGACTGGAGAGAATTACAAAGTCAGTTTGAATTTAGCAATACTTTACAATAGCAAAAGGATTTTCAAGGAATTATGCGAAAATTCTGAGACGTTCACTCTGAAACGTTCACTCTGAAGTCTTCTGAACAATATACAGGATTCAGGAACATAAAATATTTCCTTTTGAGAATTTAGAAATAAAACTTTTTTCCCCCCCATAATGGCATTTTTCCATCCCATAGTTGAACTATGCTTCAATAAAAAGCTTAAACAAAACTATTAAGTACTTCAAAATTAAACAAAGCACTTAATTCCCAATATCAGGAAATATTCTAGTTTGACCCTAAATGGAAATTTCAGTTTCTCTGTATTATCTTTTCCAAAAATTATCAGTGTGTTTACCCCTGAATGAAATGATTTTTAGCATTTTGCTGTGACTGCTGAAGCACAAAACCTCTCAGGATGATTACACTCATAGAGAGTCCTTGCTCCAAAAGCCTGACAAAGGAAAAAATACAATTTTCATACATCTACAGGAACATGAAGGAAGCCCTGGAGTTTGATTTTCTTCAGCAATGTTGTGATTCGTTGGGATTTCTGCTTACTGAAGCATTAATTACAAACAGAAGTATTCGTAAGTCAGAGCAAGCAGATGGTTTGTGTTTACCACAACTCTGCATGAACAAACGAATTTACCGAGTTCCAGTTGGAAAGACACAGTTTCTGAGTTTTTCCAGCTACAAGACGTGTAGATGCAGCTTAACATTTCAGCCAAAATCCTTCCCCATTCCCTTGTATTTGTGCATGCAGCCAGTCTCTGTGTACTCACCGTCATACGTGGCGTACAGGGCAATCATGGTGATGGCCACAATGGCCAGCAGCACCACGACCACAGCCAGCCCTATTTCCAGGCCACTCCATCCCAATTTCTTCTTTGGTTTTGGAGTATTCATTTCAGTTATATCCATCTGGCTTTCCGACTTGCCCATAACCCAGCGTCTGGAACAGAAAAGGGAATATTCACTGAGCACTTACTCTGAGTCATAGGCTTCAAACCGGCTGCTCAACTGCACAGTAACAAAGGTGTTTTCTAGGTGAGTTTTCCAATCATTTGTAATAGTACTGGGCTGTCAGTCAGGAAATGAAGAATCCTGACCTCTGCCAGGCCCGCGTGCACACAAACACACACATACCATGCACTTCTTGTCATGGATGGAGAGCACAAGAGTGGTGTTCCTGCACGTGGAGGAGCTTCCTTCACACTACACAGAAAAGGAAGGCCAGCAAACCAAAACCTATTTTTAAAACGTACCCGTGAGGTTTAATCTTGTGTGAAGGTACAGGAGTTCACAAGCAAGTAAAAAGCAAGTCTCTCTGCTTGAATAAAAATTAACTTAACCTGCCAATTACTTATCTAATGCCAAAGGTCAAAATATGCCATTGTGCTTTGCTGTCATTTCTGAAATATTATGTAAGCAGTTCTTGACTACAGCTTTACAGCTGGCTCTAAAAATAGAAAAAAAAATCAGGCTCTGCTAGGAGGCTGTCAAATTCACACTGAAGACAGTGAGTCTTCACAGTAATTTTTAAAGAACTGCAAGCAGGCCTGTCTTTGGAGGTTAGAGCTCTGGGAAACAGGAGTCACGCAACGCCGGTGGCAGCCAGCTCACACTCACTCGTGCAACTCGTGCAGTAGGTTTGGGGGTTGTGTTTCTGTTGCTCTTGAGAGGTAACTGGGCCACCTTTGCAGTGCTGCTGCTGGCAGCTCTGTGCTCTCCCCTCACCTGCTCCCGCTTATCCAGGCCAGACTCCAATCCCTACACACAGCCATGTATTTCTCAGTATTTCACAATGAAAACTCCCTCACAGCATTTCCTGGGGCTCTGTACATCCACAGGCAGTACACAATCCTTCCAGTCAGTGGGAAAGAACATGGGAATTCCACTGGGATAAATAATGGGAACACCACATTTCCCAGACCCCTCACACAAAGGTCAACCTTCCTTACACCCTTTCCCTCCCCCCGTAAGTCAGTGAGAGACCCTTCACAGGTTCTGCATCCAGTCAAGTCTAAGACTTGGAACTTCATTATTTTAAACTGGCTTAGTTGAATTGCTGACTTGTGTTCATCCCAACTCAAACTCTCCTCAAACTGCTGCAATCTCTCAGGCCTCCAGTCTTTGCTTTTCCACTGGACCTCCGTTTTATCCCCGATTCATATTCTTTAGTTTCCAATAATTTCTTCCTCCCTCTGATGTCCACCTCCCCTAGAATGCAGCTCCTCTGCTGCAAAAACAGGTCACTAAACAGTATGTTTATTAATAAACTAAAGATGTCAAATAACCCGGTGTTACAGACGTAAGTGAAGAGAGATTTCATTTTCCATGGGTTTACCGACACCTGTCTCGGTGGCTCACTGGACATTCTCACACTATTCCTCTACATAAATGAGAGGACATTTTATTTCTGTGTGTCTCAACTGCCCTTCTGTCACTACTCCTGGGACTTCAAGATGCAGGAGGTGACTGGCAGTGCCAGAACTGCAGCTCTTCCATGGTTCAGGAGGTTGGAATCCTGCAAGGTCTGCCCAGCCTCTGTCTTTTGTCACCTGCAGTGACCATCACAACTGCTTTCACATTCCTCAGAGCTGCTGTTTTTCTCTGAAGAACAGGACTTTTGGTCAAATGAGCCAGTGGTTTCTGATGCATAGGACTGAAATCGCACTGAGCCACGCAAAGGCATGAGAAAACTGCCCTGTACTAACTGTGAGCTAGAAGTTCATCGGTAATAAAAAAGTAAATTAATCATTATCTCCTCACTTTCAGTCACATTAAGCAGAAAAACAAAAAAAGTTATTTATATGGAGTAAATACTACCCAGTCCCCAGAATCCTCGGGAGTACTTGGAGCCTCATTGAAGCAATGATGCTTATCTCCTGACTCTGTTGGTGTCTTTGAGCCCTGAAAAAACAGTTCGGTGGAGCAGCAGGAAACAGTGCACCTTTCATGTGCAAATATGTTCTTTGCAGTCAGCTAAGATTTCCAAGCGAGCAAATCTTTCTGTTCCTGCAGGAGTTCTCCTCGTGTCTAAAGGCATCTGGCTAATTTTTACTTCTAGTTATTTAGAGAGTTGAGCCCATCTGCATTAACAACCACCAGGTAGAAGCTGCTTTATGTGCTACTGCAAGCACAGCGAAACTGTAGGAATAATTTAAGCAGATACAAGCCTCGGTATTGTGGTTTTCTTACACTTCTCCTGATGCTTATGTGATCCCCTCTGCTCTGTCTACTGAAGCTTAGACACCACAGAGAGATGAAGATGTCTCGCCTGATCCTGGTCTAGATGGCACAGGGAGTTAATTAATGCATTGGCTTTTGGGTTTGGAATGGGTTTGTTAAAATCGGTTTGTGGCTTACTTAGTTCCCAGCGTCGCCTCTACCGAAAATGTAGCACGTCACGGTAATAGTTCACTTTTTTTTCATTAACTTGTGCAGCTTGTCCCGTGCAGGCTGGGCAGTGCTCCGGGGCATCGGCGGGCAGCCTTCGGCGGCTGCACCTCTTCCACCGCACGAAGCCCGGAGCCCGGTGTAGTCCCGGAGCCCAGTACAGTCTCGGAGCCGGGCACAGCTCCGCCGCCCTCCGAGCGCCGCTCCGGCCCCCGGGGAGGCGCCTGGGGCCGGGCCGCCCTGGGCGGGGAGCGCTCTCAGCTCCCGCCGCGGCCGCTGCCCGGGCCGGCTCCGCCGGGGCGTCCGCGGGCTCGGGGCGCTGCTCCCGGGATGCGAGTCCCGGCCGAGCGCAGCCCGCGGCCCCCGAGGGCGGGCTGGCCCCAGACCCAGCGTCCCGGCTTAGGTAGCACAGCTCCCGGCTGGGAGCTCCCGGCTCGGGGAACCGCGGGCGGCCCCGTCCGTCCGTCCTTCCGTCCGCCCCGCTCCCGCAGCCCCGTTCCGCACTCACCCGCTGGCGCTCGCAGGGCTCCGGCTGCGGGTCCGCCTCGCACATCCCCGAGCGGCGCCGGGCGGAGACGGCGGGGGCGCCCCGAGCCGGCGGGTCCGCGCCCGCGGGTCCCGGGGGGAGGTGGCGCAGGCTCGGGCTCGGGCTCAGGCTCGGGCTCGGGCTCGGGCTCGGGCTCGGGCTCGGGCTCAGGCTCAGGCTCAGGCTCGGGCTCGCGTGGCTGTGCCAGGCGGCCGCCGGCGGGGCTCAGCGCCCGCGGGCAGCGGCGGGGCCGCGGGGCGCCCGCATCGCCGGGACATCAGAGCCCGGGGCGCTCCCCGCTGCCCGCCGCTCACCGTCGCCGATCAAAGGAGCCCTTGTCTGCCGGCCGCCGGACGAGCAGTTCTCCGGCTGACCTGAAGGCTTCTTCCTCTTCGCGATCATAAAAACGGGATGGGGCAGGAAACAAACAAACAAGCCCCCCCGCCCCGGCGAACCACGCCGTGCACCTCGCCAAGCCTCCCCCGGCGGCGGGGCAGCGGCGGGGGCAGGAGCTGCGGCGCGGGCCGGGCGGGGCGAAGGAGCGCCGGGTCCGATGGAGCGGCCCCTGCACCTGCCCGCCCGCGCCGGCTGCTCATCGCTCCCCGGGCGGTTCGAGAGAAGGAGGGAGAGGATGCACAGGGAAGGTGAGCGGCTGCATGTCTGCGGCTCGGTGACTGCTTCCATGCACACTCATCGCCTTTGTCAAATTAATGCAGTCACATACGCTCTGCAGGATCTTGCATCCTCATTCACCGAGTGATTTCTCCTCGGGAGGGAGATAGCTGTGACTTCTTGCACGGAGAGACAGCTCTGAGCTCTGTCAGAAGGTTTCTCAGCCAACTGAGTATAAAAAGATATTTGTTTCATTCTTACAAAGTTTCATTTTAATTAAGTTTCATTTTTACTAAGAGACTGACAAACATCAGCAGCAATATGAGTTGCCATCATTTCTCTCACTCAAACCAGACACCATTCTCCCTTCTGCTGCCTTTCTTCACAGGTTTATTACGTCTGAGGCAGACATGGCAGGAATTTCTGAAATCTTTTATTACCAGCTGTACACATTAAAATGTCTGCAGCTTGAGAGGGGCAACTTCCTCCGACCAAGAAAGGTGGAAACTGAATCCCCACTTCTCTATGGAACTGCTCAGTGAGTGATCCTCAGGGGAGATGCAGTGAAGAAGGGAAGATGATAACTGAGCATTAGCTGTAAAAATTAAGCGTTTTTTCCAAATGAACCTCTGAAGAACGAGGTTTTATTCACTAAAAAAGCAACAGAAGTATCAAGAATGGGCAAGAAAAAAATGTCCAAAAGTCTGGAGAACAAAAAAACCTGCATTTTCTTACAGAGAGGAGTGGGGAAAATTCTGATTATATCTTTTCCAGGAAAAGTGTTCAAATTAATATAAATATCTCACTTTCACCCTTTCCTGCGTTAATTCTTACAAAGTTCCAGTCCAATTCCTGGGACAAGCCATATATTCCTGCAGGTCACTCCTATATTTACCTGATGCCTTAAACAATAGCAAATTTCAGCAAGCAATGTAAGAATAGAGTCATTAAAAATACATGTGATTTTGTAACCAGGTGCCCATTGCACAGCCTTCACTGCAACAAAGCTTGGGAAGCACAGGGTGATGTGCGAACAGACTGAACTAAAGCAGCAAAATAAAGGACTTCATTCAAAAATTTTAGGTGAACAGAAAAAGTGGAACTGCCTAATTCACCACAAAGAGAGAGAAAAGGAAGAAACCCATCTGGCAATCTGTAAATAGCCCAAAGAGGACTAACGTACCTGACAGGCAGTGAGAGAGTTTCCACTCTTGTAGAACCTCGTGCTTGGAAAGAGAGAGCAGATGTTGGTGACACAGGCTGTGAGAGGCGTGATCTGTGAGTCAAGCAAGCCCAGCAAGTCAATAGTGTGATACCTTTCTTGGGAATAATGTTATCAATGCTCCTGCGGGCAATCGGAGAAAGGAGGCTTGTAGTGGGAGACAATAGTGAGGTGGGGGGTCTCTTCTTCTCCCAGATAACAAGTGATAGGACAAGAGGAAATGGCCTCAAGTTCTGCAGGAGAGGTTTAGCTTGGATATTAGGGAAAATTTCTTTATGGAAATGGTTGTCCAGCTCTGGCACAGCTGCCAGAGCAGTGGTGGAGTCCCAATCCCTGGAGGGATTTATAAGCTGTGTGGATGTGGCACTTGGGAACATGGTCAGTGGTGGCCTTGGCAGTGCTGGGGAATGGTTGGACTCGATGGTCTTAGAGGGCTTTCTCAGCCCTATTATTTGAGGGATGTCAGACCTAAAGCCTCATTCTCTTAAGGGATGTGCCCTACAAATTCCTAAGGGTACCCCTGCAATGCCAGGAATAAGCAAGGAGCAGGTTACCCTTGTGTTGATTCCGGTTAAACACTTAGGTGTTTGCTTCCCTCTTACTCACCTTCCCCTACTAGGGCCGTGATTTCACCAAGATAAGAAACAAAAAGGCAAGCCAACAACAGAAAGTCCACCCCACGACTGAAAGAAACAATGGAACCTTCACATTTAGAGATAAGAGTAAATAGTTTGTCCTTAGCACCTTGCTGAGGTGTGCTGCTCAAGCAATGAGAAGGGGCAGGAGGAGGAGTCTGCAGCTTTATCCCTTAGGGACAAGTTTGGAAGGGTCTGGTACTGGTGCTTACAATGGACTTCTCTGGACTGCTGGTGGACAACCACCAGGTTGAAAGAAACACCTGGTAAATTTACAGAGCCAAATAACACTCAACATACAATTTAGAGTCAGAAAATGAAAAAAAGGGAGTTAATGGCAGAGCACACTGTTGTTAAATCTGTGTCCTTGGAAAACAAAAATTTCTGCTCACTGCTAATTTGAGAGGAGATAGCAACACTTAGTACTATTCCTTAAAAATTTGGTTAGGGAAGGAAGCTGCTCCAAAATCTGTGCCCACAAGTAGTTCAGAACAACATACAAAAATGGATGCACTGTCCAGCCTTCAGAAAAACAAACTATGTCCCAATAGTTCAACTGGAATTCCTCATGGAGTGAAGAAAAGCCAATGACCCATTAAATATTGTGTTCTCCTGTTGGCCCAAACAACCACAGCAGACCTTATCCCTGATATGACCTCCGGGTGACTTTTGGGACATTAGGACTCATTTACACTGCTGTGAAACAACATTGATGGTAGTTGTATTAATTTCGTTTTGGAAAAGCTCATTTTCAAAGGAGCAAAGCCAGCGTTCAAGGAACAAACATAGCAGATGCTGCCTGTGTGAGTTTGACCACCCCCCTCAGTCCTGCTGATCTGTTCCCTGTCACTTCCTAGGCTATAGGAGAAGAAAATGGGGAACCTCCTGCCTTCCCTCCTTAGCCCCATGAGTGTTCAGTGCAGTTGGACTGTGAGAATGTAGGTGGTAAAGTCTTACCACACTGAATATTTCCTCTTTTGGTTCTGGTTTTGTTTCTCAGTAGGTTTGTAATGAATCCAAGCCTGGGTAATTTCTCATTCAGGAAAGCAAACAGTCTAGGTCTCAAAATATTTGTTTCAGTGCCTAAATTATTCAAGTCTAATTGTATTGTATTACAAAGCTTTGTCTTTGTTAGGCGACAGGCTTTGCAGTGCAACTGATTTGCAGGTGTTTGCAAGCCTGATAAAACACTTGGCTGAGAAGGCTGAAAAGCTGCTTTTTTTTTCCTTTTTTTTTTCCCTGGCTGTTTCTGAGCTTGTCGAAGAGCCACACACATTGCTGCAGTTAGCACTGGCTAGCAGGCTCTTTGGGGTCCTGAATTTCTTGGCAGCAGTACCAGGAATCATCATGGTAAATGTTACTGGGATGATAGTGGGTGATGTTGTGGAAGAAGCCGGTAAAACCAGGGGATGTAAAACTGCATGTGCCATATGCAGGTGGCATGAAAACTGATAATGGTGTGAACACAGACGAAAAAGATAGGAGAGAATTGAGATACATTAACCACAGGTTTCCTGTGCAGTGCAAATACAGTTGTGAAGGCTTGGCCACACTTTTCTGGTTAACTTTAAAACCACAGCTTTGGTAAAAAAAGTAGCACAAGAACAGAGAGGCCTTTACTCCAGCAACAACTGGAGCAGGAACTGCTAGGGACATGCAAAATCCAAGGAGTCAACATGCTGCTGTGTTTCCAAGCAGCTGTCTGCACTGGGGCTCCACAGCACTGGGGCACTGGAGATCCACAACAGAAGTTCCAAAGCACTGGGAATCCAAAACGACTGGAATTCCAAAACACTGGGGCCCAGTGGCACTGGGGTGTCTGAGGTGTGGTGCCAGCAATTCAGTAGCAGCACTGACCAAAGAGTAAACCAGGCAGGGAGCTATATGGGGTGTCTGACTGTGGGGAGTATTTTGAGTATTTTGAGGGACTTGTAAAACTTGTGCTTGCTCTCTGTTTCTCCTGGATCAGTGAGAGCAGCTGGATTCCACTCAGTAACAAGATTAAGGCTGATAATAGGTCGGACTGTGGCACTGTTTGAAGCTGAATTGTAATGCCTGGTGTGTCTGTACAAGATAATTAAAGTTGACAAATAAAGGAGTGCAGGTTTTTGGGTCCGTGTGATAGTTTACAGATGACTCGTTGTCCAGGAGTTGTTATTTGAGCAGCTTTGCTCAGCTCTGCAGAGGATTTGGGGCTGCAAGCCACAATCACAGTGTGTTACAGTCATTCCATATTCTGAGCGCGTTGGAGGAGGCCAGAGTTCTGCTGCAGATATCTTTGTGATGTACTTGCAGCACTGGTGTTTTTAAAGAAGTAGAGAATAGGGCAGAATCTGGCAGCTGGGAGGAGAGGGTTGGTTATCAGCTGAAAGGATAAGGGGAACATGACAGAGTAAAACATGTCCCAAAGCACTCCTGGCAGCGTTAGCTCTCAGGATAGCAGGACTGCAGCCTCACTGTCTTGTCTTTATAAGATAATGAGATTAACATCACCCATTTTCTCAACAATAGAATAGTCTTTTCATCATCAAGTATCAGAGTAATACATCTTTTTGCTGTTTGCTGTAAAGGTGCATTGAATGGTTGGAGAAGTTCAGTGGAGTTCTAAACTACCTGCAGAACTGTGGATGGTGAAAGCATCTTAGAGGATGAGTTATCTCCTCAAGGTCCACTTTTCTTCTAGTGTGGTAGTCTGAGTGTGTTGAGAGACCAGGTATTGTTGAGTTCACAGAGCCACAGCACCTCTGAAAAACACAGGCCTCATTCTTCCTCAAGAATGCAATGAATCTCATCAGTACTTAATCAAAGGCATGGGATCTCCCATCAGTACTAAATAAAATACATGAGACCTGCGTGATTTCTTAGTGGAAAAGTTAGAAGCACAGCAAAGAAAAAAGGGGAAAATGCTGATGATTTCAGTGTAGCAAAGTGGTGACTTTTTGTATTTATATGTCTTTACTGGAGTTTCCTGTCCAACAACACTCTGAGTTATTGTTCAGAATATAAAATTATTTATAGCTAAATATAACTAGAAGGGCATAGCAGTGCTGTGTGAGGGCATTGTGTAAGGTACTCACATCCAGCATGTCTGTGGTGTGTTGGCCACATTAGGTTGTTGATGGATGAGGAGGCTGTTAGCAGGAGAGAGGAACTCTTTGAAGAATGGGTCCTGAAGTGTGTGTTTTCTTAGCAGACTGGAAAAATGTCCAGCCTAGTAGAGCCACTAATCAGGTTATCCCTGCCAAGGGGTGTGATTGTTTTCAGTGTCATAGTCTGTTACAACAGTGAGCACTGATGCACTGCAAGGCTGATAAACATACTCAGCACCACAGGCTGTGTCTGCTGCAGTCTGGAGTACAGTTACAGTCAAGAAGGTTATTAAGGCTAGGAGGTATTCAAAAGAGAGGAAAGAAATGTTTAAATTTAGGATGACAGATGAAAAATATTGATTATTGATGTCTAGATCACTGGAAAACAATCAGCCATAACTTTACAAAGCAGTGGGTAGTAACACCTTGCCTGGCATAGTGGCAAAGAAGTCCCATTTTTCCATTCTTTCTCACTGGCACCCTGGAAGAGAGTTTCTTTTCACCACCCAAATGACATAAGCAAATAGTCAGCAAGAAAAATAGGTTGTGTTTCAATGTCACAGATTAGCTGGCTCCACGGCCCTGCACATGAGATCATTTGAACCAAGTCCATGACCGAAATGTCTCTTTTTGGTCTTTTTTTAACCCCAAATGACAAAGCACGAGGCTTGTATAGCACAAGTACAGTATGGAAAATGGGGAGGAAAAAGTGCTGACTCTGGGCTGTCAGAACAGTGGGTGAGTTGTCCTGTTCTAAGCCATCCTTCTTAGGTCACACTGAGTAGAAAATCTGGGAGAGAAAACCAATAGGTTTTCCTAATAGTTTACATTAGGTTTGCTGTCTTAAAATATGAAAGGGGAAATGTGCTGTATGTGTGAATGTGAAAATGGGAAAACAAATCTCTCTTGTTTGTCCCAGCAAGGACTTGTCCTGCCTTCCCTTGGGCCTGGGTGAAAGCTTCTGGTAACTTCCTGGGTGACATCAAGAGGCAGGACGTGGCTGAGCCCTGGGCAGTGAGGCCCACGTGAAGCTCCACAGGGATCCCTGCTCCCTGCCAAGCCCTACAGAGCTGCTCCATTCCTCTGGTACCGGAGGGGTGCCACTCTGTGCCCCTCCCCTGGCTGGGCAGCCCTTACACGATGCCAGCAGTGCTCTTTTCCCCCTGGAGCTGAAAGTCTTCCTCTTTCCAGAGGGTAATTTCCCTCCCTGGTTAGTCTTTCTCCACTGCCGTTCACTTTCCTCACGATTTCAGTTTGCCCACTCCCTGATCCTGGTTTTACCTCTGCAGTTGGCTCTGTCCCTTCTTGCCTGTCTCTGTTTCACTGAAGCTTTTAGTGTAAGGAGGATCAAATAATTGCAGGGTTAAAGCAGACCCTTGAACTCACAGCATTTAATGGGTTTGTAATTAGGCCATGTATCCCTGTGAGAATGGGCAGCCTGGGAATTTGCCAGGATTTACAGGGGGATTTAATAGCCTACTAAGAGTTTCCAGACCTATTACATTCCTTAGGAAGTTTTAAAGACACCACTGATTTTGGCAGGGATGTAGGGTGTCTCTAAATACACATAGAACTGAGGGATGAGAAGTAGAAAACTGCTTATTTTGTAAAGAACAAGGAAAAGTTTCAAAGGTTTTATAATTTAAAATGCAGAAATAGATGTTCAACATTATCTTGGTAACACATGCCTGTCTTAGAGCATATGATGTGTGTTTTCTCTGAGAATTTATATTTACATATTTGATAAGACATGAATATTAAAATACACATCAACAAGGCTCTGTGTATGCACTGTACTGTAGGTATATGTGCCTACTGCTGCTTTCTGATCTTGGAATATACAACCATGTTTTAAAAAATTATGAAGTCTTTGCTTTCCTCCATCCTACCTGTTTGCCATTTATAAGGTTCTGTGGCATCACATTTTCTGTGTGTTCTGGGAAGATCAGTGTCTGTTAAATGCCAGGTGATTTTATTATGAAGTCTTGGTTTATTTTTACTCATAACTGAGACAAGCACAAACTTCTGTTATTGTTTACTTTCCAGAGAGGAAGGGAAAATTACATCTAACATAAAAATACCTTCCTCCCCCTACCCCATGTCTCCGTGCTTTGAGCTTGTGCAGGGCAGAGGGCAAGAAAAGCCAGAAAACAACTGGGCAGTTTTCTCATAGTGCTACAAAATTGCTGTTTTTTTCTTCCAGGTTAAAGAAACCCAAACCATAATTAACTTTCTTCTCTCTGTTCAATAACTACCCTGCAAAAAGACCACAGCAATAAAAACTAGTCTGCCTACCTGTGCAGCAAAGGGAGTGTAGAGCTGTCTGGAAATTTGACCTATCCAGGTCTGGTTTTGGATCAGCAGTGGGCTTGACTAGTGAAATTTGGCTCTAAGCTCAAATCCAAATTTTCTTGTATCTGTAATGTATATTAGGATCTTTCAGGGTGGTTTGGGTCTATACCCAAACCTGACTGCAGCAATCCAAGGGCACTTGTTCATCTCAAACTGATTTGCTCCTGCAAAAAGTTTTGAAGTTACAGTGAGTTTAAGTCTTGTTTAAATACAAGGATATAAATTCAGCTGTTTCTATACGTATTACAACATAACTTCACTGATGGTATCCTGAGCACTAAAAACATGTGCTGCTAAAAATGCTGACGTTGGCAGGAGCAGGATAGAAGAAAAACACTGGAGTCTTCCTTGAGCATAATAGTTTACACTTTATCTCTGTCAAGAGGTACAGAGAACTTTTATTGCTGTTCTCACACAACCTCAGAGCAGCTCTGTCACCTGTGGGCAGAGGAATTCCATGACAGTCCTTGGCATTACACTGGGTTTATGTGCCTGCTCTCGACTCAAAGCAGAGTTTGGGTTTCTGTGAGTGACAGCAGCAGCAGGAGCCCATGGCTCAGTGTGTCACACTGTGAGCTCTTAAAATATAATCAAAACTATCAATCTGAAGAGCTTCTGGAAGACAAATTTGCAGTTTAAACATCAAGCACAAAGTGTCCCTTCCTCTTTCTTCACTGAATTAGCTTTTGAGAAGGCCCAGAGCTGCTGCAGAGATAACAAGGCCTGAAGAATTTGGAGCAGGTGGTACCAACTGTGCAAGGGCAGCTCGCAGCCAGGAGGATCCAAGCCCAGCTGGGGAGCAGCCCAGGCATCCCAGTGACTCACACAGGACAGCACAGTCTGGCTGGAGCACCACAGCCATCCCACAAGTGGGGATTTTTCTCTTTCCCTCAGAGAGAGCCCCAGGGAATGCCATGGTAAAATTCAGCAAGATGGCCATGAAGAAATAGCTTAACTGGGTTAGGTCTCTGCTTCTTCACTGATGGGGGAGATCACAGTGGACACTGGGTGTGCATTTGCCAGGCAGAGGTCCTGTGGAAGAGCAAATCCTCATGTTTCTTTTTATGGGGGAAAAGAGCACTTACCTACCATGTGTGAAAATCTAGAAAATACACTTGGTTACATTTCTTTGTGTGAAAATTGTGACATCCTTTCTTCATTTCTGAGGACTGGAAATTGTAGTATTTATTCTGTGAGGATTCTTATTAAATACAGTCATGCATTGATGTAATTTCCACATGTTTTCATAGACCTTAAAGTTTTCCTTGTCTTAGACTACTGTTATACTTGCAATTTGACCTTCACTCCAGCAAGACTTCCTCTGGAAAATATTCAGAAATGCTCAGAGCTAATAGAATTATTGTCCTTATTTTCATACTTTAAAGAATTATTGCTGTCACAGCTGTTCTTGATTTAGGTGGGGGAATGTGCAAAACAATGGCTATAAAATACTACACGCCCTCACTAAGTGCACTGAGCTTGTCTCACTTTGGTTCTCTTTATCCTGTGTGTGATTTTAGAGCATTGTGAATGCTCTGAAGACTCTCCTTGTAGAAATCCCCTTTGCCCTTTGGGAATACCCCATGCATCCAAGGCAGCTCCTTTGGGAGCATGTTCTGGTGGAAATTAGAGCCTGCTGGTGGTACTGCTGGGAGACCTGTCCATCCTCCATCCTGTGCCCTCCCTGCTGTGTGTTTGGGGTTTGGTCCCCAGCAGGGTAAAATCCACCTTTCCCCTTGTGCAGGGCTGTTCCTCCTCCTGAGGTGTGAGAGAGCCAGGAGAAATTGTCAGAGCTCTGCCTTCAGCTGCTGCTGCTCACCTGAGCTCCAGGGCAGTGTTTGCCTGGGGTACCTGTGCCAAGTGAGCCCTGCCCTGTGCCCTTTGACATTCCAAATGTAGCATCAACTAATTTCTTCTCGCTTTGTGAGATTTCAGCTCTTTCCATTTACAGTTTACAATTTCTTCATAGAGAGGTTTTTTTGACCTTATATTTTATTCAAGCTTTTCTTGACAGTTTTAGGTAAATACTGTCTTTGCTTATGCATCATTTACAGCTGTTCTTTAGCTTTGGGCACAGTTCACACTGTATGATGTGTGACATTATTCCTCCTTTTTCACTGACTGGGTGCTCTCATGTTTATGAGTTCCATTTGTTTCACCTGAGATAAAAATCCCCTGCCCTCATCATATATTATCACCCTGGTTATTAGTATTTGTTTACAGATAGGAGCTTGCTTTTACTATGTAAATAAGATTCTGCTCTGATGGCTGAGCCAAAACAAAATTCACAAGAGTGTTTATAAATATTTATTCCCACCTCTTCTCAGGTTTTCTGTACCCTATGCTCTGAAACACTCTTGAACACCCTGCTGTATCTTGGATAACTTAATGTCAGATATCCCAGATAATCTTTAGTTGATATGGAGTGGTATCAATAAAGAAAAGGTATTTTACCTTTTATCTTACGGGGGACCTTTTTATACTGTGTCTGACGCAGACATTGGTTTCTTAAGAAGCCATTAAAGCTGCTGGGATGATAAATGAAAATGTACTGTATCTTTCATAAAACGACTGGGCAGAATGAGATTAAAATTGGAAGTGTGTGTGAGACAAGACTGAAATATGGTAGTTGGAGTTTTTTCTGATGAGTTTGTACACCCTGGAAGACCCTTGCTAGTGTCAGGCAAGCACTGAAACATTCCATATTCGTGGTGACTTGGCTGCTCCCCCCTGGCCAGTAACAAAATTCTGATGCAGTCGTCTTGATGGTACTTATGAGGAGATTAAAGCATGAGATTTCTCAGATGATTTTGCTCGGAGTGATTAAAACAAAATAGTTTGTCATTATCTTTCATATGATTTAGTGACCATTAGAGGGAATAATCCAAATTTTTGGCAGATTTAAAAATGACCCATTCTCCTTGCAGCATATTAGGAGATTAGAAATTTGAATCTATGAAGATGTTCATAGCTTTGTTAAGATGCATTCAGAGTTTCCAGCTTTAGTTATTATAAAGATACTGACAAGTGATACTTTATTTTTAATTTTCTTCTCATCTTGGGATGGGGAAGCACAACAAGGTTTTCCAACATGATAATAATCAGTTTTCTGTATCAGCCATAATAAAATGAGATGCACCTGAAGTTCTTTTGTTTGAGCTGAGATACACAGAAAGCATAAAAGATGGTGAAGAGGGAATATAGATCTGGGCTAATGTGACATTTCTGTGCTGCTGGTAGGGCTCAGGAGCAGGGCTCAGTCAGTGGTGGTTTTCCTCTTCTCTGAGCTCAAACACAGAAGATTTAGAAGTTCCGAAATGTCAAAAGTTCTGAAGAAATTTTTTCTGAAGTTCTAAGTTTTACCTGGCTGACTTGCTAAATTTAAAGTGTTTGGGTGCTAGGGGATTAAATAAAGAAGCACCTGAGGAAGTGACACCACTGCCTTTCCATGGCCAGGTTTTGCTAGAAGAAAGTTAATGGATGTGTTTATTACAGCTGAAAAACCCGCACAGCAAATGTCAGTCACAGCATCTGCTTTGGTTCCAGCTGTGGCTGCCTCTGCCTTTGGTTAAGCTCTGACCTGCTGTGGTCCATGGCAGGCTGATGGACACCCTGCTGTGAAACCACAGCTTCCCTGGGGCTAATCAGACAGTCTCTGGGAAGAACTTAAAAATCCGGTGTTAAAAGGAGCTCCTGGCACATCCCCCTTTTAAACACTAACAGCCTTCCCGAGTGACAGCCCAAGGAAGATAAAAGAGGGCAGCAAATGGAGCTTGTGCACTTTTGGAAATACAGTCACAGTTACCCTTTGTTTTGAAAGGCTGATCTTTTCCCTCTTGCCAGAAAAAGCCTTTCTCCACTGTAACCCCTGCGGAATTGGGAATAGCACTGACAGCAGACAGGGCACAGTGACGAGCTGAGCGCCCAACACTGAGGAGGGAGAGGTGGGCACAGATACCCTTGGGGGCCCTGGAGGCTGAGTGCCCAGAAGTACTGAAAACAGCATTTCTGAGTTTGAAAACGTTGTTCATAGGAAGTTTCACTATACTGGCTTCCTATTCAGCCTGACACATCTGAAACTTGTCTGAGAGTCTCTCTGCCTTTGTTTCTGCCATGCTGTGTGTTGGTCCCAGATGTTCTCATTTGGACTTTCTGCTGGTTTACAGTGAAAAGAAGCAAGACAAGAATGTTTGAAATGTTACAGCAGTTTCTAACACAGCACATACTTCCACTATTTGTTTCCAGGTGGTATTTAAGATGATGCAATTTAACATGCTAGAATTATCCTCTGCCAAAACAAAGATTAACAATTCTGGATTTTGTATTTTCTAAAGAAGAAAGTTCTGTGGTTACCTGACAGGGTATATTCAGTGAGAATTCCAGTTTTCTAGGGCTGCAGCCATTTGTAGTACAGGTCCCACCTGCGTTCCATTCCAACTTGAATTCATAAATTGTTTACATGCTTTGGGAAAAAATCTAGTCTGTCTTATGAATTCTTTCCTCCCCTTAATGGTACCAGAATAATGGGTTTAATGAGGGCCTGGTTCTGTATCAGTCAGCTGCTGTTCTTATCAGGAATTTTTATTTCGTTTATTCCACTTCCTGTGTGAAATGAAATGAAACCTCATAACTCAGTGTGAGCTGACCATATACAAGGGAACAGTGACATGTCATTGTCTGAATGTAAATGGAAGATATTTGAAACTGTCTGAGAACAATGCCTGGGATTAAATGGATGCTCTGGAACATGGAGCACTGCCACAATAATACAACTGTCAGTTAAAGGACATCCTTGGGTGGTAACATTCCAAGTCACTTCATAGAAGAAGGGACATGAAGTGCCCCAGGCCCTTGATGGCTTCAAAGCATGTCTGGGGTCAGGCCCATTAAAGGCGTGGCTTCAAACCATGTCTACAATGTGAGAATTTGATCTCTGAATAAAACTCTAATGAATGTTTAAGCAGGAAGAGTGGTTTGGGGCAGGAGGTGTGTTATGCAGCTCCCCAGCTGAAAGAAGTCTAAGGAGTCAAGAAATACAAACTGAGGAATTCACTCTTATGTATTTGAAGTCCTCCTCACAGAGGTGGAACGGTGAGATGCTGAAGAAGCTGTTACTCTCTTGGGGTTTCAAGCACACTTCCTGGTGTCCTTGGCAGTAATTTTTGGAAGATTTAGGATGGAAATAGGCCCAGTAGAACATGGGATAAGTGGTACCTGTATCTAACAGTTGAGAAGCTGTTTAGGATTTTGTGTATATAAACTCTGAGAGAAAACAAGGTGCAATCTTATGCTGCTCCTGACCAAGTTTGTGGAATATAAAGAAACACTTATAAAGAAACTTATAAACACTTATAAAGTAAACTTCGTAGTCTATCCACATTTCTGTCATTCCTAACGAGCCCACTCTCCCAAATTAAAGGTGCTGTGTATGTAATTTGAATATATCTTATTATAATAGAATCTTCTCTTTGCTCTTCTTACGTTTAGCAACTGTAATTTAGATTTCATATTTCCATCTGAAGTTAATTGTTATTCCTCCTGGTTCAGGAGAAGCTGCCAGTGGTGCCTAATGAAGAGAACTCAAGGTAAATTATGCCTCTTGTCAGTTAATTTAAATTTTGTGCCGGCGTTCAGAAGAGATCCGTCTCACGCCATAAACATTATTAGCATTATGGCATTATTTATTTGGAGAAATTATTGTGTATATGAAATAAGCTTTTTGGAGTGAAGATTTCTTCTGGCCAAAGCCCACGGTGCTCTGCTTTGCTCTTACTATTTTAAAATTGTGTGCTTTTGGCAGCTGTTTAAATACATGTTCTCAACATAATAATTTTCCATACACACTCTTCCCCAGAATGACAGGGATTGGGCATAGAAAGTGTTATTTTAGGACACGGTGAGGGAAGGAAAGAAATACTGACTATGTTATACAGAGGTTAAGAAAAATCCTGGTGCAGTGCAAAGCACAGAGAACAATTCCAATCATGATATCCAGCTCTGGCACCATCAGTGGAGCCCAGAGCCCTCTGGAAAGGAGCAGGGCTGTGTTTGCTCTGATAACACAGAGATAATACAAGCTGTCAGGCATCCACAGCACTCAGGAAAACTCCTCCTGGGGAACCAAAGCACTGCTCCAGCGGCACATCCTGGGTCACCTTGGGCAGATGTTGGAGCTCAGCGCTGGCTCCAGGCAGCTGGGAGCACAAAGCAGCAGTCAGGGGGTCAGGGCAGTGAGCAGGATGGGATTGAGATGGAGGAGATCAGCATTGTCTCCAGGGTTTAAATGGAGCTATTGGCAGTCACATGAGGGGTGGTTGAGGGAGCTGGGGGGTGCTCAGCCTGGAGCAAAGGGGATCAGGGGGACCTTGTGGCTCTGCACAACTGCTGACAGGAGGGGACAGCCGGGCGGTCAGGCTGTGCTCCAGGGAACAGGGACAGGAGGAGAGGGAACAACCTCAGGCTGGGCCAGGGGAGGTTCAGGGCGGACATCAGCAGGAATTTCCCCATGGAAAGGGTGGTCAGGCATTGGAACTGCCCAGGGAGGTTTGCAGTCACCATCCCTGGAGGTCCAAGAAGGTCCAAGGAAGGCCTGGCTGTGGCACTAAGTGCTCCAGGCTGGGGACAAGGTGGGGATCAGGCACAGCTTGGACTCCATGGTCTTGGAGATCTTTTCCAACCTCAGTGATTCCATGATTCTGTGACAGTCTGTGTTGACAGGAGAGTAAAGAATAACAAGTAAACCCCAAGTAATGAGATCCTCTGGACATTATTAATCTGATCTGACTTGTACCAGTTCCTCCAAGTCAGTTCCATGTCAGTCTCGTAGTGGAAGATGCAAGCATTGATCCTCTTTATTGTCACAGTGACTTCATGTGGCAAATGCATGGAAATCTGTCTGAACTGTTGAGCATCAGAGTTCAGACTCCTGCGAGTGGAGCTGTTCACTGCTGGGGTGGAATGCAGAGATTTGAGAAAAGTCTATGTCAGGCTTCAGAAACAATTTGAAGCCTTAACCCAAAAGAGCTGTATTTGATGCTGTTACAGAAAGTCACACTTTCTCCTGATCCCTGCCATCGTTTTTTGGATTACCTCTCACTGGAGCAGGGTGGACAGTTTACCCTCGAGGTGACAAGGTAATGTCTCCAGAAAGGCCAAATACAGAATTTTCCAGACAACTTCATCAGGAGCTTTCTTCTTTTTGATATGCAGCTGTATTATGGTTTTCTGCAGTATTCTGTTTCCATTCCTCCCATGCCTCCAGTTCTTTTGTGCATTGCAGAGGAACTGTTCCGTTACAGCTGCTGTGGTTTGGTGGTGATTATTTGGTTTGTTTGGCATTTGTACTAAAAGTACCACAGCAGCTTGTTTAGAATTGCCCTGCATATTACAGTTCAAATAAACAATAAACCCCTTTTCTCAATATCTGATAGTAAAACTTGTTGCTGCCACTCTGACTTTGTCACGTGAAACCCAGACAAAAGGACACAGCATAATTTTTGAGACGGATATTCCCGTGTCATTTTGTGGTTCCGGGGAGAATGACCCAGACTATAATTTTTGGCTGCTGTGGAGGACAGGATTTAGCTGCAATTATCAGCCCTCTGCTTTTCCCACTCTGGTGTCAGGGATATTTGGAACAGTGCATTTGTGTCATTGGAAGTAGGTGCCCCAGTTAGAAATCTCACCTGCCTCATGCCATTGTTGGGTTCATGTTCTGAGGATTATTCTGCAAACTGTGCATGGCTTGGGTTCCAGGTGGGAATCTGCAAAGGGCCCACCTGCCCCACTGCTGTGTCACTGTGTTGGCCATTTTGTTCCTGCTTACACAGGGAACACACTGGCACCTTGCATAAAGCCCTGTAAGTGAACATGAAGTTACACATCATGAACAGTGTTTGTGATTTCTGTGTGTATGCAACACATAGCAGTGCTTGTGTGAGGCTCATATGGTATAATGCATTAAATTTGTCAGGCACTTTGGATCAGTGTGTGTGCAAAATTAATAACAACCTCAGGCAGATGGGAACATGTTTTTCCCAATATATGTGGATTTTCCCTCCTCATTGTGTATTTATTTGAAGCCTCACAGAGACAGTATTAAATGCTGGATCATTCGTATGTTTTGGTCACATATTGTCTGATCTGTCAGGCAGGAGACAGGATTACAGGATTCTTAAGGGCAGACTGCTTTGGGCGTTCTGGGTAGTGGACTGTGCCAGCTAAATAAAATGCCTGTGTAAAGTGAAGGTGGGTTCTGCCTGCAGGTTCTGTAGGAGGAATGTGTAAACTCAGCTCCTGAGGAGAACCAAGAAAACCCTGAAGAGCTGAAAGAAATGAGAAGAGAAATAGCTGAGTCATCCAGTTTTCCAAAATACAGCTGAAACTGTACCATCTGCTGTGTGCATATCCTGAGTCAAGTTCCAGTTAGTTCTTTGGAGTCAAGTTCAGGATCAGAGCAAGGTGGACGTGCTTTCATTGAAATTGACAGACACACGTTCTTTCCCACACAGCTGACTTTAATCCAGCCACTCAAGTGATTGTAGATGGTTTATGGAGTTGGTAGCAGAGTCATAAATCCAGATTAAGAGCCCTGGGCTTGCTCATACAAATCTGGTTTATGGCAGTGATGGAATGGCTCTGCCAGTGCCTTTGTAAGAGAATCCTTTTAGGGCTAATCTGAGGCAGCTGCATTCCTTTCTGGAGTTATTTTCTGATTTCATATCCTGTATGAACAGAGAGAGTGAGTGGAGTAGCTCTTACCAACTCTCAGTTGCATCAGTCTGTGTGCTGTGGCTTCTTGCTGTGAGTCCCCCTGTGGCTGTGGCACACCTGGCTGATCCCACACACCTGTGTGCCACCGTGCCACACCCCATGGCCACTGCCCGGGGCACCAGGGCTGTTGAAAGAGCTGTTCTTTCGTCAGCTTTATCCCCCGGCTATGCCTGTTCTGTGATTGGTGTCAGTGCTGTGCCAGAGCTTGTCTGGGATTTCAAGAGCTGAAGGACAGAGTGACCTGCAGCAGAACTGCTATCCCAGCAGTTTTGCAGGAAAGAAAAGCTAAGATCCAGACTCCCTGATGTGCACAGTCTCCATTGCCGTAACTAAGACAATGTTTTGGTGTGTAAGACCTTGAGAAGGCACTGCTGAATTTTTGTATGCAGATCTTCTGACATCATAAGTAAATTGGCAATTACACCTGGCTGCTCTGCAGGCACAGGGCACAGCTCTGCACTCTGGAAAGTCTCCTGTTGGTTTCTCAAGTCGATAAGATAACTTCAACCTAAATAAACAGAGCAAGTCAGATGAAGCCTTCCTTCTTAAAATACACATATTGATTAGGTTATCTATAATAACAATAAAATACCAATAAAATACACCACTTCAAACAGAACCAAGGGGCAAATCTCACTAGTCAAATAAAAGGAAGCAAGTCAGAAATGACATTAAGAACACACACAAAAAAAGCAGAACTGAGTAAAAGGGTCTGATTGCCCCCCTCAAACATTCTGCAGTATATTTGCTAACGCAGAATTGCCCAACACTGAGCTCCAGGGGCTGCTGCTGTTACTCACTTACTCTTGCTGTACAGTGTGTGAAGACACCAAAATGCAGCACTGGAGCAGAGCTCCCAGGCAGTTTTCACTGGGTGCCTTGTTGGGTTGGTGTCTGACAACAGAAACACAAATCACAAACTACAATTCTTTTGCACTTGTGTCTGAATAAATGCAGGTGTTTGGCAGCAGGAGCACCACAAACCCCAAACATACCTCCCCAACAGAGCAGCTTTTGTTGAGCAATAAGGAAACCTTATTCCCTCCCTGTGCGGCAGAGAGCAGCTGCAGCTGGTGCAGGAGTGCTGCCGACTGGGGACGTCAGGGGCACAGGGACCAAATGCTGTGCCCTTGCTGAGGTGCCCCAGGCTGTGCCTCAGGGTTCCATGGGTAAGGGGGAGTGTTGAGTTCATCCAGCACTGGTATCTCATTTGGCTGCTCTCCTCAGGAGCCATGGCAGTGCTTCAGCACCCACAGTATCCATGCTGAAAGCTCTCCTGGAGCACTTCCCACTGCTGGCATTTTAATCGAATTGGCATTGAAATATCAGCTCATTGTGGTATTATTGTGCTTTTAATATTTGAAATCTAAATCTTTGTCAGTCTTCCCTGTGAGTGGGGTGAGGTCCCTGGGAACTCTGGCAGGGCTGGATTGGTTTTATCAGAACACACGGGGTGTCACTGGTGGCCATCTGTGGACCACACAGCAGTTCTGTCCTGGACTGAGCTGGGAGAGACTGGAAAATGTTTCCAGCTGGAATGAGGACTGTGGCTGCATGTCTTGTTCCGAGCTGCAGTGGCCAGTGAACCCCTGATGGGGCAGAACCTCTGAACACCTGATGGGCCTGGGATAGGTGTTGGTAGCAAAGTGTCATTTTGGTGTTCACAACTCTAATGTGCAAATACACCAAACACACACTTTATCCCTTTGAAACAAAACATTGGCAAGCTTTTACTGTGTCCAGCTCACAGGAATATATTTCAATGAAATATTATATCACAATTTATGACTTTCACTGAGTGTATTAAATAACCCCAAGAACATTGCTGCTAATTCAATATCACTATTTCACTCTGCTCTAATTTATGTTTATCTTCAACAGTGTTCGATTTGCATCTCATTATTGTCTGTCAGGAGCTAATTCTGATGATCTTGGAATTCATCTATTATTTGCAGTTTGGTCTCAGTAAACACCATCAGAGTAGGGAAAAGGTTTGATCCCTGCAGCCTCTTTACACAAGGACACAAATCAGTGCTACAAGCATCTCAGCAAATATGTGATGTGAGTCATATCCTGCCATGCCACTGCCTGAATTTGTAAAACAGGTGTTTTCTTATACCTGATTATGTATGAAAATTGAAAAGAAAGCAGGTGGATGAGGTATAAAATACAATCAGTACCACCTATCCAGATGCAATATTTTTACAGAAGTTTGTGTTTTGATAAATCCTTCATAGCTAAAGCGAGCAGTGGACTGAGAGGGTCTGTGAGTGAACCTTCCAGGATTTATAGTTCTGAGTGTTCAGTGTTGGCATAACCTGCCAAAGTCAGAGATAAAACTCCTTTGAAGTCAGAAGGGGTGGGAGAATGAACCATGATCCAAATGCTTCAAAAATCCTGTGGGTTGCAGGATTTTGTCTGTCTTAGTCCTCCCACTCTTTCAGTTTTGGAAGCTTTATTACTCTTTTTTGAAACAGCAATCGTTGGTCTGGTAGAACCCACAAAATACAGCCCTGAGGCACAACTGTGGGAAGTTACAGTGACTGATCCCTAAGGAAAAAGACCTTCCCAGATTCTCATTTTGAAATACCTTGTTCCATCAGAAGGAGTGCTTTGTTCATTTTAAGAACCAACCTGCTATTGGGCATTTTGGACTGAATTCATCCCAGGAGTGAGACTTTCTCACTCAATATGGGTCACTATTCATGCTCAGTTTGGTCTGGAAAGCAGAAGCCAGTCTGGATTATGAACTTTGCTTGGTGACTTGCTGATTAATGTGTATGTCAACATAAGAAACTCTGCCATTGTCTTTTTCCCTTTTTTCTGCTGAAAAGACAGTTATATTAATAAAATGGATAGGAACACTCTGTTAGTTTGGGTTTTTTTTTTTAAATAGGCAATAAATTTTTTTTCAGCTAGCATGGGACAATCATATTTATTCAGTTTGGGTATTTCAGTTAATAATGGGTGTTTGTTTTTCAAAGGACAAATAGGGTTTAATATATTGGAGTGAATTTCCATAAAGTCAGAAGCCCAAGGCAGCACAGAAATATGCTGCTGCATTTTCATGTGCTCACCACATTTCCATGCACAAATAAAATTAATTGTGAGCATGTTTTTGCCTGGGGCCTTGTGCTTCTGTTTTAAAAGGAGGGAGTCTTTTATTTTGTTTTATCTTAAAGCAGCCTTTCTTAGGAATTCCTGCAGATCAGTTTGGTTCTGCAGCTCATGGTTGCTGTGGGGCAGAAGTGGAGACTGTGGGAAAGTCAGGAATGTGACTGTATTTATGCTCTGGGACTGCAGCAAAGCCCAAAGGTGCAATAGAGACTTGGTTCCATGAATCCACGGTGCCTTAGTAGCCAGGCTGAGCTCAGGCTGCCAAAAATCTCACCAGGTCAGCTTGCACCCCTTCAGAGAACAATCAGGAGAGAAAAGTGCAGCGAGGGTGGATGAGAGGCACTGGAGCAGGGATGATGGTGTTCCTGAGGCCAAGTTCCCTGGGAATGCAACCAGACATTCCCAATGCTCCGAGGGCTCCCAGGGATTCCCACTCTGAGGCTGGAGGGCAGCCGGTGTCAGAACTAGCAGAGGTGTTTGTGGTTTCTTGGCTTGTCTAGAAATGCAGGCAGAGTCTGTCCCAGCTCGTGGCTGAAGTACAGCCTGGGGAGCTGATCTGAGCCCCTGGTCAAGGTTGAGCCAGTTCTTTGTGCACATGTAGAAATGGGAGTGAAGATTGGATACCCTGGTTTGGACTGAGTTCAGCCCTGAATAGAGCAGTGAATGGCAGGACAGGCCCTGGGGGATTCTGGAATTGTAGTTTGAGTGGTGATACCTCAGCCATGTGAGAGGAATCCTAAAGCTCTGTGAGAAAGAAGGAACCTGACCTGCAGCCACGTGAGTGCCTCACCTGGGAGAAAAGGCAGAGACACAGCTCAGCCTGGCTGGGGTCACATTGACCTTGGGGTGTCTGGGATCAAAGTTAGGCCATTTCTCTGTGCTCTCAGCTCTGTTATTGGTGTTGCTACTGCAGGGCACAGTGCCACACCAAACTGCAGCATTCAGCAGCCTCAGACTTCTTTCTGCTTACCCTGCAGCTGAATCACAGCTCAAGATATCCGCAGTTTGGCCTTTCATGCTTTCCTTTACCAACTTGGAGATGACCCTCGTGGGGCTTGGCTGTGGAATAGCAGGAGTTTGGAGAAGGAAGTGGTTAGTGCAAAGCTGCATATCCCATTATTCCTGCTGGCACATGCCCCAGAGAGGTGGTGCCATGCCCAAACTGACCATGGGCTCTGTCAGTCTACTCCCAGTGTTTGTTGGTGCTGGCAGACAGAGGTGGCTCCTGTGTGGGCCGTGGATTCCCCATTTACTGTCACCACTCAGCTGCTGTGCCCTGCAGGCAGTGAGTGTGGCTGAGCTCTGCCTCAGGGAAAGCAGGGCTAACCCCCGGGGCTCTTCCAGCTCCATCCAAAGCGGAACTTGGCAGGCGCTTTTATGAACTGACAGAGGAAGGTAGAGGCTCATAAAGTGGTGCTGATATGTGGAGTGTGTTTCAGCAGGAGAGAGACATTCTGTTCCCAAGCCTTTGAGACCTTGTGGAGAAGGAAAACACACACAAGTGCCTTCTCCGTTTCCAGCCACATGCACCAGTTATGGCAGTGCTGGGATAGAAATGCCAGGAGCAGGAACAATCCCGGAATTGTACCTGCACAGGCTGACACAATCAGTCTATTTGATCTGACAGGGAAGAACTTCATGCAGATGCTGAAATAAAACTGACTCTTTCAAAGCTCCAAGAAACTGTCCCTTGGAAGAGTTGCTGCAGCTGGAAAGGCCTGCATCCCAGGGCCTCCCAGGCTGGGTAGCTGTGGAATAGCTCCAGTCTCACTGTTTGGTCACAAAGAACTGTAGCTGTTAGGAATAAGGTCCAGCAGAGTAGGGCTGCTCCCTCTCAGCGCTGGGGGCTGTGCTCTGGGGGGCAGTGCTAGGATTAAGCACCTTGTCAGTGCAAACCTGATGCAGGAAAGAAAACTCTTCCCAGTTTTCTTTGTCAGTTCATTGTTTAGTTGCCATTTGGTTGCCGGTATCAGGAGAAAACATGTTTTCCATCAGGGATAATGGAATGTAATGAACCACAGTATCTTTTTTATATACTTCTGACTAATTGAGTGAGACGTAAGACCTGTAGGATTCTTGATTCTTTTCCTTTCTTCTGGTATTCAGTATTTGTATAGGAATGGCCAGTGGCCAGTTTAGCTGGTTGTAGAAGGGTAAGAAACAGTTTGCATGCTGGGTGTGTACATGTTACATTTGGGGTTGGTATTAATCCTGAATTTGCTGTTCATGCAAAGTTCACTGATGTGGCTGCTAAAATTTGCAATACACTGAGCAGTCACTTACACCCAGTACCCACCTTGGGCTGGCAGGATGACCAGGATGATGGATCGAGTCAGAAATAGAGGAAATCAATCAGGATTCAGGAATGGGCCTTTGAGGGAGAGAATTGTTCAAATTGTGTAGGAATTGATTTGGGAAGATTGCAAGGTAATTTCTAGATTTGTTCTCAGATTGCAAAATATAAATTCTTCTCTGAGTCCCACAGGTGGTGCCAGGTTATGCTGCTCTCTCTCCCCACTGCCAGTGGGATCTCCAGGGGCTCCAGGAGGAGTTTTCATTTTTGGCACCTGGCGATCTTACTGCATATGGCTGAAGGGAATGGTGCCCTTCCCTCCTTCCCTCCTTCCCTCCTTCCCATGCTCTCTACTCCAAAGAATTTGTTGATTCTCCTTAGCTCCCCTGTGTTCTTCTTTAGCCTCCTCCAGTGCTGCATTTCCTCGTGCTTTGCTCTCCCTTTCTCTCCATTTCCATGTCCTGAGCAAGCTCCCACCCCTGCTGCTGTTCCTGTTTATACAAGTTGCTTCACGTGAAGGAAATTAAGATGTTGTTTAGCCAAACTGTCTCACTGCGCATTTTAATTCTCTAGATTTATGATAGAGCAGCTGTGGCTGAATCCCATTTGAAAAGCTTTTGGGACT
The DNA here is from genome assembly GCA_024500445.1 of Entomyzon cyanotis. Lineage (NCBI taxonomy): Eukaryota > Metazoa > Chordata > Aves > Passeriformes > Meliphagidae > Entomyzon > Entomyzon cyanotis. The sequence continues at coordinate 6,997,182 of JAKEPQ010000781.1, forward strand.
TTTTTTCCTGTACGTGTGAAATGATATAAAACCTTGGAAAGGGAGAAAGATTTTATCTAAAGCTATAACAGTAAAATCTGTTCATGTTCAGGCTGTCTGTAATGCAAGACTGATGCACTCTTTCACCAGAGAATTTGTTCCTATATATAATTTTAAGCCTGATTTCCATAGGGATTGGGGTCTCCCTAAAAAGTCCCCACAGTGCTGTTGTACACCAGAAATGACACCTGATTATTTTAGAACTGGGGGAAAGAGAGGCACCACGTGCAGTTTAGCCAACATGCCAAGCAGGTGTGAGTGGGTGTAACACAGATTGCTCACATATACAAAACAATCACAGTCCAATCAAACCAGCCAGTGCTGAATTCCCTCAAAGGAAAAGGAAAGGAAGGAAATTCCATGTAGAAGGATTCCAGGAATGACAGTGCAGGAGGATTTGCTGTAGAGGAGAGTTTGGGTTTGTGTGATCTTCCCTTGCCTGGGGAAGCATCCTGGTGGCATCCAAAATAACTCAGGTTATTAACTCAGAGACCTGAAAAGGCATTACTTTATTATCTTCCTGTACCAGCTACAAAATCCAGGTGATGTTGTCATCTTAGGAGACAACAGACAATTTATCACGGAGGAAGATCTCAATCTGAGTTTTTCTTCTAGGCTGTACTCCTCTGTTTGTCACTGTGGGGACTGAAACAACAGGGATTGAAATGGTGCCACTGATCTTTATCCTTGCTGTCCAGGGATACTCTGTCAAAGCTGAGCACACAAAGGTTCTTTTCCTTTCCTCTCCTCTCTCTTTGCACCCTACAGTGGAATTAAGAAAAGGAAAAAGATTGTGTACAAATTAAGTGTAAAGATAGTGCGAAAATGAAACAAATTTCCATGGCTTCTTCCATGTGGTTTTACAGAAAATGCGGGAATATTTTCCCAGTGGATTTGCATTTGATGTATTTCTTCTTTCTACATAATGAAATGTTAAATAAACTCAGAAGCTTTAAATAATAAAAGAGGAAGACATTCCTACTGGGGCTGAGCAGAGCAGTCCCAATTTAACTAATGCAACTGCACAGTCACTCTGGACCTTTGTCAACACACATTAAAAATACCTCATCAGTTTAACCCATTTCCTTCTCTAGGAGAATCCTGAGAGATCCTTCCTGCTCAGTGAATGAGGAGCCACAGCCAGGCTGGGAAAGGAAGCTCTGAATGTTTAATTTTTGGGTTGAATAATGCCTGGTGTGTCTGGGGCTGTCTCACACACCTCTGCCCAGGCAGTAGCACCCTGGCGGTGAGGTGGGCGTGCTTTGGGTGCTCCTGTGGGGTCAGACTGAGCCCTGCAGGTGCTGCTGCCTCTACCTGGGCTGCTCCAGGCACAGGGGATTTATAGCACCTGGGTCTGCCTTCTGCTTCTGCTTTAGGTATCTAAATGACTTCCAACAGTGGGAGCAGAGTTGCAGCCCTTTGGTCAGGGTACTGTGGATAAGTCACATTGTTCCTCATCCTCTGGTAGTTACACACTGAGCTTCTGGAGGAGCTGCAGTTCAGCTCTTCTGTGTTGCAGAGGGAAAGCTCTTAAGAACTCTTGAAAACGAAGTGAGACAAAGACCATCATTTTGTTCCTGACAGTATATTTTAAAATGCTGGAATGAATGTTTCATATAGCAGTAAAGCCAAATTATTTTTATGTCCAAGGACTTAAAGGGAGTATATGCACTTGCATCAACTGGGCCTGCAAGGGTTTGGATGTGCTTGGATGTGCTTGGCTCCTGTAGGAATGGAAGGCTAATGGGAAGAGCTAATTGTGATAGAGAGCTCTTAAAAACTCTCAGAAAATTCTGTTAATGCATTGAAATCCTGGAGATCTGAGTAGCATCTGGCTTCCGAAATCCTATGGAATAATCACTTGGATTTTCCAGAGTAGGACTTGTGTCGCTGTTGAGCGGCTAGCTGAGAAATGACCCAAGGTCTCAGACAAGGAAAGAGAGGAGAAGAGAGCTTTATTGTTTTGATTTCCATATATATAGAGTCTACAGAAGTGCCCCAGATTGGTCAGCCCGAGACCTCCCCCTAGGCCCAATTGGCCAAGCCCGAACTGACCCAATCCGGAGAAGTTGTTTGCAAAACATCCAAACTTTATCTTGTTTATGAAATATAGCAAAATGTTCCCACAGGAAGGACCTGTGCTAGCCACAGCCTTGAGGTTGTATTCCACTGACTTACTTGCAGACTAAAATTCAGTGTTTAGATCACACTTATAAGAGCTTTGTGAAGCTGCGTGAATCTTTTCTGTTCTTGGACTCTGCCCCCAGTGGGCTCCAATGCAGGGGTTTCCCTGCCACTGTTACTGAGCTGCCAACTGAGATTTACCACAGGAGTGAGGTGATTTTAGATTGAGGGATTGACTGGATATAGTCAGCTTTGGCTCTAGAGCTCAGAGTGAATGGGATGAGAATAATCTTTGTATCCACAAAAACCTGTCTGAAGTTATTCCAGCCTAATACCAGAACACTCCTCTTGCTCTTGAGTCTGCCAGAGCCTTGCCCAGCTTGGAGCTGTCCTGGAGAGGAGCACAGGGCACTCCAAGGACAAGAAATGCCATACAAGTTATTGTCCTATACTGACAGAATTCTAGACAGGACTTTTGGTCCTCTGCTATTGCCAAGAGAACGAATCTTGATTTACATAATGCTTCCAGCTTCCACCATATTGAATTGTGGCCAATAAAGCTGATTTGTTTGATGTACCCTTGAACAAAGAAAAAATCAAAATTAAGTATATTTTTTTTATCCAGCAGTAAGAGGCTGTATTTATACCAGTTTTCATTACTGCAGTGGGATCTTTTAAGAGAATAAATTGGTTTAATGGGCTTTAGTTATCTCATATATTCATTACTATGAAAAATGGATTTTGGTGAAATAGTATTTTCATTTTTATAAATCATGAATTGTAGCAGTGGTCATGAAATGCCTCACTGTCCCATCAATAATAAAAAGTCTTAATGTAGACTCGTTTGCATTGGGCTAAAATTAAGTTTGGTTCCTTTAGTACCTTTATTTTACCCTTAGCAGGGTCCAGTAACAGGAATGGGTTTGCTTGATTCAGGACTAATTTTGGAATGTCAGATGTAAACAAGTGAAGGCAGAAATGGTAGGAGGGGTGATGCTGAACACCAGGAAGAGGGGTGGTGTTTGTGGAAACCCCCAAAGCAGCAGCTGATGGAAAGGCTGTGATTAAGTCGAGGCACTGCTATTGTGTCCTGACTGACAGCCCCAGCCTGCTCAAGGTACGTAGGAAGGATATATTCACAAACTGTGCACGAGATGAAGGAAAAGCCTGTTCCTTGTGCCAGGAACTCAGCCAGGGGTCAGGGTGTTCTTAGGGTGCTCAGCACACCCCAGTGTGGGGGGACAGCAGAGCTGCCAGGGACGAGGGCTCTGGCAGGACACCTTCTGGAAACCCCAGCAGCCTTTGCTTGGCAGGAGGAAAGACCTGGGCACTGTAAACAGAGGAAATTACTCAGGATGCCTTGAATAGTTCCGTGTGGGGAGCTTCAGGTGCTTCCCACGTGGAGCCAGCTGAGTCTGCAGCTCTGCCCAGCTCCACTCAAGTCCTCTCCCAGGGTGTGTAAGCTGCCCCACACCATCCTTGGGATGAAGGCTCTTGATGAAGAGTCCTGAGGGAGAAGTTTTCTTGGTTTTCCTTGTCCTGTGCTTGTGTATTTGATCCAGGTACTTGTGCTGGACTTCAGGAAGCGTAGGGTGTCCCTGGGATGGTGAAGGTGCTGCTGACAGCAGCATTGGGTTGGGAGTTGCGTGGCCTCTGCACTCCTTACCCACTTTGTGAAGGGAGATTGGAATGGAACCACTAAACCAATCCTCTACACAACAGTGCACTTCAAAGTCACAGATGTGTCATTATTATCAAATACTGGGGAGAGTTTTAATTCCAGGCCATTTCTTTTAAAATAAATGGAAGCAGTGTGATTTCTGTGAGTTTTAGGGAAAGTTATGATACAGTTGTGGGATTGACTCCTGAATTTGATGGATTGTCACACAAGGATCAAATCAAGCTGAAAGAAATTGAAGTTGTAGCTGTCATGTGGAGTGTGACAGCTGTAACTGCAGAGAGGGATGATCCAAATGGCTTGCCTTCAAACCCTTTCATTTTCCTGCTCACTTGAATCTGTTTGGACAATCTCAGGTCATCTGCTCTGTTACCTGCAACAATTACCTGTCACAGAGATTCTGGAGTCAATTTTACAGAGGGAGCAGCAGTCCCAAAATATCTTAGTGTTGTTCCAGAGTATGTGGAAGAATCCCTGGGGAAAAAAAAAATCTTTTGTTCTCTAGGCATTTCTGTATGAAAAGTTTGGGCTTGCTCACTTACAGGGTTTAAATGGTGTCTGTTTACGCAGCATTTGTATCAGAAAGCATTTACACACAGAATGTCCCCAGGTAGGACTGACACAAATGCCTTTTTGTGCTGGAGATTATTATTTAGTCCCTTTCCTTTGAATGCTGTATCCCTGGACCCCTAACATTCCATGTCTGTGGGCCAGCATGCAGCCAGGCTGACATGGGAACATGCAGAATGTATCTGACATCCCTGGGGAATCAGGGTTGCAGGGATGCAGCCTCTGTCACCAAGCACATACTTGACACAGCTCAGTGAACTTGAGTCGTGAGATGTCTTTGAACAATCTTGGGACATTTTGCTTTCTTCCAGCATCATTCCATTCTTGTGAGAGGGTTGGCTGAAGGGGGCAGGAAGGTGAAAGAGCAAGGAGAACCTTTGCAGGAACAATGTTCACATGTCTAGTGGCAGAAGAGGTTGTCACAGAATGTTCAAAGGCACATTTCTGCCTGATTTTCTTGTTTTTAGTGAAGTTAAAATAATTATTCTAATTTCATTTCTAATAATGGTTATAAGGAATGGGCCAGATTCCTGTTACTGGGTATTTTTATATCTCCCCAAACAGAGCTCTAAGTGGGTGCAAATTACCTCTGTAATTCACAGGTGTAAGTATCTGCATCCTATTATAAGAAACATTTAAGAGAAGGGTTGTTGGAGAAGCACTTGCTTAAACAGGACTCACTGCAAATTCATTATTCCCAAACTTCTACTTCTTTTTTCTCTCTCTCCTTCTAGAAAACAATGGAGAGAACCTGATGGTAAAGGAAGGCTGAATTCCCAGAGACATGGAGACTTGAACTGTGCTTACACCTGAACAGCTTTGGTGAGTGTTTCCCTCCCAATTTAGTCCATATGCCTCAGTTGGAGTCTGGGTGGAATCTCTGCTTCCAGCCCTCAAGTCCTTATTAGCTTTTATTCAACACTTCCTCCAACAGGTTAAGATCAAAATGAGCTGCAATTGCCTTGTTTAATGTGTGAGTGAAACCTTGAGTGGCCTGTGCTGCCACAGCTGGGGTTTGTGAGCACCAGGGTGCTGTGCCTGTGCCATGGACCACACTGGATTTTGGAATGGCAGCTCTGCCTGCTCTGCTCAGGGACAGCCATTCCTGGCACGCTGTCATGAGCTGGAACTCAAATAAACTCAAGTCATCCTGTTTTCAAATCCACGCACATTCTCCTGCTCCAGCTCCCACATGTGTACAATTTCCTGAAGGCAAATTACCTGGCAGCAGCATGGAATATTTAGTCCAAGGCAGTGCCACACATAAATAGGTCAGGCTTCACCCACCTCACGAAGCCAAGAAGGGCATGGGTGGGTGAAGAAAAGAGAACCTTCACAATTCTTGTCTTCCCTATCACCTGTATAGAAATGCACACCCAGGTCTTCCAAAGGGCAATATTCCCACTTAGAAGTGTTAGTTGGTAACAGCAGTGGGGCAGTGCTAAAGAAGGATTATTAAATTATAATTAAAGGATTACAGAGCTGTCTCTTCCTTACAGCCAGGAGTGAGTTAATGCCTGTAAGTTCTGGCACACAGTGATGGTAGGGATACAGAACCGCAGATCTCCATTAATGTTGCTGCACACAGAAGTTCCCTATTTGAACCTATACTTTCCCACCTGGTGTGTCCACAGAGTTACAGGGTAGGGGCAAACAGAGTAAATTCTGTTCTATGAAAGATGACCAGAACCTGAGGACAGTTTTCCAGATGAGCTGTGTTGCAGTCAGGCTTAAAAGGCAGAGTTCTAGAACCATCAGGAACATGAGTCAAGTGAGTCAGTCCTGGGAGCTTCCACTGAAAACTGATATTTTTTCACTTTGGAAATGAACTCTGCTATGCTACTTCTGCATCTAAATCTCCAGTGAACCAGGTCCTGAGGTTTTGATTCAGCCTTTGTTCATGTCTGATTCAGTCAGACTCCCACAGAATTCTGTGAGGAAAAAATGAGTGATAATCTGTCACAAAAATTCCTGAGGATGCAGTGTGTGCATGCACCACAGTGAGAGATGTGTTCTGCCTGTCTGAGCCAAACTACATAAGTGCCTGTAACTTTTGAGACACTCTGGAACAGTGTGAAGGGATTTTAGGGAATATTTACCATGTGGCTTACATTGTTTTTATTCTTCACACACCAAGGCTTGAAACTCAGATGAAAGACAGGCAGAATCTGGCTTTAGAGAGGTCAAAAAGAGAACTAAGTCTGACTTTCTGGCTGGTGCAGCAAATGTCTGTGGAAGAGAGGGATTACAATTATGTCACCTGGCCACTGGGACCTCCTGCAGGTACCCATGAGGGCTGTGGGAATTGATGCAAGGAGCTGGATGACTCTCCAGCCAGAGCATTTATGTCTGGATTGATTTCCACATGGAAATTCGCCTGAGATTCCTTTTTTCCAAGACTGCCCTTCTGGGAAAACTCACTCCAATGTCTGATCATGCTGACCTAATCTTCTGTAGCCTTGATACTGCAGCCCCTCCTGTTGTGACAACAGTGGGAAAGGCTTTGTTGCATCGTTTTCTCCTTAAGTGTCACTTTCCTGCTTTTTCTCATTTCCCCTTTCTGGGGGCAATATAATATTGAGTTGCACTGGACCATGACCTTAGTGAGAAGGAGTTAAATATGCTGCCTCCTGCCTGCAGTGAGGGGTGTGCAGCTCCTCTCCCCCACGCTCTGCCTGTGCTCTTTATTTCTTCTTGCAGGATTTATGCTCAGCAGCATTACTGAGTCTCCTGTGCTGGTTTCAGCTCCAGCTGCTCCCATCTGCACAAAGGGATACAATTCTGTGCTGTACCACTTCTCCTGAAACAGCAAATTTTAGTGTAAATAAATTCCCACGTGAGAAACACACAAGAGAGAAGACCTTGGAGCACCCGAGTAGGGAGGTCTTAAGTGTTCCCAAAAACTCTTGAAAGCTCTCAGGGATTGCCTTTTTACAGCAAACACTGACTAAAAACTGGGAAATACTTGACAAGAGCAACTCCACAGACCTCTTGGAAGTACCCATGAACCACTGATGCTCTACAAAGAATTCAGAGAACTTTACTGGGTGATGATTACTGCAAATGAGGAGGAATTATCTATTACCTCAGAGTCTGGGTGAATTTTAATTGCTTAGAACAGAATGCACAGTTTAAGAGAGAAGTTATGGAGATGCTTTCCATATATACATTAACCTTGATCCAATTAAAGCATTTATATATTTGACATTTAAGTTAGACTTAATTTAATAACAAATCTTAAAATATTATTTGAGATCAAAGATGCAGTGTCTTTGAATCTTTTAGCATCCTTTTAAATCTCTTCAAGCCCTTGTCAGTGCTTTAGCATTCTTTTAGGACTATCTTGAAGCACATGCAGAAATTTCTAAGATTTTATTAGCAATGGTTGCTTGTTTCCATAATGAAATGTAAGAAAGGTAACACAGTGCCCTAAAAGTAGGTGAGGGACTATAAGATTCCCTGTTAAAAATAATAAACACACTGAGTCATTAAGGCCTATGTGAGTTCATCAAGTGGAGATTAGACAAGAAAAATGCTGACTGAATTCTTGTGGCAGGTATTCCAGCTCTCCAGAGAGCAGGGGTATTTTAAAGATATTTCTTTCTCCTTATGAAGACCTTTCTTGGTGTTGCTGCTTCTGCTGAGTCCTTTCCCTGCAGTATAAAACTACAATGTGCTGTGGAGCAATCAAAAAGTGCACAGAAAATGCGGATTTTAAAGAAGTCTCTTCTACTGTCCAGACTTAGGTCTTGTTCATACTTGATTTTGCCACATAACACCCTCTGTTCTGGGCTCCCCAGAGGAGGGTAGAACTTCTGGCAGTTGTGCTTTGCTTTAGGAACTGGAAGACACGAGAGGCTCAGAGGCATCTCTGGGACACCTGGATTTGGATGCACATCTATCCCCTGGGCACTCGGATCTGCCATGAGAAGCTGCTTCCCCTTGTCAGAGCCTTTGGGGATGGAGTGGGAATAGAGATCCTTAAGGACATTGTTCTCCTGAAACAAAGGGGAGTGCATTTCAAACAAACACTTTTTTATATGGCTAAACTCCCCCAGCTGCCTCCAGAACTTGCACAATACAGGCAGCTTGGACTTGGCTGAGAGGATTTTTTAAGAATCCACTTCACAAATCGGTTTTGTTTTGCTCTTGCTGTGGGGTGAGCAGTACGAATACCACAATGGAAAAAAAAAGAAAACACTCCTCCAGCCAACCACTCTGTTCTCCCAGCCCTGCAAAGCCACTCAGGCCAATTCAGAAGCAGCCGCAGAACTGAGAGAAAATGTTTTAGCTCCAGAGAACCCTGAAGTATTGATCTGTGGGCAGAGTTAGGGAGCCAGAAAGTGGTTCACTGATGAAAGCGTAGGTCAGTGCTCCACTTGCTGGTGCTGCAGCTGGAAGCACATCTGGGTGAGCAGGTTCCCAGCAATGTGTCACCCCGTCCCACAGCCACGGGCACAGTGAGCCTGGCTCTGCTTCACAAATCAGGCTAGAGAAAACATCATGAGATCCATTACTCAAGAGAACCTGCAGTCCAAGTAAATGTGTCACAATAGGTGTGTCATAGTGTCACCTCTAATACACAGGGGATAGGAGGTACCTCAGCCTTTCCTCTTGATTCCCTTGCCTGAGCTGGAGCCTCAATAAATGATCTCCTTATCTGTGGATGCAGAAAACAGGTTGAGTGTCACATTTTAAATGATAAAGTAGCTGAAAGGGAAGCTACAGACACTGAATCCTTCAGTTAATCATCCTTGCTATAAGGACATGAAGAAAAGGCTGTGATTAGGCTTTTCAGCATCTGTGTGTAGTCCTTAACCTTCCCATTCCATTCGTAGCGGCTTTTCCTTTACCTAACTTTGTATAATGAGGCTCTGAGGAATTAGATAATTTTCCTACCCTATACCAATTTTGTACAAGTTTGATTTTTGTTACTTTGAATATTCAGGTACAAGAGACTCAGTAAAGTTCAGTGACTGCCTGAATGTCATCAAGGTATCAGTGAAGAGACTGAGTGTACAGGATTGTGCACATCCCATGTGGTGGTGGCAAAACAGCTCAGGGTGACCCACAGGAGAACCACTTGGAGCCAGGTTCAGAAATAGGTGTATAAGTTCTTTCCTTTGCCACTCAATCACAGGTTTGGAGGTCACAGAAGTATCTCACAGGGCAAAGGAATGACACCCTTTAAAGCAGCTTTAGTAATGCAGCAGCAGCAGTCCTGCTGGATTCCAGTTGTGTGTGTTGGGCTGTTTGTCCTGTGGCTGTGATGGGAACCAGCAGTTCCTGTGGGAAAGCCCTGGTTCACCCTGCAGTGGGGGTGCAGAGGGGTTGGAGTTGGAGGAAGGCAGAAGTCTCACCCAAAAGTGTGAGCTACAGAAAACGAGAAGAATTAGGAAGGTGTCACTTTAGATGTTTGGTAATAAATAAGTGATTTCTTTACGTTTTGCCAGTGTGGTGTCCCCTAGCACAGCGCTGCCCTGGGACACTGAGGATACCCACGGCTCACTGGCGGGCTAACCTGACCAGGAAAGCCATGAGGGAGCTAAAACCCCGCAGGTCTGAGCTGCCTAGAGCCTCTCTCGGGGTCAGCGACACAACGCCCGGCTGAGCCGGCCCGCGGCACCTGTGCGGCGGGCAGTCCCGTCCGGTGTTCTGCCGTGTTTGCCGTGGCGCCGGCTGGAAATGTGGGGCGGCAGCTCCCTCTGCTGCCAGCAAACCTTCCCCATCCCCAGCCCTGCGCTGCAGCCGCCGAGGAGCAGTCAGGGAGTGGCCATCGGGTCTGTGCCGTCATTCCCTGGGCACTGGCCGGAGCTCCCACTCCTCACTGCCCCCAGCACAGCCTGCAGAGCTGGTGGACTTGGAGAAATCACCTCAAATGGAATTTAAATCGTATTAACATTAGGACAAAAATCTTTAATGCTTTTTGTACTATTTTCCTCCAGTTCCCTGGGGTTTTAGCACCTTTTAATGCAGAAGTGACCAGTACAGTTCTGCTCCTTTCTCACTCAGTGTGTTGCTCGGGTTAAAATTGCCTGTAACTATAATTCCACATTTTCCACAAACCTAGTCTGGACTCTTAGGAAAGCCACAAAACCTTTGAGGACTTGATGCTGAAGGCACTGGGCGTTCCATGTGCTTCCAGCAAAGCAGCCTGAGGCTGCTGCCTTTGTCCTGTGCTTGGCTTTTCTTTTTCAAACTCAAAGAGGGGAAATGTGGGTTAGATATGGGAAAGAAATTCTTCCCTGTGAGAGTGGGGAGGCCCTCACAGTGTGTGCTTCCAGGCCCTTTCTCTGCGTCCTGCCATGGACATTGGTGGCATACCTGGAAAAAATGGGTGCCAAAAAGCCACAGGAGCTGGTCAGTCCTTAGTCCAGTTCCTTCAGTTCAAAGCAGGTTTTTCACACTGTGTGTTTTTATTAGTCCTTTAAAGCACCATTAGTCTTTGCTGTGATTGCTGCTCCCTTCTGTGGCACTCCAGCTGCTGATTTGCTGCTAAAGAGCAGGGAATAGTGCAGGAAAATCATGATCCAGATGCAGGAAAACCCGCTCCAGAAAATACACAGAGGAAATACCTGAACTGAGCAGACACTGAGAAAGAAGGTGTTTCACTTCATACTGTGTCAAAATGTCATTTTTATTGCATTATATAAAGTTAAACATAAGAAATGTGTGGTAAAATGACTCAAACCATTCACCATGAGCCATGCTGATAACTGCCCTAATTCCAGAGGAAGCACTTAAGTAATTCCATTGAGTTTAATAGGCTGGTAATCAACAGTGATTGCAGCTCAGCCTGGAAAGGAGTGTACCTGATTTGTTACTATAATGAGATCTGTGAAGCACCAGGAGGAAACATCCCCTGGCTCTGTCATCCTGGAGAGCATGTGGTAGTGAATTAGTTACTGACTGAGCTGGAGAGGGGCAGCCTGGGGCTCTGCTGCCACCACTGCCACCCTTTCTCCATCTCCATCCATACCCTGTGCTGCCTCCCACTGCTGAGAGATGGGCTTTCTGTTCTTCCACAATTCCATGAGCAAGTCACTGTTATCCATGTCCCTGGATTTGTGTGTGTGGGAATGGAATCATGTTTGGGCCAACCAGTTGATTGGAGCAGCGTTTTTAGCTCGATTGCCGCTTGTCATTTTCGAGTCCAGTCCTGCCCTCCAGGCCTTTGGAGTGAAGCTTCTTCGAGGGACATCCATATGTTACCATTTCATCATGAAAATGGATGTGAACTCCATTGTTTCCAGTGGTTGTTTGTCCCAACCTTAGATGTCATTTCTTCACCTCTTTGAAGGGGTGACTGAGGGCAGAACTTGGCTCTTTTAGCACAAGCATGTGAGCAAGGACTGTGATTTTTGTGACTCATACTTATTTATTTTTCCTTGTACATGCAGTTATCTTGCGTATTTCTGGTGCCAGGCTTTCTGCTCAAAGCAGCTGAGCAAGAGCAGAGACATTTAGAATGGATAAGTTGTATCACCAGTATAAATTTGCAGTAATTAAGGGAGATGAAAAAAACCCCTCAGAAATGCAAGTTGGAAAGTGGGCCCCTGTTCTGTGCCAGGAGTCCTGGCAATGCATAGAGGAGGACAAATGTTGGAATTACCTGCTCCTCATCAGCCACCAAAGTGGGACAGGAATCCAAACAAATGGGAAAATGGTTTGTGGTGGTTCTTCTCACACCTGAGCCGCTCCCTGAATGTCCATTCACCTGTGTCCCTTCTCCCTCTGCTGGAAGAGAGAGCTCCAGCCTGGGGACAAATCATGCATTAACTGCAACTCCACAGGAGTCCAAGGTTGCAATTTCATAAAGGAAAAAGGAAAATCCTTCAGTATTCCCAATCACAACTTGCTAATGCTTCCCTTTGCCCTTAATTTTTGGGGGTTTATTTATTATTTCCTAAATAAATTCAGTAAAGTAGTAAGGATTTCCCTATTTTGGAAAATCTCATGGCCTCTTCCACATTTTGTTATAATTAGTTCAAGACTATCTACAACTGTTTTCCTGGGAGGAAACCTTTCCTTGGCTGCAGGAATGCTGGCTCCACTTCCCTGGAATCTTTTAGCAGTGTGCTATCTCCTGACAGGATGCAGGTTTCAGAGTGATTGTCCAGGCTTTAGCAGAGCAAGATCCAGGTCTGCGAGCCAGTTCTGGAATTGCTGCATGTTCTGGGAGCTTTGTCAAAGATTGGGTTCCTTGATTCCAGGGGCTGAACTTTGGCTCCAGAAGTTGTTTTGTTGTTCTCACTCTGCTTTTAGTGACATTATCCTATGTTTGAGGAGGTAAAAATAGAACAAAAGCCACTCAGGATTGTCAAAAAGGACTAAACTCAATACATCAGGACAGAACAAGGCAGAAGTACAATACAATCTTGTCTCCGCAACCCTCACATGATCCCAGTTTTTGGCAGAGGTGACTGTACGTGGTGGAGATTATTGTTTCTTTTATTGCTCTGTTTTAACCTTTACTGAGAAGTGCTGGGCTGTCCTGAAAATGTGACATCAGCCTCACTCTCTGAACTCAGTGAAGTTTCACACAGGTGAAAGTAAGAAGAGAGCCATGAACTGGGCACCCCTCATCAGTCATAAAAGCAACAAATGAGGTGGATATGAGGAGATTGAAAGTTCAGATTCTTAAATTATGTCATGTGAGACCCTGTAAAGCTTTGATTTTCTTCCTTTGATCATACCAGAACCACCTTGCACACCCTGCAAATTCTTCTGTAATTCTGTCTGAACAATCCCACTTGAAATCCCAACAAGCACAGATGATCAGGCAGATTTCAGAGTGAGAATGAATAATGAAAGTTCATTATGTTCTACAATGTGCCATTTAGAGCAGCCAGCTTGTTCTGAGATGTAGTGGGTTCTGGGGCTTCCTGAATGAGTTATGGCGCAGAAGATGACCATAGGTACTTCCTTCTTCTGCTGTTTGTCATTAAGAGGGAAAGATTACCTGCTGGGGAAGATGCTCTGAGGTCTCTTTGCACTCAGCAGGAGGTTGTGACTGTCAGAGGTGACAGAAGGTCTTTAAGACTTCTCATGCTGTGGCCTGAGGCAGAAATGCTGATTTCTGATGGCAGTTTCCCATTGCAGGGGATTCCTACAGAAGCTGTGGCCTCAGGCATGTCCTGTCCCTGCTGTCACTGTCTGTCCCCTCGTGGCATTGACCTCGTGTACACAGGACAGCTCTGCCACTGCCTGTCCTCACCCTGAGAGGTTCTTATCTGAAAACAGACAAGAAAAATTGAGACATTATGGGAAAATGAGTGGGGAGGAAGTTAAGAAGAAGTAAAAATGTCCCCCTGTATTGCTCTTACCCTAATCCAAGCCCTATTGGGGTGTTGTGATGATGTAGGGAGAGACTCCCCAGTCTGCTCCCCTCCAGCGTGTGAGCACTGAAGAAAGAAGGAAACACCCATGGAAATGACTCCCTTGTTTCCTATCCATGATGTAAGGACAGTTATTTTATTCTTGAGCTTGGAGAATGCAGTTTATAAAGACAGAGTGGGTTTTCTCCGGGGAAGACAGTAAATAAGTGAAGGATCTTCCTTTCACTTTTTCTTAGTGCGTTGTGGAAAATTGAATTTTCCTGACATAGGTTTTGCTGGGCAGGGAGGTGGAGGGGAGCAGACTGTGAGGGTGGTGGCAAGCAGGGCTGTGCAGCAGCTCCTTCCCCACGTGCAGATCCTGGGAGTGCAGCTCTCAGGGGAACAGTGAATTTCCCACTGACGTAAAGCCCTGGACGTCACACTGACGCATCTGCCTGCTGTCAGGCACACGGGATGGATCGTTGCTCTTGCAGCAGGCAGGAGGAGAAGGCACTCTTCTGTGAGCTCCGAGAGTGAAGTGTTTGTTCATTTGCACTGCAGATGTTCCTTCTGTTGTTCCACCTGCAACCTGTTTCGCAACTTGCAGTTGTGTTGGGACAACATGTACCATTTTCTCTGCCTTTGGGAAGCCACTGACTTTGATTTTTTCAGATTGTGATATAATTTCCACTGAAATTTGGCTTAGTCATTTTGTTGCCTTTTTCTACTTCAATGTCTTTTCTCTTAAATGTCTTCCTAACATTTATACAGACCAATATTTATTGCGTGCTGCTGGCTGCAGTGCTGCACTTGCATTAAGTGCCTAGTGTACACCACAGGGAGTTGCTGCTCTGATCATGATTTGCTGTTTGTTTGAAATTTTTTCAATGGGAGATAAGCAGGCAGACATTCAGGATTCCTACTACATCTCTAAGTGTCCTTGGCAATGCTCAGTGCTAAATCCATCCTGTGCTTAAGCAGTTCGCAGTTCCCATTGTCATGGTGACCTTTGCTGTCGTCCTTATTCAAATCTGGCAGGAGATAAAGGGTGTAACAGTTCTGAGAATCTGAGCAGAATAAAAAAAGCTCATTTATATTTCACTGAAGATTGGTGAATGAAATCACACAGTCACTCCCATGGATTCTCCTATCAGCAGGCAAAATGGAGTGGATGGATACTGGCACTGGCAAATGTCTTTTTTGTAGGAAGAATTCAATAACACCTTCTGTTTGAACAGATTTGTGGGGTTTTTAAGAGACTTGTTTTCACTGAACAAGGAGCTATGCCAAACTTGCCCAGCTCCCAGTTTTCCCAGTGTCTGTTGCTGAAGGTTAGAGATACCCAGTGGGCAATACCAGAACACTGCCCTAAGATCTCTGTTCTGTCTTAATTGAAATTGAGGACTGAAGGGAGGCTGGGCATTGTCAAAGAAATAGGAACTTTACTGTCTTAAAATAGGATGGCAGATAGGACACTGTAGGGGCTCAAAGACCAGTGATATCTTCACTGTTAAAAGGCTTCTGGCAGGTCTTTCAGAGGCAGTGATAGATGAGACATTAAAATAATAACAGAATCTGATTCAGGGGCCAGAGCAATTTCAGAGCACTGTGGTACTGGATGTTGTCAGGGCCTGGTGGAGTGCAGGCACAGGAGTGAATAATACAAAATCTATAATAAAAGCACTGGTAAAATAGCCAGGAAAACAAAATTACTGCACATTTTCCTAGAAAATAAATCTATTTTCTGTCCCCTAAGGCTTGTTTTCTGCCATTTATGAGAAAGAAAGGCCCATTTTGCCATCTAATGCAGCTTACTCCAAATGAGTTTCAATTTTCTCTAGACTATGAAATTTTTTTTGCAGATCCTAACAACTTCAGCAATGCCAGTAGAAAAGGTTTATGATGGGAAACTGAAAACGACTAACTTGGGCCACAGCCTAACAGTACCCTACTTTTCCAGGCCCAATGCATCTGGCAGAATCTGGGCTTGTAATTCTGGGCAAAAAAGGTTCCAGGTGATTAAAAATAATGCCAGCACCCCATCCCAAAAATAAAACCATCATTTGAGCCTGGAGTTGTAGTTTATCTCACAGGTTAATAACTGTAAGCTAAAGAAAGTTGTATATATGCATTCATTTTTGCACATATAGCAGTAAAGATAAATTTAGTTTATTAAAAAAATCAAACAAAAAATACTATGTAAGCATACAAATCAGGCTGTTTTGTGAAGCTCAGTAAACATAAAGGAAGCAGCATTTTAATCAAAATGAGGAATTGCATCCTAATCACCTCTCAGCACATGCATATTTCATAAGTACATGTTCTGCAAAGCAAATGCTGTGTAAGGAGCTGCTGTTCCTCAGTTCCTCATCTCCTCAGCTTTTCCAGCACAAACCAGGCTGTCTCTGCATACACCCAGGAAAATGGGAGCCATACTTTCTAACGTATGTGGGAAATTCTTGATAAAATAAAACAGAGTAGCAGCCATGCAGTGGTGAGGAACACAGACCATTCCGCTTCTGCTGGTCCTTGTCTCTGGAATTTGCAGGGCAGAAGCACTTGGGTCCCTCTTTGTCCCCAGGTAATACTCACACGAGGGGCCTGGAGCTGCCTTGGAGGAGCAGGTTGTGCTCTCCCAGCTGGAGATGAGGTACAAGGACCAGGTCCCACGGAAGCAGCAGAACCTTCAGGTGCATACACAGGGTGTACATCCCAGAAACATCCTGAGCTCCAGCATCTGCCAGGAACTGGGATGTTAATCTGAGAGTCATGACATGAATCAGAGGATGAGTGAAAAACATAGGAAAAGCACTTTAAAAAGAAGTGGACAATTTTCCAGAGATTAGATCTGATATCTAAAAACTCTTGATGCTCATCCAATGCAAAGAAGGAAATGAGAGGCTGTAGCAGCCTGGGTCCCTAAAGTATTGAAAGCTATTCCTGTAACATCAGGTAATGTCAGTGTTTATGGCATGATTCAGTGCAAATCAGTCCTGTGAGTCAGGATGGTTCAAGGGTCTTGGAGGTTGAAGGGGATGGTGGTTAGTCTTGATGATGAGATGATCACACTGTTACCTTCTGGTCCATGCTCATTTATTGCCTACATGAAGTTTAACAGGGAGATAAAGACCTGGTTTAGTACCTGGTAGATAGTGTGAGATCACTGTGGTGAGCAGCACTGTCAGTACTGCTGAGGGTCAGGAGAAGTTTTCCTATTGATTTCCTCTTTTCTAACATTTTGGTGTCAGTAGGAAGGGCTGCAGTGCTTTTTCTACTCAGAACACAGCTGGGCATGCTCACAGAAACTGAATTTGATGGAGTTCCCAAAACCTGAGAACCTGATCCATTCTTTTTGTGCTATGTTTTAACTAGACAGCGATAAATAAAATCAGTTCTTTCATGGACTTTACTGAGCAAATCCCCCATGTGTTTCACTGGAACAGACACCCTCATGTAAATCTGAAACACACACAGGAATGGAGAGCAGAGCAGACAGAAGGACGTGGAGCTTGTGATTGCAATCATGAATGTGTTTAATTTTTTTATTAAAATTCTCTCCTGATAGTTTAAAAACTGCTGTGGATGCCAGACTGAGGGTGGAGGCAATCAAAAGGATTTCTCCTGATATTATTGTTAAATGAGTCAGCCCAAAATCTGCTCCCAGGGCACCCTGTGACTGTGCTCACTGATCCACACCTGTATCCCCAGGAGGGAACTCCTTGAAACTGGGATTTGATTCTCCAAGCACATTCCTGTTCCCTAGGAAAACACATGGATCATGGGCATCTTTAGTAGGTGCTTCCTGGCTCTTTTGACCGTCGTGTAGTAGAAAAAATATTGATGCCTTTCAGCTCCCAGCATGATGTGTGTGCTGCTGTGCCCAGAGCCATCCCAGGGACAGAGCTGTGTTTCCATCCCTGTGGTGCCCAGGTGTGTGAGGGGCGTTTGAGGAATTTGGCCACTTGTGGTGTACAAATGCAGACTGTGGATTTCCCAGCCCTTCGTGCCTGGAGCCCCTGCAGTGAGCTGGGGGCCAGGAGACAGTGCCCAGTTCTGCAGTAGCTTTGCAGTGATTTCATGGGAGATGTTCCAGCCTTGTGCTGCAGTGCAGAGGGGCCCAATGTCTGTCCGTCTGTCTGTCTGTCTGTCTGTCCTCCCCAGCAGCTCCAAGCTGTGCTGGGTTGAGCTGCACACGCTGAGCTGTCGTCAGGCCAGGGTGAGGGGACTGTGTGTCCTCAGTGATGGCTGTTTTGCCAACAGTGACACTGATGGAGACTCCACTTCCCTGTGAACACAGAGTCCAGTTTGTCATCAGCCCCAGGGAATAAGATAAACACATGAGTTGAAAAGATTTGATGTTTGAAAATACTCTGGCTTCTTCTCAGGCATTATTTCTTTTATCTATCTCTGAAACCTTCGTCTCTGAGGGAGTGAGCCATTGTTTCCATCTGGGCTGATGAAGAAGGATGTTTATGGTCAGGCTTTCTGTAGTCCCTGGTATCCTGCTGACACGCTGTGTCCAGCTTGTGCTGGCACTAAGCCTGTCTTCTGCACTCTGTCACAATCTGAGTCTCAGAAACGGCAGATCAGAGAGGCTGGAACTGTCACTGCAGTTGAAAGGCTGTTTGCTAAGTGTGATTTTATCTTGTTTGGGAGGTTTCCCCTCACAATCTCATTAAAATATTCATGAGTTCTTTTTCTTGACTGGAATCAATAAATGCTTGATGACAGTAGCACAGCTCTGCACTTCCTTTCTGGATGCATCTTTTAATATTCTACATTTCTCATGTGTTACCTCCTAATCAGGGTCCAGCCCCAGGGCAGACCTTTGTCATAACTTATCAGGTGCTCGTGTTCATCCCCTGAGCATCCCTTCCTCAGACACACATGAGACTCATACTCTGGAGAGTGGTGACACTGACGGTGCCAGGGCGTTTCCCAGGGCACAGATTCCCACGAATTACAGCTGGTGGCAGCCCTGCTCCAGCAGCACTGCCCCAGGCTGACGGTTCCCCATCAAACGCAGGGTGTAGGTAAGAGCAGTGCCAGCCAGCACTAAGAACACAAGTTCCTGGTCCTCTAGGGCAGAATTTGGTTTCAGAGCTTTCAATCTGTCATTGAAACTCAATTTGATCACAGCTTCTGGGGCTGAATTTCCAGATCTGCTTACTCTGACTTCCTTGGAGCTGAGTGAGAGAGAAGGTGATGGGAAAGTAAAGATGGAGCAATGAAGGGCTGAGACAACCCACAGCAGAGCTCTTGGGAATACCCAGCAGGCAGTGGAATGTGCAGTTTTACACATGGCTCTTGCAGCCATTAATTTCATCATTATTGCAGAAAATTCCACATACACAGCTGATTTTCTGCTGCTTTCAGATGGGATCACAGCTGGGTCACTCCAAGCATATGCCGTCTTCCATTTTTATTCCCTCCCTTCAGAAAAGGATAACTTTCTCCCCAGCAGTTTGGATTCTATGTTTAACCCTCTCTGTGCAGTTCCCCACAGTGGTGTGGTGTTACACACTGCACCACACTGGCTTTTTCTCCAGCATGCCACAGACATTTAGGAGCTTCCCAAGCAGTGTGCTGTGGCTGGGTTTGCTCAGTGAGGGGTGTGACCTCACTGACACTCTGGATTACAGCTGCTCCACTGCTGCTACAGCGACACAGCGAAACTAAAATCACTCACCTTTAGCTCTCCATGAATTGCACTCCCAGCCTGCTGGGCTCTGTGTGGGACGAGGCCAGGTGATTTTCTCTTTGGGATCATTCCTTACTGAGGAGAATTCACACCAGGATAAGGAATAAATACATGTACAGTGAAGGACAGTGCTTCTGATTGGGATCTCCCATCATGCAGGAGGCCGAGTGCAGAGCAGAAAGGGAACTGGCACTAAGGAATCCACAGTTTCCTGCCTGCCTGGCACAGTGCAGCCAGGGACACACACAGAGGTGTCTTCTCCTTTCTCAAGGCATCCCTCCCATCATTTCCTGTGCCTTTTTGGCAGTGCCATGTTATTCCATCCTAGCACTGTTTCTTTAGGAAGTTCAGGACATGGGGGGCAGTGATGACCCTGCCCACCTCTCTGCTCACTTACCTGTCCTTGCCTCCCCCAGACCTACTTGTGTCCATTCGTGAATTCAGGGGAAAACTTGGAGTGAAATTATAATGCAAAGTTAATATTCCTGTAACCTTTAAAGATTGCAATGTGAGCTCATCCTTGAGATGAGAGAATCTATCAGGTTCATTTGCCCCAACCACAGGAGATGTTTCAGTGCTTGGATCTCCTTAAATGTGCAGGTCAGTTCCCTGGAGCACAGCTGTGGAGGAAATCCCTTTGCCCTTTTGTGGAGTTATTTGGTTCTTACTTATCTGTAATTTTAAGATGAAACTGATCCTTCTGTACATTTTATCAGAAGTTATCAGTCATGGTAAAGAAAGATAAATAAGAAGGGGAGCTGTTTGAATTCATCACTCCCAAGACCTCTTTGTAACTATGGAATGACTAAAGGAAAGAGCATCTCACCATATTATAAGTTGTGATAAAAGCTGCCACAGAGAGTGGCAAGGTACAGCTCAGATCATAAAATACCCTGTGTGAGAAGGCAAACAGAAGTGAGTTATACATCACCTGCCTCGAATGGGCAAAGCAATAAAAAGTGACTTTCTTCCCGAGTACACTGATGAACATTTCCTTCCAAACACAAACAGGAGGCACAGGATGGATTGCTCTGACCGCAGTGTCAAAAAGCTGCAGAGAGGCAGAGGAAGAAAGCAAGCAGGAGTAGTGAAGTGTGTGAGGAAGAAAGTTCTGAGGGAACTTGCAGGACATTTGTTGCTCTCTCTCTGCCATCGGGGCTGTGGACATGCAGGGTAGCTGTAATGGCTGAGGGTAAAGCCGAACAGTTTTTCAGCATCTGATGAGGCTCGGACTGGAGTCGTGCGAGGAATGGAAGTTTGCAGACCCCAGGCTGAGCTGAGCTACGACAGGGCAGCTGCCACCGGGCTGCCTCACACAGCTCCCCGCTGTCCCTGCAGGGTGGCCCTGAGCACGGAGCATCCATCCGTATGCACGGGTGGGAATGCTGGAGGCAGGGCAGAGCCCCTCCTGCATCCCCGCATGCTGCGGCTGTGCCGCTGCCAAGCCCGGAGCGCGGCAGTGCCAGGGAAAACGAGCATTCGAGCTCGGATTTACGGGAATGACATCCACGGCTGACATCAACTCGCAGGATTTGCATTGGATTTCGGTGCCGCTCGGAGGTGTGGCTTAGCGGGACTCTGCTCCAGGCTGCCGATCCAGCCGGGAGGAGCTGGGAGCACCCTCGCTCGCTCTCTGCCATCCTGCCGTCAGCTCCTCCCTCCTGCAGCTCAGGCAGCGCAGGGGGAATCCAACAGCCTCTCCTACGATGTATCTGCCCGAGCTACTACAGCCTGAACACAGCCCGTACTGTGCCTCCCCTGCAGCCGAGCTCGTGAGTGGGGCACGGTGCCTGCCGTCCGACCGGGGGAATGGCATGGGGACATCTGAGCAGCCTTGATTCACCATCTGCCAGCACGGGAACGATTTTGAAGAATTCAGTTTTTTTCCGCACCTTTGCTACTTCACTGTTGCCTGGCTTTTCGAGAGCATGAGTTGTGGTTCTGGCATTAGGGGTGCTGCCACCTGAATATTGCTTCATCAGATGCCGCAAAAGAGAGTCTAGGAAAACAAAGAAACTTGTGATATGGAGCTGACAGTTCTGGTTTCAGCTGGTGGAAACTTGCAGAGTCAGTGAGAAGGCAAAGAAAGAGATGCCCAGGACAATGTCTGTAACTCCTGGTAATTTGTCACTCAATGGGACGAGCTCCTTCACTGAAAATCACAGCGTTATGGACAAACCCAGTGAGCAGAGAACTTGGAATGGCCTTCTGTTCTGCTTGACTTTTGCCATTGCACTCCCAGCCCTTCTGGGCAGCATTTATTCCCTAGTTTCCCTGCTGAAAATGCAGAACAAAACCACAGTTTCAACGATTGTGACCTCTTTGGCAGCAGATGATCTGATCAGCATCGTGTCAGTGATTATTTTCATGCTCATGCAGTGGTCAAGCGAAGTCTTCCCCCAGCGTCTGTGCACCACTTCAGCATTTATGTATTTATTCCAGGGCATTTCTAGCAACCTGAAAGGGTCTCTTATAGTTTCTTACAACTTTTACACCCTCCACACGACTGGGACACTGAGCTGCAGCTCCTGCAAGCACCATGTGAGTGTGGTTTGGGCCATCCTCACCATCTGGACTGTCAGTTTGCTGCTGTGCATTTTGCCTCTCTGTGGTTGGGGCAGCTACATCCCCACGTCCTGGGGCTGCTTCACCGACTGTGCCAGTTCCTACAGCCTGTTTGTGTTCGTTGTGTATTCGCTGTGCTTCTCCCTCCTGGCAGTGCTGGCTGTTCCCCTCACTCTGCAGCTGCTCTGCTCAGGTGAGCCACAGCTGCTGCACACTGAGTACCTGCAGGGCTCTGGAGGCTTCATCTCCCCTGGGACACCACGGGGCTGCGGTGCTGCTGCCCCTCCACTGTCACTGCTGGACCCTGGGGATAAAACCCTGGAGCCTTTCCAAAACTTGGAGGCAGTTTTTGGGAAGGGCGTGGCTGAGAGCAGCACACAGAGGAGGTGCTTCACAGTGGGCTTTGCCCAGAAACGATTCTCGCTGATCCTGGCACTGACCAAAGTCATTCTCTGGCTCCCAATGATGGTAAATTCTCAGATGGCTTCACTTTCCAATGTTCACTTACATTTCAGTGGGATATGACCTTTGGGCCATGGATTGAAAGACATGAACAGTGGCCATTGCAGCTGTTCCTCGTAGTGTAGCTGTGCCAGCAAAAGTCATCTCCAGCAGGTCTGTGTCACTGCATGAGTTTAACTGGTGCCACTGGCTTTGGCAGAGCCTGGTTCATCACTCTGACACTCTCTCATCACATCTGATCTGATTCATACCACCTGAATACAGGGGTAGGAAGTTTCCCCTTTGGTACTGACAAGGTTTGCTCAGCATTCTGGGGCTGGGAATTGAGCTAAGGGCCCCTCTGTCATGTCCTTTAACCCAAATCCTTTGGTTTACAAAATAGGAGTTTGTTAGAAAAATGCTATCTGGTTGTACCTTTGTACAAGGTGGGAGGGAGTGCTGTCATGTGCTCGTGTGTGTGTTTGGGAACAGGAACCTGGGACAGGGATCTGTTGTACACAGGGAGCACAGCTCTGGGGCACGGTGTGTGAGGATGGGTTTCCTCATTACCACACGGGACTGGCTAGCACTGGGAGCTGCTCAGTGGTGCTCAGCATCCACACTTAGCTTCAGTGAGGGTTTTTCTGAGAAATGCAGCATGAGAGGAGAGCAGTCAGCATGTTTCCTCTACTGTCTGGTAGAGCCAGAGTTGTGCTCAGCAAACACTAATGACAATCTGTGTTGTACAGTGCTGTCATATTCATAGTGAGATGTTCTCTTTGTTCCTGGAAGCATCTCATGTGCCTGAAGTGATTCAAATTTCAAAGTGCTCTGCCTTTCAGATACAGATGGCTGTCCAGTACATCACTGGGCTGAAGAGCCTTCCATGTGAGACACTGAGCTTCCTGCTGACCGCGCTGGCTGCCACAGTCACCCCAGTGTTTGTCCTGTCACAGCACTGGCTCCACCTGCCCTGTGGCTGCATCATCAACTGCAGGAGGAACTCCTATGCAGTGTCTTCAGAAGATGTCAAAAGTAAGTGTGGAAAGGCTTGCCTTGGTGTAACAGAGGATGCCAGACCTTTCCTGGTAACCTTCTTGGGATCTTCTAGAGCCCTGTTTTTCCCTGGGCCTTATGTAAAAACAGCTGGAGGAACAGAGTGGGTCAGCTGGAAGGAACTCACAGGGATCATCTCATCTCACATGCAAACATTAAGGACTAAATATTTCTGAAGATGTGGGAATTGTTTCCCATTCTCTGGAGTGAAAATCCTCTGCCATCAGTGGATGAATTCCTGACATTCACTGCATGTTCAGGGAGACAGAGCCCCTGAATCCTAGAGAAACGCCATCCTCAGTGCCCAGCTTTCACTTGCTTTAAACACATTCTCCAGGTGCAGCATGGCTTGTGCTGCCCCTGCTGCCCTTTTAGTCACTTTCCTGGAAAGAACAACTGCAGTCCATCAAGAAGGCAATTCCTTCTCAGAAGTCTTTCTTCTCAACCATTCTTTCTTTTTATGGAGAGAAAATTATTGCCTGTTTCCAGCAGGAACTGGATAATTTAGTCCATGTTTTAGCATGTCATTTTCATTGTATTTGTAATCTCATTTTTCTTCTTGCTCTCAACTCCTAACATGAGGTTTCTTTCCTTCCTTCTTAGCCAAGCGCAGGGGTTTCGAGTTCAACCTGTCGTTCCAGCAAGGCTATGGAATCTACAGAATATCCCAGGAAAACCCTCCCCACCACACCAGCGATGGCAAATCTCCATCCTACCACAACCTGGTGAGCTCTGACTGCGAGGAGCCAGAGCCTGGCAGAGGCAGCCATGCCACCAGCTCTGAGTTCCCACCCATGGCATTGGGACAGAGCTCCTGGGGCACCCCGGGGGGACTAGGACAGACCCCGCTCTGGATGAGCCAGGGGCCTGTCAGGGCCAGGAGAGCACAAACTGTGATCCATCGGTGTTCCCTGAAGGACCTGAGTGGAGGTTGTCCCACGAGGAAAGCCACAAACCAGAACTCTCAGACTGGGAGTGGTGCCGGAGTAAATCCGAGAGGACTCCTCGGCAGGTAAAACAGGAATTTCCTTTTATTCTTTTCTGATAATAAGAGTTTCCTTATGAAACAGGAATGATTTTTACTGACATTGATACTTCTGTTAGTCCTATTTTTTAGTGAAACTCATGGCATTGGATGTTTAGTAACCACAGACCTATTTGCAGGTGCTGATCCTGCAATAACTCTCATTTGTCTTCTTGATCCTGGGGTTTTCTTATTGTGTGTGCACCTGCATGATTTGTATATGGTAAGAATTAAGTATGAATTATGTTAATTCATCTTAATGAATAGCAAGTTTCTCTGCAAAGAACAACAAAGAATGGCAAAGAATGACACTGCAGAGAATGACATTTTCCAGAGAATTCCACTGTGGAATTCAGTGGATATTGGGCATTACGGTGGGTGGGAGTGGGGTAAGAGCCCATGTGAAGTCTGTGAGACAGGAGCTCCAGAAGGCTTTAAGCTGGAAGGGACCTCTGGAAGTCACCTAATCCAACCTCTTCTTCCAGGCAGGGTGACTTCAGAGCCAGATCAGCTTGTGCTCAGCCTTTGCACACACAGGAGGTGTGTAAGATGTATTTTGTATTCAAATATGGGAATCTCTCTCCATCTGATAAACACAAGTTAATCATCTGAGTCACAGTAGGATTTTGGCTGATATTTCAAATCTGACTGCTCATCCCTTTCACAAAATACCAATGCTCACCCTGTTGCAGTGTGCAGAGATGAGTTCCTGCATTTGGGGGCAAAAGGAAGTGACTGGTTCCTGGTTTTAATCTACCAGTTCTTGCCAAGGCCTCGCACATGTACAGCTTGGTTAATAAAGTACTGTATCAGTAGGTTCCAAATTGTGGCTCTCCTTACAGGAGTTTCCAGATGATTTTAAAAAAAAACAAAATTAAAAAAAAAAAAAATCCTTTCCCCATGTCCCCTGGTGCCAGTTCAGATGCAGCCCTGGGACTGCAGCAGGAGTGAGCAGCTCTTTGTCAGCAGCTGGCAGTGACTGCCGGGGGTGTTTTGTGTGCCCTAGGGCCTTGTATGTCACTTTTGGACATACTCTTCACTACTTTCATTACAAAGAACCACAACTCATCCATTTCTGACATTTTCCCACATATAACTCAGTGCCAGGCATTAAGGCTCCTATGGGTAAAACTCACAGTCTTTGGAGTTACAGCTCTGCCTGCTTCTGACATTCAGCAGGAGCTGCCAGAGCTTCACAGATGACATTTGCTTTGCTGCTGGGAAAGGGCAGAGTGTGAAACTCCCGTAAGCTTTGTAAAAATAACTTGAATGCATTGCTCAGGTGTATGTTAGATGAAAGATCCATTTGGGCCACACATGAAGTAAGTTGAAAACCATCTCTTGTATTCATCCCGTCTGGAAGTACCAAAGTGTCTAAGAAAAGCCACTCTGTTCTCATCACTGTGCATTTCCCATGTGTGTTAAAAAAGGAGTCTCCCCCTAGCATTGATTGGCCATGTCCTTCTGCAGGAAATACAGGGCTTCTTACAGGAGTCCAGAAATACAGGGGTTCTTATTAGAGTGCTGCTATTTTTCATTTCAAGAGGAGAAGCTGTAAGAACTGACAGTAGGAGGCAGAGCAGCCATCCCCACGGATGTGGGATCAGTGAGTTTGATTGAGCTGTTTGGAGAGCAGGGTGCCAGACAGGACCTGGGATGTATTTGGTTTCCTCTAGAAGCTGTGGACTTGGAGAGTGGCACTTCTTGGGGTGACAGTAGGTGACAGTAATGATTGTGGAGCTGGTTGTTTCCTCATTGTCTGTTCTGTGAGTAAAGAGCTGCTCCATCGAAGTGATTTCTCTGGAATAAAAGTGGCAGGAGAGAACAAGGCAGCAGGGTTTACTGAATACATGATAGGATGGCTGTAATGGAGAGGGAGAGAGAAAATGGTACTTGTCATTTCTAACTCCTGCTCGGGTGCATTTTTGAAAAATACCTTTAACATCTCATAAAATACCTGTGTATCTCCCTTCCTAAAGAGATTGAGTGTAAATATGTCATGTCTTATTTTGCCTATGCTTCAGTGCCCTCAGGCAACAGAAATCTCCCAGGCTGGCAGTATGTTCCAGGCTTGCTGATTATTTTTCTCTACCTCATCTGTTGGTTGCCTCAGGCAAACTCTTTGAAGAGACTCTGTACAGGACCTATTTATGTGCAAGCAACTTCACAGAGGAGGAGCCAGTGCAGGCAGGAGTATTTTAACATGATAAATACACAGCATCTCACTCACTGCAGGAAAGTTGTGAACCTTGCTTTAACACCAGGCACAGCACAGAAGCTGAGTTAGGAATGGCCTTGAAGATTCTCTTTGCTTCCCACGGGCTGGATGGGAATCTGTCCTCTGTACTCTGCTGATGTGCTGAGCTGTTCCCATCAGGGTTCTTCCTGCTCAGGTGGTTGGAACTTGGTTCCTGCTTTCCAAAGAGGTTCCTGTGGCTGGACAATCAATGTAACATTTCATCTTCTCACTTTCCCCCAGAGGTGTGTGTGTGTCTTCACCTTGGATACTCAGTTGCTCTTCCTGGTACTGATTTATGTAAATCCAGGTCTGTGTGTCTGGCAGGCCAATGGCAAGGGCTGGGTTCAGGCCATCTGAGGTGAGCTTGTCTCTTCCTGCCATACCCTCTTGGCTCTACATTTACTGCAGTCAACCTCGGAAAACGCAAATCATTGCA
Source organism: Entomyzon cyanotis (assembly GCA_024500445.1). Lineage (NCBI taxonomy): Eukaryota > Metazoa > Chordata > Aves > Passeriformes > Meliphagidae > Entomyzon > Entomyzon cyanotis. The sequence goes on from JAKEPQ010000781.1 coordinate 7,024,372, forward strand.
GTAATTAATTTCACTGCAGCTAATTTTAATTTGTAGGGAAGTGGAAGACTAAGCCTCTGTTTTAAAACAAACAGAAAACTCATTGTCTCTGGAAAGAAAAGTTGGGATCCTTCCTGGAAACATTCTAAAAATGGATCTTTTCAGCTCAATCTGTTTTAGATTGCTGGTTTTCTGTTTGGGAAGGCAGCATGGCCCAGTGGGAGCGACATGGAGCTGGGACATGGCACAGGCTGTGTGTGCTCCTGGTGCTTCTGTGTACAGTGCAGAAGTACATCTGTGCTTCACTGTGACAATACTGGCACAGTCTGCTTATTCCAGGGCCTGTGAAAACAGGAATTGTGAGGCACTACAAAGTGCCTTGTGCTTGAGTCTGTCACCAGACACTGTAGAACCAGATGGCATGGTGTCCCAGTGTCCCACTCAGCCTCCAGCTGCTGCTCTGAGCATTTCCAAATGGAAAGAGCCACTGAATGATTAGAAAATGCCTCATTCTCCAGACCCAGAGTGTTCATTCCAGCAAGTGGAGATTGCTCATTCTCCCTCCAGGTGCCTCAGACATCCCCTCCATGTTCCTCATGTTCAGGCTTACAAATCAAAGTGTTTGGTTAAACAGGATGTAACCTTGCACTGAAAGAACCAGCTTTTATTTAAACTATTTTATTTTATTTTTTGTATTCTGTAGATGTCATGGTGAGTCACAGTCACCTGGGACTTACACACTAAGGTGTACAACACTAACATCTTCTTGCTACTGTTTCAAGTTCTAAATACCAGGTGTCTAAAATTCTGCAAGGAAAGGCAGAGAGTTAACAAACGGAGCACACTTGGCTCATTTGGAATGGATTTTGCTGTGGCCACTGCCCATCACTAACGCTCCTTGTTCCCTGCAGCGCTCAGGAGGAGCCCTGGCTGTGCCCCTGTGTGCATTCCAGGGCACCGTGTCGCTGCAGGCCCCCACCGGCAAAACCCTCTCCTTGTCCACCTACGAGGTGAGCACCGAGGGGCAGAAAATCACCCCCCTGGCCAAGAAAATCGAGGTGTATCGCTCCAAAAGCGTGGGGCACGAGCCGAGCCCGGGGGAGCCTCGGGACGCGTTTGCCGACACGAGCGTTAAGATTCACCTGGAGGTGCTGGAGATCTGCGACAACGAGGAGGCGCTGGACACCGTGTCCATCATCAGCAACATCAGCCAGTCCTCCGCGCAGGCACGGTCACCCTCCCTGCGCTACTCCCGCAAGGAGAACAGGTTCGTGTCCTGTGAGCTGGGGGAAAGCGCCTCCTACTCGCTGCTCATCCCCTCGCACAGCCCCGGCAGCGACTTCAGCATCTCCATCCCAGACACCGTGGAGGCTCATCGGCAGAACAGCCGCCAGCAGCACTCGGACAGGGCTGGCTACCAGGAGGAGATCCAGCTGCTGAACAAAGCCTACAGGGAGCGGGAGGAGCAGGGCAGCAGCAGTTAAAAGGTGTTCAATCACACCTCAGCTGCTCGGACAGACAGCACTCCACTTGGCTTAAGGTACCCAAGCAAGTACAGTATCAGCTGGTTTTTTCCTATCATACAAATTTTATTTGGGTGCATTGTTGAATCGATTCAAACTGTTAACGCTGTATCAAGGGGATAGCAAATATCCAAGTGCTTTACAGCTTTCCATAGTGAATTTTAAGTTTTTTATTTATATATCTATTTATTTGAGGAACGTGTGTGTCTAAAAGGAATCCTAAATAAAGTCTTAAACCCCAGCTTTGGTGTTGGCACTGGGTGGTGTGTCTGCAGGAAGCTGTGGAAATGACGGGGCAGCTCCACAGGTGGGAAGTTACAGCAGTTTTTACTCGCAGTTCTTGTCAACATTTAAATGGACATAATACTATAAATACATTTTTAACACCTGGATATCACACCTGGATATCACTTCGAGCTCATTGGCTGTTCTTTGTTTCACGGATTAAATCTCTCGTCTTGTTCATTAGGCTTCAAAGTATACATAGATCAAACATTGAGAAAATTATACATATTACCCACTCTGCACCACCCCGGCCGGTCGGGGACTCGAACCCGTAGTCATAGGGGCGGGTCAGTGTGAGGACCCGAACCCACGGCCTCGGGTTAACTCGGCTCAGCTCGGGACTCGAACCCGCAGCCCGGGCGCGCCGAGAGCGGCGGGCGGAAGTGCGGCGGCGGATGAGGCGGGCGGCGCCGGCGGATGGGGAGGAGCCGCGCCGGGCCGATTGGAGCCGCCCCGGGCCGGGCTGTGCCGGCTGCTCTGCGCCGGCCGCCGCGGCCATGAGCTACGAGCACCGCCGCGACTGGGGCCGCGGTCGCGGCCGGGGCCGTGGCGGCGATGGCGGCAATGCCTCCGCCGCCTCCTCCTCGGCGGGCGGGCCCGGCGGGCGGGGACGGCACCCCGGGCACCTGAGGGGCCGCGAGATCGGGCTGTGGTACGCGCGCAAGCAGGGCCAGAAGAGCCGGGATGCGGACCGGCAGCAGGTGAGGGGCGCGGGGACATGGCCCGGGAACACGGCTCACCCTGCAGGGACATGGTCCGGGAACACGGCTCACCTGGCCAGGATATGGCCCTGGAACAGGGCTCACCTGGCCGCGGGGACATGGCCCGGGAACAGGGCTCACCTGGCCAGGATATGGCCCTGGAACAGGGCTCACCTGGCCGCGGGGACATGGTCCGGGAACACGGCTCACCTGGCCAGGATATGGCCCTGGAATAGGGCTCACCTGGCCGCGGGGACATGGCCCGGGAACAGGGCTTACCTGGCAGGGACCTGGCCCGGGAACAGGGCTCACCCGGCAGGGACCTGGCCCGGGAACACGGCTCACCCGGCAGGGACATGGCCCGGGAACAGGGCTCACCTGGCCGCGGGGACGTGGCCCGGGGACAGGGCTTACCTGGCAGGGACATGGCCCGGGAACAGGGCTTACCTGGTCGGGGGGACATGGCCGGGGGGACAGGGATCTGTGCCTCTGCACCTTGGAACTGCGCGTAGGGAAAAACGTAGATTTGTGGTCATGCCGAAGAGCCTCGGCAGGCGGAGAATGCCGTGTGAGTGGTGATACCCTAATGGTTCGAGGATACATGGAGTCCGTGCTGATGGAAGTTGTGCTTTTCTGCTTTAGAGAGCTGTTGTGCGCATGGATGAGCGCAGGGAAGAGCAAATCGTGCAGCTGCTGAATTCTGTGCAAACAAAAAACGACAAAGAGCAAGAAGCCATGTCCTGGTGGTCTGGAGATGAAGAAGGGTAAAGAGATACAATTACCAGTTCTTTTACTTATTTTGAATTGAGCAAAATTTCCATAAACTGGCAGGAAGACGTGTCAGAAGTTATTTACCTCTGTTGAGTGAACTGGCTTAACAAATATACTCAGGTTTTTCCACGTGTATTGTCACACTGAAATGGTTGTAGCCATTGCTGTAAAACTCTCATTACTGCTAAGTTTGGGGTGTTAAATTTCTACTTAATCTCATAAAACTTATAACTGATCTCAAGGTCTGCTGTGGTAGATACATGGGATTTTTCAGCTCCCTTGGCTTGTGGAATTACTCTTCCAGAGATGACTTTTGACTTCCATTTTCAGTTGTTGGACAATCTTGGAACATTTTCTTAGAGTCTGTGAAGCAGGGTTTGTTCTGGACTCGTTAAGGATTTTCCAAAATAGCTGGAATATGCAGATGTGCTGAAATGAGGGGGTTTGGGATTCATTTTGCTGAGGGATCCAGTTAGAGGGCAGTGGATCAAGTGGTAATTCTCTGATGATGCTTTGTTGCTTTATAGCTTTGGTACAAAATAACACATTATATTTTAGATCCTGATGTCAAGTTTTTGGTGGTTGGTAGTTTAAGGCTTTAATTGGTTTAATGACATTCGCTGTAGTGACAGACCCAGAGAAGCTGTGGTGCCCCTGGATCCCTGGCAGTGTCCAAGGCCAGGCTGGATGGGGCTTGGAGCAGCCTGGGACAGTGGAAGGTGTCCCTGCCATGGCTGGGGTGGCACTGGATGGACTTATGATCTCTTCCCAACCCAAACCATTCCATGATTCTCTGTCCCCATGGACTGCTGGTTCATAAACTGCTGGATGTAATTCCATGCACTCTGCATGTGGCCAGGCACAGCTGGGGCAATCTCTGAAGTTTCTGTTGTGTGATTCCAGCCCTACTCCAGAACAGCCTGCCAAAGTGAAAACAGATGCTGAAAAAGCTCCTGTAAGACAGAGACCAGCCTTGGAAAAAACATCCCTGGATTGGGAAGTGGAGTATCTCTGTGAAAAAAATGAGCAGGATGCTAATTTGGATGAGCAGCTTAAAGAAGACTTAATGAAGAAGAAATCTGATCCCAGATACATTGAAATGCAGGTACTTGTCCCTGTGTTAAGTTTCAAACTTTTCATTGAATTTTTTTTTAATTAAGATAACCTGGAAATGTCATATCTTGCAATTTACTAGGCAGTTGTCATGATGTTACTTTTGCTAAGAATTATCTTAGCATTCATAAAATTCATACGTATTGATAGAACAGTGATTAAAAAAGGGAAATTACGAATTTCAGAAACAGTTAGAATATGAAATTTGAAGCTGACATGTTGTATCATTGGGTAGGTTTTTCTGTTTTATGGATTTTGTCCCTGCAGTTATGTCTGAAACTGAAAGCACAACACTGGGCTCTGAAGGAATTGTCTCTTGAAAACAGAGGTTTTGTTGTTAACAGCCACATATAGAAAGTTGTCTTACCCTGAGCACCAGTTCTCTCTTCTGTACCAGACCCTGCTCTTGCAGCTCTATATACTTACCTTATCATGTACTGAATTGTTTGGCTTAAATAATTTTTGTAAATTGAATAAAACTGAAAACCCATGGCCCTGTGTTTATACAAGTGCTGCTGAGCAGTTTGTCATTGTTTTGCAGTTTAGCTCAGGTTAGAGGTGAAATCTGTTCTATTGCTTCAGTGTTGAGAAGGTGTTTAAAGATAAATGTTGTTCTCTTTTCCCCCAGAGGTTCCGAGAGAAGCTCCCCTCATATGGGATGAGAGAGGTGAGTGTGGATTTAAAGAGAAAGAATCTGTGTTGCTGTGCTCCAGAACAGGAGAAAGCAGTTGTGCCCTGGGACTAGCAGCAATCCTTTGTGGCCTCCCAGGTTCTGACCCTGGGGATGATTTCTTTCCAGACGCTACCAGGGGCTCAGAGATTGTGATATGGGGCTCAATACAGCCTTATCATGGCAATATTACTGGGAATATCATGGGAATACATGGCTGCTACATACATTTAGGAACATTTCTTAATAGGTCTTCATTCTCTGCCAGTTAAACCTTCTAGAAGGTTTCTGGTTACTCAGATTATTATGCTTTCTTCTGTGTATAAAATTGCGCCCTTTGTTGAACAATTAGTCAATTTAGAATTGAATATAATTCCAATTAAGCCTTTTTAGCTTTAATCACAGACTAAATGGCTGCACTGCTGGCCCTCAGTGCCGTTAGTTTCCCAGTCACAGGATAAGGCCAGTGACAATAAGTGCTGTTATTAATTGGTGTTAATTCTTCAGCTGATATCCCCCATATGCAGTACAAATGGAGTATTCTGGTATGTTTGCTTTTGCAGGCTCAGTGGGTGATTAGGGAACTCCTTCCTACAGTTTATCTATTTGCCCTAATGTTTTTTCTGTTAGCATTTGTTTCTTAAAATACTCATACTCCCCTTAACAGTCCTTGGGGTTGGCAGGTAGAGGCCAGGAAACTGTTCCTGTTGGTATGAGAAATGTTAAAATATTGTGCTGAAAACCTTCAGTTCATGCAGGCTTGGAGCCCAGCAGGGCAAACTTGTGTTTTCAGTCTCCAAAGATTAATAGGAGCCAAGTAGGAAGCAGAAAGGTTAAAAATGTATTTCAGGCTTTCATTTTAGTTCTTTTATGTTTTCATATAGGATCTGAAGTATTTAAAGCTAGTGTTGAGGTTGGGTGTGCTTTAAACCCTACACATGGGAAGTTGAAATGTGCAGAAATTATCTCTGTGAGGTTTAAATGAAACTTTTTTTGTAGCAATACAAGAAGCAGCCAAGCATTTCTTCAGGTGCTGACACTGCTCAAAGTTCATCCCACAGGAGCAGAGAATTGTCAAAATCCTCTAAAATTTGTTTGGAACAACACCACAGTAATTGTTGTATCTTTGTTTGGGCCCAGGAGCTTGTGAAGCTGATCAACAACCACCGTGTGACGGTGATCAGCGGTGAGACAGGCTGCGGGAAGACCACGCAGGTGACGCAGTTCATCCTGGACGATCACATCGAGCGCGGCTTGGGCTCCACGTGCAGGATTGTGTGCACCCAGCCCCGCAGGATCAGTGCCATCTCCGTGAGTGCCCCTGCTCCTCAGCCCTGCAGGCTCCTTGTCGCTCACCTTAGAGTCTGTTGCCAGTAACAGTTCTGTTAATGTGCAGTAATTGGGTGTCACAAGATTTGGCACTGCAGCCTCGTTCTTCCCTGAAAAAGCCATGGGTTATATCTGTGATTTTAGTTGGTTTGGGCAGTGCAAATGTCAATTAAGATCAAAATGAATGCTGTGTCAGGCCCTCTAGAGGTGTATTAATAAACAGGAAAGAATCTGGCTTTCAAGTGCTCAGTAGTTACTGTCTTTGATAGTTCAGTGCCAGAGGATGCTCATCATGGGCAGGGGCAAATCACAGATCAGCCTAATTTTCTTTCTTCTTCTTTTCTTTCTTCTCCTCAGGTGGCTGAGAGAGTGGCTGCTGAGAGGGCAGAGAGCTGTGGCAATGGCAAGAGCACGGGGTACCAGATCCGCCTGGAGAGGTGAGTGGCTCCAGGGGAAAGGCTGGCTGTTGTTACCCAAAGGAGACAATTTGAAAAGTAGTTCTAAAAATAAATAGCTGCTTTCCTGCTGATATTTTCCCCTAAAGAAATTCCTATGAGGAAGGAATGAGGTTTCTGAGTTTTAGGAAAAGGTTTGAGTGCAGTTACTGTGTTTTATACCCCGTGTGACAGTGACTAGCCTAAGTTAGGTTTTGTCTAGTAAGTCCTCTTTTCAGCTCTTGTAAAAGGTTCTGTTGTGGGCAGAAATAAAACTGATGTCCCTAATCCAGGAATTTTGAGGAAAAGTGAAGATGCTAAAAGGGAGAATACGCCAAGCCAAATTTCTGTGGAAAGCTATGTATTTGCTACATCTATGGACTAATTCCCTGGGACCAGGTAATAGGTGCACTGACAGGAGCTTGCAGAGCAAAAGCTCTTATATTTGGAGTCAGTTATAATCTTAAAAAGTATCCAAAGTGGTATCCAAAGCAAATAATGGAGCCCTATTGTTGAAGCAAAACTTCTGGTGAGAGACAACAGCTGAGCCCTCCCAGTATTTTAATTGGAGGTCACAGAATCTGCTGTTTCTCTTTGCTGTTCAGCCAGGCTGTCACAGGGCTGTGTGAGTGTCCTCTGTGCTGAGCCTGCAGAGCTGCAGGAGCTGGGGCTCAGCACCTCTGTGCTGGAGATGCCAAAGGATGTCTGGGAAGTCAGGGCCTCTCCCTGCTCCATTCCTCATCCACAGAAGTGATGCAACAGTGGCCTAATTCCTTGTTCCTCCCATTGTGCTCTGAGTGAGGGAGGCAGAGTGAGGCACATCTGCATCATGTCCAGAATAGCACCTGCAGCTGGGATTTAAGCTTTTAAAGCATTTTGTTAAATACATGAGAGAACTGAGGAGTTCTTGCTGTGTCTCTTTCAGTCGGTTGCCGAGGAAACAAGGTTCAATTTTGTACTGTACCACGGGGATTGTCCTGCAGTGGCTCCAGTCAGATAAGTAAGAGCTCCTGTTTAATGAGACCCTGAATACAATTATGAAATGAATCCTGGGCTGTTCCAAACAGTCACAGCTCTGCTTTTTAATTATCCAAAAAAGAAAAGGTTAACTTCTTCCCCTTCTATTTTAGGCACTTGTCCAGTGTCAGTCATGTAGTTCTTGATGAAATCCATGAAAGAAATCTTCAGTCAGATGTTTTAATGAGCATTATTAAGGATCTTCTGAATGTTCGACTGGATCTGAAAGTCATATTGATGAGTGCTACTTTAAATGCAGAGAAGTTTTCCGAGTATTTTGGTAGGTGAAATGCTTCCTAGGAATGTTCCTCTTAAGTAATTTAGGCTTCCACAGTATAGTGCAGCTCTCAAATTATAGAATTGATTTGTATCAAAAGAAGAAATTACTTCAATTTTACAAATATTTGCTGGCTGCTGGAGATAGTTTCTCTCAATTTTATCTCATTATGACCCGATACCGCTTCTGGTTTTGCTTTTTCAGACATGTTATGGAAGCAGAATCCAAAGAGTGTTTTCCTAGTTAATATTTACCATGTTTTAGCATTCTTGGTGTGAGTGGGCAAGCAAATTGAACTTAGAGTTGTTCAGTCTCCCAGCTTTTTCTAGTAGCTGGAACCAGTTGAACATCTTGGTGTGCAAAATACTGCCTGCTGCCTGTGCTTTTTTATTCAGCAGCTTTATTTGGGGGTGAATTTGGCATCTTCCATGATAGGTTGAAATGTCCTGTAGACATGGCAGCTGCATTGCAGAACTAGTGAGGAATGTTTATTGCCTCTGTTCTTTCAGTGCAGTATTGCATCAGTAGTTTTAAAACCGAGTTCTGCCTCCCTCCACAGACCATTGCCCAATGATTCATATCCCTGGGTTCACTTTCCCAGTGATGGAATATCTGCTCGAAGATGTCATTGAGAAGTTGAGGCAAGTGTTTTTTCTGGACATGATTTCAGAGGGTATTTTGGGGGGTTTTAGCTTTGTGCATGTATGCTCAAAGATTAACTTGGCCTAAAGAAGAATGGCCTGTATTTTTCAACAGAAGACCTACCAAGGGAGGCCTTGTAGCTTGTATAGCAATTACAAATGGCACACAGCTACCTGGGAGTGTTGGCGTGAGGGGGAGAACAGTTTCTCTCTTGGTGTAGTGAATTTTCAGGCTTCTAAATCAAACCAGTTTTTCTTGCTGTTCAGACTTTTTTTTTCCCTTCATGTTCTCGTGCTTACTAGGGCTGGTCCCTGCTTGTGTAAGATTTCTGTCAGAAGAGAAACTGAACAATCTTATACATGGTCTAGCTAAAGCACAGCATATTGTCTGTGGTTTGGAAAACTGCTGTGCAGCTGCTCTAAACTCCCTCAGTTTCAAGTGGAATTTTGTCTGTTCCTCCCATGTAAAGGTACACCCCAGAAAAGACAGACCGTCGGACGCACTGGAGGAGGGGCTTCATGCAGGGCCATGTGAGCAGGCCAGAGAAGGAGGAGAAGGAGGAGATCTACAGGCAGCAGTGGCCAGGCTACCTAAGGCAGCTGCAGGACAGGTAGGGCCCAAGTTTCTCTTCTGCGTTCAGTTTCCAGACAGCTCTTAAGTGGGAACCATAAATTAATGCTGTATTGTGTTGCTGGGTTTTAGTAACGGTGTGGTAGTGGCTGCTGTGGAAAACAATGATGGAATTGCCTGTGCAGTTGGCTGGCAACCAGTGAAGTGCTTTAGAGGCAGCAGAATTAGCTGCCTTTGCCTGGGCAGATTCTGAGTTGTTCAAGTTAAATTTCAGTTCATTACCTCAATACAAATTGCTCATCCATAAGAAGGAGAGAAGTCAAGTAAGTGCTTCAAAGGCAGTTCAGTCATGACATGGTAATCCTTCAGCTGTTCTGAACTGACAATAATCACACTGAACTAAATGTGGAGAATACCTTAGAGGTGCAGGAGTTGCTCAGACAAAGAACTGAGCTGATCAGGAGTGGGTTCATGGCTGGGTGGCTCACTCAGAGCCTGGCAGCAGGAACAGGACAGTGTCTGTGCTTTCCCTGCTGCAGGTATTCAGCAAGTACAATCAGTGCCCTGGAAATGATGGATGATGACAAGGTGGACCTGGACCTTATAGCAGCACTGATCAGACACATTGTGCTGGAAGAGGAGGTACAGTGGGACTGAGCTGGGGGCAGTGGCAGAGCCAGAGCTGGCAGTGACTTCAGCTGGTCACACAGAAAGAAGGGAAATTTTTGTTTTGCTCTTCTAAAAAGTAATTGAACAGCTTTGAATATCTAATTACTCTAGCATTCAGAGAAATACATGTAGGTAGCTCTTTCATAGAAAAAAACCCTTGATAGACTGTTCCAGGCAGGGTCAGTGGGGTTTCAGATCTCACATGCCCACTGTGTATCAGTGTGCAAGGAGCTGGCTCTCTGTGCAGTGTGTGGTGTGTTCTGACCTCTCTTCCCTCCACTCCCTCTTTTCCCTGTAGGATGGTGCAATTCTTGTGTTTCTGCCAGGCTGGGACAACATCAGCACTTTGCATGAGCTCTTGACGTCACAAGTCATGTTTAAGTCAGGTAAAACCCAAACTCTACGTGGGGATTCTGGCAGTAGCGTTGGTGGCAGACTCTCTTGCATGGGGTTGCTGCTATTGCACTGCATTCATTTATTAACTCATCTCTCCCTCTCTAAAGTGTTGAGCAGTTTTTGTGTGTCTGTGGTGTCTTCCATCTACTAACAACAACTCATTTTCCTCAGTGTGGGAGTGACAATCTGAAAAACAACCTGACCTGCATCTTCTTCCTCTTGTCCTTTCCTGTAGCTGGGAGAGCTTCCACCCAAAACTAAATTCCAATCTGTGTGCACTTCCTCTGCCCTTCATACTTTAGCAACTCCCCCTGCTTTGCTGGTAGATTCATTAAGTGCTGTTCATTTGAGAAGCATTGTTACAGACTCTCAAGTACTCTGTACCTGTCTTTTTTTGTCGTTTAATTTGTCCTTTTGCATCTCATGTTTCCATCTCACCTGTCTTAGTTGGGCTCTTGACTGTTCAGATGTTGACTTGCAGTGTGGTTGTTTACATTCCATAGATGCAGAATTCCAGTTTATTGAAAGATTGAATGTCAGTTTATGTATTAAACTTGACCAATTATTGATTATCTTCAGAATTTAAAAATGAAATCTAAATTTCTGTACATAACTTCATATATTTTCTTGAACTTACCATGTTATAGCATCATAAAGAAGGCCTTTATACCTTTTTAATTTAGATTTTGCTGTTATGATACAGATACCTGTGAACTCAGAACAAGAAACAGTAGCCTGGCTTGCAGCCTATTTTCTGTTCTGCATAGTTGATTTAGTTGATTTTCCTGTAATATTGGATGTTTCTGTGCTTACACCATATCTTTTACTGATTTTTTAACTTTCAGATAGGTTTCTAATCATACCTTTGCATTCGTTGATGCCTACTGTTAACCAGACTCAGGTATGCTGCTCTTTTATTACAATATTTCACAACTACCAAAAAAAAAAAAGAAAAGAGAATAAGTACATGTTTGGTTTTGGCAAACACATAAATGGGCCCTGGATAATTACAGGTGTTCAAGAAGACCCCGCCAGGAGTGAGGAAAATCGTGATTGCAACCAACATTGCAGAGACCAGGTAAGTACCTGCCAGCCCAGAGCCAAGAAAGGTGTGTGTTTAACAAGAGAAATGAAAGGGATAATTTAAAATATACACTAGTTTGGTGTTCCCAAAAATACATTTCTGCATTTGTGCCATGCATTTATAACACGTTGTCTTTAGAAATATTTATAGACTAAACAGAGTTTTCCTATAATTGTTTTAAACAATTCAACCAGTTACATTGTTTTGAACAGCTAAACTACAGGAATACTAAACAATTACTAAAATAACTTGTACATGATAATCTGAGCTGCCTGTCCTCTCTTCAGAACAGATGTGGGGACTTCTGCCAGACCCAGGAGAATAAATCAGCTCTTTCCTGAACTGTTTAGTAACATAGTTCTTACTGAAATTCCAAACACAGATTTTTTAATTGCTGACTGTGTTTGGGAGGGAATAAAGAGAGGCCAAACCCAATTCGAAGTCAAACTTGCAAAGATGAAAAGTTGCATTTCTTTCTGTTTTTTTGCACAGCATCACAATTGATGACGTCGTGTTCGTTATAGATGGGGGGAAGATAAAGGAGACTCACTTTGACACGCAGAACAACATCAGCACCATGGCAGCAGAGTGGGTCAGCAAAGCCAATGCCAAGCAGAGGAAGGGTCGAGCAGGAAGGTAGGAACAGTGGCATGCTTTGGGGATGTTGAGTTTCCAGCAATGCCGAAGGTTCTTCTTCGCTGCTGGAATGTGCTGGCACAGCTGGCTGCTGTTCCTGGGCAAGGAATGGTTTCCTTGTCTTCCTAGGAAGCTGAAAGGACTTGTGCTGCATTTAACTCTAGAGTTTCCCTCGTGTACAAGAATGTCCTGCATTTTATTTTGTTTTTTTCACTGTTTGCCCTCACACCTGATTTATGAGGCTGATATATTAAAATGGAAATGGCCTAAAAATTAATTTCTGTGTTCTCTGTGCCTTTTTCCTGCTGATGGGTCTGTGTTTCAGAAGACTGAAATAGCTTTTACAATTGGATACACTTCAGTTCTCATTCCTTGAGGAGTTTTGGGAAGCTCTGTGTAAGCAGACACAATCATAATGTCACAGTTTCATAGGGAAAAAAGTCCCACAGCAAACGACCAAACCCCAAAGAATTGTTTCTTTAAATCGTTGCAGAGTTCAGCCAGGCCACTGTTACCATCTGTACAACGGGCTGCGTGCCAGCCTTCTGGATGATTATCAGTTACCAGAGATCCTGAGGACACCTTTGGAAGAGCTCTGCTTACAAATCAAGGTAAACATAGGAATCTTCAAATATATTTATTAGCTACTTTTCCACTGGGACAAGTGGCTGAGAGAATAAGTTAATGCAACTGTGAGCCTAGGATTGTCAAGCCAAAATTCTGTTCCACTAGAAATGCAGTGTATTTAGCCAATAATTGCAGCCACTTTTGTTAATGCACGTGTATATCCAGGTGCATCCAACCCAGGGGAAACAGAATTGTCTGGTATCAATAAAAGGTGAAGCCTACTAACAAAAATTCAGTCTGTGCTTTCCCCCAAATATCATTCAATCAGAGAAGCTTCAGTGAGAATGCCAGTGAGTCAATTTATGTGATGTTTTAAAAGAATTTTACTACAAGGTAGTGTTAGAACTGGTGTGGATTTCCCTTTTTGGCAGTTTGTATTGAATTCCCCATGCGAGCAGAAGGAATGCCATGTGTATGTGAACTGAATGAAGAATAGGTCCTTCTGCTACAAATTTCATCACTAATACATTTTTTGTCCTTAGTTCTTAGTTAAAGAAATTCTGACTCAAGCTGTGAATTACTCACACTTCCCATGAGTGCGGTTGCTGCTAATTTTAGGCAACCATCTTTCTCCAGTTGCTATAGGCTTTTGTTGTGATTTTTCTTTCAGATACTGAAGCTTGGTGGAATTGCTTATTTTCTGAGCAAACTGATGGACCCCCCATCTCGTGATGCTGTGATGTTGGCCATAAATCACCTCATGGAGCTGGTAAAGTGTTGCTACATACACAGGAGTGATCAGTTACTGCAGAGCTGTGTTACCAGACAGGTCTGACTGCACAGCTCTGGGCATTGCAACCCCTCATGCTTTGTGTAGAGCCTTGATCTCCCTCATTGCACAGAGGGAGTAATTCCATAATCCATGGTGCTTATGGGCTCTACACTATAGTTCTGAGGGACTTTAAATTACTCCAGACACCTGACCCTGCATTTAAGTTTCCTGCAGGTATTGATTTAACTCCCTCCTCTGTACCGTCTGCTGCGTCTGCAGCCTTCCTGTTCCAGGTGGATCAGGGAGGAGTTTGAGGCATATGGGAGAAGTACCTTGTATGTTCCCTTGGGAAGGAGAGATTCATGACACATTTGTTCTGCTGACTCCATGCTATGGTGTTATTGTACAATTGAGTAGCAGCCATAAATAGAGACATCTAATTTTGTGGGTGGATATTAGTGGGTTATACCTGTGTAGCAGTGGCTTTTCCAAGGAAATCCTCCCCATTTCCCACGATGTGTTTGTTCTTTCCTTTCCGTCCTTGTCCTGGCAGAATGCTCTGGACAGGCAGGAGGAGCTGACTCCCCTGGGTGTCCACCTGGCACGGCTGCCTGTGGAGCCACATATTGGGAAGATGATCCTGTTTGGAGCCTTGTTCTGCTGCCTGGACCCTGTGCTGACCATTGCAGCCAGCCTCAGCTTCAAGGACCCTTTTGTCATCCCTCTGGTAACGTCCGGCAGATGGGAATTACATATGGGAGTTTAAGAATCTCAGGAGGATACTGAGACTTAGTGAAGTTGTATAGTTTAAGAGCACTTTCATTAATTTCATGGTAATTACATTTTTATTAGTGGGATTGCCTTCACATACTGTGAATTACCATTTTTCCTTTGGAATATTGGAAGTAACTGTTACTGTCATGTATGTTACACACGAAGTACTGCTGTATAGATGTACCTGAATTAGGAAAAAAGAACTGTCATGTCAGTCTGGATGTTTTATAGGTTCTAATTTTTAGGGCAAAGAGAAAATCGCAGATGCAAGAAGAAAGGAGCTGTCAAAGAACTCAAAAAGCGACCATCTGACTGTGGTGAATGCTTTCACTGTAAGTATGTTATCATGTGGTTTTCTCCTAAAATTTTACTTTGGGTATTACAGATGATCCTAAGGAAAGAGCTGATCAGGTTATGCTTTGTAGGATTTCTTTATTGGCTTCTACAGAAACATAAAACCAAACTGATTTTCACCCTTCTTGTGTTGAAAAGTCTTGTCTCCAGGCTCAATAACCTGATTTCTGGTGGATGAGTCTGAAAAAGACAAAGGGAGCATAATGTAGTTACCTTGATGATGTTGTTTATTCTTGTCCTTCTGGCCTCTATGAGAAGCTGAATCAACTTCAGAAGTGTTGGAGATTTTGCTGCATTGTGTTGGGGAGGAGGAAATAAATAGCCTGGAAAAAGCAGTTTCTGCCCAGAATTGTTAATAACAACAAATGGTGCTCTGGTGAATGCAGCCAGATATCAGTGGTCACCATGGAAAAGGGAAGGTTATGAAGTTATGTTTTTTTGCACTGTGATGTGTGCACTTATACAGGGAGATCAAAGGATTTACTTTCTCCCTGGTAGGAAACTTGCAACTGTTTGTTGACCTCTAGTTTTTGCTGTCCTTAAGTCTGCAGTGTGTTCACTTACAAACACCTTGGAACTCTGGTTTTCGTTTCTAGGGCTGGGAAGAGGCTCGGCGTTGTGGCTTCAGGAATGAGAAGGACTATTGCTGGGAATATTTCCTGTCCTCAAATACCATGCAGGTAACAGCATCCTGTCTGTGGGGAAGAGGAGCCTTTGGTACAGCAGCATTCTGGAGCAATTTTTGTTATTTTCTAGATGCTGCATAACATGAAAGGGCAGTTTGCTGAGCATCTCCTTGCAGCTGGATTTGTGAATAGCAGAAATCCCAATGATCCCAAATCTAACACCAACTCAGGTAACCATGGAGGGAAAGGGAGAATTTATCCCAGCTGAAATCTCAGCTTGCAGAACTGCCTCACTTACTTTGCTGTCTCCTGCAGGTAATGAGAAGCTGCTCAAAGCAGTCATCTGTGCTGGCCTCTATCCCAAAGTGGCAAAGATCCGGCCCAGCTTCAGCAAAAAGAGAAAAATGTGAGGGTTTGGTTTAATGTTAGTTTGTATTCATGGTGCTTTCTACGTGGCATAGTTTGGCAAGGTGAAGCAGTGGCTTGAGTGTGTGGATGAATTTCACTTCAGCGTTTGAGTCATGTTTGTGTGTTACTTCCTCTGAGAAGGGTGGGATTTTTGTAATTTTTTTTAATCTGGCTTCCTGCTAATACCTGAAATAGTTTGTGTGACCTTACCGTGCTGTGGCTAATGTTAAAACATCTCAGTAGCACTGCTCTGAAGGGCAGCAGTTCTACAGCAGCAGTTCAAACACTGTCACTTCTGGTTATTTGGGAAGAGAGAGCCCAGTGATCCTGGTCTGTTGATTTATCACTTCTTGTATTATCAGACTCTTTTTGGTTGTATTTTCTTTGCAGGGTGAAAGTTTGCACCAAATCAGATGGATCAGTTAATATTCATCCCAAATCGGTTAACGTGGAGGAAACAGAGTTCCATTATAACTGGCTCGTGTACCATTTGAAGATGAGGACTAGCAGTGTGAGTCAGGGGTTGTGCTTATGGGGTTTGTTTTATTATCCCTTTTTCAGTGAGGTTGGATCAGGGTTCAGAGGGGATGTGATCAGCCTGTGTTCTGGGGCCTTCCTTTCCTGGGCCGTTGTACACACCATCAGATTGTCCTTTGTGCTATCGGGGGTATTGTACCACAAATAATGAACTTCCACAGTTTAGTTCTTGGAGGTTTTTTTTGGAGGATTTGGAGTTTTTATAATGTCTGGCAATTACAGGTGTAAATTTTTTTATTTTAGGTTATTTTTTTCATTTCAACCCAATCTAACACTTCTCAGTATGCTGACATTTTTTCCTTTTGTTAGAGAGGAAAAAACCAGAGTAGCTAGTTTGATTTCACCACTGTGTGAAAGACTTGGGACCATTTTTTGCTGTTGTTCAATCTGATTTAATGTAATTTTTTTTTAACTCAGTTGCTTCATGCATCTTCAGAATTTGTGAGTGACTGAATAATGATCTTCTGGAATTCTGTAGGAGTCTCATTAAGGATTAAGGATGGCACTTAAGATATTTTGAGGGTGATCAGACAGTTCTGTTGTTGTGCAGATTTACCTGTATGATTGCACAGAGGTGTCTCCATACTGCCTGTTGTTCTTTGGAGGGGATATATCCATTCAGAAGGATAAGGACCAGGAAACCATCGCTGTGGATGAGTGGATTGTTTTCCAGTCTCCAGCAAGAATAGCACACTTGGTCAAGGTGACTGTATTTCAAAATAATGTACATGGAAGTCTCAGTGTAAAATTGGTTCTGCTTGGGGATTTCTGGATTTGATATTCCTATGTGCTTACTGATTCATCACTCAGGGAGATGATGTTTGAAATACACTCCCAGCAAGCAGTTTGAGCACACAAAGCAAGCAAAAGATACCTACTTTAGCACAGCAGAAGCTGTAGGATGACTTGGTCAGTCCAGGAAATGTCCACGTGGATATGGAAACATGAGGGTGGGGCTCCTCAGTTAACAGGAATAGGTTCCATAGAACTGTTTAATATTAGATTCCAGAAACCATACCTGACTCTTTATTTTTTAAATTTTTATTTTAAACCAGTATTTTTAATCCTGAAATAGTCAGCTAATGGATGTGTGGGCTGCTAGAGGCATCACATCCAGAGATGGTCATCTGTCATCAAAGGTAACAGTACTGGGTTTTGAGAGACAGTGTTTGATCCTGAAAATAGCCACGTGGAAATGAATTGATAGGAGAACAGCAGGTGTAAAGGTCAGGAGAACAAAGGCCCAAGGCGCTGGAACCTCTCTGTTGATGCTGTGTGTGGCTCTAACTGCCCATCTCTCCTTTTTCCTTTTTTTTTCCTTTATTACAACACATACTTTCCAGAATTTGAGACAAGAACTTGATGATCTTCTACAAGAAAAAATAGAAAACCCCCATCCCGTGGACTGGAATGATACCAAATCCAGGGATACAGCAGTGCTGACAGCTATTATAGACTTGATCACCACGCAGGAGAACGAGGGCTTGAGGAACTTCGCGCCGCGCTTCCAGGGCGAGCGCTACAGCTGACACCGCTCTGCGCCACCGCCAGCCCTGCCACCTCCTTTTTATAGCATTTCTTTAGCTAGAGAACAACTTTTGTAGGGTAAGCTGGTATTCTCCTCGTCCTGAGGAGCAGTTATTTGGAGCTAGTTGGCAGTATGTGTTACATGCATGTGTTCTGTGCTCAGTGTAGCTTTGGGAAGGAGAGAAAGGCAGTTTTGGATGGTGTATGGTTCTTGTCCTGCTGTAGCTGTTTTCTTTGGGTTTTTCACCCATCAGGTAACAGATATTTAAAAAACCTGCTAAAATACTGCTTAGTAATACCTAAACTGGTTTTTTTTTAATGGGGTGTGGTGAGTAACTATGCTTGCTGTGTTATTCCAGCTGTGCAGCAGTCTGCTCACCAGCATTTCCACAGAAGGTAATTACAGCTTAATTAAACTAAACTTGAAAACACTTGTTGAATTTGTACTGTGGGAGGAAACAATCTTCAGAAATATTCTCCTCTTCTGCATTTCATCCCATTCAGTTAATCTTCTTTGCTTTCTGTCCCACTCCATCATCACTGCTTACTGAAATTGCAGGTTACAGAAAGCGTGGTTGGATAAAAGTCGTGTTGCATAATCTGTTATGGTTTCATTGCATTCGTTTTTTTTTTTTTTTTTAAGAAGTTCATGTTTGGGTTATAGTATTCCATTAAAAGTCTTTTTTTACAAGTCTTATTTCAACTGTTCTCAACGTTTTGAATGTCATTCTGTTTGAATGATTTCCAGTTATGGAAGAATATTTGAATAACAAAGTTTGTTAAGGATTTTGAGGTTTATCCTCAAGAAGAAAGCTCTTGTTTCTCCTTATATTTGCCTGGAAATATAACTTTTCTCCCTTCTTTGGTGTTTTGCTGTTTGTATTTCTTTGCAAAAATGACCTTGATCCTCAAGCTCGGGAGGATTTATGCGCTTTATTCTGAAGAAAGCAGAGGAGCTCAGGTGAAACTTTTTATACACAAATTAGTCCAAGCTGCTGGCTAAACGGTGCTTTGCATTGGGTTGACAGGGATAGAGGGCGCCAAGCTCATCCCTTCACCCACCAGCTGCACAAAGCGCGGCGTTTAACCTCCGTGCGCCGCTAATGCACTGATTCACTTCAGGTGTTCCAAACGAGGAGGAGCAGAGTCACCCTGCCCGGGCTGTGGGAACGGGAAACGTGCAGCTGCGGGGAGGGAGGAGCCGGGAGCGTTTGCCGCGGGACAGCCGGAGGGATTGAGCGCTGTGAGGCTGCGGGACAGCCGCGCTGTGAGGGCTGTGAGAGCCGCGAGGCTGCGGGACAGCCGCGCCCTGAGCGCTGTGAGGCTGCGGGACAGCTGAGCCCTGAGGCAGCCCGACCCGCCGGGATCGGCTCAGCGCGGGCCGCGGCCCTTCTGAGGATATGGAAGCCACGGCATCACTGGAGGTGAGTCCCGGACTCAAAGGGTAGGGAAAAGGGGACTAAATTAGTGATAATTGTGTGGAAGTGGGAAGGAAGTAATTCGCAGTGGGGAAGTTCGGTGCTGGGAGCGAAGGGCGTCGCTGGGGCAGGAGGGCACAAGATGGCGGCGGGCGCTGAGGGCAGCAGTGGTCTGGCTGTGCGGGACTGTGTGCGGAGCGGGCCGGGAGGGCAGCGGGGCTGTGTGCTGGGCTGTGTGCTGGGCTGTGGGCTGTGTGCGGAGCGGAGCTGAGTGCTGGGCTGTGTGCTGGGCTGTGGGCTGTGTGCGGAGCGGAGCTGTGTGCTGGGCTGTGTGCGGGGCTGTGTGCGGTGCGGGCCCGGAGGGCAGCGGAGCTGAGTGCTGGGCTGTGTGCTGGGCTGTGGGCTGTGTGCGGAGCGGAGCTGAGTGCTGGGCTGTGTGCTGGGCTGTGGGCTGTGTGCGGAGCGGAGCTGTGTGCTGGGCTGTGTGCTGGGCTGTGTGCTGTGTGCGGTGCGGGGCTGTGTGCTGGGCTGTGGGCTGTGTGCTGGGCTGTGGGCTGTGTGCTGGGCTGTGGGCTGTGTGCGGCCGGGAGGGCAGCGGGGCTGCTCCGGGTCACACGCTGTGCTTTGTGAGGAAAAGCTGGCGGTGGCACTGCTGCTGGCGGGGTTGAGTTAAATGTCAGGAAAACACAGGCTGGCATGTGGTACCTGCCTAATTTTCCTTGTTGATGGTTTTTGCAGTACTTAAAAGAAGTGATGGCTAAGTTTTAATTGACTGCACCAAAGGGGGACAAAAGGAAAGGGTAGCTATAGAGCCTATAGGAATGGGTGAGCATGGCAGTGTTGGTGGATGCGTTCCATCAAACCCCCATTGTGGAGCTCAGCATCAGCAGTTAGCACAAAGGTACCCCAGGAGAAATGCTCACAGGGTTACAGCGCAGCTGTTAGGAAATGACTGAAGTGTAAATAGTGATGCTGCTGTACTTGTTCACTGTGGTCAAGGCACACAGCCTAACATACTTTTTAAAGCAAAAAGGAGCCAGAAACTTCTGTGTTCTTCAGAGTTTGAAAACAAGCCTGTTCTAAATGGCAGGGGTGCTGGATTAGAGTGAATTTTCCTCACTGGTGTGTGGGGTGCTGTGTTGGATTTGTGATATAAATAGTTATTCCAGGTATGGCTGAGCAAGGCCAGGGTCTGTCTAGGTTCTCACCCTGCCAGCGAGGGGGCTGAGGACACAGCCAGGACAGCTGACCCCACTGCCCCAGGGATGTCCCAGGTGTCATGCTGTAGATGAAGTGGAGTAAGGGGAGATGTTTGGAGTGATGCCATTTGTCCTCCCAAGTCCCCATTATGTGTATGGAGCCTGGCTGAACACCCACATGGCCTGGGGGAAGTGGGGAATTAATTCCTTGGTTTGCTTTGCTTGCACATGTGGCTTTTGCTTTAAACTAGCTTTATCCCAATCCATGATTTCTCTCACTTTGACCTTTCATGTCTCTCCCCCATCCCGTTGTGGGGATGAGCTGCAAACCAGGCTTAGACCACCACATCAGGTTATTAAGGTTGTAAGTTGAATAGGTAATCCTTATGTAAGGTTTGTAACTTGGTTTTTACATGGCCAGCCTGAGATCAAGAATGGTCAAAGTTGTGTGCTTAATGAAGGCTGCTTCTGCCTTAGGTGTAACACCTTCTGGAACTCTGAGTTATGGAATGAAACAGAATTCAGTGATGTAGTAAATTCTTTCTGACCTTTGTGTTATCTCTAGCTCGCCTAAATGATGAAGTTTGGATACAGCTGTTGAAAAACAATTGCAGACAACAGCAGATAAATCCTTGGCATTCCTCAAGCTTGGGGTCAAAATTTACTGTTTATTTCCAACACCTGTGTTCAGTCCACTTATTTTGCCTATGTGTGTTACTTTAGAAACAAAATATGCAGGGGAAACCCAAGAACTTTGTGAATATAATCTGTAGATTCAGGATTTAAGGTACATACATGTGTGTGTGATGCTGAGCAGACTGTGCTTTCTGAGGGTATGGAGGGTGACTAAAGTTGTGCTATTTTTACCTTTTTCAGCAAATTAGCTTTGCATAATGGGAACAAATGTACTCTTCACCATGGAAGTCAAGAACAACACTGCATTACAGCATTTGGTAAAGTTCAGCAGATAGAAATGTTGTATTTATGTTGCAGGGCTGGTATAAAGCAGCAGAAAACAGTACTACAAACTGGTCTTAGGTGTGCCATGAGGATGGAGATGCTGAGCCAGGTGCAGGGCAGGTGAGCATGGATTTTGAACAGGTGCCACTGTGGAGCCCCCAGATGTACAGAGGCACCTCGACTCACTGGGAGATTGCCTGAATCAACTGAGAGTCAACTTGCTTAAAACCTGGTTAGGCATCTTACCAGAAGGAAGGGGACAATTGTGCTATGCCCTGCAAAAATGAGAGCTGATTTTACAGTAACAAACTCCCAGTTGCCTTCTGTCACTGCTGGGCTCTTAATTAAAAAGGAGGTACTGGTGCAAGGCCCACCTCCAGTTAAAAAGGAGAGTGTGTGTCTGTCTGTGTTCAAAGTGCACAGGGGTTGATGAAGGTGTTGAGTTCTTCATATGATTTCCTTTGCAATAGAAGTGGTCATAGAGAAGTCAGTGTTAAAAGTGACCTTTTTTTTTTTTTTCTTGCTAATGAAAATACTGTGGAGTGGCTAGAAGGGAGTGACTGAGCTCCCTTGCCTGGGACAGGATGCTGGGGAGGAACAGTTAAAGCTGAGCTGCACACTGGGCATGAGGAAGCAGGGACTTCACTGGGGAATGGACAGACCCTGCAGCAGGTGACCTGGAGAGGTGGTGATGCCCCAGGGCTGGGGGTGGTTAAAGGGCCCTAAGGATCAGCATTTAACACTGGTAGGACTGAGTCCCTTCAGCTGAACTGTTGCCAAACTGGTTTTCCATCTCTCTTGTAATGGTCTCTCAGCAGGGAGATGCTGCCCCAGGCCATTGCTCCAAGTCCAACCGGTATGGGGGATCTGTGACAGATGAAGTAGGACACAGGATGGTGCTATTTATCTTTACAGAATAGGAAAATAGAAAATGCCAATGTCTGCTGAAGAGATTTAATTTCTCTGGCAAAAATGACATTAACAGGCAGCTTTATGGCTTTTTAAAAAATAATTCAGAACTTTTTTTAGTAAGGATTTAAAAGTATTTTATTGATTGTTGTCCTATAAAATCATACACATCTCAAGTCCTGAAGAACTGTCCAATAGGAAAAATGAAAAATGTCTTTACAAAACATTACAGCATTTTTGAAAATACTAGGTATGAAAAATATATACAATGTATTAAAAAAATCCGAATAAAATTAATGCCAGGATTTATACATTCTGTTATGTGTTAAAAATCCATATGTATACAACAAAATTTGTTAAAACAGCAGTATTTTTACTATGTTAAATAAGTCTTTGTTCAATTTACAGTTTCTCTCATTACTATTTTATCAGTCCACTTATAAATTAATTTGCAAGGCTGTATAACCACTGTCACACTGTCCAGGTAAGTACTTTTGTACAAAATTAGTGCCTTCCTCTTGCAGTTTAAATTGTTAGAGATACACATCTTTACAAACACCCAATTCACTCACCACTCAAATCAGCATCTTGCAGGATAAAAAACAGCATCCATCCCCTTTGTAGAGGATGGGGAAGGCAACTAGAAGAATGCCTTGGTACTACAAGTTGTCCCCTCATTTCTAATGAGCAATTTCCACACTGCTGAGTGAGCAGCTGGTCCTTAAAAGGGAGGGTTTTTATCATGTGGACTCTCACACCTCTCCACATGTGCCCTGAACTCTGCTCACCCTTGAGTGCATTTATTTGCAGAGCAGTGAGCCCATTTTTGTCCTCATCACTGCCCTGCTCTGAAGCACTAAGTGAAGACCTTGTTAGATACCTGAGGAAAGCAGAAGCAATGTCCCCCCACTTGCAGCAGTTACTCTCCAGTAAAATACCTGTGCGAAGAGGGAGCAGCAGTGCCTCGGCAGAGTTGCTGAGGGTGGTACCTCTTCCTTCAGCAAGCCTTTCCCCCAGCAGAACCTGGAGCCAGTCTGAGCAGCCTCATGGTGTCAGAGATCACCCCTACTGGAGGCACAGCTCTGGAGTCTTCCCCGAGGCCCTGCCAGCCTTGCCTGTGACAGGCCAGGACATCCCAGGATGGGCGCTGGAGAGGTAGGTCAGCCTTCAGAGTACAGAGCTGCTGACTTGAGTTCAGGGGAAGTGTCCCATAACAGGGGCTGTGGCTGTAGCACTGCAGCTCCTGAGGAGCAGGACATCCCAGCACTGTTCACCCCCAGCTCTGGGGCTGGGGCCCAGTGCCCTACAGAGCTCTGCTGCTGAAAGGCAGTTCAGATACTCAAAACCAGATGGAGGAGCTGCACAAGAGTGCCCAGGACACTGCTGCAGTGTGCTCCTGGGGGAGCCAGGGTTCAGTGCAGAGCTCTCGGAACGCCAGCAGATAAGGGATCACGAGGCTCCAGTGCTCTGTTGCTGGGTTGTGGCTCCTGTGGCCCCTGTCGCACGGTGTGGGGCAAGGACAAGGCTACACGTTGGTTTCCAGCCCCAGCAGGCGCCCCATGCGCTCCATGTTCTTGTCCAGGGTGGCCCTGCAGGTGATCTCCTTGGCGCACTCCGAGGGGAACCAGCCCCTCTGGCCGTCCCGCAGCCGCTCCCCCTCGTACCAGCCTGTGGGGAAGGGACAACAGTGACACCTCGGCAGCTGACCCCACAGCTGGCTGCTTGTACTAAGGTGACCTGGCTGACAGTCACCACAGACATTCTGCATCTGTCTCGCCTGTGAATCAATTACCAATTTAGGATAGCTTTGGCAAATTTTTTTAATACAGCCAGACTAGGAAAGACATAGTATGTAAAAAGTATTGCACAATTTAACTATTTTTAAAAAATACTGTCATTCAAATATGGTTTGATGTAATGCCATAGGACCACTGTAATCTGAAGAGAGCAATGCAGGACAAGGAACAGGATCTCTGATTTCAGAGGTGATTGAGTAACAGCAAGTAAAGATTTAGTCCCTCTAGTGCTGTCATGTCCTACATCCCTGAGCCAGCACTTGGTGCTATCAGTGCAGTTGTGGGCAGGTCTGGCAAGAACCAGTTTTGATCTTGGGATACTTGATCCTGTGGAAAACCTCAGCCAAGGCCCTGTGCCAGAGCTGTAGCAGCAGGAAAGCCCAGGCCCGGGGGATGTTTCCCTTGGACAGCGCTGGCTCTCACTAAAATGTCTGAGCTCCATGTTTTTAGACAAATGCAATTTCCTATTTGTGGACACCTCCCATGCCACCAGCAGCCACGTTCTGCAGCTGATTGTATCTGCTGGTTCCTTTAGAAACCTGAACCCAAATGCTCACATTTTCCTTGGAAGCTGAACTTTCACTTACTGCAGCCCTGTGCTATTTATAGGAAATGAGTTTTTCTAGCTAGATCCCCCTGCAGAGGTGACAAATGTTTACCTGAGAGCACAATCCTCACTCACCATCATTCACTTTTTGATAAACCAAAACGACATCAGCGACTTGGAGTGAGAGTTCATCGGCCTGCTTGGCTGTGTACGTTCTGATGATCTCCACCTGAGCCAGTGCTGGGGAAGGAAGGAGCCACGCTCAGTTAAACCAGTCACAGAGCAGGGGCTTTTATTACAATACTTCACCATTTATTTTAAAAATTTCCCCTCCATACATCCCCCCATCCCTTAGGGTAGTTCCTGCCCACCCTGGCCCCACTGAGGTCAGTGCTGTTCCCCTGCAGAGCACTCCCACTCCCACCAGTTGAACTTACTGGTCCTGTCTGTGTGGTATCCGTCGCTGTCCTGGCCCAGCGCTGTGATCCAGCGTGCTCTGTCACTCCTGCAAAGCAGCAAAGCAAACCCAGTGTCCTAACTCATGCCCTGGAGAATGGAAAGCACTGAGGTCCCCCTACTTCTTCCAGTATCAGCATCTCTCTCTTGAGCACCTGTGAGTAACCCCTGTGTATCATCGCCTCTGTCTATTCTGTGCCTTCTTCACAAGCGTTTTCATCAAAAGTACAGGAGTACTTTTGTCCTTGGGACCCACATGCCACAAGAAGTGACAAGACAGGATCCAACTGTGCTGGAAATCTTTGTGTCAGAGAAAACATTTCAGTTTTAGCTGCACAAAACTATTACAAAGGCATGATGAACTCTCTGAACTGTTTGGCCTTGGAGATTCCTTTCCCATCCTTCTCAAAGGACAGGATAAGACTATAAAAATAGGTAACTTAAAATATAGGAATTCTTTTCAGACTCTTGCTCTAAGTGATGATCAGCTGGACTGCTATTTATTCTGCAAACAGCATAGAACGTATCAATAATAAGTCTGCAGAACAAAATGTCTTTTCATAGAAAGCCCAGACAACTAAAAATGTCCTGCATTTTTTCCCCAATAAAATTGCATTTCCAAACAAGTCTGAATCATCTGCTGCTTTCATAATGAGATCTTTAATAGAAAGCACTGATGATCTTTAGTTCCTTTCAGGGTTATTCTAAACTTTGAAAGCAAACCTAAAACTATAGATTTTTCCAGGCAGGGACATGTCTGGAGCACTCCCTTTCATGTCTCTGTCCTGCCTCCAGCTTCCCCCAGAACAAATGAACTCTTTCAGTGCTGGGAGGTCACGTGGAAGATGATGGCACAAGTGCACTCCCCAGCAGGCTCTGGCTGCTGCTGGTTTCTAAGGCAGGACATTCCTCACAGTGCCCAGGAGAGCAAGGACAGAGCTCCTCCTGCATTAACCCTGCTCTGCTGCCACTGCTACACCACCCAGCCATCCCCACCAATACCCACAGCACCCTGCTCTGGACCTAGAGCACCCTGGGGACACTGCTGTGCCACATGCTGGTGGCTGTGCCCACAGCCCCACGGTGACACCCACCCTGGGTGGCAGCACTGACCCATCCTGGGCTGAGGGATCTGAGCACAGGGCCAGCCCAAGGCACAGTGACACTGATCTCTACAGGCAGGGTAATCAAGGCCTTACCCAGTAGTTTAAATTAATAAATTATAATAACCAGTAAAAAGAAATAAATATCTACTACTTCAGCCAGGGTGGGAGGGGCAGCTCAAGGTGAAGAAATCCCTTAAGTAGCTGTACTCACTGAGTCTCTGCTCCCAGGAGCATCTCCACCCTGTCCCCGGCATGGTTGCTGAGCAGCACGAGCCTGAAGAGGTGGGATGCAGAATTCCGGCCGGAGTGGAGCATCCCTGCCACGTTCTTCCCGGGAGAGGAGCTGGGCTCCTCCCCATCACAGGGCACCACCAGCAGCTGCTCCCGCAGCGAGTACTCGGTGACATTGTAGCTCTCCTCACTGCAGGGCACAACCAGGAGAAAACACCAGTTACCGTTCAGTTTCCCATTCCCTTTGTCTGGAAGCAAACGCAGTGACCACACAACTCCCTGATGGGGACAGTTCTTCCAACACCTCACAGATCCACGTGGGGGTCACCAGCTTCTGCCAGTGGGTTTGGTGTAACACAAAGCCCCTAGTTCAGCTCTGCGGTACATTTTCACTGCTGTTCTGTGAACCAAACACTGAGATGGTTTTGGGTTCTTTCTGCAGAACAGCTTTGTGCAATCTCAAATGATGGACACAGAACATGCTCCTAATGGAGCCAATCCTGCTCAAATGCTCTGAACCATGGAAAGGATTGGTTGAGGCTTGGTTTTTTTCAGAGAGGTGGGTTTTGTTTTGTTTGGGTAGATTTGGTTTCTTTTGAGGGGGTGCAGTTTTGGTTTTTTCCAAGAAGTCAGTTCAGTATTTTCATCTGAGTAACTCCTGCTTAGCCAACGACAGAACTGGTAATCCCAGCTGGGAGTGCTGCCATCCCTGCCTGGGAATCTTGCATCTGAAATGTGTCTATACATTTGTGCAATGAATAATAAATGCATTTCTTATAAATTAACCAACTAGTTTGTACATGTGCACAGCTAATCATAACTGCATTTCTTACTCATTAATCAGCAGATAAACCTCTACAAATCCTTTCTACTCATCACCTCTATCCCACAAACCAGTCAGATCAGACTCCTGCTGAAGGGAATCCAAACACATGTAGAAGTGGCCAGTGCATTCCAAGCGAGCCCTCTGAAGTCAATATAGCACTGATTTCCCCCACCCTTCACCTCAACAGCCAGGTCTGTATGAGCAGGGCTGGGCTGACCCACCCTGAGCACCAGGCAGATCACGGCTGGTCCTTCCCCAGGATCCACACCTGCTAGCACTGACTGCTCCTTTTAAGGCTCTGCATTAGTGCTCAGCAGGTATTACTTGTTTTTTTAATGATTTTTTTTTTTAAATTAGATTGTGTCTACACACAGCAGGGGCTACAAGGCCAACTGGCAGAAGAAAAGTTCCTAATAAACTAAAAGCTGAGCTGTGAGGCAAAGCAGACTTTTATCCCAAGGCTTGTGCACAATGACACATCCCAAGTTGCTGTGCCCCTCCTGCCCAGTTCCAGGGAGCAGACCCGTGACTGCAGAGCCTCCAGCAGGTCAGAGCTGCTGCTCCTGAGCAGCTCCAGCGCAGGGAGCCAGGACAGAGCTGGGACAGGGCTGGGAAGTGGCTGCTGAGCCAGCGCTGGAGATGAACTCTGGGAAAAGCCCCAAGTGCAGCCTCAGATTGGCCATTTTTAGCGCGTAGTGGGGAGCAGTGTCTTAATGCAATGCTAAGAATCTCCTGAGATTCAACTGCTCAAGGAAACGCACAAACATTGAATCTCAACTAGCAACAAACATTTCTGTCTGCTGCTGTGGTGCCACGGCAACACCGTGGGTGGGAGCACAGATCACCCAGAGCTCCAGCACTGTTAATGAGCTTCGTCACTTGGGCAGAGTGAGCTTCACGCTCAGGGAATCGTGGGCAGTGTGGAGGGGAAGGACATTCCCAGTACTTTATCGTTCCTAAATGTCTGTCTTTGCTAGGGCATCAAGAATGAACTTTTTTAATCCGTTTGACAATTTGGAATCTCAATTATGTCTGCCAAAAGTAAATCCTGTTTAACAAGAGTTACTCATTATTTCTAAGCCATGATAGAGACTCAAATAACGCCTGGAATTCCACCGCCAGGATCACGTTAAAAGTCACTGTGATTCAAGGATTGAACATAAAAGCAGTTTTAAACTGGTGAAGCTCTTACCTTTTCTTCTTGGTGATGATGAGGACATCATTGAAGAGAAAGAAGTACACCTGCTGCTTAGAGGTTCTTTTGGAAAAAAGTCCAGTGTCTTCTACATAGGCTGTTAATTCGCCCCTCTTCACCAACCAGCGTGAAGAGGAAACCAATGGAAATGGCTGCAAGGCAAGAAAATCACATTGTAATCCTTGAAAACTAGATTTTTTTTTTTAAATAGAGAACAAATTAGATCTGTTTGGGAAAAATGCTTGAATAAACTCAAAGTTCAGAGATTACAAACACAAAGAGGCTACCAAAGTTTAAGGGACTCAATCATTGCTACAACACACAGGTAACAGCTGCAAATACCTGGGAATCACTGGGGCACCTGTCATCACTGCTCAGGGGAAACTGAAATGAACACACCTGCCTGGTCACACTGGGGATGAACAGACTGGGAGACCTCCTGAGGGCACAGAGCAAAGCCTGACTTCCAGCAATGTGTCTGCAGGGTGAGATGTGGCTCCTGAAGCACATGGGGACACAGGAGTGTCCTCAGCACCTCACGGCTCTTCTTGGAGCAGCAGTGACATTCCTGTGCTGCAGTCACCTGGGAAAGCCCCAGAGCATCTCAGCTGCCTGATGTGAAGACCTAGCTTTATTAATCCAAATTATTATTCCCAGCTGCAGGAGACACAGAGCCCACAGGAGGACCTTTTGTTTCTCTGGGCCAGAAGATGGAGGGAGATGTGAGACTGTCCTGGTCACACAGATCCCTGAGGCTGCACCGAGACAGACGCTCCAGGCAGACCAAGGTCCACACTAATGAACAAAACTGCCTGTTTTCCCCTCATTTAAACACCTTTCACATGCTTTTAAAAAACATCCCTTTATGCAGTTTGTCAGCTGCCTTCCCCATTCTGCATGAGTTGGCTTTTTGTATCCAATAATCCCTTGGCTGAGCCCATTGCAGCCTGCCTGTACCTGCTGAGCCAAACCCAGCCCACCACTGCGACTGAGACCTCCCTGCTGGAAGAACAAACACTGAGTCTCTAAAACAAACCCCTAAAACTTCTCTGGTGCAAAAGAAGTAAAGTTTAAGACTAAAAACTGCTGAAACTTAATTAAAAACTTAATTCTACATTTGAGCCATGTACAAAAGCAACATGAAATCTGAGTCACTTCCCTTGTGCTCCCATGAAATTCTCCACAGTTATATCTAACAAAATAATAAACAAATCCCCAAAACTCCATGAGGCTGGGCAAGAACAGAAATACTTTAACTTATAATGGCTATAAAACAGAATTACAATCCCATGATGACTGGTTTACAATCAAAAGCTACTTTAAAAAGTTCTGTTTGAAGATGAACGAAAAATTCCTCCAATCTCTACTGCAAATGAGTTCATCCCATTTTCCTGACTATCTTCCAGAGGCAGCTTAGTTTCACTTTAATTTTTCCTTAATTGCTGAAGGAGCACATCATGTGCACCATGTCCCTGCTATGGAAAACAGGCTCTCAGAAGTGAAAAATGCATTTAACCAGAGAGGGTCTTCCCTGCCCATTGCAGGGCTGGGGTTTGGGTGCACAAAGGGAAATCTCACAGGAAAGTACAGAAAGACAAAGCCCCAGAAGAGCTGCTGCTGCTGCCATGGCACCACTACAAGGTGGGGTAGAGTCAGCCAGGGCTGCCCATGGAGCAGGGAGGGACACAAAGGGGTGGACAGGGACAGAGAGGGACACAAAGGGATGGACTGGGATGGGAGAGATGGACAGGGTCAGACTGCATGCGAGGGACAGACGTCACATCCTCTTCTGGGGAAGGTGAGAGACTCCAGACCCTCACCAGGGCCCTGATCCTGAGGGGCTCCTGGGATCTCAGTGGAAGCACAGAGCACCTCAGCCCTGATGCTGGGCTGGACTTGCTGAAGACTCAAGTCTGTTACCACCCATCAGGAAATGCTCTGGTGTCATTTGCCCAGTGTTTTGTTTATTGCTGCTGTTGCTATAAACAAGTATTATTACTGTCAATTTTTAGGCAAAGTTTGAGAATAAAAATACTTTAGGCAAGTTGAAAAATGTCTTTTTGGAGGCAGCATTTGCCCCAAGCCTGACCGAGAGCCTTTCCAGAGCTCTGCTTTTAAAATCATGAACCTCTACTCACTACATGTCTGATAATGAAACAATCTTCTCCCAAAAGAACCCTCATTGTGTAATGGTGTCAGACCTTAATTACAGAAATGGGATTGTAACAAACATTGAATAGAAACAATAAATGTACTTGAAGAAAGATCCTGAAAGTCCAATAAAGCTCCCCTACCTATGACTGGGTCTGCTGTTGTTTCCTACACAAGACTGTACAGGATGTTTTTAATAGAAACCTGTGATATCCCACCCTTAAGGAGAAGGACATACACCCCCAGGATCCTTCCCTGGAAGTGCTGTCCCAGGCACATCTTTCTCAGCAAGTACATAAGCAAATCTCAGCACTGAGCAGCAGCCTTTGGCCTCTCTCCTAATGCCAAAATCTTCACAACAGCTTTAACTTTACAGCAAAGAATACTCTTCATTTGGTATTTATTCAAAATCCCTTGCGCTGTAGCATCATCTTCTACTAAAACGAAAATACTTGACCAAAAGATTTAATTTCTGTCCTACCACAACAGGTTATTTCTTTGCAAGGATCACTGTGGGATATGACCATGTCAGGAAAGTTCCGCTGTTCACTGTCTCAATTACAATGGTCAGGACTATGATCCTCATCCTACCTTGATTTTGAATTCCAGCTGGGAATTAATCGTGTACATCATCTCCGTCCTCTCCATCTTGCGGGCGCCTTCATTGCACAGCCGCACGAGCTGCGAACGAGAGGGGCTGAGCAGGGGGCTGAGCAGGGGGCTGAGCAGGGCCTGTGGCCTCCAGCACCAACTGCTGCTCCCTTGCAAAAAGCCCTTCTGGGGGGCACAAGCACCCCAATGTGGTGTTTGCAGGGCCCCAGTGACCCTGCCTGGCCCCATGGCTGCACTGCCCCAACACCCCAGTGCTCCCACAGGGCCCTGATAATTCATGGTTCTCCAGGGGGGAAAAGGCTCAGCCCAGGTTCTGGCTGAGCAGGGCCACTGCTCTGCTCCAGGTCAGTGATCAGCTCCAAACACATACCCTGCTCCCAGCTGGACTAACTGCTCACCCCTCACTGCTCCCACACACAAACCCGACACCACCACGGAATCATCCAGATTGGGATCTTTTCCCAAGTAAGAACCTGTAATTCTGCACAAACCCAGTCCCCAGTGGCCTTTCTTAAACACAACAATGTAGAGTTTTTATGCTTCAGTGCTCTTCCCGCCTGCATTATTTATGCATGGAAAACATCCATCTTTCCCTGGAAGCATACAGGAATAACTTGAGAATGTACCTTGCTGACTTCTTTCAGAGCCTGCTTGCAGTTTTCGTATTTTGCTGAATCCTTGGGAGTTTTCTGGCAAATAGTCTGAAATAAAACATCAGTTACTTCAGAGGACCAGGAGCACAGATTGCTACCCACTGAGATTTCGCTACTGAAATCCAAGAGCTGAATCACAGCTGTGGACTGGGATAAAAAGGGAACACTGCTCACTTGGTCACACTAAGGGATGCCTCCCTGGAAAACTTATGGGAGCAATGTGATGCTTTGCACCTCTCCAGACAAGATTTACACAACCATCTCCAAACAAAAAACAAAACTGAAAGAGTGGGAAATAAAATGTTTGGTTTGCTTGTTTAGATTATTTCAGCCTAAGAGGGAAAGGAGGTGAAGGAAAGACCCAGGTGATCCAATTAATCAGTGCTCAATTGGAAAATATACAGAACAAGATCAGTTCTGTTTCTGGCTCCTAGCAGTGCGGGAATCAAAGCCTGATGGCAATCTGCACCGCTGCTGGTGGTCCAGCTCCTCATTTGGTTTTAGTACCTTAATTGAGATACCACAAAACACTCCCTGGCACTTCATCACTCTGAGCCCCCACTCACTGCACAGCAGGGAAGGACAGCTCAGTGCCACTCCCACACAGCTCCCTTGGGAATGGAGTCCATCCTTCAGGCTCCCAGGAGTATTCCCTGCCAAAGGGCTCTCACCCAACTAACAGGACAGCAGGTCGTGTTTTCCAGCTGCAAGGTTCATTTCAGTCCTAGCGCTACATAGTTTCTGTGCTGGCTCCTCCTGAGTTTCAGAACTGTTCTGACCCTTTACTTTACAGTTTTTCCTATTAGAACATCCAAATATTTAACTTGTGAATGGGGGAGCAGGAGGGCCCAGTCCCAGTCAGAAAACAATTGCAGAATGACTCCATAATGCACAGCCCAGGACTGGTGTGAGGGAGAAGATATGAAGAGACTGAAGTGAACCACAACTGAGTACGAGAGGATGTTAACACTGCAAGAACACGTAGCAAGCAAAGAGGAATAGAGCTGTTCTCACATCCATTAGTAAGGGGAGACGAGTGACTCTCTGCATGGGGAGGATGAGGAAGGAGATCATGGGCAAGTTCCGGCAATCCTCATGGGACTCGATCCGGGACAAAGCCTCCTTAAACGCTGCATTTGTGGCTCTGGGGAGAAAGAGGATGAAAGAATTAAATGGTGTGTTTTACCAAACAAGTTGCTGAATTTTAAATAAACCATTATTTTCTTAACAGGGAAGTGTGATTTGCAAGAGTCAGACCACCCAAGTCTTCAGCTTTATCCCCTCAGATCCACCAGCCCAGCACTGACATTAAACCTCAGGCGCTGCCACCCCTGACCCCGAGGGCAGACAGGTGTGGCCCACAGTGTCACACTGTGTGACACCGAACCGACAGAGGGAATGTGAGCCATGAGCCCAGCAGGATGGGGCTGTGCAGCCAGGAGAGCTCCCAGTGCCCTTCCCCAGAGGAAGGTGCCCACCAGGGACAGCCCAGCCCGTCACAGTGGGGCTCTGCAGTGCTCACAGCAGTCTCTGCAGGGTGCGCTGCTGGTACACCTCGTTGCTGCAGTACTTCACGTAGGGGTCGAAGGTGCAGCCTGCGTGTCTTGTCACGATGTCGCTGATGTCATCGATGAAGATGTTGTTCTGGTGCCTCGCCTCGAGCTCTTCAAAGAACCTGGGGTGTTAAAAATTAACTGCTCACTTTTACACACAAACAGCATCTTTCACAACATTCACCTGACACAACCCACGGCTTTATCAGCTAATGACAGCTGGGCTGGGCTGTGACAGGGTGGGACCATCGCTCCTTTGGCAGGGCAGCCAGGGCAATCCTGGCAGGACACAGGGCTGCTGCTGTCCCCTGGCAGCTCAGCAGCAGCAGTGCTAGCAGAGGCACTTCCCATTCCCCAGTGCCAGAACCAAACAGCATCACTGAGCTGGTCAGACCAGAATTTCCAGCAATGGGGTTGGAAAAGAAATGAAACTACTTCAAACACATACTAACACATTTCCTCTTGCAATTAAAAGACCAGAAGTGCTCAGTGAAGCACAGGTATGTGTGGCTGCTGAGCCAAGGACAAAAGCTATGTGGTAGTGGAGCAGGACATGGTGCTCTACATCCTCCAATCCTCCACTGGAACCAAACACAAATTGGAAGTGCTGAAAATGGGCACAGGATGCCAAGGATTCAGGCAAAATCCTGAGCTGGCTCTTCCCCTAACCATGCTCATTCCAAGAACCTCCCTGTTGGTCATGCTCTGTCCCACATGTGAGTCTCTTTGGCCACTGGAAGTTTCCCACTGCTATTTGCACTCCTGATGTTCCCACAGCCTTGATTTCCATGATGCTCACTGGAAATCCCTCACTGTTTGGGGTGTAACAGCTCACAGATCAGCTCTGCAGGTCACTCCTCACACGTGTAAAGCTGTTCTGGCTGCAGCCTTTGTACATCAGTATTCACTCAAAGAATCCTCAACTCCCTGGAGTCAAGAAGCTCACAAAAAATTCTCATACAGCACAGAAAGGCACAACAGATTCTGAGTTGTCCCAGACTCATCCTGTGCTGTGGATTTGGGGTTTGGTGTCAGAACCACCCTACCCACTGCTCTGAGAGCTCCAGCACACAAGGACAAAGCTGGAGGGAAAGAGCTCCCTGAAGTGTCGCTGGTGTCCAAGAAGGAAAAAAATACATAATAAAATGAAATTAAAAAGAGCCTGTAAGTATAGAGTCTGCAGTGTCTCAGGAGCCACAGCAGATCCCCACCACAGACTTGGAACTGCCACACTGGGATTTGTTTCTCTCTGCTCAGACATGTTTATAGCTGGGAGAACCTCCCACTGCTGCCAATTCACTTTGCTCAGGAAATGAGGAAATCCAACATTTCCTGCTGTGTTATGGCACACTGACAAGGTGTTGGACCCTGCTGGGCCACAACTTCCACCTTTAGAATTTATCTGGTGCTTCATCAGTGACATCAGCAGGGACACTGTAAGAACAGTAAAGATCTGGGAGAGCAGAAGACTTACAAAAAGGAAATTAAAAAAGGAAAGGAGGGACAAAGAGGAGTAGCACATCCAAGTCCCATCCCCCAGCATGTCCTATGAGGAAATCCTGCATCGAAGTTTGAATCAAAAGTTGTGGTTTTCCACATCTAATCTGCTAATTATTAGATACAATCAGTGAAGCAAACACATCATAAACCTTCTCATTTACAATTTTAGGACAGATTCTGTCAAAAAGCTCAGGACTGAGCTGATTCCATTCAATTTAACCAAGGATGAATTTGCTGTGATGTGTGCAGTTTTTTTTGCTGAATGTCAGAAGGATTTATTTCAAACATCTCTTTCTGTTAAATCCAGAACTTTTCTGGTTAAGGTTAGATCCAATTAAGTGAAAAATCAAACAACATCATAGGACAGAATTTGATTTCCCTCGTCTTGCCCTTATGTAGTTAAAAGAATCATCCACTCTGCAACACTCCTGAAGGCTGAGGGCCAAATTCAGAACTGCAGGTTTAGCTCCAGGGTGCTGCTGACACCATCCAGGGGCAGAAACAAACCACTGGAGTGGCAGTGAGTATAATTCAGCTTTTTCCCCTGGAGATAAGGGCACTGGAATAACAATTGCCAACTTGAGATAACTTCAGCTAAAAGTAATGAAGATTTCTGATTAACCTCTCCAAATCTGAATCTTCTCATAGGAACAGAATCTGAACATCTGCACCATTATTGTTACTCAAGAAGGAAGTGGTGGATTTAAAATAGTAAAAATGGGAAAAACATACTTATTTGCATAGAATTTTTATGCTGAATCAATATCAGTTTTTACCCCCAAAAAATGGCTAGAGAGAGGGTGATTAAAGTGCAGAACTGAAATGAGTTTGTTTGGTGAGTTGCCACAATCTAAATAACCAACACATAGCTACACACACAACACCAAACCCTGCAAACTCAGCGCATCAAACACCTTTTTCTGGGCAATCTGCAGGGAGCAGCTCCAGAGCCAAGCCAGGAAAAGCCACCCCTGCAGCCTGGCTGCTCCCTCTGGAACCCGACTAGCTCTGGGCCAGCCCACGCCCCAGGGCCTGGCCTTCTGCTGAGCCACTTGCCTTTCCAGCTATTTATAGTGCTCTGGCAGCAATCCAGAGCAGTGGAAAGGCCACGGCAGCCCTGCCAAGATATCCTGTTCCAGAGAGATTCCCGAGACAGCAGGAAGGTGCCCACAGCACCTGGGCAGTGGTGGGACCTGCAGGACAGCGGTGGGACCTGCAGGACAGCAAATGTCCCTTCCACCAAAAATGCACCCACAGACACTGTGACAACGAAATGGGAATGCCTTTGGGAAGTTATGAACTCATCACAACGGCAGTGCTCATGTTCTTTGATTCTGTGATTAAGACACAGAGTTTAAGAACAGTCAGAATGAGTTAAAGTGTTTTTGTTAGTGCCTTTTTCTGCTAATGCTGATCTGGTACCACAGAAGCATTTGCCTTATGCTGGCCCAATGGCAGAGAGAGGCACAAATGCTAAAGCTTTCCTTTCTCCTATCAACTCGGAGATTTGACCCTGCAGACCAACTGTTCTTCAAGACATTTCCCTAATTTCCCTGTAGCTCCTGTTTCCCCAGACAGGCTCTGGGGAGCTGTGCCCTCTCTTGCCCCACATCCCAGCCCTGACACTGATTTCTCACACTGGATTCCTGACTCATTCCTGACTGAGCTGCTCCCTGGCATCCCCTCCAGCCCAGCCCAACAGCTCCTGACCAGGCTGGACCGTGTGAGTTGGGTTCCAGTACTTCTGAACTGCACATCACATCACACAAGGGCCCAAGAGAACACTCCAGCTTTCTGGAGCACCTTCCAAGAGGTTTCCATGAACACACAGCATGTGCTACACTCATTATTCATCTCCACTCTCCTTTGTCAGAGACATTCCAGGGAGCTCCCAAAAGCAGAGACGGTCTCTGCTCTCCGCATTCTGCTTCCAACAAAGGCAGCTTTGTTCCCTCAGGAATGGCCCTGTCAGGCACTACAGGCCTATCCTGGTGTTGCTGGAGAGTTTCCATTAAACATGTTTCAAGTCAAAGTTCCTAGATAGAGGCTTTAAACAGTTTTGACTAAAGGTTTTTGTAAAGTATTTTTATCAGTTCGGGCTCTTCAGATTACCAAAATTTTGCCTGAGCAGTCCAAACTGCTGGTAACTACACTCATACTCAGGTTTTGCACTTTTAAGTAAAGGCTGCTTAAAATACAGCAGAATGAGACAGATGCTCCATTTTATAACAAAAGGGTGGATTTTGCTACCTTGAAAGACCTTGAAAGCGGAAAGCAACAGTTTGGAGATACCAAGAAAGAGGCTTCTGGTTTAAAATCGC
Source organism: Entomyzon cyanotis (assembly GCA_024500445.1). Taxonomy (NCBI): domain Eukaryota; kingdom Metazoa; phylum Chordata; class Aves; order Passeriformes; family Meliphagidae; genus Entomyzon; species Entomyzon cyanotis. Next base: position 7,061,466 of record JAKEPQ010000781.1, read on the forward strand.
TTCCGTTATTTACACAAATGACATTGGTCAAAGCCAGCACAAAGTTTTGTTTTAGTTTAACAGTATTGCATAACTTGGGAAAGAAAATATGTTTTCATTTAAGTTTAAAAGGACTTATGACTTCTGATTTTACCCCAAGTTATAAAAAAGCAAGTTCTTAAAGCATTAGACTTCACAGACAAGAAAGACTAAGATTATAATTCTAGGCTTGTGTGGTATTTTTCCATTCTTTTTTTTTCTCCTCCCCCTCCCACTTCCTTTGAAGACTATTAATCAAAAGGGTTGCAAGAGTTCCCCTAAAAGTATTGCTCTCCCCACCCCCATCATCCTTTACTTTTACACCTCACACTTCATGTAAGGAGAAGCCTTTAAAGGGTACTTTTCCTTGAAAATAAAGACTTTGCTAAGCTGTACTACACAACACCACTGCTGTCAGACTGGGGCTGTTTTGGGGCCACAACACCCAACCTCCGGCAAAAGATCTCAACTCTAAGAGACAAAGAAAGAGGAATGGGGAGGGAGAAAGGAAAGTTCCCCAAATGTGCTCCTGCTCTGTAGCTCTTAAACTGGGTTTGCACTTGACACAACACATCAGCCTTCATGAACCAAAATCTTGTTACTGCATAAACTTCAGAAGTCAAACTGCTGCCCAACAGATGTCAAATTCCAGACTTTATGGTGTCTCAGAGAAAAAACCCAAGAAATTACTTTACCATGACTGCAAACACAGAACTTCACAAGTTCCACCAAGGTAAATAAGAGTTGAGTATTAAAGAATTCAGAGCTTCACAATTTCTACAAGAAGGATAATTTCTACAAAGGGGACAAAAGAAGGGGGAACAGAATCAAAAAACATTCAGAATCCTCATTCAGCCTGCAGCCCCCCTTCTGAAAGAAGGCCAATATTTCTCTGTTCCACAGGTAAAGAAATCCACGCAAAGCTGTACAGAACGACAGCTGAGATCACTCAGTACCTTCACTAGGCCTTGGGCATCCTTGAGCCACTGTGCTCATTTCAGACTGGAAATCAGGGATAAGAAAAGCAACACAGACATTTGGATGTTTTAGTTACATAGAATACAATATTCCACCTGCTGCTGTGAACCAGGCTGGGAGAACAAATTACAATGGAACAAATCTCATTGAGCAACTTTTTGAAAGAGAGTTTGAAGTACTCTGAGTACACATACATATGCACGTCCTGGATTAAGTAACACTGGCAGTCATTATCAGCCCTTAACAAGACGTTTCAGCATTTGTATAATGTAAGATCTGCCATTTCCTCCTCTTCAGGCACTCTCTGTAGTGTGTGTGTGTTTCCCTTGTTCCTGACTTCCTGCTGAAGGAAGGAATGTGCCCAAAAGCAGCAGAGCAGCTCAGCAGTGCCAGCCCTGGTGCTCCCTGGGCTGTGCCGGGGCACAGCAAGGCCTCAGGACAGCACCAAGGCATCACCTGCCAGGAGCAGCCCCTCAGGGCTGTATGGAACTCCTGCTCAACTTTGAACAGCTGCACAAGGCAGACTAAACTTTATTTGATGCACTCAGGTCTGAATGCCTGATGCATCAGCATTTAGCTCAGAACTGTTCAGATTTCAAGGATGCTGATTTCCACTACAATTCACTTGGTGCTTTCCTTCCCTTCCCATTTTCACAGACACAAATCCCAGCCCAGACCCATTAAAGGTGAGGCTCTCACACTCCTGTGCACATCTCTGCTACTTGGACTTTCCGTCTTCAAACCAGCACAAGTTTTGGAGAAATGGTCACCACTAAAATGGTTACCTCTGCTTCCAAAAAGAAAGCTGCTGTTTTGTTTAAGGATGAACAATTCTGTTAAATACAGAAACGCCACGCTTACTTTTTGCTTGCTTCATAAACATCCGTGATGTTGGAGAAGAGGTGGTGGCTCTCCGTTTTGGTCATTGTGAGGCTCAGTTCCCTGGAATTTTTAAACATCCGGATCAGAATCTCCAGGCTCAGCAAATAAGAGTGCTCAGAAGATATCACTTCAAATATTGCCTGCGAAGTGGAGGGGAAAAAGAAGAGACTTACTAGTGACTTGGCTTTTTTCCTTAAAAGAAAGGACATGTTGAGAAGGGGTGCAAAGCAAAGTTTTGGATGTAAACTAGAGATTATGACATAAATATACATTTCTATAATAGTTGCATCATTAATTAGACATAAGTAATTTAATATTAGAACAAAAACCCTTTTTAAAGAAGTCTATATTCAGAGTTTTCAATGCAGCTGCAAACCAGGAGTTTGACAAAAGACAAAAATCTCAACACCACGTGTGACCCCAAGAGCACAGGAGTAAGGCTGGAGGCACGAGGCTGAGGAGCTCTTCCCAGACTGGTAACGAATGGGGCACAGACACCTTGATTCTAACGTGCAAGGAAGGAAGGAAGAGAGAATCATCGCACTATTTTATTCTGGAGAATAAAAACCAGAACAGGGTGAGTGACACACACCCAGAGACTGAGGACAGCTCCCTGGTGCTTGCTGGGTGTTCCTGGATGGCACCTGAAGCCACACTGAGGCTCAGATGTGTGAAGCCCCAGGGGCAGTGACACTCTCAGGCCAGGTGCACACTGCAGTTGCGACACACACAACTACTTTCAGCTTGCAAGGAAACATCTACTGAAAATAATTTTAGTTCAAAACAGTCTGTGACACATTTTCTTTAGCCAAAACACGCACAGAGATCCATCTCACTAACAGATTCTGCAAGATGGGATGTGCATGAAGACAGGACATGGACATTAATCGAGGCAGAAAACAAATATAATTTTCTGCAGTGACAATGTATATGATTATAAAATAATCTAATAGGCTCTAGAAAGCAATTTAAAGAACAGATAAAGAATAAATAATGATAAAAGGATGTTTAAAAGAAATACAGTAAAAGCATGACTTGGTAATGTAACTACAGCTTAAGAATATTTATTTAGGCTCCCTCTGAAAGAATTGGCCTCTAAAATTCAAATAAAAACCCCTCAGGCCTGAAAACATTTTTGCTAACATTAAAGACTTTACATTTAAAAGGCATCCAAAGAACTTGTTCTTTTTGAAAGGATGCAAGTATGGCTGCAGGAAACACAGACCAAAGGCTCCTAAAGGATATGACTGAAATATATGCCTTGCCTCAAAAGATCCCAGCAGGAGGAGGCTGAAGTGTGTTCTGAAGAGGAATGAAGATCCTGGGACAAATTACCATGGCAGGTAATGCTACAGAGCTCCCACTAAAGCCTTGTGCTCCCTGTGCAAGGACATACCTCGGGAAGGAGCTGCAGGGACACAGCTGGCTAGGCCAGGCTACGCTTTTCAACACCTCTCATTGTCTCTGACATAGCCCCTGTAGTGAGGAAGGAGGGGACAGCAGGTGAAGTGGACACAAGGAGCAAGGGGGAGGAGGAAAGTGGATGAAGAGGACAAAAGGAGTAGAGGAGAAAGAGAGAGAAGAGACAAGCAGCCCAGTGCTGCTGCTGCCAGCACAGAGGCACCTGCCTGCTGCAGGGCACAGGGACCAGCTGGCTTCCAGCAGAACATGGTGCTCAGCACAGCTCACAGGGCTGGGTACAGCTCAGGAGCTCTGTAAAGCTGCTCTTTGCTCCTCACTGCTATAAAAATTCATGTGCCACTTCCTCCCTCCGTGAGCTCACGGTTAATGTCACCCTTCCCTGGCACAGCAGTGGCTCTGGTGCTGCCAGGCTGGAGCTGTGCAGGGAGCACCCCAGGAGTCCACAGCCAGGGACACAAGCACCTCAGCACAGACTGGGTTTATTTATTCACCCTGGGGAGAGAGAACACTTCACTGGAGGGCAGGAAGCCAAGCAATGAACTCTTATCAGTGTCTCCTTATCAGCACTCGGAGCACTGATCCAGGCAGGCAGTGCAGCCCTGAGCAACCAACCCAAAGCACAGAGAGTACCTCCTGTCTTTTCCTTTCTTCCTGGCCGATCGCTTCTGACAATCCATTCTTCTTCACCTAAAAACAAATCAATCGGTATTTTTAATGCCTTTTGTGGGAGAATGTGATTAAAAAGAGATACAGGACTATCAAAAACCAGAAAGCAAAGCACCAAGGGAGGCCTGACTCTACAGGAGTGTTACACACAGGACCCCAAACAGGAGGGACACCAGGGGCAGGGAAGGGAAGGAGCCACAGCACCACACAAGGGGAAGGCTCTGCTCTCTTCGTGGAGCAGAAGCACATCAGACACAGCACCTCACACACCTCCCTACTCCCATTTCTGTCAGTCTTCTCCAAAAGCTAACATACTATCACCAACAGTTTTCTCTTCTTGCTCCACCTGTTCCCTGGAATTTTAAAAGATACATTTCCTCATTTTATTCCTGCACACCAGGCCCCACGATGCTGGACAGCAGGAATAAAGAGGTGCCACATGTTGGTCTGCACACCAAAGTACAGACTCACGGGTAAATGCCTATGAAAGTAACATCAACATTCCAGTGTGGGAGCCACTGGCCTTTGGAACACCAGTCACAGATTCCCATGGCACCACAAACAGACACTTCTGCATGCTGAGCAAGAACTAATTAGATGCCTTTCTATTAAACAATTAAAGTGCATTTGAATCTGCAGCCTGAGAGCTTCAGAGCATTCCTGAGGAAGTGCAATGGCACTGGAAGGTATAATGTCACTTTTTTCTGGGTGCAGTGGAAGAGTTTTCTAAAAATACTCAGACACAGGAAATACCTACCAACACATCCCCCAGATTTCAGTGCTCCCTGTTAACACAGACACTGCCAATGTCCAGGGAGGTCTATGTGGCACCTGCTGAATTCAGGCTCCAAACTGCAGCTGTGCTCCACTGTCACTGCTGTCACACATGGGTGTGTCCACACAAAGCACACACAAATCCATCACACGGGCCAAGGGCCCAGCCTTACTCTGCCAATGAACAGCAACACTTCCACAGAGACAGAGGCCCAGATATGGAGCCTACTTTTGGCATTTCTGGGAAAGAAAATTCAATACCTAATTTTGACATGGCCAAAATGTTCAAGCTGAAATAACCTAAAAAAAAGTCACACGTGTGATACTATGCAAACAAAAGCTTCATTTAAGCTAAGAACATGACCCAAAGGAATGGAAGAGGCTCATCCCAGCTATTAAAGCTGCTGTCATCACACTGGACTTGCTTTCTCCCAGCTGTGACTAATTCAACCATGGAGATGAGGAGCAAAGAATGAAAGGACGACAGGTGAACTCTGGTTAGGGACCAAAAGTTCCTTCAAAACAAGGAGCTGCTGAAGCAGGGGAACTCACCAGAAATGTACTAAGTGGCTGCACCATACCCAAAGTGAACATAAGCTCTTTGATATGGAGACAGAAAGGGGAGCCAATGCAGAGATCAGCCCTGAAGGCCCCTAACAGGCACACCAGGGGTCTGGGTTGGTACCATGGAGGGGAGGCAGCCCTGGACAGTGACCCTGCAAGGAATCAGCCCTGGACAGTTACCCTGTGAGTGACCCTGTAAGGAATCAGCCCTGGACAGTTACCCTGTGAGTGACCCTGTAAGGAATCAGCCCTGGACAGTGACCCTGTGAATGGCTCTGTGAGGCCACTCACAGCAGCTGCTTTTGATGTGAATGAGAAACCAGTCACAAGCAAGATCAATCTCAGTTTCACATGCGGAATACACTTCAAGAAGACAGAAATGCCCTTTTTTATTACTGTTATCATAAAGAATTTGACAACTCCCTACCTGAAGGGCACTACCCCTCAAACACAGCATGGTCAGAGCTGACCAGCTGCCAGGGAAGCCTCCTGCAGAGAGAGGGGATCCCTCTGCATCTCCCCTTGGTTCCCCAGCACAGGCACTGCTAACAAACACCAGAAACATTATCCTCCTCTTTTCCCAACATATGCTGAAACCCAGGGCTGACATTTTCCAGCTGACTTCCTGCTACAACTCCAGACTCACTTTTTAACTTTTTAATACACATTGACAGCATGTAATTTTTCCAGAGTTATAAACACAGTCACTATGAATCTCAGATTCCCAGATTTTGTTTCCTCCATGCACCACCTTTCCCCAGATACTCCCCACTTCCAATCTTGAAAATCAAATACAGACAGTGCACAAGTTTCTGTGCAAGGAGCAGTAACGAACAAGTTGGTTTCTGTAAGTGCAGCATGGCACTGAACAGTTCTCCTCCTGAGATGGTCTTCATGCTATTTTTTTCTCATGGCAAATTAGTGTTTTGAAATTATCATTATTATTATTACTGAATAGCATTCTTTCCAAAATACCTCAGCTGTTGAACATTTAACTGCTAGTTTGCCCAGAAGGGAGAAAAAAACAATTTGACTTCATTATAAATGCTTTTTTTGCAACATGAAGCAAATGAATTATAATTAAAGTATTTGACTGTTGAAAAAATAATTAAAGTACATCTTTTCAAAACCCCATTGTCTTGCCTTCTTTATAATTATTGAATCAGAGAGATTAATCTTTCAATATTTTAAACTGCAAAAGGGATATGCAGAGCTGATGGTCAAATATTCCAGCTGATCTTGTCATGGCATCATCTCTCGAATGCCAGAGATGAGAATCTACAACATTCTACAAATTACATAAACAAAAACAACCCCAAACCCTTCATTTTAGGGATACCCCTCCAGAAGCCACAGAAATGATCAAAGAATAAGATTAACCCCATAAACACAGAATTTTTATGGTTCCTTCAGTCCCAAAATCATGTGTAGGACAGAGCTGTGGAAGTATCAGCTGTACTTTGTCAGGTTATTAGCAGGGAAGGCAGCAAGGCTGCAGCACTGATCAGAACAGCTGAATTTACTTTGTTTAACGATGCTGCTCCACCAAAGCCCTGCAGAGGCCTCCCAGCCTGTGCAAGGGACAGCAGAGCACCACCAGCTCCTCTCTGCACTTCTCAAAATGCTTCCCATTAAACATCTGTACTCAAGTCAGCTTAAGAGCTGGTGTGGAGTGATTTATAACAATTCAGCAGTAACTTGTTTGTAACTAACTAAAGCCTTTCTTTAGTGTAATTCACCCTTTTAGTGAACTCACAGAACCCTTTTTTAAAGAATCAGCAAAGTTGTGTTTTTGTGGTTTGTTTTTTAGGTGAAATAAGGACCAGTAGCTGATTGGGACTCCCATGTTGTTCTTATGAGACGAAAAAGAAGATGACAAACTTAAGCCAAAAACTCCAGCAGCGAGTAATAGAAGAGTTTGCTTCAACCCGCCCTGAGATGCTGCCTCTGGCCATACAAGGATCACAACTCACCACAGAGAGCTGGCTCCACGTCGACCTCAGAGGCTTATGGTGAAAAACAACCTTGTCATCTGACTTCTGCTCTCGGGGCTCACACTCTTCATCAGAATCTATGTCCAGAGCTTTTTCCTTATAGTTCTGATACAATACAGCATTTTCTGTCAAATAACAAGAGTTTGTCAGTCATTGCTAGAAAGTTAGTTTAGTTGCTCTCATAAAAATCTAAAGTAACATTTAAACAATGAAAGAAACCAAAGTGTCCTTGTGCTGCTCACACTCCATGAGACAAAGATAGCATCTGATTTGGGCTGGACAATGGTGCAGTACAGTGACAATAGATCACTGTACCCAAAGATCCTCACAGACCGAATTAAAGAACAGATGTGGCCTTTGTCAAGAAAAAAAATAGCAAACAATTCTTTCTTCCTTGGTTTGCTGTACCCAGTTCTGTAATTAACCAGCAATTAGAAAACAGGATCTTGTCTCAGTGGAGCAGCCACTCATCTGCAGGTCTCACTGTTTTCATGTCCAGGAAAAGCACATTGCCCACGCCAACCTTTCTTCTGTCAACTTTAAATCCTGTCTTCACATTTCACGGTTTCCCACTTTCAGAGATTTGAGGTCAGAACAATTCCAAATTGAAAGTTAAAAGCTTGGCTGAGTAAGCACGAGACCTATGAACCTTAAGACAAAATACACTCATCATGTATTTGAGTTCTGCCATCATTAATTCAGCACTATCAGTGGCAAAGGAACACAGGCGTGGAGCACTCCTGCTGTTTCCCAACCTCCCTGGCCACACACCCTGTGCAACAGCAGAGAGCAAGGACCGAGAAATTCAACACCACAATAACCCACAGATAGATTAAGCCATTAAACAGGCAAGCTCTGAAAGGTACTTTTAGATGGGCCAGGCTTTGGATAACATCCAATCTTCCCCTACAAGAGAAAGGGGAATGAAGGTGAAGTTTGGCTGCTCCAGGCATGGCCCCAAGTCCAGCAGTCCCGCACCTGGCTGGGTGGGTTTGTCCCACCTGCTCAGACCTACAGCCCTGCTACACTAAGTGTGGCCTTTGGAGCAGTTCTTGGGAAGAGTCTATAGAGTTTATATACTTTTAACAGAGGACACTGATACAGCAATTGAATTCTGAATTACTGAATTCTGCAATGAGTTACAGAGAAAGTTGTTAGCTGGCATCATCCAAGACAGAAGGGAGCGATTAGAAGAGACTCTGAAAAACATCATCAGGAGATAGCATGTGAAGAGATCAAAATAAGAGCAGGAAAGGGGATGATGCAAAGAAAACACAGTGGGAAGCTTTGAAAACAGAAACAAGAGGAAGGTAACACAGCAGCTGAGATGACCTCAAAAAGGCATTAAGCAGAGAAAAGCCAAGAGAGTAGCAGCAGTTATTATAACAGAACTTCTGGGGACTCTTCTATAGACGTTTTCTTTTTGAAATATTGGGAAAGGCAGCAAACTTGGCAAAGCCCAGAATTAATGAGTAAGACAAAAATGCACATCCCCAGACAGTGTTTTTCTGGCATTTAGCTTGAAGCCTAGGTACCAAGAAAAGAAAATGCTTAGAGTCCAAGGGTTCACCCCAGCAGACGAGAAAACAGAAACAGCTGTGTGAACCACCAGCCCAGAGTGATGACTCAGGTGTGTGCTGCAGGGGTGGCCCCAAACCCACAAGGGATCCACAATGTCCTGCAGCTGGGCAGAGTCCCACAAAGGCAACCCCACATGGAGGAACCCACTATGGAACTGCACAGAACTGCGGCAGACACATCCAACAGCTCACTCTGTGGGAGGGACAGGAGCTTAAGTGGGAAAGAAGCCCTTGACACACCTTTTTAGTCTGCCACTTTATAGTTTTTAAAATATCCCTAAGGTAGGTCCAGTGCCAAAATTAAGGTCCCATATTTCAGTCAGCTTACTGAAAAACAGGGTATTGAGCCTTTCCCTCCATACTAATAAAGTGTGTGAGAGGATCCTGAAGTTCATTTCCCTTGGGAGTTATTAGCGAGTCTGTACAGAACAGGGCTCACCTTCCCCATCGAACGTCCCTTGTCCTTTCAGCATCTTCTTCAGGTAATTTCAACAGAAAAGAGAAAAGTGTGTTAGAAGGAGGAGAATGCAAAATAATCACAGTAACAAGAAGTTCTGTTTTATTCAAGAGTTGGGCACCAAATCAACGAGCCCTAATCTGTAAACTTCACATCTTGGACAAGAAAAGTGAAAACAACTGTGTCACCACAGAAAGTGAAAAGCCACTTTTCACTTCAGTTTCACTTCTCTCATGCTTTGTTTATATGTATTTTCCCTGTGTTTCAAAAGTACATTATACTGGCTTGAGACGGGTTCAGTGAACTTGCAGCTCATCCCACTGTCTCGGGGCTTTCCACAGAGGCACAGCACTGAGAGGCTGCCCTTCCACACTCTGCAAACAACAACTCTGAGTACTTTGTAAAGGAGCCTTCTGAAAGCACAACAAATCTCTGAAACGAAACAGCTGTTCTGGTGCAACAAGTCCCAGGGCCCAAGAGTCTATTTAATAAAACACTACTTGCAGAGAGCTCTGTAAGGACGGGACAGTGTCATATCCTCCTACTTTAAACTTAACTCACTGTTTAAGTCTACTACCAAACCACCCTACACTCTGCACACAGCTGTTCACAATTTCATCAATTCCTGTTCCACCACTTGCAGTATTTTCACAAAAGCATCCACTGCCATAATTTCAAATTGGCTGAAAACTGCCATAAAGCTGGTAGTTATTTAAAAATAATTAAATCCTAAAGCACCAGCCCTTGGCCTAATACACTTTATTATACAATTCCAAGCATTCCACAGAAATCTGTGGAAATATTTCATACAGTAACAAATTACATTTAAAATAAATACAGTATTACACTATGATAAGTAAAAGAATACTATCAGTAAGTCTTTATACTTTAATACATTAACATTCAATATAAATCTACTTAGGGATTCTAAGGGATTACAACCAAGATTTAAAATCAGGCAAGCTGCTTTTACTTTCAGGCATTACAATTAAGATACCCAAAGTGGTTTCTATCAATTTAAAAATCACACTGCGATTTTAAAAAATACTTTAAAAGTAAAGTCTCAGGTAAAGGAGTGAGGGAGGAAATTCACTTTTCTGTCTCTATTCTAGCATGCACACTTTATTAAGTCAATGTCCCTTTATTTTCCTGTTTACTCCTTTCTGGGACATAGGTTTTAAGCCAGTGGCTCGGCTGTGAAAGCTGGAGAATCCACCAGGAAAGGCGAGTAGGATGCAGCCAGGAAAGGCTCTGAGCCTCCTGGATTTCAACAGAGCCGCGTCCCTGCCGTCTCCTACACCTCACTTGGAATGCAGCACTTGTAAGACTCACAGTAACTACGGAAAGTTTCGTGTTAGCAAAAAACAAACTGAAAATGCAGAATCAGCAGACCACGCTCCCGCGGAGCATCACCCATCAGCACACCTTACCTTTATCCTCCCCAGGCTCGAGAATTTTTCTTTATCTTCAACCACCGCTTTCAGGATGGGCTGGGACATTCTGTTTTTCTTCTTGCAGTTGGCGGAGCCATCCAGGTCCACTCCGCTCACCACGGCCCGGCGGTAGGACGTAGAGCGCAGTCCGCGCCGCAGAGCACCAGGGCTGCCCGTGCCGCCGTCGGGCTCGTCCTCGGTGTCGCTGCCCAGGGCCAGCCGGGGGGTCTCCACCAGGCTGCGCACCTTGAGCACCCGCTCGTGGCCCTGGGCCCGGCCGGCGGGGCGGCTCTCGGCCAGGCTGCGGGGGATCAGCTGCTGCGAGCCCACCCTGCGCGCCGCGGGGCTGTCCGTGCTCAGCAGCGCGGGGGGCTCCGCGCTCGGCATCCCCGGCGGCTCAGCGGCCCGGCCGCTCCCGGGGCATCCCCCCGGCGGCCCCGGGGGCTCGGAGGCCCGGGGGCACGGCGCGGGCTGAGCGCTACCTCCGAACACGATGCGCTCCTCCTGCGGGGCCAGCGCGGGCAGCCCCGCGGTCCTGGGCAGCCGCGGCCGGCCCTGCCCGCAGCCCGGCGAGGAGATGGTGCCGTTGGCGGTGGAACCGACGGGGCTGTCCGCAGCCGGGGCGGGCAGCCGGGAGCGCAGCTCCGCGGACAGCGCGGGGGAGCCCGGCGGCCGCACGGTGCCGTTGGACACCGAGCCCATGGCGGGGCTGCCGGCGGGCTGAGTCCCGGAGAAGGCGCACCTGTCCTCCACGGGGAAGTCGGTGACGAGCACTCCGCTGGGGCTCTGGTACGACTGCGGCCGGGGCTTGCTCCAGGCGAGGGGCGGCGGGCGGGGGGTCGCTCGCCGCCTCCAGCGCGGCGCGGCGGGGCCCGCCCGGGGCTGCCCGTCCATCGCCGCCCGCCCGGCGCCGTGAGGGAGGGAGGGAGGGAGGCGGGCGCGGAGCGCGGCTCGTCCGCCGCCACAGCCCCGCCGGGCGCGGGGCCAGCGCGGGCCGGGCCGGCCGGGCGGCAGGGGAGGGCCGGGCAGAGCCGCCCCGCTCGCACCGCCCGCTCCCGGTGCCGCTCCCCCGGCTCCGGCCCGCCCGCCCCACCTGCGGCTCGGCTGGGGGCGGGAGGAGCGGCGCTTCCGCCGGTGGCACAGCCCCTGCCCCGCCTGGCGCGGCCGCTGCTTCCCTGCCTCGCGCAGGTAGCCGGGCCTGAGGGGTGCCGGCGGCGCCCGCAGGCCCGGGGCAGCGAGTGAGGCCGCGGCGGGAGCAGGCGAGTTACCGTGAGGAGAGCCGCGGGCAGGACGGGCAGCGATTCCCCAGTCCCGGCGATTCCCAGCAGCCACAGCCCCGTGCTGCTCGGCAGCGACCCGCAGGTGTCCTCCCGGGGTACACGTTTGATCTGCCGCTTAACGCACAGCCCTTGCGGCAGTCGCGTGCAGCAGTGCCATCCTTGTGCCTCAGCGGTGCCATCCCGGGGCTGCCCGGCTGTGCCCCTGTGCCCGGCTGGACCCCTGTGCCCGCCTGTGCCCCTGTGCTCTGTGCCGCTGTACCCGTGTCCTGTGCCCGCCTGTGCCCCTGTGCCGCTGTACCCCTGTGCTCTGTGCCCCTGTGTCCTGTGCCGCTGTACCCTGTGCCCTGCACCTGCTCTCTGATCAGAAACACCTGGCCGGCTCGGGCTGCCTTACTGCCGGACAGAGAGCTCGGAGAAAGCTGGGAAACGAACAGATGCAAGTCGTTAATTTGGCAGATTTCATACATCACTGAATCAGAAAAAAACCCCAGAATAGATTAAAAGTGCCTGATTATCTTTTAAAATATATGAAAAATTGAATTTACATTGAGTCTGTTCAACAATCAGAAAAAAACACAGAGGAAAATGTAAGGATCAGCCAACCCCCTCTACGTGCACTTAAACCTCAGATGTATTATTAATTCTTCTGCCAGAAGAATCCAGGAAAAAAAATCTTGCTAGGAATCAAGTTAAGCAAAGCACAAAGCAATTAAAATGGACAAATTTGTATGCCCCACAAATGAGACAAGACTGCAAATTGCCACTCCAGGTTCAAACAGCCAGAGCCGAAGGGAGAAGCCACAGGCAGAACCTAAGATGCTGGTTTAGTTGTCACTTGGGATTTCACAATGGAATATTGCTAAAATATCTCTCAGCTTTCCACATGAAATTATCAAGGAATTGGATATAGTTGCAGCACATTACTTAACTCATAAATCCTAATTATTAATAAGCGAGGTAATCAGCTTTTACAAGATTATTCTCTTGCACATACTTACTCACTGTGCTGCAATTACAGGAGTAATTTTGATTCCTGAACAGCCACCTCAGTGTTCCAATTCATACACAGTAAAAGAGAAATAAAACCTTACAATAAAATTGCCATCATAAGAAAAGTAAAATCAACTCTGTAATTTAAGAGAAGACAAATGTAAATATGAATAATAAGCCCTCCTACAAAGCCAGGTCGCAGTGTGAAATCACTGGGGCTCTTGTGTAGCAGTGCCCAGACGTGAGCTGCTCAGAGCCCAGGCAGGGCCATGTGTCCTTGCCATGGCCAGATCCCTGCCCAGAGCAGAGCCTGGAATGCTGCACCCCTGGCAGGAACCTGCAGGGAACCTTTCCACCATCTTCACGGCAATCCCGTTAACCCACACATTGACCTGGAGCATTTCTGAGGGAGAGTTTGAAGTGAAGCCCACATTTCGCAGCTGGTACAAAAGACCTAAAAGCTGGTGTCAGGAATTGCCTGCTGGTTGGGTCCCAATCCCCACTGCCTCCAGCCTCCCCAGGGACATTCCCAGCACATCTGTCCCCTCTATGCTTCCCAGAGAGGGGAGGGCTGGAGTGTCTCTGGGGGAAGCACCCAGCTGCTCGTTAATCCCCAAAGGAATTGACTGTATGTCTCATCTGTATTAACTGCCAGCTAGGGAGCAGCAATATAAATAACATTCTTTTGAAACTCTTCTCTTTCCCTGGCCTGTTCACAGGCAGCTTAAGAAGAGCCAGCCGTGCTCAGATCAGAGCAAGTCTCTGTCCCAGGATTAGTATGCAGGGGGAATAAGGCTCTTAGTGTCCCACAAAACCCTCCCCAAGCACAGGAGTGACAGGGGTCACCACAAGCTAAGAAAAGACGAGATTTCAGCGTGACAGAGCCAGACACTAGTGAAGTCCTGTCACTGGTTTCACTGCTGTTCCAGGGACAGGAACCTGGAACAGCAGTGGATCCTGTTGCCAATGCAAGTAGGATTTTCCCAAGCAGGACATGGTTACTCCAGCAACACAGGCAATCCCACAGCACTGCCAGCCACAGTGCTCAGGAAGGGTCGAGCCTTCCAGCCTCCTGCCCCTGATTTCTTTTCTCTACAAGTGTATGTAGGCTGTGAGAGACTTTACTCTGAACACTGCTCAGCCAAATGTTAACTGTAAATCAATCCAAGATGGCAGAAGACAATTATTCTTATTTTCCTCTTAATTGTTTTTTTTCTGTTGCTAAAATACTCAGCAATAATAGAAAGCTTTGCAACATTAACTAAAAGCTTTTAGGGGAAAACCACATCTCATTGTAGTGCAGAAATAAAGGACCTGGTAATTCCCATAGAGCATCAGAGTTGAAACAAGATGACGTTTTACTGCTAAACTGGGATCAAAAGAAAAAGAGTAAGAATGAATGTGTACCCGAGAAACACAACTGAGGACTGAGGTACTGCTGCCTCTGTCACTCTTGTCATGGAAGTTATGAATTTGTGTCTATATGATTGCAAAAATAACTTCGTATTTGCTAATATTTGGACTGATATTACTTGTTTCCCAGCTGATTTACCAGCACTGTTTCCTAATCATGTCTCTTCCTTTACTGCCTCAGAGGTGGGTGCAGAGATTGTCTCCTCTGTGAGAGAAGGGAGGTACCTGGCAGCTCCATCCTTTATAGAGTTGATTGGGAATTTTCCAACAAGAAGTATTTGAGATTTCAGTACATTAACCGAATTTTGTGTGTGTGTATTTGATATTTTGATGTGAAAAACATTTCCTGCCTTGCTTGAATTATATGTACTTCTTTGTTTTTCCTTTTAATTTTCCAAGACAGCTTATATCTCCCAATACTTTCACCAGTAAAACTCCCACGGGTGTCAAGGTTGATAATCAGGTCCAGTAGGATTAGGTCAGTGTAACATTAAAGTAGGTAGTTTATGTCAAAGGTTATCAAACTTTCCAAAAGTTACACCTGTGCCTAATTTTTGTTCAGTGAATATGAAATGAGTCTGAATGTTAAAGGAGAATTGTGAAACTGGGAAGTGTGTCCCTTCACCTCCAGTTTAGTTATATATATTCTTTTTTCTGGTTTTACAATTCCATTTTGAAATCCTGACAGTGAATTTCCTCTTTGTAATTCAAAGACCATTCTTTCCATAGGAGAATAGGAATAGGAATAGGAATAGGAGAAGGGAAAGAATAGAATAGAATAGAATAGAATAGAATAGAATAGAATAGGAGAAATAGAATAGGAGAAGGGAAAGTCCTAGAAAATGTAGATAAAAACTCTTTAACCTGTTGACTGTAGTTAGTAAGATGTTGCTATTTAAAGAGTTTGCAGGATTTCAAACATCTCCTAACAAAAGGATGGAGACACTGCTTGCCATAGCTGAAGACTTTTTGTGGTTGCCATTAGAAACTCAAGCAAGCTGGGAGGCTGCATGGACAGTCTGTGCAGCTCTAGGATGGATTGCTGGGTCTGCTCTTTCTTTGTTTCCCCTTTGTGTCCTGTGCACAGAGATGCCTGAGCCACTAACAGTGGGGACAGGAGTAGGTCTCCCAAGAGCTTGCTGCTCATTCCCCGAGTTTCTGCTGGTTTTTTTGGTGTTGTTTTTATTCTTAAGGAATGAACATTCTGTTATACAGAAATTAAAAAAAACCAAAAACCAAAACCACCAATGTTTTTCATTTGTTTCCTTTTTGATAGATAATTTCTGGGTGTGATACATCACTGCCACTCTTTGAAGAGGGAGCAGAAGAGTCACTCGTGTTCTCAGCCCCTCTCAAGCTGTGACTCCCCAGCCCTGTGGTTCCCCTACCTTGGCCAGCCCTGCCCTTCCCAGGATATCCTCTGCTGCCTGAACACCCTGGGGACCCCACAGGCCCCTCTGACTCTGCAGACAGTGCAGCTGCTGTCAACAGAGACTGAGATTTTCAAACCTGACTCTCTCAGGTGAGATATTTGAGCCCCAGGGAATGGCTTGCCTTGGCTGCATGGCTCACTGCAGTTCTAGTTGACAAGGTAGAGATCGGTCAAAGGTTGGATTTGATCTTAGAGGTCTTTTCCAACCTAACTGGTCTTGTGATTCCGTAATTGGGGTGATTTTAGAAAAGCTGGACCTGATTTAGTTTCAAATAACTGATTAACCTGCAGTTACGTGCCAGATTTCCCCTTTGCTGCATTGAAATGCTGGAATTTTATGAATGCCATAGCAACAGAATCAGAAAGTGAGGAAATCTGGAGTGCGAGGCAGGGAAGCTTGTGTCTGTTTTTCGCTAATGAGCTGAAGCTCTGAAGTGTGCCTTTCCCCCTTAAATTCCACTTTCCCATTTGCACTCCCCACATCAGACTCCACGCCTCACTTGGCTGCAGTCCTTCAGTGGAAACTATGCATGGCTGCATGCAGAGCCTGGCCTGCCAAGGGCTGGGGGACTTTCATTACTCACTTCAACAAGCCTGGGGTTTGGGCTGCATCAGGCCTAATTGGACCTAAATAACCACAAGTTTGACCGAATTCCCTGATCTGCTTAGCGAGAGGCCTCTCTCACATTTCCCCTTCCCCCTGCTCCTTTCCTAAACATTTTGAAAAATTGGCACTTCTCTTATTATCTTTCCAAGCTATTAAAAGTGTTCCTAATTCAACTCTGATCCTACTAATTAGCTCCAATACGTTTTAATTAGTGGGGTTTATTCTGCTGTTGGATGTGCCAAAATTCAACTCTATGGTTTCTCTAAGCTCAGTTTCTTGAGTTGTCTCCAGTCAAATCCAAGCTCTAATTTTCTAGCAGTCACTTCAGTGTTCTTTTTATTTGGAAATAATTTCTGTCATATTATCTAAGTCCTTTTTTCATCCTTTACCTTTCTGTGACTTATTTCCTGACCTACCACACAGAACAGAGTTGAAATTCTAGACCTGATGGGTGCAGTCCTGAAGAGGACAAAAGGAGAGGGGGTGTGTAAATGAGCATATTGCAGGAGAGAAAATCCCTCCAGCTGGAATAGCAGCAGGTCAGGAGCAGTGAGAGTCTGAGAATTCAAACAGCACTTCTAACAAGACTGAAAAGAGAGAGAAGAGGTGGGTAGAGACATTCATTGAGCCAAAACCAGATTCCCAAAAGAAAAGAACTCTGGTTTCAAAAGGAAGGGACAAAAAGGAGTGGATAAAGTTATTCCTGCTTTGCCAAGGCCTCTGATGTGGCAACATGGCCAGTGCACTCTGCCTGTGCAGCAAATCTGGCTGAGACTGTTCGTTTTATCTGTGGAACAAGTCCCCACAGACAAAACAATTGTATTGCTTTTTAGTTGGTTTCAAAATTAGTCACGGACTGATTTCATTCCTTAAATCAAACTGAAGGTGATCAAGACCTTGCAAAAGGCTTTCTTCCAGAGAGGCAGGGCTGCACCCAAAATAAGCAGAAGCCTTGCCCAGCATCACTGCCATGGAGGACAAACTGGTTAATAAATGTTAATAAAGAGTTTTAATGCTTTTCAAGTTACTCCGACAAAACTTGGCATGAGAGCCATGCAATATGATTTTTTCCAGCAGGTCAGCTGGCCGGCGTGGGCTGAGCACAGAGCAGGGGCGGGCAGGCAGGGGCTGGGCAGGCAGGGGCTGGGCAGGGTCCTTCCACATACCTTACCTAGTTGGGAAGAGCTGCAGCAGGCAGAGCCTCTCAGAGCATGAGGACACAGTCCGAGTTCCACTGGCTCTGCAAAGGCCTTACAAGTACCTGGAACGCGAAGGGAACGCGGCAGCCCCGTGATGGCCATGGAAACAAAACAGGAGCTGCCCAGGATGGCTGGGACAGCATCTCCCGTGGCTGCAGGATCCACCAGGCTGAGCAGCTCCATCAGCAGCGCTGCTGTTCTCTCTGGGGACCTGAGACAATCACCTGCAAGGACTGAGCCCCCACAGTGCCTCCACAGCACAGGTGACAGTGCTCTGTGGCCTTCTGAGTGATGAGGAGGAGCCTGTGGATTGTGGTTCCTGTTAGAGCACTGCTCATATTTGTGCATGGTCTTACTGTGCCTGGCATTTCATTTTTACAGGCTGCTATTATGTGTTTTATATGGAGGGCTTTTTAATGTTGAATTGTGTTCCTCTGGGGTATAGAAGACAAAAGGTAGGAGTGGATTAATATACCAGGCATACAGCAAGAACATTTCTTTCTCAGAAAATGTTGCCTGGCATCTTCCTAGCAAGCTCTGTGCTGTTAAATACCTCCAGATTCATCTAGGGTGTCAAAGTGCTTTTGTTTCATTTACAGTTTTATTCAGTTTCTCAGGAGATGAAAACGAAATAAAGTGACTAAAAATGTTTTCAAATGCAGTCTAAAAGCAAGAGAAACCTTTTGTTTCATTGCCTGGAAACCCCAAAAAGAGAACTGCAAACTGCAAGGAGCAGTTTGCCTGTGAGACTGTCAGTGCTTCCTGTTCTGCTTGTTTCTTCATGTTCTTTCCCTCTGAAGAATTTAGACAAATAAGAAAAGGGACACTCAGCTGCTGGCATGCTCTGCCCCTGGGTGCTGAATTCAGCTGGCACTGCCCAGGCCCCATCCAGCACCTCCTGGGCAGTGTCAGTGCAGCCATGGATAACATTCCTTCGGAATGCTGTGATGCACTTTATGATCCCATGGTTTTCAGTGATAAAAGCCAGACACTACAAGGAAATAGAGGACATGCTTTTCCCTCTAAGACAGACGAGAAGAACATGTGTTGCCAGGCAGTTTGCTCAGCTCGGTACCTACTTGCTCTGTATCATGATTAATCAATTCTTCAAGTAGCAAAATAACCAAAGTACTTGATTTAGTCATCTCACTGTGAGTTATATAGGCTCTTTGAACAGAACAATTATTTTAAGCTCAGAGATGTTAAAAATCAGATAGAAATGCTTTCATGAGGTGAACTCTCATGTGCTGAGGGGAGAGAATGTTCATTTTTATCAAACAAGATTTTTTTCCACCCAGGTATTTCTGTGGATCTCGCTGGGTGCAGTTTTGCGTGTACCCTATGGACTCCTGTGACTTGGCAGCAACGACACAATAAAGCTCACGGGAAAGGAATTTGGTCTGACAGTGCAGCCTGAGCCTGGCACAGCCCACACCTCTCAGTTGTGCAACGAAGGATTCTTAATGCCCCAGCTCCTTTGGGAATGCTCCTAAAGGAGTTTGCTGATTTAGAATTAGTTTTTAAGCTCAATACATGCCAAATATAAATTTAAATCCATATACAATAAGAATAAAGTTCCTTGTGTCTGGCTGGGATGTGAGGGGAGTCCTGCAGCAGCTTCAGCACTGACCTTAGGCCATCGAGGGAAACAGTGAAGTCCAAATCATCACCCACTAGAAACAGTGGAACAGCTTTTTTTTATGGCTTCATTTTCTTAGTAGGATAAAAATAATTTTTAGAGGAACTAACAATCTGAAGAACAAACCACGAATTAAATGGTGTTTTTTCAGACCTAAAGCCATGCATATGCCTTAATGAAACAGGCACACAACCCTTCAACTTGTACCCTGATCCTCTTTACTTTGCTGTTGATGTTTAACTTGATTCCTATCCATGGTAATATTTACTGCAGCACCTCAGGGCAGGAGGAAACTGAGTATGGAACAGCCACTTTTGCATTGCTGAAAGCCCTCAGCACCAAAACATCACCAGAACTGGAAATACTCGGGTTCTGTCTGAAGACAAGAAACACTGACCAGTGACACAACACCAATCCCTGCCATGCGTTTCAACCACTGCCCAGTGTGTCCAGTGCTGCAGGACTCAGCCCAGCACCCAGCACAGCACCCAGCTCCCTCCAGGGGCAGAATCCAGCCTTTCCAAGGACAGAATCCAGCCTTTCCAAGGGCAGAATCCAGCCTTTCCAAAGGCATAATTCAGCCTTTCCAAGGGCAGAATCCAGCCACCCTGAGGAAGGCTCCTCAATCATTTTAACAGGTTTTGCCTGGAGCACAGGATACAACAGCCTGCTGGGTGTCCAGCTCCAGCCAGCCAGGGATTGAGAGTTTAAAAAACCATTCCCAAATGTCCTGAGAATTCAAAGGGAAATATTTAAGGCAGAAGCAAGAGGCATTAGAAAGGACAGCCAGCTGTAGATGCTCTTATCCTTGTGAGTGAAAACCTAGGAATACTTGAAATACTCCAGATAGTTATGACTGAGCAGCAAACGCCACAGCAAAGATCTCTTTGTTTTAAAACCATTAACAGAGCAGCCCAATCACAATGATAAAAGCCACACTGATATTCTTGGACTAAACTCCCTCACTGTAACTAAACTAAAAAACTGTAATCCAAAACTAAAGCTACAAAACCTGAGATGCTTCCAATAGGGGGAAAAACACATAAAGAACAAGCTTCTGGAACACGAAGTTTGGAAAGCTGATCTTTGAAACACAGGAGATTTACTAGAAGTACATTGTATTACAGCGAAGGAGGTCTGCTCTAAAGTTTCAGTCCAAAAATAGCCTTCCTCACTGAGTCCTGCTCTGAGTGAATACCTGGTATTAATATAAAATAATTAGAAATCTTTCTTTGTCCTTTGCACAGTAAAATTCTAA
Source organism: Entomyzon cyanotis (assembly GCA_024500445.1). Taxonomy (NCBI): domain Eukaryota; kingdom Metazoa; phylum Chordata; class Aves; order Passeriformes; family Meliphagidae; genus Entomyzon; species Entomyzon cyanotis. The sequence continues at coordinate 7,082,052 of JAKEPQ010000781.1, forward strand.
TTCTTAATTACCCAACTGATTTAATCCATGGTTATGTTTTCAGAAAGAAAAGTGTGTTTCAACAACAGTCTGTGCCTGGTTTCATAAACTCCTTGCATTATTGCACCTGGAGGGATTTAAGTACCAATATATTTGGCATTATTTACATTACTCCTATTTTGAACCAAACATGTTTGTGGAGGAAAAGAAAACTAATAAAAATAAGAGTTTCTCAGTTCTCTTGTCTTTTATGTCACCACATACACAGGTCAAACACAGCAAGGAAATAAGTCTTCCGTTTAAATATCTGCAGTTTTTACATGGAGTTCTATATCCATGGGAAACTGATATGGAAAGGGAGAAGGTAATGATAAGGAAAACCTTTTTTCCAGTCTCACACATCTCAGTCCTGCAGGACCTTGCTTTTATAAACCCCATTCAAATAATTTTTCCCCACCATGCTTCAATTAATTGCACAGTTTTCAACAAATTAGAGCATCAGCTGGCAGCCCCTCTGCTCCTGCACAGGTCATGTCTGTTTAACAAGATCAGCCTGGACTGTCCCAAGTCTGCTAATTCATTTTATTTTCATAAAGAGCAATTGTAGTTCTTTTTTTCCTTGGCAGAAAGCTCAATAGAAGTGTGGCCACAATCCATTAAAAACATGAAATCACATTTGTAGATGGTGATCCCTTGGCTCCATGGCTGCCATGAGAATCTCATTGATGTGGCAGCACAGGCCTTGTTGGCAGCACTCACCCTGCTAAGGAGAGAACAGTGGAGCCAAGGACAGGACAATGTCCCCATGCTGATGCTGCCAGCAGAGCCAAGGACAGGGGAAATTCCCCATCCTTGCTCTGTCAGCGTGGAAGGGAAATGTGGCCACAGTTCACACCAAGGGTGCTACGCTGGCATTCGGCACAGAAACACCGAGGAGAGATGCCCTGTTTGGGGATGAATATGGAAACACTGCTTTTATTCCACATACTTCCATTAAGGGATTATTTGGGCATTTTAGGTGCATTATTAGATATCTATGTTTATATGCACAAATGGACATCTTGTTTTCCCTAGAAAAAAGGGAGCAAAAGAAAGGCACACAGAGGGGACCAGGGATAAAGACAGTGCCACTGCACACAGAGATGCCCCCAAAGCTGGAGGGGAAGAACCAGCCACATCCCATTCAGCAGGGACAGGGCTGCTGGAGCCGCTGTGAAGGATCTTCTGGATTACACAAGAAACCAAGAGACCCTTCAGGGCTGTCAGAGCATTGGAAAGTCCCCTGTGGAATGAGGGAGTACCAAAGGGAAGCAGGGCTGGAAGGAGAGCTCTGGCTCTGTGCCCACTCAGCTCTCCATTCCTTTACCTGGCACACAGCTCTGCCAGGCCTGGTGCTGAGCAAGGGAGACTGAATGCAGTCTCTTCTTTTAGCAGAAGAAAAGTTTCTTCTTTTAGCACATGTATTTCATTAATTTTTTACCTGAGTGTGCTCACACACTCACACATACCCTTGATAAAATAGTCCAGGATCCCTCTGGATCAGGTTGTTTTTGCCCAGCTGAGCTGTCTGCCAGGGCTCCCCTGGAGCTGCAGCTCGTCAGGTATTTCTGCCATTTATGCAAAGGGAGGACAGGCAAAGAATGAATCCCCAAATGGGTTGTTCAGAAGCTCCCAGGAAGCAGAGGTGATGCCAGGCTGGCTGTTCCCAAAACACACCGAGCTTTGCGCAGGGCTCCGGCACAGGACAGCAAATGGAAAGCAGCCACTGCTCATACAGAAAAGCTCCTGTCAGGGCAGAAGAAAAGCTCAGCATGGTTTTAGTTCTGTATTTAAAAAATACAGTAGGGAAAGCTCTTCACAAAGCTAAACAGAGGCAGCTGAGCTGAGCTGGCAGCTACACCAGCCCTACATTAATGAGCACAGAACATGCCCCTTCCGAATCCATTAGGAGAAATATTGCAAGATATTATTTTTAAAAGATCCATTTCCCCACCAGGCCATGCACCATCATTTCACTCACACACATTTTGTCCATTCTTGTTTTCTATGGAGAAGTGAAAACACTGTTCTGAGAAACCAAAATGGAACAGAATAGATTTAAATGTGGCTTTGTGATAAACACTATTAAAACTGTTCACTTAATAAAGAGTAAATTAGAAAATAAGTCCTTTAAAAAAAACCAAACCAAACAACATGTAAATTAGGGATAATTACTATGATTCTTAGGAATTATTTCCTACGTTTCAATGCCTATTAAGGGTAAGAGAGAGAGCAGAAGTGTCCTGCCTTGAAGACTCATTTACTTTATAAGCCACTGCCTAACAGACACTGTGTCTTACAGGGAAATGGATGAGATGGAACAAAACATGACTGGAGAGAGAATGTCCAAGACATGGATAAACAAGTGAAGAACAGGCAGTTCCAACTTCTCTATTCACAGGCCAAGCCCCAGTCAGTGAAAATGAACAGATGACTTAATCACTTTAGTAAATAAAGGCTCTGTTTGGATGTCCCCAGTTTGAGAGAAAGTTCCTGTCAGGCTCCTTGCTTTACCCTCTGCCCTGGGTGCTGCAGGGCAGGGCTCTGCAGGGCAGCAGGACAAGCTCCAGCAGCAGCTGCAGGGCACCAGCACTGTCCATCCCCTCCCCAGCACTGTCCAACCCCTCCCCAGTGCAAATGGGGTCATTTGTTGGGTGTAGGTGACCACTACATCTTTGTTTTCCACCTTATTTTACCATATATTTCAAAAAAGAGCCGTGCAGAAGGAGAAATGTGAAACGTAAGTGAAGAAAGTTAAATTTCCCTGCCCTTGAGGAGATAAAATTCAGCAAAGCCAAAGTGACTCTGTTTAAACTACTGGATAATAAATGGATAAGCCTTTCTCCCCAGCCTCCTGGGAAACTTAAGACTCATTCCTGACAGCATTTTTCATCTGCTTCCAAAATCTGCCCAAGCTGAATTCACTAAGGTTTTTCTGCAACTGACTGATCTCACCTGGAGACAGATGATAAATAAGAGTCCATCAAGGAGTCAAAAAACTACACTTCTAATCAGGCGAAATTACTGCTGACCCAATCCCATTTCAGTTCTGTCCACATAAAATAGAGCTGCAGCAAAGACACCCAGTGTGATAATTGCCATTAGACATTAATTATTAGCTATTTCCATTTTGCAGTGTTTTGCAGTGACAAGCATTCACTCAACCAGCAAGTAAATCACTTGCAAAAACCCAGTTTGTAAGAGATAAACCAGTTAAAACAGATCCCACAAGCAACATATATATGATTTGCAAAGATGACCCTGAGCTCCAGACACTGTTTTTTTTCACATTGCTTTTGACTCCTGAGATGCCTTGTGCACTGTCCTTATCTGTTCCAGCCTTCCATCCTGCATTCCTGCTCCATATTCCCGAGGCTGATGCCTTCCACAGCACAGACAGGGAGGGTTGGGGTTTTCCTGCTTTCCCCTTTGCCTCCCCAGCAATCAGCCACCATCCCTGCAGTTCTGGTGCCCTATTATCTCCTGGAAAGCCATCCACAGGCAAACCCTCTCACAAACCGGCTGTGCCCCACATTCCTGCTTCCAGCAAAACTCCAGGTCTGCTCTGGGAACTCCAGGTCTGCTCTGTCCATCGAGGTTTCTGCGAGGGCCTTGGTAGAGGGTTTTCAGCACAAGTGCTGTTCAGGGACAGTTCAGTGACAGTTCTTGCACACTGAGGTGTCCTTGATACAAGAACTTATGGAGCAAACAAGTGAAAGGCAGTTTGGATGAATCACTGGAGAGCAGTACCCTGAGATTTACATTTCAAACTCCACTTCAGGCATAATTTCTCTGGTATTCACTGCAGTATTTCAGCTGTGATGAACACATGTGGCCTTAATAAGAAACACAACAGACTGTAACAAGAGTCCCACTGCTGTCAGTGCAGCTCAGGAGAGTAAATAGAAAACAGTTATTTGTAGAAACACTAAATCATAACGAGAGTCTTCAAGAGGCTGTGACACAGAAATCTGCACAGTTTATTACTGGACTTGGAGTTTATACGAACCCTCAGGCAAAGATAAATAAACCTGCTGGCTGGGAGCTGGGAGGTGTGGATCAGCCTGCAGAAGCTGGGAGAACTGCTGGGGAAGCCATGGGCTTACTGCTGGGGCCAGCATGAGCCCAGCATGGGCCTGAGCTCCTGGTGAGGCTCCAGCTTGGGAAGGACACCACATGCAGATAATGTATCGCACATTCTTGGCTATATCAAAAAGCACCAAACCAGCCCTGTGACTGGAACTGGACCCACAAGAGCAGCAGAATTTCAGAGCAGCAGTGAGCTTGAAGGAAGGCTCAGAGATGTGTTTGTTAGGGGAACAGAGGAGCTGCCATCCATAAAGAGGCATGGATGTACACATTGGAACAGACATGCTTGTTCCAAACTTGCAGTATTGATCAAAGGGTTGGCATGGAAAAACATCCCAGAATTTCTTCTCCCCTGTAAATTAGCAAGCTTCCCTCATTCAGTTGCATTTGATTGTTTGTGGGAAATGCCCTTTATAACAAATAGGAAGAACACTGAATATAATTGTCAGAATAATGCTGTCTGTCATCTCCTGCCTTCCCCAAGGCTGTCAAAATGGAAGTGTTTAGCATATATAGATCACTGGAGCATATTAAAACTGAGAATTTGGGTTTATCTACAGCCTATCTCTTTAAAGAGGCAGCTGAGAGCCCCTGCACTTTGAATAAAGCCTCCAGGATCATGTTGAAGCAAATCTCTACACCACCCTTCAGAATTCAATCTGTTCCAAATCAGGTTGCAAAAGAACCTTCATATTTTCCTTGTGCCTAGAGAGAGTTCAGCACAGGGCTAAAGGAGAAATGGTTAGAAATATTAAAAAGGGAGAGGAAATTAAAAAAAAAATTAAAAAAGGGAAAAAAAAAAAGCCCTCAGGAGAGCAGATCCTAGAAATACTGAAGTTTAAAGCCTGAGAACTGGCAGGCATCCAAGTAACATAGTGGAAAGACAGTGGGGATTGCAAGGAATTGGCAGCCAGACAGCATAGGACATGCCAAATGAGAGCTCACAAAGAGTGAAATGAGTCAGAACCTAGAGAAGGAGATGTGAGAAAGAAAACTCAGCACAAGGGAGAGGGAGAGAAAGGAGACACGATCCATGACTTGAAGCTTCAAAATGTTGGACAGAAATAACTGAAAAACCCAGATTCTCCAGATTCAGTCTGGGTTGTGGCAGAGAGAGGCAACAGCTGGGGGTGATGGGGCACACGAAGAAAAGCACTTGCAGGGAGCCAGGATAAAGCAATATTCCAGACAAGGCAATGGAATCAAAGCCGGGAATCCCTCCTGGGCAGGGAAGGTGGAGGTTTCTGTGACCACTTCTCTCCTTATCTCCAGGCTTTGCTATGCAAAGTGAGGCAGGGCTGCAGCGATGCAGCTGGAGGGAGGGAGGAGCAGATCTGACAGGAATGCGTTCCTTTGTCAATTCTGTTGATTTCAGGAAAACCTGCAAGTTTAGACTCCAGATAAAAGTTGTGCTGCACATGACTCTCAGCCAGTCATGGCTTTCTCTCTCTCTACCTGCTTGCCACAGTTAAGGAATAGAACCTTGCCTGCTAAGAAAGGCAAGGTTTATTGGCAGAGTCCTTGTTTCAAGAGAGATTTAAATATAAAAGGATGCGCCACTTGCTTTGCAATCTCTGCAGCATGTGCCCCTCAGCTGTGACCTGGGCACACAGGTGGCACATGGGTGCCCTGTGCTGTAGCTCACCCAAAATCTTGAGCAACTTCCAGCGCACTCACCTTCCCTCTTTAGGCTCTGACCTCTGATGCCCGTAACTTGGAGTCACTAGACAAGGAAACATGCTGAAATAATTAATGCAATCTCTTTATTATTCATGCTCACTAATTTTGATTACACAGGGGACACAGGCGGCTGTATCAGATCCAGCAGCACTACACATGAAGGCACATGCACACATCCAACTCAAACCACTCAGTTCTAATCCCAACTTCACTACCTTCTCCCTTCACACCCATTTTCCCTTTTGACACAAAGATGTTGTTTCATCATCAGCATGTTACATGCAAGTACCCTTGAATCATTCTCTAAGCAGCAGTTGGGGTTGATATAAGAGTGAGTGAGTGGGTGGGTGTGGAGGAGGCAGGTGGGCTGCACTGAGCTTCTAAAGCGTGCTGAGCTCACAGCTCAGTGTGACAGAGAAGGAAAGCCAAACCCAGTGAGTGTCAGACTGCTCAGACTTGTCACAGATGAGGCCTTAACACCTGGCAGCTGCTGAGGACGAGCAGCACCCGAGCAGTGAGCTCTGCACAGTGCCACAGGGGAGCACTCAGGGGTTCAATGGCACATTTACCTGAGCCTCAAGATACTCAGGCTAGTAGTGTTTGCATCCAAACCCTTGGCATACCAGGACATCTGCAAACACGGCAGGAATGTGCTGTCCCCTTTCTCCAGGTGGAACAGCAGCTCTTGCCTTTGTGCCAACCTGAGCACACCTGAAGTGCACACTCTCTGAGGAGCATCCCTCCAGACAGGGAACCCAAAGCTGTTACAGAATAGCCACCAGCTGCTACGTTGGTGCTGTGCCCATTTCATACATCACATAATGGATTTGCCCTATCAAAATCATGAGAATAAAGGAAATTCTTTGAAGAACAGTTTTATAATTAATTTTGATATTTCAGGGGAAAAAAAATCCCCTTCCTCTTGTGACTTTTTTTTTTAGAAAATATGAAGTCATTTAGATATTTTACAGTGTTTTAAAACACTTCAGACTGTAGCAAGCTGTCCACAGAGCTGTTGTGAATAACCAATATCATCAGATACATGTCTTATATTCATGGTACGAAACAAAGAGCCCAAAGGTAACTCACCATTTGGTCACATCCTGGGAGCTAAAACGTCTCCACAGAGAGTGGCACATTGATGTCCTGTTTGTGACCAGGGCTTTTTCACCCCCAGTATCCAGGTCCTAACCAGGACCTGTCCAGGCTTAAAACTGGTCAAGTGAGGGATCCTCCATTTTCAGGCAGGGTCCAGAATCATTTCCCAGTTGTGTGGTTTTGTTACGAACAACATAGAGCAGTATTATGGAACTTGCCCAAAACCCAAACCAAAGTGACTGTGCCATACAACAGGCTATGAGTTGAGAAGGATTTGGGATATCAGCACCAAACATCTCAGGGGGAGGGAAGCACAGGGCCCTCCAAATCACTGCCACAGCTTAGGGAAAGGCAAAGCCTCTGCGATTTTTATAGCTTTTGGTGAAAATTAAATAAAGGCAGTAAAGCTCTCAAAAGAACAGAAAGCTCATGGCAGAGTGTGGCCTCACATGTTTATCCCATGTCTCCAGAAGTACTCGGAGTATTTACCATGTGGAAAAGCAAGCCAACCAGATATTTTTAAACTCCCTTGATTCAACACATATGGACTGAATTCTGTTAGAAATAGCGACCTACTGATGTAGTTATTGCAAGTGCCACTAGACAGAGCTGTTCATCTGATTTCTAACCTCAGAAATATTTATGAGCCCAGCGATGTGCTAGAAATCTGGGAGGAGTTTGTATTACAAACTCCTTCAGAAAGGTGGCACATGCCTGTAGCAACTGCCTGGCATGTGCAGCCAGGGTGTAGCTTTGGCACACACGATAAATAATCTCCTCACTGGAGCTCAGATCTGCATCTGCCTCTCCTGAATTTTTCTGGTCACTCACCAAAAGTGAGTGATAAAGAGATGACAGATTAAAAAAATCCTGGTTTTCCTTGGTTAAAGTACAGTGTCTGTGTTGAACTTGAAAATAAGGAATACACCTGGAGATCTAAAAGTGCTCTGACAAGTCCCTGGCTGTGGAGTTACTGTCAAAGACATTTTAACAGAATTTGGGAAAGGCTCCAACAACAGTATCTTTGGAAAACAGAGAAGTTTTCATTCCAGGTAGGGAACATGCTTTCAGACAGTCCTTAAGGGAGTGTCAGCAGGCTGGAGTCAATGACCTAATGGACAATGCAGGTTGTTCAGACCCAACATTGCAGTGAATCCCTAGGTAATGCCTGACTGTGGCTGGTGCAGGGTTACCCAGTCCCTCTCGCCAGGTAATGCAGAAATCATTGCCTGCCGGGAAATTAAATGCTTGGAGCTGTGCTGGTTGATAGCATCCAATTATCTGCTCTTTTCTGATACCACATTTTCTTTCAAGAAAAGCAAGCTCTCGTTTTCAGAGGAAGGAGAGAGAGATCAGTAGCACTGGTTCTCCTGGGTTCACACCCTGATTTGCATCACAGGCAATCCCGGAGCAGGAATTTCTGGAATTTCTGCAGCTGTAGCTGCAGCCTCGATTTCCCCTTGTGATTGGAGTTGAACAGCTGTGCAGCCACAGGCAGCTCCATGCCATCTGCACAGAGCAGCGCTGGTGGAGCACTTTCAAAGGTGTCAGTTCATGTCCCTGCTGCTGTCGGCTGTGGGCAGTCAGGTGCCATTTCAGTGCCTGGCTCAGGGAGTGCTGAGGCAGGTCAGGCTCTGCCAGGCAGGGACCCTCCAAGGATGTGCAAAGGCCACAACAAGGCTGAAACTGCCACACGTCACACCTCAGGACCTTAGTTAGTATCTTAGTTGCTTAAGAACATGCCTGTGGCTCTTTTTTCTCACTTACTCAGCTAACTCTGACTTTCGCAGTTATTTTCTGTCAGCCCTGCCTTGGTCCCACACTGGTGTGCCTCGCTGTGAGCTGCTCTGCCCCAGTCACCCTCCTGTCACACTACATCATGCTCAGCAATAACTCGAGGTGAGATAAAAGCCCCCAGGCTGACCTGGGGCTCTGTTCCCTCCTGCACAATAACACATTCCCAGTGTGGTTTTGCTCTCTCAGCACTCTGCTTGCCCCAAAGCCCAGCCATGCCCAGCCCAGAGCTGCTGCCCAGGCACAGCTGGTTCAGAGGAGCAGCAGGGCTGCAGCAGCAGTGGCTCCTGCTCTGCCCACTGGGACGGCAGGGCCGAGCTCCACTTCTGCCCGGGGCAAAGTGCAGGGGCACAGTCCAGCCACTAGCACATTAAACCAGGGCAGTTTAGTAGTTGCAATTTCCAGTATTAATTGTTGCTGGAAAGCTTCTGAATCAGTGGCATTTCTTGCACCCATGGCCTTCTCACTTCTTGCTGAATTTTGAAAGAATTAAGGGATTGATCATATCCACGTGGAGATTACAGAAACAAAACTATGATCCCTTTGTCAGTTCCTCTGATGACCTCTGGACATTGGCAAAGCATTAGTCAGGTTTTGAAGATGTGTAAAGGCAGAAAGAAGTATCAGCATGTGTGTAGGAAAAACCACAAGGAAGATTCAGACATGGATACTGAGTTCAGAGGCTGAGTACCTATGTTCCACTTTATTCCAGCTCATTCTCCCTCAGGAGCAGCTCCGTGGAGCTATGTCAGCAATTTAACTTTGTCTGGTATGCCCAGGACTTGCTTTCCTGAAGTTCAGTTCCACTGTGGGACCTCAGTGAGGACATGAACTCCTGATCCTTGGATTTCAGTCACAAGGACACACTAGAAATGCACAAGAGGAGATGAAATCCCCAGCAATATTAATGTTGGCCTCCTGTCACTTAGCAAGAGACAAGACAAAAAGGCTCAAAGAAGTCCCATTTTTCTCCCAAGAGACAAGAATAGAAACAGGGCAAAGCACTGACTGTTTCGTATGGTGCCCTGAATTTCCCCAAACCAGCATCTGAATGCTTTTGAGTACAGGGATGCAAAAAACCGCAGAGCTGTGGAGATGGTAACTGCTCTGAGGCAGATTTCACTTGAATGAAATCAAGTGAATCAAGACACACCTCGTGGATGGCATTGAGCAATGATGACACAGAGGTACCACAGCAAGGACAGTGTCACTGCCTCGGTGACAACCATGTCTTCCAACCTGCAATCTATGACTTCAGTTCCTGTGCTCATGTTGTATGTTGCTATTTCTTTTACTCTTCACAGAGTCATCCAGCCCTGTGTGGCCTTTTCTCCTTTCTCCAGGCAAACAATAAACCCCCAGCAAACACAGTGTGCTGCCATGACCTTTTGGCCTGGACTAGGAGGTCGTTTAACCCTTGTCTGAATGTCATTCTTGGAAACATTTAGCAGTCCATGAACCAAAAAGGAGTTCTTGTAAAACCAGCCTTTGTTTTTCACTATGCAAATGTGCTTTTTAAGCAAACACAACATTTTTTGGGCAAGAAGTGATGTAAATATTGGCTGACAGTGTCATAGCAGCAAAGCTGCGCAGATACTGGCCACACTGAGAAGTCTGCTGTGTCTGTGCTGATAGAAGCAGGATATTGTTCCTTTTCCAGTTCCCATGCAAGTGGCAGGAGTGATGCTCTACTGCAATGAGGGAAATCACACCACTGTTGTTGGACATGGTCAGAACAGCATGTAGGAATGTGAATTGATTTAATTTTGAAGTCATGATAGTTGAGTGATACTGAAACATGAAGCACAACTCTGAGAAACAGATTCGAAAATAGGCTTTGTTTTAGGAAAGTGACACCTCTGACTTTAAATAAGAGAAGTTCACGGATTTTTGAGTTGATCAGCATAAAAGATCTTTGGATCAAAGTCAAGTTTAGATCGGGTCAAACCTAATCAATGACGTGCTCAAGCACCAAAGACTGGACAAGGCTCCCGCCTCGAGAGGTTGGAGGGCGGCACCCTGATGAGGTCCGTAGTGCCTTGGGAACACCCACTGGCTTTGGCCAAAGGGCCTGGAGGTCACTCACCGTCAGGTCAGACCGTGACCCTTCTCGCTGCAGAGCCGATGCCAGCTGAGCCGAGTTAAACCACAGCTCAGTGGCTTAGCTCCTGGTTTCCCTTACTGTTCATGGTAAAGGTACATTTTCCGTGGATCTGTTTCTCAATCCCACCACAAAGTGGCACTGCAGCAATTGCCATCCATTCCCGAGGAAGGACTAGTGACACTTCCTTGCACTTGCGTGATTGGGAGTTTCCTGCCACATTTCCATGGCAAAAACCTCTTGCACGATTTCTGCTTAGTCCTCCTCACAACTTCTGGCTAAACTGAACTAACAAAAAGCAAAACGATCTATTTGCTTTAGCAGAAGCACAAAGTATCAGAGCCCCCACTGAAGGGAAACACAGCTCAGGGAGAAAACCAAGAACAGAGAGAGTCCTTCAAAATCTCAAGTACTCCCTCTGAAGACTGAATGGTTTGGGCCCGCTGAAACTCTTGAAAAGATCTCCATCAATGTTACTGTCAGATAAAGCTGTATATAACTACATGTATTTTATTTCTGTAATGATACCTTTATCCTCATTCCTGTCCAGTTTCAAGGCTGTAATCAAGCTGTCTGCTGGCCAGCAGCCCCAGGTTTATTGGCAGTTTATTGGCACTACCACCCCAGGAGGCAGTGGTACATCCCTGGGGAATTCACCCTCTTGCAGCTATCCTCACAGAGGCAGCTCCCCGAGCCTGCATCCAGACACACTGTATTGCCACAGCAAGGATCATCCTTTTGTCTTGGCTCACACACTCCTCTGCTGCCTTCCTCACTATGGATAGCTGGAGATGGAGCTGGCTCTGGTAGTCCTGCTCCTCCCGGGCAGCTGGCAAACCTGCTTCCCTAGCAGCCTGCAGCTATCGTCTCCCTCTCATGCCAGGACTGGTTTGGGATGATTTGTTGCCACGGAAGTGCTGCTGCTCTCAGCAGCTGCCAGCCCTGTGTGGCAGCTAGAGCCAGATCTGCTTGCAGGGTGGTGCCGTCAGGGCTTGGCTTGGGAACCCTAGCCAGGCAACGTTGTGCTCCCAGACCTAATCCCTCTGCAGTCACTAGGAAATAGCCCCCGACTGCTAGGGGGAAAGCAATGGAGTGAGAGCAAAAGGAACTAACAAGGGAATGGAGAAAAGGGACAGAAAGGGGAAGCCAGACACTTTTGGGAAACTCCTACTACTGGAAATGCTCTAAAATTAGTGTGAGATTGAGATAATGAAGGAACCAACAGGGCTCATCAACACAGTGCCATAGATTCCATGCCACATCACATTCTTCTAATGTGTCAGCTTGCTCTGAACAATATGAGCTCATCTTTGAATTCATCTGGGGTCTAGCACATCAAAATGGCCCAAGTGTTTGAGACAGAAGACGCCTTGTGTGGGCTCACCCTCCTGTGCTACAATTGGAATATAGAGACACTACAGCAGCCATCTGAGTATGAATGAGTCCTAAGCTGGAAACCAAAAGGGACAATAACCAGGGAAGGGAGAGAGGGAAGCAGACTGTTATTTCTGAGGTCTCTCAAGCAAGAGCAAAGCACCACTGCATGTTGCACCTATTTCATTCTGCCAGACACTGCTGTGCCATGGACACCACTGCACACACAAGTGCTGTGCAGGTGATAAACGTGGCAAAGACACTCTGTGCTGTGCTATGGCAAAACCTGTGTGCCTTGAGGTAAAACTGTGGCCTTGCTTGGGTAATTATTTGACCTAGACAGTAATTTTTACAGTAAAATCAAATAATTGATGAACCCAATAGACCTGTTCACTGCCCCTCCAGTGCCAAATGTGAATTCCTTATTCATAATCAGCTGCCCAAGAAATGTAGTCACCAACAGCCATCCATGTCTCATTTGTAACTACCAATCCTTGTCTCCCAAATGGGGAAGATATTCCATGGTTCTATGGCTCTGCGTCCTCTGAAATTCTTGCAGTTGGAAGTGTAATAAAATGCCAAAAGCTTCAGGAACTGAATGGGATCACCTGGTGCTGGGGAAGGGGAGCTGGGAATAGCACCATGGGAACAGAGCCTTCACCAGCAGCTCCTTCTGGCATGACCTGCCCCAGGCTGGGTGTCAAGCACAGGGAGAGATGATTTCTGTTCCACCTGCTCTTGCCAACCTGGACATGAGCTTATGAAAACTCAGGCTGTCTCAGATCCATCTGGAGTGGGGTCTGCCATCTCTTGGTAAGAGAAGGGAGATGGGTCCAGACATTGAACAGACCAGGGAAGAGGTGCCAGAGCAAACACACATCAATGAACAGTCCCTATGTCCCAGTGCCACATGCTTAGAGGCTGGGACACTGGAATGGCTCAAGGCCTGACACATGGCATTCATAAGGCTTTTCGGTGATGGTGTAAAGAACAAGGATGTTGGGGTCCTTCCCTTGGTGCACTTCAAAGGTAGTTCTACCTGTGACAGTCACCAGGCAGCAGCCAAGGTGTTGTCAGACCAACGTGGCGGGGAAAAACTTGCAGACACTCTGTGCAAGTGGAGGCAGCAGAGACAGAGCCCTGGGGAGCTCAGGACAGGAGATGGGAAAGGGAAGAGGAGCTTTGGGGAAGCTCTGAGCTGACATCAAAAGCTGCTGTCAGTCAATATGCTTCAAAGCTATTGGTGTTCACTTAGTTTTTAATTGGAATGAATAAAGCAATGTTATTTTTGCTTGCTATTGCTTTGTTACACTTGCCATCTAATTTGATTCATGGTAATCCTCTTACCAGAGCCATCTGCCAGTTTGCAGTCAATTACTCAGATGTGCTGAGCCCCTCTGGTTGCACCAGAATGTCAATCTGAAGCACCTCGCCTGCTTCCCATCCATCCCAGCGGTGTGCGCCCTTCCCTGTCACTGCTGAACTGTTCCCAACATGGACCAAAACAGGACAAGGCTTTGCTTTTCACGTATCAAGAATGTTTTACCCTTCCATTCTCAGTGATTAATATATTGCCATATATTATTCTGATTTTTTTAGCGGAGGTTAAATGTATTTTTAGATATAACATATTCTACATTTCTGTAAATGTGCATCCTTTAGCTTTATTTGTTTTCTCCGTATCATTCCAGAGCAAGACAGATTTCCAAAGCTTTGAAGACAAAAATGAATAGTGCGCTGGTTGTTCAAACTCATATACTGTCCAGGCAGTTAATGTTGCCAGAGGCTCCCCACAAGTTGAAGAGGAAACAGAGTGGCGCTGAAAGCAATTCTGCCCCATTTTTGTGCTCCTCAGGCTCACAAAGCTCATGTAATAAAACTTTAAATGAGCTTTTCTGAATGGGAAAGGGAAAGGAAGAACTATTTGTCGTCAAATTAACATTAATCTCCAAATCCAAACTGCCAACAAAATATTTTGGAATGACGCTTCAGTGGGGATTGAATGTCCCAGGGGAATGAGGTATTCAGTTTGCTGAGTGACACATGAGGCTTTATCATAACAATATCTGGAATAACAATTGCTGTCATGTTGGTTACAAAGAAACACTAAACACAGGAGGAGAAGCCTACTGAATTTCTACAAGACTTGACCATCCACCTTTTCATTTCTCCATCTATAACATCATGTCCCCAGGAAACACAGATTTTGCAAATAGCTCATTTTACCAGAGAAACAGCCTGCCACCATGAAATGCACTGTTCATTAAATGTCTTCATCAGTGCTCAGTGAAATCAAAGACAGAATTCCCACTGACTTCGGTGAACAGGATCATGCTCCACAGCCTGATCCAAAGACAACAAAAGCCAAGACAAGGTGCTTACTGATTTCAGCAGACGTCAGGTCAGGTCAGGATCTCAGCCATTCATCACTGCACATAAGGGAGTTCTGCCATTAAAATGGAAATTAAATATCTTCTGCCTGTATCATCAGGGGGAAGTCATGGCATAATTGATGAAAAGACAAGTCAGAAAAATTATGTTGTCTTTCGGTGAGGAGGAATGGAAACCAAAACTCCAGCATGAAACATCCATGAGCAAAGCACTTGAAAAGGAATTTGATACTAATCATATGCTAAAGAGAAACAGCAATAAAGACCAACCCCCTCCTTGCTGACTCAGATAGGAAGTTGTGGTGAGGATGCCACAGTATTCTTTATTTCATGCTTAACTGCCATGTAGAGTTGTCACCTAAATAAGCATCTTTTAAGCAACTGACTGTCTGTGCACTCAACTGCTTTGTTGGAGGAATGGCTGAATAATTAATATCAGAACCAGGGGTACTACAGTGCCAAAGGAACTACAGTAGGAAGAATGAAGAGCTAGGGAATGAGCAGGAACATGGGGCTACATCTCAGCACTTCACTTTTCTTATCTTCTATCATATTTTATCAGGTGCTGAAGCTGCTCTGCCTGACCAGCACAGACCACAGACAAGAGCTCGCAGCTAATGGAGAAATTCATTAGCAACAGGAACTGGGTTAGATTAATTTCTTCTTAACACTGATTGACTTGGACAGCACATTTCACTAACATTTATGCTGCAGGGAAACATAATTATGATTTCCCTGAGTGACAGGATAAGATGACACAAAACATGTAATCAAATTTTGAAAGGGCAAATTAATCCTGTAATTGTTTGATAATTCCTTGCCACTGTTATTTGACCTATTCAATATATCCAATGAAATGAAGATCTGAAGTTTCATCAATAAACACCACTCACAGGACATTCTTGCACTTCATATATCACTGTTTCCACTGCTTGCAAATGATAACCTGGAGCTGGTTCTGAGCGTCCCCACCATGAACTTGGCCTGGGTTTGCTGCCATGGAAATTGTCACCTGCCAGACACTGTCTAAGATGCCCCAGGGCAGCCTTCTGATGTGCTCTGTGCTACCAAAGCATTTACTCCACTGCAGGCTCTGTGTGTTTGGCTCTGACATTGATTAAAGGCACAACTTTGTCACGGTTCAGCAGCAGAAGGGACTCCTGATCGTTAGAGCTGAAGGTATTCTCTGCCAAGTGGCTCAAAGGAGGATGTGACTGAGTGGCAGAGGTTCACACATGTGTGTTCTCTCAGAGCTGTGTCTCCTCACTGCTTTGATTTGTAAAAATAGCATTTGTGACCCTAGGAGAGGGATGAAGAGAAACCTAAATGCAGGCAGGATTGAACAGGCTTTGAGGGCACAAAGCAGCAGGTGGCTCTCATCTCACTGTACTGGGGAAGGATGGCTGCAGAAAGAGCTTTCTACTGCAGCCTTTGTCCTACACAGAGTAAACTCAGTCCATGTCATCATCAAAGAGGACACGAGACACTGGCCATGACAAACTCCACGGACCAGTTGGTATGGCCTGAGCTGCACACAACACTGGTTCTCCTTTGGCTGGGGTTCAGCTTTAATGCAAAATGAGAATTTATTAAAGACAACTACAGAATAATTGATCAGGTTAATGTCTCCAAGGGCAATTCATGGCTGCTGGTAGATGTCAGGTCAGAGCAGCGCCAGCTGAGGCAGAACTAAGCCAGCAAAGATGCCCGGAGAGGCAGCTGTGGCTGAGGGTTCCCTTTGTGCCCACTCTGCCCACCTGCTCCCGGATCCAGGGCACAGCCGTGGCTGAGGGTTCTCTCTGTGCCCACTCTGCCCACCTGCTCCCGGATCCAGGGCACAGCTCGGCCCTGGGCAGCAGGGAGGGCCGGGCAGGGCAGGGCAGGGCAGGGCAGGGCAGGGCAGGGAGCAACACCTTCAGCACCTCCCAGCTGGGCAGCAGCCCCACGGCTAAGCCACCCTGTCCTGCCTGCTCCCTCCAACTCCAGGATCTCTGGAGCTCTGCACACACCTGCCAAGTGCTGCTGAACTCCCCGTTTGGAGGAGTATTTACATGCTGCTGCTAAAAATTGTCATTCTGGGTTTTGTTAGTTTTGCATTTAAGAAGTAAAACCCTCTAAAATGCAGGTGAACTTTGAGTCAAAGTCAGAGCAGTTCTATGTGATGGTGACTGAAAAACAGTCCAGATCTTGAGGGTTTGGATATTTCTGACCTGGTAAAATGAAATTTTATTTTCTAGATCAAACTGAAATTCTGTATGACTATGATGAGTTACGCACTTCCACATACAGATCTATCTGGATCCTTGAGGCTGACCTTATGGTCATCATGGATTGCAGGTGATTAACATGCAAACTTTCTAATTCTGCTCTGAAAAGCCATCACAGAAATCATGTGCTATAGAACATGTAATGATTTATTTAGTCCCTCAAGTTCTTCATGTACGTGAGCCAATGGAAGATGGATTAGAAGATTCCATAGCATGAATGGACTAAATAAAATGTAAATTGATTTCACTAGATAAAAAAATAAAATGTGGTGCGATTCTCAGATGAATGTGTGATTCTCATGAATGTTGCAATAATCATAAATTAAATCCAGGCAGAGCTAGACAATGGCTGGAGAGGGAGATGTGAAGATGAGGCTGAAGCAGAGCTGGCAGCCCTTCCTCCTCCCAGGAAACCATCTCTGGAGTGAGTGAATTTAAAATCAGAAAAGGCAGATAATGCAGGTGCACCCAATGATTTCTGCCCTCTGAACAGAGACCATTTTCTCCAATCCACAGATTCTCTCCCACCGAAGACTTTTCTTTTATGGCAGATGTTGAACAGATGCTTTTTATTATAAACAGATGGGAAAGATTTCTCAATTACCAATTATTCAAAGTAACAAAGAGGCCTGTTGCCTAACTTAGAAATGATATTGAAATAATATTTATGTACATTTAAAATAGCATTAAAATAATCTTATCAATATGGATTGTCTTAAAATTATCACACTTTTTGTCTCTTTGGGTTTTTTTGCATTGCCTCTTTCGAACATTTTTACTCTCAGGATCACATTGGTCTAACACTAAATGAAGCCTTTGTTTGCTCATTGACCTTGGTGATGGAGTGAAGAAAAACAATGGCTTTTCTAGCAGTAGTGGTACTTTTATTTTACCTGCACAAATCCCAAACAGCTCAGTGATTCTACAGAGCTTATCCTACAGCATTGCCTTTTCCAAACTTTTCCACAGAAAATCTTCTATCTTACAAAATAACTCTCCAACCTGGCTAACACTCAGAAGGATGAAGAACTAAAGCTTGTTCAGAAGCTAAATCAATAATAGGGGATTCATTTTACTTTCAGGTTTACCATTCTTGCATCTGTTATTGTTTGGAATATTTTGAAGAGGGGGAAAAAAGAAGTGATACATTTCCCTGTAACCTCTTCACTAACCATCGTTACCATCATTCAATTATTTCAGTACAGTTGGAGCCCTGTAAGGTTTTTACAGGCCTTGAAAATTCTGTGTATTCTTCCTCCTTCCAGTCACTACTGGGAGCAAAAGCTTTGTGTGACCAAAGGAAAATCATAGAAAAGGACCAATTCCATCAGTACCTCCAGCAACAGTACTTGTTTGATTTTCAGCAGATTTCTTTTTCAAATAGTAAAACAAGAACAGATTTTCCTCTTAATTCCTGTTTGATTGCAGAGGGAATTCGTGTCAAAGGATATTCCTGGAGATTTAAATGAGCTGTTAGAAATTATATCTCCTAAAGTGTTTAGAAAACATACAAACAATGTGCATTCTTTGGGATTCTTTGTCAGGGCAGATGCAACAATAGACCTCAGGAAAGACGAGCAGATGTTATTCTGCACACTCTTCATTTCAGAGGCTTTAGAAATTCATGAGGTCTTTTGTAGGTTTTATGAATCTTCTAATAACAGTGCAGCTGTTCCATTCAGAACCCAAACTTATCCTCAGATGTTTACTTGCATCTGCAGATGTCGAAGGAATGGCCACATTTAACAGGTTTGCAAGATATTCTCTCCAAAGACAACCAGGTAGTGCCTGTGAACTCTGTGTCATTCCCTCCTCCCATGCCCTGGATTCTGCTGTTCCATGGCTGGAATCCTTTGGCAATTCAGTGTTGCATTGCCTCCCTTTGACATAGAGATCTCAAAGACAATTCAACTTTCTCAGAATATTTCCACTTTCTACGTGGGCAGCATTATGATTATTTTCCAGTTTTATGAAAATAACCATTGAAGCTGTCAACAACAGCACAGAAACTCATGTATTGCCACACACGAGTGCGTTCTCATTACATTCTGGTCAGGCAAGACAAATCACATTGCAGATGGTTTCACTGGAAAATGTGGATTTGATCAACAATTGCACCGTGCTGAAGCTGATTGGATTGCTCAGAGCCAAGCTGTTTTACACCAACCCTCCTCTGACAGAGCCACCATTCCTTCTGGGTTGTGACTGTCCAGATGGAATATTTAGATCTTCACTCATTCTCCATTTTTGTTGGCTCACCTTGCATTCACTTTAAATTCACTGACGGGTTTATTTAGCTCTTTATTCTCCTGTTAACCTTGAAAAATGTTGCTTAATCTTATTAATGTAGTAACTGCTGTAGCAATTGGATGGTCCCCAGAAGAAAAACGGACATTTTCCATCTTGTGCTTGGCTCCTCTCCAAAGGTAGGACAGTGCCTCACAAGCTTCTGTCTATGATCTATGGCTTGAAAATTGCCTCCCTGAATGTTCCCTGAATGTGGTCAGTCATCCTTCTGGATGCAAAGCATCAGAGTGGTCATTCACCCAACACAGGAACCATGCAACAGAATTCCTTTGGTATGTGGTAAAAGCAGTTTACTTTAAAATAGCAACATTTCTTGAACCCAAAACATTTACAGTTTGCATACAGTGTATGTATTCCTCAAAGGAGAACTTATCTGCCTCTTGTGTTATGTGCTGGCAGTAGTAGTGTACAGGTAAATACTCATTAATAAGTGTGAACTGAATTTGACACTCCTGAGCACAGAAAAGAGATTGAAGAAAACACACAGTTCAGTTAACAGGAAGAGTTGCTTTCAGAAAAATGCTGTGAGGTGAAACAGGCTTGGCTTTGCCATGAAAGACAAAATGGCAGTGCTTCACTCGAAACAAGAGCAGGGTGAGTGCTGGAATTACTGGCCCATGGCAGCACTGAGGTCTGCAGAGAGCATCAAACTTGGGATGGGTTAATGTGATCTCAGTTCAAAGGAGGGACATACCTTAAGGATCAAATGTGCCACAGAGCAATTAAAACAGTGGTTGGGCAGGTCCTGACAGAATTTGAATGTACAGACAAATGCACCAAGTGTCAGTGAATGAGAAATCTCACCCTGGATTTCCCCAGCAACCTCACCTTTTCTGGAATTAAAAACCAGGGCAGCAAGGGCACAGAGGAAGCCCTGGTTCCTGTGCCTCCCAGAGAAGGAAGTTTGGTCAGCCGTATGATTAAAAAGAGAAGAAAGAAGTAGAACAACAGAAAAAGAACATGAGCTGGGACTTCAGCTGGGCCCTGATCAAAGAGCTGAACTGTGTCTGGGGGCTATCAGAGGGCAGATCCCCACTTTTCCTTCCTTCCTGCCTCCCAGTGAGTCAGAGATGATTCCCACCCTGTGACACTCTCCCACCTTGCCGTCCTGTGGGGGTTGTTTTTACTGCAGTGAGTTATCAATTAAAAATCAGGAAAAGCCAGGCTGCCCTGCAGGGAGGTGACACTGCAGGTCACAGCTACCCCTGTGCAGCCTCAGCTCTGCTTTCAGCTTGTCACAAAGATCCCCAGGCAGAGTCCACTGAGGACAGATGTGCCAACAGGCACCACAGCTACAGAGATCCAGAGGAAATGTGCTAAAGGAATGAGAGGAAATCTGACAACTAATACTTCCTATTTTCCTAGATCTTCTACCGAGAGGAGCAAGCTGCCAGGTGGCATGTTGGACTGTACTCCCAGCTGGGAATAGACTTACATGCTGCTATTTTTTGTTTCTGTGAATCCTGATGGATACTAGCTGAAATGGTAACTACTCTGATTAACATTCAATTCATGATTACAGAATAAAGGGAAACAGCTTTTCTTTCTCCTCTAAAGAGAGTGCCTGCTCATTAGAGTTTGGGATGCCCATATGTTTTCCAAACTCAGGCTGCAGCCCTGTATATGGAATTGCTGGTAATAGCTTTTCCATCTAATTATTTGAAGATACTTTAGCTAATAAAGAAATTATTTTGAAGAGATATCCAGAGTTTGCCAGAGATATCTGACAGTGTCACTGAGGTGGGAGATGAACAGATGATCTGCCTCCTGGCAGATCCCATATAGAGACCAGGAACCTGAGGAACGACACAAGTAATGGTTTTCAGTGACCAGAAATTTGTAACAGCTTTTGCGCACTCCTGGGCCCCTTTCCATGCCACCATGACTTTGCAGCATTTGGAGAGGACAAAGTGAATATGTGAGCTCTCTGTTAAATCCTGCACATGCAGGAATGCTTCCAGAGCTCAGGATGAGCAGGAATGGGAGGCAGAGCTGGTGCTCTCCTGCAGATCTACACTTGCTCTCTGTCTCCTCAGCCCTGATGTGGCTGACACATTCCTGTCTGTAACTGCTTCTTCCAGACACTCCAGGAAGTTCAGTGCTTGGAAATAGAATGGTACTAGGGAAGTTGAGACTCTCTTTCTTCAAATGCACTGTGAAATACCTCACAGACATTCCTCTCTGGATGAAGAATGGGACCCAGCCCAGATTATGCTGCTGTGTGTGTGCAATTCTTGAATTTGCAATATAATCTAAAGGAAAACTGGAAGGCATCTCCAGGAGATAAAAGGATTCTGTTCCATAAAATGGGCTGGCAGTGTTTCAGTGATAATATAATCAAGAGGTTACACATTCAGCCTCTGACCAAATGAAAGTGCTGGTATTCGATGAGAACACAACAAGCAGAAAGCTGTCAGCCAATCTATCACCAAAACAAGCAGCAACCACATCAGGCTACTTTTAAAATACCAGGACTTCTTAAAAACAATCTCCCAAATCTGAAGACAATGAAAAGGAACCACCCAGCTGGGGCAGTTCAATGTCCTGCAGCTGTGGCAGGAGAGTGCTGGCCAAAGCCCTGACACTGACTGCCCTGGGGTCCCTTCTTACCAGAGACAGATGCTACCACCGCCTGCCTGGGGAAAGCAGGACAAGAGAAAAGGCAAATTAGTAATCTCAAAAATGCCTTTACTTACATTAAAAAAAAACTGGGAAATTTTACCTTTTTTCTTCCAATGCTTATTTTTTCTTTCTAAGAATTAAACCCTCAATATACTAATGAAAGGCCTGAAAATGTTTGTAGCTTCAAAGGGCTTTGTCCTGACTTTATTTCAGTGTAGTAAGTACTGGCAAAGCTACTCTATAATTCTGATTAAGAAAAAAAAAAATCTATAAATAAACAAGTGTGGTTGATGAAGCAAAACTGAGTTTCCAGCAGAGGCATATGCTCAACCACAGAATAATAAAGAAACAAAAGACTTGATCCAGAACTTTCCAAAACATGTTGTCATTGTGCCTAGGGGTTTCAGCTGCTGGCTCCAGTCCTCTTCCCTTTGCAGCCAGCTCCAGAGGAACTCCCCTCTCCAGTGCAATCAAACCCAGATTGACTGGGTTTTGGAATGGACTTATTTTTATCGTTCCCTTTCATTTCAGGCATTTCCCCAATCCCAGACTCGCCGTCTCTCCCAGCCGGCCCCAGAGGAAGGCTCTGTCCTGCCTCGGCTGGGCAGTCTGTGCCTGGGATGGAGCCACAGCTGCTGTTCCACACACTATATTTAGATCCAATATTTTCTTGAGCAAACGCCTGAAGGATTCATTAAGACTGCTTTTCCTCTCTGATCCACACTTCCACATCGGATACAGTTGGAGTGGGTATCCTCAGAGAGTAGGGCTCCATCCAGTGTCTGCCGGATGAGTTACTGAAAGCTCTGCCTACATTTATAAATTAAACCTCAGAGACTGTGCTCCCACTCCAAAGGGAGGTCACACTCTTCAGAAGTAGAACCAGCAGTAACAACTGGAACAGAACTCTCAGCACAATTCTCATCTGGTTTGCTTGACAGGCAAACATGCTGGGATGCTTCCAGCCCTTCCAGACCCGTTTTTATTTGGACAAGGCTGGAGAGAGAACGGGATGCTGTGAGGAGCAATGGGTGATCTGACATTTTCAAGACAAGCCTTTCAAAAATAGACCACAGTGACATTCTTGGGTTTGAATTGTTGGATTTTTTGGCAAAAGATGCCTTTTGAGTTTATCAGACCCAGGATTTTATCCTGTTGCTTTAAACAAATGAGTCTAAGCACACAGACACACACAGCATTGTTAAGGACAGCCTCCAGGTTTCTACCTTCCCATGAACAATACTCTTTGGCATTTTGGGATCTAAAAGCTCATTTCTGGGCTGAATATTGGGATGTTCTAAATCACATCCAATACAATCAGGTATGTCCCAGTCTGTGAAAATGCTGCTGCCAACAGAATAACACTGGTTAAGTGTATTTCTCTACATGAAAAATTGCCCTTTAATCTCAGTTCCACCCTGTAAAATGTAGGTTGCATCTTAAGCTGTTCTGTGCTGTCGGAATAGGTGAAAGGAAGCTCCTTTGTACTCCTCATCTCTCATGCACAGAGCATTAGCACGTGCAATTAGGCATGACATTTGGGTAAATATTGCTTGTGTTAACAGCCAAAGCACCCAGGAGACAGCGATCAGTGAGCAGCAAAAGGAAGGGGAACAAAGCCCTGCCAAGGTAGAGCTTTTGCTGGCAAAAGAAACACACAAGTCTGTGGATTATCATTTTCACCTCCATCCAGATTGAACTCCTGATATGTTGTCGCTTGTACTTACTCACTTTCTATGAAATTACTCTTCATATTCAGCATTAACCTGAATTCTCAGGCATCTCATAAAACCCCAGCTACTTCCTGATTTCAATATAATGAGTTTTTTACTTTGTATGTACAAAATACTCATAGTTACCAATTTTATTTAACACTGAACAGCTCAGTACTAAAGAGGGGCTGAGAATGGGGATGTTCCTGTTAAAAGTATGCATGGAGACTACACAAAAATGCAAAACTAGTACCTGTATCCACAGATTTGCTGCTAGGCACCATATTGGTTTAAAGGTTGTGCACTCCGACAAGATCATTCCATCACCAAGGGCTGGACTGTAATCCCTTCATGCTGGCTGGGAATTCACACCCTGGGGATTTGCTGCCATTAATTACAGTTGGGTTACTCAGCACCGAGGCTCGGGGCAGTGGCTGTGCTCAGATCTAGGTTACTGGGGCTCGGCTCTAAGGTCTTTTCAAAGAACAAAAGATACAGGTTGCAGTCAATACCGAACTGAAAACTGCTTTCGTTTATCTTTAAAAGTGACATAAAGAAAGACTATTTTATCTGCACATTAAGAAAATGTCCAAACACTCCGCAAAGGTATCCAAATTACCCTGTATGTGAATGATCTGCTGTTTTGGTTGCTCAGGGTTTGTACAGATAAACCACATGAGATTTGAGACTGAGCAGTTTAAACATCCTGGGCAGTGCTGCTTCCAGGGTAGAGCACTGCTGGCCATCGTGGCTGGGTCACCTGCTCCGGGTGGCCCAGTAAGCCCAGCCACTCCTTTCCAATGGCCAATAGCCAAAGCTGTGCTCATCTGTACAAGAGACTGAGCTATTTTTTTCTTTTGTGGCTTCCAGATGTTTTGGGGTAAGTTCAGAACTTTACATATGACATCCATGTTTATATTTTAGATAAAAACACACAATAAATTTAAAAATAAAACTTCTTGCTGGGTGCTGGAGGTGATTAACAGTGTGTAAACATTGCAAGCTGATAGACACTGGGCTTTTATTTTTGATTCTGATCAGTCTTGATTAAACTTTGCTTTTAGCTTTGTTTTAAACAGTTATGAATTTGATCTTTTTTCTATTCATAAAGTGAACTCCAGTAACACCACCAGCACCTTTAGCTCCAATTGCTGAGATCTCACACCATCACAGGCTTGGTGTCAGAACACATAAGTTCAATATATATTATCACATTCATAAACTGTAGGCATTTAAAAGTCATTAGCTTTTTTTCTGTTAAACGTGGCCTGTTGCTGTTGAGCGGCTAGCTGAGGACTGACCCAAGTTTTCAGACAAGGAAAGAGAGGAGAAAAGGAACTTTATTGTTTTGAATTCCATATATATAGAATTTACAGAAGTGCCCCAGATTGGTCAGCCCGAGACCTCCCCCTAGGCCCAATTGGCCAAGCCTGAACTGACTCAATCCGGAGAAACTGTTTGCAAAACATCCAAACTTTATCTTGTTTATGAAATATAGCAAAATGTTCCCACGGGAAGAACCTGTGCTAGCCACACATGGCCTTTTGGATGTGGGGAGCAGTGGGCACTGCAAGCTGGTCACACCATCATTCATGTCATGGGCTGGGGACACTGCTGTGAACCTCCCTGGGAAGTGAACGTGCATTTTCAAAATGCTGTTCTTGGCATCCTTCACCAAAGATTCTTGAGAAACCTGATCTGTCATGCAAGAGGATGAAATGTAAAAAATTTATAACTTTTGCTTTTCACTTTAGAGAAAACTGTTCTCTAGGGGTGGAAGGAAGCACAGAGCTATTTCCTTTCAGAGAAGTCATTCCTACCAGCTTTCACTCTTCAGAATCCTTAATGGCCATTTGATGTACTTGAACAGTGAATGAGTTTAGGATTGAGATATTTCGTTTTATACCAAACTCCTGGTTATTGTGGGTTTCACGCATGTCTTGAAATTTTTCTGAACTCTCAGAGTGGGAGTAAAAGCTGCATTTTCTGCAAACGCCTGGAGAAATTCTTGCAGAGTTCCACCAAGCAGCCATGGGTAACATGAACTCCCCTTTTCAGCTGATTTGTCTCTGTTTTAGAAACTCGCATGTGCAAACCTAGTCTGTGGCACAGCTCCAGCACCATCTGCTCCCATGTCTCCAGAGCACAGGCAGCGAGGAGCTCTGACAACTGAGGCTGAAACATAAGGAGTGTTTATAGCACAGAGTCACTGCACACGAGTAGGCCTTGAAAGAGGGCGAGATGGTTTGCATTGTCCTTTCACATCCATTTCAGTATTTTCTGGTGTTTTGGTTGAGTACATTGGCTGCTGAGTTTAAAATTCAGCAAAAAGAAAATAATTCCTTGATGCTTCTCTCAAAAAACAACACACATGTTTTTGAACTTTCACTTTGTGTGGAAAAAGACAAACAGGGTAACAGAACTACTGTTTTTAATGCTTGAATATGTTTGTCCAAATGATTTTGGCACAGGAAAAAATTTGAGGAGTTACAGAACATCCCGGTTGTGCACAATGGAGCTTTCCTGCCCTAGCTGTGGCTCTGCATTTAGCAAAGGAAAGGGGTGGACTGTCCCTGCATGGACACCTTGCAGAGCAGCCTCTGGAATTCCAGCACAGAGATCCTGCTGTGCACAGGAGGGAGCTCCCGAGTCACCCCTTGTGCGAGGCAAGGCCAGCCGAGCTGCTCATTCTCCTCTGATAGCTGCCAGAGACATGAACAACAAATAAAGGACTCCCTGTCCCTTATCATGTGCCCAACTCGTGAGCCCAACCCTGCCCTCCCAGATGGGAGCCATTGAAGGCATGGATGATGCATGATGACCTACAGTTCTGCCTTGCCTGGCACCCTGCTGAAGGCCACATTTGTTCTTGAACAACCGCTCAAATACCACGTTAAGATCATGGGAGTGGGAGAATGCTCTTAATGTGTGAGAGATTCATTCTATTCCCTCTTCCAGAGCTTCTTCCACAGCATTTTTCGACTGTGACAAAAACATTGTTTTGACTCTCCTGGAAAACATATGACCTCCAATAGTAAAAGGGTTTTTTAAAGAAAGATGTTATTTCTACAGTGGCCATGAGTTGTTATAGATGGTGATTTCGCAGCACCTGGAGAAGGAGCAAGGAAAGCCAGCCAGCAGCTCTGCAGGCAGTGTGGCCAGCCCAGGGCAGATGTGGCACCTCTGGGAGCTCTTGAGGGCTCAGAGGGAGTGCTCATTTCCTCCACCAAACTTCTGTACCTGGCACACAGAGCTGCACTCCAAACAGTGTGTGGCATCTGTTCTAGCACAGAATTAGATACAAAAACATGGGGGAAGTTGGGTACATGAGGTACCTGTGTGTCTGCTCACTGCTGTTGAGTTTGGCCAAACCTACTGGGATCCAGGAGCAGTAAAAATCCTGTCAGTATTTACATGCTTCTGGAACAGCTCCATTCTTTAATCATTTCTAAGCTCCAAGTAAGCAAGAAAGGACAAATGAACAGCTCTGACAACATACTGACTGACAACGTGTTAACATTTTTAAAGCACTCCAAGGGCGCTTTCCAAATAGGTTTTGGAAGGTGAAAGAAATGAACAGAATGCGGTGTGTGCGGCCAGCAGTACCGTGTGATGGCAGCTTCAGTGATTCTTCTGCAGTACTGAACATTCTTTGACTTGCAGAAACTCAAACAATCTGTCTCTGAAGAAATAGCTCCAGGATGTTGCGACAGGAAGGAAATGTACTGTGTAAATGCTGGAGCATCTCATGGAACTCAGAGATGCTGTGCCTAAGGAAAACTGCCTAGGAAACATTTAAGTAGTACACGTGTCTAAAGAATGGGATCGATACGCTGGATATGAAACACAGAAAGCTGATAAAGTTGAAAATACAACACGACATACATCTGCCCCCCTGTATCCACTGCAAAGTCACCTGATGTGACTCTATTTGCAGTGTGAGCTGTGATGTAGCAAAGTACACCCATAAACAGGCCCTTCACTGTGCCCTAATAGTCATTTTAATGTTTAATCCACCAGCATTGAATTCTGCAAATAACATCTCCCAGGGGCTGCCCAGGTTAATTCCTAAAGCAGAGAAGGAAGCAGCAAAAAGCAAGTGCTCCACGAGTAGTTCTGTGGCTTGCCAAGGCCAGTCCTCTCTACATTCCAAGCAAGGAAAAATCTTATTTTTCTTCCAAGCAAAAATGCACTTGGAAACTCAGTTCAACAGCTCTGCAAATGCTGGAATGGGACCATTTTGTCCCTGAGGAAAATCCTGAGTTTCTTGTAGGTGTTGAACTGTAAATGTTGAAGCCACATTGAGCAATGGTGTCCAATGAAAAGGGAATTTATCCTCTCTAGGCGCCAGCCAAAGCCTATAATTTTTCCTCAGCAAATTCCCTATTGATAGCACTCACAAGAGCTTTTCCACGCCGATATTTTTGACAATGCTTCTTCTATTATCAGAATAAAAAATGCACCCATTTTTTTCTATTGTGAGTGTTGCAGCTACAAATTTATTCTCTCTATTAAACTGTCAGTAACTTTTCACTGAAAATGTTCTCATCTTCTGGAATCTGGCTGCCTTCCTCTGAGCTGAGAAATAAGGGAAAATTATCCATTCGAACTCCCTGAAATCACTAACTTGGTGAAAAGTTTTCATACAGTATTACCAGTGATACATCTTCAAAATGCTCAGTTTACCCACCACCCAAGGCATGTGCAGAGGATGAACTTTTCTACTTATGTTCTAGCACTTTCCACAAATTTAGAGATGACATCTGACTCAAACTCATACAAACATCTAAGCAACAAGTTACTAACCCATACATTGTGCTAACAAACCAGCAAAAGCTGGGGGGAGTGGTGGTGGTAGTGGTGGTGGTGGTGGTGGTGCTGTTGGAATCTTTCTCCTGAAAAAGGAGGAACTGATACTCTGAGCAGGGCCTGAATTCCACACACCCCTGTCCTGAGGTTCGGCTTGACTTTTGCAGCCTTCAGTAGCATTTTGGCTACATTTTCTTACTCATTATAGCTAAAAGGCATCTTTCTGAAGCAGAAAAGCTCTGGAATCATTTGGGAAACAAATTCTATTGGGTTAAGTAGGAATTCTAAGAGCCAAGTAAAGTAAATCTGGAAGTGGTGAAAAGCATGTAATACCTGAGAGTGCCACCTTGTGTTAATTCCAAGGGATTTGGGAGTGCTAGCTGAGCGTCATGTCCTGGGGCAGCTTCAGGAAGGCTCTGCTGAGCCAGAAGTGCCATACGGAAATTCAGGTTATGTTTCATCGATTGATTGTGATCCAGGTAGTTTGAAGTGAACAGTGAGTCACCTCCATGACAGCTAACAGCCTATACACATGGCAGCCTACTACACTGGTGGGAAATGATGCCAAAATAACTCAGAGGCAGTTCCAAAACAAGCCAAGTCAGACCCGGATCCATTTTTAGTTTTAAATTACAGAGGAGCAGGAAAAAATGCCAGGTTGTCAGCTTTTTCTGCTTTACTCCATGGAACGCTGACAACAAGCAGGGCTGTGTGGCTGGAAACCAAAGTCAGGGCAGAGGGCAGGTCAGAGGTTTGAAAAGGGCCGGAAACCCCAAGTTTGAAGTCAGTCCTTTGTGGAAGTTTGGGACGTGGCTGAACCCTCAGGAGGCAGTGTCTCTCCGAGGGGGAGGCACTGTCCTGGGCAGCTGGGAAGGCTCTCCAGCCAGGCTGAGCCCACGGCTGTGGCTCTGCTGTGTTCCAGGGAGGAGGGGATGGGAACTGGTTCTGCAGCCAGCCGGAGCATGGCTGAAACCACCAGCAGCCACAACAGCCCAAGGAAAATCTCTTTAGACAAGCAGAACTAATGAAAGGACTGACGGCCGGCAGACGATCGCCGCCAGTGCCAAGGTCTCCGAGGAGAACCACACAGCTCTGGCTCTGTCTGACCGAGCTGACAGCCTGTATGACTTTCAAATTCTTGCATTAGTAGAGATTTTTAATCACCACTTAATGCTGCTGTATGGTCTGGGAGAAGAAAAGGAGGGAGCTGTGTCTTCAGATGGGTCCCACAAAAGCCTTTGGTACTTTCAACTCTGCGGAGGATTGAAATGCCCAGCCAGGGCATTCACTTCAGGTTATTCAGGTTGATAGTAGATCTTTACAGTCTTCCAAACAGCATATTCCAACCATACAATTAGCATGAGTCATTAATCCTCCCATCCCCTGACAGCACAGTCAGGTCTCTGGTTTTCACACAAGGGAGTTGCAGTAGTCATACACTTAAACTCTGATAAGAAGAAAATTAAACAATTTTTTATAAGGGTTTTTTTTGCTATTTAGTCACTTAGCTCCTGATAAGCATACAATGCATGTCTGTGTTTGAAATCCTCATTCCCACTGGTGAGGGTACAGGCCACCGCCATCCCACAGCAACACTTTATTGAGGATAAAGGGTTTTGAGCCCAGGTGCACTCTGCTCTGCAGCATTAACATGGTGTGTGCCTGCAGAACTCAGCCCCAAAGCCACACATGTGCTGGGCTGCCACTCCAGAACAGCCCACAGCCCCACTGAGTGATCCTCACCATCCCACTCCCCTGGAAAGCACTGCTCTGCTCCACTGGAACTAAACACAAAGATAAGTGGCCATGTGCACTAATTAGGAAAACAGCTACAAGCAGATGAATGCTGATCAGGACTGCCATAGCCTGATTTTACTGATCACCTGAAGCACAATTTAAATGGCAAATTTTTGTTGAGATACCCTTCTGACCATCTTGATTCCTAAGCTCATGCAGGGCACAGCACACAGGGATCTTGATCCCATCTGAAGCCTCTGGAATCACTGGGATACAAAAGTAATAAAACAGTTCAAGGCCAATATAGCACTGAAGGTTTAGCCCTTCACAAAATCAAGACCATCTGATATTTTTAAAGAAATAGTTTGCTTGCTTTTCAACAGTTAGTTTTACTAACATATTACTTCCCAAGAGAAGTGGAAT
This sequence comes from Entomyzon cyanotis, assembly GCA_024500445.1. Taxonomy (NCBI): domain Eukaryota; kingdom Metazoa; phylum Chordata; class Aves; order Passeriformes; family Meliphagidae; genus Entomyzon; species Entomyzon cyanotis. The sequence goes on from JAKEPQ010000781.1 coordinate 7,112,473, forward strand.
TTTTTTTTACTGTTTATAACAACAATAATAAATCAGTATATGCCCATGCCTTCATAAATTGGACTCAAGAACGTATTTTTAAAAATCAGTCTCTTACATATGATCAGACAAGTGAATGCAAATAGTGGAAAATTGTTTCTGTACCCATTTTCCACACTTCATCTATCTTCTAAATTAGGGGTCATAAACTGTAGCAAATACAGAGTTTAAAATCCAGTTCACTAGCTCTGCGAGCCAGGAACAACCCTTATGATAATTTCAGGTACTGTATGAAGAATGAAAGTGATTTGAGAAGGAAAATGTCTTAGATTTTAAAATCTATTTGCCATTTCTACATTAGGCAACAGCTGTTGTGAGAGTTTTAATGCTAACTTGAATCACAGAAGAAAATGTCAAACCAGTGTTTTAAAAAATCCGGGAGAATTGGAGCCCAGCTGTACTATGGAATACAACACGTTTTCCTGTCCCTTTGCCAGATCAGCTGCTGAGTATTTTGGAATAACATCCCTATCAGAAGGGGCTGAGGCAATGGAACTATTTCCCCACTACGCCACACAAAATGTGGGAGCTGTTTCTCTTTCAGATAAAAAGCCAAAACCGAGCAAAAGAATCTGTTGAGTGTCAGGCCATGGGCAGTGAGGCTTTCTGTCCCCAGCAGCCCCAGGAAGGAGCCCCAGGGGCACATGCTGGGCTCTCCTCACAGGGCTGCAGCACAAGCCATGCACTAAACCCAGGCAATCAGCCAGAAACAAACAAAAATAGCACATAAAATTGCACTAGGAGCAGTGTGCATGTAGGTAGGAGAGTCAATCCCTGCTGCAAGTCATCCTGAACATTTTGCAGCTCAGGAATCTTGCCCCTTTTTCCCATCCGTTGGAGCCACAAGGGACACCATGACTTGAATAAAGGATATCATGAGCCTTTCTGCCATTCTGCAGTCTTTGCTGCTGGATCTTGTCACATCTAGCATTAATAGATGCTGATTACTCTTCTACAGATCTTGTTAGACCCCACTTGCACCCACCATTCAGCCCTCACACACATTATAGTGGGAAATCTTTTGACCGTATGGAAAAGTAACACAGACAAGAAAGTGTTAAAAACCAGAAAGCCTTGGGAAAAACAGGCAAGTGGAAACATTTCTATTGTCTTTTTGACTATATGAAATTACTGTAGCTTGGTACATGCCACAAAGCATATCATAAAACTATTAGACCTCTTAACACAACATCTTGACATTTTGATTTCCAGACTCAGTGAGGTATGGTTGTATTCCTTGCTGAATTAATTCCATTTATCTCTGAGTTCACCTCACTTTTCGCTTGTAACTTCCTTCATTCTCTTACAATAATCCATCTCCAAGCCTCTTTTCTCCCATTTACTCTCCTCCTCCTACTGTATCCCTACTATTTGACAAATTTATTCAGTTTTCTTTCCTGGTACAGTTGCTGATTTTTAATGCCTCTCCCTCTGTTCTGTGTGACGAGTCCTCTCTCTCTCCTCTGCAGTCACACTGCCAGGCTTCATGTGGACATGGAACACCAGCCAGCCCGGGCCTGGAGGGCTTTAGATCTCCATTGTGGGCCAGGGAGGAAACCTGGAAATAAGGCTCCACCCTTAATAATAAGGCTCCACCACCAGGTTGTGGGGGGAAATAAGGGTCACATTCACACCTGAAAATAAGGGTCTCACTCAAGTGAACATTTTGTCTCCTGCTGAACATCTTGGAGCCTACAGGAGAGTGAGAGACATTCAGTACCTTTGGAAGGTTTTAGACCATTTTCCCACTTTTAGAATACATAAAGATAGTGCCTACTGTTGAAAACACCTCTTGGGACTTCTTCCTCTATTTTTATTAAAAAAATTGTAAACAAGGGCACTCACAACAGAGAAATAAAACACATTAGGATGTCTTATCTTTGCTAATCCAGTGAGGATGCCTCACCCCCAGCCCCACAGGGCTGCCAGGCCATGGCCAGAGCCCCCATTTCTGTGAGACCCCAACCTCCAGAGAGCTGCTCTAAGGCACCATCACGGCTGGTACATCACTCAGCCACATCAACACCAGCGGCACAGGAACCATTTGCATGTCAAATTCACAAATTAAACATGTGAACAGATGACAAGTGAACATCTTGATTCACACTGTGTTTCTCCTGCTTGTCAGCTCCTGGCAGTTAAGAACAGTCACTCCAAAAAGTGCTAAAAATAACACACAGACAGGCCCTGCCTTCAAATTCTTTCTTTCCTCCAGTTTTGCTTGATATTCTGCTTGACACTGCTAATAGTGAAGTTAGCATGACCCAGAAACCATTGCTATGATTTTAAAATAACATCAGAAATACATATTACCTATGAGCAGATGGAAGGGCAGAAGGAGATGCAAACATCCAGCTGAGCCATGCTATCAATCTGGACTGTTTTCTCAGGTGACATCCAGACAGCATAAAGAAGTATGAAAGTACAAAGACTCAAAGACTAATTTGGGATCTGACCCTTGTCAGGGAGAAGTGCAGATCCACTTCCTCACTCCTAGGATTAAGGAGAATTTCCTGAAGACTTGTCCCCATTTCTCTTGTGCCACACGAGAGGCTGCATGAGGTGTTCTCCATGGTGATCTCCCACGCTTTCCCTACAGCCTTTTAAAATTTCTCCAAAGTATGATGGTTTCCCCATCCCTTCCCCTCCCTGATAACAGACTCCTCCTTTCGGCACACAGAAAAGACTCCTGTGATCCGATCTCCAGCAGTCTCCTTTTGTCTGCCTGTGGCACAGACTCCCTGCTCAGAGCAGGAGCCCCAGGGGTTTGGCCAGCTCTCCTCCCCTCCTGCTCCTTTGCTTTCCAGGGATTTCCCACAAGCAGCCCCAGCTTCCCGCCGAGGCTCTGGCTCTGGCTCACGCAAAGGCTCTGCGGTGTCTCCTGAGCGCATTTCACGGCCGTCAGAGCCGCGAGGCACAGCCGACATCCTGCGGGAGGAAAACCATTCCTCACAGCCAGCGTCATGCTCCGGGACAGTCACACTGAGGAGCTCTGCAATTACCAGCTGGGAAGTAAAACTGCCGCTGAATTAAGCCCAATTGATGCTCAGAATTTTTGATGTAGCTCTAGAATGTTGCCAGTTCTGCCACAAAACACGTGGAACACAAACACGTTGGGAAAAATTCAGTAAGATGAAACACTGTGTGTTCAAAAACTACAACTGCTGAATCCCAAATCCCTGGCAAACAGTGCAAATTAATAAATGGAAATGTCCTTTTCCAAAAGTGAAAAATCATTATTACACTCTGCCTGAGGGGATCCTGAATTGATCTTATTTTTCAAGGGAGTAAGCATGAGGCAGATTAACAACGTCTCCTAAACAACATTAATTTTGAAGGCTGATTGTAATTCCAACTAGGGAAAGGGGTTATACCAACGCCAGTTGTGCACTGTCAGATTCTGAGTGCAATTAGCATGCTATTAGTGTTTCTATGTGTAAAATTCTTGTCAAAACGGACTTCTAATTTTTGAAAGAAAATAAGAGGCAAATACAAAGTCATCAAGGGTTTAAATGAAATATCTCCTTGAAGTGAAATATTGTCTAAAATACCACGTTTGATGCAATGTGTTAAGACACACCCTGCTCTGCGAGTAGCACCTGGTGTAGCAATTTTATCTAAAATTATGTGTAGCTCTCATACTCTAACAGCAAAAACTGGTCTGTAATTCTGAAGCTATTGAACATTTCAAGTTGTGCCCAAAAGCAGCAGAATATTTACAAGTTTCCCAAGTGCTGTTAAGGTGAGGATTTTTAAAAAAATATAATAATAACTAAAGAGCATTGACTAAGTAGGCTGTAGGAGAATATAATGTTATTTCTATTTATGATGAACTGTCCATTAATACAGTAACACAGCAATACAGTAACACAGCAATACAGTAACACAGCTGTAAACATTCATTTTATAGCTTCAAAGTGTACAATGAACTAAAAAGCAAGAGATTAATTCACTATGAACTGTGCAACCACCAAAGACTTTTACTGCAAACTTTAAAAGGTGCATGTGCATTGTTTCTGCAGCATCATTGAGGGGATGCAAAATTCCCACTGTGCCTTTTTTGTTTAATTATGATAGTGATAATTTATACTAACGGCATACAGACAAAAGCAAAAGATATTAAGAGACTTTAATCTGAATTTAGTTCTTTACTGATCCTGTTATTTCTGCCTCTTTATGCTACAGGTTTATGTTGTATGGTTTAAAAAGTGGGCAAGATACCACAGATTTAGAGAGAACTGGTGATTGCTGAATGCTAAATTAAGAGATGCATTTTGCAGAAGAAAATTCCCCAATACTTCTAGTAATAATAACAAGCACATTTCATCATTGAAATCACCATGACTAAAACACAGGATGATCAATATTGCCAAGACTGTATTTGTAAATTTTGATTTTTAGATCATAATTTTTTTTCACACTTAATGAGGAGATTAAAGTAAAGCAATTTGTTCAGCTCTCTGGAGAACCTGGGTACGTGAGGTGTTTGCACCAATAGCTCCAATACCTCCCACTGGCACCTCACTGCACACCCCCAAAGCAACCAGGCTGAGAGACACGTGGGTCAAAAGGTTAATGGGGATGGTGTCCCCTGCTAAGCATGACACAGGAAAAGATTAATGTAGCTTTTGCTTATCTACATGAAATTTGAAAATACAGATGATAAAGCCTTTACACTGATCTTTGCTGAATGACAACAGGAAAATTAAATATCCTAACTGACTTGCTCATCTTCGATGTTTTTAAACTGATAAAGAGTTTAGAAACATTTTCTAGGAAAAAGAGATTACATGAAGTATTTTTGGCACCTTGGACAATGCAAACAACAAAAAAGGGATGAACATCACAAACCAATAAACAAATTAAACCTCGTCTCTATTGCTCCAATTCACTGTCTAGTTCTAAAAAAGAATCATCATAAATGGCAATAGAATGTAACAGGGCAGTAAGAAAAAACAGTCTCAGGAGACGTGAATCTCACATCACACTCTGCCATTTCTTTCCTACAAATATAACTCTTCATTGCTTTTTTTCTTCCTCTGCACAGTGGGAACGACACCACTAATGCCTTGTCTTTCGTTAAACATCCTGAAGTCTGTGGAGAGGGAAAATCATTCCCCAGAAAGGCAATGCAGTCACCTGTGTGCTGGTGACATGGTTCTCATGGCACACAGACCCACCAGGGCACAGACCTTGTCACACACAGCACTTCCAGCTTCACCACTTTGAGTTTTCTTCGTGACACCGTTTTTCAAAAGGAAGTATGTTTCCTTTTCAACAGAGATACATTTCTCACGAAGGAAACCACAATGTCACACTTTTCCTGAGCAGACAGGAACACAGCAGCACATGGCCCAGCAGAACTTCACCAGGGTGTTCCTGAGGCTGCTCACAGCCCTGCTCAGGGTATGCTGAACTCCCACCGGGGCCGTGCAAAGGGGCACTGCATCTTCAAAGGAAACACATTTGCATCAGAAAGGGGCAAGAAGTTGAAGAAACATCTGTAAAGACTGATAATAGATTCGCTTCCTGAAATTCTTCTACAACTGCTGCTGTGAAAAGCAGGAAGTATGGGCAAGAGAGGGAAAGAAAGCTACAAGGAGTCCTTCTCACCCCCAAAATTGTCTGGAATGCTGAGTGCTGGAGATGAGACTAGAGATGTCTTTAGTGGGATCTCTCTATCCTGACAATACAGGTAAAGAGCCAGCAGTGTGACTGCTGTCATCTGCCAGCTTTCCATCTCGACTGTAGGGCAGCAGGAGGAGTGATGGCACAGTGCACCTCCTCCCCGAAGCAGAGCCCTTCCCAGCCCAGGCATCAAAGCTGCTCTGCAGCAGCGATGAGCAAACCTTACCAAGGCACTGCAGCTCACTGTGACCAAAACTGGCACTCTAGAAAGAACATTCAGTTACAAGGAATGCCAGCTTTCCAAAGTGATACTGGACCTAAGGGGATGAGGGTCTGTTGAATATGACATTTTATCCCTAAATATCATATTTCAGAATATTAAGTGACAAGGGTGTATACAGGTGCAGATACACTGTTTTCTCCTCTCTGTATATGTACTGGTATAAATCTTACACAAACACAGCAGATCTCCTCTCTCATTTGGCATTTAAAATAAAAATCCAACAATCCTCTCAAGATTGATGGCAAAACTTTGCAATTTGCTTTGGAAGACAAACTTGGCCAAAATAACCCTCTTGCTTCTGCTTTTTTTTTTTTTTAGGAAATGCAATTCTTCTATTAATAACTGCTATAGCGCACAGCAGACTTCATCCCATGCTGACAGACAAATCTGAGTTAAAAAGGGATCTCAGTTACACTTCCCAATAAATCCTCCAAACAGGCCATTTGATTTTCCTCTCTCCTGTGCTTTACAAAACTTCTCCAACTCCTAAATCTGCACTGCTCCTCTGAATCCTGTGCATGCTCTAAATAATCCCGAGTGCAGGCAGTCCCCTTGCCACAGGGCCATGCTGCAGGTGAAGCACAGCTTGTCCCACCTTCCCTTCTCCCTGCTACTGCTCCAAGCAGGCACATTGGAATCCCCAACTCTACTGAAACAAAGCAATTAGTTTTTAAAAGTGAAGTTACAAAGGTGCAGCAAAACACCCTTGAAATAAAGCAATCATCCTTTCTGTTCTAGGATAAAACATATCTGGTTTACTTTAAAAGGAGAATCCCTTCCTTTAAAAGGAGAATCAATAGTTCTCTATTGAATAAATCCCTGCCCAGCAAACCAGATTGTGTTTCCAGCAGATGGTTGATAGTGCAGTCTGACTTAATGGTCTTGATGCAATAAATATCAAGAACAAGTAAACCAAGTAAAAACACGTGAAATCTTTCTCTGTATCTCTAAATTAAGGAAATGGATAAAATATACTCAATCTGAGCAGAGATTTATTTATTTATTTACTTTCAATTCTTACTGTGTGTGTTTCCCCTAATCTCTCTTGAGGCTTTAGAAATACCATTTGGAAAGAACAAAACATTCAACAAGGACGGTGGCTGCAACCAAGATCCATCTTCCTTCCCCCAAAGAAAAAACTGAGATTTTCTCCAAACCTCATAATGTTTTGCGAGAATAAATTCCTAGTTCTCCCCCACTGAGGAAAGTACCTTCCTGCCAAGGAGCCACACGCTGGCCTTTGCCAGTGCCACTGCTGTGCTCCTGGGTGGAACCAGGCCCTGGAACTGCCCACTAGGTAAGTTAAACTATTAAGAGCTTCTACAGCAGCACAAAATTCTTGCAGCAAGCTGCACCTAGAAAGGCAACAGAAGCCAATATTGCCTATTAAGCAGAGACAGGCTAATAGCAAGAAAAACAATTAGTAACTATTATGCAAATTCTGAATTGGCTTTTCCATTCAGCCATTTTTTGGCATCCATGAAAACGGCTTTTGTTCACACTAATATTTGGGAAAGAGGTTTTATTTATGCAAATAGATGCATTTCTATAAAACCCCCCAAAATTGCATGTAAATGAGCATATTTGTGCATCAATTAGTGAATTTGAGTTTTCTTTGCTGCAAAATACACATCCATTTCAAATGGTTGCAAATGACTAGTGAGAGGGACAGAGAAAACATAAATGAGTCCATTTTCCTGAGCACTTGACAGACACAAAAGTGCCCTTTGTCGAAGAGATGGGGAGCTCTACAGATGGATAAAGACAGCAGCACAAAGCAGCGTAGTTGACAGAACTGTAATTCTTGGTCAACCTTTTAAGTCTTCCAAGACACAAGAGAACAAATGGTATTCCAACAAAAATCCAAGTTTATTCTGGCTGTGTTCTGCTGGCATGCTAAAAATACTCACTGCAAAGGGCATCCAAGATGCAACTACACAGATACTTAAAAAGTGACAGTCAATGTAGAAAAGATTACTGCTGAGACCAATCCCAACTGATAGGATTCCTCTTCCATCAGTTAGAAGATACAATAGGCCAATAAACCACGGTGTAGGAACAAGCTCAAGAATAAATGTCACTCATTTCATTTTTAGCTTCCTCCTGAAGAGAGGCAGATGTGCCCCACCGCAGCAGACAGCTCTGCATCCACCCCCGAGGGCTGACAAGGGGAAGCTGCTCCTGGCCTTTACTGCTCCTGTTCCTGGAGTTCAGAGATGCCTTGTGAGCCTTGTGCTGCCACTGCACACAGACTGGGCCAGCTGGTATGGTGACCAGGAAGCTCTCAGCTGTCTCCCTTTGCAAACACACCCCTGCCATGGGGCAGCTGGCCAGGCTGGGGCTGGGAGCTGCTCCAGGACAGCCAGAAGGTCCTGGGCACCTGCAGCTATGAAAGGTGATGTGTTAAATACAACACGGAATTCTCTCACGGATGCTATTGCTCAGAAGCAACTCCTACGAGTGAGTTATTCACTTTATATATTCCTTCCCATGTTAAATGCCCCCCAAATGACTTTGCAGACTTCCACTGGATGCTCAGAAGTAAAGGTGCAATAATTGCTCACACTGAATGGCCCCGTGGTTAAACTGCACAGCAGGTAACAGGCAGAAATCCCAGCTGGGGGTGTACAATGCTTAGTCCACCAAGATCAAATAATGTGTGGAACACAAAAAAAAATTTTTTTTTTGTCTCATTTACATTACTCTGAATACTGAATAGTTTTAAAAATAATAACAACATATCTCTTGAAAGTCGAACATGGCACAATCTCTGTTCCGTTCTGTTAGTTCATGCCTTAATTGAGGGTTATGAAATTCAGATTCCTTCTTTCACCTGAATGATTTCAGCAGAGATATCTGTCTTCGTCAGTGAACTAAAATTTCTCTCACAAACTCAATCACCAAACACAGTCAAAATCCCCTTCACACAGGGCTTCCAGCACTGCTGGGCACTGCTGCACAGGAAACATGGCACAGAAAATTGATCACGTCCTGTTGACTGTATCATTTCTGGCATTGCTAGCAGCCTGATTTTGGGGTGACTGTAGCTTTGAAAGGAAGGATGGAAACACACTTTATGAATTTCCTGCCTACAAGGGATATTAGATTAGGGATTAGACACGTGAAAGAATTTATTTACCTAAATAAAATACTCTTCATTTTACAGTCTCTTGCTTTTATGCACTGCAATTAGAGCAAAGTAGCTGATTTGCTTCAGCAAATATTCAGGTATTCCTTTAGTATCCCATCCACTGTCTGGGGAGGTTTTCCTCCCCTCAAAAATCCCCACATTTCTTCAAACAGTCCTATAAAACACACAGTGGATATTTGAAAAAATTTTGAAACTGTTCAGGCAATAATATTCTCATCTGATCTTAATAGCGCTGTTTATGCAGCATATATAATTAAAAGCATTTTCAGTATCAGCTTAATTAATCTCAGAAGTTCAGTATTCAAAGAGCAGAGGAAATAAGCTTTTGCTGCTCATTATATATCATGCAATTATATGATGAAGACATCCAATCATAATTATGTGCCACAATAATAATTCTGTGTCAGAGAAGTTCCATGATCCAGAGGAAATAAAAAGGCATGCCTTGAACAGTTTGCCTCTGGGCTTTAAGGGGCGATTTCAGAGAGACTCTGAGTGCTCCTGAAACACAAGGAGAAAGCAGATTGGGGGTGGGAGGATCTTGCCTCCGGGAGAGCACACAGCCCCTTCCCATGGTAATTGCCAGGTGGTGACGGAGAAGGCCAGGCAGAGGCCAGCGACAGACTGGGTGGAGAGGCTGCCACAGCTCTCGGCGCTCTGGCTCTGGGTTTAGCTCTGGCTCTGGGTTTAGCTCTGGCTCTAGCTCTGACTCTGGCTTGGCTCTAGCTCTGGCTCTGGCTCTGGCTCTGGCTCTACACACACCACACAGCCTCGGGCCCCACACGGGCGGCTTTGGGGCCAAAAAAGGCTTAACTCCGCCTCCTGTTCTCTCAAGAAACACACGTGCTAACAAATGAAACAGTGGCTAAATGCCTCCTCTCCATAAGTTTGAGATGCAGATCTGTATTCTAGCTCACCTGTAAAACTCAGGTGTGTACCTGGGTGTGCTAAACATCACCCCATGCTCTCTCTGTATCAGCTGGAACCAGTTCCCACCCCGGGGCAGTGTGGGGGTGACTGTACACATTAAGGCAAAAAACATTTACAGCAAGAATAGGGAAAAAGCGTGAACATCAGGAAGCCGTTGAGAGCTACTCATTGGTTAAGCTGTCCTCCACCTTGTAGCTCACGACTACTCCAAACCAGAAATCCCTTCATATTTAAAACCTGACCATTTAAACTGAAATACCTGAAAGCAGTAAGAATTATACATAGAAAATGAAGTAATTTTGATAACCACACCTTAACTAGTTATTCCAGCACCTACAGTGCACTACCGTACTGCCGCACGTTTAGTGAATAAAAAGAGTTAAGTGACTAAAACAGGCTACAGTTTTCATATATTATCTGTGTGCTGAAAGGTGAGAAGGGGCTGCTGCCAGCTCATTAGCCAGACATCACACAGCGCAGTCAACAGAGAGCCAAGAACTTGTGTGTTTTGCTGTAATTATGCACATAGGAAAATCCTGAACACAGGTTACTAATAAAACATGAACTTCTGTAATTATCCCCACACAATTATATAATTATTTATCTGTTTCTCTCCTGCTAACCATCCTGTGACACCCAGCAGTATGTACTGCACAGAGAATCAACCTGATCTGGTTGATCCCCAATTTAGAACTGAACAGGCTTGCCAGGCTAAGTTATTAAAACCATCTGATTTTAAGTGTATGCATTTGAGCCAAATGCTCTCCAAGGCCCCTCAGAAATTCTAAGGAAAATTGTGATGGTAAATTAAATCTTTGAAGCCTACCTGGCTTCAGCAGCCTGGGAATCCATCCAGGACTCTGTGTGAACTCATTCTTCCACACAAGGAGCTTGGTGTTGCTATAGGAAGTAAAAACTCTGATTATAAAACCAAGAAAAATGGAAGAGTAATGAGGATGGAAAACAAGACAAGAAATCTTACAATTCCGATATATAAATCAACAACTTGCCATGTAAAATACCAGGTAAAATAATTGCTTCAATTTAAATCCCAGTTCAGAATATAGAATACAGTTAAGGCCACAGGAAAAACAGCAGCTAAAAAAGCAGTAGTAATAGCTCTTGGAAAAGGGAAGCAAGTGGCTCCTGGACAGCACCAAAAGTCACATGCTGAAAGCTGAGGACTGGAAAGACTTCCCCAAATGAGGTACAGTCAGCCTGGGGTATTTCTCACTGCACAGGGCCACTGAGCTGAAGAATTTTTCAAATGTAAAAATCAAGATGGCTTATGTAGTTAAATCATAACCAGAATTATAATGGCTTACACAAGCAAAATGTTGGGCCAATCAGTAGAAAACACATAGCAGAGCATCCCAGGCTGTAACTCTCAGGTGCATAACTTCTGCATCAACCATCAGCAATTTGATTCTTCTTTTCTTGTAAGGTATCTGTCACCACTCTAAGCCACTGTCTCTCAAACCAATCCAAATACTGGTGCTAATCGCCTACACACACACTGGAACAGCAGCACGCTTATTCTCTAATGTTATTATTGCAAATAGGCCATCCCTTTTTCCTCATTGTTCCAGTTACAGCCAACCCTTATAATTTCAGTATTATTCTCTCAGCAAAGGATCAGAACATGCCATTCCTAAGAAGCTGGCAGGAAAACCAGCAGAATTCATCCTTCCTTGAAAAGCCACAGTGACTTTTGCTGAAGCAATAGTGACTTTTGCTAAAAAAAAAAAAAAAAAAAAAATAGGAAGCAATAATGATCAGATTTTATGAATTCATCCAGAGGTAAAATCTCTTCAGTTTCTATCCCTTTGTGGGTTTTATGCCACTAAAACCCAGGTGCTGTAATAGCCTGAATGAGGGGGAGCAGGTCATTAATGCTCAGCTCCCTGTTGCTAAACTGCCTTTTAATGTACCCTTAAATTTCATACACTGTTGCCATGAGCACAGCGTGCATATGGTACATTAGATAAATAAAATTAATTAACCTTGGACTTGGGATTCTTAACACCCAATGCATAGCATTTGGGAAAACAGTTCCTCAGCAGCTCTCTAACCCATTTTTACATCCTCTCAGAGCCTGTGGCTATGCTAACCTACAGGTTCCTTTAGCCCCAGGTGTTGTTCACCACCTCAATATAAAACCAGCCTTCTGCCGAAGCAAATAATATTATTGTTCCCTGCAAAGAAAGCACAGAAAGCATCAGTGTCCCCAGGCAGTCTCCAGGGTGCTAAACGTGCTATTTCAGTTTGGAACTGCATGTACTGTGAACACACTCAGTACTCCCACACAGAGTGCTGTCTGATACATCCTCGTCGGAGAGAGTTCTCCAGGCACCAGGAGCTCTTTCCTTTCTTACTAGGAAATTCCAGGGGTCAGCTAACCAGTGCTGGCTAAAGAAAGGTTTTGCCCTTGCTGTTCATGTAAATGAATACTCCCATACTTATCTACAAAAATGTAGGCATATCCACACAGATTACCTGGGAGCTGTAAATCCCACCTTTTCATAAGGAGTGTTCACCCCTGCAGTGCAAGTGACCTCAAATGCCTTTGAGGGAATCTCAGCATCTTTCCTTCTGCAGAATTTATTGACTCCTGGAGAACTCCCACACCTCTAAGCAATCCTGTCTTGTCAGGGCACTGGAGCTGATTAAGGAGAAGGAGGAAAGCAGAACTTTCCAGCTGTTTACATCCACTCCGGAGTGCAGAGCACCTTCCAGCTGCTACTGCAGCACACAGAGTCATTGCTTGCTGCCCTTCCCTGTGCACACTGCCATCCCCACAGCAGCCTCAGCCCAGAGCTGGCTGTGCACACCCTGCCCCAGGCCTTTATCCATACACAGTCATGTTGAGTGCTCCATTCTGGAACACTTAATTCAGGGGGTCAGAGAGCTCAGACAGGTGTTCATTTTTACAGTATTCAGTTTCTAGGCCTCATTCATCAGGATTTCATTCTAATGTCTTGTGGCTAGCACAGGTCTTTCCTGTGAGAACATTTTGCTACATTTCATAAACAAAGATAAAGTTTGGATGTTTTGCAAACAACGTCTCCGGATTAGGTCAGTTCGGGCTTGGCCAATTGGGCCTAGGGGGAGGTCTCGGGCTGACCAATCTGGGTGACCTCTGAAGACTCTATATATGTGGAATTCAAAATAATAAAGACTCCTTCTCTCTTTCCTTGTCTGAGAACCTGGGTCATTTCTCAGCTAGTGGCTCAACAGCGACAATGTCTCACTAAACAAAAAAATCTGAATTCAGATGCTTTTGTAGAAAGTCTGGATAAGCTTGGAATGAATGACCCTAACGGAAAGTGTGCCTTTTGAAGAGCTGTAATACAGGAAGAACTTCCTGAGCAAGCCAGTGCAGTTTAAGTGTGATGTCAGGGTCATAATTCCAAGTTTTTATCAAAACATCTTGGATCAATGCAGATGCAGAAAATGAAAAACCTCTATCAGGAAAGCCTGATGGAGGTCACGGCCCCCTGGCTTCTGCATTATCAACCACTGTTATGTTCTGTTCCATGCAAACTGCTGTAACAGTTTTATGTTTCAAATGCAAATGTTCTGTATTCTAAAACAGAAAATAGGCATAATTAGATGTAAGACCCACTATTCTCTAAAATCCTTTAACTGATCTTAACAGAGCTGCTCTTTCACCTTTCTTTCAACAGATGATCAGTACTGATGTTAGATTTATACTTGTGACCTGCAGAGTCAAGGAGAGGCAGGACTGCCCCAAACTCCTAGTGTCTCAGGAGGGGACAAGTCCAGAGAAACATTTTCTTTCTTCAGCTACCAACCTCCCATAAAATCTGTCCTTTACTAAAAATGCACTACAGGAAATCTCAGGAGAATAAAAAACAATGCTGAGAAGAGATCCAATAATCAGTTCCTTATTTTTCATGTGGAAGAGTTCAAAGTGCTGCCAGCACAAGAGTGTTGGTATGCAGGAGATGAGAATTAAAAATAGCAATATAAAAAGTGAATGCTTTTTCTTCCCTTTTCTTTATGCTTAATTTCTCTTCACTAAATGTACTTTGCACATTGTTAGGTAGATATAATATGTGTAGGAGGGATTGTCAAGGTTGCCATGGTTTCTCATTTTTAATGAGCTTTGAGACTATAATCCAACCAAATACATTAATAATTACTACATTTCTTTTTTTCTCCCTTCCCCCCTCCCTCCAAAGCACTCAAAAAACTACTGGTGGTAAAAGTAAAACCAGTGATTTGAGAGACAATAAAACATCAAAGTAGAAGCCCACCTCAAGGAGTCGGCAAACAAAGACTTAGGGAAGTAACAGGAGAAGCTTACCACCATGAGTCAGGGATCAGTTCCATGGCTTCTTATCTCTCTTACCATCTAAAGTCAGCACAGTATTTTGTTCAGCTGGGTGCAAAACTCCCCAAACACACAGCAAACCAAGTCACATCTGTCAGAACCAGGAGCTGGGGAGCCACTGAAGGCTGGCTGCACCAACTCTGGTGCTGTTTGCTAATGCTGCTCAATGTGCAAGGACAGACTGAAGTGCTCAGATGTTTGTGGGCAGCCACCTCCCCCAAACATGCAATTCCAGTGCTTATAGCCTGGATTTGGCAAAAGAAGGGACCAACTGTCTGACTCCAAACCCAAGAATCTGAACAGGACAACTCAGGCACTTACAGGCAGAGCCTTTTTTGACTAATTCACTGACTCAAGTGAATTACAAACAAGACTGAAGAGGCAAAACCACTACTCATTTAGGAAACAAACAAGCAAACAAACAAAATCTATTTCCTTAGTGAAATGTTTTGCTTTTACACTACTGGATCAAGTCAATAGAGATAAATAGGATTAAATAAAGCACATTGAAACACGTTTTGCATGAGAGCTTGTTGGCTGAGGCTGTTTACTGTCACATCATTTTTAATGGTCTCCTGATACTGCTAAAATTGGTCAAGGTGTAGAAGGAACTCAGGCCCTGGGTCTGTGAATAACTCCTTGTCCCAAACACATTAGCGAAGGTGGATTTGTTACTTGCTGCCGCTGTTCACCTTACCTTGAGCAGTGGGGAGGAACAGAAATCCTTCCCTTAGATTTGAGGGCAGATCAGATATGAGTAGTTGATTTTTATCCAGGAGAAAGGAATTTTAGCCTGCAGGAAACCATTCGATTGATGCCATAGTGCTTCTACAGCTCACAGGCAGCCAAGCCTCTGTGGCTGAGAGCTCCTGAAAGCATTAGGCACTGCAAGGATAGAGGATGAAACCTCCCAGGGCTCCTTGTGGAAGTTCCAACACATGCTGCCCTAAAACCTTGCAAGGCACTTGTGTGCCTAACCATCTCACTTCTGAGAGAGCTGGACTTATAAAGACAGTAAAGCACAGACGAGGTAAGAGACTCGCTGAATGTCACAGAAAATCTGTGCCAGAGCAGGACACCCCCCAACTCCTGGAGACTTCTCAGGTGTGGTACTCTATCCACAGACCACGCCTCTCTGTAAAGACAATAAAAGGACACCAGCACTACCTCTGGGCAGTAGGGCCGACAATTGAAGCCCTGCTGATATTAGAGATGAGAGGAGCCTGAGCACAGAAGTGCAATTTGGCAGAAATCTGGAAGAAAAAAAATAATCTACTTCTGCAGTATGAATCATCATGAAGTTAAACACTGTGAAGGAAACTTTTGGTGCCAACTTCCTGCATGAAATGTCTGAGGACTCCGACAGAGCAGCAGTGCTTTTTTCCCAATAATCTCTTAGAGAATGAAAGAAAATTGCAATCTAAAAATTTCCATCCCACATTGTACCATGAATCAGAAATTGCTGGTTTCTCTTGGAAAGGTTGTTAGCATTTCACTCAAGAGTTTCCAGAGAAGCTCCTCTGAGCAGAGCTCCACAGCAGGGTGTCACACCCGCCAGTGCCCTCTGCCCACTGCAATCCATCCCTGTGAGTGCCTGCAGGAGGGAGCTCTCCCTGCTTTCAGTGCAGGACACATGGGAGGCTCATGGATTACACCACAGCCTTTACCAGCACGGCCAGGAAAACCAGAACCATGTGATGGAAAGGTTCTCACACGCTCCCTTCCAGCATTTGCTTATACCCTTAACAAACTGTAACCACCCTGTAACATTCTCCCTGCCACAGGGCTTTTCAGCCATAATATTGAAAAGATGGCAGATGACACAAAAATATTTGTGTATTTGGTCTCTTTTTTTTCCCTTCAATAATACTTCCACATGCATAGACTCAAACTTTAAGGAAAAATCAACTTGGTCTGAGGTGGTTGTTTAGACACATAATAAATGTGAAAAAGGAAAAACAGAGATGAGCAACAGGAAAGTTTGAAAGTCATTATATGGTCTGTCTTTCATAACATGACTTTTGATGCCATCTGTGATTTTTTTTTTTAGTTATATCTTGTGCTTTGATTTATGAGAAGTACTTTTAAATCCATGAGACAAAACATCAACAGAAGTCATTCCAGCTGGGGTTGTCCTTGAAGAGAAGCTACTTCTTTACAGCCCCTGGAGGTAACAGATCCTGGCATCTTTCGGCAGCCAGTGGTGGCAAAAAGTGAAACTCTTCCTTCATAAACTCTTTCCTGTGCCAAGTACACCACACGACTACTTGTTCTCATTCTTTCTCTGTTACACACAAGAAGGAGCCCACATGGGGAATCTGAACAGCAGCAGGCCCAGGACCCACTTCAATAATTCAACTTTTAGCTACTCTTCAAGCTGCATAGCTTTAATAGCTTTTTCATTTGATATTGCTTCATTAAAGGTCATTTTTGTGTGACATTTGCAGAACTAGTTCCCTAATTATACTGCTCACCATATGAAAAGCTTTTTCAGGAACAGTTCATTCTCCTTTGCAAGGAGACAAAATTTAATTACAGAGTGGAAGGTTTAAATAATGGTTACCTAAAAAGTACTTCTGTAAATCCCTTTTAGTTTAGGCTTTGAATTCTGAAAGGTCAGGCTCTTATAAGGTCTGTAGTTTAAAAAGAGATCATGACTTAATTATAGATCATCACTACATACTTCAAATTGTATTAGTGGACATTGTTCATTCTCCTTTGCCCAAATTGTGAATTCTGAAAACAACTAGAGACTGCCAGAATAACATAACCAGCACCCCTCAGGGCTGGGCTCTGCACCTGCACATTTTCAGCAGTCAAAGTAAAACTGAAACAAGGACTGGAAGCTAACGCTCCAGAAAAGAGCTCATTGCTAGGAGGTTGACAGTGGCTGCAATCACCTGTAATGCCACGCTGTCCTCCCTGAGGAGGAATGTGTTTGGATTTGGCTACAGTGAGATACACAACTCTATTTTTAAATTTACTTCCTGAAAGCTGGTATGAGTCTGTTCAACTTCCTTGAGTGCTGGATGCCTTGGAAATCCCAGCTATGGAAGACACAAAGTTCATCTTAACTGCTCGGGACATCCTCACACATCCAGCACACAGGCTGCAACTCTGGAACTGGGAAAGCCAAAGTTTATGTTTCCCCCATTCACATTTCAACTTTTTCATTCATAAATGTATCAGAAAACTTTCTAATCTCATTTATCAGTTTCCCAGAGCCCAGACTAAATTGCAGTTGACCCACCAGCCAAATCCACCTCAATTTTAAGGATTTCCCCCTAATTTCTTGCAGGTTGCTTAGGCTTTTCCAAAACATGATGTTAGCAAAGGAAATGTCCCATATTTTGCCTTACTGGTCATCCATATGCTGCTAAAAATAACATGACTTTTCATCTCTCCAAGGCTCCTGCGTAGCATATTCTTTAAATTTTTTTACTACACGACTATCATATTCCTTTAATTTCTCTAATTTAATACACAGTCAGTATTGGAAGGTGGGGTTTTATTATCCTTCCTTCACATGATTAGGATATTAAATATGTGAAGCTCAGAAATTCCATGAACAAGGAAGAAGATACAACAAAGTCTTTCTCACCTGAATCACAGGATGTTTGGAATACAGAGCTTAGAAATGAGGTTAAGCAACTGTTTGTTAACACTGAGTTACTCAACAGGAAACTTCTCGTGTTCATTAAATAAACTCCACTTAAGTTTGATTTCTCCCACACAGAGTCAGAAACTGCACCCTTACCTCCAAACCCAGAGGAGAACTGGATACAATGGATCTTCTGAGTGACAGGTGAACCTGCAAAACACAATCAATGCAGTTTGTAAGTAAGCAGACAAATAAGGTTCTTGCAAGGCCAGACTGAGGGCACTCAGCAGGCAGGTGGGCTGTGGCTGAGGGGGTCACTGCACTCCCTAAGGTAATGGTAAACCAGTTTATGCTAGTTTTTTTGTTCCTTTCAGGATCTGGGAGCAGCTTTCAGGAAATCTGCCAGACTGACGTGTCTAGAATCCCTTACAACTAGGAAGGCAACCTTGGCCCTCAATCTTTCTGCTTCTCCTGCTTCACAATTATTTCAGTTCTTCCTAATTTTAACCTCCAAAATAGTTTCATACTGAATCAATCCCTACACCATTTGGAGCACCCAATGGCTTCAGACAGACTACAGAGAAGGGCACATGGAACCATAGCTACAGATCCTCAAACAATCTGAGAAGATGCAAAGGCAAAGAGAGCAGCTTTTTCTCTTTGAAAATGACTATCTTAACATTGTGCACTGTGAGGTTAAATTGATTTTATTATAAAATAAGTCGAGCAATTCATAAACAGTTTATACCAAATCCACTCATCACTTTCAAATGCACATTTCCCAGTGTTGAACAGTCAGTAACAGTACATCTGCAATGAGCTGGGATTACATTCAGATTTATGCTTTGTACACACAAATTCATGTTATTCTTTTTCATATCAAATTCCTTTTTTGATTCAATGTTTGATTGCAAGCCACAATCTACCTCATGTACCAATCTCTCCTGCAGCACACACTGTTCTCTCATACATTTTCAACCCAGTGGTTCAATACAAACCCTGTGCTATTGCCCAGTAGCTGCACTTTTAAGCACGTTTACAAACTTAAATGTCACAATTACACTCCTCTGTGGCAGATGGAGAGCCAATGGTGGGGGTTTTTGTTTGGCTTTTTTTTTCCAAAGAGATAGAAAAGTAGGGCTTCAATAAAAGTAATATCCACTGACTTTCAAAAACACAAAATAAAGGTCATGTAAAAAGGCTTTCAGTCTTCTGGGAAATAAGAATTTAGTCCTGTTCTCAGAACGAAAGATAATCAGTGGCAGGCCTTGTCTGTTCTTCAGAGTCTTTCTTGCTCAAGAAGTTTTATTTCCCCTTTTTTCCACTTATAATAGGAGCCACTGAAAATTTAAGACATATTTCAAATATTTTCCACTTTACTGTAATTCAAAATACAGAAGTGGAAAATATCTCCACAAAGAGTTTACAGTGGCTGAGAAGTGAGAAACAAGCCATATGTACTCATAGGAGCACAAATTATTTCATCTCCTGTTAAATTTTGATCTTCTCCACAACTGGCTAATTGTAAATTCACATGAATTTTCAGCTTCTGATGTCCCAAAATCCTGTCTGACTTTATACATCCACAGGGGAAGGGGGGAAATAGACAAAATAGAAACAAAAATCAGGATGAGATTAATGGTTTTGTTCTTGTTATCCAGATCAGTTTTAGAAGAGCCAACTTTGAACATATTCCCTTCACTGTTGAGGCATCCCTTGGAAGCCGTAAGAGTTCAGGTTTTGACAAGAACATGGCTCTGAGACTACAAAAGCTATGAAAAACAGTTCATTTTAATTTTGCAGAATTTGTCTCAGGCCCTGAAATCAGGCACAAAGGTGGAAAAAGGATCTCCTCACTTTCCCTGGGATTCAGGAAAGGATCACAGAATCAGAATAGATGAAACTGCATTGTACTTCTCTCCATATTCTCTATACTGATTCTGTTCTTATCCCAACAAGAAATGTAATTGGTTAGACACTGAGCCATACAGTGGAACAAATTTTAATTGACAGAGGAAAACAAAAAGATTACAAAACCAATTAATTTCTTCTTTATTGCTTCAGAATCTGTAATAATTTGTGTTCAAGAAAACAGCAATATCTTTCATCTGAAAAACATTCCAGGATAATACTTCTGTGGTTTCTTCTTTTGTTTGCAGATATATAATGGCTTGTTAGGATCATGATCAGATCATGACACTTTCTAATTCTTTGGATGGTGATTCATCAGACCTCAGAATTGCTACTGAGAGGCATGGCCTGGCCTACAGAGTAAATGACAGAGTGTAAGAGCTTTTTGGAATGGAGTAGCACTAGGTTTGCGCCTAATGCAAATATTTAACAACCTGTTTCCTTTTTGCTCTGTTAAACAACAACAATTGCTTATTTCACTTCTTTTTAGAAAGGTATTCAGAGCTCTAAAATGCATTTGCTATCTTGTAAGATCAACCCTCTCTGCCAGGAGGTTCAGCATTATGTTGTGTAACCACCCTGCCTGGGGTTCAGCTCCTGGCTCTAAGAGCCCAGGATGTGAGCAGAGAACAGTTCCAACAGATGCTGACTTGTGCTGTGAGTCTGGAAACCGCTCAAGGATCACTCTGGGATATGTCTCATCCTCTTACAGAAGAACATGACACCATTTTTTTTTTTTTTAATTCAATCTTGAGATCTAATAAAAATCCCTTCCTAGAAAAGAATTCTCTCTGTCTCCCAGCCCTCCCTCTTGTCAGCCCTTCTCCCTCCCATTCTCTTCATGTGTTCATAGGCAAGGCTACAGCAGAGCAGCCCTACCTTGCCTGTTGGACATGGGGCAGAGGGAAAGCAGCTCACTACAGCAGCTACAATGAAAACAAGAATGAAAGAGTTCTGAACCTGTAGCCACAAATTTTTTGAGCATCAGCCAAAATCCTCCTAATTAAGTCTGGTGGCTCAGGAAGGTGAATTTCATTATGTCAGACGGGACAACCTCCCCAAGTTCATTGTGTGTTTTTTGCCTCATGTTCTCCAAGCCAAGACTGTAGAAGAGGATAAGACACAAGACAGAATCCCACTGGATATATGTTCCATCTAGTAGCATGCCTGAAAGTTCTAAAGCATTGTGACACTCAGCCAATACCCTCAGCAAATCCCAGGAAATAGTGGTTGGGATAAAGTAGGTGAAGAATGAGCTTCTCTACATGCTTGTCTACACAGGGAAACCACTGCAGAATAAGCTAGGGCATGGATTTAGGCTCGTATCTATTCTGGTCTCATATCTGGTTCATAAAAGCACACAAAGCCCAAGTTGCTACTAAACAGCTTTCTCAGTATGTCTTAATAGACCTCTCAGATATTCACACTGCACATTAAGAAGCCTTGATTAAAGAGAGTTTCCTCAGTTTGGAGACATGTGTCTGGGTGAGGGCTAGCACAGTTCAGGATAAGCTAATAAATAAGGATTGTTACCTTTTTCCAAGGCATCCCAGATATTAACACCCAAGAGGTAAAGCAATGTGAGGAGCAGACTGCACAGTTGTCATAACAACAACCACACAGCACAGCCCAGGAGATGAGTGAGTTGCCAGGAATCTGAAGCAAGAGGGAAATCAATTAAATCAAGGGATTCAGGACCTCTGGGCTGCTTTGGCCACAGGTCCTTGGAATGGAAAGATTTTGGTTCTCAGTATCTATCTGGGTAAATAGACACAACTATCCTGTGAAAACATGGCAAAAACTATACACACCTATTTTTTAAACCCAAGATCTTTCCAGTATGTGCCACTGCCAGGCTGTCAGCAGCACCTGGATGTACCATGGTGAATGCTTGTCCATTCACAATTTATATCCTCCCAGCTGAGCTTTTCCACTGTAAAATACTTGTGCAGTGATCTACTCAGGCAGTGGGATCTATGCAAAGAGCAATCTGTTCTTATTAGGGATTCAATACAAGGCTGGTCTTGCACATTTCTAATTTTCCTTCTTTCTCCAAAATCGCAATCTAGAAACTTATCACCACTTAAATAGAGAACTGAAAGACTAATTCACTTTTTTGTGCTCTGGAATTTAAAGTTTTGCAGTAAATTTAAAGCCATTAAAAAAATCTGGTCCTCAGTCCCACTGCAAACACATTTTTTTGCAAACCCAGAAAAAATGTAACAAATGCAGGTTGCACATTCCACAAGGTCATAAAAAAATTGCAGAGTTTCAAGACAAACTGGTAGTAGAAAATACTTTGAAGAAGTCCAAGAATTATCTGGTAAGTTGCTGTTAATTACTATTGAGCTTCACACTCAGTGAATTTCCAAGAGGGAAATTTTGTGGAAGTGAGACAATCCAAAACATTACAAAATGGATAAAAATATTTGGGTTTAGAGCTGTAGCACACTACTAACAGCTACAAGTCTGTCAGAGGTGTCTTCATAGGCAGCTGATTCTGTAAACTGATGCTCTAGGCTTTATTACAATTTCATCTGGAACATTCAGCTATTTTCAGTAATTTTTCAGAGTTGAATATGCAACTCCCTAAAACTTGTAAAAACTGACAGCAGCCTTACAAACACAGACTGCCACAAGCCAGGTTAGGTGCAGTCACATTGCTCCTACTTAGGTATTTAGCCTGTCCTTAATCACACATTCCTGTTGTACCCAGCAGTTCTGATGAGCACAGAAATGACAAACAGCTCCACCTGAGTCCTGCAGCATAGAGACCAAGAAAAACAGCTCATTAATGAAAGGGGGAAACAGCAACACTCATCTATTTTCACTCACAGCTTACAAAGAAGCAATGATCCTAAGTGCACATTAATGCATTTTTCAGCACGTTAATCCAGCTCTCCATTCGGATCTAGTTGGGGTCTGAAGGGGGAAAATTAACTGGAAGTTTCTGTAATTTCACAAAACAAGAGCTGAATACTGAGGGTTAAAAGGAAATCATTTACCAACCACAGCGCATTATTATTCTCAGGGATAGTGCTTTCTAAAATTATGGATCCTTATGGAAAAATATTTTCCATAATAACCAATCCACTGCTCAAGAATATATTTCATAGCAGCATCCTCCCAAAGGCATTTACCAGGGGAGACATTCCAACTCTGTCTGTGTTACATTTGAAATAATGTTAATACCATCTCCTTGGCAGGGATATGAATGGACACAGGGTTTTTCCTGTGTTCTCCCCATGAGGGCTCACACTTATACAGGTCTTCCGCCATCTGAACTACTTCTGTTATGTTATTTATGTTATTTATGTTTTAATGAGTACAGACTCACAGGCCAATGGCAGAGATCTAAAGCATAAGGACCTGGCTATTTGGTGTACAGCAGCCAAGTTAGTATCAACTGAACTAAGAGATATCCATAAATATGGTGAGGAATGGCAGGACTTCAGCAACCTTTTGCTGGGTCAAGAAGAAATACTTCCAGAAGTTGCAACACTATCAACATCAGCCAGTGTACTTTAGTAACTCTCTTTCATGTGGTACACTGTTTGAAGTCAATTATTCAATTCAGACGTCATTACTTCTATCACTGAAACACCATATAAATGAAGAGATGGTTGCCCCACGAAATGTAAACTCCGCGATCTGTTTGAGGACACAGACACTGCTTGTGCCAGGGGCCACAGAGCATTGCAGGGTCTGGGCACGTGGCTGCTCCCAGCGATGCTGTCACCACCAGGACTGCTCGGTCACAGCAAGAGCAAAGATCGGAGCGGGGCAGCCCCACCCGTGCTGGGAGCTGCCTGCTGCTGGCACTGACAGCCGCGGCTTCTCCAGCACACCTTCGCTTCGTCCCAGCGTCAGTCACGTGTGACTGTACATTGTGCTCTTAGGGAATTCAGCAGCAGAGCTGAGAACAGAAGAACAGGAAGAGATGAGAGCCCTTCTCACCCTTCCTCGGCGCTGCAGCTTGCACAAGAGCAAGGCAAGCAGCGAGGACAGGACAAGTTTTCAGAATTACAGCAGGAATTCAGAGACTAAATCCTCTTCCTACACAACTTCAGAAGCCCTTTTGCTCACAATACCAATTCTGTGGACATTCCAAAGAAGTATTTCCTCCTGTCAAGCCCCTTTGGGACTCCCACTCTCACGAAATACACACTAGCCATGAACTCAACAAGCTTTCTGGTATTTCCCCCTCTAGCTTGTTTCTATCCCCATTATCTGCTCTACAGAGATTTTTTTTCACCACAAACACCTCTCCCCCTGCAGTGGAAGGACAGGCACACTCATATACACTCACGGTCTGAAAACAGGGAGGGTTCTCACAACATTAAGAATTAGCAGCACCCAAAATTAATTAGTTCTATCGTTCATTTGAAATAACATTTAGGGGAAGTGTCCCTGGTGTGTGAGAATCTGGACCCTGGGCAGTAGATGTAGAGCAACATGAGCAGAATTGTCCCTCAGCATCACAAATAGCATCCAAAGCTCTGTTCAGCAACAAGTGGGAGGGGGAGGAGAAGCAGCGGCAGCACAAGTTTCTTATCAGAACAAATCCTCCTGCAACTAGATAAAAATTAGAGCTTTGCATTCACACCAATCTGGTCGTTTGAGTGTATCCATGGTAACCCCCATCCTTCAGAAATTCCAGTGTGCATCTACACACTGCTTCCACATTCCACTAACACACAAACAGAATTGAGAGCACTGGAGTGTCGGCCCCATTAATCTGCTTCTACTTCAGCTATACAAGTGCATTAGGAGACAGGAAAGCTCCCCCACATCTACTCCTTAACCCAAATTCCTCCAGCATGCAGCTGGAATTTCTGGATTACTCTGTTCTTTGACAATAGTATTTATTGTCCTGCACCAGGAAGATGAGCCCTGCAGGATTCTGAACAGTCTGAATGCATTGTTGAGCACCATTTACTAATGGCTGACTGATACATAAACTTCTGATTATATCAAAAAGGATGAAAATTGTTTTATTGTATCAATAGCATATTCAAAAATTCTTACCAAGAATAAGGTATAGAGCATTTTCTCAGGAAATCTGACAGCTTTAATAACCTTTCTAATCTGATTTAATCAAAGGCTTCCTAAAAGACAGGTTTGTAATATGTGGATCTGAAAAAGAAAATTACATTGGCATTTTCAATTTCTCTATGATAAATCAAAGTCTCCTGCTAATTTAGCTTGCTATTCTTAGATAATTTGCATTATTTCTTTTAATAGCGTATCAGGACACAAAAATCAGAATGAAAACCAGTAGTTGAAACAACAGCCTGTGAAAATGATGATGTTTAAATTACTCAATGAACAGGATTGGGGTGTTGTTTCATTGGAACAGAACAGTGTGATTTCATTACAATGTCATTACAACTTTCAGCAATTGTGAAAGGAGGAAAGGGAAGGATTTCTGCCCCTGCAGGACTTGACCTGTGCTGCCTTCTGTCCCCACGGCTGCATTCCAATCCCGCTCCTGCCCAAGGACTGTGGGCTGCCCTGTGCAGCACCCACTGCCACACGCCTGCCCACACCACACTCTGCTTCTGCTCTTTGTTTCACCATAGCAAAACTCTTTATTTTAAAGGAGAAACCAGATTAATTCATGTTTAAAGCCAACAAACAAAAACACATCCCAAAATCAACGTGCAGTGGATACGGAATTGTTGTTCTTTAAGGAACTTGTTTCCCTTCAGCTTTGTTTTTGTGCTGCTCTTTATAATTCAAATTCAGAGCAGTGCTAGAAAATGGCAGGCATGTCCTTGGAACAACACATGCAAGACAGGACTATTTTTATCAATAAAACATTTCAAGTGATATCTTTGGCAAGACTGGAGCAGCAGTGTCCTGGAACCAGGTAAAACCAATGGAAACCTCCTCTGAATCTCATTTTGGCACCTTTGAAATCTCATTTATGTTGCCTTTTCTGGTGAAAACAGATGGAGTTAATTTCTGGTTTTTTAGTTACTATGTGAGAAAAAAGCTAAATTACCTTCAGAATAAGACCTGTGTGTATGCAGAGAGCTAGCACGAGCTCTCTGCAAAATACAAATGCAACTTGCCAAGTAACATTTGAATTTTTAGACTGTATTTCATTCAAATGCCTAAAATTTGGAAGAAGCTTTTCTCGGGAGGACTTTTGTTCAGTGAAGAAATTAGAGTTTTGCTATTTACACAAATGCCAGTCATTTTCCAAAGCCATCCCCCTCTGCTCTAGAGTCCGACTGCCACAGCAGTTGTCTAAAGCAGCTTTTCTTTCACCCGACATGCTCCTACAACACCTACAGAAACTCTCAGAATGCAAGATGTGAAGCTTTTTATTTTTATATTAGAAAAAAAATTGACAAAAGCTTCTTCTGCTTGGAAGAACAAAAAAGAAATCTTAGCAATCATAAAGTATAAAGTTTTCCCTTGCTCTCTTTGCATGTCTCCTTAGCAAGGACTTGCACAAAAAGATACAAACAAAGGAATCTTATTGCTTCAGTAAAGGGCTTACTAATACCTCACCTGCAAAGTCACAGCATCTGCATTCCTTATCAGAAAAGTACTGAGTTATTTTTCCCTTTCTTCACCTCTTTATTAAAATTCTAAATATCACCATTGTGCCCAGAACATTGGGGGAAATCAATCTGATGTCTGGAAAGTCAAGGCTTAGACATGGGAATGTTTTCAAAGTTGTTATTAGAAGTAAGAGGAATAGAGAAAGACAAATTAAGAGAATATGAAACTAAACAGAATAGAGGAATTCAGAAGATTTGGAAATGCACTTTAATTACAGACACTGCAAATAAGGTAAATGCAGGGCAGACTTTGGAGATTCAGCAATGTCTGAATTCTGACAGGTTTTCAGATGGCTCAGACTCACTGTGCAGAAGGCAGTAAATATTTCATGGTGTTTATTTTGAGTGTTTCTACTTGGAGTCAGGCCTTCTGGGTTAGTAAAACCTAACATGTGTTACAAACCAAACCATGTGATCACACACCCTGACAAGAGCCCAGACAGAGTCCATTCAATGTCCAGTCCCTTTGGCTTTAACGAGCTGGCGGTCAGAGCGCAGGGCTGCAAACCCCACACCTCCAGCCACCTCTCGAGCTGCTCCTCAAATATGTGGAAAAATTGATCCACAATTCTCCAGCAGTTTGTTTACAGGTTAAGTCAGCAGATCTACACAGGTAAATCACCTGTATCCTTCTGCCACGTCAGAAATCCCAGATGAAGAACCACACCTAATCATCTGCTGTCCGTTCCTCCCGAAAGAATTGTTTTACGGAAAGAAAATGAAGAATGCAGGTAAAATCAAAATGCCACAGTGGCAAACAGCCTTTTCCTGCCACAGCTCCTCTCTAGAATTTACACACCTCAGATCTCCATTGCATTGGCTCTAGGCTTTAAGTCTATTTGTTCTTCAAACCTTCTTCTCCATGAGTCATAATTTTATCTCCTTCTAAAACAAAAAGAAGTTTTAGTGTCAGACTGAACACTGGAAAAGGCAGGATGTTGAGCATGTGCTGGTACCCCACCTGGAATTACTGTATACTAGGGATGAGGCAGCCTTGATATTTGGAGTCAGGAAGCATTTTCTCCCCCACCAAAGACTGGTCATGCTTTCTTGTTTTCCTGGGAGGAAAGCTGCATGGGGGCAGCAGGATTTGCTCATAGCCTGAACGCTATTTGTGATGACTCAGTGTAAATATCTACTTTGGAACACTAAATATCCCCCAATAAACACTTGACAAATGTATTTCCACATATGGAAATACATTTTAAAAATCAAAGTAAAGAGAGCAAAATGAAAATGTTTCACACTCTGCTTGAAACAATGAAAAGGTGACATAAGAGGTTTCTGCCTCTACCCTGCAGACATCGGCTTTTATCATCCTTGGAGGTGACAAATTGGGCATTTGTACAGTTATTTTCTTTTCTACTGAAGCCTTTCTGGAATAATCTCAGACACTTGCCTTGCTCAGGTGGTAAAATTTTATTCATATTCTCCTGTAAACAACTTAACAGCAAATTACCAGTGCATTTCCTTCCCAGCAAATCACCTTAGCAACCCCTGTGAAACAGCTCCGACTTTCAGAGGGAACTTGGAATCTCATGGAGACCTGCAAAGCCTCCAAAGGAAAAAAAATCACCTCTGGTAAAAACAACAAAAGATTTATGTTTTGGACATGGAACCTTATAATCCTTAATACACAGAGATTGAGGTATTGAGAAGGAGCTGCTTCAATGTAAAGGTGCAAATATTTCCTTTCAGAGCAAAACCGCCTGCCCAGAACACGGTGCTGCCATTGGCTCCCTCTGAGCACAGCTTTAGACAGAGCCGGGTCAGTGATGGCAACACTGATCAAACATCACCAGCAGGAACTTCCCTTCTTAGCTCGTGGTGTGACTGGTCACACACCTGGCAGAAAAGCAGCATTTTTTGCTTGAGAGAAACTGAGTCTGGAGTCAAACTGATGTTTTTCAGAACTTCTCATGGACTGGGAACGCTAAGAAATTTTATCAGGAAGAACATACATGTGCATGCATGCTTCCTGGCTCCAGTGAGATGTATGCTTTTCCCAATTTCCTGTAAGTAAGAGATCCTAGATTCTCTTTCCTCCTTTTTTTCTTCACTGTTGGCTTCAGGAATTCTTGAATACTTTCCTAGACCTCAAGCCTGCCTACAGCTGATTTGTTGCCATTCAACAGCCACCGATTTTAGCCACTGTGTGTCTGGGGTTAATTGGTATCCCCATCAGGCAGCTGAAATTCCAAAAATGTTATTTTACAGGGTATTTAAAGAACCCAAGTCCTGCTGCATTGTAAGGCACTTCCTTTCCTGACACCACTAAGATCAACCCTGACTAATTGCAATTTTCCTTTATCACATATTCTTGAGGACTGTCACAGATGAAACCCAAGAGGGTCTGCTCCCTGTGAGACAGAACCCAGACCATCACACACCTCACTTCCACCTCAGACAGCAAGGCTGCCTTACACTTTTACCAGTTTACACAGAAACACTGTATTTCCCCCAGAATATTCCAGCCTGGAATATTCAGCTGGCTAGTGCTTGCAATTTGGATGTTAGCCCTCGTGTGTCTTGCCTGCTGTAAGCGTGAGGGTCCAGGGTGGGGGACACTGATTCAGTCCCAGATCCTCAACATGCACTGGGCTGGGTCTCCATGGCCAAACCCCTGACACCTCTAATCAGAGCTGCCCTTCTCTCACAGCAACAGTTCTACCAGCAGGACTTTTAACTCAGATCAAAGTAGATCATGCTTTTAACTCTGACA
This sequence comes from Entomyzon cyanotis, assembly GCA_024500445.1. NCBI lineage: Eukaryota > Metazoa > Chordata > Aves > Passeriformes > Meliphagidae > Entomyzon > Entomyzon cyanotis. The sequence continues at coordinate 7,141,670 of JAKEPQ010000781.1, forward strand.
ATCTTTTGTCAGTGAGGTAGCTGTACCGCCAGAACACAACTCCAGCTTTGACTCTTTGATCACAATTTTCTCAGCTCCTTGAGATAAAGAGGATGAAATCTGCAGGCCACATCAAAAATCCTAAGGCCAACTTTGTAATAAAACTATTCACTTCCAATACTTTGATAACCTTGAATGTTTTTCAACTCTGTGTAGCAGGAGACGAGGTAGTGTTTGATTTACCTCTCAAATGAAATTCCAGGAAGGTACATTTATAGACAGCTAAAAAGAGCTGCAATAATTCCACAAGACCGTGCTCTACCTGAACACATCCGTTTGCTGTAAAGTTAGGAACAACATGCTTTGAAAAAGACTAAGGCAGGGCAGCCTAATAGATCCGCTTCAACTGCAGATGTAACTCAAAGCCCCTTTCTGCCCAGTTCTGAGCAGCACTTTGAAGTCAGAAGGATGAAAGGATGCTCAGTGTCTGACAGCCTGAGGGCTCCGGTACAAATGAGCAAAAGATCTGACTCCTCATTGACCAGGGCCAGCTCCTGCTGGAGGGATCCCCAGCTCTAAGGAAAGCTCCCCTGCCCACTCCTCATGTCTCATTCTCGGGTATGTAATGCTGCTTAAAACTAATTCTGAACCTGGATAACAACAGATCAGATCAAGGAGGAGTAAAACAGGCTTGAGAATGGAATGAACTCAGAAAAAACTTTATCTACAGGAACACGGCAAATTTGCTAGATCAAAAAAACTGTCCACAATTGCATACCCAAGGCCAGAAGACATTCAGCAGCATTCAGTACCAGTACCAGTTTCTGCCAGCGCAGGCTGGGAGAATCAGATTAACCATTGCCACAGCCATTTACAAAGCTGCCAGCCTAAACAATGCCTTTTTTAGTATCTCACCATCGATCTGAAACAACAGATCAGCTTATCTCCCATGGTTCAGAAGCTTAAAAAAGAAGACAAATTTTAAGTCATTCGAAATCACCGATGCTCTGTAGGCCACTAGTGGGAATTGCAGGTCTTTGGGTAGCAAAGCACCTTGACTTCAGCACGTATTTTGTTACTGAACCACAGTCACAAAGCTGAAAATAATAATCAGCATGGCCATTTCAGACACACATGACCCCACATCCCTCTGCGCAGATCCAGTACCCCAGAACGCCAGGTTCATTCCAGCTGCTGAGCTGGGTATTGTTCAGTTTTTGAATAGTAATGGGGCCAGAACTCTCTGTGAATAAAAATGCATTTATTGAGAGTCAAAACTACCAAAGGATTGTTTCCCTCCCCCATCTTCTTCTCCCTAAATTCTGGAATGCAGAAATGCGTCATAATTACCCTAAAAGCAACAGAGGGAACACAGCAAGGAGGAAGTTGGTTTCTAAATTCTACTCCTTTGCTTTTTGATTATGATCCAATGAATAGTATTGCCACAAAGACTCCCTGTTATCAGTGTGCAATTAAAACCTTCCCTGAAAACTATTCAGATTATATGAAGGCATTCATACTTAAAGGATAAAAATCTTTGCCATGTGCTTTAGAACCCCTGTGGCTAGCACAGGTTCTTCCCGTGGGAACATTTTGCTATATTTCATAAACAAGATAAAGTTTGGATGTTTTGCAAACAGTTTCTCCGGATTGAGTCAGTTCAGGCTTGGCCAATTGGGCCTAGGGGGAGGTCTCGGGCTGACCAATCTGGGGCACCTCTGTAAACTCTATATATATGGAATTCAAAACAATAAAGCTCTCTTCTCCTCTCTTTCCTTGTCTGAGAACTTGGGTCATTCCTCAGCTAGCCGCTCAACAGCGACAAACCCCTGCATAAACATTTTTTCTAAGAGGTGAGGTTTTGAGAGGGGGATAATTTTCTTCTAGTAATTAAATGGTGCTAAATAATGTTACAAATACAACAGGTCATAATCCAGCAAAGCTTTTACATTTTGTTGTGCAAGATCCACTGCAAATATGTAAAATGAAGCACTAAAGGTGGCTGACAAATGCACAGGTGTTACACTCCCAGGATGGTTTGTATTGGTTGTGGGTTTTTGTGTTTCAAAGCAATCATTAAGTCATTTTTCCTCTAAGTTTGGATAGTTTCCTGGAGAATTTACAGCATAAACACTGCAACACTGTGCTAGGGAAGGACAATTTAAAAAAGAGAAAGTGCAGAATGTGTAAATTTTCTGTGTCCGTGGTTATAATGTTTAAATAAATAAATTTTAAAATTCATCAATTATTGCACTCTGAAGTAGAAGCAATAAATATGTTGTATGACATTGGAAATACAGTACGACTGCTGAGATAAATTTAATTATTTAGTCAGCTTTTCAGTTGTGTTGTTACAACCCTGTTATTTTTTGGTACATCAGACTACAGGGGACACACAGAATTTTCACTTACCTGGAGGGGAGTATCCTCACACCCAATCTGCTTTTTGTGACAGTTTTGTGGCGATGGGAGCTGGCATGCCTTGGTCTGAAGCAGTGCACAGCCTGAAAACGAAGGTGCTTGTAGAGGAGAACAAGAGCAGTAGCCATGCTTATGTGGGGTGAACTGCACAGGCTGCAGGAGCAGGTCAGGCTCATGGGAGCTCAGGGTGATTCACACCGCAGTGTCGCAGATCATCCCGTGTGGGACACGCTCCCCTCACGGACTGCCGCCATCTTGGCTCCCCTCAGCGCCTGCTCTCCCGCCTCGCGCCCAGCCTTCCCCAGGGCGGCGGAGAGAGCCAATCGCCGCTCAGAGCGGGAACGTCGGGCCAATCACCGCTCAGAGCGGGAACAAAGGACCAATCACTGCTCAGAGCGGGAACATCGGACCAATTGCCGCTCGGCGCGGGAACGAAAGGCCAATCGCCGTGCAGGGCGGGAACGAAGGGCCAATCGGAGCACAGCCCAGGTGCGGGCGCCGCACTGAGGGCTGAGCACGCTGAGGGCTGATCACACTGAGGGCTGGACAGGCTGAGGGCTGAGCACACTGAGGGCTGGGCAGGCTGAGGGCTGAGCACACTGAGGGCTGGACAGGCTGAGGGCTGAGCACACTGAGGGCTGGGCAGGCTGAGGGCTGAGCACACTGAGGGCTGGGCAGGCTGAGGGCTGAGCACACTGAGGGCTGGGCACGCTGAGGGCTGATCACACTGAGGGCTGGGCAGGCTGAGGGCTGAGCACACTGAGGGCTGGGCAGGCTGAGGGCTGAGCACACTGAGGGCTGGGCATGCGAGGGCTAGGCAGGCTGAAGGCTGAGCATGTTGGGCTCCAGAGCCAATCCCAGAGCTGGTGTATACCCTGTGAAAATGCCCAGTGAAAATGTCACAAGAGAGCAGCAAGTGTTGCAAAGGGCTGACCTGCTGTTCATACGTGCCTGAGCTGTGTGGCCCTGGCCAGTGCCCCACAGGCACCTGTGACAGCAGCATCACCAACACCCATCTGAATAAAGGTCTCAGCTTCCCAGTGCCCTCTGGATACTGTAAAATAAAATTCAGAAACAAAGATAGTTGTGTTTACTTATGTTGCCAGCTAAAAAGCTATGAAGACTTATCTCTGGTTGTTAAAACTTTCCTCCTCAGTGAAATAACTGGTAAATGACAAAATGGACAGTATTCTTTAAATCTGTTTACTGATAAACTTACACTGTTAGATAAGTTACATTAATTACACAGCAATACCTTTTCTTGAGCACAGGCACCTGCTTAGAGAGTCACGAATGGGTCTGGGTTAAATGAGGGGGAAGGCAGATTTTTATAGCCATTTCTTCTGTTTCCTATTTGGGAATCTGCTTATAAATCACTTTGTAGCAATGAGGATGGATGGAAAACAGGGGTGGACTCTGGCCTAGGCTGAAACTTAGCCTTCCTTTCATGCAGAGGAAGGTTACAGATGAATAAACTGCAGCATTTTGTAGTGGTGATATATTAATGTATTTTACTGATAAATAGAAAAGTAGAGCCTGCACAATCTGGAAAGTGATAACTGCTTTTCACACAACATGCAATTTCCTTTTTTTATTAGTCAGATCTTCTCACACTTTTCCTCATTAGGTCACCACAGGATCATTGATTTTATTGCTGCAAGCTTATCTTAATTGTGCTAAAACAAATATTTTGGGTATGAGGGTCCCTCACAGTAACCACTTCTTCCAGTCTGTGTTTGCTTAGCCTCCTTGCCACACCCATGTTCCAGAATCTGCTCTCCACAGTGCCTATGCTGGGACATCACAATGGACATTTAAAATGTAAAGCATGTCATTATTTTAAAAATGTAAGGCAAATGTATGATGTATTACATTTAATGATGGAGTTTGTGCTTTCTTTTTAATCTAGTACTTGAATTGAGACTGATGGAAAGTACTCAGTACAAAATCTAAGTTTTTGGTGGGTACTTTTCTTCCTACCGGCCTTAGGTACTTGAGACAAAGTTCCATGTCCCACCTCTGCTTATGGCTGAGTTCTGGGAAGATCTTTGAGCAGCTTTCTCTGCACTTTCCATTGCCAGTGACATTCCTGTTAGTGATCCAAATATTTCACATGTTAACACAGAGCCGTGCATGGGGCGAGTGCAGGAGAACTGTGCAGAACCATCATGAGTAAATCACCTTCCTCCACTTGGTCTCATTCAGCACACCCTTAAGCAGGTACCTTGCACAAAGTGAAAGCTCTTCAGATTCTGTTCCCTGTGCTTTTAAGATGTTTGAGAAAAAAAAAAATTGTAAAATGAAACTGAAAAATATTGATAATCCTTTCTCAGCTTAATATGAAATAAAAGAATTTAAATAAATTTTTGCATGTGTTTCTGTGAGGCTTGTATGACTTGCTGTGTTGTGGAGCAATTGCAGGCTGCCCCAGTCTGTGTTCCTGTGCCTCCCACATTTCTTTACTTCCTTGAATTGACTTCTCTTTGTTTTACTTCTTGCTCAGATCCCCAAAGGATCCTGATTTATATCTTAATCATCTTTTCTACTTCCTTTGTTGAATGACTTGTTCTCCATTCAGCTGGGCCCCCAAATCCCACTGCTTCTCCCCGCAGTCTCCTCAGTCCTCCGCTTTGTCCCTGCTCCTCTCCCACTCCTGGCTCACACCCGCTGCCCTTTTCCTGACCTGAGTTTGTAACCTCTCAGTCAGCCATGACTCCACTTTCTCCATGTCCTTTTACCAGCAGGCATTAGCTAATTCCCACCCTTACTCTTTAACATCATCTCTCAAAAATTTTTCCTCCTAAACTTTGTTGCCAAAATGATCTGTGCTCTGTCAATTTTGTGGCTCGTTCCCTGCACCTCCCTTCCGATGGGAACTTGACCATACCATCTCTCCTTTTTCAGTGCACCCAAATGCAGCTGCAAAAATATTTTGGTTTGGTGCCCTTCTCTGTTATGGCTTCTCGACTTCCTTCAAAGAACCAGCAAGATTCTGTTTGCTGGTTGGGCCTTACCTTTTATTTCCTGTCTCGCAAAGTACTGCAAAATAAAGTGAAAAAAATGAGATTGAGCAACATAGCCATGGATACACACTCTGGAATCCCTGTCCTTCGCCAGTGTGGCTGCTCCTAGGCAGGACGACAACAATCTATCATACCAGTGTCCCAGCACAGGTGTGAGAGGGAAATATTTGGAGGCAGCAAAAACTGCACAATAAACCCTCTTAGTTTCATCAGGAAAACAGCGAGGGAAAGCTTATTTTTCTATAAAATATGTTACTGTTTTATCTTTTTTATTCATGCCAGCTATTCTCTGAAAAAAAAATCAAAATGTATAATTGAAATCCATTGGAATTAAGTATTAGTCCTTTAAAATACTTCTCAGCCAAACTCTTCAGTTAATTCAACTTAACCCAAACCCGAATTTTTTGTTCCACAAACTGTTCACACAAGAATAAGTCTATCCAGAGTCAGATTCTCTGAGGATGTTTCATATGATTGTTGCTGTGAATAGACTCACATTCAAAGGCGTGGGAGTCAGGCACAGGTGGGAGTGCAGTGCATTCTCATCTTGAGGCATTCACATTTCATTTGGAATGAGAAACAGTCTGAGGAAAGGGAGGTGCAGTGTTTGGGTCTCTGCACCGCTGAGTTGTCACCGGCAGCCAGACTTATACATTCATGTATGTGTGATCAGGAGAAACAACTCCAGCAGATCCCATCGAGGCACTTCCCAAGGAATAGTCTGTCCTAGACTGACTCGCAGTTCCTGTCCCCCCTTCCATGCAGTGTAGCTCACTGTTAGGCTGCTGCCTTCCCGAGTTCATGCCTGGCTCCAGGAGGTGCTTAGGGGTGCAGAGAGCTGGCCGGAGAGCAGAGGATGTTGCACTCACCGATTCCACCCCTTACCCACACAGCTCTGCCACCCGTGTTCAACCCAGGGAACTGTGAACAAAGAGTGGGAAAGGAAGAATCACAGGAGCAGTTGCTTGAAAATTAGTGGGAGGTCAAACATACAGAGACACAGGTGCAGGATATGCACAGCTCAAATCTGGGACTGTTGCCGAGCACTTGGAGTGGAATGAATCTGTCTGGAATAGGCTTTTATATATTGAAATCATTGCTAGGAATTTTGTCCATTATTTCAAATATATTTAAGTCTTCCAGATATTCTGCCCCAGTCCAAATTTTATCTTCCACCCTTCCGGAGAGGTTTAAAGCAGCTCCACAGTCTGACCAAGTTCAATGCAACACCTGATAACAGCGTGTGTAACCCACAGGCCTTTCTTTATTGTGTCCTTGACTTGCACATGATTTTACCCTGCCATTCATTTTTCCCAAAGAGCCATCTGTTTTCTGCTGTAGCTGTAGGTGTGAGCAGCATTCGGTGTTTTTCAGGTGTTTCTGCACTGACTGCAGCCGAGGTGTTCTCCATCGAGTGTTACACTCCTTCCTTTTACAGTCCTGAGACATCCCTACAGGTCACAGGACATTCCTGCTAACTTGCACAGTTTACAGCTCTGTGCAGCTCTCCTGTCATCTCTGGCAACACAAAACGTTACCAGCAGCACTTGTTTGTTTTCTTGAAATAACTTGATTTGCAGTTGCTTCCCAATGCATTTTCCCTGCTTTGCATATTGCTTTGTCTGTGCCTATTAGGCTTTTCAGTTTCAAGAAATTTCTAAACTATTCTTAGTCCTAAATAATTTTAGGCTCAATTTGAACCACAAGCCAGTATTTCATGGGGAATTACATGTAAATCAACAACACCTGTCTTCATAAAAGAAATTTAAGACTTTTTGTTCATACTAATTTCCTTTATGTCTGAAGAAGAAAGCAGAGCCATAAATCAAGGGCTGTTCAGCAAGGAATATTTCCAATAATATTAAAATTATTTACAACAGTATTTACAATAAACCTGATAGCATTTTCCTTTACATATCAATGAATGAACCCTCCAGAAACAATCACAATGTATGTAACTCCCTCTCTCACATGCACCTCATTCTCCTCAATCCCAGGATTGTTTCTGTTATAAAGAGACAGAGCAAATCAGAATCTTTCTCAGCAGGATTTTAAGTCCACATCATTTAAATGAAATGATACTACCAAAAAACAACCCACCAAAAACCCCCCAAACCAAACCAAACCAAACCAAACCAAACCAAACCAAACCAAACCAAACCAAACCAAACCAAACCAAACCAAAACCAACAGAAACAAAAAACTCCACCAAAAAACCCCCAAACGACAACAAAAAACAAACAAACAAACAATATACCCCCACAAAAACCCCCCCAAAAAACCAAAATCCAAACCAAACAAAAAATAGCCCCTAACAAACAAAAAACCAAACCAACAAACAAACAAAAAACAAACAAAAAAAGCCCCACAAAAAAACCCTTATACTTTTGTACTAGTTGTGCTTTGAAATTCTTGTGACAGGAATAGACATTTTAGGTTGATGAGAAGATGAGAATCAGCCACAGAAACCTTAATTTTCAGAATGTTTTTAAGAACCCATGAATTTTCAAAGTGTGACTACAGTTTTGAGGTCTCACAGGAAGCGTGAGGTATTTTAGATACATTTAATGCTGTTTCACCACCAGTAATGATTTTTTTTTAATGAAAAAAGCTTGTTTCATTTCAAATGTGGGAAATGGGCTACTAGAAATATTACAGCTTAATCTTTTAAAATTCCAAACAGACAAAATCTCTATTAAAATGTTCTTTACCAAAAATACATTTTCATTTGAAAAGTGCTACAAATATTTTTAATTTAATAAAAGGGATAATACATTTTCTTAAACTGTTGTTTCTAATAAAAATAGCTCCCTCTCTATGCATTATTCTCTTATGTTGTTCTCCATCAGATCCCTCTTGCATTGAGGTAGGAATTTGCAATTTGTTATACTGTTAGCAAGAATATTAGCAAACTTGTACATCCTTCTGCCTTATATATCCATGTTTTACTCAGAAGTTCTTGGGATTTATTGTGTTTAAAGTGAAAGATTTTTCAGAAAAGCTTTGAGCACAAGCAAACAGCCTCACTGGGCTTTTTTTGGCATTCATGGTGCATTTTGAAACAGCAGTATTGTCTAGAGACTTTTATAGCCTTTCAAACATTTTGGAAACAATTAAACATGTCTTCCCTAGAATAAAATCCTTGTTGCTGCACTCAGCTGTGAGAGTGCCGAGGTCTCTGTTCCCAACACGACAGTGGTTAATCCATGGTCAAACTCACACGCGAGTAGGCGAGGCAGCCTGGGCTGGCTGATCACTGCTTCTGTCCCTGCTGGCTCCTTCCAGGCTCCCAGCTGCTTCAGGGTGTTTTCCAGGAAACTGGAAGCAGCTGATCTGCAGCAGCACACTCTGGTCCCTCACTGGTACTGGAGGGAACCTTGCTTGGGAGCATGGAGAACGTTAATGCCCTGCTGACATTGCTTTAAAAAAGATGAACCCTCTCTGCCAGGCCCAACACTTCACACTTATGGGCCTTCAAGCTTCCCTGGCTGGGTTCTTAACTCACAATGCAGGGATGGGGTGGATCCTCCTCCTGTTGTCCAGGGCTCACAGACCTTGGATTGAGCTCTTTAACCTCTTGGCAGTGTGTCTGATATCCCATTACAATAAACCACCGTTGAGAAGAATAGTATCAGAGATGAGGTAATGTTATTTACTGTGCCCGGAAGGAAGGTTTTCCTGTTTGTGTCTGAAGTCCACTGGAAACATCCCCACTGGGCTATGGAAAAGTGATGCTGGGCATGCACTGCAGACAGTTGGCAAGGGGCTGAGCCAGGAAGGAGTCCTGGTGTTAGAGAAGTTGCAGAAAAGATCACTAATAAGAGAAGAGTTTGTTGATTTTTGTCCTTTCTACTTTTCAATGTACACATAGCAAACAATGGGGAGAAATCCCAGTATTCTCTAAAGCAGGGGCACACACTCCTCCATGAATGGAGGAGAGAGCACAGCCAGCTGATGTGGGACATGCTTTAGCCATGGAAGCATCCTGAGAGGGGTTATTTGGGTGTGGTACAAGCTCTAACAGAGCTCACAGGAGAGGAAATCAGAGGATTAAAAATGCATTGAGAAAATAAATTATAAAAGAATTAAGATGCAACAGAGAAGTGGATGAGGATGCTCTACAGAAACCTCAGGAACTGCATCCCAGGAAGAGGGGTCATCTACAGAAACATCATCCCAAGGAAGCAGCAGCATTAACCTTGATCATGAGCAGACTGCCCATTTAAATGAAAAGTTAATTAAAAAAAATAAGCAACCGCATGCCCACAATTTAATACTCCATAAGGGAACATTTTTGAGAAGTTCAGGGGAGCAATGAGGCGACTCAGCAGGGAGTTAAACAGGGAGGAAATGCCACATTTTTTGTGTGCTAATAGTCTCAGATGCAAAAAATGCTTTATAACTTTCTTCCGAAAGGGAAGCTGGCGGGGCAGAGCTGCTGGAGAGGCTCCAGAGGCTGACTGACCAACTGGCTGGCCAGCATGGACAGACATGAGGTGTCCTGCCACACACAAACCACTTGTACTGGAAAACCAGCAAAGGGCTGGCTGCTTATTTAACATCCTGTATATTACTAAAGCCTGGGAAGGTAACTTCCATTAAATAGTTGCCAGATCTCCAGGCCTGTTTCTGAGTGCTGTCTCATTTATGAGATTACCAATTAACATGACTGGAAATAAAAGACAGAAAGGATGTTCTGAAGGACTCAGCTTTCCCTGGTTCTGCTCCTCTTGCCTTTATCAAGGAGCATTTGAAAACCCAACAGCCAGTGTAAAAGCACCACTCCTGGGTGTCCCTAGGATGCCATCCAAGCTGATCCAGGCACCTGCAGTTCTCAGGGAACATTTGTGATGTGACTGTCAAAAGGAAAAGCTGACATTTAAAAAAATCTAAGGGAATGTGGTGGGAGGACAGGGTGATACTCACACCCCCTGGAGACACTCAAATTGCAATATGCAGACAACCTCAGATTAAACCCCAAAACTGAACAGCCACCAAGTCACATTTTTGATGAAGTACAGTTGGAGATGTACATCTTTATTCTGGCTCGAGAGCTAATTTCATCCTCCAAACTATCTAATATGCAGCCAAATGGGGTCTCTAATTACCATGCAGCCATTGGCTTCCCAAACTCCCTCGGACAAAAATAAAACCCAAATCCTGCAACACGGGAACAAAGAGGAAAATGGCACTGAATTGTAAAGCTGTTTAACCTGGGTTTCTACACCAAAATAAAAAGATATAAAAATTAGAAATGTATATGTTCTTCCTGTCTCTGAGAGCAGCTGGCACCGGAGCACTTCAGGTGCCACCTCTCAGGATGGGGAGTGACATGGAACCAATTTATGTCACCCAAATGACTGGCCACTGACAGCAGCTATCGGCAGGTGTGCTTTTAGGGCTGGGACAAGCACTGTCAGCTTAATTAGCAGCTCTCTCCACACGGAAAACAGCGGAGTTCCAGACAGACCACGTTATTTGTGAACTTGTGGCATCTTAGCAGCAGTGTAACAGGGAAAAAAGAGCTACTTGAAAGAAAAAGGTTTAAAGAAAATGTTCAAATCATCACAAGAAGTTTCAAGCATTTCTCGCTATTTCCAAATGCATTGGGAAATGATCCAGCTCACCCAATGCCCAACAAATACTTACCATATCAGGGAAGATGAAGGGTTTTTTAGAAAATAAGCATCATAGAAGTAAGTATTTTGGCAAAAAGAACTGTGCGTCAACAAAAAATTGCTATTATTGTTGGTGTTCCTTGGGTTCGGCCTTTCAAATGACAGTAGTGGAGCTCCAGTTCCCACCTTTCTCCTTGGTTCAGTTAATTGCATGTCATGAAGATCTTGTAGAATAACTGTAAACTATTTATTAGCTCTCTGAATCAACAAACTTCAGTCAAATTGACATCAAAGACCTGACAGTCTTACACATAAGTACACTTTTCATAGGCACATCTCCAGCTTATGAAAGGGACTAACAAATCTCAGGGGGGAGTTCTTCAACCAAAATGAACCACAGATCTGATTTTAAGAGATTTGAGGTGACAGATGGCATTCTTCCTGTTCTAATGTTAGCTTGCATTTGTTGAAAAATATGAAAAATTAGAAAAGGTGCTACAAGCCAAGCAGTCTGACTTTAAAATGGCAATAAACAGACAGAACCCTTTCTTTTGTGATTAGGCTGGAGTTTGCATTGCTGGAAAGAGGGACCAAGAATTTTTAACTGAAGAGCACTGAGTTTCATCACTGGTGCTCTGTTGAGTCATCCTGCCCTTGATGGAAAGGTGCACACACATCAAGTATTAAATTCAATATTAATTCAAATATTACTCAGCAGGTAGAAAATAGAAATGCATTTGGAAGTTTGTCAATATTTCTAGGTTTAATTTGCAAAGACAAATCAAGCATCATGACAGCCTGACCAAATTCTAAACTGGGCTTTGTGGTCCAGCTGCCTCACAGTCTGCTTTGTGAAATTCATCAGCATCCATTAATCTTTCTTAACATCAGGCATTCTGCTCATATCCTTGTAACTGGAATGCCTGAGGGGATGAAATCAGAGAGGCTGTAAAGGCCAGGTGGAATTAAATACAAAAGTTGTTTCTCCCATTCATGTCCAGTGAAAACCAGAAATGATGGAAGACAGCAAACTCCCATCTGTATCAAGAGGCAAATCCTTTTTCCATCACTGCAGAAAATTTAGTGACCAAAGAGATGCAGAGTTCCCGGGAGCAGGGGCAGTCCCTGATAAAGAGCACAGACAGTGGCCTTTAATAAACAGATTTTTCATTCTCTGGGGAGAGCTGTGGGTGTGTAACAGCAAGCATGAGGCAACATAGTGATTTGGGCAATTCAAAATGTATCTTCTACCGTTTTCAGGGACTTACCACAGTACATAGGAATGTACGTAAAATACTAACCTTGAAGATTTGTGCTATTAAAACCAGGAGTGAGAAGGATCCTGACATAGATGTAACTCAGCACCTGCAACTGCAGATGATGATGAATCCCAGCCCAGCAGCCTGCTGAACACAGGGGGAGTGCTTTCCGCTCTGTAAGACCATGGGATGAAGTTAGCCATGGAGAGAGCCAGGAGCATCGTCATCAGTCTGTCCCATTTTCTGTAACAGCCTTCCAAAGTCTTCAGTCAGGCTGGGGAAAACAAACCTGACACCCCTAAGCCAACACAAGGAGCAAAGGTTGTTGGAGCAATCCACACTCTGTCCTTGCATTGGGAGAGAGCCCTTGCATAAGTGGGGTCTAGAAAATAATTGCCCAGCTTTGGCTGGTGGGCATTTGATCATTTTCTGCTTGGAAAGATGAGCGAAAAATGCTCCCTTCCGACATTCAATTAGGAGAGCTGTTTGGTGTCAAAGTGCCGAGGGAATTTAAAGGGACCAGTTGTTGCTTTATGCATAATTCTGAATTTGCTGCTCTAATGAGCCCTTCTCTATATCATCCATGACTGTCACTCAGCTCAGTGAAAATGGCTTGGTCTGACAAATCCTGTTAAGCCTCAGAAATTAAATGAGATCTGAAAAAGCCCGAGTCCACACCCATCGCACCACATGCTGCTCTGATCAGCAGTGTTCCTCAAGCAGGCTTGGAGCTGAGCCATCAAACCCAGGGCTACCACCCAGCACGGACAGGAGCCACTCCCCAGCCCGAGGATGGCAGGTGCTCCACACTCCTTGTATCAACCCTGAACAAGAGAACAGACCAGCTAATGGAGCAGAGGTCATTCCATTCATTTATTCTCCAGATGGAACTGCCAGAGTGAAAGTTGCAGGATTGCTGTAGAGCTGTTTAGATTCCTTAGCTCTACCCTACCAAAACCTTTTCCATACAGCCCATCAGCAGAAGTGCTGACCCATTTCATCTTCCACTGGCCAGCTGCAAATAGAAAATTTAAAAAATAGTATTTAGGGGGAAAAAAAGTAATGGAGTGGGTGGCTTGTGGCATTGTCCTGTCTTTGATGGTCAGGCAGGAAAAGCTGGAGTTGAGGAGGAACATTTGGATAGGGCTTTGGATTAAAGACCTTTCTTCACATCCCCCAAATCATAGTATGTTTCCAGGAACTGATTCTGACAGTTATGTTTTTAATAATTTATTTTAACAAAAAGATCTTTAATGGTAGACAAAAAAAAAAGCAGTAGGGTCATGAAAAAATTATTGAAAGGAAAATACAAGAGGAGGTTGAATCCTGTAGTGTTGATTTTAGAGCTGCAAAATAGAAACTGATCGAGTATTTTCTTGCATATCATAAGTAGACCAAGAGCACAAATACCATGAGAACATCTAGAAATTCACCTTTAGGTCCAGACAGATCAGCTGAAACTGTAATGAGTGCATTGCAACTGCAGGGACAACCCATCTGAAGGCTGGCAGAGAAGGAATGCCAGAGCCCCACAAGATGCTCCAAACCCTCAAGACTCACCTGCTCCCAGGTGTCCAAACCCCAGTCTCTGCCAGCCTCATCAGAGTGGCCAAGGGGGACAGTTTGGGCTGGGAGGACAACCATGGTGAATGGAAATCTCATCTGTCTCTGGGCTTTCCTCTAGCTGACACCCCCAACAACTGTCGCAGGCATTTCTTTTGAGGCAGAAAGCTCCTGCTGGGCTCACTGCATGAGAATTCCTGGCCATCGCACCTCTCCCCATCACTTCCACCCAACAGCTCCCACCTCCCCGCCCCAGCTGTCACATTTAATCTGCTCCCATGTGGGAACTGCCCTGCTAGTAGCTCTTTTCAATTTCAGTCAGGCTGAGTTAAGGAGATGGACTTTGAAGGCTGCCGGGCAGCGTTGCGGGGTGAGAGAGTCGGAACAGCGAGGAAGAGCCGGGTGTGGGGCTGCCTGGGGAGCAGGGGCAGCTGTGTGGCCGCAGACGGAGCTCAGAGGCAGCTGGAAAGGTCATGCACAGCACCAGTGACGTGCTCTGGCATGTGATTCTCATATGAGTTCAGTGGTTTGGTGTGGGGACTGAGCACAAGTCAGCATTTATACCATATGACAATCATTCATTGCAGAGGTGTCAGTCAGAAACGCCGACTGCCAGAGAGACGCCTGTCCTCGTTCAGCTGCTTTGGCAGAGCCTCCCCATGCAACTGCAACCGAACAGCCATCTCACCACTCCAGTGGCATCGTTCTGTTTTTAAACCCAACAGCTCCACAGACTCGAGTTCTCAGCACAGCCACAGGGGTACACAAGTACTTCATCACAACAGGGTGTAGCTCCTGCTTTCCGTAACAATAACCCATCGCCACTAAGCTCTGCAGGTGGTTTCCACATCAGTACGTCCCTGCACTCGGGCAGTCTGCAAACAGCTGTCCGGAGAGGGGATCACTGCCCTTGGCCCTGTGAGCCCCATGGCTGTGCTGGGATGGGGAGGATCGCAGTGGTCACAGAGCAGCTCAGCTGGAGCGGAGCAGACCTGCTCGCCTGTGTGGCATCTGGGCAGAGGAGGTGCCAGGTTCACCAGAGCAGCTGATCCTGGGGCAGATCCGCATCCCCACATCACCACCGAGCTTGTAATTCGGCGCCAGCCTCTGCGCTTTGTCCCACACGGCCACTCACAGCAGACATGCAAACACGAACGGGACCTGTGTGACCTGGCTGGGTGCAGCAGCCAGGCAAAGCCAGGGCACAGCAATCCTACAGGGGGAGAGGGACACCTGCGAGAGTCCAGCGAGACAGGTTACTAATTCGTTGCACATTTTGCAGTAAATCCGAAGAGAAGCCAAAGCAAACTCCCAGTGGCCTCATTTCCATCCCTCCTTTGGGAAGGCAGCTCTCCTGGAAAAGGAAAGCCGCGCGCTTTACCGACGGCTAATGTGCTCAATGTGACATGCAGCCGTCGTTCTTGCCCTGATTGCAGGGCCCCGTTTGTGACCCCGGCAGCAGCCAGCCAAGTGCAGAGCAGCAGCGAACATCAGCACCCGCGGCAGGACAGGAAACCTCCGGCGGATCCGCCCTTCCTTCCTGCGCTGCCCGGCCAAGTCCCACACCCCCGGGGTGGGCAGCTCACTTCGCACCGCGAACGCTGAACCAAGCATTCTGCAACTAAATTTAGAGCTTCTCATCTCACACAACCTCTTCGCAGAATCTCTGAAAAGCTGCCGTGCTTGTAAGTCAAAGCATGAGCAACGCATGGTAGGAAATCCACCCAGATTTCTTCTTTCGTACCATTTCTCTAATCCTGGACTTTACCTTGACCCAAAGGAAATGACAGAGGCCTAGGCTGACACAGCCCCTGTTTGGACCCCCGAGGGCCACTGCTTGGTTCAGCATATGCAGAGAACAACCAGCCTCTGAAACCACAAAGCTGCTGTCCGAGTGTTACAACATGCTGAAAACCAGCAACAGTGAAGCTGACACAGCGAATGAGAAATCTTGGGACAACATCTGGTCCCCCTGACACAGTTTTTCCACAGTTTTGACACAGAGTTCCCCTGAAGAGAACCCAGATCCACATATTTAACCTTATACTCTCTTAGCTATTTTTTCTGTTATATAGAGACACAAAAAGGCAGCACAAGACCCTGCACATCACCTCTAGCAAGCAAACTTCAACACTGTTAACTGTGATCGAGAGTTTTCCTTCATAATGAATGTTGCATTTGGTGGAAATTCAGAAAGCCACCCATCCCTGGGACCTGCTTCTCCATGTGCTGAGTGAGGGATCATGGTAGGGAATTTCCTACTGCCAGACCCAGCTCAAACAGGACTGACCTGCTAGGGGCCTTTGGTCACAGCCACCTTCCTCCAGACCCTGCTGCGCAGAGCAGCATTGCACAGAGTGCCTGAAAGTGTTTGTTCTTCCCAGCAGTAATAAAATCCCACCTACACCAACCCCTCAAGCAGAGCCCTTGGGCTGTGCTGACCTCTCACATGGCCATTCAGTGCAGCCCAAGGCTCAAACCCTGGGGGGCTGTGAGCAGCACAGGGAACACCAAGTCCTGCTTGCATGGCACACCGGCAATGTCCTCTTTCCCCTCTATGATTTCTCTTTGCTTTACAACGGTATCATTTAGGATCTATTTTTATTCAAATCCCTAGTGAGACCAATTCAGGTCTGTAAAGCCCAGTTGGAAACTCTTTAGCTCAGCCAGGAGCATTACAGGCAAAAGTAAACAAGCTATGAGGGTGTATTTTTCTTGGCTATTTACCCTACTGCTGTTAGGACTTACAGAGAGACTGAACAGTCATATCTTTTTCCCACTCGATTTTTCCAGGCTGATTTGCTACATAATCCAAGAAGCGAATCTCAGAGTTACCATAATCAGTACTCTGAACTCCCACCACCTGAAAGACACAAAGACACCATCAGCCAGAACATCAGCCATGCCACTCATGTTTGGTTGTTGGTTTTTATGCGTGCAACAAAAAACCACTGGGCACACTTCTTAATCACAGAATCTCAAGATGGTTTGGGTGGGAAGAGACCTTAAAGCCCATCTTGTTCCACCCCCTGCCATGGGCAGGGACACCTTCCACTGTCCCAGGCTGCTCCAAGCCCCAGTGTCCAACCGGGCCTTGAACACTTCCAGGGATCCTCATCTGTTGCATTTCTCTTCTCTAGACCAACCCTCCTCCTCCTCCTGTACCTTCCTGCTGTTTTCCTGCAGAAGCAGCCTGTTACTGCTGTCAGCCCCCTCCTGTCTCTAGGAGCCACACTTAGCTCACAGCTCGAGCTGAGCATAACCCTGACTGCCGTGGGAAGCACAGAGCATCCACGGTCAGCTGCAATTAAAACACTCTCAGTGTTCATGTGCAGGCCAGCTGTAATAGCAAGTACTGTGACTATCCAGTCTGTGCGAGTGCAAATCAGCCTTTCCTCACCTTTTCATTTTTTAAGAAAATCAACCCCTTTTCCAGTATTCCTGGGAATCATTAATGTTTAAGCTGTCAATAGGATGGCATTGAAAAAATTATTGATCAGTAATAGAATTACCTGAGATCCTATGCAACCAATTGAGACCAGCTATAAAAATTCCCCAGCTGCACCCCACAGGAGAGGAGCTGGTGAGACCAGGACACTTTAAGGTACTGAGAAAGACCTCACTGGGGTCTGATCAGACCTAGAAGAGACCAAACCACTCCCTGGCTGAGGTCTGTGACAAAAGCCCCATCCCAGACAGGCAGTAGGGACAGCACAAGCACTCAGGGAAGAGCCACAAAAATATCATTAAGGAGAAAGCCTGAGTTTGGGTTAAACAGGAATAGGGGCAGCTTAGAATAAAGATCAGCTTTGCTGAAATAAAGAAGAAAGGGTTCTCACCAGAACCGCTTTCACCAAGCTTCTCTCCCGCCCCTTATTTGCATTTTCTGATGCCAGCTCCCTGCTACAGCATGGGAACGGTCAGACCAAGTGATGGATCTGCAGGTTTCTATGGTGATCAGCACAGAAATTGCCTGCCCAGCCGTGTGTGAAGGGAAGCATCCATGTCAGAAACTGAGGATTGTATGGTGAGACAAAACCCTGCCCTGGACTGGGGTGTTGGGGCTGTGCAGCAGAGACCCAGAGCTCACTCACCAGCCTGGGGATGTCCATGCAGAACAGTGTGGGGAGGTGAGAACTCATAAGAGGACAAAAACTCCTAATGAAATACTAGCAATTACCATGGAATAATTACACAACATCATTTAAAAATATTGATACACACAAAGTACATAATATTTCTAAATATCCATAATATCAGTTTCCTCTTGTCCTGTCCCCTTGGAGCAGAGTCCGACCCCCACCTGGCTGCCCCCTCCTGTCAGGGAGTTGTGGAGAGCCAGAAGGTCCCCCTGAGCCTTCTTTTCTGCAGGCTGAGCCCCCTGCCAAGGGCCCATCTACCAAGAAAAAATGGGGATTTAATTCCTGTACTTGGTAGCTGCTGATTGTATAACCTGTGTACAAGGTTCTGAGTTCATATTCACCATCCTCATGAACTATAGCACAAATCCTTGTCTTTATAAAAGTGTTAGTTCCTTAAAAACCTGTAAATCATGAAGTGAAGGAGAGAGGCTTGGTGTAGAAACAACCGCAAATCCCAACTGCCACACGCTTTGGGCAGAAGCACTGATTCCATCTATTTGGGCTATTCCCAAAAGGGAAGGCTGGATAATAAAAATGAACACTGGCAACAGGACAAACCTTGTTAATCGATCCAGACTAAGCCACTGGCTGGCACTTTCCAGCTGAGAAACACCAAGTACCTTCCTCTTGAAAACCTTCCCCTGCGGCTCTCTGGGAAGGTGATGGGCTAATGACACAAGCTAATGTACTTACTCCCTTTAGGAATCAAACCTGGAACTTGTCAATTCAAATACAATTTGCAGTAGACAGTGATCTAAGTTTAAATTTTAAAAAAAATTAAAAAATAATTTAGAAAAAGACATGTTTACTCTCAGTTTTTACTCAAACAGGCTCAGAAAAGCCAGCCAGTTTGATGAAACATAAATGTCAACTCCTAAACATATTAGGGAATTAGCATGGCTGAGAAAAAGGACAGAATATACACAATGATTTCTTTCCCGAAGTCAATTAATGCAGCTCCCGAGGCTGAATGAAGCAGCTGCAAAGCTCCCGAAAGCAGCTGCTCTGTGAGCCCCTGGAGGCTGTGCCTGGGCAGGCGCTGCGCCTTGTCCTGAGCACAAACCTGGCCTGGCCCGCCCAGGTCACTCGGAGTGCCATGGTGGCACCCAGGGCCACACGGTGCATCAGGAGCTCTGTGCTCTGTATGGCAGAACCCCACCATCCCAGTCAGTTCAGTGTTCTGTATGGCAGCACCCCACCATCCCAGTGCCAGGAGTTCTGTGTGGCAGAACCCCACCATCCCAGCATCAGTTCAGTGTTCTGTATGGCAGCACCCCACAATCCCAGTGCCAGGAGTTCTGTGTGGCAGAACCCCACGATCCCAGCATCAGTTCAGTGTTCTGTATGGCAGCACCCCACCATCCCAGCATCAGTTCAGTGTTCTGTATAGCAGCACCCCACCATCCCAGCATCAGTTCAGTGTTCTGTACGGCAGCACCCCACCACCCCAGCAGGCACACAGCACAGATTAATTCCTCCAGGAGGCACCTCCCGCATCGGCAGCTGCTGCAGCTTGGAATTGCTGCCCAGCAAGTCTCACACAAAGGACCAACATCTCCTGACAGCAACATTTTCGAGCAGTTTTGCGGGCAGCACGGCTGTCTGAACACACGTGGAGCCTGATGTTACAGAGCTGTAGCACCACAAGGTGCTGCCAAGAGCCGAGCAGAGGAATTGCCTCTGGGAAACCTGGGAGCAGAGAGTGGAACCCGAGCAGGGCAGTAGCACCAGCACCTTGTGTAAACCTCGAGCCACTCTGGTGTTAGCACTGGTGTTCCCTGCATCCTCCACTGTGCCTGGGCAGAAGGTGATGCTCTGGATTTGGGGGCACTTGTGCAGTGCCCATCCCTGTGGGGTGTGTCATAAGGGAGCTAAGAGGGCTGCAGCCAAACAGAGCATTTACCCACCCCGAGCTCAGTGATGCCGTGGGCTTCCTTCCCAGCACCCCAAATGCGACTGCAACCACTGCATTTTTTCTGCTGGGGTAGAATGGGAGGAAGCAGAAGTGTGTGTGTGTGAAGGGGAAGAGCTGAGGAAGCTGACAACAGAGAAGTGTCCAAGATCCTGACACTTCCCTTGCCCAGCTGAAGGGAGCAGAGAGCAGAGGAGCACAGTGAGACCCTGAGCATGGCCAGGGCTGGGGCTGCAGGGAGCAGTGAGGCTGCACTGCTCTGTGCTCCTCAGCCTCCCGAGCTGCTGCTCCAAACCAGCCCAGCTGATGGGTGTGAAGTTCTCTGTGCACAACACCGACTGCAGAGCCCAGAGCCCCTTGGGGTGACCCTGCCCTGGCTCTGATCACCAGGCTGCAGGTCCTGGTGCCTGCTGGCAGGGCAGTCCTGCTCTGTACTGCTCTGCCCTCCCAGAGCCTCAGCCCATGGCCAGAGCTGATCCCAGCCTTGCTAGAAACCCATCCTCAGGGAAACATTCACTTCCCATCGCTGCAAAACAAGAGACTGGCGTACTGTCTTCCAGAGAGAGTTTGCATAAATCAAAATCTGATTATGCTACATTTTGAATGCTAGATTTTCCACAAGATGGTGAAGCACAGTGATATATAATCTGTTTTGCATTGAATTAATTGAAATAAATTACCATAATCCTCCCTGAGTCCTGCAATCACTGTTTTTTCAGGCTGAACCTTTCCTGAGGGTTTAAAAAAAATATTTGCTTTTTCCATAAGATAGTCATTGACTTAAAAATAATACCTGCCCTTGGAAGAAAGCTCAGCCCCAGCTGAGTATGTACCTCGTTACCTGCTGGCTCAGCCCTTTGTTAATTTGATAAGTGCTGTGATGTATCACCACAAAAGCCCGTTTTGAAGTCAGTGTGTTTCATCTTGCAAAGAGATTGATTTGAAATTGACCCCATTTCAAGTGAATAAAAATTGTAAGAGTTTCAAATTAATTCAATTTCAAGCCTACTCACATCGTACATTTTCCATCCAGCCTCTGGATTCCAGAGAGTAAATCCAGATTTCTTCAGAGTGGAGGGTGGGGACCTCGTCCTTCCCTCTGCAAAGTTTCTACACTCTAGTACTTAAACCAAGACAACACAGCAGCCTTGCTTCCTGCAGTACAGACCTGAAAATTGTGGTTTTCTTTTAAATTTTGGACCATGTTTGTTTTCCTCTATGTGATCAGGCAGCCCTGCAGTGACCCACAGACTGCGAGGCTCGCAGAGCTCCTGAGTGCAGAGGAGGCAGCAGGGCAGGAGGGAAAGGCAAACTCAGGGCACCTTTGTTCTCCCTCCAGTTCTGACATAGTTCAGGGGCTTATGTAGCTCTTGGCAGCCACTGAAAAATCAAAAAAATCAAGTGATGGCTCTGTCTAACTTCTGCTCTTTGATAGAGCACTGAGCAGCTGCAAGGGAGAGTGTTTGGGATGCAGCCTCCATCCCTGCTCCGAGCTGCCTGGATGTTCCTCAGGGCTGCTCCAGCTGCTCATCCCACCAGGCTGGGCCAGGCAGCCCATTCAGGGCCCTTAAAACCCTTCTCTGCCTGGCTGGCCATAATGCAAGTGTTCCACAGGATCTGTCTTTTGAAACAACCATATAAAAAATTTTTATATACACCTGTTGGCATTTCATGACAGATTCACGATTTACATAAACCCAGTGTCACCTCAGGCTAAAAAACACTCATAGAAAGGGAAAAAAATTAAGTTTATACTATAGACATCTGAAAATTCAGCTAAAGGCACAGGGGAAGGAATGCTTTCTTTTATAATGAAGTTACAATTTTTAAAAAGGAAAAGAAAAATCACACTACTAGGAGCATATGAAATATGCTGTGAAATTCATATGAATATGAAATTCAGGCTGTGGTTAAATTTGCTTAAATAAGGCTCTGGTTTCAATGGGGTTACAAAAGAATGGGGAATTAGGGACACACATCCACAGAATCAGAGAATATGTCAAGTTCAAATTCAAACAGCTTTAAGTCAATGCACAAGCAGAACTTCACGCATGAATTTATATTAACAATTCTATGATAGGCACTGAGGACACCCAACACATTTGTTTAGGTGTGTTTACATCCTGGAATAACACAGTTGATGTCTCCATATGAGAATGCAGAAACATGTTTTCCAGATGAACTCCAGGTCCCCATCAGTGAATTGCTGTTAGCTCCTGAGTGCTGCAAACCCTGAGTGATGCTTTGGTGCCTCAGCACACCTGGCACAGCTGCACCAGGTGTATACTGAGCAACCCCAGCTCCTACAGCCTGGGAAGAGTCCAGGAATATCCATCCCTGAGCTCTCCTCAGCAGCTTTGGCTCCATGTCCCAGCACAAGGACACACAGGTGACACAAGCCTGCTTTCCCTCACAGATGGAGCTGCCAACTAACCAGACAGGTCACAGGTCACTGTCCCTGCCACACTTTTAATCACCATGGGGACCTTCTGGTTCAGCAATGCTGAGAACTAATCTGTGCCAGGTCAAAAGTGCTTGAAAAGAATCCAGAAAACTCTTTTTAGGTGTTTATAATTGACCAAATAAACACACACTTGAATTTCTGTGCTACTGGTCTGATACTCAGTGAATACAGGCACATAATTGCTAATTTTCTATGCTAGAAGTAGAAAAATGTGGATGTTTCCCAAATTGTGGACACCAGATACAACTCTGTACATATGCAAAAATATTTATACTCAGCAATTTGTAACTGTCACTGCAGAGGCTGAAGTACAGTAATACTGTAAGGGAATAAATGCCTCAGTATCTGTGAACTCTAATTCACTCCAGGCTGACCCAGTTCTTTTGGAAATAATCTTTTCCGAGCTGTTTCTCTGCTCAGAGTCCAGGCCTTGGAAATACCTTAAACATACAGTGTTCTCCTTAAACTTTATTGCAAAAATATGTGGAGAGCACGGCATGCATTTCTGGAATCTGGGCAGCTTGTGCTATACAGCAACTCAGATGTGAATCTCCTCTCTATTTTTTCCTTTAATTAAAGGAAAAACCAAAATATTCAACAACCAAAGGGAAAGCAAAACCCACACAAAAGCAAACCTAACATTTGAAACAAGAAACCCAGCAGAAAACAGACAGCCAATCTGGGATGCAGCAGAGTATCCCAGAAAGAAAGGACTTGAAGATTGCAAACATTACAAACTCAATTACTCAAGCACTTAGTTAGCATGCTTTCATCTTAACTTTGTTAATTATCAGTAAACTTGGCAGCAAACTCCCCATATGAAATGCAGGTATGTGATCCTGCATTCAAGGGCTAAAATTATCACTAATCTCATCCTTTAGCACATACAGCTCCTAACTCCCCTGAGTGACATTGCAACAATCATCACTATAAAGTTCCACACAGCTTAAAAGAGATTTTGGTGACTAGTGGTGTAGGGAAGCTCAGTCTAAACACCCAACTCATCCCTGGTGGAGAACACACATCGTACCAATGTTTTTTGCACTTTTGAATCTGCTTAGCAGTGTAAGGGGGAAAAACCAGTAAATCTGTAACAAAACACACACACAAAATGATGTTATATACCCAAAGCAGAAGAATGGAACCCATCTTCTCCCCAGCTCCTACAGCCACATATCCTCTCCCTGCCCTGCACAGTCGTGTCTGGCATTTGGGGAAGCTGGCATTACGTGTCCTGCTTCAGTCCCACCCCACAACCCACCCCACAGCCCTCCATGGCACATCCTCACCCTGCCCAGCCAGGGCTTCACCAGTCCTAGGCTGCTGCTCCTGGATCACTCCTGTCTCTGTGCTAACAATGCAGGGAGGTGCAGAGCTTCACACACCGAATGTGGATGTGTCTGTACAACACCCAAAGTTACTGTTGTTACAGACAGGGAAAGCCCAGGCCACTCCCAGGGGCCCAAAGCAGCAGACCTGGGGAAGAAACCACGATCCAGCAGAGGAAGTTAAACACCAGGCACACTTTGTGGTTTTAAGGACCACAAAACCATGCAGTTTTGATCTCTAAAATGTATCTATTTTATGCTTCTACAGAATGTGTTTTTGGAATGTTTGCAGTAATTTCCCTTTCCAGTTACCTCTCTGGACAAGAGTGGATACAATCTATGTCCCCTCCACTGCTGAAATTGGGATTACCATAGGAACACTGTAGAAACAAAGAATTAGATGAATGTACCCACAAATGAGAAATGGAGAAGGGACACCTGCTATAAATACTGACCTGTACCTTTTGCAACACCTGATTCAGAGGAAAAAACAGCCAACTTTGATTGCAGATTAGTTTTCACCCAGAAGTCCATTTACAACCATCCTCAAAAGCAGCCTAAACCATCCCCTTTCATCCTAGTGTAACAAATTAACATGACTGTATTAAAAGGCAAAAACTTGAGCAACTTTTTTATCATCCTGTCTAGTCTTCTTGCTGCAGCATTTCTTGCACAACCGTTATCAGACTGTCAAACAGAGGAGAAACATCTGGGACCTGTCACTACCTGGACATCAAATTTATAAACTGAGCACTTTTTATAACGTTCTCTTACAGAATTTTGTAGAAATAAATGGGGTTTAACTCACTAGAGATGAAGTTACCTGTCAGACACCATCTTCCTAAAAATCTGTCTCTGTCAAGGACTTACAAAACAAAGCTATGGCTTCTCAATCAGTCTGCTCTTCATCCAAACCTCCAAAAGACCCAACACTGCCAAAAAAAATAGGGTCAATACAGAACAGCTGCTTTCAATATTTTAAGACTTACTTGAATGTTCTAGTTAACTGATTTCTAATTTTATAGTGGTTTATGTAGGATCTGGCACTTGTTGGATAGTGCAGATTAAGGATTTCCATTGAGTACTTGCTTTATGCACAATATGTCACCTCTGGCATGGACAGCAGCAGAACAGCCCCAGTGTTCCTTGGAGCAGTTGTACCCCTGGGAAATTTAAAACAGCTGCAGGGAAAATGTGATGGCTGTTCTTCTGCTTTCTGCAGGGACATCTCTGCTCATCACTGCTGACCAGTTCAGGTTTTGTTGGGGGTTCCTTCAGCACCATAAGGACTATTCCATAAGATCTCCAGAACTGAGATCACTGAGGTGAGATCATCTGTGGCAAGGGAGGAATTCTGATTCCAACCCCAGTGATGTCAGATCACACACACACACTGACTCTTACATGGGAAACACAGCGAGATTTTTGATTACAGATTAACAAACTCTACACAAATTAAACCATAAAATCAACAAAAAACCCAAACCCCAACACATGCAGCCCCAGCGACACACTTGCACTCCATTTCTCATCACAACTCACTTGAATATCTTTAGCTTTTTGCATGAAAAGTTTGCTCTCACATCCTGCTCATCTGCTGCACACACAGTCACCAAAGACTGTCAGCCCCAAACACAGAGTTCTACAACTTGGGCAGATGCTGGATTCCTGCAGAAATGGGGTTCTAAAACACTGCTGCAGCAATGTGACAGGAAGGAGAATCTTTGGCACACACATTTTGCACAAGGCTGTAAACACTGTAAGAACAGGCTATAAGCTGTGAACATCAACATTTAAACCATTTCCCCTTGGAACCAAACTCACACGTGTTTGCTTCTAGAGCAAGTCTGAGATCTCACCAGAACACCATCAGTTCTGCCCAAGGATGCAGTGAGGCTTCACTCAGAAGATACAAACCTGGAGAGGGACAGAGCCTCCAACAGCAGCGCAGCTCCAACCATTTCCCATTCACCTCGTGGGAGCTGTCCATGTGCTCCAAAGGAGAACACGAGTGCCACTCCTTTTCATACAAGATCCTGAAAGAATATGGAAGTTTCTGCATTTTGTCACTCCTCAAGGAAACCTGACCCCGAACAACACCTGCACGCAATGAGTACCCAAGTGAGGAAGTCATAAAGAGCCAGCTGCCCTTTATTTAAAATGCCCTTTGCAAACAACTTGCTGTACATTCTTTTGAGAGAAGCAGAACCGCCAGGATCCCACAGCCACAGAATTCCACATCAGCTCCAGCACCATCAGATCAACAAATCCTGAGCACCATGTTGAGCAGAAGCACACTTGCACTGGGGCTGAGAACACAGCACAGTTACAATCACGGACACCGGGATGCCACACACGCTTTCTTGCAATAGAACAAGCTTGGATTTTTAAAAATACAATCATTATGTACAGCAAAACATATGGTCACAAGACCAGCCTTAAACCAAGGCCTTGTTTACACAATTTCTGCGATGTCAGGAAGCCTTTTGGCGGGGAATGTAATTTTTCTTCCAAAACAAGTAAATATTTGCAATTCTCACTGTGAAAAGAGTGATATACCACCTCTGTATTGACATGGGTGTAACATATTCCCACAGGGAAAAGGAATAAAGAGTACCTTTACATTGATACAACATTTCCCTCAAGTGTCGAAGCTAATATAGCTTTCATCACTCAGTCAAGTTAAAGCAGGATGATTTTTTCAGACTTTTTATAGACAAGGCCTATGTTTAACAAGCACCAAAACACTTCAGAGTATTTGGAAGATCAGACTATTGAGCTCTACACTTTGTACTGTCCTCACCAGTCACAGAGAACACTGAATGCCTAAATACATTCAAAACCCTGATCAGACAGTGCCATGGCTGCCTAAATGCTTCACTGTTTAACAAACACACCTTTTGGGGCAGAACTAGAATGCAGCACAGCAAGGCCCAGCACAGCATAGAGCTCAGCTGGCTGCCCTCAGCTGCTCTGCCAGGCTGAGAAAAGCTGGACTTTGTGTGCTACAAACATCTGCTTTTGCCTTATTCTTCAAGCACAGCTCAGGTAGTGGGGAAACAGAGGCACTGGAAACGTGAGGGATCTGCTGTCTCTTGGGAGGGCACAATAAATACCTGCTTGTATCAACCAGAACAAGCTGCTATCAATGCACTGATCTAGAGCAAGGCCTGTTGGGTGCTAAAAAATATACATTCCCATTGAATTTAAGGCAAAATTGAACCATGGCAGTAACTGACATATAATTTTTTTTTTTTTAACATCGGGCATGCAGTTTGTAAGCTGCAGACATGGCAGTAATCAAGCTTCCTTAGCTTTCAATGCAGTACTTGGGTTAAGTACCATCCCCCTTCTATCAGTAAGTGTTGCTCCCCTGACTTCCTAACATGGGAATCCTCTGGCTTCTAATGAATTTTTAGGAATTTCTGCAAGTTGAGCTGCAATGAGATTTTCAGTTTTCACGTAAAAACGGGGGGTAAATGAATGTGTCTGTTAGAGGGAGCCCCAGGCAGCAGTGAGGGATCAGCACTGGGGTAACCTTCTGCAGCCCCCTCAGCTCTTCCCTGTCCGTGTATCACTGGGACTGACAGCCCCACTGATGTACCCACACAGGCTCCTGCTGGAAGGACACCTGGGAGCTCAGCAGGAGAAACAAGGATACAATCTTCAGGATACAATCTTTTACAAATGGCAGTGGATACTTGACATTGCTACAAAAAGTATCCAACTCTGGCTAAATCACAAATGGTAAGTTTCATTTCAGTCAGGGGGATTTCAAAACCTGGCCTCACACTAATGCTGCACACTGTCCTTCCAGTGCTGAAGCACAAAGTTTTCCTGCTAAAACAGGAGAAATTACCAGATTCACAGAGGAATCATGGCAGTTACCTTTCAGTTGGCCTGATTAGAAACCCCTTTACACATCATTCATTGCTCAACCTTTGTTTTTGAGATGTAAGATAATTTCAAGAGTTCTTGGGATAGCGGGGAGAAGAAAAAGAGAGTTGCAGGTTTTGTGTGCAAACCTTTAAAGAAGGGGCAAAGAGAGGAAGAAAAGAGAGGTAAAGAAGCTCCTTGGGTGTTCCAGCTGATGGGAGGCACAGTTCTCCTCCCACTCCAGCCCCTCTGCAAACCAGAACACAAAAAGGTCTAGTTTATAATTTTAGAGTCATAATGCAATGAGACTAAATGTTTAAATTCTGTAAATAATTGACCTTTAGAACTTCTCCCCAACAAGCCATGCTGCTTCCAGGAGGGAATAAGGGCCAAATCTTAGGGGACTGTGGTAGTAAAGCCACACTGCCTTCCTAAAGCTGCCTCTGAGCACAGCCTTCTCCTCACAAATTGGCACCACACTGCACCAGGACTTGGACACAAGCAAAAACCTGCATCAAAGATGACTAAATATTAGGTAAAACAGCAATCTTTTAGTTTGCCTTTTTTTTAACCACTGTTCTTAGCTAAATCTACCCCTCCACCTTTCACTGCTACTGAGATATAAATCAGGATTACGAGCCTGTGTGAAAGTCAGTGTTTCATGTGATACATAACAATGCACAAACTTGTTTTCTAAAAAACAGCATTTGTATTAAAATTCTTGAAATGGATAGACAACTCTTCAACGCATGTCTGCAATTAAAATGACAGTCGTTAGAATTTTCTTGGTACATCACAACGATAAGATTTTCTTCTTTGCTGACTGGAGGTACATCCCATGACAAAATCAAAGGGAAAAAAAAGAAAAAAAAAAAGAAAAGAAAAAAAAAAAGAAGCCCTCCCCCCTCCAAATCCCAAAAGGCTAAATTCTTGTAAATTTGAAGTAAATGAAGCCCAAACTTGCAAGACATGGAAATAACAGTTAAAAGGCTCAGATGAAAATAAGAAATAAACTCCACTAACAATAGGCCCTTTTGTCCTGGCTTGTTCGGTGTGATTACTGCAAGGAAACTGTTAAGTAGTTTTTGGAGTAGTAGATAATGGGATTCTGTGGAGCTTTCACAGGTTGGCACCGGCTGGAACAGCTGAGTTTTGAAGGCACTCTGCAGACACAGGGCTGCTGTTGGCCCCGCATCACTCATAGGAAGTCTTTGCCCTTGAGAGAGCGAGTCATCAAAATCAGGTATTGCCAACCGAAACCCAAAACCCCTCGGCACAAAAAGCACCACCGCCCCCTCCCCGCCAAAGGAAAAACCAAAACCACAACGAAATCACACACACACGCACGCCTAAAAAATTGTGCAGATTTGTAACATTTTCACAGCTGATTTAAAAAAAAAATCCGAATAAAACAAAACCAGGAGAAAAACCACCACGCTACCACTCTCCTGCAAACTCCCATCCGATACAGCAGGTAAACAAAATAGAGCATTATTCCAGGGATATCGGCAGCGCTGCCCGGCGCCCCGTGCCTGGCAGCACCGTTCGGGTCACAGTCCCAGTTCATGTGCAACTCTCGGGGCGGGACGGGACAGCCCCGCTCTGCCGCCGCTTGCATAGAGACCGCGGGGAGCGGCGCCGGGGGCTGGCCGGCCTGGGGGCAGCGCTGCTCGGGCTGGGGGCACTGCCCCGGGGCTGGCCGGGCTGTGGGCAGCGCTCCCGGGCTGTGGGCAGTGGTTCCCGGGCTGCCCCGCTCCCCGGCCGTGCGCTGCGCTCCCCGCGCTGTCCCGGGCGGGTTCCGCCGTGGCTCCGCTCCCCGGGCGGCAGGACCGGCTGCTCCCGCGCCCGCCGCCGACACTGACAGGAAATAAGCCATGACCAAGACTGGACGAAACGTACATGCCGAGAAAAGCCACATTTCCACCACGATGAATGCTTGCCCGATGTTGTTCCCCGAGCGTGCCCGGGGCGCGGGGCGCCGCCGCCTCAGAGGATGGCGCAGGAGGCGCAGCACGGCTCGTCCCCGTTGGGCTGCGCCGCGTAGTTCATCTGCCTGACGATCTCGGCGAAGAGCTCGTCCACCGAGGCTTTGTTTTTGGCCGAGGTCTCCATGAAGGGGCAGCTCCACTCCTCGGCCAGCGCTTTGCCCTCCCCGAAGGAGACCTCGCGCTCGCCTTCCAGGTCCACCTTGTTGCCCACCAGGATCATGGGCACCCGCTCGTACCTCTTGACGCGGATGATCTGGTCCCGCATGGGTTTGATGTCCTGGAAGCTCTGCTGGTTCACCAGGCTGTACACCAGGATGAAGCCCTGCCCGTTCTTGATGTAGAGGTCCCGCATGGAGGCGAACTGCTCGGTGCCCGCCGTGTCCAGGATCTCCAGCACGGACGGGGACGAGTCCACCTCGATCTCCTTGCGGTAGAAGTCCTCGATGGTGGGGTCATACTTCTCGATGAACGAGCCGGTCACGAACTGCACGGTGAGGGCGGACTTGCCCACGCCGCCCGAGCCCAGCACCACCACCTTGTACTCCCGCATGGCTCCCGCCTCCCTCCGCCGCCTCCCGCTCGGGGCTGCCGCGGCGGGCGGGGCCGGGGCGGAGGGAGGGAGGGAGGGGACGAGGGACGGCCCCGCGCCGGGGCGGGGAAGCGGCGGCCGCGCCTCGCGGAGCGGCACCGGGACGGCCCCGGCGCCGTGTGGCGCGGGGCTGCGCCGGGGAGGAGAAGGAGGAAAGGGAGGAGGAAGAGAGGGAGGGAGGGAGAGGGAGGGGGGAGAGAGAGAGAGGGCGGCAGCGCTGCCGTTACCGACCCCGGCGCGGCGGCGGGACAGCACCGCCGCGGCCCATGGCGGCCCGCCCCGCTCCCATTGGCTGCAGCTCGCGGCTCGTCCCCGCTCATTGGCTGCGGCGCGCGGCTGGTGCTCGCCCATTGGCTGCGGCGCGCGGCTCCTCCCCGTCCATTGGCTGCAGCGCGGCACCGCTCGCCCCCATTGGCTGCCGACGCCGAGCGGCAGCAGCCCGTGCCTCGCCCCGCCCCGCGCCGCAGCGCGTGTGTGACCCCCGCCCTGAGGCGGGCCGCCGGGAGCGCCGGGAGCGCCCGCCCGGGAGCTGCCCTCCGCCCCGGGATCGGGGTACCGCCGCTGCCCTCCGCCCCGGGATCGGGGTACCGCCGCTGCCCTCCGCGCCGGGGTCCCGCACGCAGCGCGGCAATGGGAGCCGGGCGGCGGGACTGGCAGTCCGGGTGCCCTCGCCCCGGTTCTCCTGAGCCGTGCCCCGGTTCTCCTGAGCCGTGCCCCGGTTCCCCGCCCCTTATCGGCGCTGCCCGGCCCGGCTGTCCCGCGCCGCTCGCCCTGTCGCTGCGCGCAGCCGGTGCCAGGGCCGTGCCCGGGACACGGGCAGCTGCCGGTGCCGCTCCCCGCCCCGCCGGCTCCGAGGCTGCAGGGGCTCTGCCCGCTGGGAACGCTTCCCCCCGGCCAGGCTCCCTCGGGACAGGCGGCTGGGCTCGCTGTGCAGCTGGGGAGCCGCTGGCAGGACACGGCCGTGTCGCGCAGTCGGGACAGACTGATGGCTCCGGCAGATGTGGCTGTCGCCAGATGTTGGTGCTGCTGGCACGTGGTGGCCCGTGACCAGCAGCGAGGCCTGGCAGGGCTGAGTCACAGGGACTGGCGACATGCCACTGTTTGTAGAAGTCATCCCTTGGACTTTCTATTTGAGATTCGTTTCAAGAAAGTATCGTTAGTTGTCTTGACACCCTCCAGCCTTTGCTGTTGCATCTTACTCGGTTCTTTACTATTCTTGGTATTTATCACATAATAGTGACATGTAGATCCTTTCTACCACACCTTGTTTCTGAGCCTAATTTAAACACAGCACGTGGGGTGGGCAAAGTCTAAAGGATTTGAAATAAGTTTTGTAAGTAATGTTCTCTTACTCCTGAACAATTTTCAGAGAGATTAAATTCTACTGCAATTATTTTTGCAGCATTCACGGTGGGGATTCATCCCTGGGGTCACTGATCCTCTGCTGAGTGCTGCACCCCTGGTGATCCCCTGGAACTCAGTCTAAACCCCTCTGCTGCTCGATATGTAAGTCTTAGCAAATAAAACCTCTCATGAGGAACACAACCGTGTTCCACCAGCCGTGCTGCGGAGTGGGCAGTGGTTAACAGCTTTGTTCAATAGGTCCTGTGTGTGATACGCATGTGCCCATATGTGGTTTGTAGGTGCAGCCATGCCCTGTTCCTGGTAGCTGAGTGTCCCCAGGTGAGATGCTGCTCTCTGAGGCTCCCACCTGATTTCTCCCAGGTTTACCGTCTTCTCACTCACCTGCAAAACCGGAGGGCTGCAAGCTGCTCCCAAGCTGTGCAGGTCAGCCTGGGCATGGAGCAGGTATTTTATCTCCCATCACAACCCCAGGGCTGGGCTTTGTGCTGTCTGTGTTCTAGACTCTGCCTGCTACCCAGAGAACCCTCACCTCCTGATGGACTCATGGACCAGGGTTTTCCCAGAGCAGTACTGCAGTTCTTAGAAACACTGAAAAAGACCTCTATGACTGCTTAAAGCCTCTTGTTCTGTGAGTTATCTCTCAATGGCTGCTCGGCCTAGCCATAGATGTTGGCTTTGGAAACTAAATAACTGAGCTCCCTTGGAATCTTTTAAGCCATTTCTCCACTTGTTCCTTTGACTCTCCATCTGATTCCCCATCCTAGAAGTACTCTGGGAGCAGAGCTGCCACATCACCCACCTTGGTGTGAGCCAGCCAAAATCAGTCACCTGCCAGCAAGGGCTGGCAAAGTTCTCTTCAAAACCAGCTAAGAGTTGCTGGAAGGCCACAGTGTCACTGCAGAAATATTTTTTTTTCTTGTTCTGCTGCGCTAAGGTTTTGGGTATGATGTGGGCTCGCTCACCTTCTGCACCTCTGTAGTAAACCCACATCTGAACTATTTACATTACGCTTTCTCCCAACCTGCCAGTAGCTAAGACCAGACTCTAATGTTGATTTAAATCCTATCTATTTAATCCCAACTCACTGCTGGATTGTGGTGTGCGTTGTTTTTAAAGTGACAGAATAAAATTACTCTCGATTTTTAAATTCTATACTATGCTATTAATTGCTGCTATTTCTGGAGAAGGAGATTCATCACATTCAAAATAACAAATGATCTTTATGCTGTTGAGTTTAAATATGGAATATGATTTCTCGAGTCCCAGTGTCCTACTGCATGTATTAATTTAATCTCTCGTTACCAGCCAGCTCTAGGTAATTAGTCTGCAGTGCAAGGAGTCTGTGGGAAGTAGCTGAAAGAATCAAGTCTGGTTTTCTTAGAAATTAATTCTGGTGCATGGCTACAGATCACTCAGGGATCTGTGGGTGGAAAGTTTGAAAATCCCTGGCTGAGGGTTTAGACACTGAAGTTAAATAAGTCATGAGAGGATTCAGCACATAATATTTGAATTATGAAGCATGCATTAAATTGGGTGGTTGTGCTTCTTGAATGGTAGTGGTTTAGATTCTCAGGAAAAAATTAACATTGTCCTAAAACAAGCTCTGGCTGGGCAACACAAAGGCATGACAATGCAGCAGGGTTTCAGCAAAATATAATCATCAGAGTTGGCTGTATTAATTTGATTTTCAAAATGATCAAGCATATTTTAAAAACAATTTCTCGATGACTTGATGCTATCTTAAAAATGCCAAAATGAAAATCAGCTGAAAAGCATAAATTTGGTTACTAAGCAGTTCACCATACAATATTTACATGCATAACCAGCTTTTACTGTGCTGAGTAACCCTGCTTGTTCAGTGAAACTGCACATACAAGCTGAGGTTATTTCTGTGCATAGTTAGAGTGAGTGATGGGCTGCTGCTGTTAGTTTGTCTGTGCAAGTAAAGTAGTTTTGGGTGGGTTTTTTAACGTGTTGTACTTATATTGGCTAAGATTAAACAAGGATAGTTTAGATCAGGAACAGATGCAGTATCTAAAGTTTGAGTATCCTGAAAGTTTGTCACTGTCTGATGACTACAAGATTTAATGCTATAAAAAGAAGTAAAAGCTTCCTGGTGTTACTGAAGGGACCTTCTAACCAGCTCCTCTGGTGCTTCTGTAAAGATGTACAGCCACACTCAGAGCTGTGAGATCAGTGTCAGCAGAGGGATGTGGCACCTCCTGAAACCTGACTGAGTCCCACTGTGCTTATTTAGAAAGAGATTTTACAGAAAAGCTGTGCTATACCTGAGGAAATGCTGTGAGGAGTGCGCTGAGTTTCGAGGTTTGTCCTGCCCAGTGTTTGCTGCTGGATCTCAGAAGGCCTGAGCTCTGTAAATGAAACTGAGTTACGATCTGGGAAATGTGAGGCTCTGAGTAAAAAAGACACTCTGAAAACATGGTCAGAATTAAGTGAGAGAATCTGTCTATCTGAAATCTGAAGCTGCAGCTCTTGGGGAGAAAGAACTGCTTGTCTTCCGTCAGAGTTTCTCTGCCTCTGTTAGTGACTGCACATTGAAATAAGGTTTATTAATACGTGAGAAATTCTTGTTACTGTGAAAGAGACTTCTGAGATCATAGTGCTCTGCCAGGTACTGATTTTAAGGCAACAAATCATACTAAATGTTGTATTTTGGTTTCTCAGCACTGCTGCTGAGAAAATCCCAAGGGAAGTCACCAGTTAAGGACACTGCACATCATTTCATTCCTAAGATGGCAATGTTCCCTGGCTATAACAGACATACCTTACCACTCACTTAGGATTAAATGACTTAGCTGGCTTATGGTCCAAAACAAACCAGTTAAACTGAGAATATTCAAAATCATTTGGGGAAGAGTTGCTGTTCTGTCACTCCCATGCTGTCAGTATGTGACATTAATTTAAATAGTAAATCTAAAGGTAAAGGGAGAATAATTAGCAAGGGAAACCAAGAAGATGAAATAGTCTCAGAGTTCAAAGAATAGAACTGCACCAAGTGTTTTCTGGGGAACAAATCTGGAGAAATTTTTCAGTATTTACTCATTTTGAATGTATGGAATTGAGCAAGATTTCAGGGACTGAATTAGTTTTAAATGCAGTGGTGTACAAAGAAGTCTTTATTTTGGATTTGGCAGCAGGATGATTTAGGTTGCTTTGCAGGGGTTGAGGAAGGAGAAGATGAAAAAAGTAACCTGGCATCCAACAGCATTTAAATACAATATTTCACTTATCTGCACCTTGAGTTACTCTCGATAATTCCATACATGAATACATATCTGCAACAAGACTGCCTAATGGGTATTTATCTTAATCCAGTGGCATTAGCAGTTCTCATTCCAGAATCAGGATGTGCTCATATGGAGTAAAATGAGATAGTCAGCCAGGGTAATTCCACGGGCAGGTTTTGTTGTAAGTGAAACTGTTGTGTGTCTGAGCCGCAGACAGGCGGGAGAAGTTGATGTCACAGACTGCAGGTGACTCAGGCCAGAGCTGTGAGCAGTGCCCAGGCTGTGGCAGTGGCTGAGCTGATTCCTGCCCTGACTCAGCCCTGGGAGCAGCTCCCTCCTGCCAGCGACTGCCTGGGCAGGAGTTGGGCTGTGCAGAGTCACCTCCGTCCTGCCCAGCTCCTGTGCCTGTCTCAGGGAAGTGCAGCCCCACTGGGACTTTCCTCTGCCAAAAGATCCTCAAATCTATCTATCCGCAAAATACCAAACTTTCGTTTTTTGTAGAAATAGTCACAGCTGCTGGTGGGTGTAAATAAAGTATTAAAAAAAAAAAAAAAAGAGAGAGAAAGTGACACACATGCTCAGAAAAAAAATGTTCATTATTTCCATCAAAAGTCCTGCCAGAGCTCTTACCACTGTTGCTAAATTAGCCTGTGCTGCCAGAACTTATCAGATATCATCTCCCTTGAATTGGTGTCATAGTGCCACTTTATTTTTCTCTATAAAGAACGTGCTCCATGGCATGTTTATATCCCACTCCTAGATGTGATGTTTATAGTCAAAATATGCATAATTATCAAAGTTCAGGTCTATTTCTGCATTCATTATTTGTTGTCAACTCCCTTCTCTTTGTCCCAGGGGCAGTTTACCTGAAAGGTTGTGGGGTTCAGGTGAGCACACAGAATAGGGAGAGCACTTATCTGTTCCTGTGTGCAGCATTCAGGTTGTGTGTAGGTGTGGTGCAACAACTTTTGGAACCATAAATGTAATCTTGATAGCACTTGCATGGAAACAGTGCTATTGTATGGTAATGAAACTGGTGTAATCAGCCTGGAGTGAAACTGGTGACTAATTCAAAAAGCAAACTTCCTGTCTGCAGCAAAAGCCCTTCTGTAGAAAAATGCCTTTTCTTCGCTACCCCGTGGCACTGTGTCACGTTGCAGCCTTGGCTCTGCTGCTGGGAGTGCTCAGACACAGCAGATAGTTATCATTGGGAGTTTTCACTCCTGAATTTGTTTAATTCCTCAGTCTCCTGACCAGGAGCAAGAGTTTTCCTGACAGTCTCCTGTCAGGGCGGGGAGGAAGGAGTGCTTTCAGCTGGGATCTCTGGGGGTGAGATGGGAGAGTTCCAGAGGTGCCAAAGAAGCAGCAGTGTGTCGCCAGCTGATGGACTTTTCCTCTGTGTGAGGAAATGGAGCAATCTGCCTTTGGTCTCCTTTAACAGTCTTGGTCTCCTTTGTAACAATCTGCCTTTGGTGGTGTCAAACTGTGCTTGGGAGGATTGGTAGGTAGTAAGGTCTGGGGAATTTTCCCACCCTTCAGTCAGCTGAGAAGGATACAAAAGACCAGGTTTTGGGAAGGACGGCATGGTTTCAGCTCTGAGACGTGGGCTGTGCTGTATATAGTGCACAGAATAGCTCCTGCAGTGCCCAGCAGAGTTCTGCTGCTTTGGGTCCTTGAAAGCATTCAGGTGTAAATATTGATTGTTCTTTAAGTGTCTGTAGACTTCTATTTGAGCATTTTAAAGTAATTTGGGGGTAAACATATCAACAAGGGAGATAAGGATTTTCTGAGACCCATGTTAGGCTCAGTCTGATGTCAGTTGTTTTCAGCCTCAATAGCCTCCAGACTTCTTGCAATCCTTTAACACAAAGCCATGTTTTCTGATGGTTTTACAAGGGCTGCTGCTGTTTCTGGCTGGTCAAGGCTGAAGGGATCATTGTGACTGACCACTGATTGTGTCACCAGCCTAAGGACTGTTTCATCTTGCAGGCCTTCAACTGCTTGGCCAGATTAAGGTGAACATGAGAGCAAACTGAGTTTTGCAACACGTGGTCCTGCAGATAACCTCAGCCAGCCCGGCCTGGGGCCAGGCGGCATGAGCAGCACTGCCCTATTGACAGATGAGCTCTGAGAATGAGCAGATAAGGCACAGTGATGTTGATACCACTTGATCTGTGAGCCACGTTCGATATTGTCAGCCAGGGCAGGCAGGAATGCTGCTGTGACCACAAGCCCCTGGAGGGTTTGTGTGGAGGCTGGTTATTGTCACAGCCTGTCAGGACACAGCCAGCTCCCCAAGGGCTCCTCGCCCCACTGCGAATGCACTGCTGGGCTTCCTGCAGGCCTTTCTGCATGCCACACTCCACAGCTGCAGCAATGAATATGAAATATTAGCACTCACTGAATGGAGATGTATTTCCATTTCTGTAACTTTATTTTGTCATAAATCGTTCCATTCAGAGGACACCACTGTCCATTACTCCACTGGAGTCATGACCTCCACTGGTGGCACCTTACTGCTCCCAGTAAAACACAGCCCAAAACAGTCCTGTCATGTGAGAAATATTGTATTGTCATGTACCAGAAAAAACAGGGCAGAAATTACTGCAAACATGCCTTGATTCTGGTTGTGATCCATCACTTGCCAAGGCTGAGGGACATGCAGCAGACTTACTGACAGTAATTGACTGTATTGTGACTGACCTGGCAATCGTGGCTGAATGGAAGCAGATTGGTGTGGAATCAGGGGCTGATCCATGCTAACTGGGGAAGAAAACACAAGTTTTTAATTTACAATAAGCATATTTCCCAGGACAGAGTTGAATTCAACTTGTTTGTCCCATTTGCAAACAGCCAACAATATCCCTGATCCTAGGACCTGTTCCAATTAATGCTGCTGTTCATTTTATTCTTGACTGCTCAAGCAGAGATGTACTGTGAGGCTCTCTCAGTATCATTGAGACAGATGTGATGTTTTAACACTGTCAGCAAAACAAAATGTCAGGATGGTCAGAGTTTCGGTTTTCCTCCTTGAAGGATTTTTGCCTGGTTTTCCCCCAGCAGCAAAGCCTGCAGGCTGCTTCCCCTGTCAGCAGATCCTTTCTGGGTAATGGTAAACTAAAGTTAAAACTCGATGCACCATCACAGATGGCATCCAGGCACAAATGTCTGTCAGAAACCAGTTTATCAAAATCACTGAAAATTCTAATTCTGTTCTCCAGAGTGCTGACAGCAAACTTGATAGCATCAGCAAATTTTGGGTTTGCACTCTGGTTTTCAAGGCATTAATACAAATACAAACCATAATACAAAGCTCTGGTATGTCTTCCAGTTTCATGGCAAGCTCTTGACACATCAGAAGTTTTTAAACAGGTTATTTATCTTCTAGGTGCTTTCCCGGCCTGTTTAATGAAGTGCTGTAGTGTTCATCCAGGTCTGTGGGCACTGAGGTGACTGACTAATGCAAATAGATACCTAAGAGTTGGGTTTGATTTCAGCGTTAGCAAGTGCCTTGGAACCTGTCTTTGTCGAGTAAACAACATATTTCATAGTTTACATCAGATTGAATCCGTCTGCAAATATAAACAAATACATTCATGGAACAAGAAAGTAAACTCTGTGACACTCATTGCAGCAGTGACTGATCAAATAAAGTCTTTTAATTGTGGACTATTTAAAGCACCCAGCCTGTAGTGCATAGCAGCTAAAGGAAGAGCAGAATGGGATCTGCACAGCCTGGAGAAGTGTTTGGAAGAGGTTTAGGATCTCATGATTGCTGGGGTCTGGAAGGAACCTGTCAGTTCTCTGTGTCATGAACTCAGTCTGCACTGTCATTGTTTAAATAATGATTTTAAAGCTCCTTTTAGTCTTCCTGATGAGAGACTCTCCTATGAAAAGACTCAGGGGCTGCCCAGGGAGGGTCTCGGTCCTTTAGGGAAGGACTGTCTGCTGTTCCAAACATGCTTCCAGCTGCCTGGGGAAGGCTTGGCACACAGGGACAGGGGGAGCATGTGGGATCCTCTCTGTGTGCTGGGCTCACAGCCTGTCAGTACCTGGCAGCTACAAATACCCCCAGAGCATCAGTCCCACCTCGTGTGGGACACAAAGCCTTGCTGCCCCTCCAGGGAGTGGAGGCAGCGCAGAGCACATAACAGCAGGGACATTTTACAAGGCATGGTGCTGATTCAGGACAGCTGGAGCCAAATCTCGCCATTTCCCTGCCCAATCAACAGGATCAATCAGTAGCAACCCAGCAAAACCCCACAGCTTAGAGCGCTGAGTGTCCCTTTGCATGCCAGGAGAGCACTGAGCTCCAAACCGTGCATCCACCTCAGGGGATCCACCTGGGAGCTGCTGGGGTTGGGACACCACCGGTGCAGTGAGCTCCTTGTGAGGACATCCCAGCGCTCTGGTGAGTGTGCTCTGTGTCTTTGGATGGCACTGGTTGTGAAAAAGGAGTAAAAGTCACCCAGAACATTAAAAACCTCAATAAATGCTGGTGTTGCCTCTGTCTTGTAGCTGTAGCAGGAGTCTGCAAACACAGCCTGTGTTCTTACTACAGTAACTTCACTTTTAAAATAACACACTGGTAGCAAAAGTACCATTTCAAAGTAAAGTGTGGTGTAGATAAAGACCAAGCCACTGTTCCTACTCCTACTTACCATATGGAGAAGCCACTGACTGTTACAGCTCTGCCAATAACTGAGCTCACAGCACAATGAAACTCTGTAAATAGTATTTAAGTGTTGACAGTATTTAAACATTTAACTCACCGAGCCTGGCGTGAGTACACTTTTTCAGCATTAGGAAATCTATTGCTTAATTAATGTTTTATGGCACTTTGCATATATAAAGCACTATATATGAATGCTGAGTATGATTCAGTTGTCAGTATCTGAACATGAATTACATTTCACACAGGGTTTGGGAGAAGAAATTCCATAACTTTAGGCAAAATGGCTTATGCATTCCCAGTAATTTTACATAAAATCTATTCATAGTGCCCATTGACTGGAAACAATATATGGGATTCTTTTAGCTGAACTACTTAATTCAGCAGATAACCACTGCTGCTTCATAGTTCACGGATGAGAATGTAAGGGAGCAGCTGAGGCATCCAGTTGAATTCGATTAATGACAAAGGAATGTTTCAGAGGACAGAGGGGACACTGTCCACTGTGCCTGCAGCACAAACAGGGAGTGGAAGTGACCATTCCGAGCTGGGCAGTAAAACCCAGGAGTTGATCCTGTCCCAGAGCTGATCCTATCCCAGAGCTGGTCCTGTCCCGAGAGCTGATCCTATCCCAGAGCTGATCCTGTCCCAGAACTGATCCTGTTCCAGAGCTGATCCTATCCTAGAGCTGGTCCTATCCTGACAGCTGATCCTATCCTAGAGCTGATCCTGTCCCAGAACTGATCCTGTCCCAGAGCTGATCCTGTCCTGAGACCTGATTCATCTGCAGAGATGACCAGGGTATCCCAACATGGGGCCTTTCCTGGGTGGTTTTGTTAAATACAAATACCCTAAATGCTGCTGGTGGAGCTGGGTGACTCAGGGGTTGTTAATGGGGTTAGATCACTAGTTCAGGACTCGTTCAGGACTTGTATCCTGTCAGCTGCTCCATGAGGTGTCCGTGGGGTTCAGTGGGGACACCCCTGGGACTCAGTCATGGTCTCACTGCCATTCCCAGCTCAGGTTCTCACTGCTGGCTCTCAGCACTGAATAAACAGAGCTTTTCCATGCTGTGCAGGGAGAAAGAGCTTTCCTGCTCCTGCCGTGGCTCTGCCCCCTGGGAGCCCACAGGGACTTCTGCTCCAGCAGCATTTAGGGTATCTGGTATGTAACAAAACCACTCTGCCAGATTTTGCTGACCCACAGCCTGGAGCTGAGACCTCTGAGGGACACCACTGACCCAGCCACAGCCTTGGGTGGGGGCAAAATTCCTGACCCACAGTCTGCCTTCTCTTCCTGGCCCAGCCACGGCATGGCTTGGACTGTGAGAGGCTGTGGAAAGAGCTGAACACTGGAGAATTAAATCATGTTTCTCTTCAGTTGGTTATTTCTTGTACCTGCCTGCAAGTAAACTTTGGGGTGGAAAGGAAGGAGGCAGAGAGGAATGAAGCATCAGTATTTCTACTGGCACAGGAACAACCCAGTTTAAGGAAGTTACATATATATATATATATATATATATATATATAGTTACAAAAATATAAACCATGACATTATATATTTATATGCACAAATTTTGAATATATATTTTAATATATATATGTATTATGTGTTTTTATATGTGACATGTGCTATATATACGTCTCTCTTTGATAGAATACAACTATTCCACATTAAAAATACATCTAAAATTCTGTATTCTCTACAGTTTTCTCTATTCTGCCCTTGGGAATTATAGGCATCATTTCCCCCCCACCTTTTTTCCTAGGGATTCTGTGACCTGAGCCCACCACCCACAGCTCAGCCCACAGCCAGGCTGGCTGCCTCCTCCCACAAATCCTCTTTTTCTTTCTTTCTTAGGTTTTCCGTTCCTGATAAAATTGTTATTCCAGTTTCCAGCTCTTCCTAAATGACTTGCAGAAGGCAGTGACAGGTTGCAATTTTAAATCCACTTAGCTGGGTTTTTTGTGAATAATCCTGTTTGACAGGCTTTCCTGCCCTCCCTCCCTGTCATTAGGCACGGCTGCAGCTCTGGCTGCGCCAGGAGCAGAAGAATTGCTTAGGTTGGGGACACAAATGGGAGAGGGGGAGATTTTCAGCTACTGCAGCCGAAACAGAAACAACAGAGCTGCTGTCTGGAATCCAGCTGAAAAGCAGTTTGATTTGTTAGATACCATGAATATCTCTTAATTAATGCTTGAGCTGACATTGCAGTATTGTATTTGAGTAACTTGCTCTGTGCAAAGTTGTAATTTTATTCATATAGTTTTTAGCAATTATCTATTCGAGATTATGAATCTCTTTTTTGTTAGTGCTTATGTTAATGCTTTCCAGTAGCAGGGATGGGGCAGCCACAGCTTCTCTGGGCAACCTGTGCCAGGGCCTCACCCCCTCACGGGGAAGAATTTGTCCCCTGCATATCTTTGCTGAGCTGGGGAGGACAGGACAAGGTGCCCTGGCTGTGCCCTGAGCTGTGGGATAGCCAAGCAGCAGCCAAGGGATGGCATCTGAGGTGTGGCACCACCAGCCCTGGCTGAGCAGGGCACGGGAGCAGGGCTAGAGCTGGCCAGGGGCCATGGAGAGAGGGGTCTGTGGGTGCCCAGCTCTGCAGACATGGCTTTACACCTTCATCCACCCCATACACGCTCAGGGAGGATGCAGATGTGAGGAGCCACCTCACCAGGTCCCTCTCTGCTCACCCATAGTGAGGAGGAGCTTTGGGCAGGGACTCTGACTCACTGTGAGTGAATGATATCTCTGAATGCTCCCTGGGGGTGCCAGAGTTAGCAGGGATGAGCCCAGGGATTTGCATTTGATACCATTATGGAAGGAAGCTATTTCAGTAAAACCTCATTTTTCCACTGGGAATTTGTGCATGTATTCCATTTTCAGTGTTGATTCACAATAAAGGTGGGCTCTCGAGGACAGAACCATCAGTGTACAAGAGTTATTTCTTCCTCAGACCTGGGCCTGTTTGTGTCCCTTTGCCCAGGCCCCAGGTGAGTGTGAGCTCCCTCAGACACACCTCACACAGCCCTGCAGTGCTCAGAGCTGCTGCCAGAGCTGTCCCTGGGCTGGGGACACTGGGGAGCAGTGGCACCAGGGCTCTGAGACCCTGCTTTGCACACACAGGTGCCAAACCCGCTGCTGGGACAAGCCCTGGGCATTTTCTCCTGCCCCAGGCTG
This sequence comes from Entomyzon cyanotis, assembly GCA_024500445.1. Classification (NCBI taxonomy): domain Eukaryota; kingdom Metazoa; phylum Chordata; class Aves; order Passeriformes; family Meliphagidae; genus Entomyzon; species Entomyzon cyanotis. The sequence continues at coordinate 7,184,303 of JAKEPQ010000781.1, forward strand.
TGGGATGGCCCTGTGGGATGGCTGTGCCCTGGGGTCATGTGTGGCACTGCAGCACCAGGACCCTCATGGGGCACAGGGACCTCCCTGAGGGCAGCAGCAGCACCAGCCCTGGGTGCCAGGGAGCTCCAGCAGCCCCAAACCATGTGCCACGCAAGATAACACAGGGCAGGAGGGCTGTTATTTGGGCTGTGCCTTCCTTCTTGAAGTTTGCTTCCCAGATCGAGTCCCTGCCCTTGCAGAGGCACTGCCAAGACCCTGACATTTCATTGCATGTGGCCTCCATTGTGCCAATGCCCTTTCCAAGCCAAATAAGTTCAGTCTTTTCACATAAGTGTTTTTGACAGGAATTTTGAATAGGCTGGAATGAATGTGATGAACACTGTAATAACAGCTGCTAGCTTAGCCTGCCTGAACCATGCACTGCATGCCTTTGCACTGCTGTGTTCCTTCATGTTGAAGCAGTTTGGGGAAATTAATTTATTTTGCTTCTCATTGATTAGTTTAAAAGGCTTTTGCTTACCCTGTGCTCTGCGAGAGATATAAAGCTAGTTATGTTGAAAAACTAATGGGATTTTTCAAATTGTAACAGACACGTTTATTGCCATCGTGTTTAAGAACAATTTGCCTCACACCGAATTGTCCAAGTAATCAGAGCACACATCCACTTGGAGATGTTTATTATTCTGGAGGAGAGAGGGAAATCAAAAAATAACCTCCTGTTGCCTTTTAATTGCTCATTTCCTGCTCAAAACAGCAAATGCCATTTGGCTGCTACAGGAGAGATAAATGGGTGGGCCTAGTTCTGCCTCCACCGAGGGCCAGAGCTTTGTTCATTCGCACAGAACCAAACGGAAAAAATAATGGTTAGGAAAGCGAGCCAGAGGTAGCATTACTTTCTTAAGCAAGGAATAAATGCAGATTATTTCCTCCAAATGCATAAAAGTTCCAGAGCCACCTATCGTGGCACTAATGGATTCAATTCCCCTGTGCTGCTGCTGAGCAGATGGGTTTATCCTTGTGCTTCAAACCAGGGCTTGGGAATAGAGTGGATAAAAGCTCTGGCCTTTCCCCCATGTGCAGCTCTGGTTTAACAGTGATGTGGGGCTGGTCTGCCCCAGCAGTTCTGACTTTATGTGTGGAAGTTCACTCCTGACCCATTATTTACATTTAATCTATAATTATTTTCCTTTAAAAAATTGGTTTCCCTATAGTTTTCCTGGACTGGTTAAATGTCCAAGATTTGATTAAGGGCAAAATACCAAGTCTAGAGCCCTTGTGAGATTTCAGCTCCAGCATGGTGCAAATATCACACAGAATGAACAGTGAGGTGGCACAGCTGGGAGGGCAGAAGCAACTCCCTGGGGAGCAGGGGGAGCAGGAATTCCAGCAGAATCTGAGCACATGCTAGGGATGCTGGTGTGGTGTGTGGGAATCAGCACTTGGGAGGTCCCAGAGCCATGAACCCTCGCTGGGCACCTGGGCTTGCTTTTCTCCCACCCTCCCTGCATCTCCCTTCCTCCCACACTCTCCTGTGGGGAGCAGCACAGGTTGGGATGGGCAGCACAGCACTGCAGGTGTCACAGAGCCCAAATGCTGCCTGGGGTGGCTCCTTTTGGGGCCAGGATTTCTCAAATGGCAACACAAGAGGAATTCTGCTCCACTTTTAGCCCCAGCCTGGGTGCAAGGGGGACAATATATCCCCACTGCATGGACACAGCCCAAGGCAGCAGTGCATGGCACAAGAAGCTGTGTCAGATGCAGAGATACCATGGAATTGTGGAATGTGCTGAGTTGGGAGGCAGCCACAAGGATCATTGGGTCCAGCTCCTGGGTACCTGTGGGATGCACCCCCAGTGTGAGGGTGGCTGGTGCAGTGCTCTCTGGCAGGGCACCACAAACAACCTACGTGCAGCCTCTGAGCAGTTTTAGCATGGCAATGCCATGAGTGTATTTTTGTTTGTGTTATAAAATCTCTGCCTTTAATTTGAGTTGAGTCTGAAATGGGTTTTATATTTGGTTATATTTAAAAATGGAAAGAACAAGACCCCACAAACAAGCTGCTGCTCCACGTTCAGAACTGGTAGTTGGGGAATCAAAAATGAAGGTCTGGTTTTAAACAACATTCAGCATCCTGAATTAAAGAGCTTAACCTGCTGGGTTTAACAGGAAGATCATTACAGTAATTGGATTACAGCTTACACCTACAAGGAGAACGTGAGTGACTTCAGGTCTCTCTGGCCTAGCAGACAGGTGTGATTTAAGACCAGTGACTGCAGTCTGGAGCTCCTGAGTGGCAGAGTGGGACAAGTTTGACTAGCCAAGATAACCCAGCACGGAACAGTTTTCTGAAAGCTGGAAGGAACCTCCTGCCCCCCTGCATTTGTAAAACCAGAGAGCTTTTCCTGCAGGGGCTGCTGCAGGCAGGCAGCGATGCCCTAGAGCAGTGCTGCAGTTTATGGTATGGAGAAGGTCAGGCTGGCAACTTTCAATGATTCCTTCTGGGTTTGGATTCCTTGAGTGCAGACTTAGAGTCTACAGCAAGTGGACCCTGTGAAGTGCAAACCAGGTTGTGTGGCAGCACAGCAAAAGGGATAAACCAAGAAATTGTTGGAAGTTCCAGAGCTCAGTGTCTCATGCTTTTTATTGCAGAGATAAGGCACTGAACAAGCCCATCTGGGGGCTCAGCAGCCTTGCTCCATCTTGTGCAAGAGGTGGTGAATCACATCCTTGGCCAGGAGGGATTTCCCATCCCCGTGGAGAAAATCCATTTGAATGAGCAAATCCTCGAGGCACTGAGCAATCTGTAGAGAAGACATTGAAATCCAAGCAATATCTGAATCCCAGAGTGGTTTGTGTTGCAAGGGGACTTTGCAAAAGCCCATCCACCTCCATGTCCTGCCATGGCAGGAACACCTTCCACTGTCCCAGATTGCTCCAAGCCCTGTCCAACCTGGCCTTGGACACTGCCAGGGATCCAGGGGCAGCCACAGCTTCTCTGGGCACCTGTGCCAGGGCCTCACCACCCTCACAGGGAACAATTCCTTCCCAATATCCCATCCATGCCTGCCCTCTGGCAGTGGGAAACCATTCCCTGTGTCCTGTCCCTCCATCCCTTGTCCCCAGTCCCTCTGCAGTTCTCCTGCAGCCCCTTTAGGCACTGGAAGGGGCTCTGAGGTTTCACTGGAGCTTTTTTTTCTCCTGATACCTCCCACACCCGGGGGGGTCAGGCAGCACGGAAGGTGATGGCAGGACAGTCACCTCTGAGCGAACCCACTGCACTGTCCCCAGCCCCGCTGTCCCCTTCCCGCCGCCCGAGGGGCCCCAGGAGCATCTCCCCACGGGCATCCCCCGGTGAGCATCTCCCCTGAACATCTCCCATGCACATCTCCCCTGAACACCTCCCATGCACACCTCCCGATTCCCCCCAGCTCTCCCCGGGTGCAGCTCCTGCCCGCTGCCATCCCCGCCGCTCCCCGCCGGGAAGGACGATCCGGACGCCGCGGGCGCCACCTGGTGCTGCCGGACCGGAGCAGGGCGGTGCCGCTGCCACTCGGGGCTTTGGGAGGTAAACTCTCAGCAAAATGACTCCCACTTCCCCCGGGACTCCTCCACGCGTCCCGCGGGGAATCTGTCCCACGGGGCGGGAGCAGCCGGGTCTCTGCAAAAGGAAACCAGGAACTCCAAAACGCTGGGGTTCTTTCCCAATCCCGCAAGCTGATGGCATTTAAGTCCTTCACGCAGAGAATTTCAGCATAAATGGCAGGAAGCGGCCAGGGCAGAGCGTTTTTTGTGTCTGTTGCTGCCCTTGGATGCTGCCAGGACCAGAATCCCGGCAGGAGTCACAGGAGTCACTGACCCTGCCGGGCTGGGGGTGACACACCGGGGACACTGCTTAGCTCCGGCCATGGATCCACAGCTGAGGGCACTGTGACCATGTCCTGACCCACAGACACCCCACGGGCTCTGTCCCACGGGGCGACACCCCCGGGCTGTGCTGGCTCCATGGGGAGGGAAGTGGGAATGGAGGCAGTTAGGTGGGATATTGGGAGGGATTGGGAATGGGGCAGGGCGAGGGGCAGCAGGGCCGAGGGGACACTGCAGCTGCCAGCACAGCGCTGAACCAGCAGCCTGGCAAACGCAAAGGGTCCTGCGAGCCACCTGCAGCAGCATCGCCCTGCCTGCTCCATGTGAGACAGGGATCTTTTGGAGCTGTCCTGCTCCATCCCCGCCTGCCCCTGCGCACAGCCCTTGCTCCCACAGCTCTGTCAGGGTGGCACAAGCAGCTGGTTGAGCGCTGGGTGGTTTTTCTCCCCCACCCCGTGTTTGCAGCCCTCGGAGCTCGGCCGCTGCTGCCTCGCCGTGGCTCTTCGCCAACCGTTACTCACCACACGGCAAAAAACTTTATATTTAGCCAGTGCAGAGACAATATCACCAGCTTATAAATAGGTATAAATGAGGCTGCAGCTCTCCCGAATGGCTCTGGGGTGCACAGCAGGGGCTGTGGCCGTGGTCAGCCACCAGCCAGGGCGGTGTTGGTGTGGTACTCACCACCACGGACCAGTGCCACCAGCAAGGCCAAAGCCACCTCTGTCCTCACACACCTGGGTTGGCACTGAGCCTTCCTGAGCGCTGAGGCTGAGGCTCTGCATGGCAGCCCGTTGGGGATGTAAGCCCCTCTTCCCGTGCCCTCCTTTGGGGTCGTGGCCATCTCTCAGAGCCAGGCCAGCCCGGTGCCACCCCAGCACCCTGTGGAGCCTGCGCCACACAGTCACCATGGAGATGAGAACTCTGCCGTCCTTCGGGGGGAATGCAGAGGAAAATCTGCTGCAGGAATTGCAGCAAAATTATTAGCAATAATTTTTATTTCTGTTTAAATTGTAATTTTCAGTCATCCCCTTGTTGTTCTCCATAGATACTGGGGGATATCCAGCCCAGTGCTGCACTGACCTGCTCTGCCCAGCACAGAGCCAGGGTGTCACCCACTGAGCTGGGCACTGGCTCACCTCATGGCACTGCTGGCTGTCACTGTTACAGCCAGTGCCAAACTCACCTCAGCTGTGCCTGTCCCTCACAGCCCCCTGGTCCCTGAGGCAGCTCTGCCCATCCAGCCCTCGCAGGCTCCACGAGGGTCTGGGCAGGAGGGTAAGCAGCCAGGGCCAGCGAGAGCTCCTTCACGGGCTTTGCACCACAAAGGAGGTGAATCTCTAAAACAGCTTTCACAGAAATTACCTCTGCTTGGAAAGTTCTGTCAGGGGCTTTCACATCCCTCCCTGAGCCACCCCCATTCCAAGGTGTTTCACTGAGGGGATTTATCCATGTCTCCAGTGCCATGATGCCACATAACATGGATAACATGGGATATTTGGCTGCTGCGGCTCTAGAAAGGGAACACATCACAACCTGCTGTGCTAAACACAGTGAAAATCTGAGCCAGGATGAGACCAGCTCCATGTAATGGTGACAGATGTCATTCTCTGCCCACCCTTTGAAGGAGATAATGCTGCCTTGAACTGCCCAGCACAGTTCCCGGGCTGCTCCTGAGACCCTGAGGGGTATGAGAGTGCAAGTGGTACTTGGAAAATAACCTGTTGTTCCCACAAATCCCTCACTGCAAGAGACAGCTCAGCTTTGGAAGGCATGAGCCCATCAGAAACAAGCCCAGCTGTTGCCAAGCGTCTGTGAGTGGTGGGCAGAGGCAGCAGGCATTCGCAGTACCTGAGATGCTGGAAGCCAAGGGATGCATCACCATTCCCACAGGGAGTAAAACCACTCCGTGCTAAACGATGCTTTGTAGTGTATTTGTAAATTGACTTGTGATACATTATTTAGGAGCTCACATCATAAGACCATCATTCTTTTAGTGGGATTAGGAAATTGTTAAGATCAGGAGGAGCAATACATCATCTTTCCAAAAATAAAACAACTCATGATTTTAATGTGGCTTCTTGTTACTGACACACGTGAACAGCCCGTGATAGCAGCGCCTCTCCCTTACCCTGCCTGGATTCTTGGACAATGTGACATTTACCCTGCTCCATCCCGATGGATTTCCTTGCGCATCGCACGGCTGATTGCTGAGTGTGCTGCTCGAGCTCTAATTTGCATTTCCCAAACATCACGACTCGTTTCTCAGCCCCGTTCCGCCCACCCCCTTCCGCGGCGCTCCTCCTGCCGTGCGCGGCGCGGGCAGCAGAGAGCTGTGCGCTGAGCGCTTCCCGGCTCTCGGACACGGAGTGTCCCTCCTGTCTGTCACCCCATCCCCAGCGCTCCCCAGGTTTGTCCCTGTGCTGCCGGGGGAGCCCACAGCCCCTCCAGGCCCCACAGCTCCCAGCCCTTCTGCGCCGGGCTCTGCCGACCTGCGCGGGAGGAGAGCAGAGGTCAGAGAAGGGAACGGCTGGGGAGAGCTGGGAGATGCCAGCGCCGTGCCCAGCCCAGCCTGGCAGCTGCTTGGGGCACATGGAGTCCAGCAGCAAGGTTTGATTCCAGCCCATGAAGTTTCCTGGTGGAGCTGCTGCTTCTCATGAAGTCCAGCCAGAGATCAGCAAAATCCGGGAGGTTTCTAAGAAGGAGAGACCCAAACCCTTCCGTTGTGCTAAGTGGGACTTGCCTAAGCCAGCAGAAGTTTGTGTCTGTGAAGGTGACACAGAACTGGATTGACATCTCCTTCCCTCAGCACCTTTCAGCTCTGACATATTTTCCCTGAGTTTTTATAAATAACAAGTGCAGAACACACAGTGGTTGTAGGGAGCTGGCTCCAGCAGCAAATCTCCCCAAATGGTTTCAGCTCCTCTGGGAAGAGGGATTCTTATCCTCAATGCATTTGTCAAAGCAGCTTTGCTAAGATATAGAATTAAGCTACTTTTTTTTTTTTCTTTTTAAATGGTACTAATCAGCTTAACACCATGAAAGACACCGTGGAGAAGTTGCTTTGTAATTTTGAAAACCTCGGAATGCTGACCTCACTGTGGAATTACCCCAGGGTGCCTCTCCAAAGCTGTGCATCAGCAGTGGGAGGGGAAGGAGATGTATAGGGACACATTGTCCTTCCCAGTCTCTGCTGGACATTCTCTGGGGGGTCTCCATGGACCCAATGCACCTGGGATGGACATGGGGACCCTAAGGCAGCACCCAAGGCCCTGGGGTGTCCATCAGAGCTGAGCTCCCTGCTCACAGCCAAGGCAAGTGCTTCACTGCTGGCTTTGGGGTTTCTCCAGAACAGGTTTGATGGCAAAGACAGCACTGCCAAAAGGGAGGTGTCCTGGTCCTGCACTGTTTGATTCTGGTACAAACAGATCATCTGTTTCATTTAAGATTGTCCATAATTATTCCTTCCTGAGTCAGGACAATGAGCTTCTGTGTGCTTCCAGCCCCCTGCCCTGGATCAAGGGATGGATCTTGTCCACCAATGCAGCATCACTCTGGGAGCAGCCTGAGCTCTGCAGCAGCTCCTCGGTGGCCAGCAGGGGAAAAAACCATCCTGATACTGAAATAAACCTGCAGATAAATATGGATATTGCAATGGAGCAGCACCCGCCCCCCTCCCGCGCTGCTCCAGCCCTTCCATATGCATTCCCGGCTCCCGGGAGTATTTATAACCCCTGGATCTGTGCAGGGAAGCAGGAGGTTGGTGCCAGCCCCTCGCTGGTGGGCAGCCCTGGGGGCAGTGGGGCTCAGCACTGACCCAGAGAGGCTCTGCCAGGGTCAGTGCAGCTCTGGCAAAGCCCCTGCCAGGCCCACAGCCCACTCGGGAACAGCTCTCTCCCAAAGTGTGAAATCACATTGCCAGAAAAAGGGATCCTGCTGCAAGTGTCTGGGAAGCACAAGGTGCAGGAGCAGCTATTTCAGAGTTGGATTTCAAGCCCCAGGCAGTGAGTGCCCTGGCAGAGCTGAGATGCAGCACCTCAGAGACATGTGGAAGGGAAAGGAGAAAAAAAAACAAGTGAGAAATAAACCCAGCAAGATGCCTGCTTCCTTAGGAGGTTATAAATGTGATCTTTGGAGGCCCAGGGATGCTGATTAACTTGCACAGGCAGACAAAGACCCTGACATCAATTAAATACTGCTGATGAGGTGAGGTCAATAGTAATTATAACCTGCTCATATCTTCACGCATTAGAGACATGTTTAATCTTTTTATTGAAAAGCTTTCTGCTGAAATTAAGTAGTATGATAATTTCCGACAGTGCCATGTTCCTAATTAAGTAGGTGGAAAGACAGTGGATTGCATTTCATCGGCTCTGCTTCTGTCAAGTTCCTGCTAAAGAAATACCTTTAGGATTTGTTTGGTGTTTTGGTTGTTTGTTTGGGGCGGGTTTTTTTGTTTGTTTGTTTGTTTGTTTGGGGTTTTTTTGTTGTTTTTTTTAAAAGTCTTTTAAGTGGCTTTGAAAAGGGAAATCACATTTATATCAGTATTTATGCACCCTTTCCAACATGACCCTCAGAGTCAATGACCATGACTGTGGGGCAGCCTTACTATTGTGTTTTCCAGGGCAATCCCTTTTGTGTTTCTGGCTTTGTTCGATGCTCACTGAGCTCCCAGAGGCACCTGGCACTGCTGGAGTGCCGTGCCGGCAGTGGGAATGGGAATGCCAGGTTGGCTCAGGAGGAATGTCATGTCTTGGAGCTGCAGAGGGAGCTCTGCCCTCCACCTCCTCATGCTCCCTGTGCCTCCTGAGTGTCTCGTAGGCAGCAGGTTCACTCCAGGGGATGCCCAGGGCAGTGTTCAGCCCTGCAGAGCTCTTGCACCCAGCGCAAGCCCAGTAAAGAAAATCATGATTTTTCCTGGCTGGGGATGTGCTGCATGCCCAGGGAATGGCAGCACCAGGTGCCATCGAGGACAGGCATGGGCACAGGTGTGACAGCTGCTGCCACCACTGCTGGGCCTTCCAAACCAGTGACCATGGCAGAGGTGTTCACCCACCTCTGTAGGTACCTGTGGAGCTCAGCTACCTCCACCAGGGCGATTCAGACAGAGCAAGACAGGCAGGAGCTAAACCTAGCTCTGGAGCAGTGACAGCAGCAGGTCTGGGAAGAGGTTTTGAAGGGAGGCTGGGAACTGAGAGGGCTGGAGAGGAAGCATCCTCCAGGCCACACTTTGCTGTTGGGGCTGAAAGTGCATCCAGGAAAGCACTGTGGCTCCTCCTTGGAGCTGCCAGCTGGGAAAGCTCCACAGCCCCTAGCAGCAGCCTGGAATGGCTGAGGAGCTGTGTGGGAGCAGAAGCCATGGAGGGGAAGGGCCACAGGCAGTGCTGGGTACCAGCCAGGCATGGGCAGCTCTCCCTGGGCTCTCCAGGGTGTGCTGGCAGCTCTCACCTCCCTCCTCAGCTCCTCTCTGCTCCTTTTCCAGAGGCTGTGGAGGAGTTTGTCTAAAGCTTCTGCTCCCTCACGCAGTGGCAGGAGCCATCTGTTGGCATCACCTCCAGCACAACTGCTCATGCTGAGGGTGCAGGAGAACCAGGGGCTGTGCTGGTGCCCCAGGTTTGGGACTCCTGCAGTGCTGCCTGGCCACATCAGGCCTTGTGGCATCATCCTGGGGCTGCTGGCTGGGAGGGACAACCCCTGCTCCCAGGATGAGCCTGCTCTGTCCACCATGAGCTCCTGCACTGGCTGCAGCTCACACCCCCTGGGCTGGAGCTGGCAGCCCCTTGGCATCCCTGGGAGCCACACGTTAGGATGGCTAATGTGGGTTTTGGATCATGTTCATTTAATGGTCACTTGGCACCAAGACAAATGTATTAGATTTGTCAGGGAAAGTTTATATCCCAGTTAAGTGGCTTTTACAGAGAGCTGATGGAGTGGTTAGTGCTTCTGACTCAGTGCTTTGGTGCTCCACACTTCCCCTGTGGTTTGGGATATCCCCACCATTCCTTGCCACCCTCCTGTCCTGATGGCACATTCCCTGAGCCCAAGGGGCAGCTGGGGGACAAGCAGATCCTAAAGGCACTGAGGCTCAGATACAACAGTGACTGGAGGGATTGAAACACTTGTGTAAGGGACTTTGGTGGCCCTTAGGAGGGGCAGGGAGTGCCCAGCCAGGCTCAGGGCATCCTGTAGAGGAAAATGGCAGTGCCTGAGCCTCATCCCCTCTCAGAGGTGTCGCTGCCACCTGCCCAAAAAAGCACCTCGTTCAGCTGGATACAGCAGGTGAACAGCTCTACAGGTTTGGAGCTGATGAAAATGAGCACCACACTTTAACCCCTTTCCAAGCAGAGACCTTGGAAACCACTGGAGCCTGACACACCTCTCCAGGTGTTACATAAAGTAACTGTTCCCAGCATGAGCTGACAAATATCATGTACAAGATGTAAGAATTAGGTGGCACTGAAACATGACTCATTTTCAGTGACTCCATGTGGATGTTTACACCCCTACAGCGATACTGGGAAAGAGGAGCAGAAGCCTCTCGAGGAGCCCCAGCCTGGTGGGTGGTTCTGGGGGCACAGCCCTGTTCAGCCCCAGCTGAAGCAGATCCCCAGCTGGGTCTGCAGCCAGCCTCACATCCGTGCTGTGGGGAAGTGGAGCTGTGGCTGCTGCTGGAAGCACCCTGGCCCAAAATCCATCTGGCAAGCACCATGCCCAGCAAGGCTCCTCTGGGTGGCCTCTGCTCCTGCCCTGTCACCTGTGTAGCTTCAGATCTTCAGCCTGGTGCTTAATTACAGGTGGTGCTGGCAGCACTGGGTTAGTCACACACAGTGGTTCAGGCCAGGCTTTGGGCTCACTGGCTGCATCAGGCAGGACCAGTGGGGTGGCTGGCAGGGCAGCACATTGCTCCCACCACTGAGATCTGGGAGCATTTCACAATGTGCAGATTATTCCTGGGGTTTGCTGTGTAGATCCTGTCATGAGTTAATTGCAGTTTATCTTAGTCTGAGAGGCAAATTCTTCTGTTTGCTATTTTAAACAATTCAGCCAAGGAGGCAAAGCAAAGCCCAGAGTGCAGCCCCTCAGTTCTGATCATCGGATGCTGATGGGGACAATGGGGCTGAGTGGCTCTGGCTCCTCTTTCCTCCTGGAGGTTTCCCACCTGTGTGAACTCACTGGTGCTTCTGGATCTGCTCCTGAGCCTTATGGGCACGGGGGCTTCATGGCAGTTAACAAAGGTCCCATTTCTGCACTGCCAGGGCATTGTGTTTTCTGCCTCCCGATCTTTTACAGGAAATATGTGATATTGTGTAAATCACAAGTGTATCTTAGAGTTTTAGGGACATGTGCACATGCCCATAGTTACACACACACACATCCCCCTTAGATCCATCTGTGTGTAGCTGATGGTGTATTTTTAGATGTGGTGTAAATTGATCCTGTTCATGAGCTCTGGTCAGTGTGAATTGATTGGGAAAAGGAGCAACTGGAAGTTTGTGTTTCTGTACATTCAATACTGGGGACTCATTTCTGAAGGTTTCCTTTGGAAACCCCTCCTGGACTGAGGGTCAAAGCAGGTGGAAAGTGAGGGCCATCTGTGCTGTCACCCTGTCACACCACAGCTCCCCAGGGCTCAGCAGGTGTTCCTGGCTGACCTGCACTGGAGCCCCGAGCTGCTGCTCTATTTTGGGTGCAGGTAACTATACTGAGGGCTGAGTCATCCCTTCCAGTATCAGTTACAGGAGAGCTTCAATGAGCAGAGCCAGTGGCCAAACCCAGTGGTGAAGGACTGGGGCCACAACGCCGACCTGGAGCCTCTCTGGCAGCGTCAGCAGCCACGGATCCGTGCGGTGGGGACATCACCAGCCCTGGCCTTCTCCCTGGCTGAGCCCAGCGTGGGGCCAGGGCTGGATTCCCGCTGGCAGCCAGGAGGTGGGTGCTGCCACTGCCCCAGCTCCATCCCTGCTGCAGGCAGGGCACCCACAAGTCCCCACGGGGGTTTGAAAGGCAACATCCCTCTGTGGAGTCATCCCCTGGTGTCACCATGGCTTGGGATGCTGCAGAGAGCTGCTAAATTCTGCCAGAAATTCACATCTACTTCCTTCTGTACATCCATTTAGGGCAACTGCTTATACAGCCATTTATTTGCTGGGGAATGGGATTCACTGGGACTCCCTGGTGTTGAACCTCTCCTGGCTTTAGCCAAGATCATTCAGTTGGTGATCCCGGAGCAAAGCAGCATTCAAAGCACTCGGTGAGGAATGTGCCCGAGGGGCTGTGGCAGTGCTGGATCTCACTGGTGTGGCACCAGCCCTGCCAGCACAGCACCGAGAAATGTTTTCCTTTGCAGATTTATCCCCGTGCAGAAAGGAAAGGGTAGAGAACATTTTCATTGAATCACAGCCAAACAGACAAGTCAGCTCCTCCATCTGCTCCCCGGGAGGGTTTGGCTGTTGATTTGCCTCTGCGGCTCTCTCTGGACCTGTTCCCTCTGGGTTGTGCAGGACACCTGTGGGTCAGGTTTCTTTTGATTTTTTGTTGTTCTCAGTTATCACAATCAAGTGACATTTTGCCCAGAGTCTGAAGGAGAGGAAACAACTCAGAAACAAAGGAACATCTTGGTAAAAATCTGTTCTGATGGTAGTGAGAGCCGTCTTGAAAATCCAGAGCTTTATTCTGAGTCAAGTCCTTAAGTAATATCTGAATATTGGCATAATTTGTTTTTAAAAGCATTTAACTTTATTTTTAGTGTGTAAATGTCAAGGTGAATGACAGATTTTCAATCTTCCCTTGGCTCCTCCTGCTCCGTTCCCAAAGCTCCCCTCCATCACCCTCCAGGGGCCAGGAGCCCCTCCATGGGACAGGAGGAGGAGGAGGATACTGCACCCTCTGGGGCTGAGAGGTGATGGGCTGGGGGGTGATGGGCTGGGGGTCCAGTGGGGCCGAGGGGTGATGGGATGGGGGTGGTTGGGGTGATGGGATGGGGATGATCAGGTGTGATGATGGGATGAGGGTGGTCAGAGTGATGAGACTGGGGAGGGCAGGGGGAGGAAGCAATCCTCTCCCAGCTCCCTCCCTTCCCCAAAGGACTTTGTTTTAAAACAAGTAGTCTTTTAAAAATCTAGGGCAAGTCAGCCTTCTGCCAAAATTAGTCTTTGTGCAAGAGCATGAGAAAGAATTTTAATGGGTAGCTGGTATGTGGGGATGAGGGGAATGACTGCTTTTACTATCTAAATGCTGTTTAAATAAGGCTGTAACATCAAACAGCTTTGCCACGCTCGTAGCTCTGTTTTACAGGAAGCATCACTGCCGCCACTCACAAATACACAAGAATGTTAAACAACAACTTTTTATTTGTGCCAAACATGTCCTGACACATTGCTGAGGAGGAGGAGAGCTGCAGTGCCAAGGGAGCATGGGCAGCACCCAGGACCTGCTTCCCTCTGGCCTGGCTGCTGTCCCTGCACTGGAAACTGCTACAAACCCCTGCAAGGCCATTTTCCTGTTGCATTTGCACAGTTGCAACCGAGGGGAGCAGGGAGAGGTGAAATCCATCCTGCTGCACCCATCTGGGTCCTGAGGCATTGTACAGAGCTCACAGTAGGGGTGGGGACAGGGATGGGGACAGGGATGGGTCAGTAATACCAAACAAATTAATAACTTCCCCTCTACAATGCAAAGTTTAATTCTCTTCCATGTATGACTGAACTATTCTGGTGTTTTTACTGAGCATATTAAAACTCAATAATCTGCTAAGAATTTAACTTTTATGGAGTCTTAAAAGTACTTTTTAATTCTGAAATTCACAATAATATAATATTTGGTACAAAAGCTGTGTTCTAATCCCCAAGAGCTTCTCCCAGCTGGATCCCAGAGAGACCAAGTGAGCACATCCTCACCCATGGTCCCAGGGCTGTGCCCCAAACCTCTGACATGTCCATTTGGGACACTTGGCTTTGTGCAGGACCATCCCTTCCCCTCCTCTGCCAGTCCCTTGGGTCAGTTTGGTGTCCCCCTGCCTGAGCACAGCTCCTGCACAGCTCTGTCTGGCCCCAGCACTGACACTCACCCTGACCCGCTGAGCTGGCTGCTGGCTCCATGCTGGGTCAATTCTCAGTCACAGCCTTGGAGAAAAATCAGTTCCCCACAAAGGCCATTATTCACAGTGGAAGGAAATGTGTTTATGGCCAACCAGCCCAGCTTCCACAGAGGAATCTTTGTCAGCACATGCCTGAATGCAGGCACAGCACAGGGCACAGCCCTGCCACCCACCAGCAACCAGCCTGGCCTTGGACACCTCCAGGGCAGGGGCAGCCACAGCTTCCTGAGAAACTTGTGCCAGGGTTGTACCAGCTGCATCATAAAAGTGAGAACCTGGCCTTGGTTAGAACCAAAGCAGAGTGAGACTCTCACCCTGCTGGGGAAGGTTCCTGGGAGCAGCAGGGTTCTTTCAGATGGATTTCAGTCCATCCCAGGTCATTGCCCCAGCTCAGGGAGGAGGGTGCATGGCAGATCCTGCTGCGTGGAAGAGCCATAAACTGAAGGGAGAAGTCTTGTATGAATTATTAACACAAACAGCTCTGCTGTTCCTTGGCTGTAGGGGAATGCCAGGAAGGGTAAACTGTGTTTCCAGCATTTTAAAGGAGCAGATTTTCCGATGATCACTTAGGGACACAAGGATGCTCCCACGGGCAGGAGCAGTCACTCAGGACCCTGGGAATGGGTTTCCTGGTGGGAGTCTCTGCCTGGCTCTGGTTTGGGATATCCAGCTTGTACTGCAGGGGCTGCAGGACACGGTGCTGGTGGCTGAGGCAGGCCGTGGGTCACATGCAGTGGGTGACACCATCCCCAGGGAGCACTGTGTGGGGTGTGTGTCCCGGGGGTATAAATACATCCAGCACCTCAGTGTCCTCTCGGTGCTCACACAGAGCTCTGCCAGTGCTGGTGACACCCACAGCCAGCTGCAGGAGCAGAGCAGCCGCCGGGTGTTCACTGCTGTCACACAGCTCAGCCCAGCGAGCACCCTGTGCCTCTCCTGCCTCAGCCAGCAGCTCAGCCCCACGAGGATGGGGCAGGGGCTGACCAGCTGCCCACATGGCTGCTGGTGATGCTGTAGCTAAACCCCACAGAATGTCCCTTGTGCCTCTGAGCACTGCCCTGCTGCCAGCCCTGCCCGAGCTCAGCCCCATCCCGACAGCAGCATTCCCGGCATCTCCCTCCTGCTCCCAGCACTGCCAGGGCTTGGTGCTGCCAGCAGAAACCTGAGCTGCACAGGCTGAAAAACCCCGTTTATTTAATTATTTACCTGTTCCACTCACTGCTTCTTGCCACAGACCGGCCTTTGCTTTCCAAATGCTGCAAATTAAAGTTTGGAAACAAATATCCCCTGATCCATGTGACTCTGCCAGAGTCACAAACTGCCTTTGTCTGCTCAGGCCAGGGTTAAAGGCAGTTGCTGTGCTTGGACTTGATGATCTTGGAGGCCCTTTCAAACAGAAATGGTTCTGTGATTCTGTGAAACCACTGTCCCAGACTGCTCCAAGCTCTGTCCAGCCTGGCCTTGGACACTCCCAGGGATCCAGGGGCAGTCACAGCTCCTCTGGGCACCCTGTGGCAGGGCCTCCCCACCCTCAGAGGGAATTTTCTTCTAATATCTAAATCACTGTCTACCCTCCCTCAGCCTAAAGCCATTCCCCCTAGTTCTGTCACCACATCACTATATGCCTCCTTTGGAGGCTAAGCATCATTCATTTAGTCACTTATTTTGCTTCTCAGTTGGTCTGCCTGGTTCCTCTCAAGCTTTTAAATTTTATATATTTTGCAAACCTTTTATTAGCTATTTTTAAAGACATATCACTGCTGTAAGAATCTCCTGGAAACATGAATTAACAACACAAAAGGCAGAAGGAGTGTTTCATAATGCTACTGGGGCGGCTCCAACACGAGTTGCTCGGTGCAGAGCCAGGAACGCTGGGGCCTCACTTCTGCTGCCACTAAAAATAGTTGCAACTTCAAACCCAAATATATTTTTGCTTGTTAAAATTATGGACAAATAAGAAGATTTTTTTTTTATTTTTTAATTAAAGAAGCTACATAACCTGAGTGTAAATAAAAGGTGGCACAATCCCTGCAGATGTTGCAGTCAGATTTCACTAGTGTTTACAAAAAAATTGAACTTAACAATGTAAAAATCACAGCACACCTGAAAAATAAGCATTTTTACATCTGTCCTTGGAACACACAGTAATTCACAGCCACATGCCAAGTCACAAATCCTACATCTTTGATGTATCTGCAGTTGCTGTGCCCATGCAGTCAGGCTGCAGGGGTGCCTGGAGCCCCATGTCCTTTGTGACCCAAAGAGAGGAGCACCCTGAGCCCAGGGAAGCTCCCCGTGTCCCCTCCTGGGGCTCCACTGGCCCAGCACCGAGGGTCTGGCTGTGGGGCATCGCTGTGGAGCCAAACCCTCGGCGTGTCCGTGGCTGTGCAGAGGCAGGGGATGCTCTGCAGCTCTCACACGAGGGCTGGCAGCCACCAGAGCAGCCCTGCAGCTTCCCCAGCCCTTCCAGCCGGGCAGGGTGGGCACAAGGCTCACCAGCACACCCAGGACACCTCCTGCCCAAAGCAGGGCCAGGGGCTGCTTGCTCCCCACCCTGCTCCTCAGTGCATTAACTTGGTGTCGCATGAAGTGGATTAAAACAAGAGTCCATGGTGCTGTGTTACAGAAATGTGCAAACTGACAGCAGCTCACCTGTGGGTTTCATACTGACTTCAGGTTGTGTTAAAGATATGGAAGAGTTACTGGGCAGAAATGGGAAAAAACATTAACCTGTCAGCTGCAGGAAGCAAATACAGCTCATGAATGAGAATTGGTGTTGGTGTGGATTTGGCAAAAGTTAAGCTCTAAATAACAGTTTACTTCAAACTTTGTGGTGTCGCAAGTGAATGATTTGTAGTTATTAGAAGATTCCCAAATATACCCAGGGGGGAAATGGGTTACGAGCATGACCACAAAATCAGAACAGGTTTAATCTCATTTGCTAGTCAAAGATTGCACAGCGTGAGGGAAGGTGGAACTCTCAGGTGGTCACAGTAGTGAGATAATGAGCTGAATCTTGTCCCTCGTAATCACAACCCATAGTTGTCACTGATTATTAAGTACCAGCCCAAAGGCCGGAGCTGCAGTTGCATTCCCTTTGCATTTTGGATGGATTAGAAACTCCAGCTGAGTGGCTCAGGGAAAGGCCTCTTCGACTGCACCCACCTCTGAGGTTTAGGATAATCACAGGGATCACCTTGGGCTCCTGATGCTGGTGGATTGATTGCCTTCCACAAATACACCAGAGAAAGGATCAGTTTAATGACAGACTCTCTGAGTTCCCAGGAGCTGGTGGCTCCAGCCCTCACTCTGTCTGGAGGTCTGCCTGGGTGCCCAATCCCCCCAGCTGACCAGCATTCTCTCAGCTGGGATCCCCAACAAGTGGTTCTGACATGGTCTGGGTAAAAAGGAGGTGTAGGAGCAGACAGGAATTCGGTGGAGTTTTGCAGTGGCTCTGACGACCCCAGGGCAAACAGAGCAAGACTCAGAAACTGAGCAGGAGCTCCAGAGAAGGTTGTGAGGCTCAGCCCCAAGTTCCAGCAGGATTCAGCAGTGGCTGTGACAGCTCCGTGTGTGCAGCTGGCAGTCACACAGGGCGTGGAGAGACATGTTACCTCTGCAGGGCACAGGAGCTGCGAGGTGGAAAATCAGCTGCGTGTAAAACGAGTGTAATGACCCTGCTGGTGTGTGACAGGAGGCTCCCGAGCCTGGGGAGCTGCAAGTGCTGCTTGCTGCTCGGCAGTGACAGGGACCTTCCTGCAATGAGTGTCCAAACAGAGCTCGAGGTGACCTGGTCAGTCCTGCAGCCCTTCACCTGCACGGCCCGGGGAAGCACGGACACTGCCCAGGTGGGGAGGCTCAGTCCCCAGGCAGGGTCACCCCACAGCTCCCCAGCTGCCCAGGGTGACACTCCCTGGCCTGTCTGCTCATGTTTTGGGTCCCATCCCCCCTGGATTCCATGCACACCATGAGCAGTCAGCCTACTCTGCCACACTGAAGAGCCAGAGCGCAGAAAGACTGCAAGGAGCTGCACAAAGCCTGACCTGGGCGTGTGGCTCTGCGTTCTGCTGGGGCTGCTCGGGGCCTTTTGTTCCGCATGAATTAGTGGAACATTTTATTTCCTAACTGAAAGCAAGAAATTGACCACGAAATGTTTAGAAATGAACAGGATTTTCAACCCAGAGAAGCAGATTATCCTATTTTTATGCTCCCTCTCTGTGTAATTCATCTGCCATTCCAAACAAGACGTGCCTCAGCTGAATGAAGCCTCAAATAATCACATAATAGGAGAAGTAATTTATTGTGAATCAGGCTCTTTCTGTGGTATATAAATAGTCTGTGCTGTTCTACAGGCTTTGTCAGTCAGGATTAATTAGCAATTGACCCTTGGTTGAGATTTCTTCACTACCTCTACATTTTTCATAGGGCTAAATGAGCTCTCCACATTGTTTTAAGAGGTTTCCTAAGCTGGACTTTCATTTACCTCTAGGCTATAAATCGGTAGTTTAATTTATCATTACGTGACATATCAGCAGTGAATAGTCAGGGTGGAATTGAGTTTATTATAAAGATGTTCTGTTAGAAGACACAGCATTACAGTGATTGAAACATGCTCTTCAATTTTCCATTAATGCCCAGTTCTGAATATGACCACGGAGAACCACACTTTACAAACTTTACATTTAGCATTCTAATAAATAAGTTCAATAAATAGGGATTCTGCAGAGGAAGCCGTACATGTGAACAGAAGCTGCTTAACAATGTTGTCAAAAAATAACTAGAGCTACTCTCATTTGTTACCAATCACTGTAAATTGGTAAGTAAAATATAAATATTTTACTCTTACGATGCAGACTGGAGGAACAAAGATCTGTTAAAAATCACCCTTAGGATTACATTGAACTTAATTTTGTACACTAAATTCATAATTCAGAGCATGCTTTTATACCGCTTTTAGCACAAAATATTTCAAATACATTTATTAAAAATATGAGAAACGAGTGAGACTGCCCATGTAGAATTTCATCTGTGCCTGATCACTAGCTCTTGTGTTACACAATGTTGCAATTTGGCTAATTTTGGATGAACTATTCCACATTTGGAGAAGATCTATAGTAAAGGGCTGGATTTAGTCTGTAGTATATTGCAACATCTTGTTAATACAGTGATTTATTTGTCAAAGTACAAAAAAATTAATTCCCCCCAGTTACTGTTATATGTATATAATATATATATAAAATGCATTATATTATCAATTTTAATAATTATTTCTCTTGGGACACGACTCTGGTGTTATCTGTAAGGACAGCAGGAACAGAACCATAGTGGTACCAAACCCAGGTTCCCAGAGCACGTGTTCCTGGAGGCTCAGGCGTTCCCAGCACATTCCCATCTCTCCCGTTCTGCACGAGGCTCCGGCGGCTGTGCCGGTGGGGTGACAGCAGCCTCTGGTCAGCAGCTCGGCCGGAGCTCCCCGGTCTGTACCCTGGGCTTGGGGACAGCACCGGACCCTCGGCTGGCTGAGCTGTGACCCTGCACGGCCTCGCTGCCCCGGGGCACCTCACTGCCCACCAGGGACACCTCACTGCCCGCCAGGGACACCTCACTGCCCGCCAGGGACACCTCACTGCCCGCCAGAGCCTGAGGGCACCAGGGACACCTCACTGCCCACCAGGGACACCTCACTGCCCACCAGAGCCTGAGGGCACCAGGGACACCTCACTGCCCACCAGGGACACCTCACTGCCCGCCAGAGCCCGAGGGCACCTCGGCCACCAAGGGGGACCAGATTTGTCATGAGCAACCATCGCAATCCGAAAGCACAACCATGCACACACCAGTAAAGCCTACCTTGAGTAAAACACCGGCACTGAAAGAGGACTGAACCATAAATGCCACCAAACTATCAAGTAATTATCAGCACTAGAAGTAGATGAAGAGGTAATAAAACTGTAAATGGTAACTGCGTCATGACTTTGATTTAAATCCTTGTGTACAACAGCAAGCGAGCAGAAGGCTTGGTCTGTGGCTGAGCCTCAGAAGACAAGATACTGCCCTTATTTTTATTTCCTGTTTTTAAAGACAGGCTGACTGAGAACATTTTCAAACATGGGAGACTAAGTCATTAAACCAGATGCGCTTGGATTGCTTTCCTCCTTTAGGGGATTTACTTCATTTTAGTTTATCTGACACAAGTCAGAAATAAATGAAACTTTTGAAGGAAAGCTGAATTTTTACACATTATTTTCCATTCAAATTCTTCCACTGACTTTGTTAAGCTTTTTCTAAGACCAGAAAATGAGGCTTTACCTAAAAAAAATTTGAGACTGGTAGATTTTCCTGATGCTCTTGTAAGCCCTACAGTCTCCTACTGCCTCAAAGCGGAGGATTTTTTCAAACTGTTCCCAAATCTTCTGCATTTGTTCACAAACTGGTATCTCCGTTCTGTTTATACTCTGTTAAAATATTGAGAGTCATCTCCTCGCTTTTGGACTGCACGTTGTGGTCGCTCCTTTTGGATGATTTCCTGGTCGCCCTGGAAAGTCGCCTTCGGAAGGTGTCACCTGCCAGGAAGTAAAGGATGGGGTCGACACAGCTGTTGAGGCTGGCCAGGCCCCTCGTCACTTGGTAAGTGGCATAAACCTTATCGTTGAAGGCACACATATCTGGGGTTTGAAAATCCACCCTGGCCCTTAGATTTAAGGTCTTCATCACGTGGAAGGGAAGGTAAGACACCGCAAAAACCGTCAACACAATAATGACCAGGTAAATTGATTTTCTCCTGAGAGGAGAATTGTCCAAATCTTTGTAAATCAAAGCTTTCACGATGAGCCCATAGCAACCAAGAATCACTATGAAGGGGATGCAGAACATCAGCACTGTGGTGCACATGCTGTAAATGAAGTAACTTCTCAGGTAATCATCAGCCGTTGTATCGTAGCACGTTATGGTTTTGTTTTTCCTTATCCCTGTTCCTGAGTAGAAGAGTATTGGAGAAATCGCGGCCACCACGAGGACCCAGACCAGGCTGCTGATGTACACCGCGTTCTTCTTCTTCAGCCTGCCCAGCGACTTCAAGGGGTGCACCACTCCCGTGTACCTGTGCACGCTTATGCACATGAGGAACAGAATGCTGCCGTACAGGTTCACGTGGAAGATGAACCTCTGCAGCTTGCACATGATATCTCCAAAGATCCAGTCTGTTTTGTTGAAGTAGTAAAAGATGAGGGCAGGCAGAGTCAAGACATACAAGAAATCGGCCAGTGCCAAGTTGAACATGTAAACCGAGATGCCGCTCCAAGGCTTCATGTGGAAGACAAACATCCATATAGCCACGCTGTTGCCCAAAAACCCAGTGATGAAGACCAGAATGTAGACGGTGGGCAGGTAATAGAACTGGAAGCCGGTTTTGGTCAGGGAGCACTTGGTGGTGACGTTTCCCACAGACCAGCCGCTGCTGGATAACAGGTTGGGTTCAGTTCCATTCAGAGCAGCAGAGAGAAGAACTTCGGTCATGATCCTTCCCCCAGAGTCACATAGATCTGAGGCGAAGCAACGAAGTCTCTACAGGCACAGGAACGCATCTAATAAAATAAGAGAGCAAAGGAAACCTAGCTGTAAGGTGAGCCCTGCCCTGCTTTTCCTCGGAGGTTTCCAAGCGGCGGTCCCTGGCTCTGCTCCGCTCCCCGCCCCGCTCCCGGAGAGCCGCGCACGCCGCCGCCACCGCGGGCTGGCCCGGCCGGAGCGGGGACAGGGACAGGGACAGGGACACGGACAGGGACACGGACAGGGCGGTGGCGGGGCCGAACGGGGGCGGCGGGATCGGGAGCGAAGGGGGCAGGGAGAGAGAGGCCAATCCACCCGCGCCCCTCGGCCATCGCCGCCGCCCCGCCGCCCCCCGGCTGCCGCCCCGTCCGGTTCCTCTGCCCGCCAGTCACCTCCGCCCCGCCGCCCGCTCCCCACGCCTGCCCGGCCGCCGCCGCACGCCCAGCCCGGCTGCAGGAGCTCCGCGCTCGCCCCACCTGCCTCCTGCTCTCCTGCTCAGCCCGCGCTCGCCGCTCCGCGCCGCCGGCAGCGCCCGCCCGCGGGGGGAGGCGTCCCGGCCGCGGCTGCCCCGGCGCTCATGGCCGGGCACGGCCGGGGGCAGCGGCTCGGGGCGCCCCGACAGCGGCAGCGCCGCGCAGCGCGGCCCCTCGGCGGGCACGGCGCGGACTGAGCGGGCGGGACGAGGCGCGGCTCTGCCCCGGGCGCTCCCGCCCCCCGCCCGCCCCCGCACGGGCGGTGCTGCCGCTCCCCTCCCGGGGCTCGGGGCCGCGCTGCGGGAGCGGGCACGGTGGGTGCCCCGGGCACGGGCACGGTGATCGCCACTGCCCCTGGGCAGCCTGCCGGCCCCGCACGGGCAGCAGCCACACGGAGCTCGCAGGGCAGTGGCGCTGCGGGAGGAGGCGGCGGTGGGTGCGGAGCCCGGGCACGGCCACCGGGGTCTGTCGGTGTCACCGCACGGCCCGGGCAGGCGGCACGGTGAGCGCTGGCCGGAGGGCAGGGTGCCTTCAGCCCTCTCAGAGATGGGCAGGGTCACTTCAGCTCCCGCAGCAATGGGACAGAAGCCCCTCGGCCCTCTCGGAGACGGGACAGAGTCCCCTCGGCCCTCGCACGGATGGGCAGAGGGTGCCGCGCCCGGGCTAAGATCACTCTGTCCCACATCTGTGCCGGTGGCTGCCGAAGGTGCTGCTCCCGAGCTGCTGCCAGAGGTGGAACAGCCCTTCCCTGATTTTGCTTTCGCTCAAGCCTTTGAAATCTGCTCTGCAACCCAGTTTAAGTGACACGAACATGTTAATTGCTGTAAATGGAACAGCTGAGCAGAAATATGCTCTACTGACCTCTAATTAAGCGCTATACATTTGGCACTTGAGTCAGAATATGGTTATTATTTATTGTCTTGGCAAAACACAATCTGCTGGTTTCAGCCATTTCTTCCTCGTTCCCATTTTCAGTAAGTGTGGTGGGTGAGACATGAGCCAGTCAGAGCTGCTCTCAGCTCAAAGCTGTGTTCTAGACAGAGTGTTATTAGTCCTTCATGAATATGTATTCATTTCTCAAACTTTTGAGTCTGTTTAAATTATAAAACTTCTTTGCTGGGAAAGCTTAATTGGGAAATCAGCTGCATATTGTACCCCTGTGGGAATATGCAAGTGGCTGCAGATGGAGTCGCCGGCCTGGCTTCGCTTTTGGGGCAACTTAGGCTACAGAGTCAAAGCAACAGCTTCAATTTTGCAAATATAATGTTTTTCCTTCTTGTATGTTAGGGTTTTTTCCCCCCTGTATTCATCCACTAACAATGGGTTATTCGCGACTTTAAGATTTTTAAAAATTTTAATACAAACTGACTGTGAAGAGAAAGGAAAGCAAAAAGAAGACAAGAGGAGTAACACCTGTAAAATCCTCATTGTACAGCGAGCCTGGTTTGCAGAGCTGTTATGTGGTGCCCTCTAGGATTTGAGAGCACTGAAAAAATGAATCCCAAGTCTTCACATTCCCAGGAAAGCAAACACACAGCCCACGAGCCAGACACATGGCAAATGCAGCACACTGATACCAAACCTACCACGCCAGATTAGGGAAATGCCATCTTGCTCCTCTGAGAATCAGCTGCATGATCCAAAGTGGGATTTATTTTAATAGAGGACTTGGATTATTGTGTAAAAAATAATAAAAATATACAAAGTGATGCTATTAGGAGAGGAGAAGCCTTTTAGTTTCTCTCTCCCTTTGCATCTACCATTTCACTAGTGACTCCTCAGTGCCACTACTCACTGCAGCTTCTCATGGCAGCTTCCTTGAGTTTCCTGTCTTGAGCAAATTTTGAGTCATGCCGAAGCCGTGCTGATAAGCATCAGTAAATATGCACTATGAACTCCAGCCTGTTTCCCTCGGTTACCTAAGCAGCACTGTAAATCCAAACTAGAAAGACAAAAGGTTGGAGCAGCAATTCTGGGAGCACATAGCTGCCGGGGAAGGAGGCATTCCTGGGATTTGTGCTGGTGCTGGAGCCAGGCTGAGGTGCAGGCAAGGCCAGGCACAGGGAGTGGGCTGTGGGGAGCTGGCAGTGCTGCTGGAGCAGGAGCAGGAGCAGGAGCTGGAGGAGGATATTGTGCCGGGAGGATGTTCTGCGTGTGCCCCTGCAGCTCACACCGACCTCAGGGGTAACGCTGACATGACACAGAAACAGCCCTGGGGGAGCTGTGGCTGCGTGGAGAGGTGACAGCTGGCCTGGCAGGACATTCCTGAGGTACTACTGTGCGTGCTGAAGGATGAATACAGAAGTACAAACACCTGAAGGCAGGAGTGCTCAGTACTGCATCCATGCTTCCCATCCCTCAGCTGCAGTACTCTTGATCTGTTACTAAGGACTCCATGCTCAGATTTATAATTTGGTCTGAGACACTACAATTTATTTAGTCTTCTGTGCCGCAGCAGGATTTTCCAAGGTACCTGACTCATCCCTGTAACCTTTTTCTGAGTGTCATCTCATTTTTCAGTGGTTTCTTGGAAGGGTGGGCCCCTGAAGCAGGCCCTGGTTGTGACGCCGTGGCTGACACTGATGACAGGCACCAAGCTGCCTCCCTGCCCCGCATTTTCCGATGGTAATTCTCCAGACTGTGCAGCCTGTGCTATCCAGGCAGCTCATCCCTGCTGCCTCATGGGCAGCCTGCACCTCAGCACAGCCTTTCCGAGCCTGCTGGCCCTGGGAGTGGAGATCTCACATCCTGGGTACAACAGTTTGCACATTCTGACTGCAGCGCTTCAGCTGCAAAAGGTCCAAACACACCAGTAAATAACGAGGCAGATTTTTTCGCAGCCACACTGTTCCATGCCTTCTTCCACAGCCAGCAAACGAGTGCCTTGCTGCTTGCCACGCCGAGCTGTTCTTATTTTGGAGCACAACATGAAGCATGTTGCATTAGCACCTTTCCCTCCATCACTCCAGCATATGCCTGGAGCTGACTTGGTTTCTGTGTGGTAGAGCTGGAGCTGAATTCCTTCCAGCTCTGCCTCTTAATGCACTTTCTGCAAAATCTGGGATTTTATACCACTGATTTCCATTAAACTGAATGTTTTGTTCCATTCACAGCTGATTTAACCCAAGTGGATGATCTATCCCTAACAAGGAATGAAAGTGTGCTGGAGCACAAATGGAAATTCCGAGTCAGTCCAATTAGTGCTGAGCCATCGGGGTGTGGGGGAGTGTGAAGGGAACAGGCTGCCCATGAATCCAGCAGTTTCCACCTGTTGGTGGTGGTTGTCAGGAGCACTTAGGTGCAGATGTCAGTACTTCAAGGTGTGCTGGTACGAACAAGAGTGCAGGCTGAGAGCTG
Source organism: Entomyzon cyanotis (assembly GCA_024500445.1). Taxonomy (NCBI): domain Eukaryota; kingdom Metazoa; phylum Chordata; class Aves; order Passeriformes; family Meliphagidae; genus Entomyzon; species Entomyzon cyanotis. Next base: position 7,209,638 of record JAKEPQ010000781.1, read on the forward strand.
GTGGAAAGGACTCCTGTAAATGATCGTTGCAATGCCTGCTCACAGAGAGGGAAAATATATAGAGATATACACACAGAGGATTTAAGGCACACTGTATCTCACTTGGGAGTGCAAGTGCTGGAAAGGATGGGGGAGCACAGAGCTTGGAGGTTGAGCTACTCTCAACTTCCCACCACAGGACATCTTACCTGCTGCAAAAATGCCTATTTCGCATTTTACCTCAATTGGCTTCTGACCTATCTATTGGCTTCTGGAGAGCTTCATTCGCCTTCACCTTAGGAAACTCTTTAGGTCAAACAATGCTTTACCACATTGTTTTCTTTCTTCAGTCCCTGAAGCTTCTTTTATTCCTTTTTCATGTGTCACAGAAGACAGCATCTCTTTCCAGCACTCCTTATACACCCTGCAGGCTTTCCACAGGGAGCCCAAAACACAATTTATGTAATTTTAAAATACTACTGCCTGCAGTGTATAAAACACTTTGCAATATTCCCTTTCCAAGACAATATTGCCTTTTCCCCTTATGAAGGGCAGGTTTCTGATGGGCAGTTCTGCAGCAGCCCCAGGGACCATGTGGCACAGGGCAGCACAGGAGCTGCTGTGGGGCACAGAGGGGTTCGTTTGCCCTGTGAGGAGGCGAGAGGGCAGCGGCAGGGCAGGGACAGCCCTGGTGTGCAGCTGCCAGCCTCAGCTGTTTGCCTTTCCTCAGGACACAAGCCCGGAAAACGGCAGCTCGAGAGCTGATAAGGGGAATTAGACGTGTCTGTGGCAGATAGGACACGCAGGGCTGGCGGGAGCAGGGCTGAGCCGAGCTCGGACCAGCAGGATGTATGTCTGGAGGAAAATGGGAGAAATGAGCTCGCTGTGCCCAAATCCCTGACAGGATGGCACTGGTGGGGATGAAACTCTGCTCCTTGGAAACGAGGGACAGGGCAAGGGGAAATAAACCCAAGTTGTGCCAGGGGACATCGAGGTTGAATAGTGAGAAAACTTCACCAAAAGGGTTTGTCCAGCCCTGGCACAGCTGTGCAGGGCAATGGTGGAGTCCCCAACCTGGATGGATTTTAAAGCCCTGTGGATGTGGCACTTGAGGACCTGAGTAAATGGTGGCCTTGACAGTGCTGGGGGATTTGATGGTCTTGGAGAGCTTTTCCAAGCTAAATAATTCTGTGGTTCTGACTCAAAGCTCTGGTGGTGTTTGTGTCCTGTGCTGCTGTCCTGGCAGAGTGGAAGCTGCTGTCCCTGGGAGCTGTCAACCCCCAGTTCAGGGGGGACAGTATCCTGCTGTGCTCCAGCCCTCCATGAGACCCCACAGTGCCTGCTGTGGCCTGGGGAGCAGCTCCCTCCCCTCCAGCACGGGAGAAGCTGACTCTTCTCTGCATTTTTATGTCTGAGATGACATTTTGCTGTCTTGAAAACAAAAGCTGTTCCTGGGCTAATTAATTAGATCTCACACAGCGTGGAGTGTGCCCCAGAGAGCCAGAGAGTCCCAAAAGGGTGTGAGCTTTGGGGAGCAGACTGGCACAGTACTGTGCTGGGAAAAGATGATAATTCTGTCATCAGTAGTGGGAGTGTGGTGAGTATCCAGCATGGGAGGTGGGAGTGTCTCCTCTGGAAGGCCCTGGTGAATATCCCATGGGAATCTCATGTAGTCCCAGAGGGGTGAATACTGCATGTCTTTGCTTCTTCCTTTTTGCCTTATTAATACTATAAACCAGCAAGGATAATGAAGCTGTTCTGGAGTCCCTTCTGTATTCCAGAATATGCAAATGGTTTGTGATAGCAATACAGCACGGCAATAATTGGAGTTAATGGATGTGACTTATTAATCCTAGTAGAGCAACTACACTTCCAGAGTCTAAAGATAACACAAGATCCTGGAAAACTTGTTCTAATTACAGCAGGGAGCAATCTTGCCTTCTTCCTATATAGACATTTTAAACTGAAATTACTATTCTCAGTAGAAAAGCTCTTTTGTTCAGCTCCCAGCCAAGAAAGACAATTCTGCTGAGGTGGTTTGATAGTGCATTAATGCTCACATTATACAGTTTCCTCAAATGGCCGGGAAGACAAATGGGTCAGAAACACTGAAGATTGCATACCAGGGGAGACAAAATTAAATATTTCTATTAAGAATTTGCTGCCTAATGCATAGGGGGAATGAATGTGGCATTGCCTCTGAGGTGCTGTGACCAAAGCTGTGACCCAGCTGACTGGCAGGGCACTACTGAGGCATCAGTGGGGCCCTGCAGGTGCCTCCTTCCAGCCCTGTGCAGGCACAGATCAGGACAGTGTCCAAGCCTGGGATGGAAGAAATTAAATTCAGTTCAGAAAACACCTGTCATTGCATCACCATGGCATCATAGCAGTAGCCAACATCATCTGCTGATGTCCAGCAAATATTAGCATATATGGTAGTACTGGATTTACAGTTAAATTTCCCTTTTGGTATTTCTTTGTATAATTATTTAAATGCTGGCAAAATTGTTTCTTGATGTTTTAACATAGATTTGATCAGGTCATCTCTTTGGTTAAAGAAAGTTTAATCAACCCTCAAAATCTAGAACAGCAAAAATCAGGTACTGTTTCAGGTGCCAAAGTTGTAAAGAAGATGTTAAAACTGATCTGGGAGTTTTTAAAGCTGAGACAATGAAATCAGAGGGCAGCAATGCAATAAGAGGTGAAAGCTCAGCACATTGCCTTTCCATGGGCAGGCAGAACTGCAAAGGTGTGGAGGTGACTCTGGGTGTTGTTTCCCTCCAGAGCTGCCATCCTTCCGCTCCTCTTCATTCCCTGCCCACATTTCCCGTCCCAGTCAGTTCCACACGAGCTGCTCTCAATGGAGGAGGCACACAGCACAATCCCACGCATGCATTGTGCTTCCTGCGCTCTGCGAGGCGCCGCGGCTCTGGGTGACTCATGGTTTCTGTGCAGTGCCATCTCTCCCTGCAGTGCCATCTCTCCTATGAGGTGCCATCTCTTTGTGCAGTGCCATCTCTCTGTGCAGTGCCATCTCTCCGTGCAGAGCCATCTCTCACTGCAGTGCCATCTCTCCGTGCAGAGCCATCTCTCTGTGCAGTGCCATCTCTCCCTGCAGTGCCATCTCTCCTATGAGGTGCCATCTCTTTGTGCAGAGCCATCTCTCTGTGCAGTGCCATCTCTCCATGCAGAGACATGTCTCACTGCAGTGCCATCTCTCTGTGCAGTGCCATCTCTCTGTGCAGTGCCATCTCTCCATGCAGAGACATGTCTCACTGCAGTGCCATCTCTCTGTGCAGTGCCATCTCTCTGTGCAGTGCCATCTCTCACTGCAGTGCCATCTCTCCTATGAGGTGCCATCTCTCAGTGCAGAGCCATCTCTCCTGTACAGAGCCATCTCTCTGTGCAGTGCCATCTCTCCTGTGCAGAGCTCTGGTACCCAGCCTGTGCCTCTGCCAGGCTCTCTGCCCTGGGAACTCCAGCTGTGCTTCTCTCGTGCTTGACTGCCAGGGCCCAAAGCTCCCATCAGTGGTTTGTCTAATGGATGCAAAGACCTGCTTTGGCGCTGTTGTACGACAAGAATAGGTACAATTTTTGCCCAAGGCTCACTGCCAGGGGTTAAACCCAAGCGGTGCTGGCAGGTGAAGTCCCTGTGCCCTTCCTGCCCACAGCATCAGTTCTGCCCATCCATTCCTCACATCAGTTTGCCTTTTTGCAAACTGCCCTCCCTCGCTCCCTCCCATTCCTGCCTGAAGAGTCTAATTAGGGGAGAGAAGGGCCTCAAAAGTACCAGTCATGGAAATAGAAATCAAATTGTTCAGTTTAGTGCTGCCACATAATGAATCCTGGATTTTTAGCCTGATGCCAAATCTCTCTTTAATTTTATTTTTGGAATATCTGAAAATGCAGTAATGACAAAGACGTGTCAGGAGTTTAAACTAAATGTTAAAAGCCCCCTTTTTTGGGCTTTCTTCCAATAAGTTTGAAGCTGATGGGGGTAGGAGCACCTTGAGCTACACCTCTGCACTGGTATCTCCACAGCTAGATCTTTTCATCCATTTTCCAGCTTTTGTTCCTTCCCTCATTATCCGGCAGCTTTCTCTCTCCAGCTGCTCTGGTCCTCTTCCTGCCAGAGCTGTGTGGGGTGCAGTCACCCCTCATTACCAGGATGCTCTCAGCTGCTTCCTATCCTGTCTCTCACGACCTGCATGCTCTCGGCTGATTTTGATGCTGAAGCCAAGTAGATAAAGGTTTTCCTGTCTCAGAGCACCTGAGCACCTCTGCCCTGACCTCAGCGACACTTCTGTCTGCACACAGCCAGCAGTAAAACTCAGCAGCTCCCAGTGACCATGAGGAAGGAGGTGATGCCAAGGAGCAAACAGAGAGACACATCAGCACCTGAAATAAACACCCCTAAAGCTAATGCTGTAGGACAAAGACATTCCAGCTCAGCCCTTACTGGAAGCAAACCCCTGGTGCTCCTCACCAAGGCCATTTCCAGTACAAGGGGCAGCCACTGAAGCAGCAGCTTTAGCTGGGGCTGCACAAGCTGCTGGGGGGGTGGCCCTGCTGCAGAGACCCCTCTGTCCCCTCCTCCACACTGAAATTCCAAACACAAATAAACTCATCTGGTTTGTCTCCTGAGTCGTGACCCTCTGCACCCTGCTGTGGCAGCAGGACCTTGGCACCCCACAGCCAGGCCAGGCCAGCCAGCTGCAGGCACATCTTCCCCCTCCTGCCCTTCAGCCTCTGCTTGCCCTGTGCTAATGCTTTCCATCCCTTAATGAATGGTTGTTTATCCAGCTCTTAAGGGATTAACCTTTGTCTGTTCAATTTGGAGCTTCAGGAGCTTATTCCATGAGCCCAGTCTAAAAATGTACTGGAAAAAAAATCACTGGCATAGATAATCTTTTTTATAATCTCTAGAATTTGACTAAAAGTACTCACCGTTAAGGAAAAACATGTCTGTTAACATTCAAATGTGAGTGAGACTGGTTGTTCTTGTACAAACCTTTTAAAGCTATTAATGATTGATTTTAATATCTTGCATTTAGTGGAGGAGGGCAAGATCAGCGATGACTTAAAACCATAGCAAACAGGGGGAGTGGGAAGGCAAAACCTCCTCTGTGAGTCTCTCTTTACTACTTGGATTTCTAAAAGAAGTAAAATCAACTATAAATGGGGCATTTTATATATATATATATATATATATATAAAAATTATGTATCATTATGTATAATTTATAATTATAAGTTATAAATGAGCTGCACTCCCAGAACTGAAGGGATGATTCTGATAAGAATCAACACCAAACCATTCAGTGTCATAGGGGTTTTCTTAGAGAAACTTGTCCTTCATGCCCAGGACCAGTGTGCTGGCACAGAGCTCACTGCATTTCCCTTGGCAGGATGATTCCCCCACGCCTGACACTTCCATTGCAAACTATAGATTGAGGTGTTTTACCCTGTTCAGGTGAGAAACCCGATGGGCAGGCTGGACAGGAACTAAATTCTAATTTAGCCAAAAAAATGGGCACAGGCAGGAGGAGCAGGGAGTGACACCCCTGCAGCATCAACCCCACCTGGAGTGCTGCCTGCAGCACAGGGGGGATGTGGAGCTGCTGGAGCAAATCCAGAGGTGACCATGGAGCTGCTCCAGGGCTGGAGCCCCTCTGCTCTGGAGCCAGGCTGGGAGAGTGGGGGGTGTTCATCTGGAGAAGGGAAGCCTCCAGGGAGAGCTCAGAGCTCCTGCCAGGGCTTAAAGGAGCTCCAGGAGAGCTGGAGAGGGACTGGGGACAAGGGATGGAGGGACAGGACACAGAGAATGGCTTCACACTGCCAGAGGGCAGGAATGGATGGGATGTTGGGAATTCGGAATTCCTGGCTGGGATGGAATTCCAAGAGAAGCTGTGGCTGCCCCTGGATCCCTGGCAGTGTCCAAGGCCAGGCTGGACAGGGCTTGGAGCAGCCTGGGACAGTGGAAGGTGTCCCTGCCATGGCAGGGGTGGGGGAATGAAGTGAGCTTTAAGGTCCTTCCAGGCAGTCAGGGATTCTATGATTTCTAGGGTCAGGGCACGCTGACTGTCCCTGCAGCTGCCTCACCTCATCCCCATCCCCATCCCCGGGGCTTGCCTGGGTGCCAGCAGTGGCACCGAGAGGGGAGGGCAGAGCCACCAACACGCTTGTTTTTAGCCCAGGCTGGATTTGTCAGGCAGTTTACCATGATGTGAGCTCTGAGGAGAGGGGAGCAGGGCTTTTGTGTGCTGCTGTGTTTGTGCTATGCCCGGCAGGAAGGCACACTCCACACTGCCTTAATGGAAATAAATACCTCCCTGGTACAGCTGCTAATGAGGCTTCATCTGTTTGGCTAAGGCAGCTGCCTCAGGAACTCTGCCAAATCCCCTTGGCCTGGCTGCAGCCAAGCAAGTAGCAGCCAGGGCTAGGGCTTAGTGCTGCTGGAAAGTGGTGAGGAGTGGGATCATCCTGCCCAGCTCACTGGCCAAATAATGAGATCAAATCTCTCAAGTCAAAATCGGGTGGTTCAGTGAACACGGCTAATTCTATGTCAACTGACAGGTCTAATTATTGGAGCCATTTCTAGAAAATCTGGGAGTGCACGTGTCCATCTGTCCACTCCAGAGCTGTGGCTGTCTGAGGATCCTCCTGCCCCAGCAGCCCCTGTGCCCTGTGACTGCCCTGGCACTTGGATTCTGGGATTCCAGGGCTTTTGCTGCCCTCCAGGTGCTGCCATGGCTCTGGGCATGTGAGCAGAGGGACAAACTGTGTCACTGCTCGCCTCATCCCACCTGGGCTCAGCCCCAGCCAGCCCCTGGCCAAGGGAATTCCTGTGTGCCAGAGGTACCAACAACCCTGATTCTAAAACAGGAGCTGCTCCTTCATGAGAAAATCGCGTGTCTGGTAAACACTGATGAGAGGATAAGGGGGCAAGAGGAAAGGTCAGACATGGAGACTTCCGTCACGTTGGAGGTTGTGCAGAAAGCATGAAACCTGCTTTGTGCAGCTCCCTGACAGGCAGCTTCCCCATGCTGCCCTCCAGGGCAGGTCCCAATGCCACACATTTAAACTTCATCCCTTTTCTCTACGTTTCTCCAGTGGATAAAACATGATTTTTTAAAATCCTTTCTGTAGCACTGATTAATATTAAAGCACATCTCCTTAGGGGCTGTTTAAAAAACCACAGAGCCTCTGGGGGGGAAAACACTAAAGTGCACCAAACCACATAATTTAGTTTATATTTACCTGTTTAAATTAATTCAGGGTTTAAAAGGCTGTTTAAAACCAGGACAAAGGACTCTGGCGGTGTTAACTGGGCCACTTAGAGCAAATGGGCTTTAGCAGCGAAATGCAGGAATAAATGTGCTGTTCTAGCAGTGATCATGGAGCAGACAGCAAATCCTGTCTCAGTGAGAGCACAGAGAAATCACAGGCTCGTGATTATTGACTTTGGGTTTTGAAATGAAATTACAGCAATTATTTTGCTCTTCCAAACGAGAAACGCAGAATTAATAGAATTCGCAGGAGATGAATATTCACTTATCCTGGGTTAGGAGGTTTTGTGTTGTTGTCAGCTGGTGTCAAAGCAATAAACAAACATTCCTTGGGAGAGCTGTCTCCCGGGGTGGCTGCTCGGGAGTGAGTGAGGGGCTGCTGGGGCTCAGGGGCTGCTGGGGGTCAGGGGCTGCTCCAGCCAGGCTGACCAGTGCTCTGTGCCCCCAGCGCTGCTGAGGTGGCCATGCCATGCCCACCCTACCCTGACCCTGCAGCTCCTCCATCTAAGGAGCATTAAGGGCAAGACTTTATTTTTCCAGCTCACAACTCTGCATCAGAAAAGACACAGGTGATGATTTTTTAAAGTATTTTTTGCTGATAAAGTGATTTTTGCTGAGGCCCAGGGGTCCTCCCTCTCCTCACCCCATCCCAGCTCTGGGGTGCACCAGCAAAGTTCTGGCAGAGGGGATTCAATCCCTTTGATAGGGAAATAGGAGGAAATCTATCTATATCTATATAATCTATATCTATATCTATTGATACCTATACATATATCTATCTATATCTATATCTATATCTATATCTATATCATCTATATCTATATCTATATCTACATCTAATCTATATCTATCTATGTCTTATATATATTCTTTAAGGTTCCCACAGCCTTGCAGAGGAGGGCTCAGAACAGCACAAGCAAATGTGTTTACAGCTTCACACTTAAATTTGAAACGTGTTTCTAACCTGACATCTGTGTATTTTCAGCCCTTTCCAAAGCACTTATTTTGCTTTCTATGGCTTCTGCTTCATTATTCTAATTTAATAAAGCCGCAGTGAAGGCAGAGTGCCGACTCTTTGTGGCTAATGAAAGACATTGATTTGTTTGTACTTCTTGTTATAGATTTTTCCTAATTACAGGCATTTTTCAGAGGCAGTTGAAAAAATAAACGAGCAGCTGGTTTGAATGTGCAACCTATTATTGTATTTCCTAGAGCTGCAGAAAAAGTATTAATGCTCACAGAGGGATGGTTTTTGATGGAGGAGGGCAGAAAAGGTATTTTCCAGGTGGAAGTCCACTCCTTCCCTCAGTGCTACTGTCAAAAAAGATGAAAAACTGGCTTCTGTGACCCCTTCTCACAGTCCATACAGCAATTTCCCATTAAATACCTATGGGAATAATTCCTGAGGGCAGTGCAGACTTTTCCCTCCAAGCAATGATGATATTTACTGCTCAGTGTACATCTTTAAACCACAGGTAGCCCTTGCACTGAGGGAGACCTGGCGAGGGGCAGGACCAGGGCAAACCCAACACAGCCCTTCCCTCCCCTGCCAGCCCTGCTCAGCCACTTCTTGTCACTCAGCTCGCTAGAAATCACACACATGTTGCAAAACTATTGCTAAACTCTAGAAACTCATCCAAGTCCCAGTCCCTGCACGTTTGATTCATGCTGCCAACAAAGGCTGATTTTCCTAGGAAAACAAACCACGACATGCTTCTCCATCCCCTAGGCAGGAGGAGCTGTGGAGGTGGCTTTGTTTGTTTGTTTGTTTTGGCTTTTTTCTTGGAGAAACCATTTAAGACTTGAATCAAAACAAAGATCAATTTGAAGCAGGTTCTCTTTGCTAGGGCAAATTAGGAAAAAGTTGATTTTTAACCCAAACTGTTCACAATTTCCCCTGGCAATGTGTCGTTGAAGGGCACAGCCCAGGATTCCTGCCAGCACTTGGCAGCTCTGCCTCTTCGCTGCCCAAATTTCGTGTGGAGCAGCAGAACTGCAGCGCCAGGGTCACGGAGGTGCTGCCGTTGGAATTGCCAGCTGCCTCTGCTGCTGCAGCAAGGGGCTTCGGGTAGAAATAGAGCAAGGTGCAGAGAAAACGCTGAGCTTTACCTGCAGGCAGGGAGCTGGGAGCATTCCTGTGTGCACTGCATTAGTGGGGCAGCCTCAGCCCCACAGCCCCTCAGCCCCACAGCCCCTCAGCCCCTCAGCCCTACAACCCCTCAGCCCCTCAGCCCCACAAACCCACAGCCCCACAACCCCACAGCCCTACAACCCCTCAGCCCCTCAGCCCCACAAACCCACAGCCCCACAGCCCCACAGCCCTACAACCCCTCAGCCCCTCAGCCCCACAAACCCACAGCCCTACAGTCCCACAGCCCCTCAGCCCCTCCCGTGGGAGGACTGGGGGTTTCATTGCCTTGGGCTGAGCTGCAGCAGGAGCAGGAGGATCAGGGGTCACTTTGCCAGGAACTGTGACAGAAGCAAGGCTGCTTCTGCAAAATAATCCTTTTGCTCCCACATCATGAATTTCTTAGCATGATTCATTTAAAAGCAGAATTAATTCCAGTGTGATTGGCCATGAGGGCAGCTGCAGTCTCGAAGTGGAGGCAGGAATGGTGGTGGGAGGGCTGGAGCTTCCAGAGGGGAGCCTGGCTATTTACAGGGAGAAAATCCCTCTGCCTGCCCCTGCTTCAGCTTCCTAGTGAGCAAACGAGGATGATCCAAATTAGCCACCACGTTAGAACACTTGCAAATCTAGAACTGGAAGGGCTGTAAAAGAGCTGAATCTATTGAAGCAGGAGAACAGAACTTTAAAACTCCACTGTAATTGTTTATGACCCCAAAGCTCAGAGCTGCACACACAGAAAGGGGTCCTGTGGTGGGGGAATGTCCAGGCACGGGCAGAGTGCAATGCTTGTCTCTCCTCAGACAGGAGCAGCAGGAGGAGCTGCAAGGAAGCAGAGTACGAAAAATCCTCAGAAGTCCAGTTTGAAAATAAAGAAACACCATTATCTGCTCACTCAAACCCTCCTTGGCTGCCTCAGGGTGTGTGCAGCCAAATCCTTTGGGTTTTCCCGGCAGGGTGTCTGTGCCCTCGCTGCTGGTGCTGCTGGGGATGAGTGGCAGGATGAGATGACAGCACTCAGCTCTGCCGTGATATTTTGAGACTGGGAGATCCCCTGCTCCCTCCCCACAGGAGCATCCGGAGAGGCCAGGGCTGGCAGGAAACAGATCTGTCTCTTTCTGCTGCTGCTCTGCTGCAGCCTCACCACAATGATGGGGAGTTTCTGATCCTGAGCTGCAGGAGCACTGCGGGGCAGGAGGGCAGCCCAGGCTCCCCATCAGCTGTTGGCTATTCAAGTGGGCACCAAAAAACCCCTTGAGAACTTCCCCCCCAAAATTCAGTGGGGTTCATCCACATGGAATTACAGCCCACTCCCAGCAGGGTGAGCAGCACAGAGCTCTCCCTGAGCCCGGCTGTGGTTAACCCCAAGGCACCTGGTTAATGAGCCAAATTTCAGCACAAACAGGAGCCAAGGGGCTCAACTCACTGCTCAGCCCACCCAAGAAGCCATTCTCTGTCCCCCCAGCCCCTCCAGGATCCCAAACTCTTCTCCACTGAATGTACTGTCCCTGACATCACAAAATTAATGCTGGAAGCTACATCCTGCTATGCTCATGAGCTTGATCTGACTGGGAATCACAGCCAGTTCTTGCTGCAGAGGAGCATCTCCTCCCCAGAGCCCCAGTGAAGTCAGGGGGTTGAGCTGAGCAAGTGCAGCAGAACCAGAGCCTTTGTGCTCTCTGCTCTTTCCCTGCTGTCTCAGGTGAAGGAGTTCAGTGGCAATCGTTTGGGGCTGTGGTTTGTTTGGTTTGGGGTTTATGGACACAGTTGTTGCTATAAACAGTAAAGAGAGGGTTGCACTCCTCAGGGAGCTGGCAGGCCCAGCTGCAGGTTCTCATCCCCTCAGCGAGGGCAGAAACATGGCCTGAGCTGTGGAACACACCATTCCCACAGCCTGGAATCTAAGCTAATTCCCTTCCTGCCCTTTCATTTTTCCTCTGGAAACCGCTTGGGGTGGCACAGCCGAGCAGAGCAGGGGATGCTGCTGTGTTCTCCCTGCCTGCTGTGCCAAGCTGTCTGGCACCTGCAGGCACTGGGGCACAGCCAGCCTCTGCCCTGCCTGTCCACGGCATGGGATGTGTTGGGATGGCTGTGGGCAGGGCTGCAGTGCCCCCAAAAATGAGAGCCTGGAGCATCCCCAGCCCTGACACAGCGCTGGGAGCTCTCTGGGGTTCACAGGCTGGTCAAACAATCTTTACCCTTGGAAAATCCCACCTGGTTTTCATGTCCTGAGAAAAATGATCCTTAATAGCTCCTCTTTTGTCTGAACTTTTGGCCATTTCTGCCAGAGCCTTTGTTGACATTTTGTGACTTTTTTATTTATAAATTTCCGTGCCTCCACCACTGGCTGCTCTGAGCAAACAGCTGTTCCACACACACAGCTTTGCAAGTGGAGTTCTACCTCTCAGGCTGAGTTATCTCACTGCCCCCAGATACAGGCTTGCTTAATAATTAATGGCATTTTAAAATTTACTGGAATATTGTATGGATTCCTCTGGTGCACTGAAGGAATGCAGCCCTGTGCTGAGCTCTTGGACAGGAGCTGGGAGCTGAGCTCTGTAAGCTCAGGGTGTGGGGAGAGCTAGCTCCCAGGAAACACCCCTTCCTGCTGGAAGGTCACACATTTTTTAAAGATCTCCACTTCCCACAGCTCTAGGGAACAGTTTTCAGCCATGGAGAACCAGTGGATGTTCAAAAAAGATGGCCAAGCCTCAGAGGCACCAAAGGCTGGGTTTTGCAGCAGCTCTGGTGGTATCTCCACAGGCCGTCCTCCATCTACTGGAAATGCCAAACACGGATAGACAGCCACGCCCGACAGTGCTGTCGCCCACAAAAGGAAGCCCGAGGGTGATTTGCTGTCCCCATGGAGGGCTCAGAGTGTCCCTGGGACACTCGTGGGGCTCTGCCCTGCACACCCCACTGCTGCCAACACCCAGCACAGCTCACGGCAGCGTCAGAACTGCTTCCGAAAACCAAACACATCAGTATTCCTCTTCCCTGGGCAATTTTGACATGTTTGGAAGTGAGCTGTGAAGTTTTTACATTCATAGCTGCTATTCAGTATTTTGAGTCGAAATATTAATTTTTTTCACATTGAGTAGTGTTAAACCCAAAGTGCTGGAGCATGGCAGTGCTTCAAGCTGCTAACAACATTCTACTCTGAAATGTATCCATAAATAGGAAAGACTGGATAAATTATACTGTACAGCTCCATAGAACTGACGTAAACCCATAAGCAAAACTAACAGGGAAGAAAACCTTTCCTCAACAAAGCTTAACCAAGTCCTTTAATTCTCATCTCCAAGTCTTTCCTTGTTTAACCCTGGTTTCAAAAGACCTTTGAAAGTTTACCTTTTTCTCCCCCTGTTTTCTTAAAATAGCTCTAGTTCCGTGCAGTTTTGCAGAGTGACAGGAATTTTCCTCTCTCTTTGCATTTACTCCCCTGCTAGTGACAAGTAATGGCAAACCTAGGGCTCAGCCTGGGTGGAGAGAAACTTGTGGGACATTCAGAGCCACTGCTGGCAGGCTGGAGCTGTCCCACTGTGTCCCACAGAGGTGCTGTCCCCACCTTTGGCTTAAAGCACCCCCCGAGCAGCCAGAGCACAGCAGCCTCTCAGCACAGCCACAGAGGTGTTGTGTTTCCTCCCCTGATAAAGCATTGCTCATTTTTGTGTTATCGCAGCAGTTTCTGCCCCAGTGCAGTGCCAAGCCCAGGCATGTGGCTCCGGGGAAGGCTGGGTGCCTGCAGTGCATCACCTCTGTGGACAGACTCTGCCCCAGGTGTGCCACATCACCCACAGGGCACAGGGAATTCCCAGCCCTGGGGGCCCCTGGGACCCCCAGCCCAGCCCTGGAGCAGCTGGGGAGAGCAGCCCCGGGCTGGGCTGCGCTCTCCTTGAGGCTGATTTGGCGTTTTATTTAAATGTTAACATCCTCAGCTCCCTGCAGGCACAGCAAATCAAGCTGCTGTGCTCTTCCCCCATCGCTCCGAGCTCAGCCAGCGCGCAGCCCGAGCGCACCTCCTGCACCCGGCTGGCTCCCTCCTCGGCTGATGAACAGACCCACTCGGCTCTCACGGCCTCTGTAACCCAGCGTGAGTCTGACAAGGAACATTTAATTAAAGCAAATCCCCACATGATTTGCAAACAATTTTTTTTTAATTACAGTGCATCAGAATTATATTTTTAATGAATTGTACCATGCTGTGGTGATCCCCACCCACTTCCAAAGCTCAGGAACGCACATATATATACATATATATATATATTCATTTTCTGATCTGTGGGGGTTTTTAACCCTGCACAAACATGAAAAGACCATAACCTGCCTCAGAAACACCACCATGCCAGGGTGATGCCCACAGAAGGGCTCAGGCTTCACAGGATCAGCACCACCCACCCCTGCTGGGACAGAGGGCCAGAGCTGCATGGGGACCCTGGGTGGCAGTGCCCTGCTGGCTCTGTTCCTGTGCCAAGGCTGCTCCCAAATCCCACCACTGCAGGTTTGGCGTGGAGAGCCAAGGGGCCCTGCAGCTGCGGGGTCAGCAGCTCACCCTGAGCACACGAGCTGTGCCCAGAGCAGAGTGGGGGCTGCTGGCTGCTCCTAGCAGAGCTCACCTGTCCCACACCCTCTGTGCCCCCCAGCCACCCTGATCCCACTGGGACAAGGCTGGCAGGAGAAGAGGCTTGAGAAGCCCCAACTGTTGCAAAGCCACAGGACGAGGTACAAGGTCCACTGTGGCTTTACTGCTCCTCTGCTCCTCTTTTTGGGGAGAAGGTGGGACACAGCCCCGTGTCAGCCCTGGTTAAGGCATCCCAGCACTCTGGGGGGATGCTGCGGCACTCGCTGTTCCCGGGATGACACGCAGGATGCAGTGGGAAGGCTCAGCTCCCGGAGGCTGCAGCCGCACAGCACAGACGCTCCACGCCTGGCGGGGAGACAGCTGGGCCTCCTCCGGACCAGGAGAACGAGGGGATGACTCAGCTCCCCGCAGGAGATGTGCGTGGGGCTCTCGGAGCCCCCACAGCCCGCGGGGCTCCTGCCCTCCTCGTCCCCAGGTGAGCATCAGCGACCCTGCAGCTCCGGCAGCATCCCAAGGAGCTGTGTCCGGGATGTGCTCGGCAGGCAGCAGCTCTGCCAAAGGCATTCCCAGCTTGGCACGGGACTTGTTCCCCAGGCAAGAAGAGACACGAAGCTGCTGACAGGTTTCTTCCTGTTCCCGATGAAAACTGCGTCGGAGCAGGGCTGTGAGGAATCATGTGCTGGTTTAACAGATTTCTCCCCAGAATGAGGCTTTAGCTCAGAAGGGAAGGATGGGAGGAATTAAATAATTAATACAAAATTCTGTTTGCCTGAGAATACTGTCACAGCACAGCGACAGGCAGCCCAGTCCCTCACCAGTTCCTGCCCTGCAGTGGCCTGAACTGGTGCCACTTGGAAAGCAGCAGTTTGGTTTGTGTAATCATTAATATCCACTGCATTGGGAAAGGATTTACAAATCAAGTACAGGAAAATGTTGCCCATCTGTCACGAGTGGGAACCTTCAAACTGCAGCATCACAAACTATCGCCCAGGACTGGGGGTGGGGGGGGGGCGGAAATAGGAGGGAAGAAAAAAATTTAAAAAGGGGGAACAGGTTGGAAGTATGTCCCTTCCCTGGTGTTTGTCCAGCTGGCTGGAGGGACACTGACCCTCTGGGCAGAGCAGGGTGTGGGCATTGCCCAGGGAGGGGCTGGAGGTACTGGGGTGGGGGAGCACTGCAAGGTGCTGCAGCAGGGAGAAATGTAAAATGCCAGGAAATACCCAGGGAAGAGGAAAGGGCCACGTTCCATTGCTGAATGTGGAATGACACCAGAGAGGCACATGAAAAACAGAGCAGGGTTCTGGCAGTTTGTAACACTGGGTGCTGCCTGTGGGTTGCTGCCTTGACACCTGCATGTTAGAGCATCTCAGGATGGGGGCTGGCTGGCCCCATCCCATCCCATCCCATCCCATCCCATCCCATCCCATCCCATCCCATCCCATCCCATCCCATCCCATCCCATCCCCAGGAAGGGTGGCAGTGCTTGGCCCCAAGCTGCTCCAGCTGCCCTGTTCACCCCGGGAGCAGCTCAGGGTTGCAGGACCCCACATGTGGCTCAGGCTGCAGGATGGGACCCAGGGAGCTGCTGACAGCCCTGCAGGGCTCAGCAGTGGGCACTGGACACAGTGACAGCCCTGTCTTCCTTCCCGTGAAAAATGAGGGGTTCTGTGGCATCTGCCGAGCAGCAGAGCCACGTGTGTGAACTTGCAGCTGGATTACGTTTTTGCTGCCCTGAAAGCAGAGTGATGACTGAATTCCTGAGAAAGAAAACAGATTGGGAAACAGAAGATTGCTCAATGCACCTGCTGGTGAGTCAGAAAGCGCAGGCCCTGCACGCTCCCTCGGCAGCGAGTGGCTGCACCATGGGGGTACCAGAGGCAGCCAGCAGCAGCCCTGGGGGCACCAACCTCTCACCTGTCTGGCAGAGAATCCACACAGCAGCTCGGCTCTGGGCTGAGCCACACCACTGCCCGGGGCAGGGAATTCTGAGGGTGCTGGGCTGGGTTTGGCACCCCAGTCCTGGCCAGGTACCTGAGGCTGGAGCTGCCCCAGCCAGCAGCACCCGCCAGCCCCAGCCTGCCCTGGTGACAGGGGCAGTGCCAGGGAGGGTCTGTCCCGGATGGCTGTGGCAGGGGGGCTCACGGGAGCTGGAACAGCACAGCATTTCCTGCCCAGTGTCGGCAATGGTGGCAAACAGCCCCAGTGGCACTGCTGCTGTCAGCAGGTTTGCTGCCGAAGGTGTTTGCCACTGCCAAGCCTACGTCTGTGTTTGCCAATACCTGGCTACAGGAGGCTCTTCCAAAGGAAAATAACACGGATACACCACATGGAAGGGCAGCCCAGCCCCAGCGTGTGCATCTTGCTGCAGAGACAGCATCCTCCAAACAGCATGGAGGTGTTTCAGAGAACAGACACGAAGTGGCTGATAACACTATGGGGAGAGGTTCATACAGGCAGCAGTGTTGAACCAGAAATGTTGATAGAGGCTCAGGTATCCCCTAAATTTTATAGAGCAAGTTGGATTTTCTGAATTCCCTCCAGCTCTTTCCTGTAAGCTGCTCCTCTTCCCTCTCTGTCTCTGCATCTATTTTAGGATGAAGTTCTCACTTCAGCACAGATGTTCAGAACTGGGTTTCATGCAGTAATGATCTGTTCACATCATTTTCCTTCTTGCACCAGAAACCACGAACTGAGGAAGGAGCTGGAGCCAGCAGCAGCTGGCAGAGTGGGGTAAGTGATGCTCTGGGCACATTTTCCCCCTTAGCTTGCCGATGCCACAGGCACGGTGGCCCCAGTCAGAGCCCTTGGCCGTGGCGTGTCAGGGTGTCCCTGGGGATGTCCCTGGCAGCAGCCCGGGCTGTGGCACTGCTGGCACTGCTCTGGGCAGACCCAGCCTTCAAAGCGCCTGCTGTTAAACGTGCCTCTGCCCAAACAGCCGGCGAGCCCCGGGCAGCAAAGGCGAGCGTGGAAGGCAAGAGTCGGCATCGGGAAAAGGATGTGGGAATGGGAGGGGAGGGAGCAGCAGAGCCCCTCCAGGGTCACGGGGCTCAGTGCCCTGGCACTGCCCGGGGCACAGCCCTGGGATTTGCCGGCACAGGAAGGCCGGGACAGGCTGCAGGCTCCAGCCAGAGCCAAGACAAGGTTCTCTGGCGCAGCCGTGGGCAGATGCAGCCCGTGTCCAGCCTCACCTGGATCCGCAGCTCCCTGCGCCCCTGGCAGAGGTCTGTGTGGCCGCAGGAGCTCCCCGTGATGCTGCTCCAGGTCCTACCTGCACCCGCAGAGGCTCCTGACTCCTCCTGCAGCCACGGCTCTCTCCAGCCCTTCCTTCACCCCGCTGAGCTCCATCAAATCCCCGCCAGCCCGGGGACACTCAGCCCCACCGCCAGCACCTGAATCATTCTCCAAACCCCCTTCTCTCTCCTCCTGCTCTCCCCGTGGCTCTGCTGCCGCAGTTGATGCTGTAACAAGTCTCTGCATCCCGTGGCACTGTGGTGGTGGCAGTGCCACCCTCCCCAGCCCCGCGTTGCCCTGCTTGTCCCGGGCACTGCAGTGGGCACAGCTCTGCCCATCCCAGCGCCTCTCCCCGTGCCGAGGCTGTGCCAGCACCAGGACATCCCCATGCCACCCACAGCTGGCACCACAGGGAGGGGTGTCATCTGCTCCCATGGGCAGGAAATATGCTTTTTTTTTTTTTTTTTTTTTTAGATTACAAATAATATCTGGGTGCAAAAAGACCCTCAGAATTATTCTGTTTCCTCCTTCCTGCCACCATTCCCTGCCCAGGGGTTACACAGAGGTGATTCAAATTCTTTCCCAGGTTCCTGTTCCTTCCTCCCTGAAGGCCCAGAAGCCTCCCCCAGCTCAGAAAAGCCTCTCAGCTGCAGACAGGGAATCCCTTGGAACAAATTCTGCTAATTTGCTTTGCACAGCTGATCCAGCTGTCATTGCTGCTGCCGTGGTTGTCACTGTGCTGGCCCTGCCGGCGAGGTGCCACATCCCAGAAGGATGTCACACCCGACAAGCGCCGCGGGCAGTGAGGTATCGCAGTGTCACAATGTCACAGTGTCACAGCCCCAGCTCCCCGAGCCGCCGCGCCGCTTTGGCAGGAGCTCCTTCTCGTGGCTCTGCTCAGCATCCGAGCGGTGGATTCCTCATCTCTCTAGCGACAGCCCTGCGGGGACAGAGCTGCTGCTCGGCACCCTCTGACCCGCCGGACCCCGCAGAGCCGCAGGACGGAGCTGGCCGGAGGGTCAGCAGGGCTGGAATGGACCAGGGCAGCCACTGCAGCCACCGCAGCCACCACAGCCACCCTTCAAGTTACAGAGAAAATGGAATTTGCCAATTCGGAACACCGGCAGCAACACGTTGTTTATCCCTTGGCGGCTAAATGTGGGGCTAAATGAAATGCTGGTGTCACCCTGAGCATGGGGGCAAAGGAGTGCAGGGCAGTGGTGCTCAGCTGGCGGGAATGAGGTGTCCAGGGGTGCTGAACTGGGAAAAAGTGTCAACAGACCTGACCGGGAAAGGCCAGCTCGTGGCAGAGGTCACAGAAGACACCTGGAATCCCCCTGGAAAACAACTGCCCAGTGGTGTTTCCTTTAATCAATTAAAGCTATGATGTTTCGATCAAAAATTCTGACGATCAGTGATTTGTGATAAAACCGATAGAGGAACTGCAACACGTGGCAACAGGGCTCCCTCTAATGTCAGCCACTGCCTGGCTGCTCCCTGCTCCCCATCCTGCTGCCCCTTTCCCTGCTTCTCCCTTTCCTGCTCCCTTTATTCTCTGTGCCCCGAGCTCCCTGCTTCCCCATTCTCTGCTCCCCCTTTCCCAGCATCTCCAGGTCTCTGCTCCCCATTCCTTGCCCCCAATTCCATGCTCCCCTCATTCCCTTCACTCAGAATTCCTTGCACCTCCAGCTCTGTTCTCCAATTCCCTGATAATCTGGATCCCTGTGCCCCAATTCCCTGCTCCCCCGTTCCCCACACCTTCAGCTCCCTGTGCCCCATTCCCGGCAGAGGGAGGGGCTGGGGGTCCCAGTGTGTCCCTGAATCTCGGAAGTGTTGCCTCAGGAGGGTAATGACAGCTGGGGCTGATCCAGAGCATCCTGCTGCTTTGCATTCACCCTCTGGATTTAACAGGAATACCCTGAACAGGTGGCATTTTCATACACATCCTGTGGATGAACATGTGCTGGTGAAGAAAAGCCCCAGTACCAAATAAATTGTGGACAGTCCCACAAGTGCTCAGACACATTCAAGCCTACACAACTCAGTGGAGCCACTCTTAACCCGGTAGAAGAAAGGATATTTAAGAAAGAGAACTTTTATTAGGGCAATTTCACTTTATTTTTTCCATACAGCAAGGTCAACTATAGCAGTAATAATAAAATAAGCATAAACCCAAATTGCAGCCCAGGACAGAGTACGTAACTGGAGCAACTACAAGCGAAAGTAAGTCTGTGGTTACGTAAGAGCAAACCCAAGCGCGTCTGTCCGTCCTTCCAGCAGATGAAGCAGGGGCTGCACGAGTGCCACTCGTTATTATTGATTGCTGTGAGCTCCCAGACTGGCAGCCTGGCCCCATCGCCTCCTCCCAGCTTTGGCATGCAGGATGGCCACGTTCCTGGAACCTTTCCATGAAAACGGGAACATTTCCCAGGTTGTTGTTCACCTGCTAAAAGAACAGGACCACTACAGCGAGAAAATAATCCCCTACCCTACAGCTACGGGTGCTGTTCCGTTTGCCTGTCCGAGGTTGAACTCTGTGAACGTCAGTATTTGTTTTGAAGAATCTTTTTTTGTGAACAAGAAACCACTGAAATTGTCAGAAACTGGTTTGAATAGCATATATCTTTAATATATTTTGATACTTTAAACATGCAGTAGGTTTTGAATAATGTACGGAATATCTGAGCCATGATTCCCTGGATGGGCTGAAGTACCTGCTTTTTTTTTCTTTTTTTTTTTTTTTCTTTTTTTTTTCTTAATGATTTTCAGGCAGATTTGACCCAGTGGAGCTTCTGTCAGTCATGAGATCTTGGAGGGATGGCAGATCTTTCCAGCTGAAAAAATCCTGGCAAACTACAAGCTGTCCACATAAAGCAAAGCAACTTTTTGGAAGGGGGATGGAGTGCTAACTCTGTGCCACTTTTGCAAGCAATTTTGTTCAGCCTGTCATTTTATTTAGCCTTAACAAAACTCCTTGTAATTATAGACATTTTTATTCAAAATAAGATCTTACTATTATACAGGTTTCTCTCTTTTTTGACTATATACAGAAGTGCAAAAAGTCAACCTTCGCTCTCGACGTCCCAACTGCAGCATAATCAACCCTCAAGAGTTTGCACACACACACTAGAATTCTTGTTACGTAAACTTTGAGTATTTGGATTATCAACAAAAAGTCCCTTGATCTATTGATTATGCAGCTTATTTATAACAAGGCCTGATATTCAGGGATTTCAAAAAATATTTAAACAATATTTTAACATTTGAAATGGATACAGTAGAAAATAAATTTTATTCTAATATCTAGGAACTAGATTTTTTTTCTCATAATAACTAATTACAAACAAAATAAATCATCAAAATATTACTCAATTGTCTGCCAGGATTGTTGCCATAGCAACAACTTAACTTCTTACTTAGCAATGATTATATAATTATAAGATATCCATATAAAAGATCTTTGTTCTTTTAATGAAAACTAGACAAGAACTAACAATGACTGACATTCTTACATTGTCATATTAGATCAGTAAAATAGAAATCATTTAGTTAACAATAATACGAATACTCATAAGACACTACATGTAGATTCCAAACTGAGTATGTTATGAAGAAAACTACTTTTTTTTTTGTATTTTGAAAAAGTCATCAGTAAACTCTAATAAAACAAAATTCTATAAACTGAAATGGTATCAACTGGTAATAGAAAATGAAAACGAGCTAATAAATGTAAGAAATAAAAACTACACTTTTAACAAGAAAAAATAAGTAAATTCTCTATGGTAAGTCACTACAATAACATGTGAAGTCACCTATACTTTCTTAACACGATTGAAATTACATTGGTATGGGTTTTAACCCGTAATGTAATAATCTAAGGCTTTAATAGATGTACAGTACAATCAGGAAAATCAACACATCATTCTTATCTATAAAGCATCTCTCTCAAGCATAAAAACTTGCAGTAAACTCGGAGTATGGCGAGTTCTAGAACCGAACCCGCGCCTCTCCCTCCCCTGCCCACCCGGGGCCTGGCCCCAGGCAGCCCCTGGCTGAACAGAGCAAAAATATCCTTTACTGGCTGCAACATCCAAACCACAAAAAGGAATTCCTTTGGATGAATCCATTCTTAAAACTTGAATGCACATCTATTTGTTTGTTTTTATTTTGTAAAGGCTTTCTAAGGCTATAAGCAGTTAATCTGAACAAATAAAATCACATATAAAACTCACCCGAGTATTAACGCACCCAATTTCTATGCTAATTAACGTCTCATTTGTCCTATTTTGGTTTGTCATGCATCTGCTGTCAGTGCTTCTGCGTCTTTGTTTAGAGTCGCCGCGGATGCGGGACTTGATGAATTAAAGTGAAACCCATCTCTGCAAAACATTTATAGTCTTTGTGACTCCCGACAGAGGCTATAAATAGAGCAAAAGAAGTTCCTCAAACATTTGTTACTGTGTCTCAGAAATGGCTTTTCCCTTTCGCAGCTCATGTTATACAGTAAATATGCATAAATATGATACAATGCCTTGGGAGAGTTTATAGATAATATTGTCCGTAAGGTTACACACAGCTGGAGCATCTCTCTGGTGCTGCCCACTGGCTGTGAGGAGCAATTGGCCATTTCTGAGACAGCTTTGGTTTGAAACAGAACGGTGCCCTTTGACTGATCAGTACTCATCAAGTCAGTGAAAACGTGGTTCTGAAAATAACACTGTGGAAATAATACTCTGATGGATGTACAGTCTATGGCACTTCATGAGAATCCTTAACAACGTGGTACTTAAAGCCATTGATGTGCTTTAAAATATACACAGTTGTGGTTTTGCTTGGCACATTCATCTCTGTCAGATTCCTCTCTTCCCATTTCTTACAATCTATTACATTAAAAATATTACTCTTAAACAAAAATTACTGTGCATGCACGCTCTCATCTATAATGGCAATTTTAAATACAAGGTGCACCTTTGTTATTTGTAAACCTTGAAAGAAATAAACTTACTTTAAAAAATTATATCTTGGTCTACAGACGTACCAATACATAATAGATTTCTGGTTGCAGCATCGTCGGTCTTTCCGGGGTGACATCTGTGATTGTGGGGAGCAGACCCCAAATGCATCGAGCCCCGGGAAAGGCAGACGATGCTGCAGCTTTAGACAAGAAGATCACCTCAGCACAAATATCAATTCAATGTACAAAGTATATAGGCAACAGTGTGCAGTGGAGTCCCACGGTCTCGTTTCGTCTCGTTAACATGCAATGTGTGATGTCACTGCTGAGGGGTTCCCAGTGCTGCTGGACAGTATTTACATACACTATGGCTAATGAGCTCGGCCTCTTCCCACCCAAATCCGGCCTCTTCGCCTCGGATACCATCTGGGGAGGGAAGAGCACAAAGTGTTCTCGGCACAGCCAGGACTTGGCATCAGACCACAGAGCCCCAGCTTCACACGGCACGGGGAGCTGTGTCCCTGCAGGAACCCTCCATCAGCATCCCATCCCATCCCATCCCATCCCATCCCATCCCATCCCATCCCATCCCATCCCCAGCAATCCACCTTCCCTCCATCACTACAGCAGTAAACAACATTTATGCTCAGCTGAAAGGAGCAGCTGTGATTACAAACACATTGTGGCCAAAGGGTCAATCCTCACCCGCAGAAATAATTCCATTATGGCCAAGGCATTCAATAAAAACATGTCAGAAATAGAGCACAGAAGTGAGGAAGGTAACACAAATGAGGAGCTGTCCCAGGGATGGGATGGCAGTGGGGGATCTCACAACAACAGGAGAATTACGAGCTTCCAAACCCAGGAAATGTTTGGGTTCTGAATTTTGAGATTTAAAAGCCATTCTTTCTGAAGAGAACTTGATGGAATCATCTTCCCACCCTGATCTGCCCCTCAGCTCTGGTCAGTGCTGGGGCCACCACAGACAGAACATAAACCTTGTGAACGCTGATTTTGCTGGGTGGGAATGTAAAAACTAACACATGGTGAGGCCAGTGCTACCTGTGGGATCTCCCCTCAGGGAGGAATGGCCCCTCAGGGGGGTCACAGCCTTCACCCCTGTAGCTTACTGGTTTTCTTAGGGAAAAAACCATTCTGTCCCTTACAGCAACAAATTACACACATAAAGGTAAGAAAAAATACAGGAACAACTCCTTGGGAACTTACTGTTTGATGACCAAATGTCTACATCTGCGTAACATACTTGTGGCTAGTCAGATGTTCGGCAGATATTATGGGTATCTACAGGTAAAAAATATAAACAATGAGTAACACGTGCAACGAGCCCACCCAGAGGCACAGCATTTGCTACAGTACATCAGCTTGGGAAAGGGAAGATCAGCTATGAGTTGGTGGATTTTATTATCTTAACTATAAGTTAAAGTCAACTGAAGTGCTACAGGAGCAACTTACAACTGGAAAATATTGGGTTAAGTACTACTGGACAAATATAAATAAGTATTATTGGTTGTTCAGGAAACAGGAGAAGTTAACATCTAAAAGTCATGCAGTGCAGTAATTGAAAAAAGCCCTTTTTGTTGGCCTACACAAAATTCTGTGCTTTCAGGGTCTCAGACGATGAAATCTATTGTGGCCTCGTTTCAGTGTGATTTTGTGTAGTGTTCACTGCTGTCACTGTCCTGGGTTTTGAATGCCAAACCTACAATATGCCCTGAGCTTGATTTTCACAGCTGGTGAAAATCCCCAGTTGAGAATAGCTCCTGCCCTTCCCACGGTGGCTGCAGCACTGCCTGGAGCAGCCAGCAAGCAAAGCCTCCCCAAGAAGGGAAACAATTCCCAAAATGTTTGGCTGCACACACAGGACCCAGCATGTGGCTCCCCTCAGGTGCCCATCCCCTCAGCACCCCATGTAAAACACCAGGATTGCACTGGGAGCAGTGCCACTAACATGACACAGATGTTCACTCTGTGGGTCATGGAGTCACCATGGTGCTGCAGCGCCCAGGGGGAGCAGATGTGCCCAGGCACAGGGAATTGTGCTGGGGCCTAGGGCACAGAATGGATTTGCACAATCCCAAATGGCTGTGGCACTTGGAAAGACCCTTTTTCCTGATGGGGCAGCAAGGCTGGCCTGTGAATCTGCCCAGTAAAGAGAATGGGGGTTTCTTGTCAGCTAACTTACTGGCAGCTCCTGCCGTTGCTTTTCCCCCATGTTCCCTGTCCTCCCCTGGCAGCTCACACATCACAGCATCGCCAACTGCACAGAAATGGGCTTGGAGCAGAATGAAGCTTCTCATACCATGTTTTCCTACTGCTGCAGGACAGGCTGTGGCACCCGACGGGAGCAGCATCAGGGACAGTGCTGTCGGAGCAGACCAAGGACCCGCAACACCAGTGCAGGAAGATGAAGGGCCAGATCTTTAGCCTTTGGCATGCAGGCACATGGCATTGGGTGGCATGAAATACCTTCAGCATTGCTCACATGGTATATACATATATGGCTATATATGTATATATGGAGGTTTGGCTGCAGAACTGCACTAAGGGTGTTATGAGGCTCTGGGGAGGAAAGGCATGAAATGACCAGATCCTACAGCAAAGTTGTCCCTGTGATCTATCTGGGAAGCGCATGGTTATTAACAGAGAGATGATTTAAAAATAATGACTTTTTCTGCGGCTTGTCTCATTCTCACAACCCTCAGGACATGCACAGGATACAGAGACACGCTGAAAGTAACTGGTGCAATAAACTGCAGGATTAAGAGACTTTGCGCATACAGGAGGTTGCTTGCTGAGGTGGCACATAGGCAGAGGTAGCCCCACCTATGAACCAGCTTTTCAAAACACAAATTCCTAGGCTAAGTTTAAAGCCCTGAGCAACCTGTTCATTCAGCAAACATTTCTCAATAGCAGAATGAACTACCTGCTGAGCAGACTAACCTGCGCTGGTTTTGGCATTTTACAATATCCAGGTCCCTTTGGAGGCTCAGGGTGTGCACACCTAGGTGCCATTTGGGAATCGTATTTTTGGGAGATGAGGAAGCAGACAGGTTAACGAGGGATGTACAGCTGGGGCAGCACAAAATGGTAGTGCTCGACAGGTAAAGGTGCAAAGGCTCAAAGCCAAAGGCCCTGGGGCTCCCTGAGGCCAGGGGAGCTGGCAGCATCCTCCCCAGGCACAGAGGGGCACAAAGGGGCTCAGTGCCCGAGGAGTCACCTGTCCTGAGCCAGGAGCTGAGTGCCTCAGGTGAGCCTGCTTTAACTCTGACATTTACCTCCTCAGCTTGTCCCACACACAGGAGCAAACCTGCACAGTGCTGAGCAGAACCTGCAGCTCCCTTTTCTAAGGGGCACACGTGTGATTCCCACTGAGCTGGAAGCAAGACCTGCATATCAGACCAGAACTGATGGCTTCATGACAAGGGCAACTAACTGCCCAGTAAATCTCAAAAAATAATTTACTTTTAGAAGAGGAACAGGAAGCTCTTTAAAACATTTTTATTGTTGCACTTTCAGCCAGGTGTTGTACAGAAATCTGCCCTTCTGACAGCGTCCTGTGCTCAGGTGCAGCTCCAGCCACTCTGCCGGCCCTGGGACTCATCTTTACAGCACTGGTTCTGGCTTTCCTGGGAGGACTTCTAATCACTTACGTGGTAAAGCATTACTCTCATATTCCTGAAATACATCCAAACACGGCAGTGACTGGGGTGGCTTTTGAGAAATAAACACAGACTCTAATGGGCATTTTCTTAACTGAGCTCTGTCCAAAGCAATGGGCCATTCCAAGGAGAATCACAAGGCTGGAACAAAGGTTTCAAGGAAGTTTCTGTGTGGCCCATGCTCACAGGGTTTTGTTTTGCTCGTGGAAGAGGAGAGTCAGAACATGTTTGGACTGCTAAACTCAGACTGTAAGAACCTACAACCCCTCTGCATAAAGACTCCTCTGGCTTTCCCTGAGTTCTGCACTGAAAGGAGCTGCTGGCTCCACAGAAACAGAAATAAATCGTGGGTTCGTTTATTATCCCTTGCTCTTTGCGTCCCCGAGAGCAGAAATAAGCAGCATGGCCCATAAATGTTAAGACTGAGTCAGAAACTATTGTCAATTATTTTTAGCATCAGAAATGGAACTGCAGCACCTTTGGAGCATGGCTAAGGGCTGATTAAGCTGTGCTGCAGCTCTCTGAGAGAATGTGTAGGCCAACAAGAGGTCAGATCCAAACCCCCATGCTCATTAAAGCACCGATTTCGAGTTGTCTGTAAGGAACAAAGCTGTAAATTAGCAAACCTGGTTGGCTGTGGCTGTTGCAGCGAAGGGAACACTTGTGGCAGATGTTGTTGCTGCAGACACAGTGGCTGGCGTAGCACCGTGCACCATGGGAACTTTCGGAAGGAAAATCAAATAAGCAAACATACAGAAGAGTGTAGCAGTATGGGACCAGAGCGACACGTGGGAGGGTCATTGAGCATGGTTTACCACAGCGAAAAGCCCGAGACATCATTGCCAGTGCGTGACATGCAACCACAGTGCAAAGCAGGACAACATTCCGGGAGGAAGGGGAGGGAGATGAAAGAGAAAAAAAGGGGAAAATGCTTGTTACCATCAAATCAAGAAAATCGACACAAACAAGCTTAACCATTTCAATATGAAAATCAACAGGAGAGGTTTTTTTCAATGTCCTTATATTTACAAATTTTTGTCTTTTAAAAATTCAACCCAAATATTTACTGCAAACAGAAATTAATCTTGTAGAAGGACAGAATACAGCTACATGGCTATGGTAAGATACAGTCTTTAGTTAACACAAGATAGTTTCTAAACACTGGAACTCATAGTCCAGTCAAAATCCACCAAGGAACAATGTGCAATTAAAAACTGCTGTACAAAATTAACATCTACGTGTCCATGTCAATTAAATAAAACAATTGCATTTAATTGACAGGTGTTAGTGCAGGAGGCTCGGGGAGATGGACTGACACGAGGGCTGTACGTTAAATCTAGCAGTGGATTTTGAGGGTCTGTGAGCTGCACCACAGGTTTAAGATAATCAAGAAACAAAGCTGGCACCTACCAACACTTGTAGCGGGTGTCATGCACAATATTGAGCCTGCTCATCATGCATTGCAACAGGAAGGTGGATTTGGAAAGGGAAAAGAATTAAAACAACCCATCACACGTGTAATTAGAAATTTCATTTGAATAAAGAAGAAAAATTGTTATTATGGGCAGTGGCATGTAACTGTCAGCACAATCAAACCATACAATAGCACAGTGATCCATTAGAACAAGGCCTCGGGGACAAGGCAGCGGATGGAGGTGTGCTGGGACCCTGCTGGCCCCACAGCACAGCCAGGAAAACCTTCCTCAGCTTCAAATCAGAACTCCTGAAACCTTTTTGCCTTTTGACACAAGCCTTGTCATGATGCTTTCCCTGCCCTTCTCAGATCAAAAGTGATACTTCAAACACACGCCTGCCTGGGGCCTGCAGTCCCCAGTGCAAGCCCAGCAGGACCAAGCTCCGCTGTCCCTGTCCCTGTCCCTGTCCCTGTCCCTGTCCCTGTCCCTGTCCCTGTCCCTGTCCCTGTCCCTGCTGGGGAAGTGCCATGCTGGACCCAGCTGGGCAGACGGATGGTGGGAGGTGATAAAAGGCTCCTCTCTCCTCTCCTCCTGCTGTCCTGTCCTGTCCTGTCCACTTCTCTCCTGTCCTCTCCAGGCCCCCTCAGCTGCTCTGGTGCACTCATTCCTTGCAGAGCCATGATGACCTGAGCTGCTCCTGAGCCACATCCTGACTGCTCCTGTGTCCAGGGAATGTTCAGGGCACCCCCAGGTGACTCGGCAGGCAGGGCTTTGGTGGCATCCATATGAAGGGGCAGTGATCCCAAGTGTCCCCTGCTCTGGCCACTCAACACGTGGCTCAGTGCAGTGGCAGAATGGTCACCGTGCCCTGTGCAGCTCACAGTGACACCTAGGAATACCTGTTCAGCCTTTTGTTCTACATTGTGGGATGCATTTTAAGCTGCTGGTGCCTGGGCTCACAGCCTCAGCTCCCTTCAGACTACACAACAGAAGAGTTCTACCCTGCAACCAGAGCCAGGAGCAGGAAGGTGTTCTTGGGATCATTCTGGCATCATTTTTAAGTATCACCAAGTTGGCAATTCTCTTTACGTTACACAGCAAAATGCCTCCCACCAGACTTATCTCACAATTTCTGCTTCCAAGATGATAAACATTTACTGATCTCCCAGAATATCTATTTTTAATAAATTATTTACTTTAAAATTTAATAATAACATTTATTAACACTGCTAATGATGACTGACACAGCTGAAACTGAAATAAACTCTGAAATCTGTGAATGAGATTGCAGTGGGAATGGAAACATATCCCAGCAGACTGCCAGAGGGAGCCAGGCAATGCTGCCTCTGTGACATGCTGTGACTGTAATGGGGACAGGAAATGGCTCCAGCCGGTGCCAAGCACTGGAGGGGATGCACAGCCTCAGGAGCATTTAAGTATGAAGGGAAGAAGTCGGTCACTTTAATTACTGCTGGGGCCAAGGTTACTCTCTGTCACTGCTTTATCTGTAAGGATACAAAGGCAAGGGCATGGTCATGTTTCCTAATTACTCCTCTATTTCTGTGTCACGGAAGAGACTGAGAACATCTGCAAAGAAAGGGTAAAGGAAGGGCACCTCTCCTGACCTCCCCAGGCACAAATCATGGCTGAAGCCAATGGGGTCACCTGCAAGATTAAAAAATGGAGCAGGATTTGGCTATGAAGTACAAACAGTAATCAAAAGTGCTTTCTCAGTCCCTCTTGTGGGCTCTCAGTGGAGTTGATGGGGTTTCAGAGAAGAACCTCTGAGCTGTGTCTCTGCAGAAGTGCCCTGTTTACACGGCTGGACACCCTCATTAGAGCTGCAACAGGACATCACTCCCTGCACAATGCTACACACCCTACATGCTACATGAGTTGGTTATTTATAGTGACTCTGAAAAATCCCTGTAAAGCTTTTCAATTAAAAGCTCCAAATTTCAGTCTGAGTTATCATCATTACATTATGACCAGAGCACACAGTTTTTGAAAGGGAATTGGAGCAAACGAACATGATGCAGAAAGAAGAACACTTGCTGGGGTGGCATAACTCCCAAACAAAGACATTATGCTATATGACCCTCTTGCCAGTAATAAAAATAATTTTTGCTATGATCTTAATATTCATCTTGACTTCAGAAGCTTTGACTGACTAATGAGAACACATGAATAATGAATGTGCAGTTTCAATGTTCCCTGGCTGTTCAGCACAAGGCAGAATTTTAATTTGAGGATGTTCTGACTTAAATGACTGTAATTTCACAACCAGATTATTTCCACAGTGAAATAAAGCTATTTTTACAAATATTCGAGTTTACTGTTGTTTTTTTTTTTTTCTCTTTTCTCCCTTGTATTATTCCCCTCAGTCTATTTCTTCTGCCCAATCTACTAAAGCTTAATTAAAAGCAACACTCCAGACAGCACAAGCACTCCTGTGGAGGTGAGCAGTGGTGTGTGACCTTTCCCTCCCCAGTGTTTTAGGGGAGAGCAGGGGTTTTGCACAGGCCCAGCAGCCCCAGGGAGGAAGGTGCTTTAGGATAGCCTCTGGGCACTGAGTCCCAGCCAGGAATAAGGGTGTCCCTAGCGCTAAAGCTGCAGAAATGGAACAAATACACAACGATGGCAGAGGTAGCTGCAGCCTTTCCACACTGCCTCTGGGACTCAGCTGCAGTCCTGCCCCTTGCAGCTGCACCACAACATCAACTCTTGGGAGCCTCCTGCCAGCCTGACCCCTTTCCTCTGGAGGATCTTGCTTCTCAAAGACACTGGTCACCTGGGGGACACACAGGGGGCAGAACAGCTGCACTTGCACACCTGAGGAGACAGGGAGCTGAGGCACAGGAGGGTGACAGGACCAGGGCAGGATGTGCCTCAGTCACCCACAGGAGCACTCTGCAGCCAGCGCCTGGTCAGTGCAGGACACGGAGCAGGGAAAGCTCCAAGGACCTGGAGCTCTGCACGTTCACAGCAGGAGGTTCACGTGTGCCTGTCGAGGTGCCCTGAGCTGGCAGCCCAAGGACCAAACCAAGCTGTGAACACCACCAAGGCATGCAGAGCCTCCTCACTCAGCAGACTACCTCCCTTATTTCAACACTTGTTCTTTCTTGCTGTATCTCTGAACTCCTCTCTCAGTGTGGGGACAGCTTCCAGCAAGACAGGTTTCAGGGACACCTCAAGAGGGGAGCTGTGCACAGAGGGAGCTTTAGCTGAGAGAGGTAACAGGAGCATCTAAGAACATTTAATCACTTAAGGCACGCTGGAGTGCAGTGTCCACTGCCAGGCATGGATGATCCCTGGATGTGCTTCACATCCCTGGCACACTGGCAGCAAGAACAATGTCTTACAACTCGAAAAGGTATCTGAGGTTTTCTGGAATATCAGTGGAAGAACACGAGGAGTGAAGTGCCCTGCAGAGAGGAGGGCCCTGCGCAGATCCCCCAAAGGACCAACCCTGGGCACATCCACCCTGTGGGTTCTGCAGGTGTCCTGCCCTCCAGCCCTCCTGCATTTCATACCCTGCTTGGAGCAACTAGGAACACAAATGAGCACTTAGACCTTGGGTGTATGAACCTGCAAAATATCACTTTAATTCAGATCCCACTGAGCTGACCTGCCCCTGCTCCATGGCCGTGGAGCTGGGGGAACCTGTGCTCTGTGCTCTCCGTCGCTTCGTAGGGATAGATGGAGAAACTCTATTTCCAGGTGACTGTGCCCAAACAGGAACTGATGCCAGTTCATTTGAAGTGGGAAAAACTAAAAAGGGCGAGGTGGCAAAGACATTTTTCAAACTTTTTGAAAAGTACTGCATTACTGGAAAGCTCAAACTGCCGCTATCTGAAAAATATAAAAAGAGAATTTATAATAGCTCATGCTAAAAACTCCTTTACTTTTCTTGTATAATATATACTAAACTTCAGTGGTTAGGAAAGGTGTAATGAAGCCTCAAGAACCACTGCCAGGCTCCTGGAGGTTTCAGTGTGGATCTGCTGGAGGAAGAGCTGAGGTAAGGTGTGTGGAAGAGCCGATGGGAAAGACCCCAGTCAGTGATGAGGTGCAAATGGGGTCTGGCATACACAAGCCACAACCCCAGCTCCTGAGTTTGAAGGGCAAGTTCAAAGGCAGCTCCAGCACTTCCAGAAACCATCCAGCCCCTGGCTGCTTTCATAGAAGCTGCAAAATTGCTATTTCCTGACTTTATTGGTAATGCTGTACCAAAAGAGATCTGTGAATTGTTTAATATTCACAGGAAGGACTGTGAATCTTTCTGGATGGGGCTCTGAGCAACCTGGTCTGTTGGAAGGTGTCCCTGCCCATGGCAGGGGGTTTGGAATGACATGGTCTTTAAGGTCCTTCCCAACACAAACCATTCTGTGGTTCCATGAGTCTATGATCACATATGCATTTTTATATGGATTTTAATATGTGGGCTAGAGATCTGACCTACAGCTTACTCAACCCATCTTACTATTGACTCCAGCAAGCTTTGCAACATTTACTGATACATTTCAGTGGCTGCAATGCACTTTTGAAACGAAATACATTTTTAAAATGCATTACATCAAGAAACTCATTTTTGTGCCACTTGAACTACACATGCTGGTTGTATGCCAGATCAAGACAGAATACTAAAGGGCATTATACTGAACTCCTGGGAACATACTTGCCAAAAATGTTTAGGATAAAATCCTTTAATTTTTTGGGTAAAGACTGATTAGCTGTATTTCTTCTCCTTTCCAGTCTGCTTTATGAAGGGCTGACCTCACAGACTGTCTCCCATTTTTGAGTACAGATCTATCAGCCGGGCTCTGCACACCTCCTGGAATGATGGTGCTGCTTGAGTGTGGGTTCAGGTGTAACAAACTACCTCAGCCATGTATCTAAGGGCAGAAGCTCCCGGGACATCCTAGAGATCATTTCTCCTGCAGTGCCATCAGCAGAACCAAAGCTTATATTCCAACTTGAAGTCCCACCGCCTGTCCTCCGAAGGCATTTCTGCTTGATACACAGTACAGGCATCAACTCTTCAGCAGTCACACCAGGACAGGTGTAGAGCTGATCACTCTTGGCTGAGAACAAGCACTTGGCTTTACTCAGTCCAAGACTGGACATCAGTGGTGGAGGCCCAAACCGTGACATCTTGAGCAGGTTTGTGATTCTCCACCTGTGAGACTGCCTGTGCCTCCCGGGATCACTGCACCTTGTTAAAATCAACCCCTTCGTGTGTGTGACTCAGAGCCACCACTGCCAAGGCCAAGGGGTCTTACAGCAAAGAGAAACAAGCACAACAGCTTAGGGATGTGGAAGGAAGAGCAGTTAATCCAGGGAAAAGAGGAAGGAGACAGGAGATTTCAAATTCTGATTTGGGGTGACAGAGCATGATGCTGATTTTATGTTAGACTGGAAAACACCCACCCAGCTTCCACAAGGAGCAGAGAGAAGCCACAGCCAGCCCCTCCTCAGCCCATGGGCACTGGGCACTGCCATGCCATGGGCTGGAGGGGCTGCCTGTGCCTGGCACCAGCGGCCTCCAGCACACACCGCATCTGCCACCAGCAACAAACAGCTATTTCCTACTGTGCTTCTTCCACAACTCCCCCTTCTCCCTCCCCTGAAAAGGCGCCAGAGAAGCACTTACCTGGTGGGAGAAAGGCTGTATGCTGTTGTAACTGCATGTTGGCAAGAGCTTGCTGGTATTGGAAGATACCAGTGTTAAAGACTGCGGTGGCACCATTGGTTTTTTCAAGCGCAGGCCTCTTTGGTAAGGGGGGAAGTACAGCTTGAGGAATTCCCTGAATGGTGGATGGGTATAAAAATAAAGTCCAGTAACAAAAAGAAAAAAAAGGGGGTTGGGTGGGGAGGGGTGTGGAGGAGGATGGGAGGTAGGGAGGGAGGGGAGGGGGGTGAGGAAGGGAGGAGAAAAGGAGAGAGAAAAAGGAAAAAAGAAAAATCAGTAGAAGGCAAAATAACCGGGCAGCACCATGTTTCTCCATGAGCAAGCAAGCGGCATAGCAGACTGAACTACCAAATAAAGGCGAGGGAACAGCTTTCCAGGGAGCACTGTTTGCCTACCATCACAGCGGCACAGGGAGCGGCGGGACAGCCGCTGTGGGCACCGGCATCAGTACCGCTACGGGAAAGCTTCGGGGGGGCCAGGAGCGAGGCTATCGGGGAAGCAGCACTGCTAGCTCCATGAGGATCACACGTAGAAGCCATGTTAATAGTCACCGTCCGGAGGATGGCGGGGCCGTGGTGACACCCCAGTCCCCAGCGCTGCCCGGGCATGCAGAGCGCGCCGCATGCTGGCCCCGGCCGCCTCCGCGCCACCAAGCCATGCCAACGCCCCTGCGCCGGCACCCGGGAGGGACGCGAGGGGACAGGGACAGGGAGGGGACGGGAGGGGCCGGCGGGGCGCGGGGGCGGCGGGCACTGCGGGGAGGGTGCCAGCCCAGCCCAGCCCAGCCCAGCCCAGCCCGGCCAGCCCGGCCAGCCCGGCCGCCCGCACGCCCTGTGCCGGGGAGGCGGGCAGGGAAACCGGGATGTTCCGTTTCTGCACATTAACCCCAAA
Source organism: Entomyzon cyanotis (assembly GCA_024500445.1). Taxonomy (NCBI): domain Eukaryota; kingdom Metazoa; phylum Chordata; class Aves; order Passeriformes; family Meliphagidae; genus Entomyzon; species Entomyzon cyanotis. The sequence continues at coordinate 7,243,475 of JAKEPQ010000781.1, forward strand.
CTCGACTCTACGATACAGCTACATGCCAAGCTAAAAGGTGAAAGGTCATAGTACCAGGTCAAAGGTTGCCTCGAGGGGTCGCTTCAGTGATTTGACAGCCGACTGAGTCTTAATTAGCAGGCAGCGAGCACATGATGGCAATGGCCAGTGGGGTCAAGCGCATTAACATAAACAGCAAGCAGAGGTGCGTCATGGGGGCAGCAGTGCATTTGGGGAGGTGAGAAAAAACAAATAAAAACAAATCACCGGATGCCGTGTACAACGGTAACAAGACTAGGCATGCACGGGCCCGACGGGCAGGGCAGGGGGCGGCAGGGCTGCCCACGGCCGCGCGGAACCGGAACGGGGCTCCCCGCCGTGCCGGACCCGCCGGCAGCCCGCGGCCACCGCCTCGCCCCGCCGGCCCTGCCGCCCCCTGCGCTGCGCTTCCCACACCCACGGGCTCAGCACAAGGCAGGAGCCTCTGCCACCACAGCCCCCGGTGCTGCCCTCGCCTCGCCAGTAAACCAGGAAACCAGTGAACAGCTCCTCAGAGTGCCCACAGCTGCCTTCTACACCTACGGGCTGCACTAGCCCCGGGACAGCTGCCGGCAGCCCTCGGGGACACACAGTGGGGACAGCAGAAACACGGTCAGGTCCACTACGAACTACACCTCTACAAACACGGACTTACAGAAACTAAATACAGATTTATCTATCTGTGCAGCTGGATAGATACACATGTGCCCACGCACAGACATACAGCCAACCAGATACACGTGTAGCCCACACATACAGACACACACGTATGCACACACAGAGCTACACGCAGGTACTCCGTACTTCAGCAGGCAAAATTAGTCAAACACCTCCATGGTCTGGAACTACTTCAGAGCAGATCTGGCACCACATGCTGAGAAAGCTCATTGCACCATGTAGTGACTGGGGTCCCCAAGCACCTGCACACTCCTCAGCAAGGACAAACACACATCCGCCATCACCTCTCCTCAATGTACGTCTACATCCAGAAGTGTTTCCACACTCACCATGGCAGCTGCAGTCGCTGCTGCCTGGGCAGCTGCAGCTTGGTTAACCTGGTACTGGGCAGCCTTGATCTTGGCTTGCAGGTGTGCAGGAGGGTGAAAATATTTGCACTTTTCCCGGGAGCACCTCCCTTTGATGTAATCCATGCAGACAGTGACCGTGTTGTCGTTGGTGTCGATCATGGCGCTGTCGGCGGGGTGAGCGAACCGGCAGTCGTTCTCTCCCCTGTTGCAGTTCCCTCGCTGGTACTCTCGACATACCTGTGACCCAGGGGAAAAAAGTCACTTAGTTTTGGTGATGGCTGTTGCAGGCACAGCTCAGAGCTCCCTCAGTACTCCTGAACAGATCTTGGGACAAGGACTCAGAGCAGCCAGGCACAACCCTGGACTGCTGGTCCTTTTAACTCGTGTGACCAGCAATGGTTTCTCAACCACTGCGAGGGCAACAACCAAGAACACTTCCAATTCTTGTTTATTTAAAAGCAAGCTTTGAAATGGGTTTATTTTTTGCCATGGTCATGCTGCAATATCTCATTCATCTCCTTGAATAAAGACAGGCACAAAAACATGATGTGCTGTCTGGTCTTTCAGATCTGGAGAGCTTTTATTAGTTATTTATTAATAGCCCTGTAATTAGTACCACAATTTTCAACTCAGTAGGTTAGGAAACATAAACAGAAGAGGCATGGGTCCATTTCCAGCCTGCTGCAAAATGCTGAGTTAGGGCTGCAATGTCACTGACTCACTGCTGTGGTCATTCCTGACTCTAGAACACATCTAATAGAAAATTATGGCATTCCAATGGAAACAGCCATTTTGGACAAAGTGTTAGCTAATTCCTTTCTCTCTTACTTCCCTGTCCCTCTAGCTTCTTTTCTAGTCCACTGAAGAACTACACTTTGTTCAAGATACTTCTTGCAAGGGAGGAGTGTGAGGAAAGCTGTGGGAAAGCCGCAAGCCGTGACATGTCCATCCTGAGATGCAGATTCCTTACAGGAGTGGCTGAAAGCACTGGACACCCAACACCTGCATGCTGTTGGTATGAAACCCTGATGAAAGCAATCCCACTGGTAGTAGCAGTCACCGACCTCACTCTACCAAGACTCACATGAATTCAGGAGACATGACACTGCCCGACAGAGCAGTGGTGTCTGCCTGCTTCCCTGAAAACCCCAGGTGCGCCTACTGAGAGATTTCAGCTTGGGAACAGCCTGGGTCTGTATACCAGAACGTGTGCTGACTTAATTCCTGCCAGTGTACATCACTCTTGAAAATAAATATTTAAAATTCTAAGCAGAACGAATCATACTCCAAGATTAGATGCTAACATCATTGTGGTTATTTTTCTCCAGGACAGTTCATTCCAAGGGAGAGTGAGTGGAGCCTTATAAAGGTCTGATCATGCCCTAACAAATGGCAATGCCACAGCAGCAGCTCCCTGGAAGAGCAGGTAGACAGTGCTGGCTCCTCTGGGAGGTAATAGCCAGATCATGCAGAATCTCCAAAATCTGTTCTGCATTTCTGTAAGCTATAAAGCACATTCAAATATTTTGCTGTTCATAAAAATGACAGGCTTGTTTAGTGTTTGGATACTAAATTTGGATACTCCAGATGAAACGACCACTGCACTGGAAAGCATTTGCAAATTATCTTCTCACCTGCATGTTTCACTGTTTAAACTGCATTTGCAGAAGGAAAATACAGGATTGCGAGAGTGTTACACTCGCATCTCCCTGTCATGCAAAAGAGTTTGGCTCAGCAGTGCATCACTTCTCTGAACAGCAATATCAAGAGAATGCAGAGACTGGAGGGCCAAATCCTGCAGCTGAAGTCCCAAACGTCAGTAGCTCCCTGTGCACTGTGGTCACACCTTGTGCCCAGCTGTGAGGGGCACATGAAGGGGTGCCTCTGCTTCCCTGGGTGCTTGGGGACAATGGGCAAATCCTGCTTATGACCAGGATGCTTTTGAGCTCTCATGTCCCACCCTGACGAGCCCATGGACACTGCAGGTCTGGAAGCACAATCAAACAGCAGCTGATCTTGGCAGCACAATCCAAGGGATTCCCATCATTGGCATCCTCATCGTCGTACTCACATTTCCAAATCCATTGTGATTTATTTATGAATTTACCTAATTGAGTTTTGATTTTAATCCACCTCTGGCAAGTGTCTATCATGAAACAGAGTCCTCAAGGGAAAAACATCCCTGGGTAATTCCAATCAGCCACCCGTGTGCCAGCTCAGAGCTCGGCACGGCTGTCTCCCCTGTAACCTGAGTGTGCTTTGGGGAACGCTTCCCTCAGGGAAAACATCTCTAAAAAGGGAAGTGATGCGATCCCACAGGAGGGTGATCTGTGGTGATGTGAGCTCTCAGAATAGTGACAGTAGCAGCGGGAAACGCTGGCTGCCAGATGACTCTCCACACTCCTCCCAGCTTACCCCTTCTGTGCAGCAGTTTGTCAGTCAGGGATGCAGCTAAGGAAAAGGAATTAATTTCCTTTGTAAGGAGAGTTAATCCCTGTTCATGCAGATGCACAGGCAGAAAGAGAAGAGTTAAAGATACAGTGGGACTGCATAAAGGAGAGGTCCTTCTTGCTCCTCCACCGTGCTCCCTGAGCTCAGTGACCAGACCCACCGCTGGAAGGGAGTGCACCAGTGGTCACGCAGGGGACAGTGGCCTCATGCCCTCACACCCCACCATGTCCAGCACACACCAGGGTGACAGCAGGGCAGCCTGGCTGCTCAGCCTCCCCCATCGCTGCCTTTTAACCACCAGACCAGACCAGGGCTGCCAAGCACCTGCTCTCAGACTGTGCCCACAGGCTGCAATCGATGCTTGTGGCTGTACCCATGGGCTCTGCTCTCAGGCTGCAATCCACGCTCTCACGCTCTGCCCTCAGGCTCTGCTCTCAGGCTGTGATCCATACCCACAGGCTGTGCTCTCAGGCTGCGATCCATGCTCTCAGGCTCTGCTCTCAGGCTGTGATCCATGCTCTCAGGCTCTGCTCTCAGGCTGTGATCCATGCTCTCAGGCTCTGCTCTCAGGCTGTGATCCATGCTCTCAGGCTCTGCTCTCAGGCTGCGATCCATGCTCTCAGGCTGTACCCACAGGCTCTGCTCTCTACGATCCATGCTCTCAGGCTCTGCTCTCAGGCTGTGCCCTGAGCTCATGGCAGCCAACAGCACATCCCTGGCTCCCTGCCCACACTGCTGCAGCACCGATAAGGTGCCGAAAACACTGTCAGGCCTTTCAGATAAGAAAGATTCAGTGCAAGGGAGAGCAGCAGCTTGAGAGCACTGACACTTGTCAGGGTTGTAGCCAGGGTGATAAGAAAGGTGCAGGAGTGTGGGCACTGTCTGTCCAGAGCCAGAGAGGGTGAGCCAGCCTGCGCCCCAGCAGCTGAAGCTGGGCACCTCTCCCTAGAGCTCAGTGCCTGTGCCTTCACAATGTTAACACCTTCTGGGCACACTAACTCAGCTTTGTGGCGCTCTTGCTGCTGCCATGATCATTCCTAAATATTCCCATTTCTTTCTGCAAAGGAGGGTCAGAAGCAGAATGGCAGCCTGAACTTACTGTACAGTCACTCAGTCACTCCTCGTTCTTACCCATCACCAAGATATGACATTATCAGCCCAAGTGAAACCTGTATGATTTTCTTTCCCAAGAAAACTATTTCATATCTAGAAGACATAATAAATGACACCACTGGTGAGAGTAAGTTACACCAGCCAGCTCCTACCTCCAGCCTGTCTGTCCTCATCAGCTTCTGGGCAGCAGCGGCAGCAGCGGCAGGAACTGGGACGCCAGGGTTCCCTGTCACCAGCATGGGGGCCGTGGGCAGGATCTCAGCAGGGACCAGGCCTGGAGACACGGGCCCCAGGTAGGGGTTGAAGGCGGCTGACGCGTTGGTGGCTAAGCTCGGCGCAACGGAAAACATCGGCTGCAATCAGAGACAGGGAAAGAGATGCTTAACATTTGCACTTGCTGTGCTGTCACCATAACAACCCTCTGGTGATCCCCTGGAGATGAGCAAGGTGAGTTTCTGCTCCTCACTGCAAAGGAGCATTTGTTGTGTTTGTGGAACACGCGGAACATCCATGCAGATGTCACACGTGAGTGAGAGCATGGGACAGGCATCCCCAACAGCCTCTGCTGGTTCCTCAGCCTCCCTGCATGCTCACAGCACGTGGCAGCTCCTGGAGCAAATTCCCAGTGCATCCACGCTGCAGCAATGCCATAATGAACAACAGACTCTGTGGGGTCACGGACAGTCCAGGGCTACCAGGGGGACATGGCCACAGTGGGTTCAACGCTGGCTCGCAGGGAAAAGGCCTCTGAGAGCCCCAGCATCAGCCACACTTGACTTCAGGCACAGGCAAAGCCCTTCTGACCCTGCTGCAGCCAGTGCTGGCTCGGGAATTCCTGGGGTTTCACACAGCCACAATCCTTCCATTTTACAGAACTCAGCAGGGTGGCGATGCAGATACTCAGACACTCACTGCATCTGGGAGATCCTTTAGTTAGGCTAAAACATTAAACCAGAGGAGGAAAAAGCACATGCAAACATGCTTTTCTTTTGTTTGCCTGTTTTCAAAAAAGAGTCAAGTGGGTGTGAAGATAATTGTGTGTAGAGCCCAAATAATGCCATGAAGACCCAACACAGAGCTGCTACACTGCAGCAAGGATTAAATAACACTACTGTCCCCAAATGCAGGGTAACTGCCAAATAAAATTCAGCCAGGAGTGTTTGTCTTTCACTATCTAAATAAACCAGTTACTCAAGGCATTTAGGTTTTTCTCCCCAACTAACTTTTAGAGGGAAAAACAACTTTTAAGAGGGAGTTAACACAACTCTTTCTCTGTTTAATATCAATTTAAGGCAGACAGCACAGAACAGCACATGTTTTTGTATTCCTGAGGAAATGACTGAATTGTTTGGAAGCAAGGGACATTGGAAATAATGAACAAAACCATGCAGGGATTACTGACGAAAACAGACTCAGAGTTGTGTAAATGGGTATAATTTCTGTAATGATTCTTCATCCATGTGAATGAGAAACAACCTGGCAAACATTATAGAAAATTAAATATTACCCTTAAATACACCATTAATTAACTGCACTTTTCATTACTGGGTTATCAGCTATCAGTTCTGTTTAAAACAGAACCAGTCTGTTAGTGTGTAACTTAAGAGATATCAGTGTTTGGTCTCAGCCCAATACACTCAAACAGACACCTGTGTGACTGCTGTACAGCCAATAAAAGACTACCCCACTTATTTCCTACTGAGCTTATTTTATGCCAATATAAATATCCTGCAGCCTTTTGAGCACTGCAGAGTAGCAGCATGTTACCAGAGCCAGCTGGCATTGCTGTGAAGCTCACAGGTACAGAGCAATGTGCTGCACAGGTGTGAGTGGGGACAGCCCTGCCCTAGAGCCCCACCAGCACATGGCCACTGCTGGCCCAGGGCACAGAGCCACCCAGTTCTCGCTGCCTGATGGGCTCAGACTGACTGATGCACTAGCCCCACAGCCTTGACTCCCCCTAAACCAAAGCCCAATTCCAGCAAGCAATTCCCTGGCAAAGTTCCCTTGAGTAAAGGGAAAACATCCAGTAGGCATCTTCTCAAAGCCAGGAGTTTCCTAGAGCACATGATCTTGCAAAGGAAATTAAAATCTCACACTTTCCAAACTTTGAGAAATAAGTGGCAAAAGATAAATTAAGTCAATCCAAGATTATCAAAATTAATTGACTTCAGGCAAGGCAGAATTAAGCAGCACACAGACACAGAGAGGAGCATTTCCCTGCAGTTGATTCCTCCCCCCCTCCCCCCCGCCCCGTTCCCAAGCTCAGTGGGATTTCCCTGGTGTGGAAGGCAGTGCTGCCTGCCCTCAGCCCCACCCAGAGCACACGTACCACAGGCTGCAGCGGGGCTCCAGGCATCATGGCATTGGCGAGCTGCATCTGCTGGGCCAGCATGGCCATGTTCTTCTGCTGGATCAGGTTATTGCGCCCATTGATCTCCAGCTGCGTTTTTAAGTGTGGTGGTGGGTGAAGATACTTGCAGTTTTCCCTTGAACATCGACCCTGAAGAAGAGAATTGACACAACAGGATTAGAAGCTGAATCTTTGTTCCTTATGCCATGGGCAAGGACAAACACAGGTAGGGTGCAGACCGAGGGGAAAGGACTGTCACACACTGCCCAGAGCCACCTGAACATTCATCTAGCTGCTGCCTGCTTTGCTGGGCTCTGTTTTTCTGCAGCACAACTCTAAAAAAATCCTTTTTAAAGTTCCTGAAGATGAGTGAGCTGTATGGCAATCCAGCATGCCCTCCTCCTGGGGACATCTCCTGCTCTGTGAAGGGAACCAGCACCACTCCATGCTTCACTACACCTGGAATCCAGGATCTTTGAGGGAAACCTCCTCCATAGGATGTATTTTTATTGTGATTGTGCAAACCAAACAGGAAAAACAGAACCAATTTCTTTCTAAATTTTTCATTAAATTCAGGTGTGGCAAACAACAAATTTCATGCACCAGTTTAATGTGGATGAAAGGATGCTCAGCAGTGTGACAACTATTGACAGCCGGAAACAAGAAACAACAGCTCTGTGCACAATGCACACCCAGAACCCTCTGGACCTTCCTGAGGCCAGCAAAGCACAAGGGTGACTGGTGACAACCAACACTAAAGTCCTCCAGCTGCTTGAAAAACCTCTGAAGCCAAAGGCCAGTGGGAGCAAGCATTGCTCACACGGGTGCTCAGCTCTGGAATGTGGGCAGAGAGATCAGGAGAGAGAGACTCCTCTCCTGGGGAACACAGATCCCTCCTGGGCAACAGAGACTCCTTTTCTCATAGCGTGGGAGTGGTGATGGCACATGCCAAGAGCCTTCAGAAAATGCAAATGGAAGCTTTAAACACTAATTGTTCTTTAAAGTTGTAACACCAAGCCCATACTTTCACTAAAGGGATGGCAACAATAAAAATTTAAAAACTCAACTAAAAAGGACAGTTGCATCATTTTCTGAAAAAAACACCGATTCCTAAAATTACTTTTTCTTTACTCATTCATCTTTGAAATAAGTCCAAACAAGGGCAATGACAAGGCAAAAGACAAACTTAATTTGAGTAAGAAACCATTTTTATCAGAAAACAAATTGATCCAACACAGCTGGACCTTATATTGTAATTTCGCTCAGAAAGTTAAGATTTATCCTTGTTAAACTATCTGCCAGAGATCTAATTTGTAGGATGATTTTTGTCTCCCCTAAAGGCTGGGATAACCAGTTTGCTGCTGCCCCCCTCCCAGTCCATCACTCCTGCTGGCACTCCAACCATCTCAAAACTCATTTTCATAGTTATTCAGTAACATCTGGTCCTGCAGAGGAAGACAGACCTGATACAAGAAAAATACCTAAAGTTTTGTGGGTATCTTCAGGCAACAGACCACGGTTAAGGAAAGCATTTACAGAGATTGTGGAGACTGCAATGCACAGGAAACAAAGTTCATCTTACAGAGACCTGTAGAAATCTGTAAGATATATTTATCTGCAAGATAAACCCTGGGTGTGTTACCTCCAGTGGAATTCCACTCAGAGGGAGCTGGACAAGCTTTAGTGGGGGGTTTACATGAAGCTCATGAAGGTTACCAAGGCCCAGTGCAAGGCTGGGGCAATCCCAGCACGAACTCAGGCTGGGCAGTGAATGGACTGAGCGCTGGCCTGGGCAGAAGGACTTGGCTGTTTGGGTGCGTTGGCAGATGGGAAGCTCAGCCCTGACCATGTGTGCTGGGCAGCTGTGGGGGGACATTGGTCTCATTTATGGCACAAGCTGGGAGGGTCCCCAAGCCCTTTGCTGTCCCCTGGGCTGGGACTGAGGGGGCTGTGGGCTGTCTTTGGCAGAGGTGATGCTTGGACGGCACCACTGAAGTCTCTTGTGAGAATATCTCCCTTACGACAGCCCCAAGTGTTGGAAAGCAATCCAGATAGGGGCCAGAGAAAGCCCAAAAGCCAAGAGCATAATAACTGCAGATAAGACAGGGAAAAAACATGTGCTGCCTGAGGAAATATTGTTACAGGGGAAAGGAGCTTCCTAGCGCAAACAAGGACTTGGGTACTTCAGTAAAAAATAAATAATTCATTAGCAGAAAGGGTGGCAGCACAGATCAGTGCTTATGGAAAGAGTTTTAGTCCCTGTGCCATTAACTGCAGCAGTGTTCTACACTGTGTACATCGATCTGTACACAGCTGGATATGCACATCTGCTGGTGGCTGTTCCACCCAGGGGTGCTCCCTGGACACCCCCAATCCCACAGGGCTGCCCTGTTCCTGGCCATGGGGACCGAAGTTGGCACCTGATACTGTGGAGCAGCAGGCAGACCTGCACAGGGACCAGCACAGCCTGGGCTGGAGTGGCCAAAAGGACATGTGGGACATCTACTCCCCTGGCTGTCACCCAGCAATCAGCAAAGGCAGCTCTCAGCCCTGGGGATGGTTTTGGGCAAAATGACCTCCAGTTCTCTCCTTTAACGTCCAAACAAGTTCATTTCAGCATCCCCAGGCCCCCGAAAGCATTTCACCACTGTATGCACTGGTAGGCAAACCCTGGGACAGCTTTATTTAAGTCAATTTTTCTCTTGACACTAACCCCATTTAAGATGTTGCTACCCCTCAGGACATGGGGCACACTGACACATTTACCAGCTACCTGGAAAATGAGATCTTACATGAGCACAATGTAAAAGTCAGAGCCAATTACTGCTAAACGAGTAAGATGGAACTACAATATGTGTTGCTGGAATCAGAGAGGAGCAGTTAACCAACGTGATTCTGAAATGCAGATTAAACACAATGTCCTCATTTCAGTGCTGGGGTTTAGGCTGTCCCACAACTCTCTGGATGAGATCCAAAGCCTGGCAGTACATGTTGTACATCCCAACCACTTAACGGGCTTCATACACTCAAATGCTGTAAAGCCATAAAAAAATCATTCCTGAGATCTAATGCAATGTCCTCTGGCCAAGAAACAAGGAGCCTTGCTGCTGCATCCCCATTGAGACCAGCACCTCTATCCACCTAGGAGATCGTCTGTAAGGAAAGCAATTTACTCAGATTTAAAGATTACCAGAATATACCACATCCCCAGGTAAATTGTGCTTATGCTTACTTATCACCAGCTACTATCAAAACACTTACATCCTCCTTGCTTGCATGCAGCTTTGGAGCCCAGGGCACCTTTACCCTTCAATCTTTTTAATTTACAGATCTTACCGGATTTCCCAAAAGAAATGCAGACTCATCTGTCTGGGAGCAGGGTTTCTCATCTTACTTTTATTCCATGGACCTTCATAAATGGTCCACAGAGTGCCCAGGAGCTGGAAGCCACCGGCTGGAAACCACTGTCACAGATCTCAGCAGTACACGGGCAGCATTCACCCCTCGACCCTGCCGCGAGCAGCTCCTGATTACCTTGTCACTGTATCCCACTAACTGCAGTCAACAGAGTTCAAGGCAGATTTTTATCTCTCTGAACCTTTTCTGAACCCTCTAGCAATCATTACCAAAGGAATATTTTAAGGGAGCAAATTCAGAGGCAGCAGTTGATGCTGCAGTGTCCTGATGGGCCACACCAGCACACTGGGGATTAACACAATCCTGCTGGATCAAAACTTAGGACAAATGCTCCCAAGGCTCCCCAGCATGTCCCTCGGTGTCCCAGCCACTCTCACATGGTGCTTTGTCTGGGTCGGCTCAGCAGGGTCAGGCTGAGCTCAGTGCCAGCCCCTCTGTCTGCAGCAGCTGCCACACAAACTTCTCATCCTTATCTGAAGCACAGCAGCAAACGTGCATTTGCTTTGCTCTCCTTACACCAGTACATCTTTTAATCTCATGCTGCCTCTCCATTTTTGGGGTTTTTTTTGTGTGCTTAATATACAGATTTATTTCCTACTCTGTACAGTTCACTTTCATTGTCAAAAATGAAGAAATGCCATCCACTCCGGATGGGAGCAGGATGTGCCTGACCTTGCCATGTTCAGCCTCCTGTGACAGCTCGTCAGGTGCAGCACAGGGCTCAGCACGCTCTGGTGGTCAGGAGTCAGATTGGGATGATTTTTCCCCTTGCCTTCAGGGGAGCAGGAACATGTACCCATTCCCAGGCACCTTCCCACAGGGCAGAAGCATCCCCAGGTACACACTATGGTTTTATTCCCCACAATGCACAAGGCATTTTGTGTGAACACTTACGGAATTGTGGAAAATGTGTCAAACTCAGACAGAAAAGAAACTGATCAATCCCACCTTGGAAAACTCACTCCCAAAATTCTGCATGCTGAAAATACAGGGTATGTCTAGAAGGCTTGGATGCTCTGAGAAGTGTGTTGGATCATGACAGGACACCTGGCTTTTTCAGACAAGCACACAGGTGAGCAAGAGTGAGCACATTTCTGTGTGCTCACCACCAGGCTCTTCCCCACAACACCAGTTTTCTGGGAAGCACAGCACACCCTGCTTTTAACATCCCACACTAAATATTAGGAATACAACTGCAATTCTTGCTCTCTGATAATCTCCTTCCAGAAAACACCCTGATTGCATATTTAGTAACGGAAAAGCTTTCCTGGGATTCCCTTCTGAGACTGCAAGCTCCTTTACCCACTGCAGCTACAGCTTTGGTGATATGGCTACTAAGAATTTTTTATTTTTTCCTTGAGGGAATATTTAAAGGAAATATCAACAGACGTGAGTAGCTAATTAACAAGAATTTGAGGCTGGGGTGCTGCTCACACTCCTGTGACCCTGATGTCTCCATCCTGGCACTACTGGCTTCTGCCTCTGCTGAGGCTTACCCTGAGCTTGGGTACTTCGCCAGGGACACTGTGGGCAGTAAGGTACCTGTCACTGTTGTCAGCACTGCTCTAGCACCCAGACGGGGTCTGTGCTGTGACAGGGCACACACAGCCGCGGGGACACCGCAGTTCCACCCTGTCAGCATGGCAGGGAGTGTGGCAGAGCAGTGCTGAGTGTGTGTTCTGCTCCTGTCTGGTGATCACACACTGACATTGCTGGGACACAGCTCTGGAGAGAGGCCATCCTCTGCAGGAGGGGCTCAAGGCTTGGGGAGAATCATCAGATCGGGCTCAGCCAAAGCAGAAATACAGGAGAATTTTGTATGGACAGAGCCTAAACAAAGATCCCAGCTACTGCTGTCACTGTTAAACACCAGAGCACACATGGAGCTCAGCAATCCTGCAGCCGCTGCCTGAGGTCATCCTCCTGCAGCAGCACAAACCCAGGACAAACATTCACACCCAGCAGGCTGCTCTGTGCCCCTCACTGCCTGCCCCGGGCTGGCACTGACCCCACATGGCCCAGGACAACCTGCCTGGCCTGTCACGAGCTCCTGTGCTGCGAGGTGAGGTAACCCCAGCAGCCTCTGCACACCTGAGGGTCACACACCTGGATGGGCAGCTGTCAGAAATGCAGCTGCTCTGGGAAAGCCTCTGCTGTGAGCTGCACCAGCCTGCTGGCTCTGTTTATTTATGCTATTTTTATATCACTGCAGTAGCACAACCCAAGTTCCCTAGCACTGGTGGCACTACTCTGAGCATGGTCCTACACAAACTGCTGCTCAAAGGAGAACCAGAAAGCTTCTTGGTTTCCATCAAGCTACCATGGCCTGTAGCCACCTGCAGTGCTCAGAAGGGCTCCCTGGAGTATTTTTGTGCCAGCAGAGTCCCAAGAGATGGATGAATGTCCCATCCCTGGCAATGTTCGTGGCCAGGCTGGAGATGGCTTGGAGCAATCTTGTCTAGTGGAAAGTCCCCTTCCCATGGCAGAGAGGTGGAACAAGATGAGCTTTAAGGTCCCTTCCAACCAAAACCAATCTTTGAGTCTGTAATTCTGTAATTTTAAGTAGCTTCTCACAGTCAGTCCTACAACCATCTAACAGGCTGCCTCCTAAAGACGTAAGAAAAAGCTCCTTGTGGCCAGGAGAGACTCCAGTGAGTGCTGCACATTCCACCTGCCCTGTGTGAACACGCACCGCCCCATCCCTATTTGCCAATTATAAATGACTGACATAATTTTCAGTCACTTCAAACACTTGTGGATGCTCTGACCGTGCTGTGGTGCTGACTGGCTGTTCCACTGGTGCTCCCTCAGCCAGGGGCTCTGCCTGGTGCTGCTCCACCCATGCCGAGGATCCGAAGCTGCAGAACCAGCAGCCACAGCTCAACAGCACAGCTGGAACACAGGGAATACTTCTGATCCAAAACAAACACGCAAACACCTCCCTCTGTTAGGGAGTACAAATTCCTCCTGACCCGGCGCGTTTGAACCCGAGCAGGAGGATGGCTGCTACATACCATCAACTATTGCCTGTAAATGGTAAAACTATTTATCCTGATGCCCATGTGTTTTACAGGAAAACATTTAACTCCATGTAAGCTATGGTTTTCTTTTTAAAAATAAACTGTTTGTAGGCACTCTGCGTTAAGTCTGCCTGCCACATCCAGAGAAACTTTTTTAATATGTCACAGTGCCTACCTGACTGCCTTGAAGCACACTACCTGTAGTCGCAGCAGTCAGGGGCTATGCTTACACCTCTGAAGCCAGTCAGAGGCAGGACTACAATCACGGAGGCTCTACACAAGGCTAATGCACAGCCTGTTTGGATACACAGCCCAACACCTTTTGGAGGGGTCACTGCAACCCAGCTCTGCCCCAGCCTGGTGCTGTGGGACCACAGGTGCTTCTCCCCCCAGCCAGTCCCACAACACTACCAGCTGCTGGTTCATAGCCAAACCCAGAGCTGGGAGCAGTGCTCACCCTCCAGCCCTGCAGCCCCCCAGCTCACAGCCCCACAGGCTTTGGACACTCCCAAATAACTCTGAAGTGCAAGCAGAATGCCAGCTGGGGGAAAACACACATCTCCCCTCAGCCCCCTCAGCTCCCTCTAGGGCTGTGCTGTGGCACAGGGATACTAATGGCAGCACTCTGTAGACGCTTTTTAAAGTGAATCCTTTCATATGAGAACACACCAAAGTGACCACTTAATGACGTCTTTGTGTGTGATTCTTGTACATAAAAGCCTCAACCCCTCTAATGGATCATTTGGCTTGCACAGCTAATGGCACTCCTACGGGAGCTGTCCTATTGCCATGAAATACAACAGCATTTAAAAAAAGAAAGGAAAAAGCAAACCGAGCAAGCAGACTGCCAGCACGAAGCAGAAGGAAAGACACCAGCTCAGCAGCAAAACCCTGCCGGCTGCCCCTGTTGTCTGCAGGTCCCTCCTCCTCCTCAGCCCTGAGGAAGCACAGAATGATCCCCAGCGCCAGAGCAGAGGCATGAAGGACAGGGATAAGGACAGGGATGCAGATGGGGCCATTCACATCTGTGCCACTTCTCTTTGCATCCACAGCGATGTCACCGAGCACCTGTCCAGCCCTGGTCACTCTGTGACTCTAGGTAAGGTGGCTGCTGGGATACCCCAAATGACCCCAGCTCTAATTTTATAACAGCCATTGGCAGAGGCATCAACCACATACGGATGTACAAGTATTTATAAAAAATTTAAAACTTTTCTATTTATATTTATGTATTTAAAAATTAGATATTTTAAATATTTATATAAATATTCAACACAATTTGTGTTTGATCTTGGTATTAGTACAATGTTTGTATATCTACATGTCTGTATACACACAATCTATGTATCAATCCATCAGTATTTATACTGACACTCCCAGGACACACAAGCACTGCAGCCTGCGATTGAGCAACAGTGCATTTCCCCCTCCCCCTGCCCCAGCCAGTGCTGTACCCAGGACACGAGGGAATTAGGTTTTTCCAGGCGGGTACAGAAAAGCAGAGTCCCCCAGCCCGAGGGGCTATCTCCCCCCAGGAGGTGGCACGAGGGTCACAGCACCACTGGGAACCATGAGCTGCTCCCAGCCAGAGCTCCAGCTGCTCCCTGAACTTCCAACGCCACCAAATCCTTTTAGAGCAATCTCTGGTAATCCCTATGATCCTCACTCAAGCGTGTAATAACTCACAATTTAAGAGAAGAATGAATGACTTTATGCCCAGATCAAGTAAAACACATGGGAGATTTAATCTGTTTATCGGTGCAGACTGCCATGGTGCCCAGCAGCAAGTGGCCAGAACAGAGTGGTGCTGAGCAGATACCAGGACTGCTGTGATCCACACTCCTGCTCACAGCTGTAATCCCCTGTCAGTGACTCTGTCTGAAACCAGCCCCTTTGCAAACCTCCTGTTGCCACTCCCAGGCTCTCAGCAGTTCCAAGGGAATGACTGAAACCAGCTGTGAGCTGAAGGTCTGGCATTGCAACTGTTTAATGGGGTGTGCTGCAGCATAATTAATATTTAAAAATCTTTTCAGGTTTATGATTTGTTTTGTGTATTTGGTGATATGACAGAAAATGGGCATGTTGTCAAACACTGCACCTGAACTGGGGGAGCAAATAAAAAGGACATGGCCCTTGCTCAGCAGAGCAGCTGGGACAGGTCACTGCTATCTACGGCAAATTTAAAAAGGGAATCCCACATGAGGGAGGGCACCATATATATCCTCATGGATTTTTTTACATCACTGATGTAGCTTAAAAGTGGTTCAGCACCTGCCCTGGCTGGCTGCAGGGCTGCTCTCACCATCCCTGGCACTGCTGCCCAGGCCATGCACTTCACTGGCTCAAGCAGAGTATCCTTATTAGTTATCAAACTTCAGTTCTAAGGCAGGTATTTGCACAGGTAAAACACCCCAGATGTAACTGCTTTCATCTGGTTTTGCAGCACAGTAGCATTTTCAGCCTGCCTGGGGCACAGGGTGGTGGTGGCAGGTGACCCACGCTGGGTCACTGGTGCCCTCACCTGCACACAGGTGTGCAGGAGGATTCTCCATTAGCGGGGCTAGATTTAAATGGAATTGCTGTAGTTTAAAAATTACTTCTTGCTTTTCTGATTTCAAGACGGAAATCACCATCCCCTCCTGCTGCCCCTGTGCTCGGCCACAGGTGGGATGTGAGGTGGGACAGCCTGGCTGTGACTCTGTGACATGAGCTCTTAGAAAGCTCTTCCCCAAATTGCACAGGCACGACATAGAGCACTATACAGAACCTTCACAAGAAATTTACCCTGGAACAGAAAACACAAACAAGCAACATGAGAGGGGTAAGGCACCACTGTGCTGATCCTTCTGCAGAGGACAGAGCTGGAGACTGAGCCCATCACTGGCACCCTCTGCTCAGGGACCCCAGCCTGGGCACCCTTGGCAGCTGCCTTGAGCTCCCAGAGATGCCCATGGCCACACCACACCCCAGTCTGGCATCCCCCCAGCTGCCCCATCAGACATAGCCCTTCTGACAGGACCTGCATTCCCCACCTGAGGCTGGATGTGACCATGGACAGAGAAAGCCCTTCCAGATGTGCACAAGGGCCTGGGGCACACAAGCTCCACAACAAGGACTAGGTGCAAGAGGGGCAAAGAGAAGCAATCCCCTGACTTTGATGCACTACTGTCCCTCACAAGACCCAGGACTTTCATCAGTGTATTTCAACAGTGGTGGTGTTTAATTTCTCCTGAAACCTCCCATAAGCTCCCTCACAGAGTAAGCTTGAGCAAATGGCACACTGAAATCTCGGGAGGCTCTGATCCACCCCATCCACGGAACACCTTGGCTGTGGAGGGCTGAGGCTGCAGGTGACGTGAGGACAGGGACTGCAATGCTCTCGTGCAGATGTCAGCGCGCAGGCGCTGCCAGCCGCGTGCTCACGGCTGAGGGCAGTGCTGAATAACACAAAAATTAACGTCACATCGATAAATTGCTCTCTGCTGCCCAACAGCACCCAACGGCCTCCTCCAGCAGGCTGAAGGTCAATGGCTGTCAGTATTTATGTCTGGATTTTTATGGGAGAGAGGCTGCTCTAAAAGCATTACTGAGAACTGCAGCCCAGACATTGGAAATCACTACTGGAATTTTATCCTGAAATGCCAACACATCCACACATTTGGGGTTTTTATTGACAGGGTTTACCTAAGAATTATACCTTTCCCTATTTTCTTGCTATCATTTTAATTGCATTCTTCCCTTGTTTTTAGCAAGCACAGCATCTTGATATGCTGTTTTAAATACAATTAGGATACATTTGTCAGGCAAGTATGTTATTAACTGAAAAATAATGAATTCCCCAATATTAGTGGGCAAAGAAATTAATAAAGTATTATTTTATTCAAGTGAAGTTAAATTATAAATTCTGACTGAAATTTGGGAAGTTTATTGAACTTCATTTCAAAACAAGATTTGAGTTTACAACTGAGCACAGGTAAAACAAAAGCACTCTTAGAGGAAAAGCTCTAAATGAGAAATTTCATAGAATCACAGAATCCCAGACTTGTTGGGGTTGAAAGTGACCTTAAAGGTCACCCAGTTCTGATCCTCCTGCCATGGGCAGGGACACCTTCCACTATCCTTGCTCTAAGCCCTGTCCAACCTGGCTTTGGACACTTCCAGGCATGGGGCATCCACAGCTGCTCTGGGCAGCCTGTGCCAGGAACTCATCAGACTCACCACCCTCAAAAAGAAGAATTTCTGCTGAAAGAAGAAATTTGCCTGGACCTGTACTCCTCACAGATAATAAAAGATTTCCCTGAAACCAAGGTTAGCCACTCAAATGGGAGCTGTCCTGGGGACCATTATCAAAGTCTGGAGATATGATTTCAAATTAATCCCCTGAGCTCTGCTCTGAGATGCCCCATTCCTCAGAATGTGGAAAGCAGACAGTGAACCCTGCCCAGGCGAGCAGCAATGGCACAGGTACCTGAGCCAAGTACACAGTGGGGTGATGGCACTGTGGGAAGCAGTGGCTGTTTGCACGTGGAAATCCAACAGCTGCTTTCTCAGAGCAAAGAACTTTCCCCATGAGTTTACAAAGGATCACAAGTTTGCATTAGCAGCGTGAGAAATTATTTTGATTCTCTTTCAGCAATGCCATATCGAAATCTCTGCTGAGCCACGTGCTCTGCTGCTACATGTGGTTCTGTAAGGGCTGGCTGGCACCTGACAAAACAAACCCAGCACGTTCCCTGGTGGAAAATCCATGGGCTGCAGGGCATCCTGTGAAATCCCTGAAAGGAGCATGGAGAAGTGACTTGATTTTCAGGAATGCAAACAGCCCCAGGACCTCACACGTGCAAGAGACATTTTACAACACAATAAAGTGCCTAAGATGGAAACATACTGCTTGATCACATCCAAATCTTTCTACTTAATTATTGCACACCTCTGGTACTGTCAAAATAAACCAGAGCAGTGGCTATGAAGGGGATGGGGAGAGCTGTCAGCACTGGGACAGAGGCTCCTGTGCATTACAGAACCCACAGCCTTTCCCAGCAGCAGGGAGACTCCATGGGTGCCATACCCATGGACAGGCTGCCTTTGGCAGCTGACACCAAGTTCTGCCTCTGGCAACCAAAAACTTAACACTTGTGGCTTTTCTGTACAGTTTGCTTATATGATCATCAAATTAAGGCCATTCAGTCCACTCAGTAATAAAAAAAAAGAGGGACTGAAATAGCACACCTGGCACCCAGGATATCACCCTCATGGCACTGGAGTTCCCAAGCAATTGAGTTTGATGTTGCTGCACCACAAAACACTAAGCTTGGAGATCAATTTCCACGGGGAGCTGATGGACCACTGACACACATCACAGCAGGTAAAAGGTGGAGATTGTGCCCCTCAGAGCAGCATGGGGTGACCCACGAGTGTGACAGTGAAGGTCTGTGTTTGGGTCACAGCTGCCACTGCCACAGTGTCACTGACGGGAGATGTGTGGGGAATTGGCCAGCGCTGCCCTGCCTTGGAAACCCAGAAAACAAGAGAAGTGCACAATACATAGGAATGGAAGGAAAGCCGCTCAGAGCTTCCAGTAATGGGACACATCAGGCCAGTGGATGTCCCTCTTCCATCTAAAATCCCACTGTGAGTGAAAGGACAAACCCACAAATGCACCTGAGTAAAGCAGAAAGCACTGCCCCATCCAACAAGAACTATAGAAACTAATAAAAGTTGAAGAATTTCTCTTCTGAAAAAAAAAAACCAAAAAATCAGGAAATCTTTAACAACTTCTAAGAAAAAATTCCACCTGTTTTCCACAAGAGGGAACTTTTGACAAGACAGTAATTTCCTACAAAACACTCCTTTATAATCATTCCGTGCAGCCCCCCAGGAGCGGTGGCAGAAAGGAGCAGTGTGAGCAGTGGCAGATGTCAGGCTGGCACATGTTCCTTGGGACACTCACATCACCTCTGAGCCCCCATGGCACACAGTCCTGCTGCTCTGGCTCCAAAGGACACCCCAGAGCACAGCCACACTCGTATGACCCTAGTTCTGCAGCCCAAAGTGCCCTCAGCCCAGTGGGCAGGGACTGCCAGAGCCCACAGAACTGTACCGGTGGTGGCAGGGAGGTGCACAGTGACAAAGCAGGAATTTAATGGCTCTGTATTCCTGATGGGAGCAAGAATCCAGAGTGAGCAGTTGGCCTGCACACCCAGCTGAGCTGAGAAGTGTCACTGAATGATGACTTTACTGCTCTGCTGGGGCTGGGGCTGGCAGGAGCTGCTGTGAGCACTCCTACGCTACTGAATCAGTAATTAGTGAGTAACACCAGCAGCCCAAGGCAGCACTGCCAGCCCCAGGGTCAGCAGGAAACCCAGCTCCTCACACATCTCACCCCTCCTGGGCTGCAAGCGGTCAATTCCAACCCTTCCCCTAGCCTAACAGCACTGCACTGAACAGCAGTCCAGGGATCCACAGCAACGAGATTCTGTACGACTTAATCAGCAATTCAAGAGTAATTAATAAACCTAGCCACATTCACCTACGAGGGCAACACACGAGCCTCGCACCCAAAGGCACTCGCAGATCAGCAGCAGCCCCCAAAGCTGTTGTGCCCACCTCAGGGCACTGCCACATTCTCCTGCCAAGGGCACTGCCATGTCCCACCCAGGGTGCCACCACATCCCCCCAGACATTGCAAAGTGCCCCCCTCAAAGGGCACTGCCATGTGCCCCTGCAGGGACCACCACATCCCATCCCAAGGCATTCTCATATCCCACACCTTTCCTCTTTATTTCTGTTGGCTGGCAATGAAGTACCCCTGGTCACTTTGATTTTTTTTTTTTCAAAGCTCATACTGTCTGGTTTGAAGTGAAAATCAAAGAACAATCATTAAAAGATAAAGATTAAGCCGACGGAAAACTAGCCCTTCATCTTTCCTTAAATGTGCAAGACAGAACAAACACAGCTCTTCTCCTTTTACTCTCTACCATGCCACAATTATCACATAAGTAGGATGGTTAGCCTTAGCCTTTTTTACTGCATGTGTCACCACCATAACACCCACAGAGCCTAATGGGCCCAGTGCCCTGGAATTCGGTAACTGACAGAATTCAACATGTGCAAAGTAAAACAATTAAAATTAAAATCTGTTTTAAAGTGCCATGAAAAAGTAAAACAAAAGAGAGATGCTCTCTCTTTGGTGTACCCAGCCCTGCTGTAGCCTGGGGGTCATGAGTGGTTTAATTCCACGTATGAGAAACTATTTTTATTGTTGTGACATTCATGTGTCAGTTTTCACACCCAATCTCTGCTGGGCACTATTCATTTCCTACTAGCTCTGTCCCTATTCACTTCCAGATAAATATTCCCTCACCATTCGTTGAAATGCTGTGTAATTAATGGTAGCTGAGCACAAGCACCACTTGAGCTGGCAGCGGCTCTGGCAGGACCCACCCATGTAGCTCAGGGACCTGTGGAGCTGGCAATCACATGTCCACTACTCTGAGACACAGCAGCATTGCCTGGCAGCCAGGAGCCCTTTTTGGGTCACTGACACCTCCCAAGCCCCACTGGCACCATCCTACCCTCCCAACACCACGGGAAGCACCTCAAGCTGGTCTAAATGCTCAGGATGGCTGAATAAGCCCTTGGTGGCAGCTCAAGGCAAGGCCCTGAATCAGCTCTGCATGGCCACCCCTAATACACAAAAATAACCTGTTTATTCCTCCTGAGGTAACATTTTCACCAGCAGTACAGGGTGGCCATGGCTGTTTGCTGCTGCTGGTCCCAGTGAAGGCACGTGCTGGGCCAGGTGCACAGTGCTGCAGGCTGCTGCACTGGGGATGTCCCTGCCCCACTGACCACCCTGCCTCGGTGCACAGCGCTCAGCGTGGGGCTGGGAGAGGTCCTTGGACTCAGTGAGTCCATGAGAGACACCTTCAGCCCCTGCCCACCCTGCCAGCTGTGCCCAGCACCCAGGGAGAGTCACCCTGCAGCTCCCCACGGTGTCAGCCAATGCCTCCAGAGGGAAAAACCTCTCCCGAGCAGGTCCTTCCATTTCCCAGCACCTGAAGGAAAGCCTTCCTAAATCAAAGTGTGCCTATGGTTTCCAGCGAGGCAGAAACAATTCCCCTGTACACACAAGTGGCATCCATCAGCTCGGGATGCTGCCCTGGCTGCCCCCACGCCTGGTGGGTTCACATCACCCACCAAAGTGCAGCTCTCCCTCCACAGACCAAACGTGGTCTGCAGTGCATTCCTGCAGTATCCAGTTAAAATTCTTCCGGGGTTCACGGCTCTTTATAAATCCTGGCTTTGGTGGATTCAAGTCCAACCGAGGGAATGTGAACAATCCCCAGGGGCTGCAAATACCCAAGTGTAGCTGGTGAGAGGTATGTGGGAATGGGACGGAGCAGAGCGGGATAGCAGCAGAGGAAGCTGCTGGCAAGTAAATATTGCTCAACACGACAGCAGGATTGGGGAAAAACTGACAGAGTGGAATAACAGGAAGCTTAGTCACATCTGGACAAAAAAAGCGAGCATGCAAGGAGGGTGGAGGGGAGCGGAGTGGCTGGAATGCTGGGATGGATGGGAGGGCTGGGAGCAGGAGCAGCACTGCACCGGCAGGACAGGCACTGGACACACTGCCGTGAGCACTGCACTGGCCAGAGGACACTGTCCTGCCTGGGTGTCCTGCTGCACCAAACGCTGCACAAACACAGTGGGATCCTGCACAGCTCCGCCAGTCGAACCGTGAGCCCGTTAACCCACAACACCCAGCTCCTCCTCCACCTTCCTCAGCACGGAGAACACCCTGACTGCTGGGCTTGGGGTGGACAAGGAAACACCAGGGGAGGCCAAGGAGGGCTGACATACAGCAATTAGAATTTAAAGATGCAGTTGATTTTGAGCACTTGGCATTCTCACACTCAAACCCAGCACAGGAGGTGGCCAGCAGCTGTGTGTGAAGCAGGGCCAGGTGGGCAGACCATAGCTGTCCCACCACAGTGTGACCCTGGAGAACACCGTGCTGGTGATGGAATTATCATGGTTCTGGTGTCTCTCAAGCCAGTTGGTATTCAGATCATAGAGGCACTTCGCAGCAGCCTCAGGAGTGGGGAAAAAGTTGAAAGGAAGATCAGATTTCCCTGATGACGATGAAAGTACCCATTACCCTTGAAATATGGTTATTCCTGATCACTGATGAAGGGGTAACAGCACTGGGTATTAGTTAAGAGACAAGAAAAACACAAACCGAGGATTTTACTACATCATTCAGAGAGGCAAGAGAAAAGACAAATTTGAAGCTAGATAAAGAAAGCCACCAAACCATGGCAAACTGATGACAAGCTTGATTAATAGTTTTTTACTGCTTAGGCAAATGAGGGAAGAAAAGGATATAAATAACAAAGGGCACAACAGCAGAGAAATAAGGAAACTTTAGATTTATAGTTCAAAAATTCTTACAGTGAGGATCTAAGTAATTCACACTTCAGGGACAAGAAGAAAAGACACCAAAAACAGTTGATGTATTTGTTATCAGAAGGCAAAGGGAGAGTTAATAGTCTTTAACAAAAAACAAATTGAAGTAAGCAAGGGTAGGAAAGGGAAAGTGTCGTGGGTAAACAAAGGCTGACATGTCAGGTTTGTTTTACCTTTCATGTGCGCTCTGAGGCACAGTAAAAGCTTCCTAACCAAATAAACACCCTTGCAGTCCCTGCAGGAACCAAGCTGGGAACTGCAGCAGGGCTGGAGCCCCACTGGAGCGACACGTGGGACCTCACAGGCAGCACCACTGCCACTGTGCCCTTTGGGACACACGTGTCACGTTTCTTTGGAAAAAACCGACCCAAACCAAACACAGCCCTGAAGCACTGTCACAGCTCCACGGAAAACCAAGGAGGAGGAGAGGATGTCCCAGCCAGGGGCAGGGAAGCTCCCACAAGAAGCAAGCACAGCACAGGCACAGAGGGACAGTGGGGCTGAGGAAGCACACAGAGCACAAGCACCCTTTGCTGAATTTCTCCTTTGGGGGCACCAGCTGGGCCTCACCATCCCCACAAGTAAGGAGGCAGTGCACCGTCCAGCCTCCATGCCCTTGGGTCAGTGTCCAGCCCCACCACTGACCCGCCCATGGCGTGATCCAATAATCATTAACACCGGACACAGAAGCACTAACCCAAACTGTTAGTTTCAGCCCATACCAACACCAAATTCCGTGCTCTGCTGTGCTGCACTGCTAACGGGGGAAGGCAGGACACAGGGCTCAACAGGCCCTGTGTCAGTCACAGGTTTTTTTCTCATACAGCTCAGGAATAATTTCCTGCACTAAGTGCTTTCCAGGCCTCCTAACACTGATCTTGCAGATCAATATTTCACAAAGACAAAGCTGCCTGATGGATGTGTGTGCTCATTTAAGTGTCTCTAACAGGCAGTGCTGCTGTAATCACCCCTCTGCACCCCTGCTACCTTCTACCCCACAAGTCTGGCCTCACTCACTTTCCACATGAAACAAAATGACAATAAAATGACAGAACAAAAGATCCACTGTAAGGTAGTGTGCAAACACAGTATCTGCCTGCGCTGTCCGCACCAGCACAGTGCAAATACAATTACAGCTACCAGGAAATATTGCTTGCTCTCAGGAGCTCTCCAGCCTCTCTCTGCCTAAAGCATAGGCTTTACTTTTAAAAATTCAACTCCTGTTAGAACAAATACAGAGCAGAGACCTGCACTGTAGGATTAGGGACCAGGTGAGAGCCTCTGTGTGCTCAGAATCACAGCTGCAGGGTGAATATTTGATGCCAAAGTCTTGAAAAGCTCAACTCTGTCAGTCACACATTGAGGGGCAAAGCGCTCAGGAAAGCTTATGAAATATGTGACAATGACATCAGAGGAGCAGAAAGAACACGTAAACAGCAGAAGCTCTTGTGAGTGTCTGTAAGTCCTCGCAGAGCATGCAGGAACACAGAGGTGCAGATCCATCTGCCCTTGCCACGCTGCCTTGGCTGTGAACAGAGCACATCAGTGCACACGGACTAGTGGGAAACACAGGTGGCAAGATTTATTTTTCTAAAGTTAAACAATCACAAAACATGCCGAAACACTGCCCTGCGGTCACAATTGCCTTTGATTGTTTATTTTGACACGGGCACTGACAACTGCAATGTCCTGTCCCAGGGCAGAGCTGTGCACACAGCGGCAGTGCTCCGCGCTCCTCCGGAGGGAAGCTCAGCTCCCAGCCCCATCCCTGCCCCAGCGCCAGGCAGCACACTCCCCAGCAGGAAGATACAAAACCCCAACCCAATGGGAAAAAGGAAAGACGAGTAATATTTGTTTTACAGATATAGTCTTTCTGTAGGAAGCAGCATTTTCAGGAAGAATTTCTTCCTGGAAAGGGTGGTCAGGCATTGAAGGGGCTGCCCAGAGAGGTTTGGAGTCCCCATCCCTGGAGCTGACCAAGAAATGACTGGATGTGGCACTCAGTGCTCTGGGCTGGGTGACAAGGTGGGGATCAGACACGGGCTGGACTCAATGATCTTGGAGGTTTTTTCCAATCTAAATTGATTCTGTGATTTCTGCTACTGGCAGTTTGATGTCATCGTAGGACGTTTCAGCAGTGCCACTACCCTTGGTGCACATGCTGAGCTGAAGGAAATGCCACCTCTGCAGATCCTATCTGTGTGTGTGTGAGCTCAAACACATGCCCATGACCTGAAGACTCAAATGCTCTCCCTTCAAGTGTTCAGCCACATAGCTGGTGGGAAATGAAAAACTTTCCATGTGTGGGAGCCAACTGAACTGATGAAACAAACAGGAACATTCAGAGGGAGGACTGGCGTTTCATGATCTCATTGCAGAAGCACTTTTTCCCCAAGTTCAGCATGTGTGAGGCAGAATCAAAGCTCCAGAGATCAGAGCATCAGCCTTGGGGCTGGGTAGCAGGGCTGCCTTTCAGGTGCTTGCTCTTCAAAAACCTAAATTCTCCTTTAATATATTTCACTCAGATCTAAGAGAGGAAACAACTCATTTCTGAGTATTAAAAGAAAATAAAACAAATATTACATTTCCCTCTTTTCCCTGACCTTTATTTTTTTTTTATGTGAGACCTGACTCACCCTAAAAGTAGTAAAACAGGAAAGTAGTGAAATAGCAAATGAGAACTTTCTACCCCTCAACCTCCCTACAAAGCAACAAGTTCAAGGTAAGAACTTTGCTCACCATTATGCCCAAAACCTCAGAGCCCCAGCATTCCAGGGGACCTGGAGATATGCTGTTCCAACAGCCAATCCTGCTCTTCCACAGCTCCACAGCCTCAGGGAATCCCTGCCTTCTGCAGCTCCCAGGGCTCAGATTAAGGAGCAGAAGCTGAACAGAGTAATTTGTCAGGTGATCAAAACAGAGGCTTGAGCAGTCACTCAGTAACACTTAATTATTTGTCATTTAAACAGAACAGAGAGGAAAGAAGGGAACCACTACAGAGGTGCTGGACAACTGACCCATGGCTGTACTCCAGACGATAAAATGCAGCAATGCTTTCCAAATTTTAAACATTAAACATGGGCATATTTTTAGCAACTACTATTTTTAATTTGTTTAAGCATAAAGTAGCTTTTTAATTCACAAAAGGTCTTTGCAGCTTCTGAAGGCTCCTTTTTGTGTACAAACCCAAAGTCAACACACAAAACACACAGCCTGGAAAGAACCTGGAGGAGTCACCCAGCACCAGTGGCTGCAATTACTGGAATAATCCACAGCATGGCCAAGGATCTGACAGACATGGGATGAAATTGTTGGTGTCTAAAGACCATTTTAACTCCCTGTTGCAGGCAGAGTCACAGGGTATACCATGATGGTAACAACTGTCTGTGGTCCCAAACCAAGCTCTCATCCTGAGGGGAATTCCCATGGAGGTCCCCATGAGCAGTGACACATCACAAGGCAGCGTGGAGCCCCAGGGCTGTGCCTCCTGCCAGGTCCCCCTGGCCAGTGACAGCTCCAGAGCCACTGCCAGCCCCCCAGGAGGTGTCTGCAGGTGTTGGGAAGGTGTCACTGTCACACCCCCTCCAAGACTGCCAAAGGCCCCCTCCAATCTCAGCCAGTGTACACAAGGAGTGGAACTGGGAGAAAACGACTTTCCAAAATATATTAAAACCAAACCATCAAAGTACTGCAAAAATGTGTGCAGCAGTAACACCTGTCAGACATCCTAACCTGGGGAGCCCCCCAGCCACCCACAGCTACACCAGAACATTCACACAGAGACAGAAAAGTCTCTGTCTCTGTGACAGGGATGTTCCAGCTCCAGAGACCTGCTGGAATTAGCAGTGGATAAAGTGCAAAACCTAGAAAGTCATTCTGCCATCATTTATATAATTTACATCATACAATTTAATTTTTAAAAACTGTCATGTGAAATTAAATAGATTAATACCAACCTCAGCTATTTCTCAAAGCAGTGCAGTTAACAAGGGAGAAGAACATAAAGAGAAATCAAAATGAAACCACTTGGTGTGTCCCTCACATCTTTGGAGGGAACAAAACTCTCTCCTTACCCCAAAGTTCAGCTCCTGCACAACAAAAGAGCAGAACTTCCCCTGCCTCTGCCTCATGTGCTTATGGGGGGCTCTCTTGGTCTCTACGCTGGTCAAACAATGCCAAAGAGAGCAAGGACATAAAAAACTTGTAAACCAGCCTGATTTTAAAAGTGTATGTGATACAGACAGAAAGTCAGGAGCAAGCAACTCACTGTGATTAGTAAATCACCAAACAGCTGGAACACCTCTGGCTACCTACACTATGCCAATACACAGAACCACAGAACCATTTAGGCTGGAAAACATCTCCAAGACCATTGAATGGTCACCTGTGCCCGATCCCCACCTTGTCACCCAGCCCAGAGCTCTGAGTGCCACATCCAGGCGTTCCTTAGACACCTCCAGAGATGGGGACTGCAAACCTCCCTGGGCAGCCCCTCCCAATGTCTAATCCCCCTTTCTGCAAAGATATTCCTCCCAATGCCCAATCTGAGCCTCCCCTGGCCCAGCCTGCTGTTCCCTCTCCTCCTGTCCCTGTTCCCTGGAGCACAGCCTGACCCCCTGGCTGTCCCCTCCTGTCAGGAGCTGTGCAGAGCCACAAGGTTTTCCCTAAGCCTCCTTTTCTCCAGGCTGAGCTCCTTTCCCAGCTCCCTCAGCCTCTCTAGGTGCTCCAGACCTTCCCAGCTCCATTCCCTTTCCTGGACACCCCCAGCCCTCAATGCCCTCTGTGCAGTAAGGGGACAGAACCAGGCGCAGCACTTGAGGAGAGACCTCCCCAGTGCAAACCGGGGAGGTTCCCCAGTACACAACAGACACTAGAGATAGCAGTGCTCACACACACAGACACAGAGCAGGCTCCCCAGCACCACAGGCCTGTCTGCTCACAGCTAAGGAAAACCACCACCCCGCTGTGCCTGTGTGCCAAACGCTGTCAATGAATCCAAACCCATCGCAGGAACCTCGCAGCAATTCTGATATCAGATCTACTCAAACCCAAAGATCCATTCAAGCAGTTTGAAACAGCATTTGCCTGGATGTGGAGCCAGCAAGCAGGGCCAGGAAGCATCTCAGCTCAGCCTCACAGCACGAGGCTGGGCTCCATCCATGCTCCATCCGGGTGGCACTGGAGGCACCACAGCCACCCTGGCAGGTGAACAGGGTGTTCTCCCGAGAGCTGCTGCCACTGGAACAGTGCCTCCTGCACCTCACACTGCTGGGGCAGCACAGAGCAGCCCCACAAACACCCCAGACAACACCCCAAACAAGCTCTGATAGTTTACAACTCCTGTCCCTCACCTGGCTTCAGGGAACCCTGCCTGTGTCATTTATCTGTGATGCTCATAAACATACAGACATATATAATATATAATATACAATGAGCACACATATATACACAGTCTACAGTTTGTGTTTACCCAGGGTAAAACAGTTGAGAAATATAACAAGTAACTTTAACCTTCCATTGTTGCTACTTTTTCAGTGTATAACCACTTAGGTATCTGAAATCACCAGAGACATCTAAATCATAAATATGTGACAAATGTGTAGAATCATTTTACATTGTTACAGACACTAACAGTGTCTTCAGACAATGGACTGAAACATAAACAAGAGACTTCCCTTCTGATTTTCAGTGCTGGACTTAATGAAGCCAAACTCTAAAGGATTCCATGAAGGCAAAACTAAGTGTGCTTTCCTCCACAGTTAAAAAAACCAAAAATCCATCAACAAGTGTTAGTTTTCTCTTCAGACATATTTAATCACACCAGTAACCATGCTTGGAACCACACTTTTGCAGCAAAAGATCTGCTGCAAAAAGCTAGCAGAACTGGGGAACAAACTTTAAGGGAACAAAGTTTAAGTACTTCTAAGTACTTTCCCCAGCAATGTTTTAAACTGTTCAACCTTCATTGCCCCAACCTTTGCTGGTGCCATTAGGAATAGGAGGTAGTTTTACTTCCATAGCAACAAAATCTGAGTTGACTTTACAATCTGGAGATTCCTGCTTCCCAGAGTTTAAAATAATTTCCAAAAAAAGTTTTAACCAATGCTACATAGTGCTACTGTCATAAAAAATCCCCTGTTTCCTCCTGTTCAGTGCAGTCACAGAAAAAACCCAAATCCTGGTCCTGGTTGCAGTGAGCTCACCTTGTGCTGCACACCTGTTTTGCCAGTTGCAGCTCCACACTTCTGTGCACCAAATGCCCAGCCTGCTGAGGGGTTCCCCAGACCGACCAACCCCACCACAACCCCCCAGTATCACATGGAAATATTTAAATTGCAAATTAATTTTTTTCTATGCAACAATTCCTTGTGCTCCACTGGCAACAAGAGCTTTGTATTTTAAGGTAGTTTACTTGGAATTAAAGCTGCCATATATATCCATCCATCCATCCATCACTTGCATGCCTTGTGCAAGGGAAGCAGCTCACTCTGCTCCACAGGCACAACGTGCAGCCACAGCTTTCAACCAACAACAGGAGTAAATAACAACGCAGTAGATACAAAGAACTGACTCTTCTGTTTCCTCTAAGGAGTGTTTATTGAATGTGAACTCTTTAACCCTTCAGCTTGCCCACTCAGGGGCTTTCCCAGCTTACCTGCATTTTTACTTAGTTACAGTCACTGCAGACATCCAGTCTCCTGACTCAGCTCACTGCAGGAACGATTTTACCAGGGCACCACACAAGCAAGGGTATGTCAATGCAGATGATTTTCTGAACACGCCCTA
Source organism: Entomyzon cyanotis (assembly GCA_024500445.1). NCBI lineage: Eukaryota > Metazoa > Chordata > Aves > Passeriformes > Meliphagidae > Entomyzon > Entomyzon cyanotis. Next base: position 7,273,132 of record JAKEPQ010000781.1, read on the forward strand.
CAACCAGAAAGCTGAATTCCAGGCACAATTTCCCATCTACAGCTGGCTCTAAACACTGATTCCACTGCAAAAAATGGGAAGGGATAGCAGAGCCAGCAGCCTGTCCAGCTGCAGCTCGCCCTCTCTCTGCTGGCACAATGCGCTCTGAGCTGCTGCATGCTGATGGCCGAATTCTGCACAAAGAGCCCAACCAAGTGTACACTTTTTTTCCACTCAGTATTTGCTTCACCAATGTCAGTTTACAGTGAGCCCCAAGGACCGACAAAACATTTCACTCTGCCTATTCTTTTCAAAAGACTTCAGTTAAATGTGCACACTCTTGTTGCTATATAACAGAACAAATGAAGAAAAACTGTGTTGTTCCTGACATTGCTGTGCTGGCTACTGCACAGCTAAAAGCCTGCCAGGCTCCTGGGGAGTGAAAACCTCCCCCTGGGCCAGACAAGGCTGGAAAGATGCTCTCAAACTAAAAAGCACAGACTCCTCCTCTCCCAGTATCAAATACCAGCACTGAAACTGTACAGGTTTTTAGACCGAATCCCACCGGGATAAAGAAATTCCATTCTTCTATTATCAGTCCATGCTCCAGAGTGTGCCCAGCGTTACAAACTCACCATGGGATTCTGCCTGTTTGCTTGCACTCTTCCACACATGGTTATTCCTCAGGTTCCCCATAGCACATACAAAGCCTGGACTAGTCATGTTTGTTAAAACTCACTCTTGCGTCTCCTTGCAATCTTACACTAATGATGTTTATGACCAGCTTATGTTTCTGCTTTCAACACTGAGGATGCTTCAATAACTCTAGAAAGGTTAGGGAAAGGGAAAACAACACTGGAAAAGCTGCAAGCTGAAGCAGTATTAACCCTGCTAGGGGCTCAAATCCTGATATTCCTGAAGTTCAGCACATGGGTAATGCCCTCGGACAGCAACTAACCATGGCCAGAACAACTTGAGCAGAAAACAGTGAGTTCTACTCCTGCAAAGTGGTAGTTACCTAATAGACCTGTGGCTAAGCTGGCTTTGCTGGCTTTTGCTGCTGACTTTGCGGGGTTTTCCAGCATGTCCACACACAAATGACCCCACTCCCCAGGGACAGCACAGACCCCTCGTACCTGAGCCAACTCCTGCCCATGACCTGCCCTTGACACAAACTGCCCCATTCCACCTCAGATTCAATGGAATGTTTGCTCCTCCTTCTCCCACAGGTATGCCCCCCCAACAGAGGTGGCTTCAGAGTCACCCACCTTCCACAGCTGCCCCTCTATGCCAGCTGCTTCCTGGTCCCTTGGGCACACATGGACAATGCCCTCCCATGCATCACAGAAAGGTGAGCAGTGTGCACATACATGAAGAACAATACTATCCAATTCCTCTCTTTCAAATTTAAATCTCAATATCACAACCATTTATGTATCTATGTAAACCTGCAATTAACCCATGCAAACTCAGTGAAATCACACCAACAAAATGTAACCAGGTTTGTTTCCTCCCAGAACTGCTCCTCTTTTCAAACAGCACTCTCTCTCTTTTTGCTAACTCTGTACTATTTTGCCAAGTTACGAATGGTCCAGAGAAATCTGGAGCTGAAGAGAGTCTTTCCAGGAACTTAACAGGACTTGAAGTGCTGTGAGATGAAGCTGGATCCAAACCTGTTCCCTCAGCCGGCCCCTTCCCCCACTCCTGCTCCAGCACCACCACTCCTGTCAGCAAACTTCAGAAGCATCAGCATTCTCCCATTGGAGCAGCACTACTGTGCCACCATCCCGCCTCTGGAGAGACAGAGAACTTCTTGGGATCTCCAGGGCTGAGAGCTGGGAAGTTTATGCAGCGAGTGGAGTATAACAAAAAGGCAATCTTTGTTAGAAGAAGCAGCTTGCCAGTGCCAGGGTGAAGCCCTCCAGCAGCACTACACTGGATTTATTCTTCTTTAAAAATCCACTTCATCAGATCTATTTCCCTTTATTTGATCAAAACATTGCATTTGCTTTCAACTACGTCAATGTGTGTGCTGCATCAGGTAAATCCCGAGATGTTCCTTAACGAGGAGGCTAAGTCATAAGCATTTCAATAAATACAACCATGAACCTGAAGGTTTTCTTACTTGCATAATCCAGTGTTTCAGGACCTGACAATTCAGTGTCGACTTAAATCTCATTTCAACAGCAGTAATCCTCCTAGTGGCACTGTGAAATGAGGGACAAGACAGACCTCTGGATCAGGATGAAAGAAGCTCTTGTTATTTCCTACAGGGACAGGTTTGAGTGCTGCTCTGCAGGGCCAGCACGGCACCACCGCGAGCACAAGCTAACAGAGCATTAAGGAGGTGCCCAATACTGACAAAGCCCAAACCCATGCTGGCTCCCTCTTAGCAGGGTTGTCTGGACCTGAGAGCATTGGAGAGAGAGCTGTGGCCTTGCCCTGGCTTTGCCTGCTCACCTGGAGAAGAGGTTTGTTCTCAGGCATCAGACACAGGAGCTGCTCCTGACAGGAAGCGCAGACTCCTTAGCAGCACCCGGGGCAGTAGTTCCTAAATAACATCCAGTTGTGCTAACGAAGCTCTGTAGTCCCAACAAAGAAACACCAGCACTTCTCCAAAGTCAAAAAACAGATGGGATCACTTGGTCTTGAAAGTAATTTATTGCTTCCAACAAATTTTAGTGAGCCTTGGCAACAAGGCATCTGTATTCGGAAAAAGAGACACTTGGGGTCATCCTGGGAAGGAGAGAGGCCTCACAGGCTGCTCCAGATCACTCAGTTAAGACTTGGGACAAATGACTGAATGTTCTCGACATGAGGTTTTCTTATTTTATGCCTCTTTCCTGCAAATCAGTTCGGAATTTTACCGACTTTGACTATGCCCAGCAGAGTTCCTGACTGTAACAGAAGCCCACGCTGGTTTCTATTATGCACAGCCTTTAAAAAATGACAGTGCAAATGCTGCAGTGCAATGTTTTAATTTCTGCCTAATTTCTTCCTGCCGAGGCAGAGCTGAAGCTGTAAAATGGGCTGTGAAGGCCGTAGTGAGCTGTAGCTCTTTTGTCCGAGGAGCTGATAAGATTTCAAAACACCATCTATCTTCCCACAGAGGAACACACGTGCTTTCAATTGTTTGGTTTGCTAATGGACTATTTGCCACTCAGCCTAACAATTGCCCCATTTTCCCGATGTATTTGCCACTTTCCCTTTGCTTCCTCTTCTGGAGCTCAGCCTGCTGGCAGAAGCACAGGCTGGAGAGAAGAAAAATGGCAAATCAGACCTTAGGAATTTGAACATTGTTTATGTTTTCATTTTTTGCCCAGGGTTACTGCTTTACGAGCTTCCTTGGAATCAGCCATGTGTTCATCTGCCTCCCAGCCCTGAGCCTCACCTCATTTCTGCACCCAGAGCTGTGTCACTGCCTGGCACTCCAGGGATGCCAGATAACACACAGGTAAAAAATACTCAAGAGTCACCTGCTCAAGTGTTCTGGGTTTCTTCTTTTGCCTTAATTAAAGAAGAATCAGACCCGTGATCTGCCATTCTCAGTATGATTAGTGCAATACGTTTATGGTATTTTCTTTTCTTTGTATTAAATGAAATAAGGTTCTTACTCTACACCCTTCGGTGTCACACAAAGGGAACAACAAGTCAAAAAAATCAGTATTTTTTGAAGCAGTGACAAAGTAGAGAGACTTGAACAACTAACAATTACATTTTTGAGGTAGAAGAAATAAGATGCTCACCAATTTCAGCAGTAATAATAATAACGCATTTATATATTTTTAAGCCTTCTTGGTAAAAAGTGGCAGTCGCTTTTACAGAGTTCAGGAGTTTAGTTTTTAAAAAATAAATACTTCTACATCAGAAGATAAAATACTACTGTAATAAGTGTTGGTGGATCTCAGACACAAGGCACCAGAGCTTCAACCTCAGACATCATCAATGAAGTGACTTACACTTTTAGTTTCCAGCTTTTTCTTAGAATTTCAAAAAAGCAGAGAAATGTAGAAGTTTAAGACTTTCCAGCTGTTGAAGGAAGAGTTGGAAAAAGTTTTTACACCTCATTGGGACACCCAACTTGAATCTGAAGAATCCTTAGCGGGAGCTTAAGAGACCAAAAATTGACTTGGAAGCTGCAGCACCCGTGGTGCACGTTATCTCCAAAGCCATGGGGTGTGACTTGTGCTCACCACAGCCACTGATGTCACGTGGAGCTCAGATCAGCTCGAAGCAGCAGGTTTTGGAACACAACACCCTGCAGAAAGCCAGCGTGGGCCGAGCACAGCCCGGCAGCAGCACCCGGGCAGCCCGAGCCTCCCAGCCCTGCCGCTGCTGGACGGACACTTCCCCAGGACAGGGCCGGCAGTGGCCGAGTGGCAGCCCAGCCGCAGTGACAGGGTGGCCTCAGCGCATCTGCAGCTCCCACAAGATTTGCATTTGACATCCATCTCCCCATTGTTCAGACATCTTTATCTCAGCTTTCAGGAAACGCAGATGACTCATGTATCGGAACATCTGACGAAGCTAACGTAATTTCAAAAACGAGTTCTACTTAGGCTTATTTTTCCAAGCAGAAAAAAAGAAGAAAAATGTTTCAAAATTATGGTAAAAATCAAATTTCTGTTGTAAAACAGTTTAAAACAGTTTCCTGATTTAGGAACTTGAGCTTATTTTTGCTGTAGACAGTCTAACAGGCTTTTAGGCATCCAAATTTAGGAAAAAAATCCTACGGCATTTAAACAAGGCAGAGCCAGAGCTGGAGCTGAGTCAGCCGCTCCAGCGCATAATTTGAATACACTACATAATCGTTCTTGGTTTAAAATTATCCTCCTAATATCTAAGGGCCAGATTATCCCACATGCGCTCATCTTGATTCACGCGCTCCCCTAGGCCAGCCTTGCAGGTTTCATTAGCACTAATTAGGCAGCAGGACGATAACATCTCGCTGGGGCTGTCCCGGCCCTGACCTCCTGCAGCACCTCGGAGGTCACAGCCACGGGCCTGGCAGCCTTTTGCTCCCCACACTCCCAATGAACACGGGCCAGAGGCTGCTTGTTCCTGCTCTCAGGTAAGGAGGAGCTGCCAGGTGCACCCACAGGATGTGCTTCCCAACCAGTGACAGTGTCCAGCCCAGTGCCACTGCTCACACAGCACGGCAGAGAACCTGGGGAGGCAACACTGCTTTCCTTGCTCTAGCCTTACACAGAGCGTGTGCCTTCATTTCACAGGAAGGCGGAATAATAATAATTTTTTTTAAAAAGTGCTTTACCCAAGCTGAAAGTTTCACTTCTGGCATCTATTTTTGCCTCCTCCGGGCAGGGCAGGGCAGGGCAGGGCAGCGGCGTTAGGCTGCGGCGGCTGCGCACTCCGTGTGCTCTGTCCCTGCGCCCGCAGAGGACACCTGGGCCAGGGCCAGAGGCGAAGGGCACTGCCACTGCACAGGTCCCCTCCGAGGATCTGCTCTGCCTGTTTATGTTCTAAATATAGCAGAGCACACGGGCCATCTCCAGCTCGGAGAAGTCCTGCTCCAGGGGCTGCAGCTCTGCAGCACTCGCACCTGCCTGACGTCAGCTCCACAGGGCAGTCGTTCCTAAGGCACACTCACACCGAGCCTTGGAGTGACAGAGCACAGCATCACACTGTGGGCTGGGGCTGGAAGGGACCTTAAAGGTCACCTCATTTCAACTCCTGCCAAGATGCAGGAGTTTGTTAAGAAAAATTCAGTGACTAAGTATCTGTCTTATGTCCAAGAGATACTGCAAAAGTAGCTGTCTAATTAATACTAATATTATATACATTATTAAGAAATAAAATATTTTAACTTTAAAGTCAATTTTTCAGTACACTGCTATTTTAGTAAAGAAGAAGGACATTACATCCATATTGAATTACTGAAAAATTAAAAATTACTTTTTAATGTCCTAACCAAAAATCTTTTTTAATCTGTACTAAAGTATTGACTGACCTTATAAGGTCCAGACAGAGCTGGTGCAGCATTTCCCTAAATTGTTTTTGCAGAATATCTGAAGTTTGGCATATTGCAGACAAGGTAACTCAAGTGACTAGTGCTGGTTGAGCTCAGCACACACCAAAATTGACACAGAGCTGAAACAAAACCAGAACTGAGCAATGGCCTCAGCAATGGGGATTGGACTGGGAATTCCCCAAAGGGGGATATTCCATTTTCTGTTTACCCAAGGTATTCTTGTACATGATGCAGCTATTTAACTAACCACCCCAGCCTAGGGGCTGGGGAGCTGCTGGCAGCCACAGGCACAGCGAGATCCTGCCCCAGGCTGCAGCAGGGGATGGCCAGATCCCTGGGAGCCTCTTCAGCACACAGAGCCACTGGCAAACCTTTTAGCATGAGCACAAGTAAACAGCTCCGGTCAGCAGTGTATTTTTAAACAGCAGATTCTTTCCCAGCTCCCAGCTCAGCCACTGCGCTGACTCCACAGGGCAGCAGCACTCCGCTGCTCCGAGGATCCGCAGCAACGCTGTAACGTTACCCACAGTTTGCACCCACGGACCTTGCAGGGCTTGGCAAAGGTCAGCCTTAGTTCCTGCATTAAAAAAGGAAGCGAAGAGCCCTGCTGATGGCAGCAGAAGGGCCAGTCGTGCTGCCGGGGCCAGGGAAGCCAGGCCAGGCTCCATCCGCTCTCCCACGGACACCAGCCCACACTGCCGCCCAGCTCCTGCACCGCCAGCACTCCCGTCCAGCACTGAGATTTAAAGTACTTCCAGCGAGCACTGACATCATGTCCAGTTCACTCCGGAGGCTGTTTTCCATCCTCTCGGCCACATCCTCGCGCTGAGAAGTGCAAGGCCAGCGGGGTCAGACAGCACACGTTGCTGGGAAACCAACCCGGAGACACTGCGTGTTATTGCAGCAGCAAACCCACCGTGGCTGTCCTCTCACAGCGCCTCGGTCAGCAACAGGCCAGGGGCTCCGGGGCCAGGCAGCACCGCCATCCCCACGGCGAGGCCACGCTGACACGCGTGCCACCGCGTCCTGTGACGACACCGCAGGGCTGGGACTCCCATGGTGCTGGCAGCCCTGACTCTGCTCCTGCCTCCAGCATGTCCTTAATGCACAAAAACATCTCGTGTCCACATTTTAAAATTAATACCCCTGCATGCATTGTAATAACTGTAAGTTAAAAATAAATTTGAACAACACAGACACGAACCATTTCAGTATCTGCAAGTTAACCCAAGGCTGGGGTGATGGGTATTTCAGGCCTGAGAGCACCATAAAGCTTTACCCTCTCCCCTGACCCCAGACAAGACACATTTTGAAGCTCGGATTTACACAAACCCGCTGTAACCGACTTCCTGCCCTGCTCACGCTGTGCCAGGGCCCGGCTGGGCTGTGACCTGCAGGAGCTGCTCCAGCTACAACTCCCTCCCCGAGCATGGCTGTGCCAGCAGCCAGCTCCATGCACTCGGCTCCGCTTCCCGGGATCAGGGCCCAGGAAAAGAAAATTACACTGTAGAAAAATCTGACAGACAAATTTCTGCTTCCCAAGTTTTGATTTTTTTCATGGCTCCACTGAATTAATTCTGTACTGTTTGTGGCATGAGTATTTTGCATGTTAAGTTTATTTAACTCATGAAAAACGAAGGGAAGGAGCTGGCACCTGCACATTTAACATCTACTACTGAAACTACAGCTACAGTTAAATAACAGCCCTACATTTACAGTGCCTAGCTGGAATGTGCCTCCTGAAACACTCTCTGCTCCAGCCACGCTTGCACGTCCAGAGGCACCTTGCCTTCTGCTAAGTGCTGTCCTTCCCTTAAGCAAGTGCACTTGGGAAAAAGATGAGATAACCCTACCAGTGCCAACCACAGAAAGGCAAGCAGGGTGCTCACAGACATTCAGATAATCCAGGGAGGAAAACACTCCTCTAAGGTTCACCATCAGCTGTCCAGAGACACCAACAACTTGCTGGTAGTTACGAGATGGAAACAAATCCTCATATTGCTTACGTGGTTTGTGCTATTAAAAACAAAGAATCCTCACAGTGACTTTGCTGTTTCTACGTGAAGTGCCCTTTATTCCAGCTACAGGCAGGGAATAATTTGGAGGTGAAGAATGAGTCCCTGTAGCCACACCGGAGGATTTGAACCCTGCCAGGTGTGTTTTCCCTTCATTCCCTATATCTTTCCCCATCCCTTGAGGAAAATAGCAACACAAATCGACAAGCATCAATAAAATAAAAGCAGCAAAACACCCCACCGCTGGCAGGCAGCCCTTGCTCCCGTTTGGCTGCAGGGTTTCTCTGGCTACAACTGTTTCTTTCATTAACCACATATCCTTGAAAATAATGTAATATTTACTCACTTTCAATGAGTCAAAGCAGGCGATTACGCGTCCATTTTCAACTTGGCAGCTTTTCGATGGGTGTGCAAATTTACATTCCGTGTCTGGTCGTGAGCAAGTTCCCCTTTGGAACTCCCTACACACTTCCAGCGTTAGCCATTTTGTGTCCCGGATCGGCGTGACGCTAACAGCCATCTTTAGATTTTACAGGTAGTTAAAATTTCCAATAAAAACGGGCAAACAAGTAGCTGAACTGATAAACTGGAAATGATGAAAGTGCCACCTCCAGAACGCTTTTTGCCCCGCTCCCTATTTTAAAATAAGTACGTGTAAAACCGGGTGGCCGCAATCTCGAGGAAGAGCTGTGTCACCAGAGTTCAGCGCGTGGCACCGTTACCGGGCTCGGGGGAAGGCCAGCAGCGCCAGCCAGGTGCGCCCGCGGGAGCGTGGCGGGACTAGCGCTGCGCGCTCAGCATCCCGTCCTGAGTGCGGCCGCCGCAAGCATGGGAACGTGGCGGGCTCTGGCAGCGCTTCCCGAGCTGCTCCCGGGGACGGTGGCTGGCAGGTGCCTCCAGGCAGCGGGCTCGCAGCGGGCTCTGCGGTGCAATCGGGATCGATTAGTTTGGCATAGACAGATGCAGCAGTTTAGAGCAACGACCGACACTGGGTTTGGGCTGGGGTTTTTCTCGTCCTCTCCTCGGCTGTCGGGCAGCAGAGCTCTGACCTTCGGGGCACACTCTAGTGCACAGTGCAGCGGCGGCGGGGGGCAGCGCCGGACCCTCCTCCCGGCGGGCGCGGGGCTGGCAGCGGCGGAGCGCTGTCGTCGCAGTCTAGCTGGCAGCAAGCAAGGCAAAAGCAGCGGCTGCTCTAGAAGCGGTCCCAAGCAGCAGCGACGTCAGGAAAGGCACTTCTTAGTACCAACCTGTGGAGAGAAGAGACACGTTACGAGCGGGCGGCGCGGGCGCCCCGCGAGCCGCCGCCCCGCGCAGGGCACTCTCGGCTGCGGGCGGCGGGGCCGCGTCCCCGCGCGGGGCCGGGCGGCAGCACCGCCGGCGGGCCAATCGCGGCGAGCGTTGCAGCGACACTCCGGGCAGGGAGCCAATGGCGGGGGCCGTCTTATGAAAGGTCGCGCCTGTCAGACGCCGGCCGCGCCGCGCTGCCCCGAGCGCGCCCGCGGGGGGACGCGCGTGCGGCCCGGCGGTACCGGCGAGCGGAACCCGAACGGGAACGGCAGCGGAACGGCAGCGGCACCGACCCTCCGAGCGGCTCGGGCCCGCCGCCGCCTGACCGCGGCTCGCCGGGTGCGGCCCGGCTGTAGCGGCGTGCGGAACCCGGCGGCGGAACGGGAACGACACCGCTCCGCCGGGCCCGCCCAGCGTGAGGACAGAGCCGAGACGCGCTGACCCCGGAGCCGCTCGGGCCCGGCGCCGCCTGACCGCCCGCTCGGACCACCGCGGCCACGGCACCGTGGGCAGCCACGTTCTCCCGAGAGCTCGGGGGATGCGGAGCCGCCCGGCTCCGTGCTGCGGGAGAGCTGCGGCTCCGCCACACACCGGCACTGCACATCCACCTCTCCCCTCGGATGCCGGGGTGGGGAGGATGGGTTTCCGTCCGAGCCGCGATTCAGATGCCCAGCTCTGCCACGGAAGCCTGGTGCCACCTGCAAATACGAATCTAGTATGATGAACTAGAGCTCCTGTCCCCTGCTGAGGAGCTCAGCCCGCAGCACGGAGCAGAGGGACCCGCGTGGCACCGCCTGGGACACACTGACAACACCAACAACGGGGACTCTCCTGCCAGCACTGCAACCCCAACAGCATCCTCCACCTGCGCTAAGGGGAAGACTGTTCCCATCCCTGTCCTTCTAAAGATGCTGCTTCATCATCTCCCTATTTCCCACCACCCTCCAATGCAGGTCACTGACACGGTCACCAGAATCACACCCTGGGAAGCGATGCTGTCAGCACGGATGCAAACCAGCAGATGAGAAAAAGCTAGTCTTTTTCCAGGGACACAGTGATCAGAACAACCAACTCCAGGGGAAGGAAAGCACACCTAACAGAGCTAATGAGATTACAACCGGCACCACGGGTTCCTTGCCAGGACACTTGAAATCATGCCACGTTTTTAATCCGTGCTAGCAAGAGACAAACAACTACATAATTACTTGCAAGCACGAGTTAGCAACTAAGTGTCTTCGTGGTATACACAGATACTCATTTGCTTCAACTGCCCAAAACTGGAGTTGGGCGTCATCCTGCGCCAGCAGCCACTACTCCTCAGCGCTTGAGATATTGAAGACTCAGGTCTTGCAAACTTGTTCTCTAACAAGTGTTCAGGCAAACCAGTTTGGCTCTTCCACCTGTGCCACACTTCCCAGCCATGACAGATTAGCACCACGAGATCTGAAAACTGAGAATGTGCTGCCCTGCCGGGGCTGCGTGCCAGCAGGTCCACCAGATCCACCAGGCATCCCAGCAGCCTCATGCCAGCACACCAGAGTGCTTTTGGAAGCCTAAACACATCTCCCAGCCTCCAGTCAAGGTGCACTGCAACTTGTCCTCCACAGACAAGAGCTGGATCTGCATCCTCCCACCATCACTCCTGCACTGCACAAAATGACTTCTGAGTGTTATTTTGTTATGAACGTTTATTCCCTATGAGACCCCCCAGGACAGGGCACTGCCGGTGCCGGCAGGAAGAGCTCTACCACAAAGCTGTGGAGCAGCTCTAAGCAGGGTTTTCTCCTGTTCATTGGCTTGGTACCCAATCCATACCAGGCATTGATTTTTCCAAACACCAAGAAGAGTTAGAGCAGCAAATTGACGCATTTTATACACTAAAGCCAGTGCAAGTTAAAGGACACAGTTTCCAAACAAGACATTTAATTTCACTCTCATTACACAAGTAGTTACCCCTAACAAGAAATTAAAGAGAGCGTGAAGGCAGCACCCACAATGAAAACAGACAAAAACTAGCTTTTGTGCTCATATGTACTGACAGGAGGAATGCTCCTGGTAAGACTACCCAAACTGTGTTTTACTCCTAGGTTTGTAGTAAGTTTTCTGTTAGGATTTAGGACAGTGATCCACTTGTTAGGATGTTGGGACAGTCATCCACTTGGACAAAAATTCTGCTCCTGCTGAGGTCAGTGACACACTTGTGAGTGCACTAACAGACCCTGAATTCCACCCTTCCTTCTTCAGGCTGCCAGCCACAAAAAGAAAAGTATTACTCTGAGGAGCTGATGCCTCGACAGTAAATCTTCGGAACACAAAGAAATACTAGATGTTTATTTTGTATGAACAGTTACTTGAAGAAAACGTGTTTTGTCATAGGTTGTTATCTACCTGAAAACAGCCAGAATGTCAGTTTTAAAAATAGCCTTTCAGCAGAAATAAAGACTGACGTCAGACCAGAGGTTTATCTTCAATATCTCCGCTAAATAAAGGAAGATGTTAGCATAGAATTATCTTTTTTTATCTGCATGAACTATTCTCCCCTCACTTTGAAATTCTCTTGTGACATTCCAAGTCATTGAGGAGTTCCCAGTAAGCTTCACAAGCTAGAAGATACACAGTCTGCAAAACCCAGCTGATACACATGATATCTCCTTTGGGCTGTCTCTGATAAGCTGGGAATGACTGCAGCATATCCAGAGGGAGAACCATAGGGGCAGGACATGAAAAGAATTGAACTTTTTATTTTTTATTTAATTAAAATTAATTTAGGGGCTGATGTTTTCTAGACCCCATCTAGAAGACCAGTCAGTACTAAAGGCTCTTCCGATCCACAGGTGGGTTTTGAAGTTCACCTTTTGAAATTTGGAAGCATTTGCTACTTGTCTTAGGAATATTGCAACATTGGCTTGGCCAAAGCAGAACCTCGCCTTCACTGAATAGTGGGAATACAAGGATTGAAAGCAAATTATAAAGCAATTGTCAGAAGAGAGAAGTAACACTGAGAAGTCATTCCTCAGGAGGGTAACAGAGATGACTCTTCTCCTGAGCTGGGTCAATGAAAATGATTAAAAAGCAGCCTCAAAAATCAATGGAAAGGTTATCTGGAAATGTCCAAGAAAGTGAATCTAACACAGGAAAAACTCCTACTACTTCCCCTTATTGCTATAAAGAAATGTTGTACGGACAGGTTAACAAGGCGTTTTTCCTCCTCATTACAATCTTTGACACAAAAATAAGGTGTCTCCCTGCACTGAGAATTGCTCCCAAAGATCCACTGTTTTCACTGTTCCTGTAACTGGGTTTGCTGGACATCCTTGTTTTCTCTCTCTCAGTTCACACACATCTCTCAAAGAAAGATGCAGAAAGCTGGGCAGGCAAAAAGCCCAACACTGAAGGAGAGATAGCAGGGAAGAATTCTATTTTTGTGCTCAGAGAAAGTGGAAGCTGAAAACACTAGTCTCAATGACATGAGAACTGTCAGCAAGAACAGATAATTACACAACGTGAATTCATCCTCATGACAATGACTCTAATGAGATAGGAAATGGAATAAAATCAATATTCTATTTACACTGACAGGGCAGTCTCAAAGCTTGAAATTGCCAAATAGCTGTCTTTTAAATCAAGGAACATAAAATTACTGACTGCCTTACAGTATTTTCAAAACACCTCTGCCAAACTCAAAGTTTACCAATAACATATCTGAATATAAAATTTGGAAGAGATACAGCAATTACACCATGGCACAACTGAGGGATATAATTATAGCACTGTCACAAAATTAAGCTGAAACAATGAGCTAATTAACATCTTGTCACATAACAGAATAGGATTGGATAAAGGAAAGTATTCTTTAGTAAACTACAGCTGAAGAACCCAATTGTCTCATGCTCTGGGCTGCACCCGCTGCTTCCATAGGACAGCATGGAAAAGCAAGACGACTCCTCTTTCAATTTTGTATTTTCATGTATTTCAGGAAAAAACATGAGTGCAAAGGCAAGAGCAGAGAGCAGGCAGCTCTAGAGTAGGACTGCCTGGGTACTGAACCCTGGGCTGGGTTTCACAGCTCCCCAGCTCAGCAACTTGGGACTTGGAGCCTGATAAAACTACACGCACATTAGCTTTGAACTACTAAGTCCCACACGAGATTCATAAAAAACCTGCCAACACTGCTTCTATGACCCAGATATTTTGCATGATATACATAGTTTTAGTAGTACTACTACCAGTATTTTAAACGTTTTTTCTGTACTGTTTTAGCTCTGACAGACTTGCCTGGTGCAACCTCCCACTGACTTCAGTGGCTCCTCCGGCACATCCCCATCAGATGTGGTTTTATCTTGAGTCTATTTCACAGTTCCTGAAACTGTTTTCGCAGAACCACCTAACTGTGACATTCCATCTGAATTTAACACACCCAAGTGTACTCGGTTCATAAAAACTTGATAAATAATGAAAAAAGAGGCAACATGTTGTACACTACGTGCAGAAATCAGGTATTGCTGCAAGATTTCCATCCCTAATCAAACTGCAAACCAATTCCCACCAGCAGCACATGGGCACTGACGTACAAATCCCACAGCCCAATCCTCTCTTACTTTAGATTACAGTAATGCTATTTTCAAGTCAGAAAGTTAAACTGCAAATTCCATAAACCCTCTTTCCTTTAAGGAGCAGACGGTTACAGATTAACCACTCTTGCTGAGATTTTAGAAATCTTTGAAGTCAAGAAACATCCCTGTTGATTTTTTTCTTTTAAATAACCTGGGGTATATATCAATCTCCTTGGGGAAGGACTACTCTGCCTTTAATCCACTTTTCATCAATTTATGTATTTCAATGCATTTACACATCCATCCCCACCACAGAAGTTGCAAATACTGTTTCTGGTGATAAAAACCATAATCACACTGTAATTCCTTTACCATAACATTCACATAATTTATCTTAGAAATGGGAAGTTCTGTATTATCCTGGTGTAGGGGAATTTCAACCATAAAAGAAGTGACATTTCCCAAGCAAGTCTAAAAAGGAGGTGTTTATCTTTAAAAATAACAGTAATCTAGTGAGTTAAGTTAAAATTCCAAGAAGTAACAAACTGAATAGAAAAAACCAAAACCTGTATTATTAAAATCAATTTTATTTTCTTGTTCTAATAGTAATTTTAAACATATTGTCTCTATACAAAGACATTTGAAATGCCAGAATAAAACAACTATGCACTCTTCCAAAAACTACAAGCTATTTATTAATCCAACACTTGCACATTTTGTTTGATTAACTGCAAATGTACACAAGCCAAGCAAAGAACGAGAGCAGCAAGATGACCCACGGCAGCGGGGTCAGCCCAGGATCAGTTCCCCCAACCCCAGCATCTCCCCAGGGCAGCACGGGGTGCACAAACACAAACCTTTTCACCTGCAAAACCTTTCATCTGCCTCCTGCACCATGCTGGTGTGACGCTCATGCTCATTACCCTGCCTGTTTCAGTGGGAGCTGGGTGTTGTCCTCTAGAACAGCCATACGGCAAACCCCAGGATGAGTCCCACAGCCGAGATTCAGAGCTGGGAGGCACCTGTGGCACTACCAAAGAGGCAGAAATGCTCCCATAGTGACAGGTGATTTCTAACTGCACGTGTGTGCGTGTATTTATATAAATACAATTAGCATCATCCTTGATAACAAACACTACAGAGAAAGAGCCATGTCCATGACTCAGCAAGGGAAGGAACTGCTTCCCTCTGACATCAAATTCAGCTGATGCCAATGGTTTCAGGGAGAAGTGACCCAGAGGAGCTCTCACTGGTGAGAGATGCAGCAGACACCAACCCTGGCTTCTCACGGGTCTGATGCCTGAACATCTCCTGTACTACAACAGAAAGCAGACCAGCACCTTATTCCTGCTCAGGCTTCCACTTATAAATCAGTTTTCACTTCCCTTCCTAATGCAGCTGCCACGTGAGCCTGGCACGAAGGGTGGCTTTTCCCTCCCCAGAGACAGCTGGATAAAGCAGTGGGAAAAAGGAATGCTGAGACACCACTGCAGTCACCACCTGAAGGATCAGGACATACACATGGTCACTACTCACATGATTAGTTTATTAATAGTAGCACTTGCTCCAGACAATAAGCCACTCCCTTTGGCCTCACTAACTCATTCCTGGCTGGGCCACCCCTCCCACATTCGTCCCCAGCACCAAACTCCAGATTTCAAAATTCTTGTCCATTTGCATGACAACCACTTCATTAGGACAATAATTTCGAGTCAGAAGTCTGGATTCAGCCACCACATCCCTGCACACATCAAATTAACTAGCAAGATTAAATCTGAACCTAATTACCAGGAACAGAACAGGCCATTCATGTCACCTGCTCCACGCTGGTGCCTCGTCCTGCTCCTGGTGACAATGCCAGCAGCTTCTCCTGGCCCTGCGGACACATGGACCACAGTGGGGCATAATTCCACAGGGGACACCTTGCTGCTCTCTGCCTGCTGTGTAACAGTCATGCTCCTGGCCAGGCTCATTGCATTTATGGTAATTATGGATTGCCTCATCTTGCATCAGACTTGAGGGCAACCAAAAAGGGACGTGAGTCCAGCTAATGAGGAACTTGTTACACCAAGTTCTGCTTGCAGCAGCTCTTAGAACTGGTCACTTCAGCTCAGCCATGGTGAGCTATGGCAATGCACAATCACGTGCTTCTCCCCAAGGACCAGAAAATTACATGGGAATGGGGGAAAGTGGGGTCATCAATGCAGTTCAGTTTGGACTGATGAACTGCTGCGGGTAGTGGCAAAGGAGCACCCTGGCTCTGCAGCACAGCCAAGCAGCACCAGGCACAGCAGCCCTGAGAAAGGCCTGGGGGTCCCACAGCTCTGAAACCACCCCAGCATCCCAGAGTGGCAGCACTGCCATGCTGGGGACACCTGGAGCAGGGAGGCATTGCCAGCTCAGAGTGATGACAACGCTGCCCCACTCCAGTCACCGACAGTATGAATCACAGGGCAAGGACAGTCCTGGAAAACACTCCAGGATCTGCTGTGAGACAGGAGACACAGCTGACTGCATTCCTCTTCACTACCATCTGTTTCTCAGGGAATCTCAGATCCAAAATAGAGCATTTCCAATGTTTTGATACATTCTGACCTTACATTTAATTTACGTTTATCAATCACATCCTTCCAGCATAATAAAAACTTGTACAGCTCCTCAGAAAATACAACAAGTCTATATAATCTATTTTATTAGTTACATAAGAAGCTAAATCACAGAGAATATGGTTTTTACCTCTCTCTGCTCTGTCACCATTTGAGGTATCAGAGGTGACTGTTATGCACTAAATAAAAAAATATTCTTCCACACACAGCAAAACTGAAACAGTTTAGGAGACACTTTCCTTGACTTAATAGAGATCCCTACATATACAGTGCTCAGCAGCACAGAAACACTCATTGATGTGGTTAATTTTGAATAGTGACCAATCTCATGCAAACTAAATAAATACACGTGTCTTCAGACACCAAGGAAAAGCTCCAAATTAGTCACTGGTATTAAAAAGAAGTAATAACTGCATGATTGTTTTATTTTAGGAAATAAGTGGAAAATATCATTGAGACAAGTATTTTTAATCAGTATTTGCTTTAGTATATTGTTACACTTATTCATTTTGAATCATGATATGTACATAGCTAACAATAACTATGAGAAGCAACCCTCTAACAGCCCCTGTTCAGGACAGCCTCTGCTGCACACAACCTCAGCCAGGACAGCTTCCACGACACCGGGGACAAGTGACAAAGGGACTCCTGAGCTGGGCTGGTCCCTGTGCATGTGACAGCAGCGCTGCCACTCACACAGTCCCCTAGTATTTCTCACATGGAATATTCTATCCTCTGCTTGGGCTCTTCTCCATGTGTCCCCTTTCCCATTAACATACCAGTGCAAGCTACCCAAATCGAATGCCATGAAGAAATTTTGGAGAAACCTTAAAAGGTTATGTTTTCCTTGTATTCTCCTTCTTAGCTCTAAAAGCCATTTCAAAACACCAATTGTGAAAGTTTAAATTTTTACTCTTACATAAAAACATGGGATATTTGGAAAACAGCTACTGAAATGACTTAAGGAAAACTAGCTTTTATAAAAATGGTGATTAAAGACAATGCTTAGAAGTTGTAGAAAACAAACCAAATCCAAAGCAGTAATTTTGTCAGTCATGCAGAAAAATGAGAGAAAGAAGTTCA
Organism: Entomyzon cyanotis; assembly: GCA_024500445.1. NCBI lineage: Eukaryota > Metazoa > Chordata > Aves > Passeriformes > Meliphagidae > Entomyzon > Entomyzon cyanotis. The sequence goes on from JAKEPQ010000781.1 coordinate 7,290,644, forward strand.
AATGATTGTATTTCTGTTCTACCATTAGCTGTATTTAATTAGAAGAACTGAACAGAGCTGCATCTACTTTTCACAACAAAAATCACATCATTAAAGATTTATTTATTGAATATATTTGCATATAAATACAGGAGCTCAATAAAACGCTGATAAGCAGCAAACAGGGTATCTGCCCAGGGACTTCCTTTCCAGCAGCCTGCAAAGCTCCAGCATGGCAGCAAGTGCCCACATTCCCAGAACAACATTTTTAAATGCTACACATCAAAAAGCTGAAAAATACATAATTACATTATCAGGATCACAGACTCACTACCTTTGATTTTTCACTGCTTGAAAGAAGGCTCAAAATCCACTGAAGTTGTGCCTCCGTATGGAGCATGCAAGGATTCCCATATAAAATTACAGGTAAAGAATAACAGACTTCACTGAAAACCAGAGGTAGCCATACAAAGTCAAGAGCGCTGCCCAGGCACTAATAAATGCTTCCACACACTGGAATAAACATTTTTGTTCGGATTTTATTCCAAGCTTCAGAGAGTCCCAGAAGAAAAAACGGAGAGTTTATTTCTCCCCAGAAGGCCCTGCTGTGTTTATCAGTGCGTGCAGCTGACGGGACCTTCCTTCCCTGGAAGCCAGAGGCACAGTGAGCACTGAAATAGCCGGCGAGCAGCAGCCCTTGGGAGCAGCGAGGAAGAGGAAGGGCGGGTGGCCCAGCACAGCACCTCTGCCAGCAGCTCCCGGCGCCTGCGCACACCCAGACACCGACTTTATATGGCAAAGCCAGGCCTGCTGCCTGTGCCTTCAGCTTGGCACCCTGCTCGGAAAACCTGACACACGTGCGTGGTGCAGCGTGCTCCGCTGCCTGCTCGCTGCTCCGCGGTGCCCGGCGAGCGCGGAGCTCAAAGGCTCCAAACCTCGGGTACATCCAGGCCCAACGGACACAGCAAACTCCACGTGCTCCCACAGCAATTTACTGACACTGAAAGGAGAAGTTTATCTCCTCGGGTGCTGGGTAGTGTCACTGCAGTGCAGATATCACCACTGCAGCGCCACAGCTCCAGCAGCCTCAGGAGTGCATCCCACGGGGCCTTCGGCTGCCCACAGGCCATCCCGGCCGGGGGCAACGGGGGAGCCTGGAGTCACATACGGCACAGAGAGGAGTGCCGAGGGCCTTGCAGGACCGAGCTGGGCAGCTCCGATTGCTCTCCCTTTTTTAGAAGGAAAAAATTCCAATTAACTTCTCTGGAAGCAGGATTGGGCCCAGAGCCCAAAAATGCTCCGGGTTCCCAAGTCCTTACTCACTGCTCACAGTTGGACTCGCTGGCGCGGGAGCCAGCAGCGCAGCAGGAATGCGCGGAGCTGCTGCAGGAGGATTTGGGAGCCCAGGGCCTGGCCCTGCTTCTCCAGCCTGCGCCCCAGCTCAGCCAGGGCTCCGTACGTGCTGCAGTAAATACCAGCCATGTAGGGTACAAACACTGCCCTCGCTCTCCCCGCTCCATCCACAGGGGAATGCAGACGCCATCAGCTGCCTCCTGTGCAAGCTCTGCGGGCAGACCTGAACCCACAGCCACCCAAGTCGGGACACGCTATTTATAATGCTTGAAACATTTCACTTTTCTCTGCAAATACCTGCTCCGAGTTCAAGTCCAAGGCATATTTTGCCTTGCCAGATGACCTGCGACCGTCTCATGACTTACTACATTGTTATCGCTGCTAAGCTGAGCAAACAGGGCTGCTAAGTCTATTAATCTTCTGAAACACGAAGTCTGAAACTGCAGAAACAAAACATCTCACTACAAGATACATAAAATGTGCTATAGAGAGATAAGGGGGGAATTCAGTGCACGCTCCGGTAAGTTTTTTCTGTGCCACTGCAAGACTGACGCACTTTTGCAAGAGCCGACTCTGGATGTAATATTACCAACAAGTTACATAAGGGAAAGAAATTCCTTTTACAAGAGCAGCCTGCCCCAGGGCAGACAGCAAAGTACACTTCCCACAGGAAAAGCTGGATACTCTACAGACGTTGGAACTGCCACCTGTACACTCACAAGAAGGACTGATAAAAGGAGTCCAACCCAGCCGGGCTAACCATGGCAGCTGTGCAGAAGCTCTGCTCAAAACACCAAAGGTCTGGGCATATTTCAACCTATCTAGTACTTCTTGCTTTTTATTGTGTGGAAATTCACCCAGTTGCATATTATGTACCAAATTACTTTTCTGTGAAAACAAGTATTTGGCCTATCTGCCAAAAGCAAAGGTCCCATGAGCACACAGGACTCACACATTTTGTCACAGTGCTCACATCAGGGCAGCTCCAGGCAGCAGTGGGGCTGTGGAAGGACAGAGCCAGGCTGAGCTGGCCCATGCCCCAGGCTGGGCTAATGCTGGTCATGCTCTTGCCTTATGGGAATTACAATCTGGCTACACAAAACTCAGGCCCAGCTGCATTTTCCTCAGGCCTGGCTGCCTCAGTTTCCCCGTACAACCTGTAAATTCAAACCAAAATGAGCTCGAAGTGCAGGATTTTACAGCCTCATGACAGAAGTGCTGTCACCTTACACACTGCTGCTTCTCTTGCTAATTTATACCAACAGTAATTTTACCTTTCAAAATTCAAGCTTAGTCAAGCTGAATTGTGAGAACTCCAGTTAGATTTCACTGAGGACAGATTACATGTACTGCAACTATTGCAATGATTATACCTATTTTTTTTCTTCTTAGCTACCTAAAATAAAAATATTTTGGCTAAAAATACTCTTCTATAACAATTACATGCACATAATCTGAAACATAGATTATTTCACAGGGTAGAAGCTGACAGACAGTAGACATTTTAAAAAAATAATTGACCCCTTAGGAGAAGCAATTCTCCTTGCAGATAGTAGGATTCCATCCCGAGGTCAGCACACATCAAACCCAGCCCCCAAACTGCCCAAAGGGCATAGGTAACCTTGTGCATGTCGACCTGCCCCAGCCCAGGGCGCTTTTGTCACTCTCCTGTCGCTGCCTCTAAAGCTGTGGAAGAGACTTGAGAGCATCTTCAGAACAGGAGAACTTACTGCTGGTTTTGAATACACAGATCAGGGTAAACCAACATTTGTCACTGGCTTTATTCTCTGAGCAAAGTACTGACTGGCACATTCCACCTGCACAGACTGCTGAATGGAGAGTGGGCTCCAGCATCCTCTCAGGAACCACACAAAACCTTCACCTCACAGCTCTGTACATTAACTGCATATTTTCATATGTTGGGATGTACTGAAGTTTCATCACAACTATGACATGGTTTTAATAGTCTCTTCTCTTTCCTTGTTAATTGCTGGGAACTCTCATTGACATTAATGGAATTGCAATTGCACATATTCACATGCAGAGCAGGCTCCAAATGTCACTGAGAACAGCAATCAAACTTATTTACAGGTTTATCCTTTTGGTAAATAACTATGGGATAGGAGGAAAGAAATGTTGTTTACTTTGCTGCATTACTTGGGAAACTAAGTTTACAGTAGATAATTGTTAATAAAATTAAACTAAAAAATAATAATCATAGGCAACTGCTCTAATCCCTAAGGGACACAAACAGTGGAGACCACCAGTCATGCAGGGAAAAGGAGAGCTCCCCGTGCAGGGCTGGGCACAGCAGGACACACTGGAGCATAGGAATTCCCAAGCAAGCAATTGAACCCTACCAGATCTCCCCTCTCCCTTCCCTCTGGACATGAGTAGTAGTAGGAATTTGCTGATAAATACTCATAGTAGCAAAAATCATCCTTGGCATGGACATAAATCATAACGAAAGGGAACAGAACTTTTCCTGCAGTTTTACCTTAACGAGCTGGCCTTCGCTAACATGTTCTTTACAGCATTCCCATCAAAAATATGCCTAAGGCAAAGAAAAACACCTATTACCCTTTGAAAGTATCACAGAGTTACCACAAGGCCTTTTATAATCCAACACGTGTGTCTTCCTCAGTGTTAGAAAAACGATGTTTGCAGATTATCCACCAGTTCCTGAGCAGGAATCAAGAAGTGCTAAGGCTCATCCCACTAATTACAGGCATCCCTGTGTCACTACCACCTCCCCACTGACTCTGAAGCAGCAGAATAAAACACGTACTCAAAGGAAATAAAGACAGAGGGGGAAGCCTATGCTTTAATCTGAGCTGGCCATGAGATCTTCATCTACAGCACACATGAAGGAACATTCCTGGGGCCACAGAAACCCTCCTGTGGCTCTTACAGCCTGTCTGCTCTGAGCAGCCAAACACCAGCCCTGTGGGACATCCATCACTATCTCCTGGACTTCACAGTTATTCTCCAGGTTTCCAACACAGGTGGCTCCAAGGACGGAGAAGTCAGAGAAGCACCTGACACAGCGATGCAGAGGGACACAGCTGGGACATTGTACCAAGGCCACGGAATGGGGCACGCACTTGCCCTCCACAGACCCTTTGGAGGACAGACTGCAGGAGTGCATTACAGATTTTCCTCAGCAGGACCTTCCCTGCTGATGAAATTTTGGAAAGGAGCATTGTCAGTGCTTCCAAGACACATGAACCAGACGAGCACCAGAAGCCTCCATGCCAAACAGGTTTTAAAAGAAAACAACAGCAGCACCTGCTACTTTCAAATGCTCATCAGTGTGTGGTATTTGTCACAGAAGTGTCTAAAAATGTTAGTTTATTCAATCCTTGGCCTTCCTATAGGAAGCAGAGTTTAGATAACTCAGCAATTATTACCTAGTAATACCAGAAAATTATGAACAGCACCCGAGACTTAGTGAAGCACCAAAGTAGTACAGCTCAGGATGCAAAGCAAAATTAACCTTGCTCCACAACTGAAAAGGAATGTCTACATTTAAGGCTTGAAGCAACTTGATTCAAACATTTATTTCTGATTATACTGTCAAACTTCCAAAGCAAAATGAACCAACAGCATTTCCAGTTTTCAGTAAAACCAGCCAAAACTCTGAGATTTTTACAGGCCTGCCCAGCACACCACTGAGGGCTGCATGCCCCTCATGAAGAGGGAAATGAGACAATAAACACACCCCAGTACTTTTGCCATCCTATATCAGACCAGGAATTCTGCTTCTGGATATCTTTCCTCAGTCACCCAAGTAAATAACAACTGCACCATCCTGAACTTTTAAGTATCACATAAACCAGGCAGACACCACAATTACTTTTAACTCCAACATACAATATACAGAGAAAAAAGTTTTCCCAATTTTCTCAAGCCTTGAGACTAACTTAGACTGTTCAGTCATTCCCATGACTTTTCTATCTAAATAGCTTTTGGTTTAATTAAGCCTGGAGAAGTTTCGCAGCTGAGAAGCCTGGAGCTTTTAAATCCAAGCCTTTAAACTCAGTGAAGTCCAATTCCACTCTACAGTGTTCCAGTCTATGCCTGATCCAGCATGCACTCAGGAAAGCAAAGAGACACAGGCCTCACAAAATTTCAATTCCAAAAGCACACGCTGCAACCATCAAGCTCAGCTCAGCATCACCCAGCACCATGGTCCCTGCTAAACAGGTTGCTAGGGTGCCCTGCACCCCGAAACACTTCCCAGGCAGACCTTCCAGCTCAGCCCACAGCACCCAACAAGCAGAGAGACTCCCAACACCTCTGGTTCCTGCAATGGCACAGGAATCCCAGCCTTCCACATGCAGCAGTCCTGTCAACATCGCAGTGAGCACAGGGGTGCCAAGCCTTTCATTTCTTCCTCTTTGATCTACTCTAAATTATAATACTGTTCTATGCCAGTGGGCCTGCCCAGGGTCAGTGTCACACACAGCCAGCCCGAGGGGAGCCTGCAATCTGACCTCAACTCTCACCCCAAACTTCCCCTGCAGCAACAAGTGCCATCGGTTAATTATTCATTATGCAAATAATTTCCTTGTCACTTTGGAATGTGTTGTCGTTTCATTAGAACCTTTTCTCTGTAGTGCCAAAAAGAGACATAACCCAGTTAAGTTATTCACCATTACTATTCATTACATCCATCCCTCTTTACTGTTACATCCTTTCCCTAAACCTGCTCTCCCGCACTTCGTTATTTCTGTCACCCATATCCTGCTCCTCCCTTGCTCTGGGGCATATATCCTCCACCTCAAAAAACCAAAAAAACAAAAAAAAAGAAACCAAAGAAATTTTTTTTTCTAAAAAAAAAAAGACATATTTTTCAATAACAACCATTTCACACAGAAAACATCCCTCAGCATTTTTCTCTTCCACTATACCAACGTCTTTACAAACTGACTTGTTCGCAGGTGCAAACCAAAGTTCTGAATTCAAGAACTTTCTCTAAAAAGAAAGCCGAAAGCTCTCTTTCCCGCACGCTAAGGCGGCAGCTGCCGGGCCAGGCCGTGCGGTGAGCACACAGGGCGATGCCGCTGAATGCTGCACCGCACCGCCAGCCCGCCGGGTCAGCGCCAGCCGCACACAGCTCCCCGCGCCGTGAGCTCACCGACACCTCACGGACAGCCCAGCCGTGCCGGGCAGCCCCCAGCCGCGGCCGGAGGGCTCCGGGCTGCCGGGGACACGCGTGGGGAGCCCCGGCCGGGCGCTGCCGCCGGGAAGGGAGGCGCGGGCAGCGGGACCGCGCCCCGGTCACTGCGCCGGGTTCCGACCCGCCGAGCGCGGTAACGCTCCCGCCCTTCCCCCGGAGCCGAGCGGCCCCCCTTCCCTTCCCTTCCCTTCCCTTCCCTTCCCTTCCCTTCCCTTCCCTTCCCTTCCCTTCCCCCGGAGCCGCCCCGGCAGGGCCGCCGCCCGCCTCCCCCGCCGCCGGCCGTGCCGCGGCCCCGGGCCTCGCCGCCGCACTCACCCCGGGCCTGCCGGCGGGGCCCTGCCGGCGCGGCCCGCCCGGCTCAGCGGCTCATGCTGACGGTGCCGCCGGCGCAGCGGGCGGAGGCAGCGGCGGCCCGGGCTCCCCGCGCCGGCCCCGGCCCCGCTTCCGCCGCCGCCCCCGCCCCGCCCGGAAGCGCCACCCGGCCCCGGCCCGCCGGCAGCCCCGGGCCCGCGGGCATCCCGGCCCGGCCCGGCCCGGCCGCGCTCACCTAGTCCCGGCGCGGCCTCCGCGCTCCGGGCGCCGCGGGAGCGAGGGGAAGGCGCGGAGCGGGGCGGCGGCGCGGCGGGCTGCCCTCCCCCGGGGCCGCCCTCCCTCATCCTCCCCGCGGCGGAGCGGCCGGCGCCTCATGAGTCACCGAGCCCGAGCCCGCACACGTGCCCGGCCCCGCCGCCTCCGGCCGGGGGAGGGACGGCACGGCGGCCTGGGGGCGGGCGGCGCTGCCGCGGCCCGGCAGTGTCCGCAGAGCGCCCAGCGCCATCGCTCCGCACCCCCGGGTGCAATCCTGGCCCTGGGGATACAATCCCCCAAAGACTTGCTTCCCAGAGCAGGCAGAAAGACCCTGCTTTGCTCCCGGTTCCCTCTCCTCCTTCATTTTAGCAAGAGAAGCCGTTGCAAAGCGGTTGGTTTTGTCGGCGTCGCCCCGGCGAGGCCAGCCCGGGGGCTGCGGGGGCTGGCTGGGCTCCCCGGCACCCACCGAGGGCACCTGCGCTGCTCCTGTCCCGCCGCAGCAGCGGGCCCTGCACCGAGCCAACAGCTCAGCTCTGCCTGTGTCCCGGGGCAGGTGTCGGTCCTGCCCTGCGGGTGGCACAGGACAGTGCAGAAAAGGGGCCACAGCAGTATAGATTAGCCAGAGGTGTATCAGCGTGTCCCCTGACAGGACACACACCCAGAGCCACGTGCAAAGGAGGCTCATCAAACCTCTGTGGTGCTAACCACACTGTAGGAATGACAGAAGCAAACTGAAAAGATCCCAAGGAAGGACAAAAATTATGAGATTAATAAACATAACTTACCAAGGCAAGAGGAACTTACAACGAGTACTAAGGAAGAACCCATTTAATTTCTTTTGCTTGTAAAAAGTCATTATAAACTTAATGGTTATCTACTGTTCTCTGCATTAACCTAGAGGACAAAAAAAGAGAGGGACACACACCTGAGTATGTGCAGAGGCAGGCAGGCTGCCATGCAAGGGGGTGTATAAGGGCACAGGGACACACCAGGTCTGGTCCCACTGCTGTCAGCTTGCCGGGAAGTGGGATGAGAGCTCCAGGCACAGCAGTGGGCATGAAAGCATGGAAGGAGCTGGAAGCAGCGCCAAGAATGATGGAAGCACAGCAATGATGATCTGAAATTTAAGGGCACTATAAAGAGCAGGGAACAATTGTCCCTTGTATTTATGACAGTGAGGACATGAAGATGGGCTGAAACTGCAGGGAGAGAGTCAGGCTGGACTGAAAGAGGAAAAAAGGACTGATAAGGTACTAAATCAAGGTAGGCATTCTTCTGGAGGAGTGATTCAGGTACCCTCCACCATGCCTGGGCCAAGGGAACAGATGAAGTGACCTTCTGTGGTCCCTCTTCCAGCTCTTTCTTCCCCTGGCCCTGACAGGTTTACACTGTTTGATCTCACTTCTGTGCTACAGCAGCAGCCTGGTCCCTCCCCAGGCTCACAATAACCTCCTACACTGTTCATCCTTTCTCTTTTATTTTTGTGCCATTTGCCATAAAAGTGTCCTGTGCCTTTGAAAACTGTGCTTTGCAGCTCTATTTTACCATTTTAATAAAGTCAGTGGCAGCATTCTCTGACTTTGTCCCTTGCTATCTAGGCAGCAGCAGTGTCTGAGCCAAACTAACACCACAAACATACAAATATTTTTGATGATTCCTGGAGACATTTTGCTTAGTATTTTATTCCTAAGTATTCTAGAATGTAAAGCAACTGTTTATTGATAAAGCTGATTACATCTTATTGATAAGGCTGAGCACATCTCACTGCATGTACACATATGCTTTCATGAAAACTCAGTTCTCTTTTCCCTTAAACGTTTAGTTTCGATTTCTGTTTCCTTCCATGGGGAACAATTCAGAGTGCTGTTGCCTCGTGGCGAGTGCTGCAGTAGTTTCTGTTCCTCCCTATTGCTAAATTTAACAGTGTCAGTTAACCAATGCAGGGAAAACTCTTCCTGTCCTGGGCACAGGCTCTGCCCCAGTGGCTCCAGCGGGCACTGAAGGCCAGGTGGGTGCCTGACCCCTCCCTGTGGGTCCCTCAGTGTCAGGTTGCCAGATTATCAGCACTTCTGCCTCTCCACAGGAATGAAAGGTACCACAGGGAACATCCACAGAGGATTTAACCACTCCATGATTTGGGAAGCATTGTAAAACAGACATGTCACACTCATAGCTGCACCTCCGAAGAGCTTTCTCCTCACTTTGCTTACGAAAATTAAGAGCCACCAAACAAATGAGTTCATGGAGAGAAAGAGTGGGACTCCTGCACACAAGCTCCACTGCCAGCGCAGCTTACCCTGTGCAAACAACATCACAATGTCTGTAAGAAGGCGATTTTCTCTCGCAGTTGTTTCACATCAGCCCTGCACCGGCAGGGACTGCAGTGCACAGCAAGGGTCTGAGGCTGCTGCAAGGAGTGAGTACCACGAGTACCGCACACATTAGAAACCAAAGCACAAAAGCTATAGGAGGCTTTTCCCTAGTTAAGGTCTCGAATTTGGTCTGATTTCCATTACCTCTCCCTCACAGCTCAGGCCAGTGCCCCAGCCCAGCCCAGGCACTTCACTGAAGGGCTGCTCCACTGCTCTCCTGCAGGGAAACACCAGATACGCCACAGACCTCTGTCTTTTACACCTTACACTTCTTGATGACTTTATTCTGAATTGCTATCCCTCTCTCTTTTACTATTTTCAGCATTAGTGGCACATTACCATCTCTCTCCAGGAACACATGGTGGCCACAGCACAGCTCTTGGGGCTGGATGCTGTGACAAGCAGTGGTAATGCAGTGGTGCCCTGTTGCCAGAAAATAAACACCAAACTCCCTCCTTCATTCCCTCCCCCGAGCAGGCTCCCATTTTCAGCCATGGCTTAATTTCAGCCTCTCTCTGTTGCTACAGACTGGGATTTCCATGCCACCTGTTGTTTTAAATTGGGGTTTTCATCCCTAGCCAACAGGAATAGCAGCCTTCAAGGAAACCACGAGGCACATTGACATCAGTGAACACAAGGAAAGAGACAAGGAAAGAGACAAGGAAAGAGACAAGGAAATAAACAACAAAAAAGATACGGAAAAAGACAGAGTTTATCTCCTGTGTCAGGTTGTGTTAAACATCTCTGTCAACACAGACACCTAAACAGAGGGTTATGTTTTGTGAGATGAAGTAATAACAAATAATTCCACACTTGACTTTGGGAGACAGATTTTGTTGCCTGGTCTCAAGATTTGAACTCCACCTGCTTCCTTCATGAGGCTTTTTGTTCTGTTACACAGCCTGGAGGGGATACAATCAGCTTTGCTTTTCGTGTGCTCTAATCACCCCTGCAACAGAGCAGGCAGCACGTGTGAAACAGGATGGGTTTAGTGAGCATCCCTGAGAGCTGCTGGGCCTCGGCAGCATCCGGTGTGCCTCATGCCCGAGGGAGAGCAGGCACCTCACTGGCCAGGAGAGCTTTCTGATAACTGCTGGTTAGCTCTCGTGGCTTTTTTCTAGAAACTGTAGACTGAAAGGACAAAGAAACATTCCGTTTTCTTTCAGAAAAATGTCACGTTCTTACACTTGTGTTTCAATGAATCTTAATCCAGGTCAGAACAAAATCCATGATATTTACCTGCCTCACTGTGCATCAGTGCAGATGTCCCCTCAGAAAATGCAGCTCTGGCTGCACAGTCCCAGTGTGCTCTGGGAGTGAACATTACACTGGGCCATTTGTGCTCTTCCTGTTTGAGCACAAAGAACTCCGTGGGCCATTTCCTCCCTGAGAACCAACATCACCATGCTGGGCATTTCCAAAGCACTTGTCTGGTCACAAAGTTTCTGTACAAACTCCTCCCTGCCCAAATTCTTCTTCAATAATGTTGTAGGACAGTGTCTGCACTAGTGACCTTCCCTATACACAGAGCTTAGGCCTTTCCTAGAAAACACCCAGTGGCTAAGCTGTGCCTCCTGGTGCTGCCTGGGCATTGACAGCATGCTGGGGAGTGTGTGTGCCCAGCTGCTCCCACTGGAAGGGCAGCTCCCACTCCACCCCTGGGCACAGGCCTGAGCTCCACGGACAGGGTTTGGTTGTATTGGTAATTAAGTTTAGTTTCACTTTCCCATCTAAGTCCATTTTCACGTGGGAACAACCTGCCCACTGGGTTGGAGGCACTGCCTCGAGTGCTGGTGTCTGCTGGGAACCCTGCTTGGACACCTCCCTCTGGGACAAGGCACAGCTCCAATCTGCCTTGGTGCCACCTGAGATGGCATTTCTCACTGTATCCTGTAAAGTGAGTGCATTCTATTACACCAGTTTATGCAACGGGATCAAACCCTGGGACACAGATGTCAGGCACAAGCTCTGTCATAACAAAATGTCCAGGCAGGGCAGGGTAAAGAGGAAACCATAAGGAAATCTCAGATCAAGGGGTCTCTGAGATCATCATCCAATACCAGCAACAATCACCATCTAGGATTCCAAACACCCAACAGACTAATTATCTTACAGCAAAGATAAAGAAATGTGTCATTGCACACTCAGCACTGTGCACCACTGAACCCAAAAGACATAAATCAGTACTCCAGCACAAAGAGAAACATGGTGCGCTGAGAAAGGCTTTTGAGAGATACTTTGTGTTTTAGAGTTCCTGTGTGTTATTGCAAGTGGAGCAAGACAGAGGAACTCTCCTGGCTGAGTCACCACCGAAAATGGTGCCAAGGTGCCTGTCCTTCCCTTTGAGCCCGGCAGGCAGCAGGGCCAGTGGTCACCCGGAGCATGGCAGTGGGACACTAACGTGTCCTGAAGTCCCACAGGAGGGTGCCTGTGGGCATCCTCTTCACAGCTGCACCTCAGGCAGAATGAAAACACCTCTTCACTGTAGGGCTCCCACCTGTGAGGGGCACGGGGGCTCCCTGCCCAGCCTCACACACACAGAGAGAAACCACAGTGCAAATCCACCCGAACTCCAGGGATGTGTCTTCATTTCATCTCACCAAATAACTGCAATACAGCAGTCACTGTAGTCACTTCCCTTGACTGAAGCAGTCACTTCCCTTCCCTCCTTGAGCCTTTATTAAAGGCAGACACGAGTTCCTTCAAACCCAGCCTGAACTCACGACTGTGACCCTGGAGAAGCTGTTTGCTTCCTGATGCCCTTATTTGTGCAGCACTGGCGAAGCTCAAGTTCCCCAAAAAGGTCTGACATGAGCTGCAGTGCTGCCGCCACAGAAGGCCCTGCTGCCTCCCTGCTCCTCCGGAAGCCACTCCTGTGGCTGCTGCACGGCGCACGCTGCCACCGCTTCCCCGCCGGCCTGAGCACATTTGTTTCTGTTTTAATGGTTTCATCTGCATGTGCATTTTTGTAAATACAATGCACAAATTTATGGCTTGGCCGCTAACACCATTTTGTCCTTTTATTTTACAGCTTCCTGCAACTACTATGTGATAGGATTTTTGTTGAAAGCCATAAAATACTTAAAATCTCTCCTAGTCTACAAGCACATAAATGAGCAAAATCCACACTACAAATTCCCAGCAAATAATTGTGGTACCTGTTATGGCTTCTGCACTTTCTGCAAAGGGGATTCCTTTCCTTCTCTGCAGCTCTTGCTGGAGCCCCTCTGGCAACGCCAGGTCACCCCCCAGCCCCACGGGAGCAGTGTGGCTGCTCAGCCCAGTGGCTGCTGCATGCTATCCGATGAGGTGTTTAGTCATGGAAAACTGGCAGCATGTTCTTCAGCAGCAGCAGATTTCACGGCAGGAAGCTGAGGGTCGCTCTGAGAGGATTAATATCGTTTTAATTTCCCATGCTCTTAACCAACAGCCCCCCAGAGTGCCCGAGCGGGGCTGAGGGCAATGCTCCAGGGATGGACAGCCACCTGCCCTGCCCAGAGCTGGGAGGACCAAGCGGAGGAGCAGCACTTGGCCCCGTTGGAAATGCACCCAACGCGGGGCACAGCCATGGCGGGAGTGCCTCACCAGCCCTGTCTCTGCTCCACCACCAGAACAGAGCAGATGTTAAACAAGCTCACAGGGCTCCTGCGAGCATGTGAAAATCTCTCTCTCATTTTTTCCAGCACAATAAGCACCACAGGTGATGAAGTGATAAAACTGTAGTAAAAGCAGAAGAAAAGAGAAGATGCACCCTCTCGCGCCATGGCAGCAGCTCCCGCGCCATGTGTGTCCCGCGTGTCCCGGGAAGCAGCTCGCTGCTCACTCAGGGTCACTCAGCCCCACACCACAGGGGTCCCAGCGGACCCCCATCACACACTACGGAGGGTCTACGGTGGGTCTGACTGCGACTTTTAATGCTCTTCAGAACCACAGAGTTTTGTTACCCATGTCTTGCATAAAAACATCTCGCATTTAGTGCTCATTTCTCTGATATATTATTTAACTCTTCACCAGTTCAAGATAGCAAGACTCATATGCGAAAGCCGCACAATGAAAGACGACAGTGAAACCGTCCAGCTTTGCGAACAACTCACCGTCCGTCACGCCAGGCGCGCTGTTCCGCTGCGACCCGCAGCTGGCGAGGCTCCGCGCTGGGCGAGCGGCTCTGTCCCACCTGGGGCTCCTGCGCAGTGCTCGGGGCGCCAGCAGCGCTGCTGGCACAGCCACCTCCTCCCCGGTGCCACCGGGCCAATTACAGCGTGCTGCTCTCTGTGACCGCGGCACGGCGGCCTGGCGAGGGGGAAGCGGTGACAAGCCAGAGAGTGACACCTACCAAACCTATGGGGCCAAGGCCTTGAAGTGAGCCCTACGTGCAGTGCTACCCAACGGCCGCGGGCTGGGGTTTGCATATATATTTTCTTAAAGAAGCAAAAATTACTTTTGGCTAATAAAAAAGGACATGGCAGAGGAAGTGCTTTGCATGGCGGTCGCAGCGCAGCTCGCTGACAGGGAGCTCACGGCTCACACAGACACAGTTTGGAGCACTCTGGTTGCAGACATCTCCCTGTGCCCCATTAATCTGCCCGCTGGCAGCTGGTGGGGGAAGCAGGCTCGGGCTGCTGACATGGCCATGGCCTGCGGTGCCTGGAAATGGGGCAATGGCTGGGCGGTGCCCCGGGACTCCTTCCTGCTGCAAGCCGCAGATAACGGCAGCCTGGCCAGCACGCTGCCGGCAGCACCCGCAGCATGGCTGGCCTCGCCAGCCAGGGACTTTCAGGCCCATTTTTGCTATTTCTGCTGTGGTTACCACCATCTCCAGGCAGCCCTTCCACCCAAAGCTCTGCTGCACTCAGAGCCAGCTGGAAATGTCCCTCGCTCAGCCAAGGGAGCAAACGCCATGGCGCTCCATCTTCACTGGTCGCGCCAGCTTAGGTAAACCCCTGGAGGACTCCCATCCAGCAGCTCCCATGGTGGGCACAGCCCAGGGCAAGGGGTGCCGAGAGCCTCAGCGTGGGCACTGCTGCAGTGGGAACGCCGTGTGGCTCCCGCTCGGCTGTGCCGGCTGCTCCTCGCAGCCCGCGCAGGAGGGCTCACACCCACCAGCCACCGTGCAGGGAGCAGAGTTGCCTCTTGCGGGACCTGATCCCTGCACTGCCTGAGCTCAGGGCGTGCTGGAGGTGCTGCTGGAGGTGCAATACATGGTTAAGCAGCCTGGAAGTGCTGCCGAGGGACGCTGCAGCCTGCACAGGATTTCCTGTCATTTCTTTCCACTAGTCCACCAGTGTCCCCCTCCACTCCTGCCCTGCATTACAGCGCTGCTGGATTCACCATGCCACCCTACGGGGCATTGCAGGAGCTAAGGGAGCAGCTTTCCGTGAGTCCCTGAGCCTGGCTTGTGGCTCATACCAGCCAGCCTGGCACAGCCCCAACTCAGCCACAGCACCAGCAGAGTAGAGGGAGAGTGTCTCTGGCTGCACGGCTTCCTCACTGAGGCTGCTGCAAGAGCTGCCCCACGATGGAAAGCACAAATCCTGAGTCCTGATTTCAATCACTAGTAAATAATAAAATCAATTGCAGAGAGTCAATGATACACTGATTTTATTTTACTAGGATTTGGAGTATCAATATCAATTCCTGAGAAATATCAATTCCTATTACAGAATTTCCTGTGTTTGGGCAGGGATAGGGATACTCTGCATGAGGGATCTCTTCCCATCCTGAAGCGTTTTTTCAAGCAAAGCAGAGGCACCCCGGTCCCTTCTCTGGGCTTTCCAGACATTCAGCAGCTTGGTCAGAGTGTAACCCCCAATGAGGGTGAAAGGCACCCAGAAATTTCACCCACAGAGATACAACAGATAAAATTTCCTGAGGGTGTCAGCTACCTGTGCAGGAACCCAACATGGAACCTCAAGGCCTCCATCAGAACAGAGGCATCCCCAAAGAGGGGCTCTGCTCTGGTCTGAAAATCATGGCTGAAATGGCAGAAATTTTCTCCTTTCTGCTGGCACAGCTGTGGCACTGCTGGGCACAGTGTGTTAGCAAACAGCCCTGTTTAATGTGACATGAACAGGCGGGCTAGAGACGGAGCAGAGCCCATCCGCCCTCCCTGTGGTGTCAGACATGCAGCAGGGGGAGTCTTCATGCTCTGACCAATGAGTAAAACTGCTCGTTAAATCCTGATCACAGACGCACGCTTGTTGGTACGTTTTTACTCAGGCCACATGGATTGCTTTGCTGCATTGGTTCTGCATTGAGCTAAAGTATCATCAGCCCCAGACTGCTCAGGGTGAGCTGTGGTGGTTGGGACAGATGACAACACTGTCTGTTTTTTTCCTTTTTTCTGGTTATTATTCCTAAAGAGTCCAAAGCCCAAGGTTTTTCTTAGGCTGCAATTATTGAAATAATGGGTTCCTTCCGAAAGGCTTTCTTCTCTCTCAGCCCATATGCCCTCCCGTGGGAGCTGGCTGGGAAGGACAACCAGGACTGAGCATGGTGTCACCGTGTGCCTCCCACCTGTGCTGGAACCCCCCTGAGGCTGCCAGCTCAGCGACCCTTGTCGCGCTCCTGGCTGGAGTGACAGCCTGCAGGATCGGTGCTGCCGAGGTGCTGCGTCACAAATATGAGGTGCTGTGTCACAAGTATGAGGTTCCATGTCACACATATGAGGTGCTGTGTCACAAACACGAGGTGCTGTGTCACAAGTATGAGGTTCCATGTCACACATATGAGGTGCCATGTCACAAACGTGAGGTGCTGTGTCACAAACACACCCCGGAGAGCAGAGACAGGTGCTGAACAAAGGCCTCCTCTCCTTGAAAATGTCACCAGCGCCTGGGAGCTCTGTGGAGGAGGTCTCTGGAGGGGACTGGGGATGTGTCTGCTCCCAGCTGTGCCATCCCAGGGCAGGTGTCTGCACCAGGGATTGTGCCACCAGCAGCAGCAAGGCCAGCCCATGTCATGGTGCTGCTGAATGGCTTTCAGTTCTGAACATTTCAGTAGCCTTAATTCTTTCTCATTGAAGCTGACAGTGTCTGACCAATCACCCAATTCCATTCTTCTCATTATTTTTCCCAATTTTGATCACATCCTTGTCTCTGTTTTGAAAAATAATGACTGTAAAAGTTTTCAGGGGCGGCTGCATTTTGTGGTTTTTGCTAAGTATGAGGAGCCTTTGGTTAATCTGTAAAAGATTGTCTGAATCAGAGGAAATTCAGGAAACATATGGACAATCTTGCCTTCCCCTCATTAGTAGATAAAGTGTCCTCGCTCCTCATTTTCATCCCAGCACTGGAGATAAGAGCTTTGCTTTCTTGCTGGATATCATGTCAAACAGATCCAGATTGGAAACAAAGGTCTCTTCCCTGATATGGGAACCAGGAGCAGGATCCTCATGTTTTTATATTAAACCCCAGTGTGAAATAATAATAAACTGACCCTTTTTTACCTTCTTGTGTTGTTTAGGCAGCCGTTGTATTTTCCATGATGAATTGTGTAACTGAGGCAGAGCTGTGCCATGGGCACACTGGCCTGGCTGGCACCAGGCAGGACTGGGAGCACCTCAACATCCCTGAGCTTCATCCCATACAGGATTGTTTGAGTCCAGCCATAAAGGAGGAGGGGGTTGGCTCAAAAAAGAAAACATGTAATTCCCAAAAGTTAAAGTCATATGTAAATGCAAAGTGCACCAGGTAAAATGACAGACACTTATTTGCTTTCTGTTTGGCATTTTTCCCCTTCAAAAGGTAGATCCCAAAAAAGTGATGCTACTAAAGGCCTTCCTGCTGTGTTCTTTGCCTCTTTTTCCTCTTTTTCTTTATTATTAAAGGTATCTAGGCATAAAATTAAAGATAGCTTTAAGAAGTTTGCAGATTTTTCAGGCCTAGGACTTTATTTAATTTTCTTTTTCAATACCACCTCTTTTCATCCCAGTGCCTGCTAAAGAGCCAGTGGAACTCCTTCCCTGCCTTTCACAGCCTCCCTGGGCTTCCAGACCAATGGCACATTCCTGCCCGCAGCAATGCAGCCAAATTAAATATTAACTTCTGGAAATGTTCCTCATTTCTCTCACAAATCATCTGGGTGAGGCTCCCCAGGCTCTGAAGTTTGCCGCTGCCGTGGTGCCTGTGATGCTGGGGCACATTCCAGGCACTTGTGCAGCTCCGGCAAAGCCCAGTCCGAGCCGCCAGGCTGGAGTGCCGGGAGGGTAAGGCTATTCCGTTCCTCAGGGATCCCGGCCCGGCTGGGAGGGCTGCGGGCAGTGCCGGGGCTGAGCCGTGCCGAGCGGGACATGGCTGGCAGTGGGGATGGCAGGAGGGCAAAGCACAGCCAGCGGCTCTGGGGAACGCCGCGAAGCCTCTGCGGCACCCAGCGGAGACATCAACATCGCCGCAGGCAGCCGAGTGCCGGGAGAGGCTGCCCAACCCGCCGGGGATGGCCGGAGCGGGGGACAGCACTGCGGGGACTCCTGCCTGTCCCTCCTGCCTGCGCCAGGCGCTGCTCCCGACGGCAAAGCGCGATCCTTGTGGCGCCAGAGCGGGATGATGATCCCTGCGGGGCCAGAGCGGGATGGATGATCCCTGTGCTTCCACAGCGGGATGATCCCTGCAGTGCCCGAGCGGGATGATCCCTGCAGTGCCCGAGCCGGATGGATGATCCCTGCAGTGCCCGAGCGGATGGATGATCCCTGTGCTTCCACAGCGGGATGATCCCTGCAGTGCCCGAGCGGGATGATCCCTGCAGTGCCACAGCGGGATGATCCCTGCAGTGCCCGAGCCGGATGGATGATCCCTGCGCTGCCAGAGCACTGGGAGCTCTGGTGTCAAGGCACAGCCATTCGAACCAAACCATCCCGGCCGGCGGGTTTGGGGCTGTTGCGGGGTCGGACGGGCTGGGGAGCGGCAGGAGCTGCCCTGGCTGTGCCGCCCTGAGCAGGCTCGGGGTCAGAGCTGCAGCTTCCCAGGGCAGGACGGAGGGATGTGCTCAGGAAAACAGGGCTGCGTTCTGTGGAAGGTCTGACCGCAGCCCTCCCGCGGGAGTGCGGCTGTGGGGCGGAGGGGAGAAGGTGCTCAGGTGGTGTAGGACAGCCAAGACCCTTCATGTCCCTGCCCTGGAGAGGACATTGCCTTTTTGTCACCTTACTGAAGGGATACCTAAAGGTTTCCTCCAGCCTTGCAAACACTCAAACCAATATATCTGTCTGTCTCTTCAGGAAACCACAGTCCTCAATTTCTTCAGAAGATACTGCTAATTCACACGGGTCTAGTTAAGACCTACTTTCAGACACATCGTCTGCTATGAGACACCTTCCAAACTAGCATTTTATAGCACTGGTTTTCCCAGCCTGAGGAATTAACCAACAAAGATAAAAGTATTTTGGGATGGGCACTGGGTTCACAGCATATGAGAGGCCACATTGTTGCATCAGAGCCACTTCTCTGGCTGACAGCCCTGGTGTGGATGCACCAGCCCCATCCTGCCATGCTCAAAATAAAAGTTATTAGAATAAAAAAATAGGAAGACAACGAAAGTGGTGTTTCTGTCTTGTTCTCATCAGGGCCATGTCAAAAAAGACAATTTCAGGGTCTTTTCTGCAATCATGCATTGCTCAAGAGCTGCACAAGGATGATGGAGCCCCCCAGTTAACCGAAGCATGGTGAGAAGCACAAAGCATGGTGAGAAGCACAAAGCATGGTGAGAAGCACAGACAGAGGACACACAGAACACACCACCCACTTCACTGACACCAACCAAGAGCTTCCACGATCTGCTTTTCTGTGGCAGCTGTTGGTAGAACATCCATCCCAGTGTCTGTGCCCAGGCTCCTGGCTGTATTCCAGCAGGGCAGAGCCTTCCACAACCTGCCGTGCCATTGACAGAAAACCAGAGCAGTGCCTGCCCAGTACAGACCACTTGGTGCAATGGGCATACTGGGATGTAGGAACATCCCCAGAGCTGGGGTTAATGATCAGCTCATCTTGTAAACACCAGCTGGATTCTCAAACTCAATATTTAAAGTTGTACTCTTTCTAATTAATTAGTGACTACAGCTACCTGCCATAAAAATTGGATTGCAAGTAACTAATTGTTAGGTCATATTTTAATAAGTTTTTTTTAGTGATATAGGCAGCTTTTGTGTCTTGTGCTTTTGAAAAGGATATAAATAAAAATATGAAAGATACTATTACAGAAGGTCAGCAAAATAAATATGATGTGGCACATTCAGACAGTGAGTCCATTCAACAGATTTACAGTCTGCATGTTACAGGCATGAAGCAGAAACGTTCTTTAAAATAAGATTTAAGGAACCCAAGAAAGCAAAATCAAGCCTGTCATGCTAAGAAATACTGTTGGAGAAATTTACATGCAATGCTATCAGTACAACAGGCTGAATCAATGTAATGACAAGCAGCAGCTTTAAGAAAAACTGATTTCTCGGATATAATTCAAAATAGGAATAAAGTAGCTAAGAGGAAGCATTTTGCTCTGTCTGTTTTTATCTTTATCTGTGTAAAGCAATACTGGGTGCTATATAGAGAGGTCTGAAAAGAATTTTAGGAGGTAAGCAAGCTTATTCTTCCTCACACAGGCAGCAGGTCTGGAAAAGCTGTTTTCATAAATATAACAAAAGTCACAGCAAACCCCTTGGAACCTTGTATGTCACAGTGGGCAGAGGAACTGTTAATGAGAACAGGATAATTGTAACTAAACATTAATTCCTCTCTATTTATTTTGGTACAAGGTCAATTCTGATGTTATTTCTTCCCTTGCCAAGTTGTACCAAACTTTCTGCCCAAAGGTGTTGCAGGCAGGAGAAAACAAAGACTGAATTAATCTCTGATGGGAACAGGAAAAGTAATTTCAGGATCCTTTGAGGTTAGTACTGAAATCCTTCTAGGAAATAACAGAAATCAAAGCAGAGGAGAGAGCATCTGCTCAGCAACTCCAGCTCCACACACAGGATGAGGATAAAGAACATTCACTGACCCTGGGGAAGGCAAGGATGAGGCTGGGACAGACATTGGGAGTCACAGCACTCCTGAAACACAACCAAACCCTGACTTCAAAGGCATTTTATGGGAATCAAGCCATCTGAAGCATCTTGCAACACTTCTCTACATGAAGCAAAATGAACAGCATTGAGGCATCACCATTTTGTAAAGATTGCCCTGAAATGCACAACAGCTAATTAAAAGGAAATAAGAAAAAACATCCTGAAAGCCAAATGGGCACTGAAAATAAATTGCTCCCAGATCAGGGAAAGCTTATTTCTCTGTGACAGAACTGTAGACACAAACCTCAGAGATGCCAGCATTGCTTAGGGCAGTCAATAGCTAAAGCATTCCCTTCAAAAATACTGGGTTGAAATACAAAGAAACTAGAATTTCCCCATTCACCATAAAGAAAAATAATTATTAGGATGATAAAGTACTTCCTCTCCAGTCAAAAACATATTGCTAGATATAAAATTATGGCAATTGAACCTCATACATGAGGTTTTTAAATTCAGGCCTCCGTAGAAATGTGCTCTAACAGGATGATGTTTGTTTTCACTGGCTGCTGCTTGCCCTGGAGAGCCCCCAGCCATTGTGCTCCTGCAGGAGGAGGATTTCCGCTAGTAAACCTGCCAGGGAAACACAACCAGGCATCTCAGGAGCTGTATTTTGTTAGGAGAATGGAAAACCCCTCAAGTGCCAGGAGCTGTTCAATAACAAAGTAGAGGTGAGCAGCCCAAGGTCCACCAGCTGAAGTCATGTTTGTTTTGACTCTCTGGAGGCTGAGCAGGAGAAAGGAGACATGGGGAACATTTCTTTAAACTAAAAAAAAAAGAAAAAGTCCAAATTACTTTTTAAGCCACCATTCCAAGGATGGAGGGAGCCCCTTGGAATGATTCACACATCCCAGCCATTTGCCAGATCAGCTGAGGACAGAAGTGCTGTGTATCCCTGCAGAGCTCCTGCCTGGTGCCTTGGCTCACATCTGCTCCTTGTACTTCCATTGGCAGGGGAGATTTCTGAGGAGTTTTCCTTGTTACCCAGCTCTGCAGGTTAGTTCTTTGCACACTGCCTCTCAGTTACGACATCTGCAGAAGCCATGGGCTCTGCTCTGTGTGCCACATTTCACCCTCCTGCCTTAGCACAGGGCTGCTGCACGAACGCTGAATGCACATTTCCGTCACCAGATAAGCCAAACTGGGTCACTTTATTTCTGTACAGTAACTCCTGATTCCATCTGACTGTCCCACCACAGCCCAACACCACAATGCACACGCAAGCTCTCTCTCCAGCAGATCACTTAACCAGGCTTTCCCAAGAAATGCCATGTTCAGCAGTAATTTTTTCTGCTGAAACTTGTTTAGTTATCAAAGAGACCTTTGAGAACTATCGTCTCATCCTTACCTGTTCAGTTTGCTCCTTCCTGCACCTGCAGCACCACAGCAGCACACAGGCAGCACAGGAGCCTTGGGCAGGCAAGCAGCACCACAGCTCCTCTTTAACCCCTTTGTGCCCCACGTCCTGTCTGAGGGAGCTCCTGGGGCAGGAGGAGTCCATTCCCTCCTGCAGCCCCTCAGCTGGGCAGTGGACACTCCCCAGCCCTGCCCAGCCCTGCCCAGCCCTGCATCACCTGCCTGGCTGGGTCAGCAGCTCCCTCAGAGGATATCTGATCTAATCCCCCTGGTGTTTGCAAAGCTGGGCTGTGCCTGCCTCACTCCTCACCTTTCCCATCAGAAAGAACGAATTGGGCTGACAGCAGGTGGGCTGTGTCTGCTCCTCACCAAACAGAGCAAGTCTCTGGGAAAGAAGAACTCCTAAGACCAAGCCTTAGAGTAGCCAAGAGCACAGGGTTTATTTCCAAAGGCAGCGGGAAGCTGCTGGATTGCTTTATCAAATAATTTAATTCTTTCATCTGGATGATTATTTGTGAGACCTTCCATCCTGTGACTCCTACGTGTCAGGAAGTGAGGCAAGAGTGCAAGAATGAACAAAGGGGCAGTTAAATGTTCCACTTCACTTACGTGGGTCAAAATCTCAATAAGACATGGAAAACTGAAAGGAAGAGGAGTCTCACAGGTACCTTGGCCTGACATCAGATCCCTGCAATGCTCTGCCCCCAGGTGTTCATGTGCTCAGCTCAAACCCTGATGCTGCTGATCCAAAAGCTGCTTTGAACAAACATGTAAAACTATAATTGTTTATATGTGTGTTGCTGCACACCTCAGGTCTGCCCAGAGGCTGCTGAGGTGACCACACTTCACCAGCCAAAGGAGAGCGTTGGGCTGCATACAGACTGCCCAGACAGTAAAGCTCCTCCTGGGCTCCAGGAAGATTATTTAGCTGTTTATAGGAAGTGAAAACCAAATTGAAACCAAGCAGAAGTCAGCTGAATTAATATCTCCATTACTGTGAAGATCAGCAGTTAAACTCTGAATTGCCAAAGTGTCAGTGACCTGGTCAGGACACCCTGGTGGGATTCCAGAGTGTGTCAGCTCACTGCAGATGGCCAGGGCTGGACAGGCAGCCACCCCTCACACAGCACAGCACTGAATCCATGGCCCTAAGGCAGCCTGTGGGCAGTCCTGCTCTTCTCAGGAGATGTTCTTATAAATCATGATTAGTTCTTATAAATCATGATTAACATAGTGCAGAGCAGGAGCTGCTGTGGCACAGAGCACTGCAGAGAGCTGGGGGCAAGCAGCAGAGGCACTGTCTCCAGAGCAGCACTGCTTGAGCAGTGGCAGGGCAGGAGGTGATGAGAACAGAGGCAAACCCTGGAAATGCCTTCTAAATGTCAGGAAAAGCATTGTGGAACATTTTACACATTCCAAGCTGCAGAGGACCTGAGGTTTGCTCGGGTTTGGAATGAATAAGAAATAGATCCATGTGTTTTGTAGTGGGTGTGGAGCTGGTTGTGAATTCCCTCCAAAGACAGGTTCCTGCAGCTCTGTCCCATCCAACTAGATCTCTCCCTCTCGAGCTGAGCCATCAGGCATCTAGAGAGGTGACTGACTGCATGTAGCCCAATGTCTTGGCCCTGTTTGCCTGGCAAGGTGGCTGCTGGGTTGGGAATTCTCAGCTGGGCTGGGCAGAGCCCAGGGCAGCCCCCAGCCCCTCGCTCTGCCCACACTGCCCTTCCCAGGAACAGTTATTTTTAGGTCACTCACCGCCACTGAAACATACTTGGACTGTTTTCAGGCTGACTCACAGCTGAATTCCTGTTCTGGAGGCATTTTCAGTCCACACCCAAAATAAGGGAAGACAAAACAAAATGAAACCAAAAAAAAAGCCCTGTCTGGATTGTAACCAAAGCCCAGGGCATGTGTCCAGCTGTGCTTGCAGCCCAAGTGTGGCTCTGCCTGGAGGGGAACCTGCACCCCCAGCTCATTGCCCACACCCACACCTGCACCCACCTTAGCCCTGCTTAGCCCAGCTCAGGTCAACCAGGTAGTGCTTTGGAGCTTTATTAATCTGAATTTGTCCATGCATTCCTCAGAAGTAGAATTAAGCAGAGAGAAACATGTATGTGGACCTTGAACGTAGTGGTTTTTATTCTATTTTATCATGTTTTTAATTTCAAGGCAAGCAGCACCACAGTAAACTGTGTAATGATCCGAAGTTTCACTCATTATTTTAGGGAAATAGAAGTCATGGAGACTTTAGAGACTGCCACTAAATCAAAGATACAAACCAGGGTTGTCTCAGAAGGGGGAAGGACCAGAGGCCAGCAGGTCTCTGAATGCCTTGAGCTGCCTGGGCTCTGTCTGGAGGTCCCCAGCTGAGAAGAAGCTACTGTGATGTGACCAATGCAGGTCACAGGTGGGCAGGCAGGTGTCTGGGCAATAACAGCATTGCTGTTATGAAACCAGGTGACAGAATGTGGGGAGCTCTGTTCAGCACTGGGATCCCAGGACACAGGCACTGCTTCTGCCTTTGCACCTTTCTGATGATGGATCTATAGTGTATATTGACAGAAAGAGCATGCATTTGAAGCTGATGATTACTGTGGGTAAATGCCGGGCCAGTGTGTACACAGGCAGGAATCCTTAGTGACTCAGTCACTTAGAAGGAGCAGATGACCCTGCTCACCTCAGCGGACACAGGAAAACAAATATTGAGCATATTAATCCATAAAAACTGTCACTTCCTATTGTTCATGAAGACAAATCAGCTCCTGGCCATCGATACCTGGGCACGGGATGCCACGTGCTGTACAGACACCTCTCTGGAGAGGGCAGTGGCACCCATGGCTCCAGCCCTGCCTCAGGGCTCAGACTGGACTCTTTGGGCAGGACAGGGCAGCAGGACCCAAGCAAGACCACGGCAGTGACACCTGGATGCTGTTGGGCTGGCAGTGCCTCCTCTTCCAGCAGACCCAGCCTCGAGGAGGAAATCTAAACTGACAAAGCAGCTTGAGCTGCTGCATGGCTTTCTGTGCTAAAAAAACCCAAAGCAAGTAAGTTTGTTCCACATTTCTGCCAAGAGCGTGGGGTCGCCTCCCTGACAGGTACAGAAGTGCTGCTGCTGTGTGGGGCAGGGAAGCAGACCTTGCTTTGATAGCACTGTGACAGGGCTGTGTCAAGGCACAGGACCATATGACATGGACCAAGACACACGGTGAGGTTTCATGGACACTCCCGAGACCAGCAAATAAAGGAAAACAACACAGAGGAGACTTTTTCTATTTTCGTAAGCAGAATGCAGGGTTTATTATCCGGGGTCTGGTGCCACAGGCACAGCGAAGCACAGTGATTGACACATCAGAGAGCAGAGCCCAGGATGAGCTGGATGAGACCTGAGGGGTGTCCTGTTCCCTGTGTGGGGAGCAGTGAGTCCCTGGGCAGGGCTGAGCCCTCGGTGCCGGCAGGAGTGCAGACAGGGGAGGGGGCTGCCCTCACCCTGCCCACACCCCCCCAGCAGCTCCTGGCTCAGCCCAAGCTCCTAGGGGCTCATTGTCCATCGATCTCTTTCCCCTGTCTATTTGAAGTCGGGTCAGTCCATTGGAGAGTAACTTTTGCTGTTGATCGATCCTGCAGGGATCAGGCAGGGACTGCTCCTCATTAGCTCTTGGTTCATTAGTAGAACTGCTAATGAAGTTTGAACTCCGAGGTGCAAATTCTGCTTCAGGCTATAGATTCCACTGGCGCTTATAGACATTTGTAATAATGATAGGTAACTCCATGCTGTGATAAGTGGCTGTGAGAATGCTCATGTGAGCATGCCTGGCTGTCCTGGTAACTGATGAAGGCACATTTTATCCCAGCCCAGGCCCACGTTATGGCTCACAAAAGAGCTGTCTGAGAGCAGTGTTTTCTCTCCAAGGGCTGACTGGGTGGTGTTTTGTTTGCAGTGTGAATGGGCTGTGAGGTGTCCCTCTGCGAGAGCAGGGTCCTGCTGTCCTGCTGGGAGCGAATATCCCTCCTGGTTTGCTGCAGGCAGCTCAGCAGAAAGTCTCCCATGCAGGAAGGTAACAGGTAACATTTAGAGAAACACAATCAGCTCATACCTATTCTATAGCATAAATAAAGTTATCTAAAAATGTCACATAGCTTTATTTATTCAGCAGTCTAAAAAATGGCACATTGCTGAATGCTCTCCCTAAGGGAGTTTCCTCCCAGACCTCTCCCACTACAAGTGGTCTCCTTACTCATTCACTTCCCAGTGATTGTCAGCCTGCCCAAGAGCTGTCTTGTCTTGGCCATCAGCATCTCTCTGAAGTGGTCACCCATGAGGAAATAAAAAACAGGGTTAATGGCACTGTTTAGAAAGGCAAAGGGTCTTGTGATGACATAAGCAGTGCTGATGATTGCCTGTGTGCACTCAGAGATGTTCAAGGCTGGTATTCGGGACGCGAGGCGAACGTTGCGCATGACGTGGTAGGGAGTGAAGAGCAGCGAGAAGATAACCATGGTGAGGATCACCAGAGTCAAGGGCTTCTCCAGGGTCAGGGCAGAACTGTGCTGCTCGTTCCTGGTTTTGAGAAAACGAACCATCTTCACGTAGAAGCAGCACATGATCACGAGAGGGATGAGGAAACCAAAGACAGTCAGGAACATGCTGTAGATGAGGTTTGTCATTGGGTCCCCAGAGCTCGCGTAATCAAGACACTTGTAATTATTGGCAGGTGTTAGAGGCTCCAGGAAATGCACCAGCGGCAGCAGCTCCAGGATCACCCCGATCCAAATGGCAATGGACACCATAGCAGCCGTTCTCCTCTTCTGTAGGATGTGGTCCCTGAAGGGGTGTTTCATGAGCATGTAGCGGTCAGCGCTGATAGCGGTGAGGAAGAGGATGCTGCTGTACAGGTTGGCATGCAGCAGGAATCGGTTGCTGTGGCACAGGATGCCCTCCTTTGCCCACTGATCTTGGGAGTAGCTGTTCACTAGTATTGGCAGAGTGCACAGAAATAACAAATCTGATATGGATAAGCTGAACAGGTAGATGTTGCCGCTTTTCCATTTTTTCAGGCAGAAAATATAGCCAAACACCACGATGGTGTTTCCAATGATGCCTAAAATGAATTCAAGGCTGTACATGGTGGAGAGATAATACTTTTCTAGTACTCTGTTCATCAGCAAACAGTCACTGGTCTCATTCACAGCCTGGAAAATCAAAAGGAAAAAAATAAACGCCAAACCGAAGTAAAAGATCATTGCGTGGTTATTGTTATATCATCTCTGTAATCAGTGAATGCAGCCTGCTGTTTCCTTCCAGCCTACAGGGTAAGTAGATATGTGACGTCAAACAATGTCTCTCACACATGGGATTGGTACTTGCAGACACTGATCAGAGATACAGAACAAGATAGAAACTCGCCTGAGCCAAGAGCTCTGTGAAGGACTTGAAGCAAGAGCATCACTGAAGGAAGGTGTCAGCCACGATGTGCAGCTGCTGCTTGGCCAAACCCATAGCAGTGCAGAGGGCAGGAAAGTGAAACCAGCCCATGGGTGTCCTGTCAGTGACTTGCTGGAGTCATCTGCCCCTCTTACTCAATGCCAGTCCTGTGCTCCTCACTCATCACTGAGGCAGAGGTTGGCTGACAAGGCTGGTGAGGGATGAACACATCAGCAGCAGAGGAGCCACTCTCCAACAGCGCTGCTCAGAACTAGTTAGGAAGCCAGGAGAGATGTGTTTGTTTAATTAACCCAACCCTTAATCACACAGTTTGTGTGCTTTGCTGGTAACTGGGTACCAGAATTGCAGAGGATGGAGCACATGTCCTGTGCACACTGCCAAAGCTTCCTTGGAAGCTGTGCCACACACGAGCTTGCCTCAGGACAAATTTTGCTTTCTTTCTTTCTAAAGCTTGGTTTAAAAAATGCTTTCATCTGCAGGGCAGGAAATAGAGCAGGATCCCAAGTGTTTATTCCTCTCCCTCCTCAGCAAAACCACCTGCCCCTGCCACAGCGAGCTGCAGGACACAGACAGTTTTTAGTAAGAGCCTTGGATAAAGTGTCAGCCAACAACTGGAAAGCAGGGAAAGCAAAACAGCAGATACAGGAATATAGATCAAAACTGAACTCAAGCTAAGATGAAGCTTTTCCAAAAGTGTTCTAGTGTCCAGAACTTGTTCACAGGTCTCTGCCCTCAAAGCACTGTATTTTGTTCTGAAGAGAGATCACGAGGCAGAACAAAAACTTCATAAAGTTGTCTGCAGCAAGTCTCTACACTTACTCTGTGCTCCCAAGAGACAGAAATGCTACAGAGAGTGCTTGCTCTGCTCAGAGTGACCTCACCTGCAGCACCTGCTGAGCCCTGGCTGCTCGGCTCCTGAGGAGAAACTCAATACCTTAGTGAGATTCTAAATGTAGAAAGCACAGCATGGACATTAGCACTTTAAATAGCGATAATAATTGAAAAGTTCCAGTATTGGCAGATATACTAATTAAGCAAGTTGTTAGCAAATGGCTGGTTGATCACTTTAAGGTAAGCAGGTAAAGCAGTTAAAAGCCCCCTCAGAAATGGGGTAGAGGAGCAGCAGAGGCTGCCCAGCGCTGTGCCCTTACCATGCCCAGGCTGGTGGTGTCTCCCCGCTGGCACTCCAAGGTCCTGGCAGAGCTCTGGGCTCCCAGGCACAGCCCGTGTCGCTGTCACGCTGCGTTTGCACAGCATTCAATCGTTAATGCGGCAAGGCGAAGGCGGATCTGTGTGACTAAGCTGCCGAGGTGCAAACAACACTTCCCCTTCACAGGAACCCATTGGGAAACCAGGCTGGCTGGATGGATGGAGGGAGAGAGCAGCCACTGCTCCCAGCCATGCCCTCAGAGAGCTGGGGGCTGCAGGAGGGCAGAGCTGCTGGGACAGAGAGCACTTAGTTTTCATACAGTAATGCATCACCACTCCAAAGCTCGCTGCTTTATTCAGCATTGCTATATAAATTATTGGCAAAGATAAAAAGATAATTCTGCTAAAGCAGAATGACCAAACCCCACAGCAACTTATTCCAGCCTCCTCTGCCATGGGTAGGGACACCTTCCACTTGACCACACTGCTTCAAGTGCCTTTGAACCTGGCCTTGGACATCCTCAGGTATGGGGCAGCCACAGCTTCTCTACCCTTCCCCCCCACTGCCCCTTTATTGTGATATACTTCACTGTTAGCAAATATTAACCTTATTAATAGATATAAAAAGCTATTGCAGCCTTTCTCTGTGGACAAGGCCAATAAATCAGCTCATATTTAGGCATTAGAGAAGCTGATTTAAAATTTCCCCCATGGCTAATAACCAACACTGGCTTCCCATTTACCAGCTTTTAAATATCTTGTTCATTCAGGCAACTGCTATTGCACTCAAGGATAAAACAGGGCTCAACAAATGGAGCATTTCTTCCTTCCTGCTGCAGTAACTCCTCGGAAAACTGGTGAGGGAGCAATAAATGCTCCTTAATGCCATTTCAGAAGGTTTAGATTGGTCGCTGCTTTACAGCTCTGTGACTATTGCATCAGTCGATTGTGTTTCTAAGCAGTTTTCTCCCCCTTAGTTATTTTGAGGCTCTCCCAGTCACACAGGCTGGCATCTGTAATCCCATGGCCTTCCAGCAGCCCTACCCACAAGAAACACCTTGGGGGTCTCATTCACAGGCTCTGTGGCTGCTGAAGGAACATTAGGTGCCTGGCACTCCATCCTGCTGCCATGGCCTGTGCCAGCAGCTCCTGGTGCTTCTCCTGGCTGGCAGGCTGGAGTCATGCTGGCCTCTGCTGGGGAAGTTCCAGCGGAGGAAAGAGGTTATTGGTGGCATTGAGGCCAGGGAGGGTGGCCCAGGTTTGCTCCAGGCTGGCACAGCCACCTCCAGCACCTCTGAAGGGAGGCAAAGCCAACCTAGCACAGCACTTCAACAGTGCTGCAGGACAGGAGAACAACCAGAGCCAGTCTGGGGCACAGCAGTTCAGCCTGCTGAGGGATGGCATGTGGGCATGTCCCCTCCAAATCAAACAATACATTTATCCACCCAAAACAGTCTCTTAAGCAAGGTTTTGTCTTCCATTTACCTGGAAACGTCAAGTAGGATCATTCCATTTGCATTTACAACCCAGAAATGCCCATCCCAGGGAATATTCCTGTGGACATTACCCTAAAACTGCATAGAAAGTCACACCAAAGGTGTTAGCAAAACCCCAAAGCCCAACTTCTTCAGGAATACTAAGTCTGTTCATTAATTTCAAATGCAGGAGGAACAGAGCTGCAGTGGAGCTGCCTCTGCCAGCAGACAGGAGCCCAGGCTGGGGGTGAGCACTGGGATAGGCTGGGGGTGAGCACTGGGATGTGCTGGCAGTGCTGCAGACAGAGACCTGAGGAACAAATTGCAAACCCTCTGGAAGTGAGCAGAGGTGCACAGGATGTTCATACAGGGTGTGCAAAGAGACATCTCTACTCGACCCCTGCTGCTTCCCTCCTGGGCAGCCCCAGCACCACCGCTGTCCACATCAACAGCGACAGCAGAAGGGAAACCTGGGGCTGTCTGCAGCAGACACCCCTTGGCTTCAGCATTCCTGCTGCTGCTTCCTGAAAAGTGGCACGCTTGAGTGACAAGACACATTGCACTGGAATCAAAGACAAGTTTAATATTTATATTCAGCCTAATGAAGATGAAAAACACAGCAATCATACCAATACACATTCCATCTGAACAGGGTGCACACACTCAGGAAAAATAACTCAGAATTATTGAAGATTCAGTATCTTTTATACAAAAGAAAAGCAGGATACATGAGGTACCTGCTCATGGTTTGATTTGCTTAAACCAACAGCCAACCCCTCACTGCTTCAGTTGGAAGTTTTAGGGTGTATATTTAAAACACAAAACATTTACACAGAGGTTATTTGTTCCACACAGACAGCTGAACTGTATTTCTTTTTCAAGATTATAAAGCTACTGAGTTAATTCTACTTTTAAGAAATCATATATAAAATCTGATAAACAATTTTAAAGACAATTAGAACACATAGTACATGACTTAACAGATATGTAGACCATGCAGCAGTGCTATCATAAGGCTGGGACCTTCACAGCTTCCCTTTTCCAGTGAAAAAAAGTGGTTTGTTTCATTCTTTTTTGCTAGTTCAAGGATTAAAGAAAACAAGTGGGAGTAAGACAAGTGCTTTAAAAAACACAAACAAACCAACCCACAATAAAGGACTTCCCAAAGAAAGAAAAACACCAAAACAAACAACCAAAAAAAGCCTGAACCACTTGCACAATTTTGCAGCCATCCCACAGGGTTTCCAAGTGCTTCCCTGATGCTGGGCAGGGCAGGGACAGCAGCCCAACCAGCCTGGGGTGGGCAGGCTCCTCCAGGAGCCTCCTGCAGTCAGCTCCAGCGGCTTCCATCCACCCCAGGGCCTTGCTGGCACATCCCATGGAGAAAAGGGGACAGAAGAACACAGCCACTGAGCACATCCCGTGTGCCCACGGCAAGCAGGCCCTGCGGCACACAGCCCTGCGTCGAGATGCTGCGATAGGAAGGAAGAAGCAGCAACACAGACAAAACACCAAGACCCAGAAGCTGCAGGGCCAGAAGAGGAAGGCCAGGACAGTTCTGGCAGCCTGGGGCTTTGAGGCTCAGATGACAGCGCTGGAAGAACACTTGGGTTAGGATCAGACTGATTTCCTGCCAGAGGAGATGGGAAACGCTCCGGTCCCAACACCGCGGGCATCGCAAGAAGATGGGAATCACAGCCAAAACCCAGTCCAGCTCCCATGGCCCAGCCACACCTGGGCAAACAGCGCCATTCTCAGCTCACAGGTTCTCCTTTAGCCAGTCCAGGTAGGTGTTGAACAGCCGATGCCCCACGGCCAGCTCGAGAGGCCACAGGGTGAACATCATGGCTGCGTGGAAGGCGTCCTGGGCATGGTGGTGTGTGACAGGGACACCCGCGGCCCTCAGCCGCCGCGCGTACATCACGCCGTCGTCACGCAGCACGTCGTGCTCGCAGCTCAGGATGTAGGTGGTGGGCAGGCGGCGCAGCACGGCCTCGCTGGCCAGCAGAGGAGAGGCACGAGGGTCCAGGAAGCCGGGGTAGCGCCGGGCCAGCTCTGCTCCGCCAAAGGTAGCCCCGCTGTACTCGTGAGCTTTCCTCATGTCGGCGGGCAGCCAGTGGCTCCAGTTCACAAACTGGAACAAGTGTCCTGCCTCGGCGGGAACGTGCCTGCTGGAGGCCATGGCCTCCCTGAGAGCAGGGTCTGACGTGAAGTACTCGCTCCAGAACCTCACCATGAGCGACCTGGGCAGCAGCGGCTTGTCGGCGTTGTCTCGGTAGGATGGCAGGTCCAGGTCCAGAGCCTGCAGGGCAGGGTACAGCAAAATCTGCACTTTCAGCTTGGTGTGGACTTCAGGGTCCTCCAACAGCTGTGGAAAAAAACAAACCATTACAAAGAATCAGCAAAGGTGTTGATTCTCCCACACTGACAGATCATCTGAAGTAAAGAATTAAAACACTCATTTTGCAACATGAGCGAAATAAGATTATCTCTAAAACCAGGATAAAGAAATCCTGAATCTAAAGGCAAGTAATTTCAAACAGTGTGCTGTAATAAAAATTCTCAAATGTCAAATATGATTTGATTTTATTTCTTACATCAAAGGATAATGATTTTTGGGAAATACGTGGGATATTTTGAAGAATGCATAGGATATTTTTTGGATAATGATTTTTTAGATTCTGATGCTTTCTGAAGTATTAACAGAAGCTATTTCTATAGCTACAGAAAATTTCTATTCTTATATCGTGAAACTTGCAGGTTTCTGAGTCTTATCATTTCACACAATTTAAAGCTTGTCCATCTGTCTGGTTTTTAATCCGGAGATGTTACAACTCAAGCAACTGCAATCCTGTGCATTTTAGAGATGTAACAAATAAAATGCGATGAATTGAACATTGACATTTCTTATGTCAGCCTTTTCCGCTCTTCACTAATAAATTTTCCAATTTCTCCCTCATCTCATGCCTTCAGCATCTGCAGCAAATTCACCACTGTTCCCAGTGAAACTCACTACAATCCAAACAATTTCTCAAGAGAGCAACAACATCACGCTGACTTTATTAAATAAAGTTGGAGGAGAAGGGCAAAAGGCACCAAACTGTGTGATCAGACACTGGAACATCTAGTGAGGGGATTTTTGTTTGTTTGCTTGGTTTCCCTGCTATTTACATCTTTATGAGTCAAATAGTTAAAATTCCCCTTTCAAATATCACACCTAAGCCATGCTTGTGCTTAAGGTTAGAGTGATATATGCCCCATTTATAGAGGGCAGAGAGCCTTTTTTTAGGGCACACATGTCTGGATGGCAGCAAAGCTTCTCTGATGCCACAGAATGGCTCAGGCACAGTGGCTTTATGGTCCCTGGAGGCTGTGAGAGTCCTGCAGGCTGTGTGACCTCCTGTGGGCACAGACCACGAGAGCAGCGTGTGCTGTGAGCTGAGCTATATTTCAGTGGTTGTGAAACTACAAAAATAATGGTTTTGAGCTTGCAAGCCAGCTGTACTGTACCTGCTGTGCCACAGCCGCAGCCAGGTTGCCCCCGGCGCTGTCCCCAGCCACGCAGACCCGTGCAGGGTCCACCCCGTACTGGGACAGCACCTCGATCTGCAGGAAGAACTTGGTCACTGAGTACACATCTTCAAACGGGACGGGGAAACGGTGCTCAGGGGCCAACCTGTAGCTGGAGGGGGCAGGAGAAGCGTGTTAGTACCTGCTGGTAATAAAGAGAAGGGCTCATGGCTTCACTCTGCTGGGGTGTTTATTTCTGTGCCTGGAAGATGCAGTACTTTTTTACCCACCCATCTTCATAAAGCCAAAATAGCCACCGACCACAATTCACCACTGCCACCCTGACAGCATCTGGTCACAGATGCTTATAAGCCAGCAGGAAAACAAGTGACCAAACACAGAGACATTATAAAATTCGATTAATTGAAACAGTTTAATTCATTCCAAACCCTCATCCCATCTGGAAGGAGAATAGCTCTTACTTGACTGACACCACGACAGCATTTAGCTCGTTGGAAATCCGCCGTAACATGTGATCGTAGGATTTCATGCCTGAAATGAAACCCCAGCACGTGTGAGAATGGACACACACACAGAACTGCCTGCTCCGCTTGGCAGCAGCTTGTGGGTGACTTTCCCAAACCTCCCCCTGCTTTCAGCTGGAGACACACCAGTTCCCTGCCCCTCCCTGTGGCAGCTCCCACAAAACAAGCAGCAGGGACTGTTGGGATCTTTCCCACAGGCAGCGATGCAGCAGAGCTTACCTGCATCTCCCACGCACCACCCGCCTCCGTGGAAGTAGAGCATGGCCCTCCTGAGCCCACCAGGTGCTCTCCTGGGCAGGTACAGGCGCACAGGGACGTTGTTGAGCTTCGTGTCTGTCACTGTGACATTCTCATCGGATGTGGGAGGGATGAGCTCAAGGACTGTGATCAGCCTCATGCTCTCCATGTAGTGCGCCAGCCCCAGCAGATCAGCCGCCTCGGACTAAACCCAAGACAAGGGAAAAATTTTAATTGCAGCCATAGTTACCCTCAGAGTAAATTCCCATGAAGGTGTTTGATGCTCTGTACAAGCCTGTAAAGCTGCTGTAGAAGTCAGAAAAAGAGGCCAGGGTGTATCCCTGGTGGAACTTGGCAGTGAAACAGGCACTCTGTAACACTCTCGCAGTGTCACCAGCTGCCCAGCCTACAGCTGGGGCTGCTGGCTTCTACCCACACTTGGACTGGTGCTAGGTGATTACATGGGTCACCTCCACAGGCCAGTGTCCAGCTCTGTGGGACTGGAACCAGCATGTGCATGGTGCCACAGAGAGCCACCCACAGCTCCTGTGCCTGCTCTGGCACCAGCGTGGTGCAGGGACAGCACAGACACCACACTGCAGAGAGCCACTACAGCCACCCACAGCCTCTGCACTGCTGCCAGCAGCAGCACCTCAGCTGCTCCACCACCACCCCAGCAATGGGACATGGCCCACTTCCCACCCCAGCCTCCTCCCTGCCTCATCACATCACATTGAAACATTTAAGTGATAAAACCAAGTTCTTTCATGTTATCTGAAGGTGAAAAGTCATGAAATTCAGAGCAGGACTGAGTTTTAAAAGAAAGAAAATAGCCAAGCCTGGTGCAGAACCTGTGTGAAGTTTGGCTTCCGAGAAATGCATTATTCTCCCCAGGAAGAATGTGAAACCCCCATACTGATGACCTGCTGATAGGTGTAACCTCTGGCCTTCAGACTTTGATGGTGTAAGTCATACAGACTGACCCTGCTTGTTGTATTTTTTTCCTTCAAATCGTATTTGAATCAACTGTTTAATCACCATCTGCATATAACCAGGTTTTGAGCAACCTGGTCTAGTGGAAGGTGTCCCTGACCTTAGCAGGAGTGTGGAATGAGATGAAATTTAAGATCTTTTCCAACCAAAACCAGTCTGGAATTCCATGATATAATCTTCTTTTTCAGGAGTCAGAAGAGAAGAGCACACAGCTCAGCCCTTGCTGGCAGTCTTTGCCAGTGATTGTCATCGCATTTTTGAGTCACCTCTGAAGGCTTGGAGCAGGTGATGCCAGGAGGAGCTCTGCCAATCCCAATGTGCTGGAATTGGGATGGAGATGAGTGGGCAGGCCCTGGCACACTGCAAAGGGAAACACAGGCCTTGCCATCCGCTCCATGAAAACAAACACACACACATACATGCCAGAAATGCAGCTTCAGCCACAACATTTACACAGTTTACATAAATATTTCTCAGCTGTTGTTTTTTCCCCAGGGATTTACATATTGAAAAAAACAAATATATCAGTCAAAGTGAGTCCTGCTGTGACTCCACTGAGCTCGTGAAAGCCCTGTGGTGGGAGGAATTCCCTGAGCCCCAGCACTGAGGATTTCCAGTGCTCTCAGAGCTGTGTTTTCCACAAGTGGACAATTTGCATTGTGGAAAACCACTGGGTTGCTGCCTGTGGTTTCCAGGCCATTATCAATGACAGGAAATGGTGCCCTCATCTGAAACTCCTCATTGCCCCAGGGTGAGATTATTGGGTGTTATGGAGTAGCAGGAAAACCAGTTACTTTGGGGTTTGGGATCCCTGCACTTTGGAAAGCGTTTTCCCCAGTCACTTACTCCCCCTTCCCCAGAGGAGCACTGCAGAAGGACAAACCCTCCAAAACCCATGGAGGGAAGGGATCCAGTGGTGCCTGGCCAGGGGCAGCTGCAGTGCCCATACAGCTTCCAGCAGCTCAGTTTTCCAGAGGGGCAGCAGCTGGGATGAGGCATCTCGGGGGACACTGCTCAGCCCAACAGGGACACAGTCAGCTCCTGAGTGGGGCTGGAAAGGGCTCAAGTCTGGGTTTCAATGCTTCCAAGAAGCCAGGCTGAGGAGGGAGGGAGCTTTGGGAGGATGTCACAGAACCTCAGCATTTTTTACTTTCTTCAGGTGTTTCAGCCTGATGGGCATGGGGCACTTCCTGAAATACTGAAGCGTTTTGTGCTCCAGTGCCACAGCAAGTGGCAGCTTCATTCTTGAGGCTGCTCCCCAGCTTGGCAGCACATGGACACAGGACAGGAACACCAACAGGCAGAGGGAGACATTCCCAGCCTCCCTGCTGCAATGGCAGGGGCACAAAGGGAGGCTGTGGCTTCTCCATCCCTTGGGATTATGGTTTTACAGGAGATCAGAGCACAATTACAAAATGCCTGCCCACAGTGCTGCTGTGGGGAACAGGCTGAGGCTTCCCAGGCAGCCAGGACAACAGGACACAACTCCATATTCCAGTGAAAACACACAATCCTCGCACAGAGAGGACACTCCTGCTGCTGGCAGAGCCATGCTGAGGTGACAGTGTGACCCAGCAGGCACCAGGCCTGCCTGGGCACAGAGCTCCCTGTGCCCACCCTGCCCACAGCAGGGTGTGCAGGAGGGGAAGCAGCAAGGCAGAACACCAACAGTGCACACTACAGTTTCATCACCACTTTGTCATCTTCCACCACCTCAAACCCCCAAATCAAAACAAGAGAGCAGCAAAGAGTCCCTGACACATACAAAAAAAGCCCTCACCCCCCTTCTCCTGTGGTCTGGACAGCCCTGAAAAGGTCTCTCCTGCCAACAAGGGCCATCTCACACGCAGATGTTGTTTTGTGTAGTTTTTAGGCTTATTCCATGAAGCCACAAAAATTAATAGTATCTGAGAGCTGCTCTAGTCTTCCCTCCCCTGACACCCAACATGCCGAGGGAGCTGGGTTCACAGGAAACAGGGATGATTCAAGCAGCAGTGCTTCAGCTGCCCAAGGCTGAAGTGAGAAAAACTTGTCTGTGCTTGTCAGTCCTCAGTCACATCCCACATCACATTCCAGTTACTCTGAACGGCCCTTTCTCAAGGCTACACGATCAAATCTTTTCTACTTTTCTTTTTATCATAGTCACAGTAAGCTTGGTGCTCCATTTCAGCTACTCCTGTCCTTCACTCAGTGTAATTCTGCACTCACACAACACATGCAATGTGACACACACGTACTCTGTGTCTGTGAGCCCCAGAGGCACGAGAACCCCCCTGCCCACAGCTCTCCCCTCCCAGCCCCCAGCAGCTCACCAGGTGCCCCACGGTCCTGAGGACAGCTGACACCAGCATCACCGTCCAGGGCTCAGCCAGCTCCTCGGGGAGAGGCGTGTAGATGTAGTAGCCGAGGAGGGCTGTGAGGAGGCAGAGGCACAGCAGCCTGGCCCCCATCTCTGCAGGCTCTGCTCTGGTGCTGCTGGAGCAGCTCTCAGCACCTCCCAACAGCCACAAGCCAGCACAGGGCAAAGTTAATCCTGTGTTTTGCTTGGGTCTTGGCCAGGAGGTGATTTCTTGTCGGATCACCCGGGGCAGAGGTTACTCCACTCTGCAGCTTCCAAAACCACGTTTCCCCAGTGCAGTGTGCAGAGCTGGAGCAGCCAGGCTGGTCCTGGATAAGCCCTGCTGCTGGCCCTGCCCTGGCACAGCACCCAGGGCACAGGGAGGAGCAATGAGGAGCAGGAGGTGGCTCTGGGCTGCCCTGGGGGACACCAGATGCAGACAGACATGTTGGGTATTCCGGAGCAATGAGCTGCCAGGAGCTCAAGCAGAGCCCAGGACACGGCAGTGCCACAGGGCAGTGGCTCAGGCAGAGCCCAGGACACGGCAGTGCCACAGGGCAGTGGCTCAGGCAGAGCCCAGGACACGGCAGTGCCACAGGGCAGTGGCTCAGGCAGAGCCCAGGACACGGCAGTGCCACAGGGCAGTGGCTCAGGCAGAGCCCAGGACACGGCAGTGCCACAGGGCAGTGGCTCAGGCAGAGCCCAGCTCACAGGGGTGCCAGGTGGGATCAGCAGGGCAGTTCCCACCCACTGCCAGCCCTCAGGCGGTGCCCTGCCAAAGGAGCGTTTGCCCCACACAGCACACCAACCTCTTGTGCAACAGTAAGGTTGGCAGATAAAAAAATTATAATCTGCTATAGTTCAGGGCTTCTGGTTAATATTTGACAGTTTCAATTTA
This sequence comes from Entomyzon cyanotis, assembly GCA_024500445.1. NCBI lineage: Eukaryota > Metazoa > Chordata > Aves > Passeriformes > Meliphagidae > Entomyzon > Entomyzon cyanotis. The sequence continues at coordinate 7,329,088 of JAKEPQ010000781.1, forward strand.
ATTGCCACTGTTCTCAGGATTATGAAATTTCTATACATCTTCCAGGGGCAACCACTACTGCACAGGGTGGACAGGTAGGAATAAATTCAAACAGGCAATAATTTCACCAAGGAAGCACTAAAAGTGCAGAGAGGCACACAAGGAGGGGTGAAAAGTATAGCTCCAGCACTAGAAACCCTGCTTTAGAGATAAATGGGGGGGGGGGTTACCTTTTCAGTTTAAAATTTGGGTTATTTCTTTTGCTGAAGTTCTACCAACAACAAAGCAGCACAGCCTCGTGCTCTCTCAGGCTGAGCAGCCTGTGGGGCTGGAGCATCCTTTGGAGGAGCAGAGCATGAAACATCACAGAAAGCTGAAAGCTGAACCATGTGCCACCAGCCCAAACACAGATGAGGATTAGCCCTTGCTTGAATAGTTTGGAGATGCTCCGCACTTAAAGAAATGTCTGAAAGTTTAACTGTTTTAAAAATCTGTCAATGCTCTCTCTCCTCAGTCCTTCTGCAGCACAACAGCCACTGAAAGCCCAGCGTTCTCCACCCTGCTCCAAGAGAACCGAGAGGACACAGCTCCAGGGCACTTCAGCTGCCCTGGAGAGCAGTGCCAGTGCTGGGCAGAGGGGTGGGTGAGCCCAGCCTGGCACAGGGAGGGTGCCCTGGCCCTGGGTCCCAGCACAGTGACACAGGAGCACACACAGGGCTGGGCACAGACCAGCCAACCCATCCCCTCTTTTGCACAGCCCAGGTCTTCTCTGGGGCTGAGAGGTAAAACACAGGTAAAGGAGGCAGATTTCGGGTGGCAGGGGGAGAGAAGGCACAGTCCAGTGATGGGGAATGCAGGACAAAGCCCTTTCCTGCCCCATCCCTCCTCAGGAGCAACAGCAGCTCCCAGGACAGCTCCAGCACAGGCAAACAGCATGGAGGAAGATGAAGCCAGATGTGGAACGACCACAAAACTTGTGTTTTATTTGGTTGCACTGAAGGAAGGTTTCCCACTCTCCTTCCATGGTGTCCAGCCAGAAGCATGGCTGAGCAGCCACAGCCTGGGCTCTGCTCTACCCCTGCCCTGAGCTCACCTTAGGCTTAGGCAGAAGCTCACAGTGCTTAACCTTCAAAGTCTCATCTCCTGCCAGAGCCACTCCCCTGCCCTCCCTTAACCCACAACACTCCCAGATAGCAGCACGGCCCCAGGGACTGGGGACAGAAGCTTCAGCAGGAGGGGACAGATGGCCCGAGCACCACTGGTGCAGCCATCGTCCAGGGATGGAAGGAAAACACAAATGCTCTAGGGAGTTACCACAACAGCTGCACACCAAAGCGGTGGGTTTTCATCCAAAGCATTTCGGGAAAGGAAGGGAGAAGCCACCGGGAGGCAGTGCAGCCCTGCAGACTGTCTGTGATCCAGCCGAGGGCCCTCAAAACCCACGAGGAACAGGAGCACTCGTTCTGTCCATCCTTCCCTCCTGGTGGGGCAACGACAGGCTGTGACTGACCCCTGGGGACTCAAGAAGGGGAAAGGTACACAACACAGCACTGGAGCCACTGAATATTGTCCACATTTGCCTTCACTCAGTCAAGTTGCAACCTTGTAGTCAAAAGTCAAAATTACTAATTCTGCCCTTTATTGCCTCTGATGGACACTCACTGACCAGTCAGTACAGTCAGGGCAGCATGGGGTGGAAAATACCCCTTGAACCTGGGAACAGCTTTTGGGTTGATATTTGGAAGCCAGTACTAGATTTCATATCACCTCACTAAGCTTCAGGTATTCTGCTTTCTTTCTATCTTCATTATTAATATCTTTTTTCTGATGCTCATAGGACTGGGAATTGGCCTATGAACCGAAGGGATGACATTCACAAGCCATTTTGTACAAGAGAATTTGGATACTGCTTTTTCATCTGTTGTTTATTACCAAATGGCAAGTTGCATAAATGGAAACAAATGTCTTATTTGACAATACATTCATACTCTGAACTGGAAAAAGCAATTCTCTGAAACTTAAGTGTGCAGAAGTTTAGCACATGCAGTATTTCTGAACACACAACAAAGCAGCAGCCCCAGAAACACAGTGGGTTTGTGAAGGCATTAAAGTATCTGATAAAACATCTTCCAACTCAGTCTAAAAAGAACATTATTATCAGGATAAGATAACAGGCTTTCAAATAAGTCTGTGTTTTGCTTTGATGCTTTCAAATTGAAATCTTGTTCTCAAACATGCAACTTGTTACTGTTTGGCAGGAAGGCAGCAATATGTTTGCTTTTCACTCCTTCTATTCCAAGTGAAGCTCAGGCTCAGAGGAGCAGAGCTGCTCCCTGATTGCACTATTGCACAAGAGCATCTCGCTCTGCACCAACACAGCAACTGCTCTGCAGGCAGATCAGGACAGAAACCTCCTTACTGAGACACACAGAACCACCTACACTCATTTTCTGTTCTACCTTAAAGGTTGGGGTTCAAAGTAATTTAAGCAACCCAAATTTATAACAAGAATTTCATCTAGCTCACACCTCCCATTGTCAGGTTCTCAATGTCCATGTAGTCCTAGTTCTCATATAGTTTCCCATTTTTACAACAATAAGCACAATTCCTGAATTCCAGAGCCAGCAGCAGCTTGCTGGAGTTAGATTTGCCATCCTGGGGGAACAGAGACTGGCAGAGAAGGGATCTGAGGGACAAACAGCAGGAATCTTACACAGATTTAAAGCAGTAAATTGAAAAAATAATTGACAAAATTGAAGCCCAAGGCAGCCACTTAGGAAGGGGAATGACCACCTGAAAGACCACAAACAGGAAAGAGAGCATTTGGGAAACATTTGCAGCAAGGGGAGGAGCTGGATTTGTTTGCTCAGACATGTCTCTGGCTCTGTGAATGCACATATGTACAAGCAGGAGCACATGTTGAAGGCTGAATTCTAAAATTAGTGACACTTTGGGATTGCAGAGTCACCAGGCATGCCAAGGATGAGAAACTGGAGAGACATTATCCAAACCAGAGGTCCACAGCTTCTCCAGCTGAGCTGCAATGTCATTGGGGGATTAAGCTGCTGCTAAAGCAGCAGAGCTCTGAAATGGAATTGCAATAGCAAATGAAAAAAAGCATGATGAAATCCAGGATTTAGTTACTTTTGCTGCTTATCTTGCCAAATGAATGCTTTGAGATGTTTTTGAAGAGTATATACAAAATTATACAGAGGTCCATCAGCTCTGGGGTGTGGAGGAACAATTCCATCCCACTGCTCCAGGGCAGCCCTGTTATCCCAGGCCATACCTGAGGTCAGAGAAGTGACTGCAGGTTTGTTCTGACAGTATAAACTACAAACTGAGAGAGGGCAGCTCCTGACTCTCACAGATCCCAGGGGCCAGGAGGGCTGTCCAATCTAAGAGCTCGGTCCCTGGAATGGGACTGTGGGATTGGGACTCCTCAGGGACACAGCCTGTGATGCCAAGGCTCACCAGGGGTACTGGGAACAGCTCAGTGTTCTCCAACCCACTGGCAAGGCAGCCTGTGCTCCATGACACATTGCTCTCACTGCCCCCACTCCTTTCTCCAAAATCAGGAAAAAAGGAAAGCAAGGATGGGGATTTCCATGTGCTGGGAAGACTGATATTGCTGTTAAGCAGATAAAGCTACTGTGAACAGGACTAGCAGAAATTAACCATTTACACTGGATCTAATATTTATTAAACCAAACATGCAGCAGTATTGGCACTTCCATTGACAAGGACATAGTTACATTACTTGTGCTGAGGGAACACAGTGTCTTAGGGAAAGTGTGGGCTTTTGGGACACAATTTGCCCCTCACTCAGGTGCATTTCATGTTCCCCCCCCTGCCCCCACAGGTCTCTTATACTCTTTCTCCCCAAAGCTATTTCTCCCAGCACTGCAGGATCAGTTCTCCAAGCCCACCTCCCTGCAGGGCCCTGCCAAAGGCTCTCCCTTGCATAAGCAAGTCCTGCTGCACACAACAAAGCCCCAACTGCTGCCCAGACCTCATTTCCACAAAGTTTTTTCTTTCATTTTGTAAGCAGAAAATCTTGACTTTCTTAATTTGTTCCTTTTGTGAACAGGAGAGGGAAAGGAAACAACCAAGAGTAATTCTCACCAGCTGCTAGAAACACCAACACAAAAGACCCCAGGGTTGTTTCTTTATGCAAGAGAAGGTTTGGCCAAAGTGCCACATATACTTGGCCTGCATATTTGTAAGAGAAAGGTTAAAGCAAGTTAAAACCATTGTGCTACCCGTTATCCAACCCCTGGAGCCATCCCTGCAGCAGTGCCAGGAGGATGGATTGAAACTCTTCCCATTCCCACTGGAAAAGTGGGGGCTCAGCCAGGGTAAGCTACACAGCTCAGATAGCCATAAATTCATACTGATCCTTGGAAGATCTTAGCAGTCTGGAGAAACACAGGCTTCTCACATCCCATTGGTGCCAACAAAAGGTCCCTTCTGTGACAGCTCCCAGAAATAGCATTACCAGTACAGAGCCATGCAGTGCTCTGAGGGATCCTGGATTGTTTCCCTGCCTGTGGGGCTGGTTTGGCAGCAGCTCTGTGCTGTGAAGTTCTAACTGCTGGCTGCTACTAATCCACAGTAAGAATTACACTCAAAAGCACCAGAACTTGGGCAGTAACCATGTGTCCAATGGGTCTCTCATGTGCAGTGCAGTCAGAGCTGGCAAACCTGCAGCTTTCCTCTTGTTTCCACACAGATCATCACAGTGAAAGGTTATTTCCCAATAAATGCATTTTTAAAGGAAACCTCACACTAACATTCTAGTTTTCATTCTCTCAGCTTATAACAATATCAGTCATCCAGCTACAATCAAATAAAACTGAATACTTGAGCCCCCAATATCCTCATTTGAGGACACATTTTCTCCCCCTGCTTCTGTTTCTCACACCCATTCTCAGCCAGACCCAGACATCCTGATCCAATGTTCTCCCAGCATCCATGGCCAGGCTGGAGCTGAGGAGCACTGGAAATTTCAGGGCAATCCAGGCCACAGAGTTTTCAATAAGCTGCAATCACCACAGAACATTGGCAGCTCAAACCAAGCAGCAGGATGGGACATGCAGGGAACACAAACACAGAAGGGGACACAGAATGGTGCTGAGCAGCTCCTCAGTAGAGCTGAAGGGCCATGATCACACCAGATACCACCAATGTGTTTTCTCAAAGCACCCTGCAAAGCATTTGGGATCAGAGGTCACCTCTGACTGCTCAGAGCTGAGCCAGCAGGAATCCATTCTGGAATAATCTCACCATGTAAGGTCTAAGAGTGAGGATTCAAGCCAGGACCAAGTACAGCACCTCCATCTTTCAATCCACCACAGCTGTACAAAACTAGAAGAAAATATTGCAAAAAGTATCTGGTTTATGTTAAAATTGAAATGGTTTAAAGCCAAAGCAGAAAACCCATGACCTCAGCAGATGCACTGTGAGGGGGAAAACCCCTCTGTGTAAGCAGAGTCCTGTCCATATATTCTCTCCTTACCAGGAGCAGGTGAGCAACACCTCCATGTTCAGTGAAGAGTTTGTTCTTCACTCTGAACAAGTTCTTAGAATTGACACACAGGGTTTGGCCTCACAATAATCCTCAGAAGTGTTGCAATGTCAAATACTTTTAATAAGCATCAAGGACATCAATTTGCAGCAACTGATTGTTAGCATTTGTTAACTGAAGGCTCATTATAGAGACTTTTATTAAGCTTTAAAGCACCTGCAGTGCCCAGCAGGTTGCAGTGCTGCTGCAGGATCCTGCTCAGCCCCCAGCAAAAACTCAAGATTCTCAAGGCAAAGCTGCAATTCCTGAAATTCTTCTAGTTGAAGCTGAAATTTCTGCCTGACAGGAGGCTGTAGCCAGGTGAGAGTCAGCCCTTTCTCCCAGGACAAGGGGAAACAGCCTCAAGCTGTGCCAGGGAGGTTCAGCTTGGACATCAGGAAGAATTCCTTCACTGAAAGGGCTGTTAAGCATTGGCAGGGGCTGCCCAGGGAGGTGTAGAGTCTCCATCCCTGGAGGTGTCCAAGGAAAGGCTGGACATGGCACAGAGCTCTGGGCTGGGGACAAGGTGGTGTTTGGTCAAAGGTTGGGCTTTATGATCTTAGAGGTCTTTTCCAACCTCAGTGACTTTGAAGCAGCTGTAGTGGATTTGCAATAAAACTACCAAGTCCCTGAGGCTCATCACTGCTGCAGCTCAGGTTCCCCCATTTCACAGAGCCAATCCCAGTGCTCCCACTGGGCGACTTGAAGTGAAAACCATCTACAATTATAACTCACTAAAACCCTTAAAACAATTTCTGTCTTCAATAATAATAGTGCAAGCTAAGCAAATAGCTCTCAAACCACTTCTCTAAATATTAAATCATCTCCAAGACTGTGTTTTGCCTGTGGGAAGGTGAAGGCAGGGATGGGAAGTGACTCATGGCTTTGCACAGTCCAAGGGACAAAGGCAAACCTGACTGCTGGTGCCAGCAGACTCCCTGGCAAATCTCACTTTGTGGCCCCATCACTTGAAAAAGCACTTTGGAAAGCACATCCCACCATTTTCTCATGTGTAAAAACACTAAAAAGCCACAGCTTCTGGAGCAGGAGTGGCTTCATCCTTAGGAAGTGCCACGGAGCTGCCAGGTTTGGCTCCAGCAGGACTGAATCTGAACATGGGGCAATTTGGAGTGACACAGATAATACACCAAATTCCAAAATAAAAGCTCCTCTGCCTGCAGTTTCACTAGCTCTAATAAAAAAAAAATTTCACAAGAAAAAGGGATACTTTTTTAATAATAAAATGCATTACAGAAGATTTAGCTTCTACAAAACAGAAAAATCAACTTCAGGAAGAGGTTGACTTCAAGCCACAAAGAGGCAAATATAAAATTATCAATGTCCGTATTTGAGTGGAAACTCTGAGTTCCTGAGAAATTTCATTCCTGCTGTAATCCTGCTCCAAGCAGGAACTATCAGTGTCAACCCTACTGTAATCCTGCCACAACCAGAAACTTTTATGGTTTTTCCATGGACTGAATTCTTTCTGGCTAGAAACAAATCCTGGCTTTAGCTCGCAGAGCCAGTTTACCCCAGTGGTGCTCACAAGGCAGCGCTGAGGCTGCAGCAGTGCCTGCAGGACTCGTGGCATCAGCCTGAGGGAAAATGTGGCTCTGTTCCCCAACCACAGCAGCTCCCAGTGCCCCGGAAAGCTCCTGGTCCAGGCAGGGAGAGAGGAGCCTCAGCTCCCACCTGGCTCCTGCAGGGAGGGGAAAATGGTCTCAGCTTCTTCCACAGAGCCAGAGATCCAGGCCCTGGGTGTGTGACCCTTCCTGAGCACCTGGGGACACTTCAGCAAGGTCAGCACTTCCTTTCGTCTGATTTTCAGAAGTCAGAAATGAGAGCTGGATCCCAGTCAGCCATCCAAGCCAAGGAAATTACTATCTCTGGGAATGAGCCCATGAGTTAGACATGTCATTCAGGCTCTCTGCCTTGTCTTGGTCTTGAAATAAAACTATTTCAAAAACTACACCAGGTAATTAATTGCAGCCTCCTAATGCCACCTACAAACAATTTAAACACAACCTGTTGCTGCAGGTGGAAAAAGCTCCCTCCTTCCACCCACTTCCACCAGCTCAGGAAGGAAAACTTCATAGGATATTCTGGGCTTCCCTCCACAGTGCAAGGAGAGGGCAGTGGGACAGGCAGAGCCCCAGGAGATCCCCATGCAAATGCACCTGATGCTCCCTGGCATTGTCACCTCAGCTTGTGCCTCCTGCCCTCTCCAGTGGCAGCACTGGGTTAATAAGGGACTTCAAACACGCACATGAAATCATTTACGTTGGAAAAGACCCTGAAGATCATCGAGTCCAAGTGTAAAGCCAGCACTGCCAAGTCCATGCAGACACTTCCAGGTGGAGGACAATGGCAGGGAGCAGGAGAGGCTGTGTGGTGCTGCAGCAGGGAGGGCTGACAGCCCCAGATCAGCACCAGAGGGATCTCATGATATTCTAGGTACCACTGTGACCCCTCTGGGCTGTGCTCCAGCACAGGCTGCTCTGCTGGAAGAGGCTGGCAGAGCTCCCCAAGCCCAGAGAGCAGAGCTGTGCCCAGGAGCTCCCATGGTGCAGGAACACTTCAGCCAGGTTAACAGCTGGACTCCATCTCCCCAACATGAATGATTCTGTGATTTATGGCCCTGTGCTGAATGCTGCAGATGTGGCAGTGACCACAGGAACTACAGCAAAAAACCCCAAAACAGAACAAGACAACCCACAAAAACAACAACCCAGGAAACTACCAAGAGTAACAAGGATAGCATTAGATATCCAGGAAAGTAGAGAGGAGTTAGCAGTAATGAGTAAAACTGCCCAGTGCAATGGCTTAGCAAGTGTGAAAGTATGTTATGTCCAGCATTCCTTGACTCCCTGCTGACTGCTGCTTCCATGCAGTGTATTGGTTTTAACACAAAATTGCAGCTCATAATTCTGGGGAATAGCAAAATAGCAAAGAACAGTGTGTACATCCAGGACAGAAAACTTCCACATCCCCTGTCAAGCCAGGCCAGAAAGGAAATGAAATATCAGTACTTCCCCTGCTTAAGGGATCATTAATCCCTATGACATAGGAGGTTTTGTCTCTGAGCATTTCTACCCACCATAAATTTCAGTGCCATTATGAAAACTGGTTGCCATTTCAGGCTCACCTGGGCCAGGGGGTTAAGCTCTTGTGCAGGTCTGGCAGGTGGCAGCTGTGGGAATTTGGACAAGAAACCTGCATCCTCCCAGCCAGGAGGGACCAGAGGAGCAGAGCTGTGAGAGGAGGGTACAAGAGCTTTGTAAGGCTCCTCCAGCTGAGCAGAGCTGATGGCATTTGCTAGATATGCTTAGTTTCATTTATACCCTCAAATATATCCAGACACATTCAGCCTCTCAAGCCAGCAAGCGCTCACATAAACATCTGAACTGTGGAAAAAATAATGGAGTGCTGGCAGAAAGTGAGCCAAATGTGTTTGTCAGAGGCACTTAGATTTGCAAAATTCAGCCCTCTACAGCCAATTCAGTCTTTGGAAATCAGTGGGAGTTTACCCATGTCATCACTGGATCAGAATTTGGCCCCTCATCCCTGCTTACCACAGCCTAGAAATTAAATCCAGCTCATGCACAACCAAGCAGGTATTTTCTACACGTAGTCACAAGGGAAGACTTGCCAGCAGGAGCAGAGGAAGCCTTGTTAGCAAGAGGAAGCCTCTCACCTTGGTTTATACCTGAACCAATATTACCAAGGGAATGGAAAAAGCCAACAAGAGACCATCCACAGAAGAATGCCAGATAGAGCAGAGGCTCAGCATGAGGGAAGGTGTCAGATGTTTCCAACAGCAGAGAAAACTCAAGCACCATATTTATACACAACTCTCCAAAGCATCTGCATTTAAAAGATCTGAGCTACGTGGCCTCTCTGCCAGATGTTTCTTACTCTTTAAATATCAGAGATGGACAGGAGGGAGCAGAGAGCACCTCGTGGGTCAGAGCAGCCCATGCAGAACCTGCCTGCCCTGGAGCCTGGCACAGGAATCCTGGCACTGTCAGGATTCCTGCAGTCTCACCCCTTTTCCATGCTCCATTCTCTTCCCCTGAGAGGCATTTTCCCACTGCTTGGAAAGCAGCACCAGAAGCCCAGTGATGCTCCTGGTAAGTCACCAGTGGCATGTAGAAACATCCAACAACCTCCAGCACACACAGACACGAGAAAGCAGCTGAAGGGTTGGGCAGAAGGGACTCACTGCCACGTCAGGGCTGTTTGAATCAGCAGGATGAACCTTCCCACCAACTGGGGTGCACAGCAGCTCCCCACCTTGTCCCTGATCCCTTGCTGCTCCTGCCCTGCTACCCACAGTGCAGGAATTGCAGCTCCCAGTGGGAATCTCACAGAGAGTTGGTGCTACTCTGGGACTGACACAAGAGCCAAACTGCAATCAGATGTTATTTTCAGTCATACATTGTGCCATCACACAATCAGTGGCACACAGAAGCTGCCAGTTTTGCCCAATACACACGATTTTAATCTCAGGACTGTAACATCCTTCTGGTGAAGTCACTTTGGACCTCACATTGTCAGCAAAACCAGTACAAAACCAAAGGCTTTCTGCTAAACACACAAGAGATAAAACAAACCAGAAGCCAAAAGCATGTGAATTTACAGCTAAGTACTCCCAGACTGCGACTCTCTGGTCTTGGCTAATCTCAGTATCAGAAAATGTTTTTCCAGGAAGGACTCAGAACTGAGCTGAGTCTTTTAGAAAAGGAAAGAAGCCAAGTTGTCATTTTTCATTCTTTCCTTTCAGTGAAAAAGGAATTCTGGAAGTATTTTCAAGAAAAGGAAAGACTACTTAGTTCAAATGCTGGAAAACCAATCATTTTACCCAGATGCAGCTTTGGGTTCTTCCATCTATCGACACTGACTGAGAAACTTCCCTTCCTCAGCTGCTCTGAGGGACTCAGCCTCTGCTTGCAGGACAGAAAAGCTCAGTATTGCTTTGAGGCTGCTACAAGGATACACCACTGTGTAAGACCTGTGTGTAAGAGCAAGGCAGAGCACAGAGAAAAGAGGAGGAGTGACATGAAGCTGCTTTAGAACCACCCACTCTCTCTTTCCAGCAGGTAACCAGTGCCTGATTCTCTGCTAGGAAACAAAGCAAAAAAATGTGCATAATGTTTGCAAATTCAGATTAAAATCTTCTGTGATTAAATACAACATTTACTGCAAATAAATCCAGTGTTTAGAGTTGTTTTCCAAGGGCTTTACACATAAACAAGGCTTTATTAACATGCTGGCAGAGGTTTAAAAACTGTTTAATTGCACAAATTCCTGCTGGCTCAGGGCTGGCAGGGACAATTCAGCAGGACAAACCAGCTGGACTTCCACCCAGACCAGCTTCTGGCCACAGGGCTGAGCTCATACCTGCAGCACCAGCCCAGGTTACAGAGCCTTACAGAGTGGAGATTCCTTGGGAAATCATTTGTGCACATATATTAGACAAGTATCCTCAACCCTGAGACAGAGAAAAAAAAAGGCATTTTCTCTTCATACCAAAAAATGCTCCAAAACAAGGAATTGAGGCAAAGGTTGTTGCAGAAATAAGCACAACATTGCTGGGCTTTGTGAACAGAGCTGCTGAACGTGTGGCTCAAGAACTGCTGAAAGAATTAAGGACACATTCCTTTCAGCTTGATTCAACAATTTTCTTTATGTAAAAATTGCAGCATTAAGCTGACTGTTGTGGAAAATTTACCAGCTTTTTGCAGAGACCATCTTGAAACAGAAAGCTCTCAGCCTGCATTCACAGCTTGCTGTAGTTTTACTGAAGACCAGCTTTAAAGTCTTTATTGATCTGATTATTTTCTGTTACTTGTTTCAACCATTCAAAACCAGAGTCACTGCCATGTCCTGATCAAAGTAAAGCCGATTTGCACATCAGTGATATATTGTACCTACAGCAGCAATGTGTTGTACCTGCAGCCCCTCCAAAATCAATGATTTTTCCTAGTGCAACAACAAAAGTCAGTCATGCTTTTGAGTTTGACCTGTATTCAATTAAAGACTGAGTAAGACAGTCAAAATTTGAGATTCCTAATGCAGCACATTTAATTTCCGGATGCAAGCCAAGGAATAAACAGAAAAGAACATTTATTTTAGTGGCTGTCGAGTTGCTTCCAAGTGCTCTCTATTCCACATCCCTCACAGGATAAATAAAACCAGATTATGCTGTGCTGAATACAAGGGATCCCAAATCCCAGAGCCTGACTCTCCAGCAGAGGATCCCTGCTTGCCCAGGTGTCCCAGGGGACCCTGCAGCACCTCCTGCCCCAGAAATACCAGGCAGGGGCTGCAGGTGAGGAGCACAGTGTCACTGTCCCAGCACGCTGCCCCTTCCCCATACTCCCCAAAAGGATGGAATTTGCATTAAGGGTTCTGCCAGCAGCAACAGGGAGACAAGAAACTGCAGTAGGATGTAGGGCAAATACATGGAGGTTCATGGTATTTTGATCTGTGCGAAAGCATCAGATTCCTTGACGTTCAGCACAGCAGCTGGATATTCTATAGGAGGTTTTTGTGGGAAAAAAATGGTGTTTTGGAATAGTTTGCAGCATTCATCCTTGGAGAGTTCATTACATTTGGTAATGGAAAGGACATTCGAACCAACCGGCAGCTCCGACACAAACCAACGCAGTGCAGTCTGAAACACACATTCCAAAACAAACGGAACGAGAGCAGAGCCCCTCAGGGAACCAGGGGAGAAATGCTCTGCCCCTCACCAGCCCCTTCTCACCTTACATACACCCCTTAAAAAATCTTCTCTTTCATCCAGCACTGCTGAAGGGAGCCCAGCCTCATCCATCCAGCTCAGGGCCAGCAGGATGGGCCAGAAGGGGTGGTCAAATTATGGCATTTCCTCCCCCATTCCCCTCATCCCAACAAACATTCACCCGTGGAGCTTATAAAGCTGACAGCCCAGGATTGGGCCAAGGCTCTGCTCCACACCTGGCTTAGAGCAATGGCAGCCACCAAAAAGCATTCCCCAGGTAAATAAATGTTGTTACAAATATAAGTCTGTAAACTTCTTTGGATGTATCAGATTGGTTTCCTGGAACTGGAGGGGAATTCACTTCACTGATAAAAACAAGTTTGTAGCAACCTCTGGGCCCAAAGGACCTGGATCTATGCCATTACCAATACACCCATAGCTTAAGGCTACCACACCAAGATACAGCTCAAAATGTTCTAGAAATGCCTTTAGCCATAAAATTAATTCAAAATTACTCCTTTCCTTGTAATCAGGAAGTCAGGAGCACAATCCAAGGAGCACAGGGCTTTGGGCAGCACCTTCACTGGGTTTATTGGGAATGCCACAGGTGGTCATTCCAGCTCAGCAGAGGTGCTCCTGCTCATCCCCCTGATGTCACCCAGGTCATTGCTGCTCGACACATGAGGCCTTCAAACTGTGTCACTGTGTTGCAATGAACTTCTTTTCCTGCTTCAGTAGACTTCAAACATTTCTATCATTGCAATTATAGATGCTGAGTCACATTACTTCATGTAACAGTTCAGATCCTTCTCTGCACAAGTATGAGGTTAAACACAATGTGGACGACCAGTCTGCAGGACATAGAGAGAGAAACTGCACAACATTACTCAATGCTGGGACATAATTAACCAACACAGACTTCAGAAACCTCATCTGGAGATGTTTGTGAAGTGGTATTTGGACTGGACCTTGATTTTCCCTGTGGTGATCCACTTTAAACCAGAACACAAATAAACATGTTAAATTTAATAAGTGACACCACAGCTTTAGCATGGTTTAAATGTTGAATCACCCCAGATCCACAGCTCAAAGCAGAGCAGTGCATGAGCATTTAAACTGCTGTAGGACATGCTACTACCAGAGCTTCGGAAAGCCAACAGCCACACAGCAGTGCCCTTGAACCATTAAAGAAGCCACAGGACAATATTGTTAAGACAAAAGTAGCAGAAGAGACTCTGGGAGATCATTATCCAACTATAACCTCATTGTCTCAATTAGGAGAATTACAGTTTTTTAAAGGATTTTTAATTAGATATTTTCAACTACTAGAAAGTGGTTGAGAATTACTCTGCTGAACATAGAAATGAAGAAAAATGACAAAATGACAAGTTTGAACTCTCCCCTTTTTAATCCATGTCACCCTTTCACATGCCTCCTCCTCCCAAATGATTATTCACGTGCTATTCTAGAGAGAAATTATTCCATCACTTGGAGTCAAAAGTTTTAAAAGGGCTCAGCAAGTGATCATCCCCTCTGTCTTCATCAGCTTATCAATACCAGTTCTCCACAAACCCAACGCTGCTTCATTTAGCACACACAGCCCCACAATCCACACATTTACTGGTTGCTGGCATAGCCATAGCAGGAAAGTCTTCTAATACAAGTTAAACTGGCACATGAAAGCATATTTCCAATTTTATGTGACTCACCATGACAAGTTCAGCAAGTAAATTATATTTATTAGGTAAAAAACACTACCTATGTTGCCAACAAGAACATCCCAGAGTAGCATTCAGGCTTCCTTACCTGCAAAACAGACATCTTTGCTTCCTTCCTCCCCACATTTCAGCCTAGAAAACCTCTCATTTTCTGGTCTTGACCTTAAAAGACTCATATAGGAATTCCTGCATTCAGGAGGTTACTCACACCCTGCTAGTGCTGCTCTTCAGTCACAAACCTCAAAATACAGAATAAGTTACAGCAGAGAACACTTTGCTCTACCAAGCAGCATCTGACCTGCCTGCCTTAAATAGTGCCAGGGTTTGTGCCTCACCCTTCTGACACCTGAAAATAATGCTTAATGCAGCTCTCTGGCTGATCAGAACTGCTGACAAACTGAGGGCAGCACCAATCAGATGGGCAGGGGAAAGGCTGCAGATGATACCTGGGAGCTAAAGGATTCTGCTTTGAAATTGTTTATTTAATTGTCACTGGGAAATAAAACATAATTCAGAAGCACACTCTCACCTGTCACTTGGGGATAATCAGCCAAGCCTCATGTCCCCTACCCAGAGGTACCTGTTGGATTCTTTGGGTGAGGCTAGGGGGCTGGTTAGTTTTTTTGTTGGGGGTTTCTGTTTTTTAAACAATTTAACAGCTGGATCAAAGAGCAGTGTGCAGGGCTATCTTCAGCAGATTGCAAATTCTTACTGCATCACAAGCAAAAATTATCTGCAGCAAAGGTCAGCTTTTGGGTTGTGCTCAGCTGGCTAGGAAGTGTTCAGATTCTTGTTAGTGAACTGCAGGATATTTTCTTTTAACCACTGCATTGTACCTGTAGGTTATGGGGGCTACAGATTTGTAAATTTCTTGCCTTAGCCTGTGGATGTAAATCCATGGTCTATAGTGGCTATCAAGAAACAAGGACATGCCTGATTAGGCATCCTCACAATATAACTACAGACAGCAAGAGAGACCTCAAAAATCTGCTTCAGCACTACTTTTGCAGTTCAAACCATGAAAAAACCATTCCAGCTAATGTTTGAGTGTTGAAAACATCCAGCCTGCACCTGCAGAAGTGCTTTAGCAGGAGTGTCTGTGCTTTGGTTCAGCTGCTGCTGGAGTGCATTTGCAGGTGGCTGTCTCTGCCTGCAAGGTGGTCTGACAGGAGATTAAAGATCTTGTTGAGAGCACAGGAACCGCCGATGGAGCATGTCATTGCAGATCAAACACGGAATTTCCCTGCCTGAGGATCTGCTCCAGTAATGAGGAGAGCAGATCTGCCTCAGGCACACCACATGTTAGACAGGCTTCTCCTCTAAACTGGAGTAACAGATACTCCCTCCCTTCATGTCCACCCCTAAAAATTGGCCACGTGAAAGAGAAAGGTGTCACAGCTTTCCAGACAAGAAAATACAGACCTTTTCCAACTCAATAGGTTCTTGTCTGCATGTTGAGATGAGATGCACGCAGCAGGAGCACCTGCTGTGGGTGATTTACAGAACCATCTGGGCTGGATGGAGTTCAAAAGCAGCAGCCAGTGGGGGTCAGTGGCCCTTCAGACCTGGTGAGGACATCAACAACAGCCCATCCCACCCAGGAAAAGATGGATTGTCTCATCTGCCCAGCTGAGGTTCTCTCAGGTCAGAGGAAGTAATCTGGAGCACAGAGCTGCATGGCTGTGGGGCACTGCTGGGGACAAGAGGGGACAGGAAAGCTGCCATGGCCCAACCCCCTTTACATATACTCCTCTGCTGTGCTGCTTGGTTTCCTGGAGTGCAGCATTCACTGCACTGTGTTCAGCACCCCACTGCCCACACAGACAGCACTGACCATCCCAAAATCAATATTTGCACAAATGCACTGGCAGCTCCAAATGCTCACCGTGCTTCCAGCACCAGTTGCTGCTTTGCTGGGAGCTTGTCCAGCTCATTACAATGGAACTGAAAAGTCTGACTGTGGCCTTGAGCCACAGGAGAGTTGTACCTAAGTGTGTTATTTTGAAAATACCCAACAAAGCACTTGGAGGGTCATGTCATCCTGTTCAAGGCATCCAGCAACCTACCGAGGCATTGAAAGAATTTGGCCAGCAAAAAGCTGTGAAGGAAAAGAACAACGTGAAAACATTTTGCAAAGGGCCTTTAAGGAGAATTGGCACAATGTAGAGAGAAGAGAGAGCATGAGGAGGGGTAAACTGAGGCAGAGTGGGAATGGTCTGGGAAACAGCAAGGATTGTATCTCAAGGGAGCAGTGTGATGAGGGGGGAACCAGACAACGTCTGCAATGGAAGAACAAATAAAAAAGCAAACATCATCAAACAAAACCAAGATACATAATTCAGGTACCTAATTAAGATTAGATTTGCATTAAAAAAACCCTTTTGCTGACACTGATGCATGGAACACATCAGGGTGGTGTTCTCCAAAGTTGTGTTCTGCCTCCTTAATGTAATTTCTGCCAACTCCTGCAAAGAAAGGGATCATCCACTATTTCCTTCAAGATCCCAGATTTGTGCATCAGCCCCACCACAATTTCCTTGAAGGAAGTAGAAGATGACCTGAAGATCCAGAGCCTCATGCAACAACCCCTTATAGGCATGAGCTGCATCCAGATTCCCTGTGCTGGGCTCTGCTGCTGTCCCAGGGCTACCAGCATCATCATTAATAATGAACAGGGCTGCCCACTAGAGATACAGAGTCCCTGCCTGAAAAATCTTGAGAAAAAAAGAATCATTCCTCCCATACATTACTTGCTTTTTACGACTACATTCCCTGAAGTTTGAGTCATTTTCCACTGACTCTTTCACACTGAGGAAGGAGAAAAAGAAAACACTCATTTAAAAAGTAAACAAAGGGACAGCAAAGCAAAGCAGGATCCCCCTGAAGGCTCTGGCAGGGCTGGGTGAGTGTGTGCTCAGGAAGTCTGGGTGTGCCTGACTCCTGGGCTGCTGTTCCCAGGGCTGAGTGAGGTTGGGTATGTCACAGACTGGGGGGTGCTCGGTGCCAGGGCCCAAAGGGGCTTTGCTGGATAAAGATCTCAGTGCTGGGGTCTAGAACACGAGGGTTACACTCACACCCTGACCCAAGGCCAGGGACATCCAGGTTGTCCCCTTGTGTCACCTCAGGTGTTTATGCACTCCTGCACAGATCTCCCCCCGACCTGCCCACAGTGAGCTGCCTGTGCCCCCAGGAGCACACAAACCACTCAGACGAGCTTGGGGCAGCACTGCCTTCCCTCCTGCCTGGGCAAAGCCAGGTTATTCCACAGAAAGGTACATTAGGAACTAAACTGCTGATAAAGGAGCTGGAATTGTGCTCCATTTTGGTACAAACAATTTACTGTGCAGATCAAGATCACAAGAGTTTCCTTCACTCAGCTTTCCTATTCCCAGCACTTCTGAGCTCACACTCAGTCACACTTTCTTGCCAAAATATAGTTCCACTTAACAAAAAGCTCCCTTCATTCTCCCTAGTAATGAATTCCAGCTAAACCAATGTCTTAATGTCAGACATGGGCCAGAATTGCCAGCAAAGCAGCGAGCTCAGCACAGCTTTGTAGAACCATTGTGTTCTCCATCAGGCTGCCCCGGGAAATCCCAACCACATTATAATAAAATATTCCACACGTTTTTCAGCCGCCTTCTGGAGGGAGAACTTTGTATCTCTTGTAATTTAATGTTCTGCCTCTCAGAAGTGAGAGCTGCAGCTTAATGACAACAGACAGCATATCCTGAGATGAAAACTCTGTTCTTAAGACATTGACAATGTCCACTGTATGTTTAAAATATTTGTTTTTATTTTAATGCAGATTTTCAGATATGTGTTGTTGGAAAATGTTCCCAGAAGTTCAGTTCCTTTTCTACCACAAATTATGGAAACTGGTACAAATCATTAAAAAATGTCTTTTACCTCATGTTTACACCCACAAAAGCACAGCATTGGAAGGTGTCACTCCAGAAGCCTTGACCTCAGTCATCCAGTAGAAAAATCTTATGAAAGTAATTGATGCTTTGTTTTTCAGACAGTAACTAAGATAGAGAAAATGCACCTAACAATAGCCCTGTCACCTTCTCTATCACTCAGGGGAAGAGAATTCAGCCTGAGCTCCCAATATTTTCCCTGTTCTCAGAGTAGCACCTAGAAATGCTACCTCAGTGTTTAGTGCAGGGCTTGGTTGAGGTGTTGTTCTTTTTTCTGAGACCCAAAGTGCCAGTCACACAGGCTGGTCAGTGATTCTTGGCACAAGCTCCCATGCTGAATTAAAGTAAAACCATCCATGTTTCACTGAGGCAACCCCTGAGATGATAACAAATGCCAGCCAGCAAATTCCAGGAGTGAAGTTCTAACTGCTTTATGCAGAACATCCCATCCCTGACAGCCCTCCTGAATTCCCACAGCCCACTTTGATTCTGAATGCGTCTGAACAATGTTGGAATCCTTAATATATATATTTGAGGCTTTATCTTATATTTAAAGGTTTGTATTGCCAGTATATCTCCAGTCGAACTCCTCCCAGAAGGAGATTTGTCCTAGAATGACACACTGAGCAGAAGCGTCCTGTCAGTCGAGTTTGCGGCTGTTACAGACACCTCTGAGCCGAGAAGAGGGAGCTGAAGCACTGACGGACGCAGTCTACAGCGGGAGAAGCCTTGTCCCTCCAAAAGCCAAGCGGAGGTGTCACCGGGCGGTTTTTGGATGGGTCAAGCGCCACCTCCCCCCGGACGGCAAGCGCTCCTTGTCTGGGGGCTGCAGGAGCGGCAGCATCCCCGGGACAGGCGGCTGGCCCTTGTCCCCTCCCCGCCCCGCAGCGAGCAGTGCCGTGCGGGCTGCGGGGAGCCCGGGAGGGCTGGCAGAGTCCCTCGGGAGGGCTGGCAGAGTCCCTCGGGAGGGCTGGCAGAGTCCCCCGGGAGGGCTGGCAGAGTCCCCCGGGAGGGCTGGCAGAGTCCCCCGGGAGGGCTGGCAGCATCCCCCGGGAGGAGGAGCTGGTGGCTGCGGGTTTGTCCTGCTCCCGGCCCGGCCCCGCAGGTGGGGACGCGCAGGTGGGAGCGAGTGGCCGGTGCCGGTCCGGGGAAGGGCCCAGGGGTTGGGCGAGGGCTGCGAAATGAGTTTATTTTGCTTGGGATAGTTCCTGGCGGGGAAGGAGCTGACGTGTGGAGACGCCTCCGGGGGATGAGCCGCCGGCGGAGCTGGGAACGCTGCGCGCAGCGGAGCCGGGGCCGGGCTGGGATACACGGCGGGCGCCCCTGCAGCTCCTGCGGAATTCCAGCTTTCCCTGGAGCGGCAGCTCCCCGCACATCGCGCCGGACAGGGGCACAGTGGGGCAGCTGTCAAATGACAACGCTTTAGTCACGGCACAGATCCACCGCCGAGGGGAAACCCGAGAGTGCTTCGTGGGTCGGATTGTCTTTCAAGTTAAAGATTCTTTTTTGCTTATGGCTTAAAGCCGAGCGGCTCAGCTCAGCTGTGGCTGTAAATGCCCGTGTGTTCTCTCTCCCGCAGGAACTCCCGCCCGCCGCCGCTGCTGGGGATGGCAGCGTAGCATCCTCCCAGGATGGGGGCTCCACGCAGGGCACAGCCCCGCTGGCTGGGGACCCTCCTGGCCGCCTGCCTGGCCACCCTGCCGGCCATCGCCGCCTGTCCCCGGCCCTGCTCCTGCCACGGCCCCGCCGAGCTGCACTGCACCTTCCGCTACTTCACCGCCGTGCCGCCGCGCATCCCGCCGGGCGTGCAGCGCATCAACCTGGGGTATGTGGAGCTCCGGGGTCTCCGTGCTCCGACAGCTTGCCTTTCAGCACTTCGCACAGCAGTAATTAGCTTCCCAGGTTTAGGGCTAAAAATTAACCACAGGAGTAAGTAAATCTATAGAGCTTTATGTTCGGCAGGGCTCAGCAGTGGCTGCAGTCAGAGCCAGCAAGGACTGAGACCACCCACACTTAAGGGGAAATTCTGGGAATCTAGCACGGGCACATGAGAACTTCAGAAAGTTTTGAGCATACCTTTCCTTTATATTACCTGAATATTTTGCATCTGTAACATGGAACTTGGAAGGAGTCTGGAATAGATTTCTCTCTGAGAAAGGTTAGTTCAGAGCTTAGAAAGGGGGCTGGGAAAGGAGCATGTGTATTAAAATCTGCAGAGACTTTGCCGTGACTTAACTCTAAGGTACACCAAGGTCTCAGCTTTCGTGGCCATATGGACCATTCACTTACAGGCTGGACTCGATGATCCTTCTGGGTCCCTTCTGTTTCAGACTATTCTGCGATTCTGTCACTTGGAATGTTCCACAGTGTTAGGGTCTGTGCTTTCATCTGCTGAGTTCATGGGAAATTTCACTTGTCTGGCCACGTCAGCCTCCATGGTGGTTCTGTTCTCTGTGGTTCAAGGAGCAGGGAATAAATCATACCCACGCTTGTCCTGCCACTTCGTGAAGTTTCCCACAAGAGTCCTCTCTCTTAAATCAAATGATGAAACCCATCAGCAATATTTGTCTGATCTGTGTATCCCTTTTGATACACATAGCCTTTGAATCATCCAGATGTGGCTGCACGAAATACACAAGGAATTTTTCATTGAAGTGGCAGCAAAGTGAACGCAGACAGATGTGTTTCATGCATGCAGTTACTCTCCCCATCCACTGGGAATTTGGGCATCAGAACACTGTCCTGGAAAAGTGACCACCTTTTGTGCTAGCATGAAGGAATGACTTAAAGTTCCATCCTAGCAAGGGGAGGAGCTGCTTACCTGTAGCCGTTCCCAAAGAGTGGTTCCTTTGTTTCGGATTGGTTGGGTTTAAAAGGTGTGAAGTGGGAGTAACCAAACCCATCCCTTACAGCTACAACAGCTTGAGAAAACTGACTTCCACGGACTTTGCTGGCCTGAAGAAACTGGAGTTACTGATGCTGCACAGCAATGAGATCAATACCATCCCTGAGAAGGTGTTCAGTGATTTACATTCACTACAGGTAAGAACTAAATGACCCAATGTTACTTCTTTTTCTGGCTTAAAACAACTTTCAGTGCAACCACTAAACAACCACAGAGCAGCCTTCTGCAGCATTTCAGTTTCCTGTTTCTTACCATATCCATGTGAAACTCAAGGGCCTTTAAGGTCCAGTATCCTAATGGGAAAGGTCTTTCCTTCCCAGTTGAGCACGCAGGTACAGTGCAAAGAGCATGACAAACACATTGGTAGATACCTGTCAGCTGTACCTTAGCAGGCAACTGCAGTCATTCTCTTTCATACAGGGGAAAAAAACTGCAGAGCTCCAAGTATTGTGTCTGAGAAAGGAAACTTGTCATTGTTAATTTATTAATTCGGGGTTTTTTGAGGATTGTTTTCCACTGAGATTTCACTTTTCCTTCAGTACAATCCTGTCCCTTTCTAGCATTTGTTAACTAAAGGCCACAGAAACTGAACACACTGCATATGAACACCTGAATGCTTTAAAGAAATTTCAGTTCCTTGGCATTCCTGGTCTGGTGAAGGACTTTCACTGCACAGAGCAACCCCCAGCAGCATTTACTAGCAGTCCTACAACTTTAATATGTCTTTAATATTATTAATTTGTTACTTTTACATGAACAGGTCTTAAAAATGAGTTACAACAAGGTCAGAGTGCTTCAGCAGGATGTATTTTATGGCCTGAACAGCTTGGCACGGCTGCATATGGACCACAATCAAATTGAATTTGTGAATCCCAATGTTTTCTATGGACTCACTTCCTTGAGGTTGGTGCACCTGGATGGAAATTTACTTCAGCAGCTGCATCCAGACACTTTTGTCACCCTGCACTATAGTCAGATATTCAAAATATCCTTCCTGAAGCACATCTCTCTGTCTGACAATATGCTGACTTCACTTCCACAAGAAATGTTTTCCTACATGTCAGAGCTTGAGAGCATTTACCTCCATGGAAACCCATGGTCCTGTGATTGCAGCCTGCAGGGCTTTGCAGAGTGGGCACAGGAGAGACCAGGTGAGATGAAGGCTTTGTTTATGCTCTTTTACCCTGTTGCAGCATCTCATTCTTCCTGATACAGGTAATTGTCCTTTATTCATCTATTTATTCTCCCAGAAAAGACTGGAAGATAGGATTTTTGTACGTGTGTGTAATCAGGATAAAGAGATTGATACCACTCAGTCTCCCAGATTAAATTAATCTAGTGGCTTTAACACATTCCCAGGTGCAGCTTTCCTTAATGGAGAATTTTCCTTGGCCAGTCCAAAGCTTCTGTGCACCAGGAGAATCCACAGGGAATAAGCTAACTTTTATGGAATTGGCAAAAGCAAGGGCCACATTGCACTTGATTTTTAAAAAGAAAATAAGGAACTCAAGAGAATTGAGGACTTTCTCTGCTGCTGCTGTTCACATGTTACTTCAAGATTTGTTTTTACTCTTTTTCAAAGTAACCACTTGTTAGTAGTTATATGTCATTTTTAATACTAAAACTTGCGGCACAGAAGCTTACTGAAGTTTTCTTCCCTTCAGATGTTATAAAGTGCAGAAAAGAGAGAAGTTCTGGAGTCCAGCAATGCCCAGTCTGTGCTAGTCCCAAAAATCACAATGGGAAAAGTTTAGTGGATCTTCCTTCTGCATCTTTCACCTGTACTAAGCCAGTCATACAGGACTCCCTGAAATCCAGAAACCTCACGGTGCCAGATGATGGGGATTTCAGTTTCGTGTCTCCCAAGAACTTCATAGCTCCAATAGGATCCGTGGTTTTGAATATGACTGACCAAGCAGGAAATCGAGGCAACTTGGTTTGCAATGTCCAGAAACCTAAAGAAACGTCTCCCATCTCATTTGACCAAGATGGCAGCAGCACAGTGCTCAAAACCTCATTCTCAGCATTCCTGGTGTGTGACATCGATTATGGACACATCCAGCAGCTGTGGAGCATCCTGGCTCTGTACAGCAATTCTCCCTTGAAATTGGAGCGAACTGCGCAGACAACTGATGTGCCTTTTAGCTACAAATACAAGCAGATCCACACTGAGAAAGACGAACTTTTCACCAGCATCGAGGCTGACCTGCGAGCTGAGCCAGCCTGGCTGATGCAGAGCAAAGTGTCCCTGCAGCTGGACAGGACAGCCACCACGCTCAGCTCGCTGCACATCCGCTACTCCACCGATGCCCAGCTCAGTGTGCCCAGTGAGGACAAAAGCCCCATGAGAAATGACTGGGCCATCATTTCCAGGGACAACAGCACCCAAACGGAGCACACTGTGCTGGCTGGGGGCACTGTGGAGCTGGGGTGCCAGGCGGCAGGGCAGCCAGCTCCTGCCATCGAGTGGATGTTGGCTGATGGCAGCAGAGTGCGAGCTCCTCACATCAGCGAGGATGGCAGGATCATCGTGCTCAGGAGTGGGACGCTGACCCTGCGCACGGCTGACACGTTTGACACAGGGCTCTACCACTGCATCAGCACCAACCACAGGGATGCTGACATGCTCACATTCCGAATCACAGTGGTGGATCCTCATGTGGATCACAGTGGTGTCAATGGAGCCCAGCTGCCCACTGCTCTGGGCAGCACACTGCACCTGCCCTGTACATCCACGGCTGCTCCAGACGCTGCCGTCACCTGGGTGTTACCTGAGCACACAATTCTTCGTCAGTCTGTAGGAAACAAACACGTTTTTGCCAATGGCACCTTGAGAATACGAGGGGTGACGGAGCAAGATGTGGGCTACTTCCAGTGTGTTGCAGCAAACCAGTATGGTGCTGATCTTTTGGTTTTCCAAGTGCTAATGAGACAGGATGGAAGTGCCCTGAAGAAAAAGCACGGGGCTGTGGAAGAGTGGGAAGAGGGCTCTGGCAATGCCCTGCTGGGCTCTGCTGCAGCACAAAGACATCTCTCAGCCACTGCAGCCACCCTGACAGCTCGTGGGGAATCAGCTGCCTCAGCACCGAGCAGCCAGGGCACACAGAAGAGCAGCCACAGGAAAATGCTTCACTGGCCCTACAGGGACAGGACAGGCCAGCAATTCAGGGGACACAGGAGACAGTTTGTTTCCTCAGGCAGGAGAGCTGATCCACAGCGCTGGGCTGCCTTGTTGGAGAAGACAAAGAGGAACTTCACAGTGACAGACAAAAAGGGAGATGTTATAACAGAACCACCCATTCAAGTCCAGAAGCTCACAGAGGTACCTGAGGATGAGGAGGAGACATCTGGTGATCTCATATCTCCAGAAGAGGAATTCATGGTAGCAACAACAGAGAGATCCCCAGTATTTGCTCTGGGGAGAGCAACAGAACTCACGATCTCTGCAGGGCCCAAGGAGGCTGCAAATCACAATCCTGACAGGAAAACCTCCCTCCTGCTCACAGAAGCATTAACACCCCCACCCTCTCCTCCTCACTCTGTGGCATCTGGCAGCAGAAAGCCACAAACATATCCAAACCCTACAGATTCATGGGAAAGATCTGATTTGAGTCAAATATCAGCAACTGGTGTAAAACAAGTAACTGTATCAAGTGGAACAAGTGGAACATCCACACTCTTCCCTGATGGGCCAAGGTCAATAGATTCTGGGGAAAGTAATAACCAGCATCTAATGACACCCACAACACAAGCTACAGCTGCCAGCAAGGCAGTAACTCTCCAAAACACAGCAGACAAGTTACATATTTTTACTGAATCTATTGATGCGATTTCCACCAAAACAGGCCACCAGGTCCCTGTGGTGACAGCCAGTGCACCAAGCCTTGAATTTGGCCCCACTTATTTTCATACTGTTCAGAAAGGAGGAACCCCTAAGCCATCATTGGCCTCAACTGTTGCTATTCATCAGCAAATTCAGGTTATCCAGGACATTCCAACTCATCCACCCCAGCTCCAGCAGCACTATGGAAGACGAAGGAAAATTTCTGGTCGGAGAAGAATTGTTAGACCAGGACGTATCCCAGGTATAAGAGAGCACCGACACAATTTTGGGAGGCCAGGGTCTGCCCGAGGAAGTACAGCTGTGGCTGCAGGAGTTCAATTGAACATGAACTATGTATCAAATGTATCAGCCTTAAATATCTTAAGCAGTTCCATCAATCCGTTTAGCCCAGAAGCACCCCACTCTTCCCCCTCCACCATGAATATGCCATTGGAGCACTCCGTGGGCACCCATCAGGACATTGGGGCACCCCATGGGCACCCATCAAAACACAGCCTCGGGGAGGAGGAAAACAAACACAGCGCCAGGCAAAAAGCTGCTACCACAGTCATGTCTGTCACTGCAAAGGGCACTGCCACTACTGCAACCAGTGGATTGGCTGTAATGGGCTTGAAGCCAACAGTTACACCTGTTATTACTCCTCAAACTCACACCAGAGTCACCAAAACTAAAATATTCAGAGCGGGAGGAAGGAGAGGTCAGAGGAGGAAGAGGCCTCCTAAAACATCTGCCCCACAGCGTGTGACTGCAGCCCACAGCCCTGCAGCGAGCACAGCCACCGCTGCAGCGAGCACAGCCACCGCTGCAGCGAGCACAGCCAGCCCTGCAGCGAGCACAGCCACCGCTGCAGCGAGCACAGCCAGCCCTGCAGTGAGCACAGCCACCGCTGCAGCGAGCACAGCCAGCCCTGCAGCGAGCACAGCCACCCCCATGGTGACAGCAGGCACTTCACCAGCTGTGCCTCCAAGCCTTACAGCTGCCAAACCTCTCCCCAGGAGAACCAAGGCAGTCTCTGTGACCAAAGCTCCAGCACTGCGGATCCCTGCCACCCTCGAGGTGCCTCAGCACAGCACCACAGCAGCCACGCAGATGTCAGTGAGCTCAGTCACCCAAAGGAAAACCCAGCCAGCAATGTCACTGCCCGGCAGAGCAGCTGCTCAGAGCCCCACCATGGCACTCCAAACCACACCAGTCACACAGAGGAATACCCAGCTGGCCACATCAGCACCCACCAGTCCTGCCCAGACCCCCTCCATGGGTCTCCAAGCCTCACCATGGCTGGACAAGCCTCCTGGCACCACGAGTGCCCAACCTGCCACAGTCAGTGCCACATCAGGGTCAGTACCTGCTCAGCACATCAGAGCCACTGCCACAGCAGGAGAAAAATCCTACCTGAAAATGGGGCAGGGAGCTGTCCAGGCAAACCAGACAGCACAGCCCACATTCCCAGCAGGAACCACGCCGAGTGCTCCTGCTGCAGTCACTGCTCCCAGCACTCAGCATCCCTCTCCCCTGCCAGCCCCGACTGCAGCCATGCCCCCTGCTCCTGCCGTGACAGCCTCCCTGCCTCCCCGGGGACACGGCAAACTGCAGCCCAAGCCACCCACCAAAGGCAGGGAGAGGGGCAACAAGCTGACTGCTAAGACACTGACCACACTGCAGTCACCACCGATTGCACTGCCATGGCCAGGGGACAAGGAAAGCTCTGTCGGTGGCTGGTCTGAAAGGAGACAAGATCAAGAAACCACCACCACCCCCAAGCCCATCACCTTAGGTTCTGCAAGCAGAAACCATTTTTCAAAGCCCAGAATAGTCGGAGGGCAATCGGCTGCTTTCACTCTGCTGGCTAATTCTGATGCTTTTATTCCTTGTGAAGCTACTGGAAACCCTCTTCCAATAATACAGTGGACCAAGATACCATCAGGTGAGCTTGATAAACCTCTCTAGAATTTACCTTCTATTAATTTGGCATCTCTTCTGTGTGCCAAACTCAAGCATTGCTTTGTTTCAGAGTACTGTGAAATACTAATGAAAGGTGAACTTGGAAATAGCAACAGAGACTTGCTGGAGCATTTTAGTGCTAATTCTGGAACAGCTCTTAATATTTAACTATAATTCCTTGCTTGTTGTGGGAAGAATTCAATATTTATTTTACATTACCTGCTATTCCAGAACAGTGGGACAAGTGAAAAGAAAAATATGGTAAAAAACACTCAAATCCAGTTACAGCTGTGCCAGGTTTGGATCACAAAGCCCCATCTGCTTCATCCAAACTTTGTCTCTGCTGGAGATTAAGCTTCATTCTTACTTTAAAACTTTGCCACTCTATATGCAAAATACTCTGATTTCTCTCAGTTTATCGCTGTTGTGTTGGTTATTTGGGCAAAGCAGACCAGGATGGGTATTTGGGACTGTGGGAAGCTAGACAAGAGGCAGGTTCTGACAGGCTGTGCTGCCATCCCTTGCTCCGCAGGGTCTGACACTCCGGTACGCCACGGTGCCAGCAGGTGGGTGGTGTTGGCCAACGGGACACTGTCCATCCCCCGGGCAGGGCTGCAGGACAGCGGGCAGTACCTGTGCACGGCGGTCAATGCGCTCGGCGCGGCTCGGCTGCTGGTCACCCTGTCGGTGGTCGCCTACCCTCCCCGCATCGCCGGCAGCAGGCACCGCCTGCTCACTGCCCACTCGGGGAGCACCGTGGCAGTGCCGTGCAGAGCGGAGGGCAGCCCCCCTCCCACCATCTCCTGGGTTCTAGCAAACAGAACCCACCTTTCCCACTCCTCCGTGGGAAATGCCAAAGCTCATGTGGAAGCAGACGGCACGTTGGTTATCTGGGCAGTCACTGTGTATGACAGGGGTCTCTACACGTGCCTGGCCAAGAACCCCGCGGGCAGCGACACGCTGGCTGTGAAGCTGCAGGTCGTTGCAGCCCCTCCTGTCATCCTGGAGGAGAAGAGACAAAGGGTGGCAGCAATGATGGGGGAAAACCTGGAATTCCCTTGCACAGTGCAGGGGAGCCCTCAGCCCACCGTGCACTGGGTGCTCCCTGACGGCACAGTGGTGAAACCTCTGCAGTTGGTGCACAGCAGGCTGTTCCTGCTCTCCAATGGCACCTTCCTCCTGGGCAGCGTTGTCCCTGCCGACAGCGGCAGCTACGAGTGTATCGCCACGAGCTCCACGGGCTCCGACAGGAGGGTGGTCAGCCTGGCGGTGGAGCACAGAGAGATGCTGCCAAAAATTGCCATTGCCTCTCAAGAACTGACTCGGCTGAATTTTGGGGAGAAGCTGCTTCTGAATTGTACAGCAACTGGGGAGCCCAAGCCCAGGATCATCTGGAGGCTGCCCTCCAAGGCTGTTGTGGACCAGTGGCACAGGTAGGAGCCTTCTTTTCTTCACCACTTTGGAACTTCAAACACTGCCTCCTCCGGTGCTCACACAAGAGTCTATTACAGCACTAAACCACTGTGAACTAAACTAATTTGTAAGCATTTAACAGTGATGAAACATCTGTGCTAACAGCTTATTCTTACACATCTAATAACAGATCACATCAATTACCATAAGTGGGTGAGGTCTCCTCAAAACAGATAGCAGTCATATTTTAATTCAGGGAACTACTGTCATCATGCACTGGCTGACTGCTGTCAGTTTAGAGGAGAAGTTACTCATAACAGATTTGTGAAGTAGGGCTCAAGGGGGAGAGGTTTCTTTAGTCTCTGCCAAGTCTACCTTTGGGGGTCTCCCCTCATCCCCTCCCACAGTAACACTTCTCTTTGCCTTGGGAGAGACATCCCAGCTCAGGATGTTCCCAGCAGTCAGCATCACTCACATCCACATAACACCAAAACTGACAATGACAGCAGGGTAGGACCCATTGGGCAGGCAGGTGGATGGGCACAGTGCCTTTGAAAAGAACTTCTGTGTCCTATCACATTCTTAACACATTCAGTCCTTTCCAGTGCTCAGTATTCACCCCCAGCACTTGTTTCCATAATTATTTTCCTCTCTCTCTCCCCACAATAGAATGGGAAGTCGGATCCATGTCTACCCCAATGGATCCTTGGCTATTGAAGCAGTTACAGAAAAGGATGCAGGTGACTATCTGTGTGTGGCAAGAAACAGAATTGGGGATGATCTGATGCTGATGAAAGTCAGCATCACAATGAAACCAGCCAAAATTGACCACAAACAGCAGTTCAAGAAACTGGTGCCCTATGGGAAGGATTTCAGAGTGGACTGCAAGGCCTCGGGGTCGCCCACACCGGAAATATCCTGGGGTCTGCCAGACGGGACGGTGGTGAACAACGCGATGCTGGCGGACGACAGCGGGCACAGGACTCGCAGGTACATCCTCTTTGACAATGGCACTCTGTACCTCAACAAAGCTGGGGTGACAGAAGGAGGAGATTACACGTGCTATGCCCAAAACACTCTGGGGAGGGATGAGATGAAGATCCACGTCATGGTCATCATGGCAGCCCCTCGGATAAAGCACAAATACAAGACACACATTACAGTGACAGCTGGAGACACAGCACTGCTGGACTGTGAAGCTGCTGGAGAACCCAAGCCACAGATATTCTGGTTGCTGCCTTCCAGTGAGATGATCTCCTCATCCACAGACAGGCACTCCCTGCATGCCAACGGCTCTCTGTCCATCAGCCATGCCAAGCTGCTGGACGCTGGGGAGTACATGTGTGTGGCTCGGAACCCTGGCGGGGATGACACCAAACTCTACAAGCTGGATGTGGCTGCTAAACGCCCCATCATAAATGGTTTACACAGGAACAAAACAATCATGAAGGTGACGGCAGTGAGGCACTCAAAAAAACACATCGACTGCCAGGCAGAAGGGGTGCCTCCCCCTCAGATTATGTGGATCATGCCTGATAACATTTTCCTAACAGCCCCATATTATGGGAGCAGGATTTCTGTGCACAAAAATGGGACACTTGAGATCCGTAACATCAGGCCCTCGGACACGGCGGATTTTATCTGTGTGGCACGGAATGATGGGGGAGAGACTATGCTGGTGGTGCAGCTGGAAGTCACAGAAATGCTGCGGCGACCAATGTTCAAAAACCCATTCAATGAAAAAATAATAGCAAAACCTGGGAAAACTATCACACTGAACTGTTCTGTGGATGGAAACCCTCCCCCAGATATAAGCTGGATGCTGCCCAACGGCACATGGTTTTCCACCAGCATCAGGACATCCCAGTTTGTCACAGGAAGCAATGGGACCCTTACCATCTATAACCCCGAGAGACAGCAAGCTGGGCGGTACCGCTGTGCTGCCCGGAACCAGGTTGGCTATATCGAAAAGCTGATGGTCCTGGAGGTTGCCCAGGAGCCCAACATCCTCACCCACCCTGCAGGGCTGGTGAAGGCTGTCAGTGGGGAGCCTTTGTCACTTCACTGCCAGGCCGAGGGCAGCCCCAAGCCCAGGATGGAGTGGACGCTGCCGGGAGGTCACGTGCTGGACCGGCCGCAAGTCAGCGGGAGGTACCTGCTGCTGGAGAATGGCACCTTGGTCATTCGGGCAGCCTCGGCCCAGGATGCAGGGAATTACGTGTGCAGAGCCCACAACGATGCTGGCCACTCCTCCCTCACCGTGCCCGTGCTGGTCACAGCCTTCGCCCCACGGATCGTGGGCAGAGCCCCACCAGCCATCCACACCATGCCAGGGGCAGCAGTTCAGCTCCACTGCGTAGTGCTGGGGATACCAAAACCAGAAATTACCTGGGAATTGCCTGACCACTCCATACTCTCTACAGCTCACCAGGGCTGGGGATCTGGGGGTGAGCTGCTTCATCCCACAGGGACTCTGCTCCTGCAGAATCCACAACCCTCCAATTCCGGCGCCTACAAGTGCACAGCGAGGAACCCCCTTGGCACTGACACTGCACTAACATATGTCCACGTCATCTGAAGTCAGAAAGGCAGCAGGAATGGTGCTGAACAAAGGCTGCAGCTGGACTGAGGTCATCCTTGCCATGACTTTAATCAAAGGCAGCCACGAGCACTTGAGTGCCTGAACACATCCACAGCATTCAGTCTGCAGTGACTGGGAAACGAGAGAGGAAAGAGAAAATTAGCTCTAGCATTATTCGCTAGCATTGGTTCTCTCCATGTTCAGGGGATTTAAATGAAAGCAAAATTGAGGCACTTATGCTCTGCAAAGTAACAGCAAACACTAACTACCAAAAATTACGACTTTCTGGAAATGTGCCCAGAGAGCTCTTGTACAGACAGTTTTTCATCAGTTCAATACTGCCCACCTTGTATGATTGTCACAAGCATGGATTAGAAAGGGCAAGGACACCTGGGAACTGAAGAGCAGGTTTATTGGGATGCAGATTACCTTCTTGATGTGTTTTAATATTTAGTATGTTTTTAAAATAAATATTCAATGAAGTAACAAGTAATGAAGTATTTTTAATAGCACAGCTCTGGTTGCCACAGTGTCTTCTGCAGAGCTGTGGGATGAGCCAGAACAGCTCAGCTGGGAACAAGAGAGGAAGCTCCGCTCAGCATTTTTAAGCCAATGCATACAGACTGGGTGTAGAACCACCCCAGCCTGACATTGCTTTCTTATTGTCACAAAAACATTTTTTAAAGATTTCTCAATAGAAAAAAATCACATCCATTTGAATCTTGATTTAGAATTGTGATTCCTCAGTTGAGCAGCCAGGTAGGTTTAAGAAGCAAATTGAGTTAGTACAAAACAGGAAAAAAATATAACCAAAGTATTTTAAGTGCTCTTCAAGTTCCTCTTGCAAAATGAACGCATTAAGAAAAAATTGTATAGACCAATTCCTAAATGACAAAAAATAGTAATAAATTTGTTCTGCTTTTTCAACTCTCAACACGAGCAAAATTATGATCTGTTTGCACAGGTTTGAATAATGACGATTTGTTTGTGGTGATGTTGGTTGATAGTTTGCCTGTGGTTTTGCACTCAGATGATGCTGCAGTGCCTCACGGCAGCCAAGGACTCTCCAGGATGAGGAATACCTGCCAAGCCCCTCTGGCAGCTGACAGATAACAGGAATAACTCCAGCAGGGCAATGCCATCCAAAGGGCTGCTGAAACTGCGGGAAGGACATGGGAGCTTTTCCAGCCTCTTGTGTGAAAGCTGGGATGAGATCTGCATGGATGGCACTGGTGGGGCACAGGGGTCACCAGCGCTCACAGAGCTCACCTGGAGGCTCAGCCACTGCCACCACAGGAGCTCTGGGGATCTCTGAGAGCTTTGGAGGCAGAGAACAGAGAGCTCTGGGGTTTCAGACTCACAGACACTGCAAGCCAGTGTGTGACACACTCACAGGTGACTCACAGGTGCTCACACACCCCACACTGCCACATCCCCATCCTGGCACAGCCAAGGGCTTACCTGGAGGAGCCTCAGGTGCTGCAGTTTCTGTCTCAGTGTGCCTGGTGCCAGCAGCTGCCCTGAGCACAGCAAACTGGGCTGCAGAGGCTGATGGCTCAGTCTGATGGGGAAAAATAATGGATTGAACTGCATTTACAGGCAGAGCACAATAGTTTGGGAGAACTCAGCTACAGCCATGACATCCATCTGCCACAGACAGAAAAGATGCTGCATTTTACAGGAAGAATGTCTTTGCAAATATGAATGCTTTGAAAAACATTGCATGATAGAGCTGTGCCATACTATTGCCCAGTGACTGATGTAAGCAGTAACATGTTCCCCTGAGCAGGAACAGATCCAAGCATTCAGCTCCTGCTTTGCTAGGAACAGTGGTGGGTTTCTACATCTTAAGCAATTCCACTAAAATGTTCTCCAGCCAAAAACATCTCAGCACTCCAATACCATAACTGAAAAACAGCCATCACAAGTAAACTTTTCACTTTCTAAAATGCTGAAAAATCCTGAAATAAATAGTACTTTTCTAAAATACTGAAAAATGTTAAATGTCATCAGTTTAGCTTAGCTGGTTAGCTCAGCACAGGTAAGGCAATCCAGGTTGGCAGCTTCATTCTTAATGCAAGGCACCCTGTAGGTTTGCACTCAAGGCCCTGAGGGACCACAGTGCTGGGGCGGCAGCTTTCCTGGGGACTCAGAGGACATCAGCAGCTCTGTCACAGCTTCTACACTCCTGCCCAGGAACTTCTACCCTCCTGCCCAGGAACACCTGCACTGCTCAGGCTGTGCCTGTCTGCCTGCAGTCCCCACACTCCAAACTCATGGGAAAGCTGAGATGAAAACAGATGTTTGCTCTTGCCTGTTTCTTATCAATGGAGTCAAAGCCCATGACTTTGTTGCCCTTGGTGTCAATGAGGGACCCTGAGGGCTCACAGGTGACAATGTCACACGTGACCCTTGGCAGCAGCTTGTTGATGCTCTTGGAGCACTTGTCCCCCATCTCCTTCTGGGGAGAAACACAGCAGTCAGCCAGACAGAAACGGGGAAAGGACACAACACCACCCTGCTTTCGCTATTAGAAAACGTCCACTTTCTGGATGAATCATTTCCTTGTACTTTTGCTAAATTTAAGCAGGTGGCTTTGCAAGGTTTTTGGGTTTTTTCTGTTTGTTTAAAGAATGTAAGTTTTCTTTCCATCTCTTCTTTAAACACAGCATAGAAAGTACATAAGAGAAATTGAGTGTCCCAAACTAAAAGCAACTAGGTGTCTTGCAGGGTTCCCAATTTTGATCGAATATGAAGAAAATCCTAGAAATCTCTTCCCACACCCACATTCCTATATTTTTATTTTCTTCTATTTCTCCTTGTTATCACTAAGAATGTTTCAGTCTCTCTTCTTTTTCCAAGAGGCCTTCCCAGACACTAGGAAGGACAGGATTTAAAGATGAGCACAGAAAGCAATAGAAAGGCAATGCTGGAAATGACAGACATGAGACTTACTTTTAATTTCTTCACTATATTCATGTAAGCCCTTGTTTTCTCCTCAGGCTCTCCTAGGGAGGCATTTGACAGGTCCAAGGTGAGAGTCCCGTTGATGAGGATCCCCAGCATATCCATCACAGTCATGAAGAGTTCACTGGGAGCAAAGACAAGTGTTGCCCTGGGGAGCTGTGACTGCCAGCAGATCCAGGGGCACACAGTCAGGACAGAGGCCCCAAAGGCTCTTCTGCACAAACTGCCAGCAGAGTCAGTAGCAATTAGAGGCTCCAACTCGGGGAAGTGCTCAGGTGAGGAAGAGTGTGAATAGTGACTCCACTGCTTTCCCAAATGGAGAAACCCCATTTTTTCCCCCACCCCAGGCCAGAACAGAACCCCTAAATCCCACTCACGCAGTAACAGGATAAAAAAGGTAACAATTCATACATGCAACCTAAAGTTAAAGCTCCAAGGACACGAATTAGCTGTTTAAACAGAGCAAGCATACTTGTTGGTCTGCAGATCCACAAAGCTGATGATCTGCTGTCATTTGTGTGACTGCATCTTCCTGTTGCAGAAAAAAAACAATCAGCTTTGTTATGCATTTCCTAGCAATATTGCTTGAAACACACAATTTCGGCACTGGTAAGTCAATAAATCTCTTGCACTGGGTGCAGCTTCCCAACAGGATCTGGTGGGATCTCAAATGATCAGAAGCTCAGGGAACTTGGACCAGCTGCAAGTCAATGGACAACACACACAATGAAAGGAAAATCCAATTGGCACAAACAAGTGGGAAAAAAAACCATCAAAGGAATGAATTTCCCTGGAATGTGGACCTGTGTCCCAGCCTGGACCTGAGCTGAGGGGCAATATGGGAAATAAAGACCCTACAGGTACTAATTCTGTCACAGCAGCTCATAGAAACTAAACTCAGAGAAAGCAGACATAACCCCCTGCTCTGACACTGGATATGTTCAGTCTGAAGGAGCTGCTGGAGCCCAGAGCAGGAGAGGGAGGCAGCAGGAAGTCTGGAGTCTGATGAGCTGTGAGTAAGCACGAGGGACTCAAAGGAGAGCTGCAGGCAGTGGCCAAGCTGGGATGAGGGATGTTGCTTTTTAAAATATGCAAAACCCTTAATCTGTGCCAGCTGGAGAAGGTGACAGCTTTTCCTTAAAAAGGACAGTTTTAAACTTATAAATACTTTCCAGGATCAAACTAGGGTCTGGGAAGACTGATGCCCTCAGAACTAACATCTTTATTGTTTTTCCTAGAAAGAACTGAAATCAGACTCCAGTCCATTACATTTCTCTGTAACAAATTTAGAAAAAAATATGCATTCAGACTCAAAAGACGAACAAACACCTCCCCATTCTCTCCTCTTGGGACTGCTCCTCTTGGCACACCACTGTAATTTCCCTGGGTTTACACCATTGTGTACACATAAAACTGCTGACACACCCCCTAACAAAGGGTGCTCATGGCTCTGTCTTGTTTTACCTGAGTAACTTGATTCTGCAGGGATGTAAGGAGCCCTTCCCGTTGCTCATCCTGACCCTTAAGGCAAATGAGTCCCAGTGACAGGAAAGGCTGCTGGCTCAGCAGGGACATGCTTTAGGGGAAGCAAACACAGCACTTCATTAGGAAAGTTATTTTGATACTTCCCATCCTCTCTCCCTTCCCTGTTTTGTCTACAAATTTTCCCCCAAAGTGGCACTGCTGCATCGGTGTCTGTTTCTGTTTTAGTCAGTTAAAGTCTTGGCAGAGGCACTAAAGGCCATTCTTGCAGGAAGGCAGAGTCCCAGCCAGCCCAGCTGCACAAGTTCTCACTGTGATCCCCCAGTTTAGGGGGCCCTGAGTGACCAAGAACTGGCCACACTCCTGCAGGAACACAGCAGGTTATTTTAAGACTACTTTGATTAACCAGGGATGTCATTTTGGTGGAGATAAGGCAGCTAACATTTCTGATCCATGCTAGTGGTCTGAAGGGAGTCCCAAGGCAGCATCCCCTAAAGGCTCTGATTAGAACAAGAGCTGCCTGACTTGCTCTAAAATTCCAGAATGGACTTAATTCAACAGAATGCCTAGCATAACCCCAAGAAAGTACAAAAACATTTCAGTCACCATGGAAGAATATTTTACTGAAGGAAAATCAATAACTGTTAAGTAATTAAAATTCTCACATGTTTGGAGCTAGAGATGAGCTCAAGCTTAATTCCCAACAGGAAGCAAGTGACATGACAATGGTGGGTAGCAAGGAAAACCTCCTACTGCCGCAGAAGGGAAGAGACAGCAAGTGCTCTAACTGCTCCTTTAAATCCCTAACATTTCCCATCTCCAAGCTGCAATGCAGCCCCTGGCAGGTGGGTTACAAAGCTGCCAATGTTATTTCTTCAGACCAAATGACATCTGAACCCTGTTTGGGCTTGATAATGTTTCATGAGGCCAAAATCCAGTCGTCAGTAAACTCCTCCTTCACAAACACCATTCAGCTCTGGGTGCAAAGGTTCCCCAAGGTTGTACCTCTTTTGTTTCTGTCTATCTCTCTCCTTCTTAGCAGACAACCCCAAGTGCTGACCTTTCTCCAGCTCCTCTCCCACAGCTTTCAAGACTCCCCCTTGAACTGAGGTAGGCAGTTTTGCAATCAGGGGAGCCACCAGCCACACTCCTCACTGCTCAGAGGAACTAGGAGCAGAACAAACTTACTTCAGCGCAGTTACTTATCAGTGCAGTTTTGTAGCCAGTTTTAACTGTTACAAGACAGAGCTGCTTCAATAAAGCACAACGCCTCTGGAGTAACTAATGAGAACTGAGCAGTCACAATTTCCCACGTGCAGAAACTTCAAGAATAGCAACTACATTTATTATTAATTAAAAATAAATAGAAGGAACCTTCAGGTAACTATTTCTGTACATTCCTGGTACAAGTGCAAAACAATCTAGGCAATCTACACAGAATTAAGCATCATGTTGATTAAAAGAATTAAAAAGATGCTACCAAAAAACACCTTAGGAACATCTTTTTACCATTCTGTCTTGTATTACTTGTGTCAGCATTCCCAACAGAATTTGGACGGAAGAGGCCTTTAGCAGAGTTAGAAGAGTTATTGTTTAGCTCAGCAGATTGCTGAAACACCTCTCTTGTCACCTTTGCGATATTATCCAACAAGGTGTTCATTTCAGCCACAGAGCCAGAACCCTACAGTAAAACACACAAGTATACTAGCACATTCGTGGTATGTTTTCTCATGGACTGCGTTAAAATTTAACATACTTTTTTGCATTAAATATTTAGATCAGAAAGTTTGAAAAGCAATACTCACAGAGTCCTTCATGCACTGTTTGATCATCAGCTGCAGCTCCAGCCACGACTGTTGCAGAGTCCACTGTCTCAGTTCTAGGGGAGAATTAACATTACAGATATTAATTGCTAATAATATTAACATTAAAGTCAACACTTTATAGGTCTGAAGAAAATAAATGT
Organism: Entomyzon cyanotis; assembly: GCA_024500445.1. Taxonomy (NCBI): domain Eukaryota; kingdom Metazoa; phylum Chordata; class Aves; order Passeriformes; family Meliphagidae; genus Entomyzon; species Entomyzon cyanotis. Next base: position 7,366,115 of record JAKEPQ010000781.1, read on the forward strand.
CATACTTTAACACATCACGTGCAGAAACCTCACCTTATAAGAAGATCATCACAATCACTGATATTTTAAATAGTTAATGGCATGCCAAAATATCAGACCATGAAAGAACACACATGCACTTCCACCCCTTCCAGCTAACACTGCTCCTCCACACTTTTAACCCCGCAGCAAGGAGACCTTGTCCAGCAGCACCACCGAGGGACACTGACCCAGCTTCATGGGGAGCTCTTCCACCTCTCCCTGGTGCTTCCCTGCAGGATGCTCTTGATGTAGAATGGAAACCTTACTACCTCTCTAATAAAACCTAGGGTAAATAGGTGTCACAGGTATTCAGAAGTTATTGAACTTACATCCACACTGCAGAGAAGATCATCGAAGCTCCAGACATGGTTTGAAGAGCAGCACAGAGCTCTGATGACCCCCAGCCACTCCGAGCTGAGCAGAGTGCAGCTGGCTGTCAGCTCTGCACAAAGGTTCCCAATGTCACTGATCCTGGCAAGGAGAGCAACACTTTCATAGAACCCACAGATTTCGTAAGCAATAAATATTTAGGTCAAAGCAGAGCAGTGCTTGGCAGTAGAACTGGTGTTTCCCTGCTCCAGGTGGGGATCCCATACAGTGTAACATGGGATTTGGGGCACAATTCAGGGTTATGTAACAGCTTAAGAAACAGAGCAGAGTTGACTCACTCACACCAGTGCAAGTTATTTTCTTTATGTTATGTGAAACTCGTTTGGGTGCATTTAGGTGTTCCCTTCTGTGCTGTTACAAAACTGCTTCCTCTCAGCTGCTCTGCCCTGCCAAGGATGCCTCACACTCCAGAGGATCACAGATTGGTTTGGGTTGGAATGAACCCAAAGACCCTCTAGTTCCACCCCCGGCCATGGGCAGGTCTCACCTTGACAGCTCATCGTGGGAGATTGACTCAAACCACACGCCAAGAGTGACCCTTAAAGACTCTGACACCTGCCAGAACTCGAGCAGCTTCTGCAGAATCCCTGACTGGTTTGCATTGGAAGGGACTTTAAAGATCATCCCATCCCATCCCATCCCATCCCACCTTGCCATGGCAGGGACACCTTCCACTGTCCCAGGCTGCTCCAAGCCTTGTCCAACCTGGCCTTGGACACTGCCAGGGATCCAGGGGCAGCCACAGCTTCTCTGGGCAGCTGTGCCAGGGCCTCACCTCCCTCACAGAAAAGAATTTCTTCCTCATATCCTCATATCCACGCAGCAAACATACTGTCTGTCAGTTTCCCCCAATAGAACTCTTAATACTTTTTAAAAAACAGATTTTTCAAAAATCTGTGTCTTGCCTATGAAGATAAAATCCATAGTTTATAAATTGCACATTTAATAAATGGAACACCAGTTATACCAGGAGGCAATGACCTAATGCAGAACCTTGCCTCATTTCCAGACTTCTAACAAGCAAGGATTGTGCTGAGCTGTTCAGTCTGAAACAGCACAGCTGCTGATAGCAAACCATTCCTGACTGTCTGGCAGCAAATGTCTGCTGCTCCTTCCTCCCTTCTGCAAACTACACTGATTGATTCAAACAAGTAACTCAGAGCACGTTACTCGACACATTTTTGGCAACAGGGATGAAAAGGAAAACAATTGCAAAAAGAAGACACAAAACAGAAAGGTGAAAGGAAGCCCAGCAGAACCTGTAAATCCCAGCACAGCCTCACCTGCAGCAGTCCTGGTGCCCCAAGCTCACACTGATCAGGGAGCTGCACACCAAGCTGTAGCAGCTGGCTGTGTTGTCACTCAGATCTTGCCCAGCATCGAGTAGTTAATGCTGTGAGTAGAGGGATTCTCCAGGAAATCCATGAACTCTGAGTCCCACAGTAAGGTGGAGTTTGAAAGATGAATGTTGCTGTAGATCGTCTGCTTCACCTTGGAAAAGGTACTGCTGAGGAGCAAAAGCAGAGATGCCAACAAACACACTGTGCAGGAAAGCTGCTGGGATGGGAAAATCCTGGCTGGGTTAGCACTTCATACACATTTTCAAACTCATTTTGGATATGCAGCATCTACCAGATAATAAGGCTAACACATTGATTTTGTTCATGTTTTCCTGCAAACAAAGTCTTCAATTTCCAAATCACTTCTTGGACATATCTAGGACTGAGCTTGTGAGCAGCTGGGTAAAGCCAAACATCCTCCTCCCCAGCATCTTTCTGGGACATCAGGTGTCCCTACAGAGTACGCAGCCTCTCTTCCCAACACTGTTCTCCACTTCACGTGTCATGACCCAGTGAGCTGCAGTGGGGCATGGGGAATTCATTAGGGGGAAATGAGAACATTTATCCAAATTAAAAGCTACATTTGATAATAATTTGATAGTAATCCTGACTTAACAGACAGGATCTGGAAATGAGTAAATAGATAAAAGATACTTACAGCTCATATTTTGACATTAATGATTAATGTCAAAAGGGCAAGAACTGTCCCTGGGCCAGGAACACCCAACAGTAAAGTGATTTTCTTCAGGGAGAAAATCTGGTGTTAGTGAGGAATGCAAATTTCATACCCAAAATATTCCAAGCAGCATTTGTCTCCAGCATGGGGTTTTATACCACAGGGACAAACTTCACTAATTAGCTCAACTGGGAAGACTTCCTCATTACTGAAAAGAACCTATTAATTGAAGTTAGCTTAAAATATGTGAAAATTTTTGAATTTTTTAAAACTCCACTGGCCCCAGGATGAAAAGAGAGAGGAATCACTGGGCAGCCTGTAAGGCAGGTGGGACCTGAGGGAGGAGCAGCAGGTGTGCTGGCCAAGGGCTCAGAGGGCAACAGCCTGTGACCCTGCCACGGTCAGCCCTGTGACCCTCTGTCTCTGCCTGCCCTGGGACCCTCTGTCACTGCCAGCCCTGGGACCCTCTGTCACTGCCAGCCCTGGCCCAATGCTCCACATCTCTACACAAGGTCATTAGCAGGGTAATTAATTACAAGACGGACAGTGCCTGATGTTAACCCTCGGCTCTGACAGCCAGGGCAGCAGCAAAGACAGAAATCCAGTGAGTGGAACACAAACTCCCACCTGAGCACAGGAACATCCCTGACATCCCAACATTTACCTACAGCCACCCCACAGTCACAGAAAGGAATGCCAAACCCAAACAACACAGAGCACAGGAGCAAAGCAGCCTCTGAGAGCACTTGCACCAGAAGCAATGCTGAGGGAGTGGTCAGAAGACAGAATTTTTTTTAAAAAGTGAAAGAATGATTTAAAAAGAGGAAGTTGAGGGAAGATAAGTAACTGTTCCAGGCACACGAAACCAAACTCACTGCTCCCTCAGTGACACCCACTCAGGAGACACTGCAGAGGAGAGCAGAGCACAGCAATCCACAGAGGGTGAGTCTCTGAATGTGAAATTTGTGAATTGTAATTTATCATTGCTTCAAACTGACTGGGAGAAACAGCTGGGCTTCTAGCAGGCTCAAAAGGAGCTGAAAATATTATTGTGAACATGCAGCGGGGTTGGGTGTTTTGACTGTAGCAAGGAAACCAATATGAATGTAATGTTATTACTTTATATATAGCTGCTTCAAAATGTATACATAAATTTTATTAACAGTTTTCAGGAATTTCTAACTCCACTTTTCCAAAAAAGGTGCTTCCAAACAAGTTTTGTGTATCATATCTTTAATAAAATATTTCATATATTGTATTATTACTAGATGCTGTTTTGACCTGCTATTGCAGATTAGTATTAATAAAACTGTTAGTTTTTATTGTGTTACTGAACTTTAAGTTTTAAAAAGAAAAGATGAACATAGAGCTTAGACTCTTCTGTAGTTCTTCTGTATTTCCTATTTCTTTTACTTCGTGTTTCTCATTAAATGCTACTGCTCCCAGGTGTCTGTAAACCTATTAAAATATTATTACTGAGAAATCCTTTCCTGCTCCCTATGAAATGAAACCACAAATCTGAACTATGCAAACTCAAGCCAGGGACACAAACCAGGAGGGGAAACAGCCACTGAGGCAGTTTGTGGATTTGCATCTGAAAGGTTTCCACTCCCCCTTCACAAAGTAAAAGCCAAAAATACAGCATATGGGAACCTAATTCTTTTCTAATGCAAAAATCAAGGAATTGAACATTCAAGCATAAAACTTCACAAAGTCAAACACGTTTGTACCTCTCCGCTCACCAAAGGAGCCTTTCACAGAGCACTACAGCTGCGGCAGCTGAGATTTTGCAGGTTTTCCATCCAGCTCTGCCTGAGCTGCAGCCGAGGTGCCCAGGAAGCGAACCAGACACCCCAACCCGCCAGGCAGCGCGGTGAGGAGGATCCGGTGCTGCACCACAGGGTCCTGAATCCCTGAGCAGGACCTGAGCAGCCCTGCAGAGCAGCCCCGAGCTGAGCCAGACGGGAGCGAGCTCAGCCCTGCTCCCCGCAGCACACACCGCACAGCCCCGGGCAGCCCCGCACAGCCCCGCACAGCCCCAGGCACAGACCGCACAGCCCCAGGCACAGACCGCACAGCCCCGGGCAGCCCCGCACAGCCCGACAACCGCACAGCCCCAGGCACAGACCGCACAGCCCCGGGCAGCCCCAGGCACAGACCGCACAGCCCCGCACAGCTCCGGACACAGACCGCACAGCCCCGGACACAGACCGCACAGCCCCAGGCACAGCCCGCACAGCCCCGGACACAGACCGCACAGCCCCAGGCACAGACCGCACAGCCCCGCACAGCTCCGGACACAGACCGCACAGCCCCGGACACAGACCGCACAGCCCCGGACACAGACCGCACAGCCCCGCACAGCCCCGCACAGCTCCGGACACAGACCGCACAGCCCCGGACACAGACCGCACAGCCCCGCACAGCCCCGCACAGCTCCGGACACAGACCGCACAGCCCCAGGCACAGACCGCACAGCCCCGCACAGCTCCAGACACAGACCGCACAGCCCCGGACAGCACATCCTCCAGGACCGAACATCACGTATTTCAGACAACCAGACGTGTTACTGAGTAACATGATGGCTCGGTCCAAAACAGCAAAGCCCACCCTAAAATCCTTTGTGCTAAAATAATCCAGAATTTCATTAATTTTAGAAGATTTAAAAATGAGATGTATTTATTGATTCTCCACAACTATCACAGTACAACAGAAGAGGGAAGTGCCCGGCGTGCTGTTTCAGAGGACAGGAAACTAAACAGATACAAGCACATGGCATCAAATCTGGGGAATTTGCAGTCCAGATCTTGGAGTTTTTCTGGCTTCACAAAAAATGCACCACAGCTTTGTCCTGACGTAACTCCCAAAATGAACTCTGCTCACCTGTATAGCAAACTCTGTAACTGATGTTCTGTCATTGATGTTCAGTGCTGACTCCATCAGATCGGAGATGAGCTGGATGTGGTGAGCCAAGGGCAAGTGGGACGATGTTCCTGAGGCAACACTAGTGATCTGCTCGAGGACACTGCTGGAGATCTGGGAAAAGAAATGCCAAAAGTCAGATGGGACTGAGGGCTCCTCAGGTACACCAGCACTCTGAAGGTCACCATTTGCTACCATTTGCAGAAGGAAATTACTGAAGAAGGGAAAACACAACCTGATATTATGAGTTCTGTGTATATCTACAAGGACAGAGTCAGAGGACACAAACAGAGGATCCAAACTGTCCCCTGGATCAATATCCACAGCAGATCAGTAAACAGAAGACAGATGTTTAAAAACTGTGTGACACATTACATACAAATCCATTGAAAAGAAAGATGCAGCCCAGCTCCTAAAGTTCTGTCTTGCACATCCCAAAGGAACTGAAATATGTGTCGTTTATTTCACTTAACTGTTTATATTAAGCATATATATCATATAATGCTGATGTACTATATGTAGCTTAAAAACTTGAAGCAGTGCTCTACAAGTCACATAAGGTAGAAATATTTCCTTCAGTAATAACCTTCTCCAAAGTAACCAATCACTACTTCTTTCAAGTACTTTAAAAGTTTTAAGAAACAAGGCTGTGTACAAAAATAACACTAAGGAATCACAAGGCCAAAAGCAGCAGACAGGAATGCATCTCAGCTCTCAGAAAAGTTGCACAATCTGACAAATCCCCACTCCCTCTACAAGCAGTGCCACTGGAAGTCAATTAGAGGCAGAAGTAAACTGCTTATTTCTAAAAGTTCCATTTCTTTTCTACAGAAAACAGGAGCAGAAGCTGAGTGCATCACGTGGAATCTGCAGTTGTCCCTGGCTAAGAAAACAGTTCAGGGCCAGAGGAAGCTCTAAGCCTCAGCCCTGGGATGCTCAGCTGCTCCTCCTGCCTCTCCCTGCTCTGAGGGATCCCACAGGAGCACTGCTGCCCACTCTCATGGTGAAGAGCTGGAGGAGCTGCCAAGGACCCCTTCAGTGACCCCAGCCTCTGCCACAAGGAGCAGCCACATTCCAGCCCTTCTCCCGGTACCCTTGGCTTTTGGCAGGGGAAATGTCTGTGCTCAGGGAGTGCTTGTTCCCCTAGGATTGCTCTTGGCAGATGAACCTGTTCCATTCTTCAAAACAAAAGCTGATTTTTTCTACCTTATAGGGAGAAAGAAAACTTTGTCAGGGATTTGGGCATCAGCTGAGAGCACATCAACTCCCCCAAGTGCCTGTTTTACACAGGCAGAGCCCAGACAGAGACACGGTCACATAAACAACTGTATCACTACACACCTGAGAGCTACCCTGGCCCAGCTCAGGCCCCACCAGCTGAGTGCATTTGTTCACAACACCACAATTCAAAGCTCACTGAAAAGGTTGAAGCCTTATAACAGATAAAACTCACAACTTCCTTTTTTTCCTGTTTGTTTCTCCAGGGAGAGGGAACACTACAGTGCAAATGAAAGCCACAACCCAATTCAGCTCCTCCAGGAACGACAGCAACTGCACCAGCGACAGCAGGATCAGCCAGGTCATCTTCCCTCTGCTCTACACATTTCTGTTCCTGGTGGGGATCACCATGAATGGCCTGGCAATGTGGGTCTTCTTTAAAATATCCAGTAAATCCAATTTCATCATCTTCCTCAAGAACACTGTAATTTCTGACTTCCTCATGATCTTGACTTTTCCATTTAAAATCCTCAGTGATGCAAAGCTGGTTTCCTGGGTGCTGCGAGGGTTTGTGTGCCAGGTCACCCAGGTTGTGTTTTACTTCACCATGTACATCAGCATCTTGTTTCTCGGTCTGATAACTATAGATCGTTATCAGAAAGCCACTTCACCATTCAGAACATCAACTCCACGGAGCCTTTTAGCTGCCAAGATCCTCTCCACAGCAATCTGGGTATCAATGTTTGCTCTGTCGTTACCCAACATGATTTTAACTAACAAGAGGCAAACACCCAAGAACGTCAGGAAGTGTGCTCTCCTGAAATCCGAGTTTGGATTAGTTTGGCATGAAATTGTAAACTACATTTGTCAGCTCATCTTCTGGGTTAACTTAGCAGTCATAGTGGTATGTTACATCCTCATCAGCAAGGAACTGTACAAATCCTATAAAAGGACACGATGCACAGGGAAGGCATCCCAAAAGACTGTCAATCTCAAGGTTTTCATAATCATTGCTGTGTTTTTTATTTGTTTTGTGCCATTCCACTTTACCAGAATCCCCTATACCTTGAGCCAGACAAGAGACGTGTTCGACTGCTCTGCTCGGAATGCTCTGTTCCACCTGAAGGAGACCACACTGTGGCTGACGTCCCTCAATGCCTGCCTGGATCCATTCATATACTTTTTCCTTTGCAAATCCTTTAGGAAATCCTTGCTGGACATGCTGTGCAAGCACATGGCAGTGTCAGGGCTCCAGGCACAGACAAAGGGGCACAACGAGGGGGATGACACCGACGAGACGCCAGTCTAGGGCTTCAATAAATTTTTTTTGGGGTGGAAGGAGTACAAATCCATGAAGAACATCTAGAACTTCACCGACTTCTTTAGAAATAGTCCTGCAGATGAAGCATGAGCACCCTGGAACCACCACAACCAGCTGCAAAAATAGAAAGCTTGAATAACAAGTCCCAACCTCCATCCTTGCCCAAAGAGGAGCTCCCCTGACCCCAACCTCCCTGCCTGTCAGAACTGCTGGGAAGAAGTTTGACCTTAATGGTGGAACAGTGAGGAAAAACTTAAAACAGAATCATGAAAGATGATATCATGAACTGGGAAGATTTTGCAGAAATAGCTAAACTTGGGCCAGAGTAAAGTCCATGACAACACAAGATCTGAGAAATGCAGATAAAATCCACAGAAGATGTCATTTTTCAATACAGGGAGCTGTCACCTTGCATGCAACTGGCAGACAAACAGAAACCTAGGCCAGGTGTAGAGGAGCCATTTGTCTGTGCAGGCTTTTGGTAACAGAATAACACTTTGCTTATCTCATTCTGTGCTTGCAATTCCTAATTCATTGACCATTAATTAATATGTCAGAGGAAATTATTTCATAATTAGGCTTATCTTGATATGAATTAAATCCCCAGATCCTTCCCCTTACTACATAAATAAAACTGTACACTGCCACAGAGAACAATATATTATATTAGAAATTTACAGCATAGTGAGATCTTGGGGAAAGACAGGCTCTTGGTAATCATCTTTCCTGAGGACTGAGGGCAGCTCTTTGCACTATACAAAATATTCAACCACTTCCCTTTCTTCATTTGGAAAACTTGGAAAAAAACAGAGAAGCATTTTTAACTACGTGATATTTTCAGGTATCACAACAATTGCACATGAAATAGATTGTATTTTCAGGTATCACAACAACTGCACATGAAATAGATTGTGGGCTATTGGAATAAATTGTGGTTCATTTATCAGCACTGCAAACAGCTCCAGTTGAGCAGTGTGTCACCATCACACAAGAGCTCATCCTGCCAAAGCCATCACCTGTCCACACTTCCCAGTACCTGTCCCTGCCTGCCAGGGCACTTCTACTACTGAAACCAAATTTCCTAAGAAGTTCAAAGGCAGCTCACTTGCTGCTTCCTTACTGCCATGCTCAGCCTTGGGGATTGTGCATCTCTGATAACTTGCTGAGATGAATTAACCAGTTCCTTTTTTCCATTTGGGAAACATGGAAAAAACCAGAGAAGTATTTTCAAGTATTGTTTTGTGCCCTGCTCGTGCTGGTCCCTGTTCCAGCTGATACAATCAGTCACTGGGTTCCACCACAGAGCTCAGGGCTCCAGGATTTCCCTAGAAACAGTGCCAGTCACCCCACAGTGTGTTTCCTCACCAGCCCACAGGCCTTGGGGCTACATCAGTTCCCATCAATGTGCAGGAGAGAAGTGCCAATGCCCTACTCCCACCCAGGACGCATTCCACACATTTTTTTTGCACCTGCACATGGAGAGAAGTGGCAATCACCTGGCAGCTGTTTTCCCTGATCAGGTGAGCTGTCCAGACAACAGACACCACAGCCACTCGTGTCCCCCACAGCCACCACTGGGGTATGCAGAGGTCCCTGGTACCTGCTGCCTCTGACAGCTGGGAACAGCATCAAGAGTCCAGTTTGGAAGAAAACATGGAAGGCACTGCCTTGGACATCAGCCCTGGGGCATTCAATGGACTGTGACACCCTCACAAAGTCACCAGTGGTGAACACAAGGCAGGTGGGGCAGCCAGGAACACATCACACTGATCAGTGGTCAGTGAGCTTCAGGGCAGCCAAGGCTGTTTGCTCTCACCAGGCACTTCACTCTGAGAGCAGCAGCTACATTAACCAAAATGTGCCACTGATGCACAAACTGCCACAGCTGCAGCCTGAGCTCCCCATGAAGCAACCCTCATCTGCCCCAAGGGAATGGCTTGAACAGAAGCAAATTCCCACATGGCAGAGAGCACTGAGCCATAGCTGTCACAGCAGCAGGCAGGAATAAACTGACACAAACAGCTCTGCTCACAGAGAAATGCACCAAATTCCAGCATTATACTGAACAAACACAGCATCACTCCACAGCTTTCCACACAGCAGTAGCTCCTGCCAGGAGCAAAAAGTGGCTGTAAGCAGCACAATGCATACCCTGGCTACATGGGCCACAATAAACCAGGAATCCTTTCTGGAGATCCAAAGTCAGGCTCAGATCTGTGTGTCAGCAATGTCAGGCTGCAGGGAGAGCTGGCAGTCCCTGAGTACATGGGTTCACATGCTTTTAGAGCTGAGTACTCACCGTGAGGCGGCTCTGAGCAGACTCTTGTCACACACACTGGCAATGACTAGTGCCATCCAGAACATGGAATTCTCATGCAGAAACAACAGCTAGGAGCTACATTTGAGGATTATCCTGGAACACTTCAGGAAGCGCTCTGCATTTGTTCATCCCACCAATGCATGTGTAGCAGGTCTGTCCCACACCACACAAACCCAGAAATGTGTTGAGGGACTGGGTCAGGTTTCCTTTTCTAGTTTAGGAGAAGATGGTGTACTTTCTCACACAGAGTAAAGGGAAGAGACAAAAGCAATAGCAAACGTGACTGACTAACTCAGGCAACACATGAAAATGAGGAAGGAAACCACACACCACACCAACAGAAAAAGGTCTCATCTTTCTACACATTTCCCCATTCTTAACACTTTGCTCGAGGCTTCTGCTGGCAGACGAACAGCGGACGAGACGGGACAGCCAGAGACCTCTGCAAGAGCTGCTGCAGGTCTGTCCAGGTAATTCCATGGTTGGAGTGTTCAGAGGGTGGGATGGGGCACTGGGGTGCTCAGGGCTGAGAGACACCTACATGCATCTGCTCTTGGAAATGCTATCTAAAGCTGTGCTGAGAAAGAATTACCAGAAGGCACTTCCCCAAGAGTGGCTGGCTTTCGTGCCACAGCTCTGACATTTCTATTTGATGCTAAAATACATTTCCATGGAAAGACCAATGGTGCTCCAGGCAATCTGCTCTTATACCCTGCTAAGACATTACCTTAGGCCTCCAGAAAAAGTATGAACCTTTTAAACTTTTCAGTGGATGTTGGCTTATAAGCAATTTAACTTTGGGCAAAGATCTAGATTTTCCATGAACCAGAAGAGAAATTGGTTGGTCTGTTTAATGCACACTCGGGTTTGGTGTTTATTCACGCAAACCTGCTGTCACTGTAAGGAACATGTAATTTTACATACAGAAGGATATGTTTTGTGTTCTCTCCCTCCTTTTCACCCAAGTCAGTTTCAAACAATGGGAGACTCTGCAAACACAAGCACTGTTGGAAACACCAGTGGAGCACCAACCTCTGTCCAGTGCCACCGCGACACCACCGTCACCCACCTGCTCTTCCCCGTGCTGTACACACTCATCTTCCTCCTGGGACTCACACTGAACAGCCTGGCTTGCTGGGCTTTCTTCCACATTCCAAGCACATCAACTTTCATCATCTACTTGAAAAATATCCTAGTTTCTGATTTTATAATGACCCTGATGCTGCCTCTGAAGATCCTGACAGACTCTGGCCTGGGACCATGGCAGCTCAAAGCCTTTGTCTGTCGCTTCTCAGCCGTAATATTCTATGACACCATGTACATTAGCATAGTGCTGCTGGGGCTCATTGCTTTCGACAGATTTCTCAAGATCGTGAGGCCTTTTGGGAAGTTCTGGGTGCAAAACCTGACTTCAGCAAAGATCCTCGCAAGTCTGGTCTGGCTCTTCTTCCTTGTTCTCTCTCTGCCCAACATGATCTTATCCAACAAGACAGCGACGCCCCAGTCGGTGAGGAAATGTGCCTCCTTGAAGAGTTACCTCGGACTCAAATGGCATGAAGCTGTCAACTATATCTGCCAGTTCATCTTCTGGACTGTCCTCGTCCTCATGTTACTGTTTTATATAATTATTGCCAAAAAGGTATATGAGTCTTATATCAAAACACAGAAGAAAGGCAACAAAAGTGAAAAACGGATCAAGGGGAAAGTATTCATCATTTTTACTGTGTTCTTCTTATGCTTTGCCCCCTTCCACTTCAGCAGGGTCCCCTACACTCTGAGCCAAACGAGTGCACACATGGAGTGCCGCCTGCAGAACAGGCTCTTTGTGGCCAAGGAGAGCACACTGTGGCTGGCAGCCACCAACGTCTGCATGGACCCTCTGATCTACATGTTCCTGTGCAAGCCCTTTGTGGAGAAGGTGTTGTACAGGAGGGTGAAGACCCTGCAGAGAACAGTTCAGACAAACACAAAAACGGAACTGGACACACAAGTGTCTCCTTCCGAATCTTGATTCTGCAGCTGCACACTCTGCTCTGCATGTTCACAGAGAACTTGAAAAATAGTTTGGTTTCCTTCTGCTAAAGAAAACCAAAGGGTGTTTTCCAAGTAATATTAATACTCAATAAATGCAGCAAAATGGATTTTATATGTATACTCACTGCTCAGCCTTAATGGGCGAAAAGCTCTCACTCAAACTGTGCAAGACAATCCCCAGGTTGATTCTATCTGCTTTAAACTAAAACAATTTACTTGGTAACACTTGAGCAGCTTACTGACTCTGGCTGCTTCGAAGGGAAATTCAACTGTATTTGGGACTAAACCCCAGAGCTGTTGACTGTGTATGTCAGTAATTCCTGCCCTGGTTGTCAGCTTGGCTGCACATCAAGGCTAGGGGAGGAACAGAGGGAAGGACACTGTCCCTTCCCATCCCTCCTCACCTCTGTCACACATGTAATTCCTTTCCTCCCACCCACACTGTTTCACCATCCTTCCTGTCTGCTCCCAGCAGAACTTTGGCGGAGGACAGTTTTGGTAATACCCCAGCTCCCCCCAGGACATGCTCCTTGTCCGGGTGAGCAGAGCACCCAGGACTGCATCCCCACAAAGGAGGCCCCAGAGCCATGCTGTGCTCAACCCCACCTGCCACTCACCAGAGGGGAGCACCAGAGATGTCCCCCTTGGTGGCACACTCACCTGTCCCAGTCCCAACAATAGGTAAAGAGGATCCCTCTCTAGCTCGCCACCCAAAATCCTCCCCTCCCAGAGCATCCCTCTCCAGCTGCTCACCAGGCACTCACAGAGCTTTCCCTTGGCTATCCCACAGGCACTGTGCCTGCAGAGAAAATAACTTCCCATCCAAAATTCTGGATTTCATGTCACTAGTTTAAGACAGCAGTGTCCCTTATCCCAAACCATCCCTTCTCCACCAGCTCTCCTGCCATCTCTATGCTCTCTCACACGTGCCAGATGCTTTGATCACCACTTGACTGCTATTTTTAGAAATTCTTTATTTACAGCAGCCTAATCCAATCCAGCAGGTTGCTCCATGCAGCTTGATTTTTTTCAAAGCTGTTTTAGATTACTGTGCATTAATTACATCTGCCTTTGGGGTTCCCGAGCCTCTGCCACACAGGGAGATGTATGTCTTATTTAGCAACTTCTACCCACTACACCTTCTTCACCAGGCATGTTGCATACCTTCCACAGCTGTAACACCCTTCCTAACTGGAAACTGAACTAATTCCCAATCAGCTTTCACTTGGTTCTGAATTCCCCTATAAATCAATGTTATCCCAGCCATTGTCTACCTCTTAGATTAAATGCTGTTGAGGAATAGCATCTGCTCTCCCCACACACATACAGCGTTAACAGGATTAACTTTCCTTTAGGAAAAGTAAATATAATAAATTCTTAGCTGCTGAAATAGTCACCACTTTAGTAACTGCCTAGAGAAACATACAGGAGGCCGGAAATGTTCCTCTCAACCTGCTGACACAGTGTGACAATGAACAGAGAGGCCTGAGCTAAACACTGGGAGAAGAGGGTCTGTAAATCAGACTTTCTACCAGGCAGGTGCTCACTGAAATCTGTGCTCCCAAACCTCAGATGTGTGAAGGAGAAACTCAGGACAAAACTCTCCAGCTCAGTCCTCCCTCTTCCTTCTGAGTCATAGCTAACACAGAGATCCCCAGGACTCCCAGCACTGACTGCCTCTAGCTCTGGGTACACAGTGGAAAACTGAGCAGGGTGGCAGTGAGAAACTAAGAAAATGCTGAAGAACAGAAATTTCTTTTATTTTCTTATTTCGGCTTGTGACCAAGGCTCATCCAACGCTGTGCACACAGACTGGCAGCTCACGCAGTTCAGTGTGGAGAGCCTGTGTGTAAGGGTGGGTGTAACCACAAAATTGGATGAGTTGGTCCTTAAATAAAGGGTGTGCCAAAGGTTTCTGAGGAGTCTTAATCATCTGTTTTTCAGCTGCTGCTTCTTGGGTAGGTAAAGGAGCCAAAGCTACCAAACTCTGTGCAAAGAAGTGAAGGTGACTGCAAGGACAGAACACCTGCTTGATCCACTTAGGGGAAAAAGTCCCTGAATTCTAACCCTGGGGGTTTTGCATATTTTTCTGCAAAGTTTCAGATCACTGCCTCCAGATGGAGTAAAAATTGTAACACTTAAAATGCCTCAAAGTTTAGGTCTCTACTTTTTAAGGCTCCAGGTAATACCCAAAGCAGTATTTGGTTTTGCACATGACCAAAACACAACGATGTTTGCAGAGCAGCTCTCCCTCAGCAGGAAGCCCAGAGCACAGGCAGGGACTCCAGCTCCGTGCCATGGAGCTCCTTCACTGGGCTCCCCACATTCCTTTAGTGCAGCCAAGGGATTTATAGCATTCATCAAAGTTTACCAGCATATTCAATACCGCCACCACCATTTTCCCAAATCTGATTTTCCTCCCAACCCACACAGAACTACAGGCTCCCTATCAGCACACTGTGAGTAACTTGATGAGAGAGGGAAAAAGAACTGAGCTTTTAAAGCCAGTTCTTAATTAAACACTTTCCTCCCTCCTTCCCTGTTAGTGACAGGCATCACAAGTTACTGGAGTAATCCACCTCAGGAAAGGGGAAACGTCAGCTCTTCCAAGACGCTTCCCCTGACAGAAGCACCTCCACCTTCACATCTGCAGCTGTAGTGCTGGAGAATCCTCCTCGTGTTGCAAGCTCTGATCTTGCTGACACTTTTCTACTTCAAAAACAGAAACAGCCAGTTCTGTGCATTGCCCAGGTGGTGAATCTGCTTTAACATAACCTTGCAGTTCACATTGCTAAATATGGCAGTGAAGGAGTTGTAGAATGAAGCAACACAGTAATTGCTGTAATAACGCTGTACAGACTCTTATGAAATCTGCGAGTTGCTCTCTAATCACCGAAACACAAAAAGGGACATCCAGCCTTTAAATAATGTGAACAATAGTGAAGTTACAGGTTACCTTCAGCTTTTCTTTACATCAGACCTTCGCATTTCTTCAGCGCTGTTTTTACGACAAGCTCCCCACATTTCAGTTTCATGTGTCAGCTCGTCCTGACCTGCTCCAGCCTGGCAGCAGCCAACAACACGTCTGTGTTGGAGCTGGGAGATGCCAGGGCACTGTGGTCTAACCCATCATGTTTTACTGCTACACCAAAATACAGAGATTTTAAAGAAAAGTTAATGTACCTTTGCACATATTCAAAAGCCAAACAATCTAAAGCCCCATTCTGGGGTAGATTTTATTTTTTGTTTGACCACTACTAACACACTAGCTTTGGTGTGTGCACTGTACTCCCAGAGTGCCAACTCCTAAACACTTGGGTCTCTGTAAGCAATTAAATTACATTTTTTAAACATTTCAGTTTTCACATTCAATTTCTTCTCTTTCCCACGGCACACACTGCCGCACTGGTTCTTACAGCTCAGCCTGAGAGACCACTGGCACTGGCAGTGTTGAAAAGCAGCGCAAATGTAGGTATCAAGTGCTGCTGTGCCGAATCTGGACTGCAGGCCTGAGAGCACGGGAGCATTCCCCAGCTCCAGCTGTGCCCCGAGCAGGGATGCAGGAGTTGTGCTCTGCAGCCAGGTCGCAGCACAGCTGCCTCATGCATGCAGGGCATTGTTCCAGGAAGGTACAAACCCCCTACACACCCTCTGACTTCTGTTCCCCTCTCTGCAACAGGCAGCTGCCAAACCCTGAGCAGCAGGGACAGCCAAAAGCAGGTGAAATGGAAGCTCACACACCATCCTACACAGTCATGTGCAAGGTCTGAGTGTGGCTAAGGCTTCCTCAAGTCTCTTCTCCCCACCTGCAGGGAAAGCTTTCTCCATCCTCACAGGGCACCGTGTGCCTGCAACAGCGACCATCCCCTCGTGTCAGGATATCCAGCTCCCGGGATGAGTTTGGCAGCTTGTGCTAATAAAGCTGAAAACACAACAGGGTGAATCCATGTTCCTACAGCTTCATCTGCATGGGTTTGCTTTGCCTTGCAAAAGCTGCTCTTCAAAGGCGAGCTGTGCCAGCAGCCTCCTGTGATCAGGGACTGCACCTGATTCAAGGGAGAGGTCCTGAGGCAAGAGGAAATTTTACAGTCTGCCCAGGAGCACAGATGTGGGATTTAGCACAGGGTTTCCTGGACAGAGGCCAGAGGAAGCTGCTCAGCACTGTGGGGGCAGCAGGTGGGTCCTGGTTTGGCTTGGCCCCTTGCAGCTGACAGGACTCCTCTGCAGAGCCCTGCACAGTCAGTCTCAGCAGAAGGGGACTAGGGGCTCAGTACCTCATATATTTGAGGCAAAAATAAAAAAATGTGTATGGAACAGTACAGGCAGAACAGACAGAAAAAGGCCTTGGCAGCCACTGCTCTCAGAGCGCTGAGATTATTATTTTCTTTTCTCCTGAATTTTTAATGAGGGAGATGGGAATTTGCTTTCTTTTAAAGAATGCAGCAGAAATGGGAAATTACCCACTTCATCCTCCACCAACATGAAGCAGAATTTTGTCCCAATAGAACAGTCCCCATACAATATGTCCCAATTTTTTCCCATGAATATTTCAGTGCTCTAAAGGCACTAAATAGCCTGACTGTGAGCGTATTTATTTACAGCCAGGACCCCTGAGGGCAGGGCTGTGGGTGGCAGGGGGCTCAGTCAGTCCTAAGGAGCACCACGGCAGGAAAGCAAGACTGCTCATTTGAGCTGCAATACTGAGTGACAGACTTAGCGTTCTGCTTCATCCCACATATTGTTTAGAAGAGAGGATCTGCTCAAAGCATAACTAAAGATCATTTAAATATAATCAAATTAATAATTGACAAGATAATCTTGATTAGCAAATATTTCCATCTATCAAGCACCAGAGTTTTCGGGATCACATTAATTCCACATCCACCCTGTATCTCCCAGTAGGCAGAGGCAGGGCAGCCCTGGCTCCATGGAACAGCCCTGCAGGCTCTCCCAGCACAAAGGCTGTGCTGCCTTCCCCAGCACGAACCACCTCCAGGTGAATCACTGTCTGCCCCAGCTGCTCCGGAGCCAGGAAGTGAGCGGGAGAGAGCTCACCTACCCTGGCAGGTGAGTCATTCCCAGAATGAGAAAGCCAGTTGCTCCAGTTGCTCCTGGCCAGGGGAATTTTGACTCTGAGCAGGTATCACAAAAATAAAGCCATCGGAATCCCAAGATCTTACTGCCAGACATGGTTTGTTCAGCTGCCCTCTCCCAGGAAATACTCTCCTGCGTACTGTAGTTTCAAGATGCATTTTGGAGGAATCTGAGGCACTTTGGGGATGCAGCTCCGAGATAAGCAGAAGGCGACAATGGTGACAGGTAAGTGAGCTCTGACCTTCGGAAAAGCATTCGATAAGTTGTTCAGTGAATCTGCTAGCACTTTCTCATCCTTGAATGAAAAAACAGGAGCTAAGACGTAGTTGCTGAAAACCAGACTTGGAACCATAAACTCAATGTCAGATCAATTAAAAGAAGTGTGAAAATTTCTCAAAATAGCATGCCTTTACCAACCTTTTATCCATTCATACATAGTATTCATGGTGGCAAAAAACCCCCAAAAGCATCGTTTTCTACTAATCTTTCCTTCTAAGATACAACTCAACGTGCAGGTGGGTCCACAGTTTCAGTAAATCACTTCCCGACAGAGTTTAACTCATATAAAGTAAGATTCAGGAACTGCAAGATCTGAATTTGCTATAAAAGGGCTTGTACTACATTCCCTTTCACCTCTTTCAGTACAGGAAGGCAAACTTGAGCTCTCTTCACTCTATTAACAGAATAAATGTTCTCTTCCTTCATACTTCATTCAAGTCATGTTAAAACTTGTCAGGTTCACTGGAAAAACCACATAGCTCTGAATGAGCAGACTATATCTGATGAGTCTCATAGCTTGGGAAATATCTGAGGTGCTTGCAAAAACCTCTGTCTTTTAAGGAGATTTCATATCGAAAAGGTTGGTTTTGGTTGTGGAGCACTGGGAGCAGCAGCACAATTTGAGGCTTTGACAAAAAATTTGTTGTTTGTGTGCTATACGGCCTGCAGACACTCTTCTTACGTGCTCTGTCTGGAAACTGGGAATATTTCACACTTCTTTCCATCTTTTAAAAGAATTCTGCAGCCTTCTTTAGAAAGGGAAATCAGGAAACTCCAGCAACCTTTGGCTGGTGTCACTGATTCACTGCCAGGCACTGGCCCTGTGCAGAGAAGCTGCCAGCACTTTTCTGGTTAAGAGAAGCTTCTCCTCGTGTCCCTGTGCAGGTGGGCCAGCAGCCTTGGGGCACCAGATAAACTCTCTCTTGCCCCCTCATCTCATGGGGAGGGGGATGGCAGCACCTGGGACAACCCCCTGACAGAGGAACTGCAGGAGGGCAGAGGGGAGCAAGGCTGAAGGCTGTGTGGGGACCTCAGACACAGAAACCATGTGTTTGCATTAGGGGGTGGGAGAGAAAAGCAGCAAATTTTCAGCAGCATCAGCCATGAGGTCTCTTCCCCCCTGCCAAGGGCTGCCCATCCCAGCTCAGCCCAGCGTCTCACCCTCGGCTCCCTCCCAGGCTGCCGGGGCCCCTGCAGGGCAGGGAGGCAGCAGGGAGACCAGCTGGCCCAGCACTGCACCCCACAGCATGTGCTGGCATGCACCGTGCCAGGGGCTCCAGAGCTCCAGGACACCGGGAGTCACCTGGCCCGAGGGATCCCGGGAGTGTGCAGAGCTGGGGACACTCATGGGCAGTGTGGCTGACCAGGGAACAGTACCAGGGCACCATCCAGAGTGGGATCAACACCACAGCAGCACTTCAGAGCTCACAGGCTCCTTCCCACCCCCTGGGCACAGAGCCCTGGATGAGGCAGACCAGGAACCAGCGACAGGGAATGCTCCTTCTCCTCATTTTGTGACCAGTCCCTCGCTCACCTTCACACAGCAAAGTTCACAGAGAACCTCCTCCTTGCTCCAGTGAGCACCAGGAGAAGCCGGGAAGCCCCCTGTGGTACAAATGTAGCATTAAACGTGAACTGTGCGATATTTATAACTGTTTGGAACTGAGTGAAAATATTTGCACCTGACACCCCATGAGCTCCAGACCCACCACACAGCTATCAGCTCCACAGGAGCCCAGGCTGCAGCAGACACCAACCCCAGGGCTGCCAGGAAAGCTCTCAAGGAAGAAGACAAGATTCATTCCTACATGTCAGCAGTCTTAACCCTTTCCAACATAAAAAAATAGCATAGCATCTTAAAAAAATAAATTAAAACATTGCACTGTCAATTATCAGAAGTTGGGTTTGCACATCTGACCAGTAATAAACCTCACACAGGGCACCACAGCAACCACTGCTTTTGGATCTTCCTCAAGAAAATGTCAGTGACAAACCAAAGGGACAACTGATGCTGAGCAGCATAAATTGGACTTCTATCACTTTCTGTCAGCCTCAGTGCAGCAGCAGGCACTGCCACTGTACAAGGAGCCAAGAGCAGCCAGAGCTGGGTGGCAGGAGGAGCAGCTGCTCTCACAGCCAGTGCCCGATGCCCTGCCTGGGGCCAGCAGCCTGTCCATCCCGAGGGCACCACAGTGGGGACTTTTGGGGCTGTGCATGAAAAAAACGGCATTGCACCATGCTGGACTTCTCCCAGTCGCACCCTAAAATCCTCATGTCCTTCTCCTTCCTCTTCCAAGCAGTGGTGCTGCTGCAAGGAGCGCACAGAGCACTGTGCAGCAGCAGGATGTACTGGAGCACAGAGAAACCAGCTGACACAGGCACCTGAGGATTTCTTGGTCCTTCAAGGATTGCATACAAAAAAACCAGTAGAAGTTGCTTCAATGCAAAGAAAAACGCCTGAAAGGTCAACTGGAATTACTGAAAGGTTTAAATGGCACTGGCTACATGCACATACCAATAATTATTTTGATTTCTCAAGATATTTTCTCCCAGTGGCCCCTGAGGGAGGTGATAGAGGCACAACAGGTAGAGGTCCAACAAAAGAAGGTACAATGCCACCAATTACACACCTGCATTTTTGTGTTTGTGCCTCAGACAATACCTTGATTCTTTTTAAAGTGGCATTTTGAAATTTTTACTTAATGCTTTTTGCTGCATAATATCAACAATCAAACTTAAAAGCTGATATTTTCAGCAAAAACCTCCAAGCCAAGCCTGGCCACCCCAGGCTCGGGCATTGCTGGTGGGCTGCACAGCGTGGCAGCCGTCGCACCAGTGTTGTGGCACCAGTGATGTGGCACCACCAAGGACCCACCTGCTCCCCTGCACAGGAGCTTTGGGACCCTCAGTCACCCGTGGCCCCAGTGAGGCTGCGCACAGGGGCTGCAGCTCACATAGTGCATTCTTGGTGGGGCCCAGGGAAAGCCTCTGAGCAGAGCTACAGCAGCAGCAGCTTTGTGCAACGACAAACACCAGCAGCAGCATCTTCTAGACAGAAGCAAAGGAAACATTCCAGAGTTCCCTTCCTCCTTGCTAATTAGAGACTGCCTTACTGAGAAAACATTCATTATCCCAGCTCTGCCAACCACTGCGTTGAGCTTTCTTTCCCCCCCAAAAAAAGCAACCAGCAATTGCAACCCAGCTCCTCCTGCAGCAACAGCAGCTGCTCACCTGCTGCCCAGGTGGTACCAGTTCTGTTGGCAGATCTCAGCTTCTCATGCAAAAACCACCACAGTCCACAGGAGCTGCAGAGCTGTACATTGTCACAGCACTCCTGCCCACGCCTTTGGAGATGGCAGTGAGGTGTTGGCCCCTCAGAGCCCCTCCTGCACACAGCAGCACAGCCCAGCACACCTCCCAGAGCCAAAAGGGCTGCTGGCAGTACCTCCTGCCTCTGGGCCATGCACAGTGCACAAGCTAGGCACTAATGCAGCAAAGGACTGGGAAGCATTCCTTCAGCATCACCTGAGAACTGCGGTGCCTCTGCAAGGGGAAAGGGAATTCATGCAGCTTTAGGTTCTGCAAATACGCTTAAAAACCAATCTGTAACAATTAACAACAGTCACCAGATCTTACAAACTCCGCATAGAAAATCCAATTCAAAGTAGGTAATATAATCCATGGACTTTTAGCAAGGAACAGTTCAAAAAACAGAAAAAAGAAAGAATTTGATAGCTCAGGCACTATCTCATGTCAGAGCTGTCAGACACAGGGGACTCTTAGAGTTCATAATCATTTGCTTGAAATGAGAAAAAAATTAATGGCTACATTTTGACAACGTATTCCAAAAGTGGCTTTGAGAAAATTACATTTGTTCAGATACTTTTACTATTTCCTTTTAAAGTGTGAAAATCATGTTATCCTAAGGGCATGTTCCCCCAAAATGAGAGTTTGACATACTAAATGGTATTTTGAATGCTTACTACAGCATTTTGCAACCCCCTGTACAACTGTGCAACAATGAGTTCCAGGTGCTAACAGGCTGTGAGATTTCACCTGCAGCAGAGGTAGAGACCAAGTGAGCAGGTTTAGGTGGCTGTCCTGATGCCAGCTACACCCAGCCAGGCACCAGAGCCACGCGTGACACTTCCAGCTGTCACAGATGGAGGACTGAGGAGGACTAACCCGGCTGTCAGACAGTGCCTCTTTGTGGGGCTCTGCAGGTTACAAGTGACTTTTCTCTCTGGCAGAGCGAGGGTGGCACTCTGGTCCACTCTGGTCCCTGCCAGCAGTGTGTCCCAGCACAGAGCCAAGGCAGGGCTGCTCCTGTGTGCATCCCAACAAGGGTGTGAGCTCAGGGCCCAGGCAGGTGTGCACCCTGAGCACTGCCCTTCCTGTATTCTCCTCAAGACAATGGATAGGACGGGGCAGGGACAGGACAGGATCCTGGAGACAGGGCAGGGACAGGACGGGATCCTGGAGACAGGGCAGCCGAAGGCAGAGGGAAGCCAGCTTTATGGCAGGTTCACCAGGGCAGGATGCTGTGCTGCTCCAAGACATGTGAGAGTGGAGTTAAGCTGGAAATGAGGGGAAGTTCAAGGAGGAACCTGAAAATGCAGAAGGGGGTTTTGTGCCACATGCTGGAACAGATGAGCAGCTTTCTGAGCAGAGCAGTTTCCTATTTCTGGCTATTACTAAGAGGAGAGGCACCATACGGCACAACTAGCGACAGTCAGAGCTCATTCCTCTCCTCTCAGCCCCTCGTGCTGGCTGGGCACAGCAGCTCCTGGCACAGGGAACCAGCCCATGCCAGCCTCCCTGCCAGGACAGAGGGCACAGGGAGCACAAAGACCCCAGGGCTGCTCTCAGCCTCTCCTCAGCTGAAGGAGGTGACACTGCCGGGTGGCTCTGACACGGGGGGTGGGGGTGGCACCCGAATGCTCAGCCAGCAGCAGGGGATCCTCGGGGCTCCAGCACTGCTCAGAGCATGGGGGACCCCAGGAGCTCCCACCGACCCCAGGCAGGGCCAAGGACCAGGATGTACCGGTGACAGAAACACCAAAACCATCAGAGTCTGCAAAACACAAGAGAGCAAGAAAGGCAACTCACTGATGTAGGTAGCAGTTCCAACAGGAATTTCAGGTTATTCCACTGTGCATTACCAGCACATTAACATATACCTTCACCAAAAGGGAGATGGACCATTTTTGACAGAGGCCTCCAAGGAAGGGAAAGGTGGCAGTGCCCCAGTTACTGGGACTGGGCTTGTAGTGAACAAGAGAAAGCACTAAGAAAGATAAAGAGATGCAGATAGGGCAAACCAGAACATTGAGGCTTGCTCAGGGGGCACGGGACAGGAGCAGGCTCAGGGGACACAGGACAGGTGTCAGGCTGGCACAGAGAGCACTGACAGGCTCCAGGTCTGACTGCAGCAGCTTCATGCACACATGCTCTTACCTTGCACCAATGCTTTTCCCCCTAAATCTTTACCAACAACTCTGTGATTTGGTTCTGATGGGTGACAGAAAAGAGCAGCATTGCAGCCAACAGCAGGTTTAATATCTGCCTCACAAGTCTATTGCTGCATTAACCCTGCCATTTACTCCTGGTGATGAATGCAGAGGGATTGGTGAGAAGGAACACATCAACAAGTTATGTGCTCAAGTAAAAATCATCCCTTAAGACCCTGCAGCCCCATGACCTAGAATAGCTGGTCTAGGTCACAAAGAGTTTTCTAATTCTAAAAAGTTTTAATTAAGATGAAAAAGGATTTGATTTGAGGATGTACAATTTCTTTAAACAGGAAGGCAACTTAAAGCCTTAGTCACTAGAAAAACTCTGCAGTCATTCCCTACCCACCTGACACTGAAGGCTGCACACAGCCTGTTATTTCATTTCTTCTCTGAAGTTACATCAGTCATGCACATAAACCAGTTTGTCCACATCAGCAGCAAGAGATTATCTCATCAACCACCGACTAAGTGCAGAAGCTACAAGAAGTAAAATGTATTCTGGTTTACAAAGCTACCTGGATAAAGGAGCAGCTTCTAGTGCATCTTCAAAGCCATCCAAGCAGAATATATTTGTATAGCAGACTGAGACAGCTGCTTGGGATGAAATTGGTGAGGGAAGAGTCCAGAGAACTGGAGAAGGAGAGGAAAGACAGCCCTTCTGAGCATGAAAATCCCGCATTCAAACAAGTAAAAAATCCACAACTAGAGTACACAGTCAGTGAGCATTTACAAATTATCCTAAAATACTCCTTAAGGAAAACACAGTCTTCATCTCCTGTTGCAACAGAACACATGAAAAAGAGTGATTTCTCCATATAGCATAAATTTGTTCCTGTTCCTGTAGTCTGCACTAGAGTGGCCTTTGTCAGAAAGAATGAAGCTACTGCAGTACAGAGACACACCAGCTCTGGCTCAGACAAGGCTTGCTCACCAGCATGTAAATAACAAAGCCACACTGCTCCGAGTGCTCTGCCCTCCACAGCTCCCCTCAGCCTGACAGACTGTGGTAGGAAACTAGAGAAACCCCTTGGGACAGCTGAGTGTGAGCAGAACCATCACTGTGCATCCACCTTCTGTCAGAGCAGCAGCTCTGTGCACAGGACCATCATGCCAGCACTGCCTGCAGCTCTGCACAGACCTGTTTGCTGAAGCCTTTAAAGCTTTGTGCTGCAGCAGCACCAGGGAGCCTTTGGTGTGCAAAGAGGGCAAGCAGCTGCAGGTGCTGCCTCTCTCCTCCACCCTGCAGACAGCAGAGCATCTGCTGAGCTCAGGTGTGCTGGCAGGGCACAGTGCCCTGCTCAGGAAGCTCAGCTGGCACAGGTTACACTGGTGAAGAGTTTGCTGCTTTCTTTTTCCAGCCCACAGTTTGTTGAGGTAATTTTGGAGCACGTTTTAAAATTAAAACCATCAAGAATAGGACAGAGAGATGTCCACGCAAAGCCTCGGTCCTAGCTGGCCTGAACAGCAGCACACAGCTCCCAGGATGGCTTCCCATGGCCTGGATGTCCCTGGGCAATCTGAGGATGGTCACACCTTCACTGACCAGGGGACACTTGTGGCAGGGCTCCACCATGGCTGCTGCCCTGGGCAGAATTCAGCAGAGGTGTGGGGTTCACCACAAGAACCTCTGGAGAGTGTCAGGGCTGTCTGTGCAGGAAGACACATCCACTGATACTACCTGGCATTGGATTTTTACAGTCTCTTGTGACAGCATCCACCTACCAGAATGGATGCAGAGGTGGAAAAAGAAAGGAACCTTTTTTTGACAGGACTTAGAGCAAATGCCTTTGGGACCAGAGGAGCACCAGCACAGGCACAGTCCATGGAATCCTGCAGCATTTCCCAGGGTCACAGCAGGGGAACACAAGAGTCACCTCCTGCTCTGCCTCCAATCCCAGGCAACACATCCAATACCCGACTGGTTTCTCTGGACTGAGGATTTAGTAGAGCACTTGCCTGAAGAGCCTGAGAACAAGGAGTTTTCCAGGGACCAGGAATTA
Source organism: Entomyzon cyanotis (assembly GCA_024500445.1). NCBI lineage: Eukaryota > Metazoa > Chordata > Aves > Passeriformes > Meliphagidae > Entomyzon > Entomyzon cyanotis. The sequence goes on from JAKEPQ010000781.1 coordinate 7,391,243, forward strand.
TGCAGACTTGAAAGAAACTCTGAAAAGCAGGGAAATAAGCACCTTATTTGCGTAAGGAGTGAGATATGCATCTTTTCATAAAATCATGTATTCTTTTGATCTCCATGCCTCCTGGGCAGAAAAGAGAGCTGCAAATCCTCAACAACAGCAAAACGTGACAGGTTACTGCAGCTCAGACCCAGAGAAAACAAAATATCTACAACACCCCTGGCAGCCTTGTTACTGCCAGAGCAAACAGCGCCAGCCAAGAAGCCAGGCTGATAAAAAGGCTACAATATCCGAATTAAAGCTTTTACTGATGTTTTCACACACAATTACTTGCTTTGGTGCCACCTAGTGCCACACAACGCGGTTCCTACATGGGGGTGGCATCTAAAACAGGTTCTGATCCGCAAAAGGGCTGCAGGAATTCCACCCTCTCTTCATTCCCCTGAGAGCAGTCAGGTCTGGTAGAATTGCTGAGATCTGAACCATTTTCCCAGTTTTGCTATCAAAACTTTTATGCAAAAAATGAAGCGCAGAAAAATTACTGCATTTACATACTGACAGAGGAAAGAACAATTTAGAGCACAGCCTTGCAAACTGTTATTGACAAAATCCCTGTAATCAATGTCAAACATTGTGATGTCATCATGCCATACATGAGTTTCTGCAGGTTCCAGTGTTCCCTGTGTGACAGTTTCTTTGAGAAAGGAACAGGAACTTGCCAGTTTTGGGGGATACACTATGAAGTTGTACATACATATCTCATAATTACAGATGAAATTTTTTACTTCAAGGAGTGATGATTTAAAAAAAAAATTCCACTCTTGGTCATTCATCGCTGAAATCAGAGAGAAGAGGGCAATGATGACCTGACAACAGAACAACTGTGCAGTTCCAGAGATCAGCCCCTAGCACACCTCAGCCAGCCCTTCACTGGGATTTCCAGAGGAAGCTCCTTTCACAAAGCTCCTCATCATGCAGGGACAAGAAGATGGGCTCTTCTATTTTGCTTTGGTTTTAATTTGGATTTCTTTTCCCCAGAACACCATCCTGGCACAGCCCCTGCTGCATCCCAGATCCACGGCTGCCAGTGGGACTCCTGAAGAGCATTTCGGCTGAAAACCTACAGCAACACAAAGAATGGGGTACAATTTGTCCTATGGAAAACTGCCAGGTAAAACACCAATGGAAGCATAAGTGATGGATAAGTGTTTACTTTATTACTGTCAGTTCCTACCAACATTTGTAAGAAATAAGTCATTCTAGCACGGGCAGCACTGCCCAGCGCTGCCCCACAGCCAGCCAGCCTGGCTTGCCTCACCAGCCAAGGGCAGAGCATAAACAGCATAAACAAAATGTACTGTGATTTTATGACAGAGTTTATAAGGCTGAAGTTTTTCCACAAACATTTACACACAAAATCCTAAAACCTCACAGAGACCATGATTGTTAAATGCATTTAAGTAAACTAAGTTTAAGTGAGCATTTTGATCAGCCTGAGGAGTCTCTCCACAGCCCTGTCTTGTGACAAACATCTCAGCTCACAAGTTGCTTTCTGTCAAGAAAGCCAAGAGCTGCCAACCTGCAGTTTTGATTTATGGTTCACCCAAAGAGCCTCCAGAGTGCCCAGAGAGAGGTGACAGCTCTAAATTGGCCCCATTTGTGGAACACCTGAAACAAGCTTTAACCTTCTGTTTTCCCTCACTCCCCCAGGCAGCCACCTCAGCCCAGACAACACCTCAGCCAACGCCAGCTCCCTGGGGAGCTCCACGCATGACGAGTTCACCACCATTGTCCTGCCCGTGCTTTACCTCGTCATCTTCCTCGCCAGCCTCCTGCTGAACGGCCTAGCAGTGTGGATCTTCTTCCACATCCGAAACAAAACCAGCTTTATATTTTACCTCAAGAATATTGTGGTTGCAGACCTGCTGATGACGCTGACATTCCCATTCAAGATCATCCAGGACTCGCGGCTGGGCCCGTGGCACTTCAACTCCTTGCTGTGCCGCTACACCACGGTGCTGTTCTACGCCAACATGTACACCACCATCGTGTTCCTGGGGCTCATCAGCATCGACCGCTACCTGAAGGTGGTGAAGCCCTTTGGGGACTCCAGGATGTACAGCATCACCTTCACCAAGATCCTGTCAGCCTGTGTCTGGGTGGTGATGGCGTTCCTGGCGCTTCCAAACCTCATCCTCACCAACGGCTACCCCACCAGGAGAAATGTCGACGACTGCCTAAAACTGAAGTCTCCCCTGGGAGTCAAGTGGCATTCAGCTGTCATCTACATCAACACCTGCATGTTCGTAGTGGTGCTGATAGTGCTGATAGGGTGTTACATTGCCATATCCAGGTACATCTATAAATCGAGCAAACAGTTCATCAGCTCGTCCAGCCGAAAGAGGAAGCACAACCAGAGTATAAGGGTTGTTGTGGCTGTATTTTTCACCTGCTTTTTGCCCTATCATTTGTGCCGAATACCCTTTACTTTTAGTCATCTGGACAAAATTTTAGATGACTCTGCACATAAAATCTTGTATTATTGTAAGGAAATGACACTGTTCCTGTCCGCCTGCAATGTCTGTCTGGATCCGATCATTTATTTCTTCATGTGTCGATCATTCTCACGTCGGCTGTTCAGGAAATCCAACATGAGAACAAGGAGTGAGAGCATCAGGTCCCTCCAGAGCGTCAGGAGATCAGAGGTGCGCATCTACCACGAGTACACTGATGTCTGAAGGCACCCAGAGACTTTGCGAATTTGTGACAGTGCTTGTATATCATGTAAATAAAATGTCTCTTTAGGTATCTGACCATGGAAGCTCCTTAGTGATGTGCAGGCAGGTTCAGCTTTTCCCTGTCAGCTCACCAATATCCATCTCAAATTCCATCCCACAGGGATCAGGCTCACTCCATAGGGCTTGGGGGCTGCTTTGGGTGGTTGGTTGGTTGGTTGGTTGGTTGGTTTAAAAACCAACCTAAGGCTGCCTCAGCTCAGAAAACAAGGCTGAGCTCAGGAGGCTCCAGCCAGGGTGGCTTCTGTGGCCGCAGAGAGGAATCCACTGAGAGGAATCAGCACCCCCAGGGTGTGGTGGAAGGGGAGGAGGTGGCACAGGCTCCGTGGGGACCCTCAGTGTGCCACATGGCACTGTGCCACTGTGCCACCAGCCCAAGTGTCTCCATGTTCCCTCACAGTGCTTTGGCGCTGGCAGCATCACCTCATCCAGTGTTTGTACTGAATCCTCTCAACCCAACCATGGTCACATGGATCGTTTTGTCCTGGATTCACAGGACACTAAATCAGATTTGTTTAGAGCAAAAGCTGCTGGACAAAAAATAACCACCCTAAAGCAGTTGCCCTGAGCAATCTATGCTCAGCCAGCCGGGATGCAGTGCAGCTGCACAAGCAGGAGGTGGCAACAATCCCTCGGCCAGTGCCTTACACACAGAAGGACTTTCCTTTTAATACAGAAAAAAAAGGGCTTGACAAGAAAACCCTGAAAATGCAGCACTCAAATAACAAGATAACAAGAGAAAGTTCTGCATAAGAACATCTTTGATAAAGTCTTCCACTGAAAGAAAGGTTTCTTTCTTCTTTTTTTTTTTAACACTGTTCATTTAGGTTTAGATTTTGGTTTATGAATAATTAAGAAGTTGAAATGTAAGTATGATAATATTTGGATTAATCCAAGTATTATAAAACCACTTACATTGTTCAGGGGAGAGCATTTCTGGAAAGGAAGACAGGATATTTTGGGTATTTATCCTACTTTAAATAAAAATACTTTAAATGGCTAAAATTCCACAGATAAACTGTGTTTCCAACCAGCTCTGCAGAAAACTGTTCACACACACCCTCAAAGACTAGTTCTGGGATGAAATCTGCCATCTTGCACCCTTAGCAGTCCATCCACGTACAAAACCATATTAAGAGAACCATTTTGGGGACTGAGTTGCATAGCTTAAATTCTCACAAGCACCAAATTAAATGGAATGATAATATTTAGAACTGGAACATCAGCTCTGTATGCAGACATTCCTAACCAAAGACTCTCTTCTTAGGTCTTATATGGTTAAAACAAATAAAGACCGAGTGCTTCTGGTCTCCCTTTTACCAGTACAAATCACCAAAGGTTTATGCCTTGTTAAATTGTGCCTGATAATTGCTGTGGTAAATTCACAGTGACCTTTTCCCAGGTGAATGGTGAACTTTCCACACAAGCCCAGCAAAGCCCAAAGAGCCACTTCAGGGGCAATATCCCTGTTGGTCCCTAGCCAGAGGACACTAAAGACAGGTGAGGAGACAGCAGAGCAGCTGTGCAGAGTCTGGGATTGGCCCTGGCATGGCGTGGAGCTGATGGTGCAGCACAGGGGAGGCTGAAACCACAGCCAGGTGAGCTGCAACCTCATCCAGATGTGCTGCAAACACAACCTGCATCCCTTTGGTGTGCTGTGTACCTCCTGACAGGGTGCACACTCACTGCCTTTCTCACTGCTCACTTATTTCTTAACTAAAGGATGGATTTTCATGGTATTTCCTCCTAGAGAGGAGAGACAGTACTGCTGATCCCTCATAAGAACCTTCTGCCAAAATGTCTATTTCCCAAAGCAACCACACTCAGGTGGATGAAGCCCTTCAAAGCACAGCCTGAAGAATAGTTCCCCCTTTCCAGCGGCCAAAGGGATAAAGCAAAGGGTAGTTTCTGGTAAGTGTAGTCCCAACAGTGGGATATCCATATGAAATCTGGGAAGGGCAGACACAGCCATGCGCTCCCAGCACACAGGCCAGCCAGGATCAGCCTGTGCACTGCAGCCTGAGCACTTGGATGCAGACATTTCACTGTAAAATCACCCTGAAAGCAGTTTACTTTATCTTGACAGGGTGTATCTGTGATAATCTTCCATCACTGGTTTGTACACACACTCGCTTACATGACAGCTCTTTGAAGAAGCTGTTTGTGAAATATTTTCCCAGGGTTAAAAATGAATTATACAACAATAGCCCAATCCCCAAATGCCAGATAGCTATATTTAATTTATCCAGATTTGACATGGAATTTTGCTCTTTAAAAGTTCATCTTGGAAGAAAAAGTTATAAGGCAGTTGTAGAGAAAGTCTCGGCCCCTGACCTATCACTACCATTTCAGAGAGCCACATCAGGGCAGACATGGCTATAAACTGTGGCTGTGCAGTCCCAGAGTCCCATTTTTAAGAGGAAACATGGTATTCTGGTGGAAGTACAATAGCAGGTCTGACCCAAGAATGCAAGGAGCAATTCCTGAACAATCGAACAATTGACAAGCATTTGAGATTTTTTTCCTTTCAGGAAGATTTGCATTACAGTGTTTGTAATTCAAATGTAATTATATTTAACATACTCTGATTGAATAGCCCAGGCAGAACTCTCCATGCCAGGGGGTTACTGTGGGAGAAATGCAATTTGAACCTTTTCTCAGACACAGCTCCAGATGGCTACTGGTGCAGGATTTTTGTCACTTCATTTTTACACTCTTTACTTCTGTGGTTTCTCTAGTAATGACCTTTCCGGTGACTTTCCACCAGTGCAGCTTCGCAGGAATCCTAAAAAAGGAAACTAAACCCACCCAAATTTCTAACAACCTGTCTGCATTGGCACCACCAACCTCCCACGATGGATTAAGCAGAAGGAAAGCACTGATCAGCAGCATGGCTGTGACAGACTCACCCGGCTGTGCCTCAGTGTTGGAAGTATAAAACAGTGAAGAAAATGCAAAACTCAACATGCAATGCAGCCCATGGTGCAAACAAAACCAGATGGAGGTCTTGTGGTTTCTGTTAACCAGAAATGCTTTGTAAATCAAGTCCACCACCCACCTCTACATATATGCTGTACAATGCACCCACAAACAACGGAAGGTTTGACTACAGTCACACCCACAGAACTTTGCACATTAAGGTATAAAAGGTACCCCAATTGTGCATCTAACTGGGGGATGAGAATTCAACACAGAATTGCAGGGACAGGTCAATGGCTTTGTCCTCCTCACCTCCCCAGAAGAGACACCATTTGGTAAGTTTTTTCACTCATCTATGCTGAGTGTTGACACAGATATTAAGCTTATGATCAAGAAGCTTGTGACCAGATATTAAGCTTGTGACCAGAAATGGTAGAAGGATGAGAAAAAGGTAGTAGAGGAAAAGGTTGGGGAAAAAAAGGAAAGAAAAAAGAGAAAAAGGTAAAGGAGTTATTTGTGCAATATTCGAGGCAAGTTTATCTTGCATGCAAAAGGAAATCAAAAGCTCCCCATTTCCTGAAAAGGTTACAGATGTAGAATGTGTGACTCTGAAGTCAGAAAATGAGGTACTTTAAACACAACTGTCTTTTAAGAAAGACACCCAGGAGAAATTGCAAAAATTATGTAGATATTCTTCCAAGTAAAAATGTGTAACTAGAAAAACTGCTGTCTGTGGCTGAAAGACAAGAGAACCAGCTGCAGAAAAGCCTACTTTGATAAAGTAAGGAAAATTACTTTACAGTCCAGCACAGTTCCTTCCCTCAGCGCCCCTGTGCACCTCCTGCCACCCATGAGGCAGAACATCTGTGTGGGAGCAGCAGTCGTGCCACCTGAACATGGCCATGTGCCTGAGGACAGAGCTCCTTGTAAAGCCTCAGAAGGTTGTTCCGCGAGGCTGCACAGACATCCACCCGTCACCCACACAAAACTGAGCAGAAAAGATTTGCTGGCAGATTTGACAGGGTAAAAACCCCTACCAGAAGTCCTGCAATACTTTTGTAATTAGCCAGCCTTCTAGGGGGATTTTACTAATAAAATATTTGTCTTGTTCATCCTGCTTTTCACAATTCCCAGAGCGTGGCCACAGAATCCATTGTGATCTGCATGATTTGATGTTCAGGAGGGTGAGAAGCACTGACAGCTCTGTTAGCAGGTTTGGTAAGGGCACAGATAACATGCTTAGTCACTTCCACAGGGCAGTGGTTTGGTGCTGTAAGATCCTGCATGTAAAATACAAACCAGAACCCATGAGCCCCACTTCTGTCACCAAGGACTGCAGAGCTGCCACCCCATGCTGCACTGCTGTCACCAGGCAGGTGAAGAACCAAATCACCCCCAGTCCTTTTGTCACCAGATGTGCTTTGGACATGCCAGCAGTGTTCTCCCCTCCCTGGCTCTGCATTCTCCAGCTCTGGGACAGAAGTCCATCAGCAGGATCATACAAAAGGATTCCCTTCTTAGGCCCTGAGCTCAGACAAAAGTGTTAAAAACTTCTTTTATTAAAACAAGCAGCAGTAGGGAATTTGGGATTTTGGGGGAAGAAGCAGACTTGTATGGCTAAAGGTAAAATACATTATCAGTTTGCTCTTAAGCCACCAAAAGTGGACGGTAAAGTGCAGGGCCTTCTAGCAACTGTGCTCACTGCCTGCTTTCTATCCCTTCAGAAACAGCAGCCATATCCTTAGATCCTTAAGCATTTGATTTGGCTGGCATTTTGGCAAAATCCCCGTGTTTGTACAACAGAGCAATCCCTCGGCTTGCCCTGCTGGCCAGAGCCATTCCAAAGGGGTGAAGCTGTACACTGAGCTCAGGCACCCCACCCATCCCTAAAGCTCTTAATCCTCTGCCCTGGACAACTGCTTACTTCTCACTGCAAAAAATTATCTGTGCTGCAACATTTAATCCATCACAGAATGGCAGCTTGCACTGGAAAACACTGCAATGCCCCTTCCTTTGGGGCTCCCCATGCTCCTCAGAGTGCACACTGCACTTCCTCACTGCAGGCACCTCTCTGACTGATGCACTTGGTTCTAGTTTAACAATTCCAAACAAGGTTCAGCCAAGAATGATATTTCAACCAAAAAAGCACAGCCATGCCATTAAGAAATCCTACAAAAACAGAACTTCAGAATACAAAGTATGAACATGTGAAGTATAAAAGTATAAAACTACTCACACACACACACACCCACACACACACACACCCACACACACCCCCTTTGATCAACTCAATCTGCCAGGATCATGCACTGTTCAAATTAGGTAACAAACCTGACAGTAAGTGAAATGTTTTGTTTTGTTTTGTTTTGTTTTGTTTTGTTTTGCTTGCACTCAGGTTGTGTTTCAAGTACGCAACTGACATCAGACACCCCAAATAAATAAATATAACAGACTAAATTAAATAAATAAACAGAAAAATAATACATCATATCAAAGCACAGTGAGAGGGAGACAGGTAATGTCCGCAACATGGGAATGGGAGATTCCATTGAGGTTGGTGGACAATTCTGCTTTGCCAGAAGTTCCTCCTACCCTTTATTTTATATAGTTTTCTTTCAAACTGACTTGTCCTGGCAGACTGCACTTCTGTTCCTCTCCTGCAAGGATTCCATATGGACACAAATGGAACAAAAGTTTGTTGTAGGTCACACTCTGAAAGCTGACCTTGGTCCCAAAAGGAATGTTGAGGCTTCTGCTCTGCTTCTGGAAAGAAGATGCACTCAAAAAAAAAAGTTGAGGATTTGGCTTTTTTTTAGAATTAACTCTGTATTTCTGAACTCTGCCTCAGAAAGCAAATGATTTTTCAAGCCAAAGCCTTATCTGACTCACTCCCTTCATCCTTCCTTCAAGAAATGATCATAGGATGCATGGGAAGAGAAGAAAAGTTTGGCTGATTGATGCCTTCAGGGGACTCTGGTGCTTCTGGTGCTTCAGGGCAGACTAAAGCTTCTCAGGTGCCTTCAGGGGAGCCTCATGCACCATTCTGCCTGATCTGTCAGGTGTGAAACTGTCAATGAAACCAACACCCAAACCCATCACCCCAAAGCCATGGATTGACCACTACAGCTTTGAGCTAGGAGTCTCAGGATCGAGAGAGAGGCAAGAGTATTCACAAGAACATACAGCCTGTTTTGCCTCTTAAGAGACCCCCTTATTGCACTGAGAGATATTCAACAAAATTTGGGGAAAGGAAGTGACTAGAGGTTCAGGGGAACTCACAATGGCCCCAAGTAAAGAATGTGGACATGGCAGCAACATGCAGGGGGAAGGTACATGTCTTTGTCTGTGCCTTTGGGTCTTTCTTCTACATGAATAAACCCTCACAGAAGCAAAGTCCATGAGGAGCTGTGTATTTTCTGTTGCGTTTGGGTGACACACTGTCAAGCAGAGCTCAAGTCCTGCACTAAATGTTTACTAGTTCTAAGGTACACAAAGTACATATTTCACTTTTTAGAAATAAACATTTAAACCTCAGTTTATCTCCCCAAATCTCATATACTCCTTTCCTACATCCACAGAGAAGATACTACCTTTTCTATTCCCATACATTTCCACTAATTCAGTGCTTGATTTCAAAGCCTCCCAGAAAACTTATGGGAGGAACAGGAAGGGAGGAAGCCAAGAAGTAGCTTGAGGTTAAAAGAAAAGAATAATACAAAAAAGGAGAGAGGAAACATCCAGATAGCAAAGACCCATCACGTATCCCCAGAATCCATGTCCCACCCTGAGCACACCCCGAGCAGGCACCACGCAAGCCCCTGGCTGCAGTTCAAACCCTCCCTTGCACAGAGCCGCAGCTCCCAGGGCAGGATGCGTCACAGGAAAGGTCGCAGCAGCCCTGGGAACAGTTTGGGAAAATCAAACTGCAGCCCTGCAGTTCAGGCGGCTCACTGCTGTGCCAGCTGCACTCGTGTCTCTGCTGAAAGCTGCTCGGGGCTGACCTGCAAGGAATGCCCGGGACAGGGGCAGCGCTGAGAGCCTGAATACAGCTGGGCAGCGGTGCACAGCTGGGCAGGGGACAGAGCTGGGCAGGACACAGAGCTGGGTACAGCACATAGCTGGGCAGGGGACACAGCTGGGCAGGACACAGCTGGGCAGGGGACAGAGCTGGGCAGGGGACAGAGCTGGGTACAGCACATAGCTGGGCAGGGCACACAGCGGGGCACACAGCTGGACACAGCACAGCTCGGCCCCTCAGCCCTTCCCCTTTGTGCTCCTGAGTCTCCGCACAGCCTGCGCCGGCTGGGCAGCACCAGCAGCGGCTGCAGCTCCCCAGGCTTCCCGGCTCCTTCCCGGCTCCTTCCCGGCTCTCTCCCGGCGGCTGCCAAGGGCTCACCTGTCAGCGGCACAGCACAGAGGCTCCGCATATCGCCGTCCCGCACCTCCGCCCAGGTAAGACACCTCTCCATCCCTGCTCCTGTCCCCTGCCAACGCTCTCAAACATCCTCGCGTGTTTTTAAGTAATTGCCACTGCAATTTTACTTTTTAAATTGGCAAATAAGGTGAACATTCACGGGTTCTGCAAACCACTAAGTGCACAAAGGAGCACTTGTAACTAACTGCAGAAAGAGGTACAGAAACTACAATTTCAGCCGTGAGGCTGAGCCCCGGAGGAGCCTCCAGCTGCACCAGAGACAGAGGCAACGATTCCTCCCGTCTATCTTAAAAACAATATTTTTCTTAAGCAACTACGTTTGTTTTAAATCATGACTGAGGAAATGTAACTATATGAAACTCATAGCTTAAAACATCAGAACATATAAGTTAAAATAAAATATCTGAATGACAAATGTTACTATTAAAATATAATACTAAAGGGAAAAATTTCTTTCTTTGAGCCGTATTTTACCACTTTTAAAAACCCAGTTCCAGGACAATGAAAGTAATAATCATTAAAATGTTTTATTGACCCAGGGCTCTGGTTTTAGCTGGGATAGAGTTAATTTTCTCCCAGTAGCTGGTACAGAAGTGTGTTTGGGTTTGGAATGAGAATGATGTTGATAACACCCTGATGGTTTAGCTGTTGATGAGCAGGGCTTGCACCAAGTCAAGGACTTTCCAGCTTCTCACGCCCTGCTAGGGCAGAGGGACACAACAGGACAGCTGGCCCCTCACTTCTTTTTCCTGGGTTTTATCTCTCTCCTTGTTAATTTCCTTTTCATTACAATCTTATATTATTGTCATTATATTTCAGTTCTTAAACTATTCTTACATGATTCTAACATTTCCTCTCACATCCACCACTCCCTAATTCCAACACAATAACTGATGTAAGTTAGGAAGGATCTCAGTGGGGTAATTTTGAGGCTTAGTTTAAAAAACTGAGTATTTGAGTTAGATCTGAAAATTATGCTATATGCAAAGAGATCAAAGCATTGCCTAAGTTTCCATATGAATATCAGGGTTTGCACAGATATTTCACAGACTACAATATTTAACGCTAAAAGCTGGCTCAGAATAATGCAGACTCTTGTTTAAAAACCAGGAATAGAAAGAGAACGAAAAATGTAGCTTATCAGGAAAAAGAGAACGAAAAATGTAGCTTATCAGGAAAAAAAAACTGTTAAATTTCAGATTTCAAAAGAGAACAGAGTCTGCTGCACAGTAAGAAGAAATGAAACAGTTACTGGTGGTTTTTGGAAGACACAAATATAATTCTGCCCTTGAGGTGTCCAAAGGAGCCCATGGCTTTAACAGGAAATACACAACTTTATCTGCTCTGTTCTGTGTACCTCTTGGCTCTCCTCTCCATGTCCTTCAGAGCACCAGAAGTTCATTGCATGTGCCAGGAGAACATCATAGATGGTCTAAGTGATGTAATAACTGCAGTCACCGACTGTCGCTTCCTCACAACATCCTGGATTTTGCCTTTTTGGATCAGAAGTGGAATGTACTGTTAATCTGCACAGTCTTTCACCCACATGTCCTTCCCCATAGTAACTGCAGCTGCTGACAGAACACCCCCAGTGTCACCAGGCTCACAGGGCCACTGCTCCTCATGGGGCCAACAGCCTCAGTGACAGTCACAGGACTCTCATCCATTCTCAGCCACTGTCAGAGGAACCCAAGGAGCAGTGAGTAGAGACACAGTTTTCTGTGTCCTCTGTCCTCACACACCACACCTAAGGGGTCTAGAAAGCAAGAGCTGGAAGGCAAGGACAAGACACTGTGATGGTCACTGCCGCACTGACTGACCCTCCTGCAGCCAAGGAGGAGGGCAGCACTGGGCACTGCCACATCCCATGCCACGGCAGATGCTCCCTTACTGCTTTCTGCAATGGTAATGTGACTTACTTCTGTCATCCTAGTTTCAGTATTCAGCCCACTTTCCTCCACTACATTCTAAGACAAACTACCACCCAACACACCACTTTCAGGGCTAAAATAGTCCATTAGTGTATTTTGCCTACTTTTATTCTCTTAAGTATTAAACTCAGACATTGCCCTATGACAAATGTCATAATAAGAACAGTAAATAACAAAATTTTAGTCTCTTGGCAAACTTGCAACAAGTCAAATGCACCAATATATCTCTACAGCCACTGCAAGCACCAGAGGAGACCAGCAATTCCTGCCAGGGACCCTGAGTGTCTCCACCTGGCATGCACCCCATGGGCTGCCAGGCTGGGCTGCTCTGTGGGGACAAAGAGAAGGGTCAGAGCAGCCCTGACCACACACAGGCTGAGCAGTGTCCCAGTGTCTAAGGGAGGAGGCTTCCCTCAGCCTGGCCCCCAACAGCCTGGGGAAAGCACCCCAAAGTGCACAGCACAGCTCCCAGACCCTGTGCTCCTGAGCCTCACCACCCTTCTGCCCCGCAGGAACACCCACTGCAGCTTTCCCACTGGACTACACCAGCACAGCCAGCACTGCAACTTCGACCAGTACCAACATTCCAACCACATTAGAGAGAAAACCTTAAAATAAGATTCTTCTTTTAGCACACTCAGCATAACTCACAGTGGCTGTGGTGTGTATTGTGCTTCCTCCTTCTCTAGCTTCCTCCTAACATCACAGGTACCATCTGGCATGATCATCTCCCCTGAGTAACTCCATTTTGTAGTTCAGAAAAGGCTTCTGGTGATAGTGACAACTGTCACTAGTTCCTGACCCAGTAACTGCATTACATATTTATTAAACAGCTGCATTAGTTTCCATAAATAGCTAAAATGTGCACTTGGAACTATACAACCACTGGTAAATTCAGGGTAAATTAATTAATTAGTTAAACTTACAAATATTATTCTTATATTCAGTAAAGCAGGGTGAACTTTGAAACTTGACAGCCAACTTACAGAAGTCAAGAATTGCGTTAATGCTACTGTGGAAGAGTCACAGGGGACAGTGCAAGAGTCTGACCTCAGAAGGGGCTGAACACTTCTAATGGTTTATGCAGCTTCCCTTGTGTGTGTTCTGCCAAGACAACATGATTTGCAAGCTGAGAGAGTTCAGAACTTTTCTATCTTTTACCCAGTCAATCTTGGTCATCTGGTGAAATGTTTGCTGGTTTTGCACAACCAGCTGGCATAATTTACACAGAATAAATGTACTTCATGCTGGCCCAAGCATTCAAGCATGCAGCCCGAGCACAAAAGGCTGTTGTGATGCCCCTCCGAAATACTTGTACTAACACCCTCTGCCTCCCTGCAGCAGACACCACAGGAGCCACCCTGGGCTCCATGACTGACAGAGGGGACAGGCAGGAAGGTGACAGTGTTTGCTGTCAGTGCTGAACTATTCACAGGAGTAGGACAAGACCCTCCAAAAAGAGCTGAGTGTGACAAGGTGACAAAAAGAACAGATAAAACTGACTGTGAACACAAAGTTGTGATGCTCAGCAGTGGGGACACACAGGAGCCTCTAGCCTTACCCACACAGTGATGGGGTTTAGCTGGAATGTAACTGCTCCTTGTCTCTCCCACAGGTCTGCCAGCAAGAGCAGAGGCACTGTGCCTGAGAATGGAGAGCGCTCTAGACCCTTAGCAAAGCACCACAGCAGGCAACTGAGGAAACGTAAGGACATGCCAATGATACAGAAGGATGTCCAGAGTCTGGCTGGCCTGCAGCTCCCTCTCAATGCCAGACAGTTGATAAATCTGCTGGTATCAAATGTAAAATGTGTCTAGAGTCCTAACAATACACCAAAGGAGACATTTTTACCTATTTGAGAGAAAATGTCTATTTCTAGCTATTGCAAGATTTCATTCAGGTTCCAACCTGCTCCACAGAGACATCAGCTACTGACTCAGAATTGGGGATAAAATAAAATTCTTTATTTTCTAAAATACAAGGTGGGGTTTTTTCCCAGCTCCAAGGCACATATTTTCCAGCTGCCCAGGGTTTCACTTGCCAAATACAGCAGCATTATATTTATATCTATATTTGCTCTGCCCTCCCTACAGAGGACAATCCACCCCCACAAACATTCTGGCAAAGAAAAACAGACAGCAGATGTGATTTCTTGTTGGAGATCCTTTAAAACGTAAATCTGACTGACTTGAGAGGCCAGCTCCAGCTCCCACATTACAAACTAACACACAGACGCACTGCTGTGTGCCGAGCTGCTGGAAACTTAAAACAAACTCTGCCAGCTGCACATGCAAGTTCCTTGCAAGGGAGCATTGGGATATATTGGCATACACTGGATATCTCCACACTTGACTAACAGAAGAGGGGTTTTTACAGAACATTTTGACCAGGAATATTCATGTCATTCATGCTTCATGGTGAATCTGTGCTAACAATACTGGTCCTTAAACACATCTCATTAACCCTTCAAGTCACCAGATCACTGAGGGTCAGACCCAGCTCACAGCACATGGGCTCATGTCTGCAGAAAGGGGCAGCCCTAGGCTGGAGGGCAGTGGTTAAAGTCAAACAGAGAAGCAAATGAATCCTCTGTTCAAAGCAGCAACATGCCCTTGAACATCACCAGAAAGTGAGATGGCACGACTCAGAAAATGCTCTGCATTCCCTGCTGGGAACACTGTAGGGTGGGAATGTGGTCTTTCCTGAGAGGCACATTGAGTTCATTTGGAAGTGAGAGCAGAAAATGTAGAGTAATTAGCAGAAAGCCCAGCACTACCCTGTCCTACTGAGATACTCTTTTCTCTGCCCCTAGGAATGAAGATACTGTAAGATGTTCAACTCCAGCACCAACTCTTCAGGAAACAACTGCAGCCACAGCACGGTGATAACCACGACAGTCATTCCGCTGCTCTACTGCTTCATCTTCCTCGCAGGGCTCTCGCTCAACGCCCTGGCAGCCTGGGTCTTCCTCTACGTTTCCAGCACAAAGAGTTTTATTGTCTATCTCAAAAACATCGCTGTGGCTGATCTCCTCATGAGCCTGACCTTTCCTTTCAAAATCCTTGCTGATTCAGAAATTGCACCTGCAGAGCTCAACCTGTTTGTGTGCAGATACTCTGCAGTTGTGTTCTACATGAATATGTACATCGGGATCACCTTTTTTGGCCTCATTGGGTTTGACAGATACTACAAAATCGTAAAGCCTTTGTTCACCTCCTTTGTTCACACAGTTAACTACAGCAAGGTGGTCTCTATAATCATATGGCTACTATTAATGATTATGTCATTTCCAAATATGATTTTAACTAATGAAATCACTAAAGATAGTTACTCCAGAAAATGTATAGGTCTTAAAAACGAGCTTGGCAGACAATGGCACAAAGCAACAACTTATATTTGCACAGGGATTTTCTGGGTTGTTTTTTTTCTGCTAATCATATTTTACACTTCTATATCCAAAAAAATATACAGCTCTTACAAAAAATTCCGGAGGAGCTCAGATGGGGCCAAGAGAAAAATCAGCCGGAACATATTCACCATCATGTTTGTGTTTGTCATTTGCTTTGTGCCCTACCACCTCTGCAGGACCCCATACACCCTGAGCCAGACCAGCTCCCGGTTCACCTGCCAGTCCCAAAAATCACTGTACTATGCCAAGGAGTTCACTCTGGTGCTGTCTGCTGCCAATGTCTGCCTTGACCCCATTATTTATTTTTTCCTCTGCCTCCCCTTTAGGGAAAAGCTGTATCAAAAATTGCATCTCAAGCTGAAAGCTTCAAGTGAGGTCGAAATTACTAAATCCAGAAGATCAAATACACTTCGGGAAAGTATAAACATCATGTAGGATTGTGTCTTTACAATAATGCACATTTCAGAAGTTATTCATAAATGCAAATGTCCCAAAGAAATGGAGCAGACAAGAACCAGCAACAGACAGACACAGATTTCAGCATAACACCAGGTGCTATTCCTCTGTCTAAACCCATTATTGCATGTGCCAATCTATTCATTACATGCAGTTTCAGCTGATGCTGTGATTGCATTAGGGTGTGACCAACCCATCTGGATCTCAAAAACAGACAGAGCAGTAGCTGGAACAGCACATTCTGGAGCTCCAGGCAGGGGGGGCTCTGAAAGGACCACCCAACAGACCCAAACCCACACCAATCTGCTTCTCTGGACTTACATGAACAGAAATGTGTCCACACCAAACCACGGCAACTCCCTCGCTGCTGGTGCAGGAGGAGGAAAGAACATCACAGAGCCATCTGGGAACACACAAATACAACTCTCTGGGAACTCTGGTACATTTCAATTCAGAAAGAATGGTTTGCTGGTTTTCCCATGCTTTTTACACAGCAGTAAAGCATTTCTGTCTGTACCAAGGAAACCGCTGAAAGCCACCAACCTGCTCTATATAAATATAATGTCTTTTATAACTTTATTTTTCAGAGCAGCTTTTTTTTGAAAATCAATTATCATTGTACAGGGAAAACCTACCAGGGCATAAAGTATCCACTAAAGCTTTCAGACAGTGGCTCTGGAAGCTGAATGTCTTCATTTTACTTAACAAAGAAGCTATAGGAACAGAAATAACATGTCCTTCACCTTTCTGCCACTGCATTTTGTTTTAGTCCCAACAGATCTAAGGGTGAAACATTTTTAAACATTTGGTCCCTATACCTCCTCCAAGGCTGTGGGTAACTTCTCTTGATCCAAGACCACTGGTCAGCAGCAGCAGGATTCTACATCCCAAAGGATTGTACTACAGCTAAAGGTCTGGATACCTCCCCTGGGTTCACCCCCAGCTTTGTGGAGCAAATTCAACTCCATGTATTTCCCACTCTCTGGCAGAGCAGTTCCAGCTGACCCCAGGGAGCAGCAGCACCCCACACCTGGGGCAGCCTGGGTGTCCATTGGACTGTGGGACTGGGGGATGGAAGCCTGAACCTGCCCACTGGAACTACAGGAGAAGGCTGCATTCTGGTCATATTTGTGAAACAAAATACAGAAAAAGTTATTTATATGGTTCCTTTGGAGCTCCCTGATTCTGCCAAACTGAGGCTCTGCAGGCTCTGCCCTCCAAGCAAGGGAAGCAGCTGACTGGGAAAGGAAATCTGGTGCTTTGTGGGAGAGCTTTTGTCATTTATGGCAAAAACATTCAGCTCCCTACATGGCAGGGCTTGGTATTTGCCTACGTAAATTTACATAATTGTGGCTGTGAAAGATCACTGGCATAGACAGATGAACATACTTTCACAATATATATTTGAATAACTTTTTAACTGTTTTGCAAGCTTTGAAAAAAGTATTTCTATTATGTAATTTTTTCACACCTCACCAGATTACTGATATTAGAATGACAAGAATCTACATGAGGCACCAGGGGAAAGGATGGTGATCAACACCAGTGTTCAAAAGGGATGCTACATTTCCAGCCTTTCGTTCACATTGAAAAAATCCTCCTCCAAGATCTTCCCTAGTCAAGAAATGTTTCCATGCCCCTGATCCTGCTGCAACCCCACCCTGTGAGTGACAAGTCCCAAGTAACACCAGGGTGAAACCGAGCCTCTGTTCCATCTCCTCAGCCTTGCTCCTTGCTTTGCTGGATGAACTGAGGCCAGTTTTTTTCAGCACTGGGTAAATTAATCCTTTCACATCTTTCCCAGTGGATCACACCTCAGATACCCCAAGCCAGCTCCTCACACACCCAGGGAACTCACATTCCCATATCTGTTCTCTTTCCAAAATACCTCTGCAGGAAGGGCAGACCATTTGCAGCAAAGGTTTACTGAACCATCATTTTGTCTTTTTAGACCTGAAAAAGTTCCCTGTAAAATGACTCTATAGAAAAAAGTAAAATGACTCTATAGAAAAGGGAAAACCAACTGACAGACACACACAGAATGAAACAACTGCCAGTGCTAAAGTTTGGGTTTAAAAAAAAACTGTACAAGTATAGGAAGATCAGCTTTGCATGAGCAGAAAACCATAAAATGAGTCCATGTTTGCTCACAACTGGACACAGGATCATTACAGATTATGAAGCTTTGCAAACATTTTGACAAATATGGTCTGAACTTTCAGTTTATGACTAAACGTAAAACCAGACATTCTTCATCTGTTCCTCTGCAAAGCTCTGGTGCAGAGTTTGTAAATTCCTGTGGATTTTCAACTACAATCAAGAGCCACCAGTTGGAGTTTCAGTATTGCTGTCAGTACTTCACCCCCAGCATGGTGTCAGATCTTTTCTCATGGCTTCCAAAACCAACCAAACAAACCAAACAACCAAAATATTTCCCCTACTTCCCTAATGTGTAATTTTTACTTTTAATAGTGCTTGGAAAATATCCAAAGGTTCAGAATGTTCATTCCAATCAGCAGAATCCCTAGGTGCCTTCAGATCTGCAGACTAAGGTGTAAATTTAAAACAAACATCATGAGATTCCCAGAACCTAGAATTTCCTGCAGGAACGTTACAATGAACGAGGACCAAGTACATTGCAAAATCTGATTCCAGACAGATTTTAAATGTAAGATATATGCAGGGAAGGGGGGAAGCAGAGTTTCAGACTTAGGAAAAAGAAGCAAAGGAACAACCACTGATGTCACTCAACAGCCCCTGCATGCCTCTCCCCCAGGAACAGGAAAGAGAGCTCCGGGCTGTTCTGTGAGCATTTATTTCTTTCTGTCTCCGCTCTTTTGGGTAACTTTCATGTGATTTTGCTCTCTGAACACTGGGTTGAACTGCGTCAATCAGCTCATTTAAAAACCACAACCAAGTTCTCAGAGCCCTGCAAAGGCAGCGTGGGCAGAAGGTCACACACCACGGGCTGGGAGAGCAGCCACTGAGGGACACCAGCCCTTTGCTGACCAATGGTCAGCAGACTCCACGCCACAAGGACAGGTAGGTGGTTTCAGTCTCTCTTACAGCCTATTTAGGTGTCCGTGAATGTGCAGCCTGAAATCTGACTGCCAAAACTCCCGAGGTCAGGCTCAGCTATTTGGCAAACCCTTGGCTGTGCCAGTGGCCAGTGTCACCTGGTCACAGCCCTGCAGAGCTGGGTGTGCCAGGTACCCCCTGACCCCTGAGGGATGCCAGGCTGCTCTGTGCCAGGCTGCAGGAAACTCCAGAGCCTCAGAGCAGTGAGCTCAGCCCAGGAGCGCTGCTGCCCTCACCCACACCCCGTGCAACCCAGCTCCTGTTCTCAGGACAGGAGACACTTGCAGAGAGCCAACTACAAGGAATGAACTGCTGTCTCCAACAGCTTAAACCACTGGAGTATCTGCAATCATTTTGCTTTACAATGACACAAATATGTATACAATTTTACAGAGGAAATTATATGTGCAGAAGTTCTCTTGTATATAAAAATTAGGTACAATATACAGAAGTGTTGCAGTCTGATGCTACTCAAGACATAAGAGTGTTGATTAATTAAACAAAAATAGAATTAAACAAAATTCTAAGAAAATAACTACTGTTGCTAAGGAAAGGCTGATGTCACTGACATCCTCTTGTTTGTTTTTGTAGGTCCTTGATACCTCCTGTCAGCAGAGCCAACTCTCACAAGGAGTTTACAATGTCAAGCAACATTTCAGAATGTCATATCTATGAAGGTATTGAACCTTTTACTTATTTTTACTACTTGATTTTTCTTATGGGAATTATTGGAAGCTGTTTTGCACTCTGGGCATTCACACAGAAGGATCAGAAACAGAAGTGTATGAGCATCTACCTAATCAACCTCCTCACTGCAGATTTCTTGTTGACTTTGACATTGCCAGTGAAGATTATTGTTGACCTAGGAATTGCATCCTGGAATACGAGAATATTCCACTGCCAAGTCACAGCCTGTTTCATCTACCTGAACATGTATTTATCTATCATATTTTTGGGGTTTGTGAGCATGGATCGCTGTCTCCAGCTGATGCACAGCTCTAAGATCTACCGCATTCAAGAGCCTGGGTTTGCCAAGACCTTGTCTGCAGTTGTGTGGACCATGGTTCTCCTCATAACTGTGCCT
This sequence comes from Entomyzon cyanotis, assembly GCA_024500445.1. NCBI lineage: Eukaryota > Metazoa > Chordata > Aves > Passeriformes > Meliphagidae > Entomyzon > Entomyzon cyanotis. The sequence continues at coordinate 7,411,338 of JAKEPQ010000781.1, forward strand.
AACATGGCAATTCCCATCAAACACATTGAAGAGAGATCTGGCGTAGGATGCATTGATTTCAAAACAAAATTTGGGAGAGACTGGCACGTGTTCACTAATTTCATCTGCACAGCAATATTCCTGAATTTCTCAGCTGTGATCCTGATTTCCAACTTCCTCATTGTGAGACAACTCCACCGCCACAAGTACAGCGAGAGCTACAGCAGCGTGAGGAAGGCTCTGAGCCACATCCTGCTGGTGACAGCTGGGCACCTGCTGTGCTTCGTGCCTTACCACGCCGTGCGCATCCCCTACACGCTGAGCCAGAGCGACAGCATCACCAGCTGCCCCCTCAAACAGGCTCTCTTCAAAGCCAAGGAGTCCACCTTGCTCTTTGCAGTCTCAAACCTCTGCTTTGACCCCATTCTCTACTACCACCTTTCCAAATCGTTCCGACTGAAATTCACAGAGGCCTTTGCAGCCCCCAAGGAGTCGAAGGCTCTCGCGGACATGGAAGAGCAGCACAGCAGCGAGCAGCAGATGTGCAGCCCTGACTGCAGAACACACGAGCACAGTGTGCCCACCTGCAGCACCAACAGCTGCTGGCTGACTGCACAGGTGGCACCACAGCCAACAATGCTCCTGAGGAGTCGCCAGCCTGAGCAGGAGGAGAACACCCATCAACAAATACCCGTGGCTGAGTGACACTCATGCACCTGAGCATGGACAGCCTGCCACAAACAGCTCCATGAGCAGTGGTGACCCACCAGGGATCAGCAGTGCAAAGAACGCCTGTTCAGACTCAAACACACCTTAGAATTATTTATAGCAGACACCTGAACTCATCTTTACTAAGTTAAATATTGTGCATTTACTATACATAACGACTTGGTGCTATCAAGGGAAGAAATTATTTAACAGCAGTTCTTCAGCTGCAAAGCTGATTTGACACAATTAACCCAAAAGAATTTTAGAGGGCATTATTTACTCCAGAAACAGATTTAAAACTGTACCAATTAAAAATTATTATATTTGCTTACATCATACCTGCAGGCTTCATAAATAAATTTCTTGTTCTTGCCAAGTTCCATTGCCTCTCCTTGCTGCTGCCTCAATGAATAGGAAAAAAGCTGCACGTTATTGCAGGAAATTCAACTGAATTGTAAAATGAAGATTAAAAGTATAAGAAGTATCCACTGTGTTCTCTTTGATTTCTTTTCATATAAATTTATAAAACAGCAACTAAGTTTATTAACATTCTAATTTACAATTACTTCTGAAACTTATGCATATTTAGAATAATCAATAATTTAAATTTAAAAACCAATTTGCACAGGCAAAATCCAGCTGCTTAGATTATCTCCATCTGCAAATGAAAACTATTTCAGAAACAAAACCAAATCAAGTTACCTTTTTTCTAATCCTTGCAAAGTGGACAAAATATGAATCATTTTAAGCAAGCACTCAAAACATCGCATTCGGTATTTTTGTAACAATTCTCATGCAACAAATCAGAACCTAAACTTTGTGAGATAAGAAATTTAAAGATTTCGTAACATAGTAAAGTATGGAAATACCCAGACAGGTAACTAAGCAATCTGAGCAACCGAAGGAATGCTAACTGCATTATTAAAACTATTACAAGACTGTTCAGAACATGCTCTATTTTCTCAGTGCTTGAGGAAACAGACTCTGATTCTGCAAACATTATTTTGCTCATCTTGCCTCTCTTTCCTGTCATGCAGCCCAACAGACTCAGATTTGGGTCTCTCACATAGTCACAGATGTTAAATCGAAGCTCCATGACTCCAAGGCCGATCAGAGCTCCTTTCCCACAGTGGGGTGGGGATTTTTGTTTGTTTCATTTCCAGAAAAGTGATCTCAGAAAGACAAATATCAACTCTCTGCATTTGTCACAAGCCCCATTCGTGAGAACCACATTCAAAACAGGACTTTTTCACTCTAAAGTGGAAAACATCTCTTGGCATCATAAGAATTCAGATGGACTTCAAAGACAACATGAGAAGCAAAACCCAAATACAAGTGCAGAGCCCTAAGCTTTAAAAGAAACCTAAATACCCATGGAGTTTCAGGATTCTACATAGTGATTTCAAGAAATTCAACCTCAGTCCTTAAAAACCAATCGCTCTCTTCTGTCCCCCATTCACTACTGCCCACTGGCTAGAAAATCCTGGTACCAAGTTGCATTTACCAGGCATCCCCCCACGGCTGAGGTGCATTTCAAGCTATACTTAACCACGCTGTATTTTGCTACATGGGAGACTGACAAGTTCAAGCGCCTCACCAACCATTCTAAACCAAAAAGGATTAAGAGATGAAAAAGCCATTCTTTCTCAGTTCCCTTCCATAGTGGTACCTGACAGACTATGACAGATAATAAAATACAGGTGGTCAAAATGTTAGGTGAAACTTGAGTGGGTTTAAGCCCCAGGGGAATGACAGGTGAACTCACAGAAGAGTTATCATAGACATGAGAAAGTCACTATTGCAGTCTCCAGCTCACCCTTCTGAGGACTCAGTTTCTGCCCAAATCAAGTGCTGCCTTCACAGGAACTCCTCACTAACTGGGGCTGCAGATGACTCATGGGTGCTCCAAGTCTGGACTAATGCAAAACAATTTTATTTCAATTTAAAACTGCATGGTAGCAATACAGACTGTTTACTGGATTTACACCTTCACAATAATCACCACTGTGAAAATCATTCTGGAGCTGTGCACAAGAGATCATTTGAGTCAAGGAAATGTCAGATGGAAAATACTTGTGGCTGGAAATAAGGGTAGTGGTTTTCTCTGCAATCCCATCTAAAAAGAAAGTGAATTTACACCTCTATGACGTGTCATAGATTTCTATATTTCAAGTCCTCCTACTCAGGAAAATCTCCAGAGGAAGCCACACAAGCCAAAGAGAACTAGAAATGAGAGGTCCCTTCATTGCTCAGTGCACATGGCAACACCCCTGGCAGCACCCCTGATTCCATATTCATTGTGATGTTACGTCTTTATGGACCATCAGACCTTCCCACCAAAACAATTCAACAACTCCTATTATTATTTGAAACTTCATGAAAAAGAACTGAGCCTCTGTCAGTGCTGGGTTTGGGTTCCACACAGCCTGATGGGAGCCCCATACCTGTATGGAAACCTGGCACACGAGAGCCAGCTGGGAGAGAATCACAGGATCATTCAGGTTGGAAAAGGCTTTTAAGATCATCAAGTCAAACCATTAACACAGCACTGCCAAGCCCACCACTAAAACATGTGTGATCCATGATTTAGGCTCAAACCGAGATATTAAAACAGGAAAATCAGACAGAAAATAGGTTCCAAACATGCTCCAGTTGAGCTCACGTCAAAACACTGGCAGCAGACAGCTGTCCCTCAAAGAACATTTTCCTTTAAATAACGATGTCAGTAGACAGACAGCCTAGTAGAGGACATCCTCTTTACAAAATAAAAATCCTTACGGGCTTACATAAGAGCTGCCAGCTGAAAACTGTGTACACGGCCTCGTGACTTATGGCCTCTTCTGCCAGGGAAAAGCAGAAGTTTATTAAGGGGAAGGAAACAGAGACAAAAAAAATACAAAGAGCACCGCGCGTGGTGACATCCCTGCAGCGCCGGAGAGCAGCGGGTGCGGGAAGCGACCGACACCCAGCGGCCGTGGGGCGGGCGGCAGCCTCGGCAGCCCTTCCCGGGGCTCTGCAATCCTTCCCGGGGCTCCGCAGCCCTTCCCGGGGCTCCGCAGCCCTTCCCGGGGGCACTGCGATCACCCACCGGGGCTGGGCAGGCCTGCCAAGTGCTCACCACAGCCTGCCCAGCAGGAGACATCTGAACCTGCACTGGTTCGGTGGATGTGTGGGTTGTCTGACCACGGCAGGAGGATGGAACTGGAAGATATTTAAGGTCCCTTCCAACCCAAACCAGTCTATGTGGCTTTGGAAGTTCGAAGGTCAAAATGCACAGGCAGCGTCCATCAGGCACTCTGCCCCAGTGTCAAAAGCTGAGCTTGAGCCAAACTATAACTAAGTCTTGAAAATGGCTCGTGTGAAGAGCAAAACAAGTGCCCAGAAGTAGGACACAAGACGCAGAAGCCGCATGTCCCTTAGCCTCAGGGTGGGCTGGGTCTTCTGTAAAGTTGTACGAGAAAACGTATTTGTGTATATTTGAAACCTGCACTGAACAGTTTGCCTGAGCGTCCTGCACACTGAGACCAAAACAGCAGTGCAGATAACAGACATGCTGCTCTTTCCAGAGAGCAGCCTAACAGGGAAAGCAAGTGCCCAGAAGCAACTGGATACCAAAGAGGGAGCTCCTGGTTTGGCAGGGTGCTCTGTGTTACCTGGACATTACCTTAAAAAACAGCAAAAAGAGAAATACGTGCAGAAGGAAAAACAAAACAAAACAAAACCCAAACCCAACAAAACCACAAGCAAAAAAACCAAGGGAGCAGCTCAGAAATGCTGGCTTTAGAAGAAAACCTGCAAAAATAAACCCTCTGAGAACTTCCTTTATGGAGAGCAGATAGTCAGATAGAGCAGCCAAACCGGTCTCTGAACCCCCCACTCATCCACTCCCCCGGGGGTTGGGAAGAGCAGAGCACTCATCAAATTACAGAGATCTGTCATCCTAAACCCTCGCTATCAAGTGACAGGGGATGCACTGAAACATTCTGCAAAGCTGGACAGAAGGGGACAGGGAAGAAGAGCCTTTACAGCATCCTCCAGCCAGGGCTGGCTGGCACTGGGGCTCTCAGGACAGGACTGCAGCTCTCAGCACAGGGCTGGCTGGCACTGGGGCTCTCAGCACACGGCTGGCTGGGTGCCCGGGGCTCTCTAGCATCCGGGCTGCATCTCTCAGGACCTGGGCATCGCCTCGCCGCCAGCCGCGTCCCACAGCAGAGCCGTGTGCCACCATGCCCGCGCCGCAGAAGAAGCTGATCTTTTGCACAGCCGGGCTGCTGAGCTTCGCCTGCGCTCTGGGGACAGCGGCGGCCATCGGCACGCAGCTCTGGGTCAGAGGGACGATCCTGTGCACCACGGGAGCGCTGCTCGTCAACGCCAGCGGCCCCGAGCTGCACAAGTTCATCGGCGACATCCAGTACGGGCTCTTCTCCGGGCAGCGTGTGCGGCAGTGCGGGCTGGGCGGGAGACCCTTCCAGTTCTCATGTGAGTACCGCTGGCGTTTGAGTCATTCACAACACGCTGCTGCGGCTGGGGCGGCGGGACAGGGCTGCCCGTACAGCCCCTCGCTCGGACACAGCCCAGCGACATGGGATGTGCCAAGGCAACGCTGCCCTTACAGGGCTCTAACCTTCGGCATCAATAACTTATTTTATTATACTAATACAGCCTGGCTAATGTCTTCAACAATCTATAATGCAGTTACCAAGATATCCACATTCCAAAAGATTTATAGTATAACTTTAAAAAAGGATATTTGAGGGGTTTAATTAATCTCTGTCATCTTCCTCTTTGTGTCAGCATTACAACATTATGTCTGTGCTGTCAAGAAGAATGAACTAAGCAAGAGCCTCACAAAAGAGTTGGGGCATTGGCTGCTGTTGAGAAACAAAACAGCCCAAAAGTTGGCAATCTGTGGCACTAATTGGAAGAAGGACTGGGGGAGACTGTCTGGGGAATGCTGGCTGACTTGGTACCTGACACACAGAACATCATCAAAGTATTAGTAATGGCTTCACTTTACATTCATAACCTATTCATCTTCACGGATAAGAAGACTGACAAAAAAATGATCAAATGAGACACATAGGTATCCAGCAGCACATGGTACAGGCAGTAAAAGCTAGTTGCTGTGTGTACAATACCTCATCTGAAGTTACTACAGCACACACTTCATAATCCTTATGCTACAGCAGCACGTGCAAATTGCTCACATCAGTGATTTAATGCAAGGGAAGGTTACCAGATTAGGTAGCAGAAATTATTTACTATATAATATTTAGTTATTTAATAATTTAATATAGTATTAGTACTTTCTATCTCTAAATTCCATCACTAGTCTGTTTACACAGCTGAAGTTCCCTCTTGATTGTTTTGTGTGCCATCACAGTGTGCAGTTGTTGCACCCTGAGTGAATTTTCAGAGGGGTTTGTGCAATCACAAGTGTCGCTGTTGAGCGGCTAGCTGAGGAATGACCCAAGTTCTCAGACAAGGAAAGAGAGGAGAAGAGAGCTTTATTGTTTTGAATTCCATATATATAGAATTTACAGAGGTGCCCCAGATTGGTCAGCCCGAGACCTCCCCCTAGGCCCAATTGGCCAAGCCCGAACTGACCCAATCCGGAGAAGTTGTTTGCAAAACATCCAAACTTTATCTTGTTTATGAAATATAGCAAAATGTTCCCACGGGAAGGACCTGTGCTAGCCACATGCAAGGATTTGGTTTACTGCTGTTGCTGACACTTCTGACCCAAGGCTGGTTCAGCTGACAGCAGCTCTGGTTCTGACACTCAGGCTCAGTCAGTGACAGCTGTGAGGCACAGCTGGATGGGGACAAGCTGCAGCCAGGGCTGCAGCATTCACCTCAGAAAGCAATTAGAGCAAGATGCTGATCCTGTTCCCTTGGGCTGCAGCAGCCTTCTCCCATCACCTCAGTACCTTGGAAGCTCACAAGGAGCATTCCAGAAAGCAGAACACATATAAAATACACAGCCATAGCATAATGCACTCACTGCACTTTAGCATGTCTGAGGAGAACAGACACAGAAAATAGGCTACATAATTTAGTTCTATGCTCGTTCCCATTAAATGCTCCCCTCTGACCACTATACCTCTTTTAATTGTAATATGAATTTGCTCTGCCAGCAAACCTAGTTCAGCTGAGGAAAGTTTCTGCTCCATTTGCTCCTGCTCATTCCCATCACTTTCTAGGTCAGTGGTTCATTTTCTAAAGGTCTCTGCCATGCACAGCACACATGGGTTCATTCACTGCCATGAAGGAATGTTTTCCTTTCAAGACAACATTGCTTCTGGAATTAATTTTTCCTGATACATCACATATAAAATTTTAATGACATAAACAGCTATAGATGCAGGTGAGGAGGGGGAGGATTCAATACCATGCAGTAACTTGTTTTCTTAAATTAAATAATACAAAAAAGTATTATTAAATACACTGTGTTGCGTGTTTTCCTGAAACACCAGATTGTGTCACAGAAACTAATGCTATTCCTTGTAGGAATCCTGCACAGGGAAGCACTGGAAGGGGCTCTAAGGTCTCCCCGGAGCCTTCTGTTCTTCAGGCTAAATACCCCCAGCTCTCCCAGCCTGGCTCCGTGGCCTCCTCTGGACTCACTCCAGCAGCTCCATGTCCTTTTGATGTTGGGAGCCCCAGAGTTGGATAAAGCTCTGCAGGTGGAGTCTCACCTGAGCAGGACAGAAGGGCAGAATTCCCCTTCCCCTGCTGTTCACACTGTGGGATCAACCCAGCACACAGGACAACAGCAAGGCAGCACAAGGCACTATCACCTCACTTTAGTCATGCCCCTATGGATCAGGAGCAGAGAGGTGTACTTCACAGTTCCTTCCAAAATACCTGGTTTTGCCAAAAAAACAGGAATTATTAAAAAACATCCTCTCCTGCTGTCTGAATGACTATCCTGACTAGACAAACAGGACCACAATTTAAAATATTGCTAAAAAGCTGCATAAAAATACATACAGTAAATTATTTCTGAATTTGTGCATCCATAATCACAGCATAATTTCATTTCCAATGTCACAATCCTTTGTGGGACCTCATGAACATAAATCAAACAGAAAGTCTAAAGATTTATTGTCCCACTCCCAAAGAAGAGTGGATGGCCAAGCGTTCAGCTAAGGGAGATCAGCCCCATAACACTGGCACTGAGAGAGGCCTCTGTGACACCTTGTGCCAGACCTACCTCCTCAAATAGAACTTCCCGGTTTTTCCCTCAGAATATACTGTTCATATTAAGGACCAAATACCACCCACAGGAAGGGAAGGAGAGGCTTTCCCTGAAGCTGGTCTCTCTCTCCTGGCCAATCTATGCTTCTGAGGTTCACAGAATTTTTCTGCCTCCAAATGTCCATGAAAAAACATTTCTAGTTAACAACTTCATCTGGTTGCATTTAGAAGAGCAGGATTAAAACAATTATCACAAACTAGCAGGAACCCCCAGCCTGACTTCGGAGACAACTTTGCCTAATGTGTATAATAATGCTGTGTTTGTTTTGTTTTCAGTTTTTCCAGATTTGCTCAAAATTATCCCTGCAAGTATCCATGTCAGTGTCATTCTCTTCTGTACAGTACTGGTTGTGTTTGCTCTGGTGGGAGCAGGGTTCTTCATGTTCAATGCTTTTGGCAGCCCCTACGAAACACTGCACGGCCCCATCGGGTTGTACCTCTGGAGCTTCATCGCCTGTGAGTACCACCAGGCCTGTCCTGAGGGTGACACCACGCCAAGTTCACTATTCACAACGACCCATTTATCAGCAGAGGAGAGTGAGTTAAGGACAGTGGCTGCGTCGACTCTAAAGCAGCAAAATCCAGCCAGGCAGGAAGGAAGGTGACTCTGCTGTATCAAAACCTGTTTTCCAAATTGACATTGAGCGATAAAATAGGGAAATCCCCCACAAGGGTGGATGGCAGGATGGGAATGGGCAAGTGGCTGCAGGAAGCCATGGCAGAAGGGCACCAGGGACCCAGAGCTGGGGCTGCATCACAGACACCCAATACAGTCAGAACCAGAACCACACTAGAGTAGGAAAAGGAGGGAAAAACCAGCCAAAATATGTCAGTGTTGCAACTGCTCCCTCAGCAGGAGGGTTCCAGACAAGGTAGGCGAGGTCACCACTTAGAGCAGCACAGCCTTCCCAAGGACAGAAGAGCTGAGCAGCCCGAGAGCAAGAGGCTGGCAGCAGCTCACAGTGAGGGTGATCTCTGAGAAGAGCCACTGCCATGCAGCGATAACAATGTCCTCATCCCTCTGCTACATACCCACTCTCTGGGCTGCTGGCTTGGCTGATGGGCAGATTTACCCTGACTTTACAAGGTATTACATGTTACAATCATAATTAACAATGGACTTCCACACCTGTTTCTCTTTAGGCACACAGAGAGCTCCGTTATGTTCAATGAGACAATGAGTAGCTTAAAGCTGAATATAAGCACAGATACTTTTCTGGCGCAGGGCACTAAAACAGCCATGATCAATTTTGCCTGTCCTGAGCCAAATTCAATTAAAAAAGCTCTCAATAGCCATGATTTCAATGATTAGCAATTTCAATAGCCATGGGCTTGGATTTCAAAAACAATCCCTGTTAAAGCTAAGTGGCCATGGAACATTCTCCATGTGGTATTTGGCTGTACATCACACAGCATGGCTGAGGGATTGAAGAGGTTATAAGCATCTCTCCCTCCCTTCCAGGTTCCTGTGGCTGCCTTATCATGATTCTCTTCTCCTCAGAGGTGAAGATCCACCACCTTTCAGAGAAAATTGCTAATTTCAAAGAGGGAACTTTTACATTCAAGACTCACAGTGAACAGTTTGCGAATTCCTTCTGGACCATCCTGGTTTGCTCCCTGGTGCACTTCCTCAATGCCCTGCTAATCCGATTTGCTGGATTTGAATTTCCCTTTTCAAAATCAAAAGATTCAGGGACAACCTCAGGAGCAGTTGACCTGATGTATTAAAGTTAAGGGATTTATGAACATTTCAAGTAAAGAAATTTGTCGCTATTGCATCAACAACCACCAGATGTACCAACTTGTGAATGATTAGCTCTAGAGAAGATAAAAAAAGGGAAGTTTCAAATAAGTGTCAATATGGTGTATGCAGTGAACAAAAGAAGATGTGCTGTATGGTAATGTCCAGATGGAAAAGCCCTCTCTCTTGGGGCAAAACATTATTAAGAGTTTTTTTTTTCCCTGTAAACTGTTTGAAAAGTAGCTGGTATGAAGAAAACTAGAAATCTCAGTAGTGTTTCACTGAATCTGGAAAGTTCAATTAAGGGGTTGGAGTAGAAACACACACTCACCAGCAGCAGCTTTACCTTTCAGCCCTGGTGAACACAAGGATGCAGCCGTGACTGCATCAGGGCAGCAGGGCACAAGGACACCCGGTAAATTTGCAGACACCCAGCGAGGGACAGGACAACACACAGGCTCTGCCCCAACACCCTCAGACTCCAGCTCACATGTGCAGTGCTCAGAGGGCAAAATCCAAACTCCTGCACTTTGATCTGGCTTCACGTGCATGGCAACAGCATTGTTTATCTCCATAAAACTCTCTGGTTTTTTTTCTTTTAACAAATCAAACTGTGCCCCATACCCAAAGTGCTGGGAGCCCTCATTTCCCCAGCGGCTGCTGTAGCTTGGTGACAAAACTAACACAGCACACCAGACGTATTGGAAATGCCAAGTGCTCCTGCTTGCCCGAGGGAGGCAGCCGGGCTTGGTGTTGCTGAACAAACCCTCTGCAGCTCATCAGACAAAGCCAGTTTCCCAGAGCAGAGCGACAGGAGTGAGCCCAGAGACCTTCACTTTCCACTGCCCCCTCCAGAGCTGCCCAGAGCCCTGCCTGGAGAGCAGCCCTGCAAGTTCTCATCAAACAATACCATTAAACCTGGCAAAGGGCAGCAAGAATGCAACAGACAGGCTCCCATGCAGGCTGCAGCTCAGCAGGGACTGAGGAATGAACACGCGAGGGCCTGGCAAGGAAAACTAGAATGGACAGACACATCAGCCCTCACCTCCCTAAACATCTCCACGTCAGCTAAAGCAGCAGATGCTTCCCCAGGTGGAGCCAGCCCACTTACAGACAGGCACAGTACAGGAGCACCGTGCCACCAAACACTACCTCTGTGGAGTTACCTGGGTGCCTTGGAAATGAGGTGCTCCTCACAGGACACAGAAACAGCCCTCAGAGCAAACGGGGGTGGAGAGCCCTATTTATCCTCAACCTATAGGTGAGGAGCAACCCCACCCAGCATCCACCCAGTCCCTTGGTACAGATCAGGCTCAGGTACCAGGTATCAGAGCCCTCTGTGCTTCAGGATCTACCAGCCCACCAGGCCTTATTGACTTCGATATCATTTTTTATACTTTTACTGTGAAAGGAAAACACTGCTGGGTTATTGTAAAGGTTTGTCAGCTGTATCCTTTCCCACAGCAACTCTGCCCCTGCATCTCCCTGGATTTTAACAATGTGGAAAGGCTTCTGTAAGTCAGCATGACTCCCAACTTTTTTCATTATATTCCTTTTAATCTATATATATTTTCATCCCAATGTTAATGTATGTTCTTAAAACATAATTTGTATTGCATCTCATGGTATTGTTTACTACACAGCAAACCCAAACCCATTCCTTTGCTGTGCAGACAAGAGCAGCCCCTACCAGGGGTCGGGGTGTCCTCACAGTGGTCACTGTGCCCAGAGCCCAGCCTGACTGCCCCCACATCCCACCCTGCACCCAGCTATTCCTAGGGCAAACAGCAACTTCTTACCAGCAAAATAAAATCAATACAATGTCTGTGTGTTTGACTGGCTCAAAGTGTCAGAGCAAGCATGGTCTGCCCAGGGCAAACCATGAGGGAGCCCCAGCACGGACCCTTAGGGAACCCCAGAAAGGACCCTGGGGAAACCCCAGCATGGACCCTGGACCTCCTTTCATCCATAAAAATGTCCCTGCTCCTGCCTCATGCTGGGAAATGCCTCCACTCCCGCCCCGCTTTGGGAAACACCCTCATTCTTCTTCCATGCTGAAAAATGCCCTTGCTCCTGCCCCACACTGCTGCCACCCGCAGCCATCCCCCCCCGAGCAGCCACCGCTGCCGGCATCCTCCGCTGCTCTTGTGGCATCAAACATCAATTAAACATTGATGCTGCCGGTAGGACGAGCAGAGCAGAGCGGAGCTGGGCTGGCTCTCCTGCCGGCTCGATCACGGTGTGACTGTGGGGCTGCCCGCAAGCCCCGGGAACAGGCAGGGATCTCAGTGCCTCTCCCGCAGCAGTTCCAGTGCCCCCAGCCCGCAGCACCGCCCGAGGGAGCGCGGCGATGGCTGACCGGGGCGCTGAGCGTGCTGCGCCGACAGAGCTGGACGAGATCACCAGCAGAATCTCTGATCTGAACAAATGGAGAGAAATCTTTCGTTTCCACGGGTAAGATTTTTATTCTGCCTCTTTATCACAGTTTTAATTCCGGGTGGTTATTAAATATTTTTTTTTAAGTTATATTTTATAACAAAACTTACATGACAATGACAAAAGGTCCTCATGTACTCAGTAACATAAGTTCTTCAGCTTTTACTCTTCCTTTGTTCTGGGGTTCTCTTCTGGCTGGATTCCGTTTTATCCGCATTCTAGCAATGCCTCTGTCGGTTTTTTAATTTGTACTTTATGTTATGTTTTCAGCTTCGAAATCAACAACACAACTCATCAGGTATCTCCTTTTCCAAAGGTAACATTTTCTGTTTGTCTGGTGAGTTTTGGGCTGTCTTTGGTTGGCACACTGAGGAGGTCACACATCCATACTTGCGGCCCAAGTCTCTATGGAGATTCATTTCTCATGCTGCTCCTTTGAGAAACAGACATTTTCTTCAGGTATTTCAAAATCAAAGGGGCAGACCAGTCCAACACATAATTAACCTTTCTGTTGGAAATTAATGGTTTTCATGGTGAGTTTTAGAATACATGAAAGTGCAAAACAAGCGAAGATCTCCAAAATGTAAGTATTTGGAAAACCTGCTGTGCCCTTAGCTTGGGAGGCACTGAAGAGTATTCCCTGTAATTCAGACAAACACAGCGCTACTCCCTGCTCTTCATTAGCTTGTAAGGATGTGATGGGAATGTCTGAAAACAGCTGGAAGTCAAGGGCACCCATGTTACAGTGCCCCCCCATTCCCCTGTCAGCCTACAGCCAGGCGCTGTGCCCACCCTGGCAATATTGGTGGGAACTTTTGGTGCATGGAGGCAGCAGGCTGGGGTGTTGCACTGTCTGCTCTTCTCCCTGCAGCAAGTCTGGAGCAGTGCTGGCAATGGACCACCCGGAGCTGGGGAGTCCCCGGGGACACAGCCCCCCTCCACAGTCCCCCAGCCTGTCCTGCTCCCTCAGGGCATGGGCGGCTGCCCCATCTCCCTGGACACGGCAATGGTGAGCTGCCTGCTGAATTAAGTATGAGCTGTAATTGAATCTCCGGGAGGGAAAGAGACTGGAGAGCCTTTCCTGGCATTCTGACTGCAGGCTTCAGCCTGCTGTCAGCTGAAGAGGGTGTGGAGTCAGGATCGATTATTTAGGACTCTTAACAATCATGGCTGGAATGCAGCCTTAAAGCTGATATGCAATAATTTTCAGGAGAGAACCTGAAAACAGAACTGTAGTCAAATGACAACAGGCAACATTTCCCTGTGCTTTGGGTCTTCCCTGACAAACAGCTTCAGGACAGGAGGAAGGATCATGGAATCATAGAATTGTTTGGGTTGGGAAGGGCCTTTAACACCGTGAGTGAGGGATTTCGGCTCCTGTTGAGTGCCTGGCCCCAAATGCACTGCTGCCAGGTACTGTTGTCCCGCAGCTTCACGGTTCTGCAGGTGATGGCAGGATGGGCCCCAGTGCAATCTTCCCCGAAGTGTGCACTGTAGCCAGATGTAAGTTATTACACACTACAATCAAGCTTCACCAGAGTGGCTGAGTGCTGAGTGAAGTCCCTGCGTTGAGCTGAAACATCACCTTTGCTCTGAAGTTGTGAGGCCTGGCTTTAGGCAGACAGTGTGACACTGCTCTGGCTGTGGGTGCACCCACAGCACCTGCACCCCGAGACCCCCTGATGTTACATACCCTTCACGCTGGGAGGATAGATCTGACCCTTGCCCCCCCCGCCTCCTCCTCCACAGAGGCTGCAGAAGCTGCTCTTCAGGAACATGACACCCCTCTTTAGCTGCGAGTGGGCAGCAGCACATTTCAGGTTCCACCCACCGCACTCCGATCTGGCTTATGCTCTGGAGGCAGGAAAGGTAAAAGTGTCACACAGCAACTGACACCAGCTGCCTGGTGTGTCACACATTTGTGGGAGCTGGCAGTGAGTGCTGGGGGCCTCAGCAGCACACACACCTACACCCCACACACCTGCACCCTGCACTCTGCCCACATCTTGGGCTGAGCTTTTCCCACCAGGCAGGCTGCAGGGGCTCCAGCCACAGCCCTCCTCAGCTGTCCTTGCAGGGAGCTGCTGGGCCAAAGCTGGAGTGGGATGGGACAGGACAGCTGGCTCTGTGCATGGACTGTGATACCCTGGTGTGTGATGCTCCCAGGAGGGCTCAGGAGAGAGGCAGCAGATTGCAAAAAGCCTGTTTCTTTTCCAAGAATTAGACTTACCGAATTCTTCCTGCCGTACCTAGATGTCCAACAAGTGAAGTCACCTGGACTATCATTTTCTGAGAGGGAGGTTTCCTTCTTCCTTATTTACCATCACAACACTGCACCCAAAAAAGCAGAAGGCCAAGATTCATACTCAAATTGCAAATCCCCTAATCTTGTCTGGCAGCTGAAAAGCTGGGCACAACCACAGGTGCCACTCCCTGCATTCTGAATCTCTGTGCCTGCAGAGGGACCACAGCCCTGAAGTGTGTGTCAGTACAGTAGGGAGCGGGCATGGGCACTCCTGTGCATGGCCTCACCCTGGGCTGCCTCAGGACTTCTGTTCCTTTGCTGCCAGGCTGGAGGGGAGAAAAAAACATGGGGCTTCCTAGCACATGTGATGCCTGGAGCTGGGTGCCATTCCCTGAAATGGAGTGCTGCAATGAAGGGAGGGAGAGGGCACCCACCCACAGGATCTCTGCTGCCCCCAGCACACAGGCACAGCTATCTTGCCACTTCTTCTCCATAAGGGCTTCTTGTCCCACTGGCCAGGGACTGCTGGGAACAGCATGTGCTCATTCAGACTCCTCAGATGGCAGGGGTTGTTTTTCTGTTCCTAGGGAGGAACGAGAGCCATTCTGGTGGCTGTACAAGCACACGTCATCACATACCTGCTCTTCACAAGAGAGACAGAGTGTACTCACCTGGAAAGGTAAGTTGCAGGGCCTCGTGGGACACATGAGAATTATTTCCATGCATTGCTTGGTCTCAGGCAAACCAGTGCCAGCCTCTGGGTTCAGCCAAACCAGATCCAGGTGTAGGTGTGCAGCTACAGGTGGGGATTTGCACTGGGAGAGAAGCCTTGGCTGATCCCCAGGCAAGGCTTCTTCCCACCAAATCCTCTGATTTTGGGAGAGTGGCATGTGCCCCCCACCTCGCTGGTGTCACAGTTACAGCCCCTGGTTTCTCCCTGGCATAGGCTGTGCCGGGTTGGGCACTGGGAGCAGGAGCAGGCACTGGCCACGGCCCTGGCAGAGACCCTGTGGGCAGCGGGAGGAGGCAGCAGAGCCATCGTCTGCCTCATCACCACCCCTGTCACCATGATGTCACATGGAGGCTACAAAGCCAGCAGCTTCACGGACAGAGTGAGTATGGAACTGTCTTCTGCCAATGGGATTTTCCTTAAAGACACCTTTGGCCTGAAACATAGAATCTCCTACACCTGCTCCCTCACTTACGGTGCACTGCAAACAGTGATCACTCCAGACCCAGGTCTTGGCATGGTCTGTGACACATCCACCTCCCCTTCACCAAAGGCCCATCTTCCTTCTCCTGCAAAAAAGAGAATCCCATCAACACAAAGCTGCTCCCCTGAATCCCTGCATAGATCCAGAGCCCACGGCAGGGGAAGGGGCAGAGCAAACCCTTGCATTGTTTTTTCACTTGACTAATGGAACCATAGGATTCAAAAGCTCCATATTTTGGTATAATTAATGTCTCCTTTACACCACCCTCCCTGTGCTCATGCCCAACAGATCTGTCTGTTTGAGTTCTCAGAGAAAGACGCTGCTCAGGGATTCATCTCTGATCACATAAACTGTGTAAGTGGGGATAACTGCTTTATCCAAGTTATTTTCTTGCTGAATTACATCTTATTTCCCGTTCAAATTGGGCATTTTGGACACAACAGTGTCATCATCATCAGGACATTCACACAGTTAATGTACAGTTAGTTAATGGATCATTTCCAGCCTTTCCTATGGGAAGGGATCCTACTCACACATAAATCCCTGTGACTTTACCCATTATTCCAGCTCTCTCAGCCTACAAACACTGGGTGAAAAGAGCAGCATTTTGTACATCATTCAAATACAAGATGTGATTCCTTGCAGAATCAGCAAAAATATGGGAAAAAATTGTACAAAACCCATTTAGCCAATAACTGTTTCTTCTTTCTTTTTTCACCTGATCCTATTCAACAAAATTAGTTATAAAATATGCCTGTAATAACACCTTACTCATGTAACTCAACACACTCACCTAAGGCTGCATTGAAGCAGAGGAATTGTTTTAATTAAACATGATTTACTGGCCGTAATTCTTCCCCTGAGATCCCTTATTTCTTTTTCCAGTTCAAAGGCAAAGGAAGCCATGGAGTGATCCTTTTTTTATACAGTTTACTTTTCTCTAGGACACTTAAAAGGTATATTTTGCTTTTTAAACATTTTCCCGTAGTTTGGTTGCATGTTCTGAAATGGCTTTTTCTTCCCTCCCATTCCCATTGGTCAGGCAGGGACATAGAGTGTTGCTTCTGGCACAGGCCCAGTGCTGCCCTGATGATCTGTGCTTGGCCATACAGGGTCCAAGAGGATTTGGGTGACACAACTCCTCTGCTGAAAATCAATTCTGGAAACGTCACCTGTTCAGAGGTAGGATCAGCCACACGTCTCTAGTTTTATTATTACCACATTTGATTTAGGGAAAACTTATCACTTTGTTAATTAATCCAAAGATAAAAAAAACCTACAATCATAAAAAAATACTTTGCCATTTTTATCATGACTGTGCACTTAAAAAAACAGATGATGATGATGATGATGATGATGATGATGATGATGATGATGATGATGATGATAGTAACAATAATTTTTAAAAAGCCACTGCCAGCCTGGCATTCCTGTTTGCGACAGGCATAACAGAGCTGGGAGTAGGACATCACCTGCATAGGTGATGGCTCTGTGTCCCCATGGTGTGACAGTGGGCTGTTTCCCCACAGGCCATGCTCAGCCTGCTCCTGACAGGACGAGCGAGCCTGCGGGGGCTCAGCAGCAGCCTGGAGCCGAGGTCTGGCACTGGGGATGGGGACAGTGAGGCCCAGGGGCAGCGGCACCCCGTGGGCTTCCTGCGCTGGGAGCAGGCGCTGGTGGAGCAGCAGGTGAGTGCAGGGGCAGCCCCACGGCCAGCACACCTACACCAGACATCCAGGCTTGGCACAGCCTGGCTTCCTGGCAACGGTGCCCCTGCCCAGGTGAGCCCCGGGCTGCGGACGCCTCGGCTGCCCGTGTGGCTGTGCAGTGTGTTGGGCAGGCACAGTGTGCTCTTCGGCACCGACAGCCGGCTGCTCTCCGACTGGAAATCTGAGAGAATCTTCCACCTGTACTTCTACAGCGGGCAGCAGGAGCAGACCAAAACAGCCCACTTGACAATAGGTACGGAGCCAGGCTTACCTGGGACTGAGGTATGGGCAGCACAACTGTCACTCCTGCATTAAATACTCAATACAAAGTTTAAACACACCAAGAGGCAGGATAGTTTAATTATTAATTCAAAATTTATAATAAGCTTCTCTCCAACTGCTGTTATTATACCCCATCCAGCCCTCAACCCTTTGCACAGCCGCTCACTCACTCCCGCACCAGCAGGATCAGGGAAAGAAATGGAAGGGTAAAAGCTGGAGAACTCATGGCTTGAGATAAAGACAGTTTAATAGGAAAGGTAAAAGCCACACACAGAAGCTAAGGAAAACAAAGAATTAATTCGCTGCTTCCCATAGGCAGACAGGTGTTCAGCCACCTCCAGGAGAGCAGAGCCACATCACATGCAACAGTGACTTGGGAAGACAAACACCATACTCAAAACGTGCCCCCTTTTTCTCATTCTTCCCCCCCACTTTATATACTGAGCATGATCTCCTATGGTCTGGAATATCCCTTTGATCATTTTTGGTCCCCTGTACTGGCTGTGTCATCTCCCAGCCTCTCATGCACTCCCAACTTCCTCACCAGCGTGGCAGTAGGAGGAACAGAAAAGGTCATAGCTCTGCTGGCACTGCCCAGCAATAACAAAATCATCTCTATATGATCAGCCCTGTGTTCAGCACAAATCCAAAACATAGCTCCATACCAGACACTGGGAAGACAGTGAATTCTACCTCAGACAAAACCAGCACACCAACACAGCGAGGCTGGCATGCAGCAGGGGCCGCCTGCTTGCTTTCAGTGGCTGACTGAAGCTGAAGTCTGTCTTCCTGCTCAGCACGAGGTGCCATCGTGGCCCTCATGTTCCCCACCAAGTTTCACATCCCCTCAAGAGGGATAAACTGCTCCTTTAGCACACTTGGGTTGTGAACTAGGTTTCGTGCTTGAGGTACAAGGTTCTTGTTTCTCTGACACTGTGTATCACTTACCTTCCTCGCTGGGTGCCTACTTACTTGCTCTCCTTTCACAGCAGCATTTAAAGTGAAGTCAGAACCCTAAAATGAAAGGGCAAATCTGCAGGGAAGCAGAGTGGAAGAGAGGAAGCAAGATCAACCGTCATGATACCTGGTGTGGCCACAGATACTATCTGAACATCTGCTCAGAAAAGCAATATGCAAACACACTGTGCAAGGAGCCCATTAAGACATGCATTTAGAGCACTGAAATTTCCCGAGGGGCCCTGCCAGAGCTCCCCCAGCTCCCTGAGGCAGGACAGCAACACATCCACACCAATACATTTGCAGAAGCTTCTGCTTTTAACCTTCACTGAAACCTTTTTGAGGGGGAGTGGGTTTTTTAGACATTTTTTAGACTTTTTTTTAATTTCATCTTCAGACACTCATTCGCATCACTGGGAAGCGGCTGAAAGAGAAGACCCTCGCAGCCCAGGGAAGAGGTGTCGAGCCCTAGAGATGGCAATCAGGACAAAGTGGGAAGGTGCAACTGTCAGCTGGAACGGGACAGACCCCTTCTTCTGAGGAGTGAGCAGGACGGACCCCTGCTCCTGAAGGGTACAGGTATCTCCCACACACTGACAACTCAACTGGTCACTGCAGTTTGGAGGACAAAAGACTCTTCCCCAATTAAACAGCCTTTGGTGCAGTGAAGGGACATCCTGTCCATAAGGCATCACATCTGCTGCAAAAGTGTGCACTGGTGAGGAACAGTGAGTAGCAATCCTGCCCCACTGCACACTTTTTCCGGGTGGTAGGATGCAGGTTCTCCTACTTCCCATGACAGCTGACAGAAAAAGTAAATAGTCAAGCCCTGGCACAGCTTCCCAGGGCAGTGGTGGAGTCCCCATTCCTGCAGGGATTTAAAAGCTGTGAAGATGTGGCAGGCACTCAGGAATGTGGTTTAATGGTGGCCTTGGAAGTGCTGGGGTAAAGGTTGGACTTGTTGGGTCTCAGAGGGCTTTTCCAACCCAAACCTTTCTGTGATTCTGTGGTTCAGTGATTTTACTGCCATTGCCAAATCCTGGCACCCTGCATTAGCCTGGCAAGCACGGGCAGGTCACATCGCTTTTTGCTCACAGAAACCACTGTCCACTTCCTTTTTCATCGTCATCGCTCCAAAATGACGTGTTAGTCACACCCTTAGTGTGTTGCTAATGACAACTAAGAACGTTCTGCAAGTGATCCAGAAACTTGGTACAAATTTATTGAATTTTACAACAAAACAAAACAAAACAAAACAAAACACAAACAAACCAAAAAAAAAAAAAAAAAAGGGTGACATCCAGCCTGAGATTATGCTGGGCCAGGATGAGGAGATGCTGGTTACAGCTGACGTGGGGTCTACACCTGCTGCTGCTCAGTTCAGGCCACCCCTGAGCACATGGCTTTTCAACGGGAGCTGTGGAGCTGTGGCTCAGCCCACGTGCTGCAGTCCCCAGGCACCCACAGCCCCAGTGACAGGGGGAGAGGGGCTTCAGGGCTGCAGGGCTGCAGGGCTGCCCCGTGACAGCACACCGCCGTGCTGTGATAGCACTGGCAACTCTGGCCACTGGTGCAAGCTGGGGAATTGGGTGTCAGGAGCAGGGTCCCCATCCCTTCAGCAATGCCACAGCCCCAGAGCCCTATGTCCCACCCCAGCCCCTGCTCCCCATCCCCTCACAAAGTATGATTGCAAAAGGCAGAAAAAGGAAGAGAAACCTGGCTAGGCCCAGCTAAACCCAGCCACACCGTCTGTGGGAGCACACACCCTCACTGCCTCACTCAGGCTTCCATTCCCCTGCCCCCACATCTTCACATCCTTTTATAACCTCCTTGCCAGGGGGGCTATATTTCAGCTGATCATTTTCCTCTATCAGAACTGAGCCCTCGTGCATTCCTTCCAGGTCACATCGTGCTTAGTGATGCATTAGGAATATGCAGCAATAAAGACATAGTCTGGGTGTTAGTCAAATATTTCTCTGAAAACTCCCCGAGTTCCGGCATTTCAGGAAGTGCTATCCTCATGACAACAGCTACAGGCTTTCATTTCTACTCTGGAAATCATTTGCAAAAAACAAATAAACCTTGCAATGCCCCTTCACATCCCACTGATGCTCAGTTGTGCCATCATGCCCTGTAATATTTTGTGTGGGATCAGGAGCTACACAGCCAAGAACTTGAACAAATCCAGACACATAAAGTGAAACTTATGCCATGTTTGAGCACCATGCATGAGTCAACCTCATGGAGCAAACAAGTACCAGAGTTCCTGGCAACAGAGTCCCTCTCCTGCAAGGACCTGGCCACAGGTAACACACTTTGGTTAAAAAATCTCTGTGTGGGTATCTCAGAACAAAGTATTGTTTTGTTCATAGGCAAGAAGTCTTGGAGCCAAATTGCAAGGAGAACTCTGGGGAAAATAATGTTGGAAGGGTTCAAGGCCAGGTTGGACGTGGCTTGTAGCAACCTGGTCTATGGAAGGTGTCCCTGCCCATGGCAGGGGGTGGAACAAGAGGGGTTTTAAGGGCCCTTTCAACCCAAACCCTGTGATTCTCTGATTCCTGGAGGGATTTAACACACATGGAGATGTGGTGCTGAGGGACATCAGTTAGTGGTGGCCCTGGCAGCGCTGGATTGATGGTTTGACTCAATTATCTTATTTTCCAACCTAAGTGATTCTGTGATACTATTTTGTGAGTCACTTCTCCAGTGCTACCAAAACAGATGTTTAAACTATCGTTATTTTTTCACTCAAACTTTTGTCATCTGGGGAATGAAACCAGCGCAACTTCTTCCCTCGTCTGGTCCCCAAATGTAGAACCAGAGCTAAAAGGTACCTTATTCTACAGAACATTTTCAATCAGACCAATGCATCTTTTATTGGTCTCTTTCAGGGCCCCGGTGAGGGGCAATAGTACCAGCCGGAGCAGGCAGCCCCGTGAGGACAGGCAGTCCTGGTGAGGGCATGCAGTCCGGCTGAGGGAGAACAGTCCCCACAGTCCCTGCTGGGGCGGGCGGTCCCCATGAGGGGCACAGACCCCGTGAGGGGCACACTCCCCCTGAGGGGCACACTCCCCCTGAGGGGCACAGTCCTCCTGAGGGGCACACTCCCACTCCCGGCGGGAGGTGCCGGGCGGTCCCCGTGAGGGGCACAGACCCCGTGAGGGGCCCACTCCCCGTGAGGGGCACAGACCCCGTGAGGGGCACAGACCCCATGAGGGGCACACTCCCACTCCCGGCGGGAGGTGCCGGGCGGTCCCGCGCAGGGCACGCCGGGAGCGGTTCGGGGGCCGTGCGCAGCCGCCGCTCGCCCAGCGCCACTCTCCCAGCGCCACTCTCCCAGCGCCGCCCCGTGCATCCTCCTCCTCCTCATCATCATCACCCTCCCCACCCCCTCCTCCTCCCTCCTCCTCCTCCTCCTTCACATCGCGGCCCGATGGTGGTGGCGGTGCCGAGGCGAGATGAGCCGCCCGTCCTCCGCCGGCCCCGGCCCTAGCAAGCCCTGCGGAAAGCAGCAGCAGCAGCAGCACGCCGCGTCCCCCGCCGCCGTCCTGCCGGTGACCGACGAGGCTTCTCCGCCGCCTCCCCCTCCTCCTCCTCTTCCTCCCCCCCAGCAGCAGCAACAGCAGCAGCAGCAGGAGCTGACCTCGCTCTTCGAGTGCCCCATTTGCTTCGACTATGTCCTGCCGCCCATCCTCCAGTGCCAGGCCGGGCACCTGGTGTGCAAGCAATGCCGGCAGCAGCTGAGCCTCTGTCCCACCTGCCGGGGCTCCCTCACCCCCAACATCAGGAACCTGGCCATGGAGAAGGTGGCCTCGGCTGTCCTCTTCCCGTGCAAGGTAAGGATGAGGGGCTGGGCAGGGAGACGGGGATGGGGGGAGGTCCAGGCAGCCCCAGAGGACCCCCCATTCCCTGTTCCCCTGCAGGAAACTCCCACCCATCACCCCACACCCCTGTCCCCAGACCACCCCCGCCATCTCCCTGCAGAGGAGACCCACCCATCACCCCAGTTGTTGAAACTAGAATCCTCTGTTTTTTTTAAAGAAAAGGAAAACCCAAACCAGGACCTCTCCAGCTGATCTGGACGGACCAGATCTAACTGCAACAGCAGATCTAACTACAACTCAGCCTTACAGCCCATTTTATCTAAGTGCTTGCGTTAGGAAAAAAACAACCACAAAAGACAAGAAGAATCCATTTTAAGTGGAAATAAAAACTAAGTAAAGCTCAGCTTGAATCCAGGGCTACATAGAAGTAATGTAAAATTTGCAATGAGCACAAGAGCTCTGGTTGATCACCAGTGTTTCCAGTTGATGGGTGGGAGCAGCGAACACTAGTGCTGGTGCCTTTCCTGACAGCTTGTGTTTGGTCTCTTTCCAGTATGCCACAACAGGCTGCTCCCTGACACTCCACCACACAGAAAAGCCAAAACATGAAGCCATCTGTGAGTACCGTCCCTACTCCTGCCCGTGCCCTGGTACCTCCTGTGACTGGGAGGGATCCTTGGAAGCCGTGATGTCCCACCTCATGCATGCCCACAAAAGCATTACCACCCTTCAGGGAGAAGACATCATTTTCCTTGCCACAGACATTAACCTGCCAGGAGCAGTGGACTGGGTGATGATGCAGTCGTGCTTTGGTCACCACTTCATGCTGGTGCTGAAAAAACAGGAGAAGTGTGAAGGTCACCAGCAGTTTTTTGCCACCGTGCTGCTCATTGGCACCCGTAAGCAGGCAGAGAACTTTCAGTACAGACTGGAGCTGCATGGCAGCTGCCACCGGCTGACCTGGGAGGCATCTCCCTGCTCCATCCACGACGGTGTGTCTGTGGCCATCCGCAACAGCAACTGCCTCGTTTTTGATACAGCTACTGCACACCTTTTTGCTGACAACGGAAACCTCGGCATTAACGTGACAATTTCTCTGTGTTGCCCATGATGCATCGCTAGTGAGATTCGAGCAGCTGTCTGGATGTAGTGCTTTACCTTCACCAGGGTTTGGTTTTGGTTCCCCTTTTTTATGCTGTTCAACTATGTCATCGTGTATTGCTAAGGTTACTGACTAGCCAACAGTTGTAACTTTGGGCAGAAGAGGAATGGGAGTGTGCTGTAAGTAACTTGAGTGGGACGAGGTCTCTTAAAATTTTTGGGTGCCTTAGGAAGATTACACACACACCTTTTATAATTTAATTTTTTATAAGAGTGCTTCCATTAGATATGTGGCTTAAGAGGCTCCTGTTTGGAGCACACCTAAAAGCCCTTTCAGCAGAAGTACAGACTCCCTCTATCACCGGTGAGCTTTAATAACAGGTTTTAGTGTCACAGAAGGGTTTGGGTTGGAAGAGGCTATCACCTATTCCAATCCTCCTCCCATCCGCAGGGACACCTTCCACTAGACCAGGTTGCTCCGAGCCATGTCCAGCCTGGCCTTGGGCACTTCCAGGGATCCAGGGGCAGCCACAGCTTCTGTGAGCAACCTGTGCCAGGGCCTCCCAATCCTCACAGGGAACAATTCCTTCCCAATATCCCATCTAACCCTGCCCTCTGGCAGTGGGAAGCCATTCTCCCTTGTCCTGTGACCCCAGGCCCTTGTCCAAAGTCCCTCTCCAGCTCTGTTTTAGCACCTTTAGGCACTGGAAAGGGCTCTAAATTCTCATTATTTGCCCTTATTGAAGCCACGTTGGCTATCACCAATCACCTCCTTATTTTCCATGTGCCTTAGCATAGTTTCCAGGAGGATCTGCTCCAAGCTCTTTCAGGTGCTGAGATGAGACTTACCACCTGCAGTTTTCTGGGTCTTCCTTATTCCTTTTTCTAAAAAAAGGGGGTTAATGTTTCCCCTTTTGCAGTCAGTGAGAACTTCTCTGAGCTGCCAGAACTTCTCAAATATGACAGATAGTGGCTAAGCCACTTCTTCCAGCAGTCCCTCTGAACCCCTTTATGTCTCATCAGGTCCCATGGACTTGTGCACCTTCAGGTCCCTTAGACTTTTTTGACCCCAGTCTTCTCCTACTGTGGGCAGTTCTTTGTTCTCCCACTCCCTGCCTTTACCTCCTGCAACTTGGGCACTGTGGCTGGAGCAGCTTGCCATAAAGGGTGAGAGAGAAACATGACTGAGTACCTCAGCCTTCTCCATGACCCAGGTAACCAGGTCTCCTGTGTCCTTCCAGAGAGGGCCCACTTCTCCCAAGCCTTCCTTTTATCACCCATGTACCCATAGAGGCTTTGCTTGTTGCCCTTGACGCCCCTGGCCAGATTTAATTCTATCAGGCTTTAGCGTTCCTAACCTGATCCCTGACTGCTCCAGCAGTCTGTCTGTACTCCTCCCTGGCTGCCTGTCCTTTCCTAGTAGGTGAGAAAGGAAAGAAATCCAAGCAACCTCTCACAGGAGAAGATGTGACTCAAAGGGGAGCAGTAGGTACTTCAGCAATGTTTCTCCATTCCCTGCTACCTTATGGAAGGGAAGGGCACTGGGTCAGCTGTGGTGGCTTTAAAAGGAAGAAGGAGAGGAGGGGCTGGGGTATGGCATGGCACATTTCACAGTGCATGGAAGGTGCTGGCTTCTGTCTGATTTAGGGGGATTGGGCCAGGTACAGCTGCAGGCAGGAGGCACAAGTGTCACAGATCGCAGATGGCTGGAGCCAGTGACACAGACTTGGGCTGTCTGTGTGCATGGCCCTGGGACACACTCTACTATTGATTATTGTAAAAGATTCATAATATAGCAAGAGCTTTACGGCCAGTGTCATGTCATTTGCTATTTAAGTTTTGTTGCCATATTTCTTTTCTTTTGCAATAAATATTTTGCAAAACCTACACTGAGGAGCTGTGCTAGCACACGAGTGTGGCTGCTCGGCCATGCTGGATCAGCTGGGATCCCCTGGCAGGGCTGGCTCTCCCCAGTGGTCCTTGCTGCTGCCACCTCCCAGCCACATTGCCAGACACAGCCGCTGTGCAGCACGAGCAGAGGAACTGGATGAGGATGTGAGTCCCAGGGACCACGGTGACAGCCTGACCAGTGCAACTGAATCATGGGGCTGTCACCACAACTGACTCTGCCTGCAGCTCTCCCTCTGCCATGGGAATGTTCTGCCTGAATCGCTGACAGCAAATACCAGCTCCACATGTGGCTGTGCTGAATCTCGGCTGTGTACTCTTTGGAGGAGGCAGTGAGCCACAAGGTGCCACTGGCAGGGGGAAGCATCACAATAATGGAAACTTGCAGGTAGAGTGGCAGATGAGGCTTGGTGTGAATAAATACAATACAAAAAGGAGGAAAACCAGTCATGACAGTGTTCTTCCTGGGAGATCTCTGGCTTTATGTCCAAGCCCTGAGCAGCTGTCATCAGCACCTGGCAGCAGCCCCCAGAAAAGTGCACAAGTTTGGCCTCAGTGATGGGAAGCTCAGTCTACCCTCAAGAACTTGGAAGTGACCATGGAAAAAAACCTCCCAAGGAATTACTCTCTAAGCACTGAATACCAACAGTTAAAGATTCTGCATCTGGTCTCCTACTGTGCTGGCAAAACTCCAGCAGCATCAGCCTGGTGAACTAATTGCCTCCTACTTAAGCAAGATCAAAGTCAAGCTGTGGCTCCAACAGGTGTTACCACCTGTGCTTCCATCTGGGTTTAAGCAAGAATTCCCAAGGATTTGATTAATTTTCCTGTGTTTCAGCAAAACTTATAGTGGAAGATAATTTTCTTACTGATGGGACATAAGAGGTTTTTTGTGTAAAACAAAACTCTGAAGCATGTCTTTGAATATAGCAGGATTAATTAATTACTCCAGTGTTACCTATAACCCACATTAGATAAGTCAAGAGTCATTATTATTAGGTCTGTCCACACCACTCAGTTCTGTAGGAATGGCAAACGTGCTAGATCTCACCTAAAAAAAAAACCCAAACAAGAACAACCATTCACCTTATGTCTTTTCTGACTTGAAACTGTGTTTCAGATAAGGAATACCTCAGCTGGCACTGCCAAGAAGTTAGGTGTTTCCAGTTCTGGTTAGTGAGTGGACAGGTGACAGTCATTTCAGCTTTCCCTCAGCTTCCCAAGGCAGCTGTTAGGATTTCCCAAGACTGACAGCAGTAAAGGTGTGACAGTTCCTCATGACATTCAGAAAAGGTTACTGAGGCCTGCCTGGTTCTCTGAATAGAATGGACCCCTTTCAAGCCCCCAGCCTTGAAAGGGATGGTGAAGCATGTCCGGACAGAGCTCACAGCAGGAAGACCCTCAGCCACGCTACAGCATCTGGCAGGTGCCCAGCAGCATCTTGGCTACTCTCCAGCCCACCAGGAGCATCTACTGAGGAAGGTGATACCTAGCAAACAAGAGGTGTGCCTGGGAAACAACTTTTCTGTCGCTAGAGTTCTCCCTAAAATCTATTTCCACTTCAAACGCAAATTAAAATGCAAGTGTCACGGGACTGAAGAGTTTGGAGCGAATACAGCACAATTCTAGGGGGCTCTGCCCGCGGCAGTGCCTCGCCAGCCCTCTGCTGCCAGGACAGTCCCTCAGCTCCGTCGTGCCGCAGCCAGACCCGAGGGCTGTGGCGATCCCAAGAAGCCACGGAAGTGATCTCGCAGTGCTATGAGGAGTTCTCGGCACCGACACCAGGTGAGCCACTGATACCACTGGCTGCACCTCAACATGTTCATTCACTTTGAAAAATAAGTGAGGCTGACTTACTCTGTTGTGGAACTCTCGTGCTGGTAAGACACTCGAATTCTTACAGACAGTCCAGGTGAAGTAGCACACACCTGGTCTCTCGAGGGGAATCCAAACCTGGCTGGGTTTGCACAAGAAGGTTTTCTCTCTTTTGTTCTCCGAGCTGTATATGCAGATTCCTTGGAGGGGTTAGACAGCGCCCAGTCCTACGGGAGCTGTCAGGAGCAGGTACGTGACGAGCGTGTGACACAGGTGCAAGGAATCCGCTCGGGCAGGTGTTCAGGTGCAGACAGGTTGTGTCCGAACAGGCAGTCATGTCGGGTTTGGTAATGGCGTGTTACCCTCAGCCAGCTCCCAGCTCCTGACAGAAGCAGCAGCTCCGGGGCTCGGCAAGCGCGGAGCACCGGGACGACGGGACCAGGACCGAGCGCGGCGGCTCGGGGAACCGCCGGCACCACGGGACCGCGCAGCCCTGCGCAGCCCAGGCGCGTCCGGCTGCCCCGGGAGAGCCGCCCCGGTCTTCTCCCGGCCGCGGGTCCCGGGCGGTGCGGCAGTCCCGCCGAGGCGGGCACGGGGAGCCGAGAGCCGCTGGCGCAGCGCGGAGCAGCAGCGGCGCGGGGAAGCCCCGAACCGGCGGCGCCGCGCGGAGCGGCAGCGCTGGGGCGGAGCCACTGCCGCGCTCTGTCCCGGCGTGCCCCGCGCCACGGCGTCGCCATGGAGACGGCGCCGCACCGGGCCGGGATGGACGGGCCGGGCACGGGTGGGCCGAGCGGGGCCGCGGAGCCCAGCGGAGGGGCTGACGGTGCGGCTGGCGGCCCCTCACGGCCCCGGCCCCCCGAGGAGGGCACAGACCACCCTGCAGAGCCGTGGTGCGGGGCACCCCCGGCCGGCCAGCAGCCGATCCCCGCGGGTCTGCCCACCCTCCTGGCCTACAGACCCGAGGCCTCCCAGGCAAACGTACACCACGAGGTCAGTTGGGGGTGGGCACTCCCCGCTGCTTCGCTGGCACGATTCCGTGTAGAAAGCATGGAACTAACGCCCTCTGCCGAGCCCGCAAAGGAGACCCTTCATGACTTTTGTTCTGCGAAGCTGCTGAAAGGGTGCTGGCTGTGCACACCTGGGCAGCAAGAGGCTGTGCAGCTTCTCTCCAGTGCTGCATCCTCTGTTGAGAATTTCCCAGCAGCATATTTTGGCCTCTGTCTAAATCAGATACAAAACGTATATATATAGATACACTCAGAATACAAGCAGGGCATGGAGTTCCCTCTAACCCTTAGCAGAGAAAAGGGACCAAAGAGTTAATCTGAGGCACAAGGTGGGGAGCAAGGGAATTTTGTTTCAGGATATCCAGTACCCATCCCCAAAACACACCCTGCAGCCAACCTGGTTTGCATCTGACCAGATGTGACCAGCTCTGTGTCACCAAATCTGCTGGTGCTTCCTCAGAAACTCCCCACAGCTGGAGACATCAGGAGCTTTTTCTCTCTGTAACACATGAAAATCCTCAGCTACACTGTTCTGTCTTCTCAGGTTTCCTGGGAACAAGCAGTGCTCATAAATAGCACAGTCATTCCCTTTCTTTGGGGGCATTTATTGATTTATTTACAACAGATCTGCTTTTCTTTTTGGTGGTTTCCTGAACTTAATGTTTTGAGTTAAATAGTTCCAAGATATCCCAGACACGGATCTGTTGTGAGTGGCCTTAAGTGCTTTGTAACATTTGTTGCATTTTGGGCAGAGTCCTCTTTCCCTATGCTAACCCGTGGATTTGGGGGCTGGTACCCCACATCCTTCCTCCCCGCTCTCCCTGCCATCGCTGCAGGCAGAGGAAGATCCTGAACCAATTTGCGAGTACTGCGGCAGCCTGCTGAGGCCGTTCCCCTTCTCTGAGGATGTCCCTTCCTCCGAGGACAAGGAAGATGTAAGCTGGTGGGAAGGATGAGCAGGGGCTTGCTGTGGAACAGCCATGATCGCAGCTCTGCTCTCCTACCTTGCAGAGATTCTGCTGCGAGCACAGCCGAGACCTCTATCAGTTCATCATGGAGGAGAAGAAGAGGCTCGAGGATGCCAGCAGCCTTCCCAGAGCTGTCAGCACCCATGAATCCCATGGCTCTGAAGCCAACCAGCTGCTGTCAAAGCAGCAAGAGAACCAGAGGTACTGGGAGAACTGGGGATTGGGTCTGTGTAAAGAACAACTGGGAACTCTGAGTGGAAGAGGAGTGTTAAGAAACTGCAGGGAGAGGGATGAAAGAACACCTTTGCTTTAAGCACCAGAAGTTCAGATTCTCTCTGGTCCCTCCTGGCTCCTCTACTGCCAGGCTGCACAAGGAGGTGGAGAGGCTAAGTGTTAATTCCAGTGCTGATAGATGAAATATCAAGAGACAGGAGAGCCAAAAAAACACAGCTTCCCACAGCTGTGGGAAGGGACAGTATTTGGGTGTAGCTTTTACCTCTGGCACCGAAACAAAGCTGGAGTTCATATTTCTGTTTTGTTCCATAAACTGTAACAGGTGTTTGAATTACAGTTTCCAGTCACAAGAATTCTGGAAGTTCTCAGGCTGTTTAGCAGGACTCCCAAAGCTTATGCAAGAGTCTAGGCCTCCAGAGAAAGTGTAAGCCACAGGGAAAAGGAAACGTAAACCAGTATACCTGGAAGTAAACTGTTGGTCTCCTTGAAGATCCTTCACAGCCTGAGGGTGCAAGTGCCTCCTACTATGTAAAGAGCACACACCAAACCAGTGTCACACTGTCAGATTTATAGGAAGCTGAACAAGAATAGAGAAAATATTCTTGGAGATGAGCTGTTTTCTTGATCTTGTTGGCAGCTGTCCTCTTTCAATAAAATCCTGATCCAAACCCAATTACAATATTCAGCTCTTTTGCCAGCAGAGCTGATGCCACTGCAATGGCAGTCTGTTCACTGGAATCTGTGTGGGCACAATTCCTTTCTGCCAAGATATGAGTATTTTGGTGACACTGCCACTCACTGACACTTGGAATTGTGAGTGGAAAGAAAAACATATTCAGAAAATTGTGTTCCTAAGGCAGGGATATCCACTAATTGCAGCTTTCCAAACATTATACATGAGATGTCTATCAGGAACACTTCTGTTTTCCAGGCAGCAGAAGAGACACCTGACCAGAGAGTTGGCTGACCAGTCTTCAGAACCGAGTGCCACTGAAGGTGAGTTGGCATTTCCTTATGGATTTATTTGTCCACTTTTCTAACAATGCATTCAGTGGAATTGTTGGTTTCTAATGGAACTGGAGGATTTTATACAGCAACATGTTCATTCATTGTCAGATGTGCAATCTCATTAAATTAGATACAGATACAACCATATTAAATCATTCCTCATGGGAGAACACAAGAGCAGACACATCCCCTTTGCACTGAGAGGCTCTCTGTCATGATTTTCAGTATGTATATGTGAGGTTTCCAGCTGAGATGCACAGAACCTGGCCTGAGAGGACAAGCTGGCAAAGCCAAGCCCTTTGGAAGCAGGAACTGCCAGAATAAGGGTCATCCATATTTGGCCTGATTGGGTGGATACTCCATTAATTCCTAGCTCAGGCTGTGGAGGACTGAGCAGCCTTTGGGTCTAGCTGCAGAGGAGACGTTTTGACAGGTGAACCAATTTACAATATGGGCATATTTTCACCGAGGATGGCAGGCCACTGAGGCTTCTGCAGCACTGGGGATCTCAAATCATCAGTTCCAGTGTGTGGAGCCAAATGCTACCCCAAAAAGTCACTCTTTACACAGATGTTTGTATATACGCAACTGAAAAAATGCTATCTTTTATCATAATTCTGCGCTCTGAAATAGCTGAACATTTTGGACTGCCCTGGTTAGAAAATACCCTGAGACAGATTCTCAGGATGAGGTGTTTCAGCCAGGAACTCCCTCAGTTACAGCAGAGGTATTGGACAGCCCCGTGATGGGTGCTGCCAACCCTCCCTGCTGCACAGAAGCCCTCCCTTTGCTCTCCAGGTTCACAGCAAGCTGGACCAGTTTCCTATGAGCATTCCCAGGAACACAAGGGCGGAACGCCAGAGCCTGCTGGGAGCACAGCCGAGCTGGAGCTTGGGCCCGAGGAGGTGCCCGAACCCAAGCCTGAGCCTGAGCTGGAGCCCCAGCCTGAGGAGGAGCCTGGGCCCGAGAAGGAGCCTGAGCCCAAGCTGGAGCCCCAGTCCGAGGAGGAGCCTGAGGACGAGCCCGGGCCCGAGAAAGAGCCTGAGTTTGGGCCTGAGAAAGAGCCCAAGCTCGGGCCCGAGAAGGAGCCTGAGCTCGAACTCGAGCCTGAGGAGGAGCACGGGCCCAAGAAAGAGCCTGAGCCTGAGGAGGAGCCCGTGTCCAGCGGCGTCATCAGCTACAATTTCAGTCCCCTGGGGAAGAAGGCAGGTACCTGCGGCCGACAGCGACGCGAGCACCATGGATATGTCAGAGCAGCCTAGCACTGCCCATTTTCACAGGGCAGCTGTGCCAGACTGCTTTCATCCATTTTACCCTTCCAATTTTAGGTGGGGAAGGGTAAATTGGTGCAGAAGTACTACAAACATGGGAACAAATTCCTTACTGTGCTCCCAGATGGAACCACACAGTTATTGTATCCTTTACTGGGTTCACTTGCCTGGATTAGTACAGGACTGTAATTAATTTTAAGTGTGTCTCAGTCCACTTTATCACAACCTGGTTCATCACTCCCACTTGCTCTGAGGAGCAGCAGTAGTGAAACTTGACACAGCTCCTGGGCTGAGGTTTCAAATGCAGCCGGCAGGTTCAATGAGGGGCAGGCACTCACTTCCAACACCCAGCCCAAGGGAGCAGCACACCTTTAAAACAGTGCTCTAGGTAACGTATCAGTTTTCACACCCCCAAGTAGCACCCTGAAGTATTTAGTGCGTAATAACAGACCAACCAAGCAAAGCAGGGGGTTACGAACACCTTACCTGGTGGCAGCTATCAGTCTGGAAACTTGGCCATCATCATTACACGAGAGGGAGACCAGCTGATTTGCATAGTACAGGAAGACGAGCCACGGACAGCCAGAATCCGAGCGCTGTTTCAGTCTGATGGCAGGAGTACATGCTACTACCCGAACGGAGATGAGTGGTGCGTTCAGCAGCTTTGCTCTCCTCTTTGCATTGACATTTCAGAGGCCATAAAGGGTGTTTTTAATAGCATTCAAAAATTAATAGACAAATCCAGCAGCTCATGGGCCCTGCTTCAGGTGCCCTCAGAGCAGCAAGGCTGCTTGCGCCTTGAGAGGTGGGGGACAGACTCTGGCCCTGCTGTGTCTCTGTCCCATCCCTCAGGGGAGACATTCTGCCACAGAAGCTGCAGGGTTCAGAGTTTCCATTTCCCTTTCTTTTAGGATAAATATGAGTATCCAGGGTGGGCAGTATTTGGACCAAGCAGGCAACAGGGTAAGAAGGTGGATGTGGCCGAACTTGTCACCAGGACCCCAGGTCCAACTGAGCCCCATTTTCATCTCCCTGAACCACCATGTGGGGGTCAGGATTCTGGCCCAGGACAAGATCTTCGTCTCTTTCCTCGCCATGGGGCGACAAGCAAAATTCAACATGGGAACCAAAGTGCAGGTATTTTTCCATGCCAAGCCACTCCCCACAGTGGGAGCGGGGCAGCCAGGGAAGCTCCCACCTGGTGGGGAAGCATCCCAGGGTGGATGCTCCCTGTTGCCCCATGCTCCTTCCCCAAAAAGCAAGCCGTGGACGTGTGTGTATCCCTGCCAGTCCCATGGCCATGGGGCACTTGCCAGCCCCAGCTCTCTGCAAGGGGCCACAGCATGGGAAGCACTCCCAGGCAGGTCCCGGGATACATGCCCAAGTGTCACCCTGGCTCTGCCACAGGGAGAAGAGCTATGATCCATGTGGGCAGGGTGCATGGCAGCTCCCTTCCTCCACAGGCTCCTGCCACAAGGGCAGATTTGTCTGCTGGGAGAAGGAAGCCCCATCCCAGGCTCTGGTGGCTCTCTCTGCTGACACATTGCCTCCACTCTGCAGGTCAGCGCTGCCAGCCAGCTGCCTCCTCCAGCCCGGCTGGGTGAGGATGAGCTCCTGCTACTTGCCTTCCGGGTGAGGATCCTGCAGCTCTTTGACAGGATGCGTGGATGCCTCAACTTCCCTTCCAGTGAGCAGTGGAACAAAATGCAGCCTCCCACATACCTCATGACCCAGGCTGTGAAGATCCTGGAGCTCTGCATGGCCGCTGACATAAGTGATGAGCTACGCAGCTCCATCAGGGCAATAGTAAATGCACAGGAGCTCTGAATAGTGTGTGTGTGGTGTGAGGCAAAATGAGCCAGAGACCCTGATGCTGTGGCACCTTGCAAGTGCTCAGCAAGGTTTCACCTGTGGCCCTGCCCTGCCCAGGGCTGATCTGCACAGCCTCAAAGGGGTCTTGCTCAGGGCAGGTGGTACCAGCCCTCACTGAGGACACCTTGGTCATGGAAGCACGAGAGGGCTTGGCTAGGCAGAGTATCCCTGTGCGCCATACCAGTGCACTGCTCCTGAGCAGCCCTCCACCTCCAGCCCCAGCTGAGTAGTTGCTTCAGCCCTTGGGTAAGACACAAGGTAAAACCACACAGAACACAGCTGAGCCAGAGCCTGGGACAGGTACATGGGCAGGTGTTTGCTCAAGTCACCCACACAGGTACTGCTCTGCTACTCCTGATGAGAAGGTGGCACCA
Organism: Entomyzon cyanotis; assembly: GCA_024500445.1. Lineage (NCBI taxonomy): Eukaryota > Metazoa > Chordata > Aves > Passeriformes > Meliphagidae > Entomyzon > Entomyzon cyanotis. Next base: position 7,445,251 of record JAKEPQ010000781.1, read on the forward strand.
GCAGGATGCCCCAAGTGTCCCTGATGCCCACACCCACAGCAGTTCAGCTGGCTGCAGGTACAAGACAAGAGGGTTCCCTATGTGGAGGGGGACAAACACCCACAGAGTACCCACAGCAATCACCTATGTTTGGCTCCAGGAAGCACCAGCTGCAGCCTGGCATGAGCTCTGGTTCAAGCACCACCAACAGAGCTGCCTTTGAAATCTGGGCTTCACCTGGCCAGCTTCCCCCAGTGCGGCTACACCTGAGCTGTGGCAGGTGCCTGAAGGACAAGGCCAAGCCCCGTGTGCCCCTCCCAGCACTGTAGGTTCTCGAGGGCTTACACACAACAAATACAAGCTCAGTAACTTTGGGAAGTTGGCTTTTTATGCAGTTTTTCAGTTGCAGTTCCAAGAATGTCCATCAGTGACAAACAAGGTACTTCACACAGGAAATGGGAACTCTTTATTTCAATTAATGTTCTTGGGTTCTATTCAGGACAGCAGGAAGGCCCAGCTCATCTCCCAAATGGCTGAGAAAGAACTGCTGGAGCTGGCCCACATGATTAAAGAGTAGCTGATCTTAATTTTCACTGAAGTCACCAAATGATGTAACTATTTCGCATATAATTTTGCTTATATAATTCAGTATATAATGCACTGTTCAACTCTGCCATAGATTTTGAAAAATATACAAACCTGTTTTAACCACATTAGAGATATTTGATAGACAGCTATCAATTACTCAACAGTTTAGGACAGTATCAGACACTCCTATAACTTCATTTTAAACTACAAAAAGAACATAAATTCATATAAAATACAACAGATTAAACAAACATCTCTTTTTCCAAGGAAAAATTAGGTATCAACTCAATCTGCCATTGTGTGATACATGAATATAAAATAAGTTACCATTAGTAATGCCTGCATTGCTGAGCTATGAACTGGTCGAATGAAGTCTTAAAAAAACTATACAGTATTATTGCACTCGTGGCTGTGCAGTGTGGACCAGCCAGCACCGAAACAGGGCTCGTTGAGTGTTTGTCCAGGAGGCACAACGTGGCTGCAAGAGAGGCATCCAGCCTGCACCAACAGCAGCTGTCTTCAGTGCAGGCCTTCATGGGTCTGTGCCACGCGGCCTGGGAACCACCACCCAACGCCTGCAGAGAGACAGCAGCGTTACAGTTGGCAACACCCCAGCGCCACAACAGCACACCTGAACCGAGCCAGGGACACAGCCGAACCGAGCCTGCTGCACACCTGCACTGAGCCAGGGTCACACCCACACCGAGCCTGCTGCACAGTCACACAGCCAGGGCTGCACCCACACTGAGCCTGCTGCACACCCACACTGAACCAGGGCTGCACACCCACACTGAACCAGGGCTGCACACCTGCACTGAGCCAGGGCTGCACCCACACTGAGCCAGGGCTGCACACCCGCACTGAGCCAGGGCTGCACACCCGCACTGAGCCAGGGCTGCACCCACACTGAGCCTGCTGCACACCCACACTGAGCCTGCTGCACACCCGCACTGAGCCAGGGCTGCACCCACACTGAGCCTGCTGCACACCCACACTGAGCCTGCTGCACACCTGCACTGAGGCTGCTGAACACCTGCACTGAGCCACGGTCACACCTGCACAGTGCCAGCCTCACGATGGGGAATCATAAGCAAAGCCACAGGTGACAAGGGAACGTAGAATTGGTTTGTCATAAAATACATACAGGATGTGAACCCTGTGCTACCAACAGCTGTGGAGCTTTTGCAGAGAAGCAAGGCAGTACAGCAACAGGAGCAGGACAGTGTTCTACTCTCCAGAGTTATGCAAGGAACAGGAGAGCATCCTATTCTCCAAGGTTGTGCAACTGAACTGGATTAAAAGCCAGGGAGACCTAGATCCCCTGCAGAGAGCCTGTTCTAAGGCACAGAACACAGCATGTTTCCGATCTTTGCACCTCACACTTCAGACATCAGGCCTTCTGCATGCAGTAACACACAGTCTCCTGCCTCATGGAATGCCAGCTTCCTGCCCTGAGACAGGCAGAATGAGCCACATCCCAAAACCTCCTACCCAAACAGCCTCTGTGACATCACAAGTGGCAGTTTAACATCATTGGAGTTGGTTCTCCATGAAAACATTTAACTGAACAAACACACAATCAACTCTCCAATGCGCCCATTTCACCCAGGCAAACGCACTGGCGACTGGAGGAGACTTACGAGAAGTTTCAGTGCTGATCAATGGGGCTATGATCGATGATGGGGCATTGACTCCATGTGGACATTGAGCTTCATCTCGTTATCAAGGATCTGTACAAGCTGCTGCATGGAAGGGAGGTGGCCAGACTCCAGCTTAGACCACACTGGGACATCTAGTGCAGAACATACAGAGGAGAGAAAAGCACTGTTACACTGGGAGCATCAGAGAACAGGCAGAGCTGGTGTAAACACGGAATTGAGAAGTTCTAGGCAGCTGTGTGAGGTGGTACTGATCTGTGTTGAGGACAACATCTGAAGCAACAATGCTTCCAACCTCTGGCTATGCTAAACCCCAGCCCAAGTAGCAGAGCAGACCGTCTAATGCTTTCATTTAGAAATGTATCATATGGATGGAGAGGTGCAAAATATCCATTGTCATTCCTCTCAACCTGAAAAATCAGTACTGTTGTCCACCAGTACTGAGAATCTGGTAATAGTAACAGATCCTTTAGGATTCCAAGGCTAACGCACACTGCAGAGCAGACAGGAAAAGCATCTAATTGGAGAGTACATCCCTAGCTGATGGTTTCTTATTTAATGCACATCACACACAAAGAAAGAACAAAACACAGTTACACTCCAAGGGACCAAATATCCCTCTGCGTAAGTTTTTACAGAGCTATTGCAGAATATCTGACATCTGTATAAACTGCTTTGTAAGACTTATATGATTTTCATCATTTTTTGTGATAGACAAACATCTGAAGATCCAAATGGATGGCAATTTCCACATATCACATTTGGGACACAAATTTCCTGACACCATCCCTCATTCTCCCCAGCCCACAGCTCTCACATGTGTACATGTGAAACATGAGATCCCCTCAAAGTCTCTGCTTACCATTCAAAGTGATTTCAAAAGCCCCAGTGGACATGCACTGGTTCTCAATCATGTTGCTCAGGAAGAAGACCATCATGCAGGCGTACACCTGGAAGGGAACAGAGATCCACACAGACCTCAGCCATGTCAGCCACACCTGCTGTTCATGGGTGTCTCTGAACTCCCTCTGTGCTTGCTCAAGGAATGTTCCCATTTACAGACACCTCCCTCTCCTCCTTTTACACAGACTGTGTGCCTTTCCTTCTCCAGAAAAGCACAAAACCAGCTCTGAACCCACCCGACTCACAGCCCTCTGCACACCTCTGAGCCTAGCACAGCCAGCTGCAGGGGGGCTGGCAGTGTGACACAGGAACACAACCATTCCCAGACACCTCCTGTCACTGTAACAGCAATCTCAAGATCACAAAGCCAAAGGCCCAGCCACAACAGCACAGCAAGGGAAGTCACATGTGCACAGGAACCACCAACCCTCCCGCATGTCTTTGAGCTCTTAATCTGGAATTTTCTCTCTGTGTGGATGACTCAGGAGGAAAGGATAGCATTTCAGCAGTGCAGCTCCTCCCTCACTGCCAGCACCTCTCTAATTTCCTTTCCCTTTTCACAGGCACGCTCACACAAGTCACTGCAACGCCACAGAACCTGGCATGGGGACAGTAGCCACGCACCACAGCCAGGCTAGCCAGGCACTGTGTTGACCCATTTAATTCAACTGGAAGTACTACAGCTTCTGGGCATTCAAACTGGCGAGTGAAAGATCCAGGGCACTGGGCAGCTCAGCATGAAGGTCTGTAAATTACTTTAGTTTAGTGGAATAAATCTGGAATAAGGTTATTCTAAATCAGAGTACAACACCCCAAATCTGCTGGCATCATCAGTACTGACTCATGGGGATATTCTCCCACAATGTCATGCCAGAATCTGCTCTGCAAAAACACCCACAACATTTCAACTTCATTTTCCTAACCCTCATCTAATTGCTGCCTAATCTATCAGGAGTCTGATGGAAACATCAACTGCAAAACAGCTATGAAACAACAGAGAAGGGAAGCTGTAATTTTCACATCAAGAATACTGGCTTGAAATGCTACTCTTGAGCACTAAAAAAAATTAAATTCTTCTATCATGTTTGTTGGCATGTTAACCTTAGCTGCCCCTCTGCAGCAGAGGCAGCTTGGAAAGAGATCACAGAATCACACCTGGGTGTGTCAAAAGCACAAAGCACAACTGGTAAGAATTATTCTACTGTAAGGCTGCAGTGTATGAAAGGTAAATTGGTCAGAAATGAGGGATTCACAGAGCACCCTCGTGAAGTAACTCTGAAGCTGCTTTGTCAGACTAAAAGAAGGTATGCCCCTTACCTTGTTTTCTTGGCCCCACTGCCAGATGCTTGGAGCTTGCATGCCAAAGAAAGCAAACGGATCCTTGCCAACGATGATTAAGCCAATTAATACTAGTTTGAAGACAGACAGGAAGGATGCTATGTGCCTGTTGGAGACAACACACTCCAGTGACTGAAAGGTTCAGTTCCTACTTCACCACACACAACTGTAATTCACCTCACTTGAAGAATTTTGACAGTGTACAGTCAAATGTTTCAGGGGAAGGACAAAACTTTTCAAAAAAGTTTATCTCACTGTAAAAAAAAACAAACCAAATCAAACAAACAAAACAAAAAAGCAACACACATTATCAACACCCTCAATAAGCCCTGCTCTTGCACACAAGCCCAGAAAGATGCCCTCTAGTACACCTCAAACAGATTATTCTGCTCCTCAGCAGACCTCAAACAGGAATTTTCTTTTAACTTATATATATATCCAGTCTGAACTGGATAACAGATTCAGTTTCTAAAGAAGCTGTTCCATATTACAGAGACACATTTAACTGATGGGCACCACTTCTTGTGGAGCATTTCCCAGTGATGCAGAACTCCCCACAGCCAGCCCACATTGAGGCACTATGCCCTGCAGCCTCCCACCACTGCAACCCTGCCAGAAAATGGGCCAACGAGTGTTCCAGGAGCCACCCAGTAACTATGGCATCACTTTTCAGCGTCGGCACACTGCTTTAAGTAATAGGAATAACACTGTTTTCCTTTCGTCTTCTTCTGAATTGCTTTGGGCTTTCCCCCCACAGCTGTAGCAAAGGCCACCCTGGATGTCCCTCCCCTGAGATGAGCTCTCCCTGATTCAGATGTTAAAAATGAACTTTTCCTTCTGTGTCCTTGACCCATTACACAGATTTGTCACTAAGAGCATAAGCCCAAGCAACAAATTGAATTTATGTCCAGATACAGCAGGAAGAAAAGCCGGGAAAATTCACCATGACAAAAAAACAGTTATGTAATCTATTTTAGGTTGGATTTGACAGGCCTCATCACACAGATATCCAGGTAGTGATATCTGCACAGAAAACTAAGGCAGATACCCGGAAGGCAGAAAATCACCATGCTTGTACGTAATCGCAATAGAAAATCCCCTTAAGTTTGCATTTTCAGTGTTATTTCAGGGTAAAAACACGTGTTTTATCACTGGAAAGCAAACACACAGACAGTACTGCTGGCCATGCTCACCTATAGATAGGTTGAGGAAGGTAGTTCTCCCCTTCAATTCGGATGTCTGGGTACCGCTGGCTGATGACCCGCATGTACTCCTCAAACACCCGCCTGTAGCCTCAGGAGACACTGAACACAGACAGAATTGTCACCACAGCTCAAGGGCTGCACAGTACAGTCACTACAGAGCAGCACTCACCCTCCTCATAACCCCTTCAAGTTAAAATAGAACTGAAATTTTTTATGGCACAGAGAAAAACTGATCTGCAGTGAAATTACACATCACAAACCCTGACAGGTAAGCCCTGGGTGCAGCATGTGTTTGCTCCACGTCCCAGCAGAGACACAGAGCTCTGGAAACATCCACTGAGCACCAAATCACTTGCCTTCCCTGGAAAAATCTATTATGATTAATTTAGGAAGTCAGTGTAAGCAGCCCCTTGCTCTGTGGCAAAAGAAAACCCTAAAAAACCACAGAGCTGTCTGAATCCCTCTCTGGGACTGCCCAGACAGGTAATGTCGCTCCCAGCTACCCCTGTGCCAGTACAACATGGGAACCGCAACAAGTTAAATATTCCCAAGGTGTCGTCTGCCTCGCCTTTCAGCAGCTGCCTCTACGAAAACTGCGGAAAACCGCCAAATACCCTAAACACAGCACTTTCCACTGAGCACTTCTGCGGTACCTCACAGACCCGCAGGGCCCAGCCCAGGCTCTCCTCCGGCCGCCACTCGGCCCTGTCCGCCCCGAGGGCCAGGAACCGCGCTGACGAGCGCTGCGGGTCTGTTGAGTTTTTTCCACCCCGCAAAAAGGCTCCGTGCGCCGGTGCTGCCTCAGCCCTGCTCGGAGCTGCTGACACCATCGGCAACACCCTCGGAATGATGCAAAGGTGCCCGAGCACCCCGACTGCAACACGGGCACTGCACCAAAACAAACACAGCGTTACAGCTTATGCTGACATCGATTCCTCCCAAACGTTAGCCCCGCACCAGCACAACGCCATACGTGCCACGAAAGCGCCCGAAAAGCGCGTTTTTATGGCGCGTAGCCGTAAAGTGATGGAGCCGCCGCCCGGGGGCCGCTGCCGCCTCCCACGCCCCAAGACGACTGGGCGCATCGGCCGCTCGCCCAGGGAGGGGCGGCTCCCGGCACCGGGAGCGGCCCCTCCACGGACGATAAAAGCGAGCGAGGCCGCCAAGGCATTGAGGGAAAGGAAGGAAAGAAAAGCGAACGAGGAATGGAGAGGCGACGGCCTGGCGGACGCCGCCATCTTGGCGGTCGCCATCTTGGCGAGAGCCCCTCACCAGATCTGGAACTTGAGCAGGGGGCCGGTGGCGTAGGCCATGCGCAGCTTCTTCGCCGGCAGCCCACCCTGCTCTGCCGCCGCGGCGTCGCCGCCGCCCGGTGCCGTCGCCAGCCCCGCCAGCAGCAGCAGCAGCAGCCGCCGCAACCCCGCCGCTCGCATGTCGCCGCCGCAGCCGCCGCTGAGGCACCGCGCGCGCAGCCTCGCCAAGGTCACGCGCGGGTGAGGGCGGGGCCTGACCGGCATCACGTGACCGAATACCCCGCCCCCGCGCAGTTCCACTCAACTCCAACATCTCCGTGTTGTTATTAAATGCTCTTTATTTTTATCTACATTCCGTTATTGCATAAAGATCGCTTCTCTTCTTAAATATAATAAAGCTATCAAATGCTTTTATCGCCTTCCCTTCTCCCAGCCAAATAAGGAAAAACAATCTGGTTTAGGCAGTATGTTCTCAGAAAAGGAGCTCAGTTCTCATTGAAACACCAGCAGAACTGGCTGATGGATTTCATTACTTGCTTACAGCTTCACATGGCACGAATCTTTAGGAAAACTTTTTTACTGGCAAATGAGCAGAAAATCTGTGGGCTTTCACATCCTTGGTCATTTGCTGAAATGTTTAATAAACTACATTTTGCATGAATGTTGTGTTAGCACCACACTGGAGCTCAAGGAAGATTTAGACACCCAGTTCTAGGTCTTCCAGTTCCTTAAGGAGAGCACCTTCTTTCTGAATCTTCTCCACCTAGGACATAAAAGCATAAAGTGTCACAGATGTAGCTTATTATAAAATGAACCTGGAATAAACTGTACGGATCTCAACCATACCTGATTCTTCTCCAGCTGTTTGCCAGCAGCTGCCTGTTCCTTCAGCTGCTCAATTGCCTTTAGTTTCTGGGAAAAAAACAACCGAAAACAAAAAGCCACTCTAACACAAAAATATTGGTGAAACAAGAACAGAAAAAAGAAATCTTAGTAGTTGCTACCCTTGCAATTGCCTGAAGTGCCTGGAAGCAGGTCTCTATGGAAGGCAAATTCCCTTAAACATCTCAATATTCTCAGCCAAGAACTTCCCACCCATAATAGACAGCTCTTTCATGAACAAAACCTAGAGAACAGCACTACCTCTTCATCTCTGAAAAAAACACCATGCATTGTCTCACTGAAGGGCTAGATCCAAACTCGGAAATTACTCCAAATTACTTACATCAATGTCCCTCTTCACTACACACTTTCCTCAGAAAGCCTGGAATGTTAATCCAGACACCATGAACAGCAGAAGCCAGCCAAGAGAAAAGGGAAAGATTCTCTAGCCAGAACTAAACAATTTCCATTCTGGAATTATTTAATTCAAGAATTTCCAAGACTGGCAGTAAACTTTGCACTCACACCACAAGGCACTGTTCCCTTGCCAGAGCCAGGTCCCAACAACCATGGAATCCACAGAGTTCCTGTCTGAGCACCAGCATCTGCCAGTGCACCCCTGACCCTCAGCTGGGGACTGGCTGCACCTGCACAGCACTCCTGGTCGGAGCCTGAGGCTTAGTTTTAAAAACTCTCCCTGTACAGCCACCTCTGATGGTACCTTCAGGACCCCTGGCATATGATGGCCTCCACTGCTGCACGGGGTGGGAGGGCAAAGGGAGGTTGTACAAATACAGGGCATTACTGTGAATGTAAATGCATCCTCCTGAACTCAGCTCATCTTACACTCGCTCTGAGTCTTATCAACCAGCTCTTGGAGAAATCTCTTGTCTGCTAGAAAAAGAATCCCCTCACCTTTTTCAAATTCTTTATCTTCTTGTCCACTTCAGGATCTCCCGTGGTCATGGCAGGCACAGCATTCTGCAGGGCATTCTGTGGGGTTTTGACCTGGGCAGGGCCTTGGTTTATATCAGCTTTGGCCTCCTGGAGACACATAAACACAATCTAGAAAACACCTTTGGCTACAAAGAGAATGAAAAATGTCTTTAATCACTTTAAGAGGATCCATTTAATATTTCTTTCCCCAGTTTGCTGGTGTATTCCAAAATCTGGGCATGACTTGCTCTGAGATACTGCATTATCTGTCCATCTGCTTTCCACGGACAAAGGCTTATCCGGAACAGCTAAAAATGTTTCTTGTTTAATTTCTACTTCCTCAAGATCCCAACCACACACAGCAGTGCAAAATCAGTTTAAGGGTGATATGCCAAACACATACACAAATATTTTACAAAGCACACTGGATCATTGCCTCTGAAGCAAAAGAAAGGGCTCAAAACCAGTGCTGGAAATTTTTTAAAATAGCATTTAAAGAAATTGTGAAAATTGGAAGGCTGACTTTTATATACCTAGTCAAAGAATAGCAAGTCAAGAAGTGACAGACAGGCTGTCTATGGTCTGCTCTATAAACACACCTCAGCCCTGATCTGCTGGGAATACATCACGGCACCTAGCCTATTCTTACCTCACATCTAACACCAAAACACACTCTGCAGAAAGTGAAAAGTCAGAATTACTTTGTCTCCACACTGATTTCAGCTAACATTGGCAGCAACTCACCCAAGCTGTTACTTTTAAATCATCCTTTTTTTTTACTGTGGTTAAACTCTGCTGGCTTTCCCACATTGTCGCACATACAACAAGCATAGAGGGCTCTCAGTGCACAAGTCACTGCTCTGAGACTGACCACTGCCCTTTGGGAAAAGTAATTAACTAATTTACATTATCCTTATAAGAATGACCTTTGCAGTACCTGTTTAGCAGCTTTCTTTGCTTCATGTTTCCTCTGATTTTTGAGAGCTGTTTTAGAGAGTGGCTTATCACCACCTCCTGGCTGGGGTTTCATGTTCTGGGGTGGCTCATCCTCATGCTGCAGGATATGCAAAATGGTTAAAACCCCATATTCCATGTTGGCACAGAAAATCCAAAATCTACCTAAGACAACATCATATGCAAAGATGAACCAGAAAGAAAAAGGAAAAAAGAAAGAAAAGAAGTGGGGGAGAAAGTATGCGCTCCTTGGAATAGCCAAAGAAGTGTGACAAAGGTTTCAAACTCATCCGCTTGAGTTTGGATAGGACTACCTTGTGTGTCCTAATGATTTCATAGACTTCTGATAAAATAACAAAATCATTATGTTTTCTATCTCAGGAAGGAAATAAAATCCAAGAGAAATAATCCAGCACAAAATGACTGCAGATTGGCATTTTGCTGTTGTTGACAGCTTTTTAACTCAAACTCCTGATGACCAGAGAGGAAGGCTGAGTGCTGGGAGGGGAGATGGGGGGGTTCTTGGGGGGCAGTGGGGCTGAGAAGGGGGGTTGTTCAGTCTTAAGATAACTCTTAACTGTGGCAACATTGTTTTAATGCATGTATTGTTTTAATGCATGTGACAAGATTTTTTGCCCATATAAGTAAACAGAATTATTTTACTGAATGCACCTTTTCCCTGCTCCCTCTGTTTATGGGTGGTTTGCAAGAGCAGCCCTTAGCATGGCTAACAGACTGCTCACAGGCTGAGTCTCCTGCAAAAGCGCTGGGCTCAAAATCAAAGCTCCCAGGACTCAAACATCAAGGGTGCAGCTGTTAAATGGAATTAGTTGCTACTCAGCCTACTTTGAAAACTTGCAGGAAGAAACTAATTATACAAGTAGGTCACTCTACTGAAATGTGTTTAAGCTGCAGCTGACTTGCTAATGATCCAATCTCTTTCTAATAAGCAAATTTACCTTATTAAAAAAAAAAACCAACAAACCAAAACAAACAAGAAAGAATGGCTGTTGGGAGGCCAGTCAAGCCTCAGACTGGTTGGGCTCAGAACTGGCGAGTCAGGTCACCCAGATCAGAGGCTTCTGTCCTAACCAGAGCGCCCAATTTCACAAGAAGCCACACTTGGAGTTTAGTGTTTCAGTGCGTGTTGCAAAGAGCATTATAAAAGCTTGCAAATGCTTTGTGAAAGGACAGTATCTGGGCCAAAGAGATGGGTGTTTTCTAGTATACATTCTTGCAAACCATGAACAAAGTGCCAAACAAGGTTACCAAAACCCCTCCAAACCCCCACAGTGCTGTCAACCTGATTACTCTTCCCATGTTCCTCCTCAAAAACACACACATGTAAGGCCAAGCTCTAAACAGACGTGAGACAAGAGCTCAGTTCCCACACGACGCTGCTACTCACAAGCTTGGAGCTTGTCACGGGCTTGTTCCTCAGGGCAGGAGGTCTGTATGCCTGCGCGGGCTTCGGCTCAGCGCTGGGCAGTTCACTGGGAACTGCCTGGTATTTCACTGCTTTCTCTGGGAACACCCCATCCAGGAAGGGTTGCCAGAACACTTGCCACATTTCCTCGTCAGCTGGGACCTCATAGGAGTGCAACACAGAGCCTGTGTAGTGCCATATCTTGTATCCGTTGCTGACCCGGAGCCGTGGAGCACACGTGGCTGTCACAATGTGCTCCCCGTCGGGACACCAAGCAAAGTATGTGGAATCCGAGGCCACTGGTTTGGAAATGAGTTTGTAGTTTTTAACGTCCCACACTTCCATCTGTCCCCTGAGGTTTCCAAACCCTGCCAGCACTAGGATGTGTCCGTGGGGGCTATAGTAGGCAGCGTTGCGAGGCCCGGTGCCAAAATCAAACACCGGGTCACATTTCAGGTTAAAAACTGTGGCTTTGGCAGGCATGAAACCATACACAGCACAGAACTCAACAGAATTGGGGTTCCAGGCAACATCATAAATAGGGCCATTTTTTGCTAAAGGAAAAGGAAAAACATGCAGCTGTTGGGAGATTGCATTTTTTCAGTGCAAGCTAATAAAATCTGTAGCAATTCTTCATGCTTTGCTAAAATGCTGAATTCTAATTATTGACAGTGAAAATTAATTCTGCTAACAACAGAAGGAAAAACAACCTTGTATCTTCTGATAACTTTAGTTACAGTTTGCAACAATAACTGCAGCCATTCCAAATTACCTCTGTAGGGTCAGCATCAGCACTTTAACAGTAAGCATAGCTTGACATGTAAAAAAATCCATTATTTTTTTCCTCTAGTATGACCTCAGGACCTTCTCAAACTGTCCCACTGGAAACCTGTGAAAACAGGAGTTTTATACCAGCTGGATAATAGTTTCTCTTTTTTTTAATCTAAGAAATATTGTGTAGTTCAGGTTTGTAGAAGTAAGCAATAGTGACCTGAGTTGTCTTTGGACCATGCCCATGCACAATATTTTCTAAGTCAGACTTTAATGTGAGTGAGCACACAAAAATGGCTTGCCACATAATGATCAAAACTTGGTACTGTTAGAAGCTATCCTGGGGGTTGGAACATTAGGAGACAAAGAAGAATGATGAATTAGTGATGAAAACTCAGGTAAAATATCCAGAGGTAAATACAAACCACAGACCATTATAACTTTTCATCATCAGGGTATCTTTACCTATAGTTCAGATAAATGCCAAGTGCATTATCGAGACCTTAAACCCAGAGTTGACTCAAAATGCTCAAACAGAGTTAAATGGTTCATGCCTGTTGTCACACTGAAGACTCACTAGCTTTAGAAACGAGGATGTATAACCACACTGTGTGTTCCCCTTTGAAACCTTTTCAGTGACACTAACCCCATGCAGCTCAGATACAGAGATGTGACAGAAAATGACATCTGTTGACAGCAGCGGCTGGAGACATGACGGCAGCTCCATGTGGGCTTCACAGCTCTGCCAGAGCCTGCAGCAGCACCACATCTTAGAAACGAAAAGCCCTCTGCAAATGCCAGTGTGGAAAAAAGCCTCAAAACTGCACTTCAAAAAAGATCAAACTCCACAGGGCATGAGGCACTCCTCACTCCAAGTGCCCACCACTTACTTTTGTTGGAAAAAAGGACTTTTACAAAACAGACATCACTTTGGGCTTTTCCATGAAAAGGAATAGGTAAATTAAATGAAAAGTTATGATAAACTTTCTGTTAAATACAGATATGGTAGAAATAAAGAAGGTTTTAGTAAGTATGTAGTTAAACAAGTAGTGTTCTCAAGCCAGGAAACTGCTCCCAAAGATATTCTATATACTGAGTAATAACCCCAATTCTCCTTCCCCAGTGAAGTTTCCATCAAGGGGAAATAGGGCACAGTATTCATCTACAAGTTTTGCTGTGGAAGGAAAACTGGAGATGTTCCCAGTCAGCACTAGTATGGGAGAGAAATTATATTCACAGTACCTCCAACAAAGATAGTCCATGCCACCCCATCCCCAGTGCTCCCAAGCATTCCCAACAAACCAGGTTCTACAATCCCAAACAGGGCAAATGTTGCACACAATAGCAACAGCTTGAGAGAAGGAAAAAAGGCCCCCACAGGTAAAGTTAAGACATGGACTTCCAGTTCAAACCAAACACTGGAATTAAGTACATTCATCTGCTGCTCTCCAACATGTCATTTTTATGTCTCAGAACACTTTCAATTTTACAATACAAAATAAAGGACTTCTATTTTTGAATAGACTTTAAAAAATTACTCTGCCCTGGTTCACTGTGTAAAACTATCTTGCATGTGTGAAAGTGCACATAGGGTTATTCTGTTTGGTGACAGACTTTCCTGCCCATTACAGATTCTCAGACATCAACCTGGCTCCATTGTCCAGGTGTCTCCTCAAAAAACAAGCACAGTTCCCTCCCTGCGCACTTAAACACCTTCCTAAGCAAATTATCAGTATGTATTAACTGGAGGTATGTGCTCTCTGCCACTGACATTAAGATGATACGTGTAACTAAGGTAAGAAAATTCAGCTATTAAAAAAGAAAACCAAACCAGAAAAAAGCACCATCTTCCTGCAGAGGTTAAAAAGAAAAGTGGTGAAGGATTTTTTGTTGAAAGGATTTTGTTTCAAAGATCACTTCATTACTAACAACCCCACCACGATGCAGCAGAGCGCGGAGCAGCAGCTCTGGGCAGGTAGCGCAGCGCAGCTCAGCACAGCTCAGCACAGCTCAGCACAGCTCAGCACAGCAGGTACTCACGGAGCTGCACGACGGCACTCTCCCCGTTGGCGGCCAGGTAGTGCAGGGTCTGCTCGCCGTAGTATGACGCCCCGGTTTTGTCCACCTCAGTGCTGGCAATCACCAGCACTGCCGTGGCTGTGAACATCACAGTTAGTGCAGCACAGCTACTGAAAACCACATCAGCCATTGCACAAAACACCACACACAAAGCAAAATCAGCCCCACTATGAATTCCTACTGGTTGCTTGGGTAATAGTGCTGGTATCATTTCCTTTTGAACTGAGTTTTTCCTAAATGCTAACCCAAAAGGACTGAATACCTTCCTTTCTCAGATGGAACGTGTAAGCTCAGTCTAGTAATTCACTGTTAGATCACAAGCAAGTGAACATCCTTTGCAGCTACAAAAAAAAAAAAATTAAGCTAAGGCAGAAACCAAACATCCTGATTAGTCCTTGAATAAAACACTTAATCAACATCTTCTGTATGCACATCTGTTATCTGAAGCTGTGATTTTGTTGGGGGTGTGGAGCAGGGCACTGTGTCACCAGGACAAGGCCCAACCTGCCCCTTCCCCAACACACATGCACCCCAAAATGTCTTGAGACATCAATCTTTCCAGTCTCTCACAGTCCCCATGCATAATTTCTACATGTGTGTAACACCTTCCTTGTATTTCAAACTATGCAGGTTGAAGTAAAATGATTTGTACAAAATCATTCTGAAACAGCTCATTGCTAACTAACAGCAAAGCACAGAGGCCTGTCAGCTCACTCCAGCTGTGATACACAGACATACATACCATTCTACAGATTAAGATTATACCACCACATGAACTGTTCTTATGTTTAAAATCTAAATACATTATTGACACAGAATGCAAAATTATACAGGAATTCAACTGCAAAATTTACCAGCATGTATAGAATATTTTCAATTACAACATACAAACTCATGGAAGTCACAGGAAAGTGCTGAGCACTTCAGGGTGTGCAGAAATGCACCTCAGCAAGGCATTAATGGCTGCCCTCGGGATTTATCTGCATATGCAGATTAAATGCAAACACCACACAGTAAACAAAGTAAGTCAATCCAAACCGGGCACAATATAAAAGTTTCAGTGCACAGCTGTTATACCTTTTTTGTTCCATAGCATTGTCACCTTGTCAGCTTTGAAGAAGCTTTTGTTGGCTAGTGCTGACTGTGGGCCCCCAAAGTTGGGGTACTGGTAGAGCCTGACAAAGGATGGAGCGCCTTTGCTGCCCGGGACATACACAGCAACCTGAAACAGCCACGAGATTTCACTGCAGGTTAAAGCCTTGCTAGCACAGGGCAGAGTTACTACCAGTACATTGTACTAAAATCAGAGTCTTTTTTTTTTTTTTTTTTTAAGAAAACCAAGAAAAAGATTGGATCAGAAGTACCTTGGTTGGCTGTGCTCCTGGGGACAACACGAAATCACTGACCTTCTGCAAATGCAGTTTATTTCCAATGGTATCTGCCAAGAAAAAGACCGCAGACATGTGATGTTAATGACTCACCAAGATATCTGGATGACCTAACCACACCCTTCTATGGGGCTGTATCATGGATAACACACATTAGTAAAGCTAATCATAAAGGATCTCTTTTTCTAGGCAAACATCCATTACTTTCCCATTTCACCACATCATTTTATCTACAAAACCAACTTGAATCAAGGCTATGTTTGAAACCAAGCACTGAGTATTTGGAAGCTCAAAAAGCAAAGGAAGCCTCTGAACCCAAGGTGAACACAGCTTGTGTTTGAAGCCGATATCCTTCACCCTATGTGTGCTGGCTTCAGTGACATTCAGGTGCCACTACATAGAGGCAGCGGCTCCCCCGTCACACCTTCCCGGGATGACTCTTCCCAGCAGGAAGCATTCAAGAGGTCTGCTCTGGGCTCAACACTGCCCCTTCCCACAAACAACTGCTGGGAACAGCACCACTCCACAGCTTCACTGCGGCCAGGAATGTGCACTGCCAGCAGATGTCCCGCTGAGGCTGACACGCCTGGCTTCCCACAGCTCGGTTAACATCAGCAGGGCTAATTTTCAGAAAACTGAATCTCTCGTAGTCCTAATTCCTGTACCAGCTTTATATTTAAAACAAAGAGTGCTAAACTAAAACCACACACTGCTGCTGTCCCCTCAGTTTTCTTTAATTTACATTTTTGTTCTAATTAATTTTTATCTTTCTGCTTTTTTGTTCCCCTTTCCCTTTTCAACACCTACTGACTCCAGATATTCTACCACCAGTAGTAAATCTCCTTGGTAAAAATTTTCAGGCTTCACCATTTCATTTTCGCCATCATTTTTTTAATGAGCCATTTTTAACAGGCTATTAACAGAATATGCACAACCCAAAGAAGTAATCACAGATCATGTTTTCTACTGACAATTTCCTGGATCTCATTAAATGAGAAACAATATAGAATCAAGCCTCTTTCATTTAGAATCAGATGCATTTCATACCATGTAACTCAGTGAAAAGATAAATAAGTGAAAACACACTCCATTAAAGCATAATGATTTTGAATTCCAAATTGAAATATGTAGGCAAAAGAATGTAGGCAATATTTAAAATAAAAAGCAAACAAAAGAAGAAACAAAGAAAAACCTGAAAACAAAAACCACCCCTGAGAAGAAGCAGCATTTATAGATCGAATGAAATGTAGAGAAATACTCGCATACTAAAGTTGTTGTTTTCAAAAAAGTGCACTTCATTGTTCACATTCCTGGCACAAATGCTTTCATCATCTGCCCAGCAAGGACACCTGCAATTTAAGGGGAAAGTCAGAAATACCAAATGATGCTCCTCATTAGCACTCCAGGATTGTTTTTCCCCTCCATTTTTAAAACCCAACAATTTCAAACATGATATGTTTAATGTGGACAAATGACATCTGCATAGCAAAAAATACAAAAGATGAGTTAATTATTGTCTGCCCAGCTTTTCTCTGTGGTGCAAAGTGAGACTGAATTTACAATGAACTTCATACAGACACTCACAAGCACAGACTCTGGCTTTCACTTAGCAGGCGCTCGTTTGAAAGCCAACACCACATTAACAGCTCCATTTACCTGGATCAGATTTTGGAAACCACATTTCTTTGTAAACAATTAGCATCTGGAAGGGTTATTTACCAGTTCTGCATCTTTTTCTGGATAAAAGATTTTAAACATTTTCCAGTTTTCAGATCATGGAGCTGCAGGTTGGGCACCCCTGCTGTGCCATCCTTAGCCGCTGCAAAAAAACACAGTGGTCTCTGAAGATTAAATCTGCTTCACTGCAACATCCCACTTCACACTTCTGCTAGCACCCTAACATGCACCAACTTCTTGCAAGCATGCAGCTTTTGTCCCTGAGGGACCAAACCCATGAATGCTGATTGCTATACCTATTAACCTCAGTCTGTTTGCAGAAAGAACTCACATTTGGAGGTGTAGGGCTTTTACTGCCCACTGCAAGGCTGCAAGCACCAACACCTGCACAGCTTTTTAATACAAACAAAAAACCATCCTCATGGCAAACAACGGAGGCATGCTCTCCACTCCAGTGTTTTGCTCTCACAGGAATGAGGTGATGATTTTGTTCATTCCACTGCAATCGCAGATCTCTCTGCAAGCCATGCAAAATGGTTCTGCTGCTTTTAAACTCTCTGTACCCTCCTCTTTACCCTGGATAGCACAGCCTGCCTATTGCTGTCCGTGATTTATGGCAGACCCAGAACACCTGGGTTGTGCTGCCTTCTCTCATCCCACGGCCTGTCCCAGTTTCTAGTTTCCCTACAGCCTGGCCAGTTCCCAAGGCCCAGCCCTTGCCCAGCTCTTCCCCCCTCGAGGCAGCATTTACACCATTTGCAGCTCAGACAGGACTGGAGCTCTCAGTCAAGAACTCAAATCCCCCAAGGAGGCAGAGGAGAGAATAAAGCTCTGGACATGGAGAACACTGCAGTCGTGGGACCCAGGGAAGGACACAACTACTCCAAGACAGCATACAACCTCCCTTGCCGACCCATGAACACAGGTTGCCTGCACAGCACGTTGTCCACACACTGCACCACAACCACTTCCCAAACTTTAGAAAACATGTGATTTACTGACAGAGCAACAATGAGCACATGCACTCTGACAGAGGGCTTGTAAGGACAGCCAACACCAGCTGCTCTCGGACAATGGCATCCCTCCCTCCTCCACTGTGATCCTGACTGGCCACAGAACTTTCTGCACTCTTTCTGCACTGCTCATTGAGCGAATAAATGCGCTACAGAGACCAGTCAGGTGCAGGAATGGCTACTAACCCAGACATGGGTTAAGACATGCACAAACCCAGTGCTTCCCCAGCTGCTACAATACTCACTCGCATAGGCCTGCCACGTTGCCAGAACATTATTCTTTGGCGAGAATTCAAGGCAAACTGTCTTTGGGAGATCAAAGGAACACAGCAACTCAGCTCTGGTGACATTAACAACATTTACTCTGGAACCAAAAGATACTATTTCAATAAAACATGCTTTCAGTAGTTAATTACTAGCTGAGGGAACTGTTCCAATATTTGACTCTTCTAGATCTGCCCCGAATTTGGCCAATGTAACAAAATTAGAAGAGCTTTTTTCCCCTCTTGCTTTTACTCATTTTTTTCCAAGACTGCATTTTAAAACCAGACACCCAAATGTGACACAAACCAAGAAAGTGACCACTGGCCAAAACATAACACATATTTTTGTCTGCAATACATATGCTCCAAACAAAAGAGTGAACTTTATCATGCACCTGATCTATAAAACAGATGTTTCATGTTCATAAAGTCATGTTCATAAAGCGCCTAGATTCATTATTTTCTGTGGACTTTACTAACAGATTAATCCCAGACACCAGGTAGTGGGAATCATGAACAAAAAAACAACCAAAGAAAGAATATCCAGACTGCACGGGAATGGGTGCAGTATAAACAGGAGAAGAACAGCAAATATTTCATCTGACAGTAAAGAAACAAAGCCACTAATGCAAAAATAAACTGCATTTAAAGTGTACATGCAAACACTTGCATTAACAGCAATCGCCTTTACACAGACAAGAGTAAACGGGGCATAACTGATCCAGTTTAGTTCATAAAAGTTGAAGATCATAAAATGCACCCACTTTTCTCCATTGCACCAGGCAAAGAGGGAGCCATCCTTGCTAAAAGCAACAGCTTTGCAGTTTTTTCCAGAGTCCCTAAAGAAATAAGAAATGCACATGAGTATTCAATAGTGCCATAGTTAAGGATTTTGTAAGAAAAACAAAAAGGAACACAAAAACTTTTCTGCTGTGCTCCTGAGGAGCCCTGTGTCATAGTGCAGTCCCTGCTACCCCTGTTTAGGGACTGTCACCTGGCAGTGAGAGCTCAGGCAAGCACGAAGCCTTCCAAACCATCAGTGTTCTGAATTCACTTATATTCATGCACTTTTCAATGCCCGAGACTTCTTTCACTTTTTAGAAAATTATTTCTTTTGTGCCAGTGGCACCAGTACCTTTGAAATGCCGCACTCTCTGTGAAACTGGGGGGCCCATTCACCATATACAGCCCTTCGGACCCTCTCACTGCAAGAGGAAACAAATAACTCATTTCAAGTGCAGAAAACTGTCCAAAACAGATGTTTTCTACTTTGTCCACCCTGAGACATGCACACAGTTTCCCATGCTTGCTGTAAGAGAATTACAGAACATAACTGAGACACGCCCCTGGAGCTCCCACCCCACCCCTGCTCCAGCAACACCCTCTGTCAGGTTGTGTCCAGCCGGGAGGCAAAAATCCCCCAGGATGGAGATCCAGACCCCCCGGACAGCCTACACCCCAGTTTCAGAGTAAAACAGTTTTTCTCATAAATAAGTGCAATTTCCGAGGGTTCATGTACACCACACCCCTGAGAAACCCCAAGGGAACCTTTTAACACACCTTAAATATGACCCCACGAGCTGTGCAGCACGGCCTGGAGCCTGTTCTCCAGCTCCTCTGTCAGGCACCCCACAACAGGTTACAGACAGTAGTGAGCAGCCCAAAATCTACCCTGAACAACTGGAGCCCCCACAGACCCGAGCGAGGGGAAACGAACTGGTGTTTAAAGCTTACAAATACAGAAAAGGAGAATATACATCCCTTGTGTGAAGGACAGTTTAAACAGTGAGATACTGAAAAGGAACTTGACTCTTGGAAGGAGCTTCACGAATAGCAGTGCAAAGCCACAGCGGACACGTCAGTGGGCTCCGAGCTCCCGGGAGCTGCTCGCTGCCGTGCTGGAGCCGCTCCGGCTGCTCAGCGCCCGGGGCGGCGGGACGGGGCTGCCGCGCGCTCCCCACACACCACGCCAGGCCCTGCGAACGCTCCCCGGGAACACCGCGAGTAAATCACCCGCAGCTGCAGAATGAACCCCCGACACGCGGCCTCGAGAACACCGTTCTCTGAGAGCACGAAGAGCAGCAAGACCGGCGAGGGGCGGCTGCTCGGGCGAGGGGCTAGGGTGGGAAGCGGCACCCCAGAGGAGGGTCCGGCCGGGCCCCGGCCCCAGGCCGAGCAAGCACAGGGCGCAGCGAGCCCTGACCAGTGCCAGGAGCGGCACCGGCAAGAGGTACAAGGCCGGGGCCGGGCTCGGCCACGCCGCGGCAGCGCACGCTGGAGAGGGGACGCGTGGCGGACGCCGACGGGCAGAGGGTCACCCCAGCCCAACTCCGCACTCGCCTCCCGCGCACCAGCCCCGGCCCCGGCGCAGCCCGTGCCCAACGCACCTGCGAGCAGCGGCGTGGGCGGCGCCATCTTGGGGCGCTCGGTAGGACGGCGTTTCCGGTTCCGGGTCAGCGGTGGCGCGGCGGCCGCAGCACGCGCCACGTTCACGGAGGGGGCGGGGCCCGGGGGCGCGTGCGCGGGTTGGTGCGCGCGGGCCCCGCCCCCGGCGCGCTCCCGGCGTGCGGCGCGCGCGGTGCTGACGCGGCAGCGGCGGCCGGGCCGGACCGGGCCGAGCGCGGACATGGTGGCCAAGCAGCGCATCCGCATGGCCAACGAGAAGCACAGCAAGAACATCACTCAGCGAGGGAACGTCGCCAAGACTTCGGTGCGCGGGGCCGGGCTGAGCCGGGCGGGACGGGCACGGGCACGGGCACGGGCGGGGGTGGCGGGGCCGGGTGCGCCGGGTGCGCCGCGCTGACGGCGGTGCTGTCTGTGCTCTCAGAGAACGGCCCCGGAGGAGAAGGCGTCGGTCGGGCCCTGGCTGCTGGCGCTGTTCATCTTCGTGGTCTGCGGATCAGGTGAGCGGCCGCGCGCGGGCGGGAGGGGGTCCGGTGGCGGCTGCGGGCCCCGGGGGCGGTTCGGGCCGCTGCCCTCCCCCTGCGGGCCCCGGCGGTGCCCCGAGCTCGCTGCGGGCGCTGCCCGGCGAGCGCTCTCCTCTCCGCTCTTCCGCAGCTATCTTCCAGATTATCCAGAGCATCCGGATGGGCATGTGAGGGGCCGGTCCCGGGCCATGGCCCGCCAGCCCCGGCCGCCGCGACAGCTGCCGAGGAGCGGCGCGCGGCACCGGCCGTGTCGCATTCCAGGTCTCTTCACGAGTCATTCCGAGTTTTCTAGCCCGTGCCACAGTGCCTTGAACAGCACCACATGTATAAAGCAATAAAAGTCTATTGTTGATCTACAGTCGTGGACCTACTTATTCGCTGAAGATCCAGCCTGGTCTCTGTAATACGTGGAACTGTGCGCGACGTAGGTCCGTAGGAACTGACATCTGTTGTAAACACCGGTCCCAGACCAGTGCCACCCTCTGCTGTATAGCTGGAAATGGTCTATATTTGACGCTGGAAGCCAGGATTCTTGTAGTGGCTGGAGCCCGACTGTGCAGCATGTTCCCGAGGAGCCTCTCTGCGCGCGGCTCCGCAGTCCCCGCCGTGCATCATCCGTGTGTGCGTAGGGTAGTCCCACTGCAGCATGTGGCAGTGCTTGCACTCATCCTCACACCACGGCACCGCCTGTAGCTTTGTCCTAATCCACGCAAAATGCTTGTCTGTGTAGGGGTAGTGGGGTAGTGATGAACTGGCATGGCCGGGCTGCGGCTGCTCCTGGCAGGACCCAGTGCCGGAGCGTCACGGGCTGCGGGAGCACCGTGGCTGGAGGCTCCACAAGCCTCTCCCGGCCGTGCCTGTGCTGTAAATACTTCTTCGACAACTTTCAACAAGTGGTGATAGTCTTAAATTTGACAATGTTGTGTGGGAATATTGGGTGCGGTGGGGATGCTCTGCCCCCCACCTGCAGTTCTGCTTCTATATGTGCCGCCCCTGAAGAGTGTGGTGTGTCTTGCAATATATATTTAATCCTATTTAAGGTAAAACCTGCTTTCAAGTCGATTTCTTTTAACAATGGATCCAGTACTTAACTGCTTCCCTATGGGTGATCACAGTTCCTTCTTCTGTAGATGACTGTAACTTGAGATCCCATGGAAAATGCTGCTATTGATCATATTTCCCTGCTGCTGGCCCTGACTCCTGCTGGCTTTCATTGTCTGCGTGGTGACAAAGGTGGTGGGAATTGCTCTGCTGGTGCACGCAGTTGCTAAAGGAAGATTTCTTTTTTCCAGGTTTCTTAATGGAAGACAAATTTTAAGTTTGGCTACATTAGAAATAATAGAAAACTAAATCGATTGAGGTTAATGAAATGCCTGTTAGCTGTGAAGGAGCAGATCTTTTGTATGCATTGTGTTTCCATATGGAATCATTGGGACTGGTGTAAGCCAGTGCGGCCCCAAGTGCGCCCAGCATGGAGCCGCCCAAGGGCACGGGGACCTTGTGCTGGGACACTCGTGTGCTGTGAGTGGTGACGGGGGAAGTCTGTATAATCGCTGATTTTAAATAAAAGTTCTTTTCAAACGCAAGTTGTGTTCACTCTGACATGGGCAAAGCAGGGCTCTGCTGGGTGTTGAATCTTGGCCATTCACACCAAGCACAGTTTAATGGGCTTTTCCCCGAAAGAAGCTGCTGTGTCGTGGGGCATCCCCGTGCTCAGCGCTCTAGCGGCTGGGGCCACAGGGCCTGAGCTGGGGCTGCCAAGGCTCTGGACACACCCAGCTACTACTCCCCTTCCCTTTGGGGACCAGCCATCCCCCCACAGGTGTTCAGCAGGTGCCTGCTCCTCACCTCTTGTCCCTCTGGCCCCGGGGTCTGGCCAGTTCCAACCTGCTGTTGCTGCAGGAATTTTTGGCTGTGATAGCACAGCAGCCACTCGACAGCACTGGAATGTTCAGGGTGGTTTCTACAAGTTGGTTCTTCAAAGTTCAGTAAATTGTTGCTTTGGTGCAAGCTGGCCACAGAGGTGTGTGCAGTGCTGTGCCCTGCGGTGGCACTTGCGTGAGGGGTGCCAGAGCTGGGCCTGGGCAGGGACATCTCTGGAGGGGCCTTCTGGCTCCACACTTCCAAGTAAAAATCCTGCAAAGTACCACACTTGCTTCTTTTCAAAAACTAACACAGCAATACCCAAGTTCATTTCCCCTCATGAGATGCAGCTTCTCATTTCCCAGCACTGACAGCTGTCATGTTGTGACACGCTGGCTGTGACCCTGTGCCACAATTGCGGATGGTCTGGTTCTTCAGCGGAGCAGATCTTGCTGAGATGACGTCATTAACCACCTGCAACACACTTGTATCTCTTTTTTTTTTCCCGGTGAAGGCATCTCAAGGCTCACTGCAAGACTGCACTTCAGTAACGCATCAGGAGGGGGACGGGGTTTGCTTCCCAAGGCGAGTGGTCCCTGCTCTCCTGCCAGGCCTTTCATAGCTGCTGGAACAGCAGCTGGAGCAGCACAAAGGGCTGTAGCCACGTCCCCGGCGCTGTCCCCGTGTCTCGCCCTGCTGCGCACACACAGCACACGAGGGGACCCGACAGCGACAGAAGCTACACGTTCTTCGAGAACAGGCGCGCGGGGATCACCAACCTCGTGGAGATGGAACAACCCCCTGCGCCAGGGCGGGAAGCCGGGACAGGCGGCGGCAGCGTCGCTGGTAGGGCGGGAGCGACACGGAACCGGGCGGGCGGGCGGAGCCGCGGTGTGCGGGGACAGCCCCGCCCCGCCCCACAGCGCCGCCCCGCGGCCGTCACGGCCCCCGCAGGGCACTCCGCGCCACGCCCGGGGCCACCGGCGGCAGCTGGGGCAGGAAGGGGCTCTGCTCCAGGGACAGCCCCGGGCGGCAGCTGGGGAAGGAAGGGGCTCTGCTCCAGGCACAGCCCCGGCCGGCTGGCACCTGTGCTCACCTCACCTGGCAGCTGCTCCAGAGCTGCCTCACTGCTGTGCCAACCTCCCGCATACGCTCTCCTCTGAGCCAGGGCTGCGGCCTTGAAGCTCTTCTCAGCGAGCATTTCCTCCGCACCCTCCACTGATTCTGTAGTTTTTCCCTGCATCTTCTGTCACACCCTCTCTGAGATGCCGGGCCTGACTCAGAGCTACCGCTGCCCAGCATCATTGCAATCCAGACCTTTCTGTGACACCACCACTGCAGCCTGCTCCCAACCTGTACTAAAGCACACACTACCACGAACGCAGCAGCTGAATCCCTTTTCATTATACCAAAGCTATGGAATAATGTCAAAGACACGTGTTATAGCAATGTGCACCAGCATCTGGTCTGGAGAGCAAGCTCCCACACCCAGCTCCCTGCACAGGCCAGACGCCACGCATGGGGAACACTAATCCCACTGCAGCCCCACGTGCCGGGAACACCGGCAGGAGCTGTCACACGCAGGACAAGGAGGGTTCACAGCAGAGCACGGGCAGCGCCAAAGGGCCCTGACACCAGCAGCTGTTTGCCACCAAGGCTCTTTGCCATCTGCAGTCACACATCTACCAACATTACAGTGATCTCACCGTGAGAAGTTCTGTTCCCTCTCCTCAGGCTGCCTCTCGAGAAGAGCCTGCAGCACTCCCCGACCCTTTCTGCCATTTCACAGTGCTCTCACAAGCCAAGCTGCTGTCCAGAGCTGAATACAACTTTTCTGTAGGAGAAAACTAAACACAAACCCCCAAAGCAAACCAGACAGGAGCAGAGCAAAGCAAAGGTTTTTTAACAGGATCAATTCAATCTGTTTCATCCCCTCTTTTTCCAGAGATTTACTAAATGCTTTTTGCTTTCACAGAAAGTGCCTCTGTAGCACCCTGGTGTGAGGGATGTGCCTGTCGTTCTGAGGCACAGCTCGCACAGACACCTCACACACAGGGGAACAGGCAGTCCCCGAGGTGAGCAGAGCTGCCCAGGACTGTCCTCACAGGCTCAGCGCTCCACTGCTCCCTGCAGAAAAACAATGACCACCTGAGTCATGGTTCAGCTCTCTCTGTTCTGCTTCACTCAAAAGTGAACTGAGAAGTACAGTGTACCCTCCACAAAAGTTTTAATAAACTACTCACCCGAGGCACTCCTGTTCCCAAAAGCCCTCAATTTGTCCCTTTTTTCTTTACCAGCATCATCCTCACTGTACAGCTGGAGTGAGCCACTGATTCCACTGGAAACATAGAGCTACTGGTTTTTCAGTCTGCGTGCAAAGCCCTCATTGCACTAAGGTCTCCCAGCAGTGCTCACAGCACAGGGAGGCAGCAAGCAGAAAACACCCACCCACACCTGATGGGAAGATCATTTTGGAGTTACTTCAGCAAGAATTTTTTAATACACACTCAATACATGATTTGTTTGAACTGTGCTGAGCTGATGCTTACCAGGAAGGGGAGATCCTTCTCGGTTTCTGGGACATGGACACTTCTTTGAGATCTGAAGACACCAAAACTTGCAGTCTCCAATGTTTCTTCTGTTTTACCTTAGACATAAACCGAAGCAGTTAGACATGCTCAAGGCTCAGGTACTGAAGCAGATGTTCACATTAGCGACTGAACAGACCTAGGCCCAGATGTTAATTTAGAGCTATCAGTGCAAACCCAAATCCCCAAGAGGGCAACTGACAGCATCAGAAGATGCTTCTCCTAGAAGAAAAGAAACCACTCTGTTGCATGAGTAGTAGTAACCCTGGCACTGGTCTGTTACTGCCTCACTGACACTGCAATTCTACATTTTGCTCAGAAAAGAGATACTGAACTTAATTACACTGCAACAACACCTACAGCCAAAGAAATTCAACAAAACTGGTTTAATTTCAGAAAATGTGTTAAAATATATATATTTGTACATCAATTTGACACACTGCATTAGATTACACAAATGATGGTCTTTCTTGAAACTGTATTTATGAAATGTACATTTTTAATTTAAATACTCAGTATACACTGCATTTAATCTGCATGTTGCATTTATTAAATACATTAAATCTGCAATGTAACAAAACGTTTTCTGCATACGAAATTCAAAACACCATTTTAAATGAACAAAAGATGGCTCACTTCATTTATTTGTTTTAACAACTAGTGCCTAGCACACTAGTTCAGCTCCACCAACACCAGCTGTTCTTTCTCTTTATTGACATTGTTCACAGACTAGTACATATTACACTAAGAGTGCTGGATAAAAACATGAGGTACGGAAGTGGTTCAAAGATTACAGGTCATGCAGATCATGCGAGACAGCAAAGAAAGTTGTGAATGAGGAAACACTAAATAAAAAATACATAAAGAATGTGCATTATAAAATAAAAAAAAAAAACAAAAAAACACAACAACCAACTCAATTACACAGCTTTGCTTCTTTGGTTACAAAGTAGGTTGAACAATTTCACAGCTTTTTATTCCCACCCAAAAAACCAAACCAAAAACGAAATGTCAAAAAGCAGAGGAATCATGGCCCCTTTCTCTCTATCAGAAGGTAGAAACAGAAATGAGCAAAGTTTTCTTCATCAAAATAGCCCATCACTTATTTATTATATCACAAGGACTGGTGACTACCTGTACAGATGCACTATGGTCTTCATACTTACACTCTATACAAAATTTACATTCAAGCTGGATCTTTACTACCGTAAATAAATACCAAAGGTCAATTGCCATTAGTGTTAGAAATATGCCAGGATTCTTTGTTCAATTATTGCCTAGACATTGTATCTATTAACGCAATCCCATCTATCATTTTACCCATACAGACATTTATTTTAAAAAAAATTCGAAAGTTCTGTGACATTGTTCATGTACATTATGAAAATAGCAGCCCTGTAATAAATAAAACAAATAAATGAAACTAACGTAGGCAAATGTTACTTATATGAAAAGAACAGTGGCTCTGAAGAGGAATTGTTGCTCCTTACCAGACAGCAAGGCTCAAAGCAACCCATGTGCAATGGGAACCTCAGAGAGCCACCCAAGCTCTGACAGACCTCCCTCCTGCAGCCCAGGGAAACAATCCCAGGCTCCAGGCACTCCCTCTGTGACCTCCTGTGTGCACCAAGGATGTACAGACACCTCCCGCACTGCAGCCACAGCAGTGGGGGACAACTCTGGGAGGATGATTGTCTAATACTGAAAAGGCCAAACACACAACAGAAGCACGGCTGCTTGCTCTCGGCGGGCGGAGAGACAGCGGTGGCACACAGGGACTGTGCAGGCTGGGCTCCTGGCAGGGCCGCTGCTCACGCGGAGGACACGTTGGGTGGCTGCGGCGGCTGCGCCGGCGGGGGCTGCGCCTGCGACGTGCTACTGGGGGTGGCCTGCTGGCTTGAGAGCTGGGATAACTGATCGTTGTTGGAAAGGGATTTTAACAGTGCATTTTCTCGTTCAAGTAAAGAGTTTCTTTCAACTAATTCTTTTATTTGTTCCTTCAGAACTTCCACTTCTTCTCTCACTGCATACATCAAATGGCTTTTCACTAGATCCTGCAAACAACAAGTGGACAGTTACACCATGGGAAAGAACAGTTGCCTTCATCCCAGCCCCAGGACTTAATGCTTTCACTACAGTAAGCCTAGAAAAACAAAGCACTCATCACTAAAATTTATGAATAAACCAGCATTTGAGTGCAAACTACCCAGCCCTTTTGTGAAGTGGGCCTGACATCAAAAGCTTTGTCTCCAGCACTCCAGTTCTGTGGAAGCCAAGGATGAGAATGACATGCCAGCTCCTCAGATGGAAAGCACCAGCTCTGATACTGTGACCTGGGGACATGGGTCTGTGGTACACAGCCCCAGTCACTGAGGTGTATGAGAACCAAAACATAAGAAAGCTTTTACATCAGCAGAAGCAAAAATCCAACAGCTGTAACTGAAGCTGAGCAGCATGTTAAGGATGGCACACCTGACCCTTCTGAAAAACTAGTAATGAACTTGGCTAAAGTAACAGACTGAAATATGTGCAACATTTTCAGCACTTCTTCAAGTACAATCATCTTGTTCACAGCAATTTGTAAGAAAATTCACTGAGAAACATTTCTGGGCCAACAGTAAAAGCAATCATGGTTTGTGGTCATTCATAGTTGATACAGAAAATCCATTTTTCAATCGATGTTCTCAGTCTGACCCACCTGGAGGGATATTGCAGCCTCACAGAAACACAATACAGCTGGAAACTTATGGTCAGTGATGAACCACATTAATCCTATTAGAAATAAGAACTTATATTTTACTTACCATTGCCTGTTCTATTTTGTTGTCAATGGCAACAACACTTGCACCAGACGCACTGTAAATACAATGAGAAAACTCTGTGAGTGTTATTGTATCACTCAGGTAAAACCATGCACCTGCAGGACTCCTGGATCATGCTATCACTGGAAGGCTGAAGCTCAAGAGTCAAGAGTTCAGTACACAATCACAGGAGGGTGTCCCGTGTCGTCCTCCGTCCGTCCATCCCTCCACCCAGTACAGCTGGAACTCTCAAGAGACACTGCTCCTTCAGTTTTATACCTCCTTAGACTGGGCTTATGACACCCATAACCATAAAAATGCATTAGAATAAACACTAAATCAACTGCTTTGATTCCTGGCCTCATTTCCCCGCTTTTTCCACTGGGAAGAACAGGAATTCATGGAATATTCATGGGATTCTTACACTGAATTCTCCCTGGATCCCATCTGACAGCTGGCAAACACATGCTGCTGGGTCACAGCTAAGGCCAGGCTAGTTCCACAGACACATTGGTGCAGAATGTCCACCAGCACACCTCAATACACTGTGAGGATGTGCATTTACTGAGTCAACAGGACCCAAAACTACATCTCTGAGTGCCGAGTGATGGCAATCCAGCCCTTAATATCTAGGGTCTGTTTTCAAGCCACACCACAGGTACACAAGCCAGTCCGTCACTAGCAGCTCTGGAGCCAGGATTTCAGCAGGCTGGGGTATTCCTGTTCTCTCACTGACTCTGGCCTCTCTGAGGAGCTGTAGCTCTCCCCAGGACAGGCAGGGCTGCACCCTGCAGCAGCCACCTCCCCAGCCACGCAGGCCCCATATCCTCCACATTACCCTCCCATCCCAGGTCTCAGGGGTCCCATTTTCCAGTCTGACACAGACGGGAGTGCCAGGGCTGTGACAGCCCCACCAGTGAGAGCTGCTGATAACACTCCCAGCCATGGACATGGATATCAGCAACATGCAGCCACGTTTAAAAGAGTTAACATGGGGGAAATGCCAGGGTTGCAATCATGCTGGGAAACTCGCCTCTCTGCAATTATGCAACATCCACCAAAACCAAGTGTTAAGAAAAAACCACTCAAGGCCTTTTACAAAAAGTATGGCAATGTGCTCAGCAGTACTGGTCACAGACATGGAACGTGGCTCAGCTCCTGAAGAATGACATTGGTCAGAGCTCATTTCAAGACGTCCCACAGAACCATCAGGACCAGCACTGGGCATTTACAACTACAGGGCATCAGCTTTGCAGGCTGAAGGAGTAACAGGTCTATTTCTACTGGACCAAGCCTGAAAACCAAACCAAAAGTGCTGAATACCCATTTCAGAAGAAAATGGTTCCAGTCCCTTACTGTCTTCTAAGCCTCTTTCAAACCTTATCTATGGTAAACCTCCTCAGAAAAGAAACTATTTATAACTCATGCCAAGGGAAGTATTCCTTTCCACGCTGAATTAACACACTTCAGACTCAGCTGGCACTGCCAGAAGTAACTGTGCTCATGAACCACAAAACCCTCAAGACTCCACATCCACTCACAGTCCTTCATGGACCACACTCCACAGGTCAGATGAGGCAGCTCTGTAGAGGTAACAACAAGAGGAGGATAATTAAATCAAACACCACACTTGGCAGTGGGATCTACTTCTCCATCTTTGCAGCATAATCATACACCTTTTGTCAATACCTGTCTAGTCAAACTTGAGACTGGGACTTTGTTCTTCTATCCCCATTTCAGCTATTGTGCAGCGTGATTATGTAAAAGATAAACTCCACTACATCACTCCAAGTTAAGGCATTCAAGCAGTTCCATGAGAAAGACAGCCTTCCCTCAGCCTCCCAGAAGAGCTGCACCTGCATGATGCACTGCAGAGGCACCTTTCCTGTGCTGTACCTTGTGCTCTGAGCTCCCCTCTGCCTGTTGAGTGGGTGCTATGCTCCCCAAGTGGGTGTAGGAATTGTCCCTCCCTGCAGTGTGATTGGAATGAGCCAGGGAAACCACTGCTTTACCACACATACCCCACACTTAACATGGCACCAGTAGTGCAGAAAGCTGTAAGTAGCTTTATACACTACTTTGTAATGTTCTTGCTGCCCTTATTCCCAGAGCAGTTGTGCTGACAAATGCTGAGTCTGGATTCCAGCCCTGCTCCCTGTACATATGCTAGTATCCATCCCAACTTCAGCAGGCAGAGGCTGGCACCACACAGACCCCCACTCACCCACCCACTGAAGAGAAACTCCACACTGACAGGGTGCCCCAGTATGCCATCAGGATAAAACCATCTGACTAGAATTCATGTCACTTTCTAAAAGAAGATGAGAACTAGATGTTACAGAAGCACAATTCCCACATGATTTTGTTCTTCATTCATTCGACAATGCTCCCCACACCAAGTAGCTCCTATGGGACATTCATGAGCAGACCCCTC
Organism: Entomyzon cyanotis; assembly: GCA_024500445.1. Classification (NCBI taxonomy): domain Eukaryota; kingdom Metazoa; phylum Chordata; class Aves; order Passeriformes; family Meliphagidae; genus Entomyzon; species Entomyzon cyanotis. The sequence goes on from JAKEPQ010000781.1 coordinate 7,476,177, forward strand.
CAGTGACAGCTACTCTCATGGGAAACTCCAAATGTGCTGTCAAATCTCAAAATTTTGTATTTTTCTCAAATCCTAAACTCTTGACATCAAATTCCAGTTTGCATGAAAATATTTTACCCCATGGCTACAGAATTAAATTTACAAGTACAATCCAGTCCTTATGAAAAGGCCAGGAAGAGACCCAAAATATCCATTAAGTAAGTCTTTTTGGATGACTGAATGGAGAGAGTCTGACACATTCTGTGAGTGCACCATCCACTGTAGAGCCAATGCCTCAACTTGCAAATCCTGGAGTTAGAAGTGGATAGAAACCATTTAGCTCTTGTAAAAAAAAGACCAATTATTGATTGCGCTGAGAGTTACAGGAGTCTGACAATTTTTGTCAAAGCTGCAAAAAAATCCACATCAAGCACCACAGGGCAGATGAAAGGGTGCATTAGGCATGCAGTATTTTGTTTGTAATAGCAAAACCCCCATTCCAGACTGAACTTCTGCAGCCCAGCAAGTACCAAACAGATAGACTGAAAAAGGAACAGCTCATTTTGACTTGGACCTTCCAGTTAAGGTCATGTCAATGAAGACTCTGCCCAAAAAGAGATTGTATTGGTACACAAGTTCACACTGAAGTCCACCAGGTACACAACAAGATTTACAGCCAGCAAAAACCTCAAACATCCCCCAAGTACAGTTTGTCATTCCCAGAGATGGATGGTAAATGCAATGTTTTCCTACCTTAAACACCAGGCAGCCAAAACCCCATTTTGTCAGAGAAATCCTCATTTTGATGCTTAAAAAGTCTCAGTGGCTTCTGCTTTACTTTTTAAATTGTCTTCATCTCAACTGACAAGTTCTCTCACTTTTCCTCATCTGAGAGGAGGGGGAATTGAGTGAGTGGTGGGATTAAACATTTTTGGCACCCAACATGGGGCCAGAAGGGCTTGAGATAATGACAGATCTGACTGGGATGTGCTAGATTGAATGGAGGGCTGATCCTTCTGGGCAGCTATTGCCTGGACACTCCAGTGGTTGCCATGGACTTGCTTGCCTGACGCAGTTAGAAGCCACTGCTTGTTAGTGGCCACTTTTTTTCTCTCATGGCTGCCACCCGGCTCTTATCACCTCACTGCTGTGCCTGGAATAGTCGATAACAGCCACTACCATGTGCCTGGGCTGGCTGGTGCCCAGGGCAGCACTGCCACACTGGGCAGGCTGGAGCTCCAGCCAAAACAATTGTGACCTGTGGATGAGTCGACAGGGCAGCAGAGACCATCTGCAGCCCATGGAGAACACCCCAACACCGGGGCAGATGGGTGCCCAAAGAAGGCCATGACACCCTGCTAAGTCCATGCTGGAACAGGATCCCGGCAGAATCTGTGGCCCAACGGCGAGAGGAGTCCACACTGGAGCAGGTTTGTCGGCAGGACCTGGAGCAGCCTGTTCCTGAAGGACTGACCCTGTGGAAAGGACCCATGGTGCAGCAGCCCATGGGAAGGACCCACACTGGGGAAGTTCACAGAGGACTGACTCTGTGGGTGGGATCCTATGCTAGAGCAGGAGAGTGTGTGAGACTGCCCTGCAGTGTGTGGTGAAGATCACAGTGAGGAAGTCTGCAGGACCCAACCTAACGCAGCTTTGGTGTCCAACAGCTCCATGCACCACACTACCTCTCCTGACCTGAGTGAACACCATGAGAGATGGAATCCAAAATCACAGACTAAACAATCTCAGTGGACATCTGTAGACATTCTGCAGGCCTGGTGCACAGACTACAGGAATGACACCTATGTATTAGAGCAAAGGATGGGGAAAGGGTGGTGGTGGTGATTAAGGAGGCTATATTGGATGGTGTGCGACCTGAGCATGATGTAATAAAGGAATGGAATAAAGGGCAGATATGCTGGTTTGGGCTGGGGTAGAGTTAATCTCTCTATAGTAGGTGGTATGGACAGTGCTTTGGATTTACACTGAAAATGGTGTCAATAATATGAGTGGTTTTGTCATTGCTGAGAAGTGCTTGCTTGCACAGTACTAAAGTCTTTTCTGCTTCTCATACAAAAAAACCTAATGTCTTAATGTTAACCTCCTAACAGCCACAGGAAGATTTAACCTTCAACATCACCTCATATTCATGGGCACCAAGATCCATTTCAATTATTAATCCAACAAGTGCCACTGCACTCAGTTTGGTGTTTTCACCATTAATGTCTTTACAAACAACTATCCTCCTTTCCAAGAAACATGTTCTGAACTTCAAAATTCACCTCAAAATTTAGGTAAAAAGACTAAGAATCAATTTTCAAAAATATTTGCAGCTCAATTCGTTCTGTATGCTTAAAAAAAAGCATGGTAGCTCATTTCTAGATATCCCACAGACCCCAGTAATGTGTATTTCATGCCAAGGCTGGATATATTAGGAATAAGTTATACAGAGCCTACTTTGGTACAGTCAAGCACTAGACTAGGCAGTAGTGTTTCACACTGAAATGAGACTGAAATCTTACCAACTAGATGATGCAAACTAATTCTGAAGCTTTTCACTCAGTCACAAAAACCATATTCTGTGTTCAGCTATATTATCATCTGCACGCTACTATCCCAAAGAATTTCTTGACACCAAGTCACCCCCCAAAAAGACTCCCAGAATGCAGCTGTTTTCTTGCTTTGTAGATACATAAAACAGTATCACATCTCACAGCACATACTGCAGAGCAGAGCACATGGGACACTGATGCTCTGTCCAACAGCCTCTGCAAGACAAATCCTCCTAGAAAGCACCAGATGTGCTTCGCTGTAAGTTACAGTGAGAAAGGTGTCACCACAGTCTGACGGACATCCCCAAGCCACATGACTGCACCCAGCTCTTCTACCCCTTTGGCTGTTACTACTTTGAATCAAATAATCAATCAATCTTCCTGTAAGCAACAATAAGGTACCTTGGAGTGTTTCCACTTGTTTTGCTTACAAGTGAACTACAAACTCAAGCCCTGTGGTCATTCATTCTTTCCCCTCATTGTTTACTTATTTATGAGCTACTGTCTTACCACTGGTTGAGCTGTTCAGTCCATCCAGAGAAATATTTTCTAGTCTTTAAACAGTTAAGGCCTATTTAATTAGCCTCTATCCCATGAAGAGATTTTATAATGATAGCAGCTCAATGCAATCACCTACCCAGCCTGGAAAGAGATCTGTGTGAGTATTGCAGACTTCCATTATTTTTCTTTGTCAAAGCCATGTGAGAATGAGCAACAACCTGAGGCAGTGAACTTACCACCTCAGGAGTTCCCAGACATATTTTATGAGTTAATTCATACTGTGAAGGTTTCATGCTTCACACATAAATGCAATGGAAACATAAATCTTACTGCCTTAAATTCAAGTTTACCAATAATGTCTGTGTTTTGGGCAGACCCACCTAAAGCTGCTATGGCACCATTACTGTGCAAAGACAACCCAGGCCCCAAAGAGCAGTCACCCAGACTCATGTGAATATGCCAAGCAGCCACTATTCCCCTTCCTAAACCGCATCAGTTGGACAGACCAACCCGTGAGACTCGTGCCTTCAGCAACACCTACGTAAGCACTGTGCAAGAAAACACTCTGCTAATGCGTCAGTAACAACCAACATCTCCCTAACACTTACGGGGGCTTGAGTGTCACCAGCACTCTTCCTGCAACGGCATGTTAGTGAAAAATAAAATAGTTTCTGTTCATTGGTGCAATTCAGCAATCTCTTGTTCTCTATTGCAGTAGCATGCTGCTAGCTCTGCTGACTTCAGCAGATCCTCAGAGATAGCTACTCATAGGAGAATAATCCGTATTTGTTAGAAAAAAGTATTAGAATTACACAGGAAGATTTTCTGTTTACACCAAAGTCTCCTGAGTCAAGCCCCTCAGATTCATGAACTACTTCTTAAGGAGCTGCAAAATGTCATTAAGAGTTCACTGCCAGAAGACTCACAGTTCTGGTGCTATGCAGGTGTCAACCCCCACGTTTTGTGATGGGCAAACAACAGGATTCTGAGGAAGTCACGGGAGCTTACTGTTTTCACAACAGTAATTTTTCTTTCCCAAACCAGAGATGACAAAAAGAAGCCCCATACCATGCTCTTGTTATAGTCCCTGCTGCATCCAACCCACATGGAGCTCTGCCCTGTGAGGACTCCCACAACCCGCTGCACTGCTCATTGATGCCCCTGACATTCCCTCCACTAGCTTTTACTGGATGTTTATAGTTGAAAGCTTCTCAGTTTCAGCTATCCAGAGAAAGCAAGCTATCTAACGTGACCTTAAAATCCAATAACTGGGGTATAAATGCGAAGTCTGCTAAATCCTGTCAAAGATTTCAGAATTTGAATTGACTGTAAGTTTAAAACATGCATCGATCCTGATGAATTTCATTTTATGTTCTCACAAACACTTGTTTTTACCACGAAGTGTTCACTGGCAAAGATGCAAGGTTATTTTAAAGGCAGCCATTTACATTTTTCTACCTGAATTTAATGTTCTTCTATATCCCACATTTCCAGCATTTGCTTCAGGCATTATACATAAACCTCAGATTTGTGAAGCCTCCATCTTAATCGTTCATTATTTGACGTTAGGGTTTTTTGAATTAGCTTCCTCATCTTAAGACTTATTTTGAGGCATGAAAATAGAGAAACAGCTGAAGGCTAGACCACAAAGTGACCTTTTGGTCTACAAACCAGATGTGTATTCGAAGCCCTGAAGTTTGTTCCAGGGAAATAATAAAGTCCTTGAAACCTAAATACCAACTCTGTTCCATAAATACAGGGAAGTGGCATCATCCAGAGCTTAAAGCAAAAACATAAATTTGTCTAACTTTCGGCTGAAAAAGGAAGATGTGCTTTGAAACTGAGCTTAATGCCAGCAGCCCAGCAGTACAAAATTTTTAAAAACGAGCAGAACACTTAGCATGACTTATAACCTTCAGCACTGTGCAGTATACAAACTGTTGCCAAGCAAACTTGAAAGGATTTGGTTGAGCTGTGCAAGTTGAGAAGCCTTTCAAGCCAAATACAGCCAGTACAGTGATGGAATGGTTATCAATACTTCAACAGCCAAACAAAATTTACATTCTACACAGCTTGTTAAGCAGGAGTTTTGACAAGCCAGAGCAGCACAAGGCATTAAATCACATAATCACTAGGACTTCAACTTAATGCTGACAAAAAAAAAAATCCCTCAAAATCATTAAAGCACAGGAAAGAAATAGTTTGCAGCTACTGCTGAATTAGTAATGCACCTCTGTCAAGTCCTATCTGTGCCAGATAAGACATTGTTGCACGTGACTGCAGTTTCTCACCATGAGTTCAATGCTGACTTTGGAGATTTACTTTGGCCTTGTCACAGTTCACCTGTGTTCCTCATCCAGCTTTACTTCAGCAGAACGAAAGTAAGCCAGAAAGCTGCCTTTCCTAGTTTTAAGATAGAAATATCTTAACTTGGCCAAAATCGTGTTTCAACGTAATATTTTCACAATGCGTTTCCCGCTGCAGGACTCAATGCCAAAACGTTTCCTTTTTTGGAAAAGGAAACTCTAAATATTTTGGCGGAGGTCAGCTAGGAGCTGACTAGCAGTAAAGTGAGCTTGTACATCACATATGATACATGCATAATGGAAGGAGGAAGTAAAAATGTCGTGTCATATTTTAGAGTTATTTAGTTCCACATTTCAGAACAAACACTTCCGTGAATACTTCCACCTCTTCACACTCCAGAAGCCCAATATGGAGTTCTGAACACAAGCAGCAGTTCTGTGCAAACAAGAATGATGAGAGACTTGCATAGAGCGAAGCAGTTCATGCATACCTCAGCATGTATGCATTCCATACTCAAGCATCCATACCTATCCCAGGTGGTCTTTGACTCGTGTAACTTGTTGAAATTGAACGCTTGGTAGAATGCAGTTGAAGGATTCCTATGAGATCCAAGAATCAGACAGACATATTGAAAATGGATATGTTATAAAAATACCAACCCTCTTAATTCAACGTGCATTACAAAGTGAATTAGCTGACCAGACAGTTTAAACTAATGTCTGAAAGGCCCTACTGTTTCTGTGGGTTTGCATCAAGGACACAAGGGTCCAAAACAAAACAGTTATTCTCCAACCCTAAGGATTATCAGGCTATTTCAAGCCGCTCCTGCACAAAGATGACTGTAAGGCCAACGATGAGATGTCTCCTGTCCTGCTGGCAACCCTGTACAGTTTAGCTGTACACCACCCTAATGTCAAACATACCTAAACCCAAGAGACAGCTTTCACATTTTTGGTACGCCCCAAACTGCCTCTGCACACTGTACCCAGTGTTTCCATCCTGCTTAACCCCCTGCTTTATACTCAAAACAGATGAGTCCTCCAAGGGGACCTGGAAGTCAGAGCTCAGTATGCCACATTCAAGCTATGCCAGATCAAGTTACAACTGAAAAAGAGATCCAGTTAGAAATGAAAAATATTATGTAAGCTATCTTCGTAAGCAGCTATCACTCACCTTCCCACTTCCCCCTTCCCAAGGTGCAAGGGCTGATGGAGACCCTCAGTCACACATTCATCAGAGAGCTCTCACAACCACAAGCCCAGAACACAGTCAGGACACTATGGCCCCAATTCCAACACCGCTGCCAAAGCCCTGAGGCAGCCCAACCCTCTAGTCTCAGCCCCACGATGGAAACTACACTGATAGTGTAATTAGAAAACCCTACTCCTCCAAAGTCTCATCTGAACGCTTGTTGTAAACGAAATACTCAATGAAGCACACAGTTCTGCACTGCTGGTGGCCACAACAGTGTTATACTCAAGTTTAGAAGCTCCTTTCCTCAAACTGCTCATCCTCATGTGGGCACAGCTACTCCAGCCCTATAGACAAATGTTACAGCCTTGCTGAAAAATCTTCAGAAATGCAAGCATGATTTCAAATTCCTTTTAGAGCCAGTCAGTTTTAAAATGAGAAGTTCGTATCAGCACTGGAAGCACAGCTATCAATTCCTTTTCTAAGTTTATGGCAAGAACACTTCTTAAAACAGCTGTCTTCAAGTTACTTATTTCAATTTAAGTACAATTACGGCATAGTAAAAATCACAAAAAATAAAACAAAAAATCACAGAAGCAGCACCATAATTAAAACACAATCAGAAGTAATTTGATTCTCATGGCAGGTGTACACCAAAACCTTGCAAGGAATAAGGGAATTTGTACATCAGCAATGATCAGGAAGTGTCTGAATTTTAAGTGTCTGTCACTCCTTTTCCCACCTTCAGCACTGTACTCTTTAAAAAGAAAAAAAGGCATGTGAACCTGGAATTTGGCTTAAAACCTGTTACAGAAGTTGCTTGATCAAAACTGATAAAACACCATGCTCTCATGTTGGTAACATTCACATTTTCCTAAGAAGCATTGCACACTTGAGTGACAACTCAACAAGTAATTACAGGAAGAGCAACACAATAGCTAAAGGACATTTGTGTGATAGAAGGACTTAACACATGGAAAATAATTGCCATATGCAGATCAAGAGAGCATTCTTTTGCTGAAAGGAAGGCCCAGGCTCTTGTTCCTAAAGCAGCCATGTGTCAAGAGTATGTAAAGTCCCTTCCTCAGAATGGGGCTGTAATTAGAAAACCATTTAACTTTCAAGACAAATTTACTTGTAGCATATGAAGCCCTGTTGGTATTGTTAGGTATAAAAAGTGGTTTATAACCAGAAAGCACATATTCCATATAGCCTATTTTTTTACTGATACCCTATATGCTCTATATTTTTGCACTATTCTTAAGTAAGCATCTGAAAAGATATGAAAAAGTTTTCCTTATTAGATTCTTATTTGTAACCCCTACTGTTGAAATTCCTTTTGCATTACTTCAGACAAGTAAGAGAATCTTTTCTACTCCACAGCTGTATATTTCAACAATAATTAATGGGGGGGTTTTAATGATTTTTTCCTATTCCTAAATAGGAAAGGCAAATCCACAGAGGCAACATGAATGATGCCTCGCATGTAGATCTGAACTAATATGACTGAGTTTCAGACTGCTGAGGCATCTAGTTTAACCACAAGAAACAGTAACAGGTTAGAGAATGCCTAAAAATGCCTTTCTGTTTGCAGAAACAATTGAGAAAACAGCTTACAGGAGCAGTAAAACCTGGCCTGCTGCCTCTGTGCCACAGCTGGAGCACCACAAGTCCTCCTGACACTGCCCTATGTGAATGCAGGGACAGCCTGGACCAGAAAAGCAGATTGCCCAGGTCTCCTCCTTGGCAGACTGGCAGCTCTGAGATGAAGACTCAGTCCCAGTCCTTTGCAGATTGACACAGTGGAACCAAGAGCCAGACAGGACAGGAATGTCCCAGATGCTGACTCAGAGAACAAGCAGTCACCTCCCCTTCCACAGGAGGTACCCCAACACTTCTCCACCTCTGGTGAGAGAGACCAGGATCCCCAAGGGTACACAGATTCGATTTCAGTCCCAGAGTAGAAAAGACACCTAGCTTAGTATACTTACACATTCAAAGTATATCTCAAATGGCCAAAAAAGCCTCCATGTCTCTATAAACTAGTCCTACAACACATACTGCATTTATGTCTCTTAAAAGCTCATGAATGCCAATATTCACAACTTACTCCCATGCTCTGGTTTCTGAGAACAGTTTTCATGCAACAGCAATTTGATCCAAATTTAAAGAATGAGAAGTTTCTCAGTTTTCTGAATGCCCAAGACATCACGCTATCCCTTTACAAGGGAAGCCTAGACCTCATCCCAACTCTAACCTCATAGCTGGAAGTGTATCTTGCAATTGCCATTCATCAGGACAATATGCCAAACACAGTCCTCATCCTCAAGAGCTTTGTTTGCTAGAAGCCATGCCTGTGAAAGCTGACAAATCATCAGGTATACACATAAATGCCTTTTGGTTTAAGTAACCATACTGGCTTTGGACTGGGTATCAGCCCAACATACAGACGCTGCTGCACAGATGCCTTTTCCCCAGCTAATTCCTTTGAAAGAAATAGTAGCATCATTGCTCATGAACAGGTTTCAATCTTCAAATACTGACCATCCTTAGCAATTGAGGGCAACAAGAAGAACACATGAAAAACAGCTCTTCTTTCGCCACATAAAAAATTCATACTACCTCAGACAGTTCTCTCTCAATATCACTGACTTATTTTCATGAGGTTTGAGAACAGGAATGATGCAGAAGATTCAAAAGGCCTAAGCACCTGTCTTTGAAGAACATGAAAACAACAGGTCACACAATCCATGCTCAATACGTCTAAGGAAAACCAAAGAAAAGCAGAAGGACGTATTTATTACCCAGACAGCAGCAAGCACACACAGATGACCTTTACAGAAGCCCACATCAGCCAAATTCCTTCTGAGAACAATTAACAGGTCTCATATAGAAAGCCACTGAAGATGTGATCATGCCATAAATTGAGTTGAGCTTTTAATGCCACCCTGCATGACATTTTTGTAGGTAAGAGCTCGGCTCATACAGAGCAAGTCCACCATTGGCAACTCCTCTGTGCACTTGGCTCTCCAAGGATTCACTGGAAGGATCATTCATCAGTGCATCAGTATCTCCTCCAAGTGTGTTATGTGATACTTTAATGCATTATTTGGGCAGTGGAGTACAGACTATCTCTATATCTGCAGATGACCTGCAAGCACTCTGGATAGCAGGAATAGAATTCAGGAACATCTTGCCCAACTGGAGCAATGGTCTGAAATAAAAAGCATGCAATTCAATAAGGAAGGAGTAAGCTCTGGTAGCAATAATCAGTTGCACAAGTACAAAACATGAGTAGCTGGCTGCAATTCCACAGAAAACAGTTTTATAAAAAATAAAAGCCTTGCAAAGGTGTCAAACCTCTACACAGGACACTCACAGAGTAACTGAAATCTTCGTTTATTTAGCCAGAGCCATTAGCTGCGGTTTCGCGGCCAGGTTTGGATAACAACTCTCCGGAGATCCAGATACATGCCTACCTATTCTTGTAACCCTGATCCTAGAAGGAATCATGTAGTGATGCATCAGTAGGATGGGGAAGTCAACAGCAATATTCCAGCCCCCATCCTGTGCACAGAGATACAGGAGCTGGGCATCCTGCCCAAAGAAAGTGCTCCTCATCCACATTTATCAAAGGAAACACACTAGGTGTGTAACTTTGTGCATCTGTGTTACTGCTACAGAGCCAGAAGTGAACCAAGCACTTTGAGAAAGAAGTGATTCAAAGATACTTTGAAGAGGAAATCAGCAAACATATTCAGCCTTTTATAACATCAGAATTACTACTAAATAGGTAAGAGACCCAATTATAAGGTAAGCACACTGTCCAAGCACAAGAGAACTGTCACCATACACTGACGTGTTTGTGCACTAAAGGATAACAAATGAATCCCTTCTTAGTGTCTAAAGTTTATAAAAGATTCAATGTACTTTCAGCCAGAAGTATTTCAAATCCAAGGTAGTTTTCAGTTCTGTGTGTCAGTCCTCCCACAAAAAAGGCTGTTTACTGGGTACTGACTATGACCTGCAATGGGGACTGATTACTGCTGGTCTCAAAATTACAACACTTGGCAGGGTTCATCTGGGATCTGGACAAGGGATTTGATGATCACTTGATCACAGCTTATCAGGGAACTCCCAGCACAGTTTATGGCATTTTGAGATGATGTTTACACTAGTAACAGAACTCCTTCTCCATTCTTCTCCTTTTAAAAGATGTTTCACTTTATTTTTAGCATCTTCTATTTAAACCAGCTGCAACTTTCAATTAAGCTTTCTTTCATAAGACTCAATCTACAAAACAGTAACTGGAGCACACAGCTTTGCAGGAGAAAACTGGCTGGGACTAAATGTGGGGGAGTCAATGCAAAATTAAGGCAAATAACATCTCAAGCTCTGAAGCGATGTGTTTAATTGCATATTCTGTTCACACAGTTCCTTAAAGCCATTATACTTGCTATACATACCCTGAAAAAACCAGCAAGGATTTTAAGCTTTAACATTCAGTTTTAGGTGCACTTTAGCTACAGATGTCAGGAAAGGCTGACTCAATGACCAGCCCACGTGACAGTTTTTGGGACAGCGGCTCTCAAACACCACAATGGATTTTAAGGGGTTTCACAGGCTACTACAAAATAAAAATATCATAACAGCATAGAGAAAGCACACTGCACAGAACTGATCTGTACCGGGAAAATCAAAACCAGTACCCCTACTTCTTCACCTTGCTCTCAAAAGAAGATTTTGGTAAGTAATTTCCTGTAGTGACTAGAAGTCTCTAAGAAGGAAATGCAGACAACTGTCTCAAATGCACAGGGTAAGAAGTCTGCCAGAGGCATTTCACTGATCACTTGCCTGCTCTGTTGAAATGCTGGCATCAGCCTTCCCCTGCTCTGGATGGGCTTGGGTATTTAAAAACAACACCAAGATATTTTTCAGTCTTACCAATGCCACTACTTGTTTTATGTAATGCTGTGATTTAATAAAAATAAATAATTTTTTTTTAAATTTCATTATTACCTGTACTAGGTAATAACCATTCACTGTTTCTGAAGGTGCTTTGCTCAAGAGTTCAAATAGTGAATTCCAGTATGACTATTTAATATTAATCATAGAAAGAATACAACAATCTTCTAAATATCTTCCGACTCCTGATTTCAACAGCTGCAGGTCAAAACTCTGGAGTCCAGTTCTCTTGGGTCCCACAAGTTGGTTCCCAAGCCTCAGGAGTGCTGCGCACAACCCTGCAATCCTAACAGCTTGAGGTCGCTCAGGATTCTGTGATGGCCCTTTCCCTCCTCTACATGCTGTCTTCCCACTTTCTGAAGCAAGGTTCAGTGCACTCCTGTCACAGCCAGGTACCCAACACTCTCATGCTCCTCCTGCCCCAGACAGCACTGCCACAGACATGTTGATTAACACACCACCTGCTAATGAAGCACAGCTGTTCTGTGAAGGCTGTCAGGGCTGTCAGTCAGGCTGAAGTTTAATTGCATCATCTTACAAACTGTGTGAGGACTAATCTGAGAGCTTCTGTCCTCAAATCAAAACACATAACAAGTGTAAGGTGTCTTGTACTAATGACTTGTCTCCTCACCGGGTATAGTCAACCTTCAGTTCTTGGAGGGAAGATACAGGACGAAGTAGTTCACACGATGCACAGCTTGGCTTCAAGGCAAAAAAAAACCTACAGCAAATCACGTTTCCAGAGAGAAACTTATAGACTACAAGCTGGTAATAGCAATGCAGAAAGTCTGCCTTGTTAAAAATCAGAGATTTTTGTGCCTATTAAGTACCTTCCAAGAAAGGCCACAGAAAGGCTCACCAATATTAATCCCATTTGAATGAACTGAGATAAATGAAAAAAAAAACCAAAACAACAAAACCAAAAGCAAACCAAGTCTTACTGAAAATAAATCTCATGGTCTCAGCAAACACCTTGAACTCTACCTTACACAGGATGGAGCTCTTCAGCATCTACTGAGATTTGCCAAAGAATATCACTATGCCATGTTACTCTCCTGCAAATAATCCCATTCAAGAGAGCAAGCACTGAGTGCTCCTACCCAGCAGACCCTGATACGCAGGTATAAAGGAGGAAGCAAATAATGAATTCAGCATTTCTGAAATAAAAAGATCCACATTTGCTAGTATTGCATTATAGATCCAAAAATCTGCAAAACCGTTCAAAAGTAGTGACTTTTATACAACTTGGCTGATAGTGCCTTTTCTTTAAAGGCATTTATTTGTATGTATGAACATGTTACTGAAGAAGATCAGGCTCCTGCTGCTTGTGATGCCCACAAAGCCAGCTTTTCTCAAACCTAGTGATGACGGGAAAGCTACCTGTGATTTCTGGTGAAAATGGCCCTGCATAGTGGAACAGGACTTGAATACTCATCTTCAAGTAAAGCTGCACCAAAATGAGATTTTTTTTTTCTACTAAGTTGCAGTGACAACACTTTCAGCTATTTCAGTTATCTATAAATACAAATGGCTCCTGTTTTTTGGCAACAAAATATTTCAGTATGTATGGGGAAAAAAGAGCAGATATAACAGCTTCAAGCAGACTCAGACAAATCCCACCTGTCCTACTTCCTATGGCCAAGAATGCATCTGTGAGCAAACATTTCAAATTACAAATTTAACTTTAAAAAAAGATATTAGATCTTAGGCCATGTATAGCATCGTTATTTACACAGTATATTATACATCTGTCGGCCTTCCCACACCATTTACAAAGTCTCTACCACTCAAGTTTCAGGCGAGTCTGTGCTGTCAGTGAGTGCTCACTGCTTGGTTTACAGAAACAGTATTTTTAATAATGCATTTGTAGGGCTGGTCAAGGTATTTATGGGCCTTGCACCCACCCAAGAGTGTTCTACATAGGAGACATTCCCAGGAGTTCTCATTTACACCCCTACAAAAATAGCTGAAGTAACTTGACAGAGAAGCAAGCAGGGTTTTTTAACCCTTATTTCTAACCATCGCATCCCATCCAAGATGTTAAACTTGCTTGACATGGATACAAAAGCTTCAGATACTTCACTGAAACCAGCATCTCATCTATCCAATCTACACTTCACTGCAACCTCACACACCTGCCACACTCATCCCCTCCCAGACACAAACGGGTCAGGACTCTGCCCTCACTGCAGAGGGCCTAAATGGTTTCCTAGGCTGCACAAGGCAAAGTCCAGCAGGTGGAGGGAGGGAACCCCTCCCCCTCCACTCAGCACCGCAGAGGCCACACCCGCAGGGCTGTGCCTGGATCCCTGTTCCAGTTTGTAACCTTTAGTGAGCACCAGACAAACTCACCAGCTGTCACTGTGACAGACAGCTGACACTTCTCCAGGGCAGTAATTAGTATTTCCACCTTCTCTCTGCACTTACAAAAGCATTCAAGCAGGCTGTCACAATCCAAATGCATCCTTCATAGCTTCAAAGGGAGAACAGATACACACACTCTTGGACTAATTTTGCTTTGCTTGACAAAGAAAATTAAGACAAGCATCCAGCTGTTGTTCATGTAGCCAAGTAATTCACCTGCCCTGCCTGAGTAAAAACAGATTATCCTGTAAGGCAAAGATTTCCTGGCACTCAATACACATTTGTATTTATGAAGCGTGAAGTTTAAAGATAGAATAATTTTCAAAATGAGGAATGAAAGTACAACCTTACTCTGCACTTCAAGTGACCTCTTACGTCTGGAGAATCGTCTCAGAAGACAGTGGCTTTAGCAGCTACTATAAATACTACTATCTTTATACTTTGTCAAATATAGGAATAAAAGCAGACACCTGTGGCTGGCAATCTAGATTTAGTGAACAGAACCATCCAGATGCACTTTAGCAGGAGGAGTCTCACAGAAGTTTCTTATGGAATCACTGCTGACACATAAAGCACAAACAAGGTTTGCACCTTTCCTGAGCAACAGAAACTGCTAATCAACAGCTTTAAAGCAGAAAAATTGCTTAATTAAATTAATTAATTGCTTAATTTAATTAATTGCTTTAAAGCAGAAAAATTACAGCCTCAACATGCAACAGGCTGATAACTCAAATATGCAGTACAGTTAACAGTGAGCAACTCCTCTTTACTATAGTGTCACCTGAAGTAATAAAAAATTATCAGCACTTCCTGTAAAAATGCAGCCTCAGAGAACTTTCAGCCCTCCTGGAGTCTGAGAGCAGTTTAGTAGTTCTGCTGTGTCAAAACATCCAACTACTTTAATATTCAGCTTCTAAGAAGAAGTTTAAAATAGCTTCCATAAAACATATGCTGTTATTTCTGCCATGCAGACAGCATTCAGAAATCAGCTATGGAACATTTGCACTCTTCTATAGAAGAGCAGGAAAAAATTAACCCCCAGCAACTGAGCAGAACACTCAAGAGTCTGAGGTACAGGGAGTCTCTCCTGTCAGGGCAGGTCACTACAGTCTTTAAAACAAACTGAACAGGATCACTGTGCATTTCTTTCAAGTATTTTCCTCATTTCCTCCTTCTAATAACTCTTCTTTGAAACACCTGTACCTCATTAAATCAGTACATCAAGAATGTACTGACTCCTCCGTAACAAAGGCATTTGTATGTTTAAACTGGGAAACAGGATTGTCAAATGAGTAACCACAGTTTTGTCTAGCTATCTTGCACCACTCCAAAACCGACTGCACAGCAGGATAGGCTTTCTACCACCCAGAAACTCATAGAGTCACCTTTCATAATTTTTGTTATAGAAAGTACAGCAAGCAGTGAACACAACCAACTGGAGTTTATTTCCATTAACTATAATTTTCTCCCACCAACTGCAAAGGTAACCTCAGAAGTTCCAGCTCAGTTTTCAAACTGTCCATCAAACCAAAGGCATTATAGGCTCTGAAGCATCTGTCCGGGTTTCACACTCACCTGCTTCTACACACATTTGCAAACACAGGCCTTCAGGAAGAGAGCTGAGAACAAGTCTGCAGCTGCAGAAGAGCTCAAACCTCAGCAAAGTTTATGAGCAACATGAAGTAAGGGAGAATACTGAGTACTCATGCAATTCAAATATCATGTACTGGTATGTATTTGCAGAATACATACTTTTTTCTTCAGGAGCACAATAAAATATGTATCATGGGCAATACCTAAGTGATCCCATGCCCAGTTTTGTCCTTATATGATGAATCTGGTCTCAAGAGCACAGTTCTACCAGCAGTTAGTGCTCCATACAAATACGTGATTTAGCTGAGCTCAGAGACACGCTGCAGAGAGCCCTGCACCATCAGGTTCTCAGCAGTTCAGCTGACATAGTTGACAGCTCACAATTGCAGTCATTCATTAGCGTTCCTGGAATACAGCCGGAATAGTTCAAGCTGGTCAGTTATCTGTGGAAAATGATCTGTACTCTGCTCCTTTTCCAACAGCCCTAGTAATATTTTGCCCCAAAAGTTTGCCAAACATGTGGGAGGTTTGAACAAGCTTTCTCAGTAACATTCTTTTAACAGAGGCAACATACTTCTTTTCCCCCAAGAGCCAAAATAAAGTTAAGCCAACTGAAATATTCTGCTTGTCAATGACAAGTCTGTGTATACATGGGCAAAAGCGTGAGTAGAGAACCTGACACACACTGATACCCAAACCTTGTCGGGTGCTTTAACTGCCCTCCCTCCAAAATAGTAAGTACTACTGCTGAAGTCCAACAAAGAGTCAGAGCAATTGTGAGACCCAGTTCTACTTGTATTTTCACAGTATTTCTCAGGCTCCCTGTTCAAGGGAGCAATACCCACATCTGCCGCAGTAACAGTACTAGCTCCTCCATTCTTTAATACTGCTGCAGTTTATTTTACTTGCAGTCACATTTAGAGAGGTAAAGAAAATAATACTGTGTTATGCTGCATATATTTCACAACTTTCACACAATTTTTCCTTTTTAAGAGCTTAGCAATTTGGACACATCAACTGGAAAAACAGCTTTGCTTTTCAACGAAGGTGTGACATACCAGAAGCATTTTGCTTTTTTTTTTTAAATTCTTTTGGACTACCCATCCCCCATCTCTTTCTCCCCAGGTAAGATTTTTCAATTAATTGGTTCTTCACTATTCATTAGGTGAATGCAAGAAACTACAGTTTTGTACAGACTGCTGTCATAGTGTATTGGGCTATGAGAACAGAAAATTAAATGTCTTCGGGCAATGTCTTGGAAGGAAGAAAGTCCTCTGTAAACATGGTTCTCTCTATGCATCAGGCTAGATAACCTTACACCTTCACCCCTAATAACCTTAGATGTGGTTTGATTTTAAACAGCAGACTGTAAGATAGGAGTAATATAAAAAACTTTTTTTCAGAAATACGTGAACTGACCAGCTTTTTACATCATGCTTACTGTATTCCTGACATGCTGTTTTCACAGAATTTCCATCTTAACTATTTTACCTTTAAAACAGCTCCTCTTCATATTTGGAATGGTGAATGACTTACCAGATAAATCCAGGGTACTGAGAGCTATACGCTACTACTTTCATGATTCACTGTTTTAGAAGATGACTATAGCAGAATGATCTACACAAGTCTATCAAGCTTCAAGTACATGCAAATACTGAAGTATAACTGAAGGTGCCAGAAGACATGTAGATACCTTCCTACACACTGAGCCCCCTTTCTGGGGACATTACACATTAATAGTAAGAAAGACAAAAGAGAAAACTGCTTTCCACAGATTTCTAGCTTCAATGACCACCAAGTAACCTCTCCGAACTGAGCTGAGTGTTAACTTCCGGGACCTGCAGGCACAAACCACGACTCATGATGTATCAGCTCCCTCTGTGCCTTAATAGCTTTATCAGTGTCAACCCCCAGCCTATTAATGACACTTGAAGGTCTTCATTAACTATTTCACCACGGATTCCAGTAGATAAGGCAGCTGCACAAAGTCCATGGGAGTAGTGGCACAATTTAAATGGCTGAAAAAAGGAAAAAAGCAGGAGCAAGGATAGAACAGCAGACAACCAGGAGACAGTTTTACAATAAAACCTTCTTAGAGAGTAAATCAAATAAAAACCAAGTGGTAAAACAGCCTTTACAAGCTGCTAGGTTTTCATTCTACCTCTCTCTGTCTGAAGCCAGGTGAAGTCATGCTACTGCTTGAGGGGAGCAAAGAATAAACTTTGATATACTGGCTCTGTATCTATCTCCTACGCTGTATGAGGTCTATGCCTGTTTAAGACGAGCTTTCACAGTTTACAAGGATCACCTTCCCAGCTGGGAGAGACTCTCACACCATACATGTGCTTCTGGCTTCCTGACCACCCAGCACATGGCAGTTTTATCACCAAGTGCAGAAGCTGACAAACAAGACATATGCACTCCTTCACTGATAACCAGAAGTTTGTTTCTCTATTGAACACCACAGCATGGCCTGTCAAAAAGGGCACACTGCATTCAGACCCCATTTCCATTTCTTACTCATAGTTCTCATGGCAAAGTGTCTGAAAGTCTCTTTAGACATGAACAGCATGTAAAGCACCACTGCAAAGTGGCAAGTTCAAAGACTAAACTAAGAAAATAACTTTAAAAATCACTGTTCTGGGTAAGAGCACCAAGAACTGACTCACTGGAGAGCCACACAAAGTTAGCAGCCCCCAGTCTGAATAGGCACGAGAAGTTTTTCCTTATCTTTACACAGAAGTGATTCGCTTATCATAGATACATCATGTATGTTACTCCAATTTATATTAAGTATTAGAAGTTATGAAAAACAAATGCAAAATGCACTTCTTTCTGACTCCTGAATCAACAGAATGATTAAACACCAGACAAATCATCTTCTGATAAAACACTGAGCTATGAAAAGAACCCACCAGCTTGAAATCTAACCTTATTTGCACAAGGCAGTTCATCAGCTGGGGTAGCAATCCTCTTAAGGTAGACAAAGTGTGAGAAAATTTTAACTGTTTAACTTTTTGTCAGTCCATTACCAGTTTAATCAGAACCAGCATAGCTTTCCAAACTACGGCTCTTCCTTGCAGAAAAGCACGGCAGCTACTTTCTCAGACACAGCGTCAGCCAATGCTCCAGTAAGCACACGCCTGCATTAAATCTGCAGCTTCAACTCTCCAAACGTCCACTTTGAGGTGCCCTCTACATCCACTGCACCCCAACCCCAGACACAGCTGCTTTACTAAAATGTGCTCCAAGCAACACTGACTACATTATCTTAAAGTCTGAAGGGAAGACTTACAGAGAAATTCACAAGACCGTCTCACAATGGCCTAACTCCTGCTTCAAAAAAAAAAAAAACCACACGTATTCCCTTCCTCCAAACTGCAGCAATCCTGACAGTAAATGATGGGACTTTAATTCAGTGCTCAAACACTGCTTGATTCTTCTTTCCCTCAAAGACGTCAATCAAGAAGCTTTGGCCATTACCCTTCAAAGCAGTCTGACACGTCTATGGGAACAGCAGCCACACACCCGCTCCCTCTCTCAAGCTCTCTTGTGAGTCTGCTCACACCACACCCCTCTGTTACAACTCATAGTTCCAAATTACTTTCCGGTAAAAAAAAACCAAAACCCTCACTGAAAGGTTCTACTTCCCACCGTGTTTACATCTTTGCCCAAGTTGTGTTTGCTTTCTCAATACAAAGGACTATTCTCTGTAGAGCTTTCCCTGCATATGGATTTGCACACAAATCCACATCCAAGTGCAAGTACTTTTCTTACTGACACTATAAAGTGCCAATTCCACAGCAGGGTAAAAATCAAGAATCTATGTTAAAAGCCTTAAGTTTTCTAAGATGACCCACCTGATGGCCCTGAGATAGCACCGCAGATTTAACACTGCAATACAGTGGTGGTGAGAAAACCATTTTAACCCAAATGTCACTGAAGTGCTTTATGATGTGCTCAAAAAAAAAGGAGAGAACAGCTCTTCTCACATCCTGAGCCACTAGCTACAGAAAGACAGCTTTGAGTCTTTGATTCTGAAGAGGTCTTATTATTTGTGCATTAAGCAGCTTTCAGGCTGTTATGTACCCCATTTTGTGAGAAAAGTAATCAAACTTACACCCTGAGATAAGCAAGTACAATTCATTACTTGCATAAATACTTTGCTATGGTTTGTGCTCTTAAGACAAAATATAGCCCAGGTGAACCTCAGCATGACTTTCTGAAAATATGAACTTACAAAAAACACTTGACAATAACTTCAAAGTTGACTTTTCCCCCCGCCTAAAAATAGTTCTTTTTACGGCATTATAAAATAATTCATACCTGTCTTCATCACCATCAACAGGAATGGATATGCCAAAAACAGAGCTAGCAAGACTGTTCATTGGAGTACTTGCAGGTAACTGAAGAGGATTTGCTAGAGTGTCTGGAATGGGAGGCTTCACAAGAGGTTTATTTTCAGCTATAAGAGAAAGTGGTGGCTGAGGTAGGGGTTCCGATTTTCTTCTAGTATCGTCAGTCTGGCCTACTAAGGATTGGGCCTGGGTCTGAAACTGTCCGAGGCTTGCCTGAGGCAGACTGGTGGGTGCGTTGGGCGCGCCTTGCATCATCGAGTGTCCAACATGCTGGGACTGGACTGCGCCAGTGGTTCTGCTGACAGAAGGGTGGCTCGTCAGCTGGGACTGGACCAGCGTAACAGGGACGTTTGGCATAGTAACAGAAGCGGTGGTGGACACACTAGGCACGCTCTGAACTCCAGGGACCACAGCATGGGGAGCACCAGGCATTCCCGACACTTGACTGCTTCCCCCCACTGGATGCTGAGTCACAGATTTCTGTTGCACAACCCCCGTATGTCCAAGGCCTGGCTGCACCACACCTCCCGGCTGCGGGATGGCAGGTTGACTCGCTTGTGCCTGGCCACTCTGCAACAACCCTGATCCCTGGCCAGCTGCTTCGCTGGGCTGTGCCGATACCCCCATCACTGGTGCTCCCACAGGTGAGGGGTTTTGGCCCGTCACCTGCCCCACAGGAAGGCTGGAGGCCACAGTACTTGGAGCAGAGCCTGTAGTAGCCTGCTGAATAGCTCCTTGAGACTGCATAATTGTCATGTGCTGCATGTATTCAGCCTGCCCAGGAGGCTGCGTCGGCAGTAGATGCACTGGTGGAATCTGGGACTGAGAATAAGCAAATTGCTGAGGCTGAGTCACCGGTATGTTTGCCTGCTGCACCTGCTGCTGGGCCACAGGAATGCTCGACTGCCCTACTGTCACATTTGGAGGTGGCATGCCTTTCCCGTTGGGTCCAGGCTGTGTAACACCCTGTGGATTTACCTGTGGCTGTGATTGCTGCGGCACTATCATTTGCTGGCTTGCTCCCGAAGCCCCAGAAAACACAGGCGGAGCAGTACTCTGAGGCATGGCCCCACCTACGGGCTGTTGCAGCTGCTGTTGTTGCCCAATGACAAAATTAGGTTGCTGTAGAGAGGACTGGTTCATTTTCTCTGTCTGAAGCAGCTGTGACACAGCAGCCAGGGAGCTGTCAGCTATAGAATCAGGGCCATGGGCTGATGCTGGCACAGCCGAGACCACAACAGAACCTCCTGTGGCACCGAGGCCACTGTCCCTCTCTTGAGCAGCCTGTTCAAAGGTGCTGCTGTGCCTAATGCAATCTCCAGTCCTGCCCAGAACACCACCACCATCGGAGTCCCGGTCATAGTACTCCATACACGTCCATCGGCCTCGCCTGTAGGGCTCCCCGGTACCATGGTCCAGCTTGATCACCCTGAAGCGTGAGCTGCACGCAGCAGCCGCCGTCTGAGACATGGCCCCGGGGACAGTGGGTGCAGAAGGCCCTGTGGAGGGCAGCACAGCCTGAGCACTGCTGCCTCCCCCCACAGCAGGGGCAGAGGCAGCAGCTGGCAGGGATACAGCAGAACTTTTGGGCCCAGCCCCCCCGCTGGGGGCTGCAGCCACTCCAGCAGCAGCCACAGCCAGCTGCCCATCCAAAAGGAGGTTGGGAGAGACGCTGCTGGGAGTTTCGGCCTCGCCCACGTTGTTGAGAGTCTCTTCGGAGGAGCTCCGCTCGCAGACGTCCTCGGGGCCGTAGTCGGTGGCTCGGGAAACATCAAAGATTTCAGAAGACACGTCCTCGGTGCGCGACTCATCCGGGTCATCCAGACTCTCGGTGTCCTCGGTGATGCTGCTGGCCACCTGTGCCGTAGTCACGCTGGTGATCTGGAAGCAGCTCTTCTTCTTGGCCGGCATCTTGGACATGTTTCCTCCGCAGGGAGGGGCTCGGCCGGCCGGGGTGAGGCGAGCGGGGTGCTGGGGTGGGCTGTCACGGCGTGCCGGCCGGGCCCCCGGCGCTACCGCACATCCTCCGGCGGCTTCCTGCGGCGGGCGGGGGGCAGCGGGGCTCCTCCTCTTCCTCCCTGTCCGCAGCCCTCTTCCCGCGGCCGGGCCTCCTTCTTCTCGCCGCCGCTCCGAGCGCCCCGCGCCTTCCTGCGGGCCGCAGCAGCGGGCCCGCGGCCCGCCCCGCGAGAGGGGCCCCGCGCTGGCCGGGCGAGGCCCAGGCGGCCCCGTGTCCCCCCTCCCCCCCCCGCTGTCTCCGCGCTCTACCTGGAGACCAGCGCCAGGCGCATCCTGCTCGCAACCGGCCCGCGGGCTCGCCCCACAGGCAAAGCCCCGCCGCGGGCGGGGTGCCGGCGCCGCGGCGGCCCGGGGAGCGGCGCTCGGCGGCTGCGGGCTGCGGGCGGCGGGCGGGCGAACCCGCTGCGCTGCACCGGCCCCGGAGCTCCCGGAGCGCGGTCGGGCCGCGGCTCCTCTCGCCCAAGATGGGGCTCAACTTGTGCGCTGCACCCTGGGAGCGCTGCGGCCACGCCCCTACGGGGTGACGTCATGGCAGCCCGGCGCGGAGCGTGCGGGGGTGGCATGGGAGCGCGGCCTGCGGAAGACAGTTGGGATATGGAGGCTCACGCCGGTTCCCCCCCCCGCCGGGGTTTGGTCGCGCCCGGCCGCGCGGCCCCGGCAGAGCGCGAGCTAATGCGAGAGAGCGCCCTCTTGCGGTGGGGCCGCGCAGTGCCGGCGGCCAGGGCTGCGCCTGCAGCTCTCGCTGCCTTTGGGCCAACGCTAAAGCCAGGAGTCACAGAGACACAAAATCACGGGACCGCAGAGTCATTTGGGCTGGAAAAGATCTCTAAGACCAAACTGTGCCCGATCCCCACCTTGTCCCCCAGCCCAGAGCTGAGTGCCATGTCCAGCCGTTCCTTGGACACCTCCAGGGATGGGCATTCCACCACCACCCTGGGCAGCCCCTGCCAAGGGCTGACCACCCTTTCTAGGAAGAAATTCCTCCTGATGTCCAACCTGAATCTGTCCTGGCACAGCTTGATGCCATTTCCTCTCCTCCTGTCCCTGTTCCCTGGAGCACAGCCTGACCCCCCGGCTGTCCCCTCCTGTCAGGAGCTGTGCAGAGCCACAAGGTCCCCCTGAGCCTCCTTTGCTCCAGGCTGAGCTCCTTTCCCAGCTCCCTCAGCCCCTCCTGGAGCTCCAGACCCTTCCCAGCTCCATTCCCTTCCCTGAACTCACTCCAGCCCCTCGATATCCATCCTGAATTGAGGGCCTAGAACTGCACACAGCACTCGAGGTGCCTCAGCAGTGCCCAGGACAGGGGGACAATCACTGCCCAGGTCCTGCTGCCACACTATTCCTGACACAGGCCAGGATGCCACTCTAATGAGTGGAATGAGGAACGGGCTATTCTGACATTTAGTGTAGTCTAGCAAAGAAGAAAGGGAAATTAAGGAAAGGTAAAACACTGAAAGGCCAAGGAACAAGAATGAACAAGGTGAACTGATTCACTAACTAACCAGAAAGGTTTCTGAAAGGCCAAGTATAAAAATTGCTACAGACCATGTCCAGGTTTGCCAAGATCCATGCAGTAAACCACACAATGGCCTTGGCAGCCTTACACCGATAATATTTTTGCAAGGTTGAATTAGTGCTGAACAATATTCCAGTATGTTGGACACAAACATCCTGATATTTTTATTAAGCGTCAAGCATGTACATATAACTTTTTTTCCTTCAAGAAGAACATTTGCCACAGTTCGTTAAAAGGAACTTCCACGTGCCTCCTGTTTGAGTGTGTGAGCGCCAGCGCTGTGGGACCCTCCTGGTGCCCGTGTGGTTGGTTTTTAGACCTGGATGGGACAGATGGAGCAGGCAGTGGAAGGGCAGCAGGCTCCTTTTCAGTGCTGCTCTGTCACCTTACAGAGGTTTGGGTAATTCTTCTGCACCCTCTCCATCACCTTCACCATTACACACTTCACTAGGAGGATCCCCATACAGGTTTCAGTGGCAGTGAGACCCCTTAGTGACTTTCCATACTTGTGGTTCTCCTGTCTGGGCACTGCAGGTGAATTTACATATTTTACATATTTTCCCATTTAAAGATTGTGCACTGGTCATGTGACAGACATATCTCTCACACAATCCCTCAGCCTCTGAGACTGAGGGCAGAAATGCTCCCATAGATGATAGAAGACTGAAAAATAAGCTCTTCTGGAGTGTGATACATGTATATATCCAATGAAAATGGCACTAAAATGTTCTGCTGTTTGTTTCTATGATTTTGAATGGTCAAAAGGTGGTGCTTCCCACTGATGGTGGCTGAACTCTGTGTGTGCACTAAACCCCTAGATGCTTATGGAGCGTACACAGTCACACATGTGCTCACACCCAGAAATGAATGCATGGGTGTATAAAGATGTATAGTAATAGGTGTATATGTACATTTAAAATTTTGAAAAGCCCTGATGTAAACTTTAAAATTGCAATGTTTTTCAAAAGAAAGCTGTAGGAATATCAAAGGGAGTCAGTTCATTACTATCTAGAGTGTATGGGTTCAGATATCTCAGCCTGTAATAACATTAGGTGATTACTGTTAAAGACTAAAACATAACTTGGGGATGCCATTGATCTAACAGGTGTCAGGAGTCCAGATTGAAATTGTTTGTGGGGAAGTCAGTAGGAAAAGTCTGTGGGCTTGTTTTTCTAGCTTCAGTCTCACCCCTCAGTTAGCATTGATCTGCAGTGTAGCCTTGTACAAGTTATTTTTCATTCTTTGATCTGCATTTTTTCTCTCCCATCTATCATCTGCCTTATCTGCAGATACAGAGAGCTGTTGAGGGCTCTACCTACCATTTTTTTTGTGCGTCGAGTACTGAGAGCTCAATTTTGGTCAAGCCATGTGATACTGTCTTAGCAATATTAACATACTGGCACAGTGATGAACAAGTGATAAGCAGTTTATTTATCACTAAGGTCTTCTTAAATTTGAACAGAAATTTAAGAGTTACTAAAAACTGGGTATTCTAAGAGTGCACTCCATTTCTTATGACTCTTGTAAAAAATCCTGCATTAACATTTTAAATTTCAAAATAAACAGTATCTGAAATTCCTTTCCTTCATGTAAGCTGTACATTTTCCTTTTTATGAAACTCGTGGTGCTAGACAGTAAGGCATTTACTCAAATTATTCTTGTTTTTAAAACTCCTCAAAATTAACCTGAGTGGTCTCAAACCCAACAGAAATGCAATGGTAATTTGAATTTCAAGTTCTTTTGAATTTCAAGCTGTAAGACACAAGACCTGGAAGACAAATACCAGGTTACAGACTGCTGGAGGGAAGAAGGGTGCAGAAAAGGGCAAATTAGTTATTTGAATGTCTAAGTGGGATTTTTGCATTTATAAAGGCCACTAACTATCCAGAGAACCATGAATAGTAGCAGCAGTATTTAGCTTCAGGCACTTCTTAAGGTTTCATGTGACAAAGAGCACAGAATTTTCCTCTCTCCTGACTCTAACAAAACTGCTCTTTTTGTCTTTGCAGAGTTAATTTTCTTCTACATGGAAAATAATAGACACTAAATCCAACAACTAATGAAAAAAATTAGAACGACAACTGAGAACAAATGGACACTGTTTCACACATTGAAACACATTGAAAGTGCAAGTAGAAATGAATAAATGTTATGAAACACCATCAGCTAACCATCAGCTGTTGTTAGCCCGATCCTGACCCCTTTCAAGTCAATGGCAGAACTTATCAAATATCAGTGGAAGTTGTGTTTTACTTCAGTGGGAGATGTTAAAATCATTTGTACAGATCAACAGACAGGCCTTTAGTATATTATGCTCTTCTTCATGATGGGCACCTTTATTTTTCTGTAGATCTTGTGCTGCACCCAGCTGTGGTGTTTGAATAGTAGTTCCTCTAGTCAGAATAGTGTGTCAAACACCATGGTGCACACCTGAAGGATTTTGTGAATAACTGAGGGAAATGACAGCATTCTGTGGAACTGGAGACTGCTGTTTCACTAAGGGGGTCTGAGGTGGTCTGTTGGTAGATGAGTCACTGCCAATACCTTCTGGGCTGTATTAAACCCCTATGTGGTTTTCATCTGTGTGGTTTGGCTGATCTTCTTTACACAGTTGTTCTCAGCCTTGCCGTCTACTGTATTTTGAACCATTTGTGGTTTGGAGGCAGAGGGAAGAGAAGCATGAACAAAATCTGTGCTGCAAATCCAGTTTGGGATTGTAGTATCTTCTTGATGCTGAAAAAGAAGTGTGGATTTGGAAGTCATCATAAGGCAACTACTATGTTTTGGCACTAGTGATGAATTACTGCTTCAAGAACAAGGCTTTTAGGGAAGGCACAGAGCAGACTTGGGTTTGGACCATAGTTTTAAAGCCAGGAAATCAATCCTGGCTTTAGGATAAATAAGTCAGTTTGGTCTGTCTTTTCTTTCCTAGTTTGAACGTAAAACAGTTTGTAAACTGTTGCTATTTAACTACTACACTGGAATGCAGTGAAATTTAAAGACATGCAGTGTTTCTTCAATTTGATGTATAAATAGATTACGGCATTTTCAGCATTCCAGTCTTATGATCAAGTGGAATCCAGATCAGGTTTCATTTAACCTAGTTAAGAGAGAAATGTGAATGGTTTCAGATAGCTCACGTGGAGTTCAGCAGCATATTCTCTCATATATTTCAAACTCATATTGAGTTAGACTGATACCAATATTGGAGAAAATCCCCATCTCTTTGATAAACTTGGTGTGTCTGAAATCTTACTGTTTGGCATGGTTTTATTTTAATGGACATTTCAATGACTGCTTGCTGGATTTCCTAGAATCTAGGTTGCTCATTTGCTTGAAAACCTCTTCTTTGAACAGTAAGTAATAACTTTGCTTTGTGTATAAACCATTAGTCAGACTTTTTACCAGCTTTATCAATTACCTCTCAGTGTTAAAAGCATGGATAATGGCAGGGCATTTGTTTTTAATATGTTGCCTAAGCAAAAAGGGAACATACACGAACTTCAGAGAGCTTGTCAGATACTTTAAATGAGTACTGTGTGGCACAACTTGATCTGTAGTCATAGACCCATTTTCAGAATTGAGTTCCTAAAGTGTAAAGACTTATGTAATACTTGGGGCAGAAGAGTAAGAGTAAGAGTGGAGAGGAAAGATGGTCTGGTTTTAAGATGAGAGAGCAGTTACAGAGTACACATTAAAGCCATTGCAACTCCATAATCATAATATTTAGATGGGCTATTTAAATACACTTTCCAGGGAGTCCTGATTGTTTGGAGTGGTGGTGTCTGTACTAACTAGATGAGACAACATCCATTTGGTTCAAGTATGTGAGATCCTCAGGCTCAAAGGTGAACAAGTACCTGCACCCCTCACATTTCACTTCCAGAACTGCAATGCCCTTTCTTCCCCTTTTACTGGTGAAGCAGGAATTCAAAAGCAGAGACCAGAGCTGGATAAATAAAGGTGTGGGGAAACTTGTACATATTTAGGTTCTGAGTAATTTTTGACAGCTCTATTGCTGCCACATCATGTGGGACATGAGACAGTGATCAGCTGAATCTGGTTCCCTGGCATTTTTTTGCATAAACATGCTACATGAAACTTACAGTCTGCAATAGCTGCAACTTTCCTACAAAAGCACAAATGTGGGGTTCATAGCAGATAGTGGATTGGTGGATTCCCTGTCTCCACATGGAATCTGTATGCAAAATATATACCAAAAAAAGTAATACTTCTGTGGCTAATTCTTGCTTTTCTCATCCAACTGTACAGCTGCTATTAAGGTCTAAGACTGCATCTACTGAAACACTCATTCTGTCAGACACTAAAATTATGTGGTGAATACAAACCTAAATTCTATTCACATAAGTCTCTACTTTTCTGTTGTTAATTTTAAAACTTATATAAGTTGCTGAAATCCACTGAAATAGAATCGCCAATGAAATGGGGAGCTTGCTGGGCAAAATTAAAAGTGTTTGGCGTAGACAAGCAGTAACTGTTTATGAGGATCTGCATTTTGTATTATTACTATTATTATTATTTTACAATGGAGCACTTCCATTATAAACATGATTAAGAGAACAGGCACAACTTGTCGTTCATTAACACTGAAGAAGTGATCTCAGTGTGTATCTAGGTTTGCAAATTCAAACCACTTTCAGAGGTCTGTTTTTGGAGCCTGAGAAAAATGGGAAAACAGAACACTTGGGGAAGTGAGAGTTCTGACACTTGTTGGAGTAAATTGATGGAAGTCATACAAACTACTAGGTTAAATGAAAAATAGCACAATACTTAAAATACACTAGTAGGATTCCCATAGTAATTACCTGTTTCATGGCAAGCCCCAACAGATTCTCCACGAGAAGTCTGATCAGTGGAATTGTCCTGTAGGTGTCAAACAGTGTGGGAACACTTTAGTAATGCATTGCAAAGAGGTGATACACTCAGCATTGTCATTTGGAGGAGGACTTTTTTCCTCAGTTGCACTATAAATAATTCCATGTGGATAAAAATAAGCTTGTAAATTCTGCAAGTTAAGACTGTAGGGATTTTCTCTCCAGGGGCTTGTATTCTGCCCTGCCCATATTCAGATATTAAGACATCTGAAAGTTATTGAAGGCTCTCTACATGGAGTTGTCTCCAAGAAGAGGAGCTGTGGTCTCTGTGGGGATTAGTCAGGATGTAGAGACTTCCTCCAAAAGGAGAGGGCGGTTATTTGGTGTTTTTCCAACCACAGTTCCAACACCTGCTGTTGTTCAGGTGACAGCACCTGAACTCATGGATGGCTGCTCAGCATTAGCATTGCTCTGCAGCAAGTGTGGCATGGCAGCTGTCAGCTCGGGGTGGGGAAGGATCTGCATAAAATGCAGTACAGACAAACCAGACAGAGGAACAGTAGGACTGGGCTTTGGCTTTATCGCAGGGGAAATCTTATGGTGGTATGACCATTAGTGGCACTGACCTGTGCAGTGCACAGCTGACCACTCAGACATATATGTCCTGTGTCCCAGTGCTGCAGCTGACAAAATGTCCTTGTGACATCGGTAGAGAGGCCTGGAAGTGCAGACGGGCTGTGATATCAGAATCAGGAGGACGCTATGACTGCACTGGCTTTGGCACAAGGTGTGCACTGCTCAGGCAGCAGCAAGGCTTCTCAAGCACTCAGGTCCAGGTAAGTTGCACCTGGGGAAATCTGCCCTTTCTTGACACACCTGCCCTGCTGTTACTGCCTCTGCTGCTGTTCCTTTTGTCTCTGATGCAGTAAAAAGCCTATTTCTGTTAGCTACTGCAATTCCCAGAACAGCAGCTGTGGATCTCAGACCATCTCAGTTAGATGGTGTCCTGTTGGAGAACTCATAACAGGCTTTTATCCAGAGCTCAATCAAAAGGTGATCACAAAAGCATTATCTGGCACAGCGTTGTTGAGACGTATCCCATAAACCCCCAATATTTCACCTTCGCTCTACTAGAACTGGATCCTAGGTTAGTTCTTTCTCGCTTCCCCCACCCATTAGCATTTGTAGCTGTTCTAAAATAGTTTTACATATAAAATGCTGGTTGAAGTGGTAACTCAGTTTTTTTGTAACTGGTGTCACAAGACACGTACATGTGAGTCCATTTGACACTGGCTCTTGTGATCATCAGCAAGTACATTTCATGAGAGAATGGAGAAAATATTTGTCAGAAAGAACTATCTCTTCCCAAGTCATGAGAGTCGTCCCATTAAGAAAAGTGTGGAGTCACCTTAGGAGCTCGTTAGTATCAGACCAAACTGTTCCACTGCACAAAGGCAGACATCTTCTTTCAGTTGACTCTAACAAGCAACTATTGTTTCCCCTTCTGCTTGACAGGGTTATATTTAATCATGCAGTGAGTCTCAGGTACAACTGTTAATTCTATATCCTATTTATATCAATGGAATTTACCTTACATTAATGGTTGCAAAAAGTAAATAGCAGTGTGCTGAGAACATGGAAAACAAAACTGGGTTTCTGGCTTCCCAAACCTCCACCACTGAAAATATTTTTCCTTAGTGGTCACCATACTTGAGTAAACAAAGTTAAGGGCTAGGCCATTTTATTAGTAACATTTCTGTATTAATGCATAACAAAATTAATTGCTGCCCTTCCTTTTCCAAAAAGGAAGTTGCTGTTTTGCTGTAGCATGACAGACAAAGCCATAAAAAGGAAACAAGTTTTGGCTAGGAAAAACATTTATTGATGCTAAAAAACTGTAGTTCTGCAACATCAAAAAGTTCAGTTCTCACACGGTTCTTTAGCCTGTGATACAATTAGAAACACACTGTGACTTCTTTATTTGTGGATAAATTTACTGAGAAGTGCAAATATCATGTGGAATTCAGTCTTGATGTTGTATTTTTGTCTTTTAAAAATTGATAGAGTTGGGTAACTGAAATTAGTACTGGCAGGCATACATGAGATGCAGGAATTGAGCTTGAAATCATTGTTTAAGCAGAATTCCCATCAAAATCCAGTTTGGAAATATGTGTTAGCAAACATTTATCAAGTTTGAGCAATGTCTGTTACCCTGAGGAAGCTGTTTCTAACCACTTTCCACTCTGTGATGCACAGATCCATTAAAATGCCAGCCAATGCCATTGCCAATGATTTAACTTAGAGCTGGATCGGGGACAAAACCTATGGAATTCTCAAGCAGTTTCTAACTGGATCTGAAGTTAAGATGGATAAGCAACCAGAGCATTCAAACATTATAGATGCAGCAGCTGTTGCTGGAGCTGAAGTGGGGATCATGGATTCTCATCTGTTCTCATGCTGTGGCATGTGCTGTGGTTTGGTGCTGGCAGGGGATGGCACAGGGATTAAATGTCACTCTGAATCTGCCTGGAGCTGCAGGCATCAGGTTGTTGTGACTGGCTCTTTTAGTACTCAGACAGATCCTAGGAAAATGTATCAGATGGGTTCATACTAAAACTAAACATGGTTTAGAAAAATAGTAGAAAATCTGGGGGTGAATCCCTCTCTAACTGCCGTGAACTGCAAAAGTACACGTTACTTCTATACTGTGGTGACAAACCTGTGAAGAAAATCTACATTCATTTAAGACTGGACCACCCCAACAAAATTAAATACTTGGCATTTATTATGGAGTATATTTTCAAATATTTCTAAGGAGATTTACTCTGTGAAAAGATATGAATTATTTCTCTCTGACGTAGTAAATCTTACACTTGTCTATTCACCTCTTTTTATTCACCTTTTTTCCCCTGTTCGTTAGAAAAAAATAAGAATTTCAAGTCACATAAATTAGCATGCCCCCCCCATCAGATTGCCTCTGAAATGCTTTTGGAGTTGTTCTACCTCTTGAATAACCCTGTTCCAGGTCACCACAAATTTGACCCCTATTTTTCACTTGTTCTCTTTTTCAGTTTTTATGAAAAATTTGAAAATGGAAAAAAAAAGTCATCTGCTCTACTAAAGTATTAGTCAGACATGGTTTGATTGTTGAACACCAGGAGTGGTGTGGATTTCCCTCTGTGGACAATCATGTTTGTCCTGGCTGATAATCACTCCAGCAGCAGGTAGCAGTGGACATTATGACTAATTCAGATGGTAAGCAGTTTTATTGTGATCTCTCCAGTATAGGTGGTTTTGGCATTTATCCAGCATTAAGTAATGAACAATTTAAAAATCATGCAGTCATACAAAGAAGAGATCATCTGAAGAAAAAGGAAAGAGGTTTTTTTATGATTTTCCTGGTCTTTCAGTTTTAGCCCCTGCGGTTGCATTATGCTTCCCATACAAAAGCCACTCAGTTTCTCATCTTTTCCCCTCAGTGAGGCACTTGGAAGATTACAGATCTTACTGTGAATTGAGCACTGTCTAGATCAAAGATGTCCTGAGTTTTTTAAGTTTCAGGATATTTCTCCACCTAATTATCTCAGATCTGATTTTTTTCTGTCTCATCTGGTGCCAACAGCAAAGGTTCAATAGGTGAGGTCAGCATTGTCCTGTAACCAACTGGCAGGTGGCACAATGCTGTACAGGGCATGGAACACAATTCTGAAAGCAGCTCTGCTGCAGTCCCCCAGCTCTCAGAGTGTGCTGGGGATGTTTGCCTGCGAGTTGTGTGGCTCTTCCCCATCAGCCCTCACTGTTAGTGAGCTCACTGGATGTCGGCATGTGTGAACCAATGCAAAAACAGCTGGGCACAAAGTGTGAGCTGTAACTGGAAGTTTGCTGAAGAAAAGGATGTAGGCTCTGAGAAAATATCACTGTCAGAGGTGGAGACTGGGGTGGTTAGCACATTCCTGTTCTTCTCTACCTGGCTGAGAGGGACTATGGCAAGCAGCTTCTGCAACAAGACAGCCAGGGTCTAATTTGTGGTCTGATGGTGACACTGTGCCTCACTGAGTCAGAGGTGGCACTCAGGGTGAGCCTGCCCAGTCACAGCTCGCTCTGGCTGGCAGGGGAATCAAATCAGCAAGGTCTTTGGGAGTACACATAGGTCAGAACAAGCTGGAGGAAGAAAGTTGATGTGGAAGCAGAGTGCTAAAATACAGAACAGGGAGGTTTTATTCTATATATACCAATATCATAGTTAACCTGTGTAAATATTTCTGTGTTTACTCATGTGGTAAAAGGCCTTAATAATGGTGAGTAAATACCTAGTAGGATAGATTTAGCATGTGGGAAGGATCATGGTGAGCTCTGTAAGAACGTGGAGGTTAAGCAATACCAATGTATATGCAAGCAGCAGAAAGGGGGTAATTTTTTTTAAAAGTTAAATTTGTGTGTGCAGGAGTACTGCTCAGATTAGCATGGAAACACACACAAAATTTATTTGAAATTGCTCTTTTCAAGAACACTTACATATTCAAATGTCTTTTCGTATAGCATGATGTCTAAGGAGATATCTGTTTTCTTCCAGTGTACTTCCCAGAACCAGACCTTCAACACCATTATTCACCCCATTGTTAAAAGAAATATGCAAGCTCTTCTGTACCATGAACTGCTTCTGGAGTGCTGCTTCTGTGAATGGTATGCAGACACATCTCCACTTCCGCTGAAATGTAAATAACAGGTGGATTTTAGGCAAATTTCCTGAAGTTCTCCAAGCTTTATAAATAATACTTCCTAATTTTTTTTTCAGGCAGTAAAACTGAAACCTAAATTGGAAATTATTCACTCAAAGCTTCAAACCAAGTCAGTGCCCAAATTAAAATTAAAATCTAAGGTTTCTTGATCTCCTGCCTAGCCCTGTAAACACTGAGCAGTGCACTCTGTAAGGTCTCGAGCATATTTTGCAGTGTATGATGCATGTTGCACTAGTCTGTTGTTTCTGCATCTCTATTTTTGCAGATTAATTGGTACCATGTAGGATATGGGGTGAAAAGTGATTTTGAGTGTTAAATGATTAAAGGATGTTCTAGCCTGAATTCTTCCTGTATTCTCAGACAAGGGAAACAAGGTTCTGTTCTGCGTGTAGAAGAGATGATGCAGAGCAGAAACTTGGAAAGCTGGAGCTGAAGTTGTGCAAGGAGAAGGGAGATGCTTTCAGTTCCCTCCCACATTTTCTGGTGTTATCTTTCCCTACTGCATTTGCTTTCTCATTCCTGCTTCTCCCTGTGCATGTGTGGCAGCAGGAAGGAATGTGCTGGGTTCATAGTGTAAGATTCTCCATGGATAGTCAGAGCTGCTGTCATGGAGCTGCAGTGGTCCCCCAGAGCTGGTGGTCACCAAAGCTCTTGTGCACAGCACATGAAGGACCACAAGCCAGAGCCTGCTGTCTGCCACACATTGCCAGGGGTTGACATCAGAGCGTGCATTTAAGTCACATCAGCATAACCAAAACCAGTCTGGGTAGAACTGGGTAGATCTGGAATTTTGCTCCCAAAGACAAACTGTGGGATGTGAAATAGAGCCAGTGACAGGAACCTGACAGGGACCTGCATTCTGTACAGAGAACCCCAAGCAACAAGTCCTTATGGCTTTTCCCTGTAGAATGTGGACCATGGATTGCTTCCTCTCATGACTCACAGAGACTTGCATACAGGTAGGATCCCTGTAACCCTGTTTTCACTTTGTAAATCATTAGACTTAACACTTTTCAGATTCGTCTTCCTGAAACTCTAAAAGGAAACCCACACCCTGGTAGTGTCTGCTGGCCTTTGTTCTACCTGGGCACACTCTGCTTGCAGAGGTTACTGGCACTGGCCCACTCAGATGTGAAGGAAAAAGCCTTCTGACAGGGTCCTTCTGGTAAGATCATAACTTCAGGACAATCCCTCTTTCTTGAAGTTATGTTTATAGGGAATAGCACATGGTAAATTAAGACATCTGGGGATCTGCAAATCCAGAGCAGACAAAGCTGGGTACTGTATAGCACAGTGACATTCTGGTTCATAAGGAATCTCAGAATGCTGGTTCACATACTGACAAAAGGGTTCAATAATGAAAGTGATCAGAATCTGATCCATAGCAATGTCACTGCAGACCTTAACACTTGAATGGACTCAGGGTTCTTCAGGAGGACAGTGAGAGAACAGAAAGGCAGAATGTGAGAGGAACTACATGGTGAAAGAATGCACAGTGCACTTTCCTGCAGCTTCTGAAGCCCTCTTTCCTCTCATAACAGAGATGCTTTAAAAAGGCCAAACTGTGAGAAGTGAAGATTTATTGCCCAGTCCTTTGATGCCATGGTCTGTTGAAGCATGGAGAATGGCCATAAGATGTGGGTTTAGTGTGCTTTTGCAGTGGGTTACAAGTGGCACCAGGAATGAGGAAACATGTCTAATCCTAGTATGGACATTAATTGATTCAATGGTATCAAGCCAGTTTCTTCATCTCATTACGTCACAGTTGCTCCATTTTTGAAATCAGGTTGATGACTATCAAGCACTGTTCATTGTTTGAGATCTGCAATTGTAAAATAGGAGCAGCACAGGCAGGGTCAGGCAGACAGACATCCCACACGCAGTTTTGGGATTCTGGCCTGTGGCAGGAGCTGTGTGCTGCCCAGATGGGTTATCCAATAGCCCACAGAAGTTGGCAAGTAACCACTGGAGTTTATGAAAAAACTAATACTCAGAATTAAAAACTGAGGAAAGATTAAAGTTCACCACAAGACCTCTCTCAGGACTTCCTTAATTACTTGTTTGCGGAACATTTTAAATTCATCACCGACATTATTTTTATGCTAATTCCTGGAGCCCTATTCAAGTTTTCTGCATTGAAAAACATAATTGAGTTATCCAAGTAGGTCTTCAGAAACTGACTTCTTTCTTTGTTACTCAATAGCTGCAGACACTTGTAGGTGTTTGGGTTTGGCCTTCAGTATAAAAATCTGATTATTATGTATCCAGCACTTACCTAGGTACTATGTAGTTTACAGTGAGCAAAGGTTTTCAAGATGGAGTCTGATCCTTTGGATATTGCCCAATGAATAGCATTTAAAGTGCTTGACCCATGCCAATCCCAAGCAATTCCCATCCTTATGGAAATCTCTGTATGATATGACATTTGTTTTCCATGAACCAGATTGTGCCTTTGTAACCGTAACTTTGTTTTGCACACATATGTATGCCTCTAAAACTGTCTGGTTCTGTCTGACAAACATATGAAATTTTCAGAATTATATTAATTTTGGGGACATGCACTTATGCCTTGGACAAGGGTCCAAGCCTTGAGGGTATAAGGTATAGCTTTTATCCTAAATTTAGTTTATTTTCAATTCTGTTGATAAATTTTCTGTACTGATTTCAAAGTCATAGGTCATGTTAGCTGGATGGCTAAAATTTCTACAGAAAGGGGATTGTGTATTTACAAGGATAACAGTAATATTCAGAGTGACATCAATAAGGGTTATAAAAATAATTAAAAGAGTTAAGTTTAAGAAATTAATACATGACCACACAGAATAAGAAGTGAGGAGAAGGAAAATTCAATTCCTCTGTTATGCTGTTCTCTCCCTCATGGCCCCACAGGGCTGGACACCAGATTGGATCCATTACTTTAAACAGAAGACCTCTTCTGCTCCCCAGGTGGGAGACAGACTTGGGCAGACACCAAGTGAGGATGGGCACTAAGATCTTGCAGTCCCTCATAAATACAGTTTGGTTTCACTAGGGAACATTTCTATGTTCTTGGCGGTACACACTGCGAGCCTGGCTGATTCATGCTGTGGGAAAACCAGTGTGCTTGTTCTCCTCTGCATTCTTACCTGGAGATTGCTTGTGCCTGTTTGTTCCTTCCAGTACGTTCTCCCAGGCAGCGCAGACAAGCCCTCAGTCCCTTCCTCCCCAAGCAGGAACGGTGTGCTGTCATGCCTTGCGGTGACTTTGCAATGTGGAGAAACTGGCATGGGGATAAGATCACGCTTGTTCTGTTCCCTGACCTGCAGGAATGTAAACTCACTGACCTCACTACCTTAGGCAGACACAGGTAGATGCTCTTACTCACACCACTTTGTAATTCAGCATTATGCTTATTCCTTACATTGCACTGTGCCGTGCACAAGCTAACAACAGGTGGTCTTATGAGATGCCACCATTCCATGAAGAAGAAAAGCAAACTCCTCGGGTGGGATGACTCTGATGTGAGAGAGGGCCTAGAGGTGGCCCAGAGTTCCTCATTCCCTGGGCAGGCCCATGAGAAGGGACCTGGCTACTGTTAGTTTCTGCAGACGATGCCTCAGAGGATAAAATTAGATGGGCAATGCAGTCTCTAAGCTCACCACCTGAGCCCAGGTGAGCTGTGGGAACATCCTCTTGCACATCTGAGACACCAGACACCACCTCCATAGCTGCCTCCCTGCAGGCATGGGAGCGCACGTGGAAAGTCCTTTTGGAACATATTCCTTACTGGTGTGACTTCCACGTGTAAGTCTGCAGTCAGCAAACCTCACAAGTGTGCAAACTGCATGTGCTGTGTTACCTGAAACCTGCCTTCTCTGTGCTCTGTTGCAGCTCATGTTGGCCCCAGAGGCAAATCTGTGACATTCCAGTTGAACAGGGTTCCAGCTGAAGGTGACACAATCCTCTGTTCCATTGGGGCAGGGAAGGGGTTTCTGAATAGGATCCACCTCTGAGCAATGCATGGAAAGAACAGATTGTCCATACAAAACTGCAGCCACCACCTAGGACAGTGAGAAGTTGGCACTTACCTCTTACCATATATCCTCCTTTTCTCCTATGCAATGGCGGTCTGGAGCACCACACTTCTGTGTTGTTAGGGAATATGTCTGTGCTGGGCTACACAATATCTGGCTTTACTTTGATTTCAGAAGCTGTGGCGATATGGCTCATGATCCACATCTGTATTAGGCTGTAGTAGCAAAAAGAAGCGAACTGTTCTTGTATTTGGCATCTTCAGTGCTTTGTAGCAATATTAATATCCAGACAAACCAACATTACCTTGAAAGCTACTGCAGAAATTCATAAATGACAATATGGCCAGAGAAAATTATAAACATGTCAAACAAAGCTGGTGCTTTTTAAACATGACTCTAAGGGTTGACCACCACCTCTGCATCACATGCATTCCAAAGGGTCCATTTTTATGCACTATAAAGAGTAAATTTGTATATATAGCAAAATTTTTAAATGGGTCATAGTTACATGCAAAATTAACACTTCTCCTTTAAGGATGACAGGCTGAGAGCCGTATCTTCCCAGGAGCAGTTACTGACTCCAGTGAGGATAACTGTGGGAGCAGAGGGACCTGCAGTCAAGTCCAATTTTTGTTTGCTTATTCTAGCATAGAACCTTCTTGGAAAAGTAAGAAAAAAATCTATTTATCCTGCAAAACTTGTGGCATTATCCCCTATAACCTTCCTGAGGATGGGGAGTCAATGCCAGAATCTTTGCACAGCTTCCTTCTAAGGACTTGTCACAAATCCTGGACTTCCTAATGCAATCAAGTTACACTGACAACCTCCCTTCAAAATGCAAAGAGTTATTGCTGCAGGAATAAATCCTCTTTCTTAGAAAGAGAGGCATATAATTTAGCAGGGAAATGGAAAGATTTAGTCTTGTTCCTGCTGCAAATGCTTGAAATGTGTAAGACTGAATTATCTAGGGAGCATGACAAGGGTCTGACAAAACCTGGCAGTTTTAATTAATGGCCTCTATTCATCTGTCAGAACCCAGTGGGTCTGCTGACAAGACAGAGTGATGACAGATCAGCTTCCAGTGACATCCTGTGTAGATGCCTTCAAAGTAGTAAAACATACATTTAAAAACATATACTTAGGCATGTCCACAAAACTTGAAGTCTTTCACAAGTGCTCAGATTTGTATCTCAATTACAGATTCCCTTCAGTAAAACACGCAATTTACATCCCTAAAACAAGTCAAACCTGACACAAAAATGATTAATTATTGAACAAAAAGGTATCATCATGACCATCTGTGGATAAAAAGAAGAGGGGAGTTTCACCAGTGCAAATACAAAATTTGCAGGTTTAAAAACTAGAACAAGTTTGGGACTTTTTTAATTAGCCAGAGAATTAACAGATTTTGGAATCACTACAATGACTTAACATGGCTTTGGGTGCTGTTGTTCTGTTTTGCAGTGACAGAGACTTCTGCAGGAGAAAAATGTGGAATCCCAGCCTAAAATCTGCCATTGCAGAGGTAATGTCTTTAACCTCATATGGAGTCAGGCCTGGTCACTTGCTGAGGAATGCTGCTGAAATGCAGCCATCAGTGACAGCAAGTCAGCCCCTTTCACTGCAGGTGTGCAAACAGGGATTGCTGCTGCAGCTCTCCGAGGGGAGCTCAGCTGCTCAGAGCTCCCTTTGGTAGGGAACTGTTCTCTTTCCTGTGAGATACATGCACGGCATGTAAAGGGGAACGACTCTGTCTGACCAGACTAGGCCCCGCAGTGCCAGGTTGTCCCAGAGTTAGCAGGTGAGTTGTTCCTGTCTGCGGTGCACAGTGGGTGCACCTGAGAGCAGCAGCTCTGAGCTGTCAGTACCCCCACGGCATCCTTGCTGCAGCTGCCTTCTTGCTCTGGAGGAGGTTCTTATTCAGAAAAGATTCCCTGAATGGTCTTTTCTTTGTAGGAGAACAGAAATGTATCAGGCCAGCTTGGGGACCCCTCATTTTAGGAGAGGCCTTAGAGCCTTTGGGAAAAAGCCTTCACCTATCTTTCTGCAGGCTGTGGACAGAAGTGTATGTGTGCCCCTGATGGTACATGGAGAGATGTGCACTAACACCCTTGCAGGAAACACAGCAGAGAGCACCTCCAGCTCGCAGGGTGTTGGGGCAGCCCAGCAGGCTGAGGGCACCAAGCTGGGCATTTCCTCACTGCTGGGGAGGTCTGATCTCCATGGCTTGCACAGGCACAGGGACCACATGTGACTTGCACCACAGCTGATTATGTAGCCAGTGGGAAAAACACGCTTGGCAGCAAAGAGAAAGCAAGAAAGTGACAAGTGACAGAAATAGGCCTTCAGGTTAGCACTTCAGTCTCCATATTATCCTTCAGAGTGAATTCATATGCCCTCAGCTGATCCATTTTTGAGATCCTCAGGAGTAAATCAGGTTTCCCTGCACACACACCTGCCCTGTGTGAACACATCTTGTGTGGCTGCTGGAAGATTTTGGAGGCTCTGAACCTACGACCAAAAATAGGTTGGTCTGGTTTCCCTAGTCATCATGTTCAGTGTTACACATGCCATGATGATGAAGCACTGTAAAGCATGAATCTGCTCGCATTCACTGATAAACCAGTCATGCAAAAGGTTCCTTGGAGTAGGAATTCAACAGAAGGCATTTCACATCTGTCAGAAATAATTCAAGGGTGTGGAGTGACTCATTGGGAACTACACAAATAATCAAGACTTCATTTTCAGCAAGACAAAGCCATGAATTTTTGTCTGGCACATCAGTAGGGAATATGTTCCCTTTGCTAAGGCCTGTGTTCTGGGGACTGATGCTAACAAAAGTACCAGAAGGAGGGATTTTTGTGATGGTCAGAATGGCCACTTTTAAAATGCAGTTTTGTGTATGCCAGCATAGCATGTGTGTGAGACTGCAGAGCTCAGAGTAGAATTTAAAAGTGAGAGAGTGGGAAAGGCTTGCACTGGTGTGTGGTCAGAAGAGTTTCTGCTGCAGCTAGGACCAATATCACCTCTCAAGGTACATCAGTTTACTAAATGAAAACAGTATTGCAGGGAGCCAACAAAAGGAATCCACAGCCTCTAAGCAGTTGAGGCTGTGGATCAGTTCCAGAGACCAGCTTGTTCCTACCACCTGGCCATCCTTCCCTTGAGAAGGCAGGCAGAGCCCCTGACCTGCACACCCTCACACTGATGCCAACAGAGGCTTCTCTGCCCAGACAGCCTCTGACAATTGTGTGTTTCCATCCCTTTTCCTGGGCACTCTACTAAATGTAACTCTTTTGCACAACACCTGAAGTGAAGCTGTTGGTAACGTCTTTTTTACCATGAACAAGTTCTCTATCTATACACAACAGAGTAGAATAAAAAAATGGAAAATTAAATCAGCCTTAGCTGAGTGTTTTAATATTAAGCAAGGACCCAGACCTTTCACTTGGCCCAGTCTAGAAATTTGCCAACCACTGCTGGTTCCCACTCATTGTGTGGAAATGAGGAGCTGTGTTTTCTGTTTGGGCTTTTTTTTCCCCTAGACTTCAAGCAACAATAGGAGTTGTGCTGGTCTGTGGTTTTGATTTGCTGTGCTGTGTAAGAAAAACAATGAGAAAGGGGGAAGGCAGGATCATTTTCTGTCTGGCCTGTGCCAACTTCAGAGTCCAGGCACCTTCAGGGTCAGATGCTGGGGCCCTCAGCTTGTTCCATCAGAGGTCCCAGGTACTGCATCCCTGCACACAGAGCTGTCTGTCCCAACAGCTCTGAGAGCTGTAAATACTGGCAGCACTCAGGGATTGGAGACTTGGCAAATGTGATAGATGGCAGGAAAAGCTTTATAAGCTGAGCAGAGGCTGGGAGAAAGCTTGTGAGGTCCAGTCACAGGTTAAAGAACAGACAAAAACATGTCAAACAATATACATCACTGGATTTCTGTGTGTGCTGAGGCCCAGAGATTGTCACTATAGAGAAGGTATTTCCAGTAGATTTTTTCTTCATGCAAGTTCTAAAATATTTTCCAGAAGCACTAGCTAGGTGACAAGACCTGTTCTTTCAAGGACAGGGCTAAATCCATCATGAACTCAACTTGCCAGCACTTCATACAATTTGATCCCATATGAATCACAGTGAGTGTGAGCTCTGAGAGCTGAGTCCATGAACAAAGCATGTCTTAGAGCAGGGTGAGGAATGCAGAGGTGTGAGTTGGAAGGTGTGGCAGGTATGTGTGAGCTGTTAATGACTGTGCTGAAGAAATCCTGGTGATGCAGAGGCAAATAGTCCAAGAACTGGAGGAGTCCAGAACCTATGCTGTAGGATCAGCTGAAGGACTGATCTGCATCCATAGCAGCTGGTGCAGGTCCCTGGCATGGAAATGCTGTTCAGCAGCAGCAATTCTGAATCTCACGTGCTAGCAGCAGGTATGAGCCTGCCTTGGTATTATCTTAATTTTCAAAGACTTTATCATGCTTTTCAGAGTCATCCTATCTTTCATTTGAGACTTCACTGTACAGGGCACTCCATGGCTACTACCACTGTCCTCTGAACCAGCCTCTCTGAAGGTGACCTCCTCCACTTACAGGTGAGGAAAGGCAGAAAAATTAGGGTTTTATGGATGGAACTCTGGATGGAACATGGATATATCCAAGAAGTTAAACAGACGAAAAATGGCAAAGCTTTTCGTGCTAGCTGAAACTAGCATTTGTAAAGCTGAAATATGAAAAGCTTCAGTTCTGCAACTTGAAAAGTACAGAGTCTGTCTAGTTGTGAATCAAAACTGTGGCAGGATCTGACCCTGCCTGCTCAGCCCTGTGACTGAGGCTCTCTCCCCGTTATGGGCTTCAGCTGTAGCACACCGAAGGGACCTGCACCATCCTGACATGAACACTGCTCCACCTGCCCGCACTGCCTCACTGCAAAGAGTGGCTCTGAATTACGCGTGGGCTCTGAATTACGGATGCACCAAAACTGATTCCCTCATAAAGTTTGGTGCCATTCACCTTATTTGCTCTATGGGCTTTCTCAATGCCCTCGAGGTCCCACACCACTGGGGAGGGCTGTAACACCCCCAGAACAAGGTACACTTTGCAGGGGAAATGACCTGTGGGCATAAGTGATCTTTCCTAACACCTGGCAGTTGTCCTACCCAGGCTTCACCTGCACTTCCTTCAGCCAAAGGAGGGACAGGGATCAGGCTTCTAGGTGAACAGCACGGTCCTGGCCCTGTGTCCAACCAGTACTA
The DNA here is from genome assembly GCA_024500445.1 of Entomyzon cyanotis. Classification (NCBI taxonomy): domain Eukaryota; kingdom Metazoa; phylum Chordata; class Aves; order Passeriformes; family Meliphagidae; genus Entomyzon; species Entomyzon cyanotis. Next base: position 7,518,345 of record JAKEPQ010000781.1, read on the forward strand.
CATGATCAGGCATGCCACCAACAAATGCTCCCAGGAATTCCAGGCAGGAGACATGCCACATCTGTCTCATCTTGATTTTTGATATTTTTCCACCCTGAACATGTGGCTAGGTGGTTGTTGTTTGGCCTTTTTTTTTTTTCTGTGTGGTAACTGAAGATATTTACTACCAAGCAGGAGTTTTGTTTACTTAAGAGTGGCAGCCTCAGCTCCTGGAAGCAGGCAGCTTCAGTGGCTGTATCCATGCCCCATTCAGGGAGCCCAGACCCCATACCTTTCTCTCTCCATGGGGTATTTAAAGGCCGTGCTCTCCTCAGGAGGACACCTTGAGCTGGCAGGAGATGCTGTGGTTGCAAAGCCCCGAGCTGTGCTCCCCCTGCTGAGCCCCATGTGATGCTGCTTTGGGCACAGCTGCTGGCGTCTGGTGTCTGCTCAGCTTTACTTTGAGGTATTTAAACTTAGTGAAGTGTCTTCTTTTTAGGTCTGTATGCCCAGATCAGGTGGTCACCTGTGACAATATGTTTATTCACAGATCCTAGCTGCTTTCAGGGGCCAGCCTTCTCTAAACATAATTAGGGCTATTTAAGTAGCTGCTCACAATTACCTCTCGGTTCACACAACACCATGAATTCCCTCACTAAGCAAAAACTCCAGGCAGCATGAGGGTGAAAAGCAACAAGGACCTTGCTGTTGAGTGCCTCAAATATTTCTATGATCCTACTGTAAATGGATGTTTACTTCTGAAGAGCTGCCCACTATGTCTACTCTGCCATTGTCAGTTTTCAGACCAGCAGCTTTACTGGGCACTTTGACAGCTGTTCCCACCTGTCAGCCTCCCTTGCCCTGGTTCATAGTAATTAGGCTGGAGGTATATGCAGCAAAGCCTGATTTGGGGATGGATGTGAATAGAAGTTTTTCAGCTTTTGTCCTTTTGCCTGCCCTAAAAAATTTAATTTCTGGGATTCCAACAAGGCCATCACACTGAATATGTCTATGTGAGAGTTGGTGAGCAGAGTTTGGCTCCAGCCCTGGCCCCAGCAGGTGCTGAACTATCAGGTCATCTAGAACATGAGTCTCATTTTCAGCACCGCACAATTTTCTCCACAGTGATGTTATCTTTGCCATCAGCTCCTGGCATGCAGTAGCTCACATATGCCATTAGCAGGTGGCAGAAGACATACATAGAATTTGCTCTCAGAACATTTCTTCCATTCTTCCTCCCAGACTGTTGAAGTGCAAGTTCAAGTTAAAGCATGTGGTGACTACAGCCCGCTCCCAAACAGGGCCATGGAGAATTAAAAGCAGGCTCCAGGAGGAACTCATGTCTTTCAGTCTCTCTGTTATGGTTAGCTGCTCAGCACACAGCCCTTAGAACGTGGGGAGTGCAGTTCTGTGTGGCTGCACTCCTGGTACCCTCGTGGCAGCTCCTCTGCTCCTTCAGGATCATTCGGCAACAAGCAGGAGGGCAGAGATGTGGGTGCAGTCTCTGCGGGAAGCTCAGGCACCTGCCCACGGTCTCAGCAGGCTGCTAGCAACTTGGCAGAGCTCTGTGCACTGGTGTAGACCAAGATGAACACAGATATTTAAGGATCAGGCAAACAAATGGCCAGAAGAGGCATGAATTCAGGAACACGACGTGTGCACATTATGTGGCCTCCAAAAGGAGGAGGCAGAAGCCTGAGGAGCTCTGCATCATCCCACATTTATGCTGCTCAAGCTGACCTGCCCTCCCAGCAGAGCCACAGTCAGAAAAGCTGGAACCATGTGCCTGAGTGCACTGCTGAGTTGCCATTCACTTTGGATCTGGATGTCTTATATAGGAAAATAAATGGCTTTTTGAAAAATCTTATTCAAGGGTCTTTTATTTTTAACAGGATTTTTTTTTCCTGTCTCCCTCAACTGCAGCAAATCCTGCTCAAAGTTGCTCCTGAACTTGATGGAAAAGAAACATATGAAAGACCATGGCTCAGGACCTTCTTGGTCTCCAGACCTGACGTGAACACTTACTTTTCATCTGTTTCGTCCCCACAGGACAATTTCATTTCGGGTTCGTGAGCTCATACTGAAAAACATACTGAAAATAGAACATTTCCAAAGTCACAAAATTCTGTGAAATTGCAAATCTAATGCTTTGGATCCAAAGTCAAACTTCGGGGTTTTTTCCCCACAAAGATACTTAGATACTTGATCAAATGAAAATTGCTTCAGTGCTACAACTGCCATATTTATGCTCTTGTCTGTCTGACCTGTCTCAGAGACTTTGCTCATTTTGTCCGATAAGGTAGATGGGGAGGGGACTGTCACTTGTTTTTGTTCATTAAGCTCTTTAAGTTCAAAGATTATTTAAACTAATTTTCTTCCATACAAATGTAGTTTCTGTTGCACAGTGTGCTGTCTCATCACATATGGAAATCCCATTCCCTTTGGGCTTTTGAATGCTGATTTCCCACATGGGGGGTGGTCTCTGCCCCTGCTTCACTCCCACATTGTTGGGGGTCGGAGCAGGGGGCAGTGAAGAGAATGCTGAACTATTGAAACTAGAATGCTGTGTGCACAGAAAGGTGCACAGTAGAGGCAATTTTGTGCCAACCATAGAAATAATTTCCTTAGAAAAGTATTTTGCCTGAAGCCCACTAGAGATTGCAGCCCCAGATAACTCGCTCTGGTCTGAGGTCAGAGCTGAAACTCTGCAGCAGGGGCATGGCCAGCCCTCGGTGTGAGCACTGCTGGCCACACAGGCAAGCAATCTCCTGTGCCAGACAACCCAGGACAGAAGGAAAGAAAAGACACTAAGGAAAATGGGGTTTGTAATAATGCTGTTGTTCTGGGAGGAAAAGAGAGCATTTTTTATCTGGCTAAGAAAGCAAATTGCACTGGATCCTAAATGTCCTACCTATCCCCACGGAACAGCTTCTGTCAACTGCTGTCTATACCTCAGGGTTCTCCCATGTTCCTTTCTTTTAAAGTTCAAAGTCAAAAGGCTACTTTGAGGTGGCTGCATCTATTTGTCCTTTTCTTCCCTTGAAGCAAACAACCAGTAAAATTCCCTGGCGTATTTCTCTCCTTTCTGAAGTTTCTTTCCTCCATTGCCCTCCTCCATAAAATCAGACCCCTTGTCACGCATAAGTGAACCTAGAAAATAATTTAGAGTGGGAAGCATGTGAACCACTTCAATGAACATCAGGTAATTGTATATTAGAGGCCTTTTGAAAGGTCAACTGTTTCTGGGTAATTTTTCCAGCTATTTTCTTCATGAACTGAAGCCCACTGGCACAAAGTGAAGAACAAGGTGGCTTTGCACAAGTTTCCAACTCCCTGGCTGTGTGAATTGCCCGCCCCAGATCACTGTGTGATTCCTTTGATGTTTTCTTTCCAAGATGCCCATCTCCACACATCACCTGCTTGTGCCACATTTGTATCACTCATCTGTGTCCTAGGAATGGCTGAGGTTTTCAAACACAGTGCTCAGTAGATTCTACACTTTTCTAAAAAAAGGCTTTTCAGTTGCTTCAGGATACAAAAAGCAACCTGAAAATCCTGAGACACACAGATAGACACACAGACAGATAAGATACACAGACAGATAGACACACAGATAGACCACTGGAGTGCTGGTGAACCTGCCCATCCGTGGTTGCTCCCGGTGAATTTCTCCTATGCCAAGAGTTCCAGGTGGGCTCACACTGCAGCTTTTCCTTCATCACAAATTTGGGTATTACTCCTAACAAACCAATAAACTTTGTGATAATAAATAGGAAACTAAAATATTCACTTAAATGAACTGGCTAGTGTTACAGCCACAATATGGTCACATAATCACAACTTTCATTCAAAACCTGACAAAGAACATCAAACAACATTAAAAGAACTTTATGTTCTTCTTCAGTAACGCAACTTCAACTACAGAAGTAAATAAATTTGGTTTATACTAAGAACAGAAGCACAGAGGGACTTTTCTAGATAAAATTTCTATTTTAGGAGAGATTTGAATTTCATAAACTGGTCATGTTTTCTGAAAAACAACCCAGAATGGAGAACAGAGCAATGACACTTAGGCTGTACATTCATTAAAGCAAAGGCTTTTTTAAACTGCAAACCTGGCAAACAAGGCCCTGATTTGTCCTCTTGGGCATGCAAGACCAGTCAATAACAGTGTGGTCAGTCCCAATCCCAGAGTCCTAACTGCTGCTCCAGACACCACACAGCTTCTGCCAAGTTTGCTTGTGCAGAGCTCCATTCCTGAGGCTGCATTCCTGAGTTCTGACAACAGCCACCACACAGCTCCAAATGTGGTCAGACATATGTGCAGAGAGGCATGTGATGAGGCAGGTATAGCTGAACTATTAATTAAGGAAAACATAAAAAATTACATATCTGAGAAAGTGATGGTTGTGCAATGCAAGTGCCTCAGTGCTGATCTCAGAGCTGCATCCAGCAGTGCCTTTGCTGCAGGAGAGAGGAGCCCAGCTCTGCCCCAGTGCCAACACCACCTGCTGATAGTTCAGCACTGCTTCCTGCTGAGCGCTGAGCCCCAGCTGGGCACAAATCCCTGCGGGCTCCATCCCTGTGGGGACTCTGCAGGACATGCAACTGTCCTGCTCGTCCTCCCACCACTCCATCAGCAAGGTGGCACAGAAGCCTTGCACTGACTCACTGTGCTGCCCTGGAGATCCATGGCCTATAGAGGAAAGCCTGGCCCTACACAGCCCCACTGCCTGCTTCAAGCTTGCTGTTCCCAGCACTTTGCAGACTACAGAGGAACAAAGACAATAATGACACTTTCTGATCTATTGCGCCTTTCTGCATGGTTAAAGACCCACTGTCTGACATACTGTACTGGCCTCCCTTTCTGCCTGCTTTGATTCCCTGATGCAAGTCAAGATCCACTCAACTGCATTTATCTTGTGGTCTGTAGGAAACACTTCATAACCTGCACCCAGAGATCTATTCTGAGTAAACATGAAATTCTATATTTTAAAAAAAATACAAACCAAACCATTCCAGTATTCTCAGACTACAAACACTTTTGATCCCCATTAATTGCAGTCTAAGACTACAAAATACAGGGTATGACAACATTTCTAGAACATGTACATAGCATTTGTTAAAGACAGCGTCCTTTAAAGTCAGCTACATGTGTTAACTTCTGGCTACTGCATGTAGTTATAAACTGTAGGAAATCACACAATTTTAAAAATGCTTGGAGTAAGACATCTCTAGATGAGCACTGTCCAAAGAGTGTGGTCTTGAGACCAGATCTCAGCCCACATCCTTCCCTTCCAAAAGATACATTGATTTTATACCTTCCTTGGCAGTTTGGGGTCAAAATGTAGCTCAGGTCAGGAGAGGTCCACGAGCATCTCTGCCAGGCTGCAGGGAGTGAGGACCCTTGGGGTGCCAGGGTGGTTCCATCAGGGCAGGGGTTTGCATTCAGCAGGGATGGGCCTCTCCTGCTCCCTCAGATGGGAATCCTGAATTGGCACCATCTGGGACACACATGTTCACAGTAGAAGTATGGAAATCTTTAATGTTGATTTCTCTGTCTGGGGTAGATACCAGGAGTCCTCTATAATGTCAGCAACATTTAACTCATGACTTTGGCTGCTCTTCATGGAAGGGGCACAAAAGAATAGGCTCCAGTGTGAGAGCAGCAGCAGACCCCCCGGAACAATGGCTGACCAGAGAACCTGGCTCAGAGTAGAGAGAGTCTCAATTAGGACCAAAGAGAAGTAACAGCCTTAGTACAATTTGACAACTGTGCCAGACAATGCCTTATTTTCTAGCTGCAATCCCTACTGTCAGATCTCTGTGTTATATTTTGGGTATTGACTAAATCACACTGGCTGCAGAATTCCCCCCACACACCCCATTTTTAGATGTCACTGGAGAGGGGAATAATTGTCTATACTTAGCCCACCAAGTCCCCATGTCAATCTTTGCTCCCTCTTTGCTTTAGAACTCTGTTGTCCCTTTTCACCTGGTGTATCCCACAGTGGATCTGGATGCTGAAGAATGCAGCCCAGGCCATGCTTTCCCCAGAAGGATTAATGCCCGGGCTTGTGGTTTGTTTTCCATTTACTTCTTTCTTGCTTTCCCCATGTGTGGGTTTCCTTATAATACAGGCTATAAAAAACAACCCAGCCAGAAAACAGCAGACCTGAAATGGAAAGGAAATTATAAATCCAATGGCAGAAAGTAGAAAAGAAGGAAAAGTGTAACACTCGTAGTGCAGTTTTGCCTGCAACTTCAGTCACATCTGTGCTGGTTTGAGGCTATGATGGTACATTTGAAAAAGAAAGCAACAGGTTTGTGGATGGCAGACCCAAACCACAGCAGTTGCCGGGCTCACACCTAGCAGCCCTCACTGCACGTCTCTGTCCTCCCTTGTGCCAGGCTGGCTGCTGTGTGCAGTCAGTTGGCACCACAGTGCCATTTCCCCTCGCAGGGATCACAGGGTCTGTGAGGCTCACCACTCCCAGCACTGCTCTGGGACACTCCCTGTGCACTGGGTCACAGCACGTTGTGGGTGGGTTGGCACTGAGCACCTTGGGAGTTGCTGCCCTTGGGAGCTGCTGGCCATGCAGAGTCCCACATGAAGTGGTGTTTGCACACTACTAGCAAGTAGTGTCTCCGGTCTTCCCAGCTGCTGCTGAACACTCACCACAGAAAGGAAAGTGGGCAGAGCATGTGGAGGGAGATCATGAGGAGACTTGGGCCTGGACAACTGCGATCGGCCATCTCCAAGCCCTTTCTTTGCAGAACATGCTGGGAACAAATGGCATAGTATCACATAACACAGATCAAAGTGATGTTCCCCACTAAGGAGGGACCTGCTAACCATCAGTGATGCTTTTCTCAAAACAGGAAAGGTAAGAGCACAGGTGAGGAGAAGGGAAGAAATATCTTTGGAAACAGGCTCCCGAGCCAGTAGGAATGTAAAACGCCCAAACGTAGCCCAAGTCAGTGCACAAGGAAATAGCACACTGCAAATATAAGGAGAAAAGGTTCTGCTGCACCTCTAAGCAGTGGCAGAGCAACCCTATCCCTGCGAGGAACAGCCAGCAGTGCAGGCAGGTGATCTGTGTCCTCATCCACCTCAATAGACAGGAAAAGGAAAAAAAGAGATCAGAAAAAAGTCATGGAGCTTTGCCAGGAGCAAGGAGCTGCACTGGAGCAGGCTTAGGGCCACAGCACAGAGAATTTCTCTTTCCTTGCAAAGGTGTTTGCAGGTCCTGAGTGTTTTAAATTCCCACTGGACTCACAGGTCCTCAGTGCTCAGAGTGTGACAGCAACAAGTGGCCAAAGCTCCTTGTTCGTAGTGACTGAATTTGACCCTTTCCAGGACTGCCCCAGACAAGGTCCACAGCACACTTTGGGGGATGTGGATCCTCCCTGCCTGGCTGTGTCCACAGACAGATTTAGATCAACCTCTGACACCTCTCTGCACAAGTCCCGCATTCCTGCAGGAGGTTATTTCAGACTCTGCCTCCCAGAAGAAGGGAGTCCCTGAGGGGGCACAAAAAGTGGGCATGAGCACCAGGCACCAGGATTCTGTGTCCTCCTTGGCCACCCAGCCTCAGGCTCCCATCAGTACACAGGTGCCTTGATGTGACTTGGCTGATCCTTGCAGGGGACAGGCAGATCAGCCCCAGTGCCAACTGGTACCAGACAACTGGTACCAGAGGCAGTTTGGGGAGGCAGGGACATGCAGGACCAAAATGGATAGTACTCAGAGGGTGGGGAGAGAAACCATTTCAGTGATGGAGTTAATTTTGTAGAATCTGGCTGTTAAACAAAGAACCACAGTGTTTTTAAAATTCTGCTTATTGAATGAAGTCACTCTCCTGCCAACTGGATTCCTTCAGCTGGCTGGACAATCTGACACCTCCGCTTAGGAAAGAATCTGCCAACATGAGCAGCTTGGTGTGATGGGATATGGAACCATCCCTCAGCTGCGCTCCCTGGGCAAGCCAGACTCTGTGGCTGGGAACAGAGCCCTTTTATGGGAAACTTCTAGACAAGTATGGGAAGAGCCTTTATGCCCTCCAGCACCACAAAACCTGGAGCCTCCAGCCATTGGTCCATACCCATTGTACTGAGGGGATGGCAGATCCCTGGGAGCTGCTCCCCTCATCTAACACCCCAACTCAACATTCCTACTTTTCCCTTAATACAGACAGCTGTGTATCAGTGTCCCCTTAGGACACTATGTTCTCCACAGAAGGGCCTGGGGACAAAGAGCACCTTTTGAAGGTTCTTGTTACTCTGTGCCGTATTTCTCTTCTCTGATAAGCCTATCTGTGAAATTCCAAAAAGACAGTTATCTCCTCTTACAAAATAGCTCAGGCTGACTGTTACTCTGATCCAAACCTTCTATGATACCTTTCTGTAAGCAAAGAACTACTTAAGTGGCACCCTTGAGGATAATGTTTCACATTTGCCGCATTTCAACACCAAAAAAGGCTACCTTTTTGTACCAGCTCTGCCCTTATATCGTTATAGTGGTTTTTTCTGTCAGTAGCACTTAAAATTCTATTTACTAGATATTGCATTTACCACTTGGAATGCATTTCACTTTGTAAGCAGCAAAGCCCCATGGACATTTCACATGAAAGAAACATTGATGTGACTCCGTTGAAAAGAACAAAAGCCATTTTGTGGATTTTTTTTATTTGCCCAAATCCTGTCTATTTATATTTCTTGATTCTGCTGCAGAGTATAGGAGATATTAACAGCTGTACTTTGGCTCCAGCACCAGCCCTGGAAGGCTGTACCAAGGTCACAGCCAGTAGCCCCAGACTGCCCGGCAGCACCTAACTGACCCTGCACTGAACTGCACTCTCACCGCCACACAACATTAATTCTGACTTATCCAGAAGAATGGACAATTTTCAAATGGTAGAATGGACTCAAATTGGTGATCTGGGCAGGTTCCAAACAGGTGACAGTTGACCCTGTTGTAGTTTTATGGGCACAGAGGAACACATCAGTCATTCTTCTGATGTATAACAGGGCCGTAATGCAGTTCTGGCAAACCCCATGGCATTGCCAGAAAATCCCTACACTAACGTGCCTTAAAGCAGTCTAGGCTGAGCTTGTCATACGTCTCAGATCTCTGCATGTTACTCATTCCAATGCAGACTCTAGGGCTAACCACAGTAGAGAGAAAAATAGCTGAGGACACAAAACACCAGAATAATTTTAAGCATTCACTACTAAAATACTGTATATATTAAAAATGCTGTCAGCATTTACACTAAAGTCAAAAGCATCCCTGGATTTAGGCTTTGTTCTACATTTCATGCTGAGTTCAGCAATAAATATTCAATCACAAGAACTTAGTTTGAAAGTTCAGCATTTTTAAGACCCCTCGAGTTTAAAATGACTCCCCAAAGCAAGAGGCCTTTTCCAGCAGCTGGAGTGTTCAGAGGGTGTGGAGGGACTGGAAGCATCACCACAGAGCCTGCCTGTAACAAGGGGCTTATGGGAGAATGAATCCATGAAGAAGCCAAGGCCAACATTTGATGTGCTGGCTGTTCTCACCACCAAGGGCCACAGCTCTTCTGGCTCTGGCAGAACCTCCTGTCAGCCAGGCACAGGGCAAGACTCACCCAGAGGGTTCACGTGGCAACATCCAGGGGGACTGGAGACTGTCCAGTTGCAGGAGTGGCTGCTCTGCTGCCAAGGCACTTCCCAAACCCCCTGTGCAGGGGTTGCAATCTCACTCCCCATACACCATGGATAGAGGAGATGTCTGAGCTCAGCAGGTCATGAAGTACCTCATCATCAGTACATCATCAGTTTTGCTTGTTCATTAGTGCTCCCCAGCCCCAGGACATAGCAGTGCTTCACTTCGCGGTGAGCCACCAAGAGCACCACTGTGGGTGGGACACGGCCATGTGGAACGTGGGCACATGAGAAGTAGGCACTGCCACAGGTGGGACACAGGCAGTGCTCTGGCTGGGACGTGGGCACATGGGATGTGGGCACCGCTGCAAGTGAGACATGGGCATGTGCTCATTGCTGCCTCAGTAATTGTACAGACCTTCAAGACCAGAACTTCTCATCCAGAATACCAAAGAGCAAATCCCCACACTCTCCTGCAGTCTATAAATATTTTCTTTATTTATCAGAGCAATATCCTTCAGAAATCAAAAGCCCAGGTCCTTCTTACTCCACTGCAGAGTTCATGTGACACCAGGAACAGCCAGAACCAGTGACTCCTCTGCGTCACTCACCCCACACCGTGGCCACGTTCCCGGGGCCAGTGAAGCAAGCTCCAAGGGCTGGAGAGCGAGTCAGTGTTGTCAGTCAGAAAAGTGAGTGTATCTGTCTCGTACTGCTGACACCCTGAAAGGAGAGAAGAAATGAAACTCATTAAACTATTCAACGTGAGGACTAAAATAAAATTATTCCACAGAGGAATACTTGCATTTTAAAAAAATTATACAGGTATTATCAGCTAAAGACTGTTGTCTCTTCCAGAACTGCTGCTGACAAGACCTTAACATGTCAGCTGTTATCACCACTAACACCTGAGACAGCAAACAACAGCTAATCCTTACACCATTCTTGTGCTAATGACTGCAGGAGATAACTGGTGTCCCTGGCAAGTGTCCCATTTAATTCAATTAACTTCAGCCAGGCCCTGGTGATTGCACTGGCAGTGTCAGAGAAAGCCAGAAGCCAGATCTGGAGTCAGATGGCAAAACCAAGGCAGTATCCATGGTCCTTCTGTGGCCCAGTCCCCAGCAGCAAATCCCACAGGTAGTGATTGATCTGGCATCCACAGCAGCTTTTACAAAAGGGTGTGGAAAATCATCATTTTTTCCCAAAAAATGCTCATCTTTTTGTGCTGAGACAATGCAGGCAACCTATTTCATTGTACATTTTGCTTATTTATTTAGAAATGCTGGGTTATGTGGGTGTTTAAGCAGTGGTTTCAGAGGGTTCCCACCCCCATCCGTGGGTCCAAGCCAGCAGGAAGATCACATTTCTCCTAACACAAGGCAGATGTCTGCCAGCTGATCTGGGGGCACACAGAGCTGGCCACTCCAGGGGACCCTGACACTTGCGGAGATTGAGGTGCCTGAGGTATGAACTGAAACATTCTGATAAACATGAAAAATAAACTAACCATGAAAAATTAAGCTGGAGGAACAACTGGTATATCCCCTAAGTTGATACAATTTTCTGTTTGATAGTAAAAAAATACCTTCCAAATATTTTCTTTTCCTTTTAAACATTCTTCAACTGTCAGCTTCAACAAGACAGCAATATATCCGCCCACTTGCATTATTCAGTTAAGAAGTTTTGAAATAGAAAGAGATTTGCAGAGTAGTTTCTTTGGTGGTGCTTTTGAAGTGTTAGTAAGGGATGGATAGCGGCTAAAATCCTGAGAAGTCTGTACATTGCCAACAGAAATAGAAAGTGTATTTAAAGATGGGAGATTATCCATTCCTTGACAGGGCTGTCATACCTACTCTGTTGTCAGTTCTTAGCAACAGTTTTATTTGAAGGTCAGTCCAGCACAAATAATGCCCAGAAAAGCTCTACTGCTGGAAAACAAAGCCTTCAGACCTTCAAAAGGAGCTGTAAGGACTCATACGTGACCATCAGCTTGGACATGTCTCAGAAGCAGCATGAGCCAGTGGAGATTTCTGAAACTTCACTAAGTTTCTTTGTGGAAAACTTGTTACAGCATTCCAGTCATCCTCCAGCCTTTGTGTATCCTCCAGCATAACTGAGAGTACTACAGGGAAGCCCAAATTGGTGTCAACAGTCACCATGTCACTGTGTTTGCACCTGCAAATCCACTGGAGAACAACAATTCTCTGCCAATAAAGCTCAGCTGGTCTGTGTCAGCAACTGGCTTCCAAATCAGAAAGCCTGTGCAGTGGATCTAATCATTAAATACACGTTTAAATAAACTTCTACATCCTATGCACATTTTTCATATCCCGTGGCTCCAATGCACAAAGGTGCTGAGCTCCTGGCAGGAACGTTGGCACTCATCTCCCATTTGCTCCCATCTATGTGTTTGGTATTTTCCAGAAAAGAACCAACTTCCCCACTGTGCTCCAAACCCAACTGTGCCCAGGTGTTTCCAGACAGCCCAGGCTACTCCACCAGGCACCACTTTTACACCAGTTCAAGATCCATGAGGAATAACATGGGGAGACCAGAGCTGTGCAGAAATACCTGCAAGCAGAATAATGCCACAAATTGCAGTCACAGTAGGAATTCCCACCCTTGACAGTGCTGATCAATCCTGGGCAGGCTAACCTCGGCACTGCTGCAGCCATGCTGCAACCCAGAGCAGGGCTGCATGGAGCACAGCACACATGTCCAGGAGAGCACCCGGCTGCACTCAGACCATGCCAGCAGCAGTGGGACAGAGCTGCCCATTCTTCACAGCATGTCCCAGAGAGTTGCAGGTGGCCACTGCCTGAAGAACACTCCAGTCCTTCCTTGCTGCTCACAGGTACAGGGCCAGAGTGAAGCATGTCTATGGCATCCTGCAATTAGCAGCCTCACCCCTTCAGATCTGTGAGTGAGTGAGCCCCAACAGGACTGCTGAGCTGAGCTTTATTTTTTGCCAAGTGGAGTGTCAGCCAAGGGAAAATTGTGCCTGATGAGGGCTGGTGCCCATGTGGCAGCAGTGCTGGTGCTGGTGTGGCAGCAGTGGGAAGGCACAAAAAAACCTGCATTTCCAAATACTGCTCCGATTTCCCTGCTGGGTGTCAGATTCTAGGAACCAGCCACATGCACAAAGCAGCTGTGGAGCCACGTTTAAAACTGCCTCACCTGCTGCACTGAAAGAGCTTACGATGGCATTAGTATGAGACTAAAATTAGAGACTAATTGGGTTCTGGAGTCACTGAAATTGATGACAGCTCAGCAATTAACATCCCTGAATTTTCTTGACTAGAATAACCCTAAAATCTACTCCCATTCATGCTTCTCCCTGCTCCATAAGCAAGACCTGCAGTAGCCTGGCACGCTTTGCACACGGGAATTCTGGCACCTCTGTCAGTGCTTGTGCTATTCCCAGCAGCTACTGGGGCTGGGAAGAGATTGTGTATCTGCAAATCAGTATCATTTCATAAAAATGGGATGTGATATTCAATGCCAGGGCATGAGAACCATCACTAACCATCACATGAACACATACAAGACACAGTCCAACAGAAACTGTGAGAGACAATGGCGTGGTGTCCCCTGGTCCTTCATGCAGTTATGTCTGGCAGTGATGTCAGGCCAGTGCTGCTGCTGCTCCAAGCAGAAGACAGAGATGCCAGCATTAACCAGTGAGGGAATAAAAGCATCTCCTGCTCAACACCAGCTCAGGGTGTCTGAGTGGGACACAGGCCCAGCCTCTATGAGCACATCTTGTAAATGAATCAGTACATCTTCTTTTAAGGTGGGCAACAACACCTACTGAAAAGCATGTGAACCTTTCCCTTGACCTCCGTGGGGTGCATCACACATTTGGGGCAGAGGAAAATGCACCCTATTTAACTGTACATGTTACTTACAAGTTGAGGGGGTTGTGCTCCAAGATCCAGAGAGCACTGCAATTACAATTCCAAGATCCAATGCACTGCCATTACAGCTGCAAGCTGCAATTGCTCTGTCTCTGCCTCAGAGAGTGTGATGCAGACTTGCTGTGCAGGATATGGCTATGCGCAGCCTCTTGCAGGCCTTTTGTGCATGTGTGCTGTGTGTGCCCATCTGCCTGTGGTATGCTCACCTGCTTTGTGCTCACCCGCCCTGTGCTCACCTGCAATTTGTGCAAGAGTTCTGTTTTATTTTTAGTTCATTGCTCTGGACAACATTTGGAGTTTCCGATCCATTAAAGTATCTTATTGGAAAAGCCATGTTGCACTTCTGCCTCCACTCACAGCTGAAGTCTCTGACTGCTGACAGAGCTGAGCTTCCAAAGCTGGCTCCTCTTCTGTCTCTTCCTTTGGCACCTGGCTTGATTTTGCTCTGGCTGGCAATTTTATCTGCGCTCTCTGGTCCAGATGTTGCCTGTGGCTCTTCACAAGAATCTCCCGATTCTGCTGTGACCCATGAGGCAAGGAAGGGGCATGGTATGAGGCCTGTTCCTCACCTCAGCTGTGATGAAGACTAGGTCATGGCTGGGTCACACCGCTGCTGCTCCTGCTCAGTGCCATCATCACACAGCTCATTGCAATTGTTCACTCCACTCTCCTCCTCCCTTCTTCCTACACTTGCTGCAGGCACAAAATGTTCCCAGGCTCCCACAGCCACGCCTGGGGCATGCCAAGTCCATATGCTGCTGTCCGTTTCACACACATTTCCAAAAGGCAAAACAAATCACTCTCTGTGCACAGTCCATAAAGCAGAAAGAACAAACCTGGCTAAGATGGCCACAAAAATATGTCATTGTTTAGCAACACTTCACTTGACACACAGAGATATCAAGTACATTATTTTGGGGTAAAGTAATATAACCAGTTCTATTTCCAATGCAATGTGCCTAACTTTCTCTTAAGTAAATCCCTTTTGTACTCATTTGGTTTATAACTCTTGGTGTGCCAGGAACAAAAATGTGTATCACATATATTGTACTACAGGTATTATATACCTCTACATTATACTACAGACATCCATTCCTTCTACCATGTATTTCAGGCTACAATCAGAGCACTCTTGGTTTTATTGTAAAACTCACCCTCACAGATTACAAGCAAACGAGTTTCTGTATTAGAAGTCCACAGCTCACAGCTGTCCTTGGCTGTCCCAGGCAGCTAACCCTGTTGGAGATGTCTGCTCCATGCTGACATTTGGAGGGGACCGAATGTGATGTTCCACTGTCACTGTCAGTGGGCAGATGGGCACAGGGGCCTGGAACCCCCTCTGTGGGCTGCGTGGGTCCATTGGCCTCCAAGCCCAGCTCTGAAGATGCCATCAGGGTCCATCCCCAAGAGCACTGTGGCTTCACTTACAGCTGGCTGCAAAATATAGACCATGAACAGCATGGATTTTAAATGCCAGATTTTTTCTTGACTGATACTCCCAGCTGGTGGTAAGTTCATGTTTCAAGGTAATATCACATTTATCAGTGTCACAAACAATTGCTGCCTTAAGAATCAACAAAATCCTTCCTTTCGTTAAGTCTCACCTGAAGAGTCCCTACCTGCAGGAATACATCTGACAGCTCTCTGGGATGCCAAGGCACGAGCAGTGTAAAGACCCAGGCACTGGGTGAAAGCTCAGACCCAGGGCTGGAAATGTCCTCCTGAGCAGCAGTAATTGCAGCTCATGTCACAACATTCCTGATAAAAACAGCTGAAGATCCCTGTTCCAAAGTTACTGTACATTACAGTGCAAAGCTGAACTCTTGTACTCATGACTGAGGCAGCCTCATGGGGCTTGCTCCCCTCCCTGTCCCCTAATATATGTGAATTATCCTTCCAAATAGCTATTTTTCTACCAACAATATGCACATCTTTTCAAAGGCAAAATGGAAATCCCTGAAAGTATTTCTGATGCTGCTCCCAGTCAGAAATAACAGTAATCTGATCCACGAGTGAATTCCATTTCTGTTGCTGAATTCCTTTGTGCAAGTATCTTTGCTTTGAGTTTGGCAGCAGTGAGGCACAGGCTAATTTTACTTATAAGGTGTGAATCAAAGGAGATTTGCAAGTTTCTGAGTCACAGAAAGGAAGCGTCTGTGGCCTCTCACCATTTCTGTCAAGAGAAAATGTCACAGTTCAGCTATTTTAGATGCAAATTCAGACCGCTCACTGTGCCCCGCAGATCCCCATCTCCCACCACCCTCATGCTCTCCCCAGGCACAGCAACTGGAACAATTCCAGTCTTCTCTTGGGACCTGGGGAGCTTCCAGCCTTACTCAAACCTGCTGTTAATGGCATGCATCACCACAGGCTGCAGTGTGAGAGAGTTGAATAAATTATTAATTTGGCAGAATCCAGCAGACACTTTGTGAGAAAAAGAGGTGACCAAGGAAAGGGTGAGCTACTCCCCACAGTGCACAGCACTGAAAGTCCTGGGAAGCTGAAAGCCTAAGCTACAAACACTGCTGCATCAGCAGCAAACTTCCAGGGACTGCACTGTGCCTACAGCCTGACCCTGCTGCCACATAAACAAGGGACTACAAGCAACCAACTCCTTCTGTGCTCCTATGCTGCCATGAGAGCTCCCACCCAAGGCCAGGTTGTCCTGAGTGTGGGGAGAGCTCTGTCGCACTGGCTGTGGTAGCTCCAAGGAGTGCATACAGGTGTTCAGCTCCACTTCCTCCAGTCCCAAGGATTTCATGGCCTCTGAGATGCCGCTGAGGCCATGCTTAGCCAGCAGCTCAACCACTGGGGTCACTGGCTAAACCCCAAACAAGGGAGTTCATTCTGTCCAAGCAATGAGGTGGGACAGCCTGTGCCCACAGTCTCCAGCAGCATGGTCTCCCTGCATGGCTCCCAGGATGCTGTGTGCAAGTGCTCCCCTCACTTTTTATCTCTTTATCCACTGCTCATGACAGACCTGATTTCCTCCAGGCCTACAGGGATATGCCAAGGACTGGCACATTACAACATGTCATTCCACTGTCACCACTTGCTGCTCTCCAGCCCCAATGGACCATTTTGCTGTCCTGTCCCAGATTGGGAGTAATAACACCATCTTCTGCCTTAAAACAGGTTCTAAGGGTTTATAGACAACAGGCATGGTATAAAAACTGCACAGCAGTATGACTAAGAGTGGAGGGTCCTCCACCTTCCAGCAGTCTGTGGG
Organism: Entomyzon cyanotis; assembly: GCA_024500445.1. NCBI lineage: Eukaryota > Metazoa > Chordata > Aves > Passeriformes > Meliphagidae > Entomyzon > Entomyzon cyanotis. The sequence continues at coordinate 7,535,118 of JAKEPQ010000781.1, forward strand.
GTCTGCCCATTGAATATATGGGTGAATTGTCCCATAAAAATCAGTATTGGGCATGCTTATCTGGCTTAATTATTTCTGTGCACTGCTGCTCTCAGCCTGATCCAGCACAGTTCCATGGCTCCACAGCCATTGTCGAAGCAAATTCTTTCCTGACAGTCTGTGGAGATGTGTATTTGTCATATGCAATCTATTCCTTGGTTTCTAGCATGTATTTCCAGTGCTTTCTCTTGAAAGCTGTTTCAGATTTTCCTGGCCTTCTCCCTAACCCCTGTGAGCAAAGCCTCGCACAGTTTAATTGTTGACAGCTGTGTCAGGAGAAGCATTTTACGTTCCTCTTGTTGTAGCACATGAGCTACTACAACAAAGGGCTGCCTGGGTGTGTAATGCAACAAAATGTGGAAAGCAGACCATGTCTTCTGAGAGGTAGGTTTTGGGGGGTTTTAACTGTTTGTGATGTTTTTCAGAGATAATTGCAGCTCCACACATGAAAATGCTGACAAGTAAGAGGCACCTGAGTAAACAGGTGAAAAGCTTTAAGTGCTGGGCTGGATAAAAGTGAATCTCTCCTCCTTTCCAGGAGTTTGCATTTCAGTTTCACGGTAAAGAAAAATACAATTAAAAAGAAAAAAAGAAAGTCACTTTTGGTTGGTTTTTTCTCTTTTTTTTCCCACACAAAAGACGGGAAATGCTGGGGACTAGATTGCTCTCCCTTTTCTGCCAGGCTGAACTCAAACCTGAAACATCTGTTCACATAACTTGAGACAAGCTCTCCCAGTCAAATAACATAAGCTCAAACTCTTCCTGCCATCAGTGCAGAACTGTCAGTTAAGCTTTTTGTGGAAACCTAAGAATCCAGACGCTTCTGACGTTCTGTGCAAGAACTGAATAACAATGTGTTCTCACTACCAGCAAATTACTCGCAGGGAAAAATTGGCATCTTTTCCAAGTATCCTAAATCCTAAAATCTGTTTTTTCTAGAATGACACTGTACACATTATCCCTCAGAAGCTATTCAAACTGGGCAGTATCAGCTATATAAAACAGTATCTCACCCAGCACAACAGGGTTAAATTCAGGTGATTGCAAAGATAAAGGACGGGGGGAAATACTCTCTTTTCAATATAAAACCACAGACTGGTTTGTGGTGGAAGAGACCTTTAAAATCATCTTGTCCACCAATCCCACCATCAGCAGGGTCACCTTCCACTAGCCCAGGCTGCTCCAAGCCCTGTCCAACCTGGCCTTGAACAATTCCAGGGATGGGGTAGCCATAACTGCCCTGCACAAGCTGCTCCACTATTAAGGTACAATCAGCAAGGCAGACAATAGGATTTAAGTTGAAAGTACTGAGGGCCAAATTTACTTGCAGAACTTGCATACAGCCCTGGGTTGAGGGCTCACACCCCTCACTGCATCCCCAGTATTGGCAGAAGAGGACCTACGGCTTGTGCAGAGCTCAATTCTCATATAAATGCCTGTGTATGTGTATGTATAGAAGAAACATATCTGACTATACAAGTACAAGAAGTTCAGAAACAGAGCAGTGGCAAATCAAGCAAAAAACCACAGAACTGTGCGTTATCCTGTCCCTGCTCCTGTGGCCCTCCAAGAACTCTCTGTATTCAACATGTTTTGGAGCATGAACCCCATCCTGCCAGAGAAACAGACTGGAAATCAGGGCTTATTTCTGATTCTGCTCCCAATTTTCTCTCTGTGTGTGTACAAGGCACTTTGTTTCCCTGCTGTTTTCTCCAGCCTCACACGCCGTAATGTACAACTGGGGACTGTCCCCAACTACAACCTGCATAGTGTCCCAGTCAGGGCAATGGACTGGAAGTGAAGGGCTCTGGAAGTCACAGGGGAAAGGGAAAAAAAAAAAGAAAACAAAGAAAAAAGAAACAAAGAAGAGAAAAAGGGGAAAAAAATAGCACATGTAGTTCACCATATCCGGTAGCTTTCCCATGCAGAGGAATGCCATCCTGGTTATTTTTGCCTTCTCCCTATGTAGCAGTAGATGGAGCCCTGCTTCCCTGCTCTCGCCAGCCCGGGGATACAGTGGGACCACAGATCCCAGCTGTAGTTACTCTGTCAGCACCTACCGGCACTGCTGCAGGGGACAGAGCTGGCGGGTCACACAGTGTAAAGACCCATGGAGGGACCTCGGGCTCACAGCTCCTGCCTAACTCATGAAATCCACTGAAACTTGTGAATAACAAAAGCATTCGACTAACCACTTTTCTTCCATTTAGGCACTGGGTAATGTTCTTCCTTTCTTTTGTAAACTGTCATCAGGATTACATGGAATTCACCAGTTTTATTTCTTTTGCAAAATAAGGAATGACAAATTTTGCTTGCTTAGAAAGAACATATGTAAGAGCTGTGTCATGGCCGTGAGCACTGGAAACTACATTACCCATAGGATTTTACAGGAACTAAAGGTCAAGGGATCCAGGGCCAATTTCTCAACCACTGCTCACAGCTCTAATGCCTGCAGCCTGTGTGTGACAATAGGACAGAGAAGGGATGAGGGAATCACTGGCAGCCATTTGCATCTCTGCAAGCTGGGAAAAATTATAAATGTATATGTTGATTTCCTATCCCCACAACCTCCAAGTGCTCCTGCAAGTGACACTAGTACAGCCTGCACGGATGCAGGCAGCCTCTGGGTCATGTACCACTTGGCCAGAACTACTACTACAGTTACTCAAAGACAGGTCATCCAGGTCTTCTGCAGCAACAGCTGACAAATGGAGTATTTCAGAGCAGTGAGAGCAAAATTCACAGAATCACAGAATATGCTGAGTTGGAAGGACCCACAAGGATCATCGAGTCAAACTTCTGGTCCTGCAGAGTCACAACATGTGCCTGAAAGTATTGTCCAAATGCTCCTTGGACTCTTGTCAGGCTTGATGCTCTGATCATTTCTCTGGGGAGCCTGTTCCAGTGCCCAAAAATACTCTGGGTGAAGAACCTTCTTCTGATATCTAACCTAAACCTCCTCTGACACAACTTCAGGCCATTCCTTCAGCTCGTATCACTGCTCGCTGCAGAGGAGAGATCACTGTCTGCCCCTCCTCTTCTCCTCACAAGAAAGCTGTATACTCTGATGAGGTCTCCCTTCAGTCTTCTCCAGGCTGAACCCTCATCTGCTCCTCATATGGCTTCCCCTCAAGGCCCTTCACCATCTTCGTTGCCCTCCTTTTGACACTCTCTAATAGCTTAATGCCTTTCTTAAATTGTGGTGGCCAAGACTGTCCCCAGGACTCAAGGTGAGGCCACCCCAGTGCAAAGCAGAGCAGGACAATTCCTTCCCTTGCCCAGCTGGCGATGCTGGGCCTGATGCCCCCAGGGCACAGTTGACCTTTCTGGCTACCAGGGCACTGCTGACTCATATTCACCCGTCAACCAGGACCCCCAAGTCCCTTTCTGTGGCACTGCTTTCCAGCATCCCATTCCCCAGTCTACTTGTGCATACAGGGCTGCCCCATCCCAAGTGCAGAATCTGGCACTTTCCCTTGTTGAACATCATATGGTTGGTGATTGCCCAGTCCTCTAATTAGTTGTGCTGTCTCTGCATGGCCTCTCTGCCTTTAAGGCAGTCAACAGGTCCTCTCAGCTTTTTATCATCTGCAAACATGCTTAGTATCCATTCCAGTCCTGTGTCCAAGTAATTTATGAAGATGTTGAAGAGCACATGGCCAAGGGTGGGGCCCCGCAGAACCCCACTAAGGGACTGCTGCCAATCTGATGTCAACCCAGTCACTGTCACCCTTTGCACCCAACCCGTGAGCCAGTTGCTCATCCATCGCATGATATGTTTTCCCAGCTGTGAGACGGACAGTTTGTCCAGAAGGATATTATGAGAGACAGTATAAAAAGCTTTACTGAAATTCCAAAAGATTGTATCAACTGGTTCCCCCTGATCAGCTAGGTAGGTTACTTTGTCATAAAAGGAAACCAGGTTTGATAAGGAGGACTTTCCTCTCATAAAACTGTGCTGGATTAGACTACCCTCTCTTTTTCTGAATTTTTGGGAGGTTGGTATTTGGCTTTGGTTGGTTGGTTTAAAAATGCACCATACACATCCTGCTTCATTCTGCTGCACATCCAAGTGCAGGCTTGACTGTAAATAAGAGCAATCCATGCTGCCAGGGAAGGCTATCCTCAAAGCCAGTGTACAACCTGTTGTTCTCTGGAAACATGTACTGCTAGACAAGCAATACATAAAACTACATTTTGACTCGTTTTAGATTCTTTGAAGAAGACGATGTTATGCAAGTAGGAAAACTGAGAATATTGCAGAGTTACATGAGATGCTGGAGATGATATTTGCCAGCAAGGTAACTCAATATACATCTATTCTGGCACTCAATAATTAAAGAGAGGCCCCCAGCAGTGAATTGCAGGATGATTTGCTCACAGCAGTAGCTCTCCACACCAGAAAGGGGCCAGAACCTGCAGTCAGGCACTCACAACCGTGTGCCTTATCTATACAGTCCAGCTTCAAAATGTGAGTGGGCAGTGGTTTTAGCAGTACTGATTTTTCGTTTCTCCAAACAGAAATTAATGGAAGAAGGAAGATAAGACACCCATCCCTGAAGATGGGGGTTTTCTACTGATTTGCCTAGAAGTAACTGACTTCCTGAATTCAAGACCTTATCCCACCTCTGATCCTGCCCCTGATCCTGACCAGATATAATGGTCTGTTCAGACAGGATCCATGCCCCAGCCCTAACTGAGTGAAGACCTAGGTAAGGACTTTGGCATTTGATCTTTACTAAGCAGAAGCTAACAGCTGACAAATTAAATACTTCAGAGTACTGAAAATTAAACAGTCCTGCAGTCACGAGTGCTGGCATATGGAAAGCTGCCACTAAGCTAATAATAGAATTGTCTACCACAGCACAGAGGGAGGTCCTGGCATCCCAGAGCGACCACACATCTGGACATTGGGAACACAGCCATCAGCAAACTATGTTTAAGTAGCTCATTCTTGCTACCTTCCTGACAGCTGCTCATCTTCTCTCACCACAGGCCAAGGGCAGTGGCCCACAGGCAGTAATGTGGCACTGGGGACAAACTGGAGCAGCCACATGCACAAAGGAGGGTCCCTCAGTAGAACCCTGCCTGTCTGCATACACCTGCTTTACTCAATTCACCAAAAAACGGGCAACTGGTTCATTTGTCACACACCCACATTTCCATATTCTGGACACTGGCCACTTTCACTGATTCCTTCAGGTATCTATGAGGAGTGTAAAGCTGCTGGAGGATGACCATTCCTGGCTCACTTCAGCCTGACCCCGGCACAGTTTTCTTGTGTGCAGCAAAGCCACATTTCTTAGGAATGGGAGGAGAATCAGACCCAGGAAGTGGAAGATGAACCAAACATGCAGATATCACTCACAATGAGAGACAGAGAATGATTTCCAGACAGGTGGGTATGGAGCTTGCACAAGGTATTCACCCATTAATGGATGACAGAGGAAAGCAAATCAAGACAGTGGATGGATCCAGACAGCAGACAGGCTAGTCACCAGCAGCTGCCTTCAAAAGAGACCCAGACAGGGATGGGAAGACCAAAGCATGGTATGTGCTACAGGAGCCAGCACCAAGAGCATGGATGTTTGATACAGCTGTGGGAGAAGCACACTGGCATGAGACACCCATCACCCATATTCACAGTGCTCCTGGAGAGGACAGATGAGGCTGATTCACAGCACTTCCCCCAAACTATGTCCTCCCCTCTGTGGCACAGAGAGATGGCAAGATATAATGGGCACTAAAGAGCGGAAGGAGATAAAGCACTACAGAGAAGAGGGACATAAAATGCTGGAGAGGAGATATGCATGAGTGCCCAAACACACAGAGGAACAAGCATGAGTACAAGGAACGGGCAGGCTCTGCCAGCTTTAGTACTGAATCACTGCTTCTCTTCCTGAAGTACTTGCCCCATGTACTTGAAAAGACTTTCAAGGTACCAAACTGTAGAAAGCTGCACCACTGCTGAGCAAGCTGGATAGCACAGAGCAAACCAAGTGGAGACAAAGCAACCATGCTTGTTAAGGATCCACCAGTCTACAGAAGAACAGTTCATCCTGGCTAAGGGTGGCTAGAAGATCCTGCTCCTAAGGAAGCAAAAGGAAAGGAAACGCCAAGAAGTTTCTTGGTAGTCCCATTCTGTACCCACCTGTGGCTAGCACAGGTTTTTCCCGTGGGAACATTTTGCTATATTTCATAAACAAGATAAAGTTTGGATGTTTTGCAAACAGTTTCTCCGGATTGAGTCAGTTCGAGCTTGGCCAATTGAGCCTAGGGGGAGGTCTCGGGCTGACCAATCTGGGGCACTTCTGTAGACTCTATATATATGGAATTCAAAACAATAAAGTTCCTTTTCTCCTCTCTTTCCTTGTCTGAGAACTTGGGTCAGTCCTCAGCTAGCCGCTCAACAGCAACACCCACCGACATCCACTGCAAGGGGTATTTGTTGGCTCAAGAGATGTACCATCGGTGCTGACAACGACTACAGCAGGGTTAATTAGGCCATCTTCCCTCTTTGACAATAAAACAGACCCAAGTGTTTCAGATTCACCAAAGCGGATTTCTGAACACCTGTGAAAACAAAAGCCTTAGGATCAATCAGCATCTTGTTTTCCAAGTTTGTGCATAAAACACCTGGTGCATCCACACAAGCTGCTGTTCAGTCAACCCTGATACTGATTGCTCATAGCAATGGCAAATGCACACAGGGCTCTCCACTGTAGATGTATGCTCCAGAAAAATCTAGTCCTCTTTGCCTGCAATTGTAGCAAGAAAATAAAACCTCAAAAAGAACCTGCAGGTTCTTCTATTTAATGTTTCAGTGCTTCCTGATCAGAGTGATGGTCCTGCACCTATTAGTTTTCCCAGCAAATACAGCTGCTGTATTCCACGTGTGCAAAGCCTCCAGAAGTAGAATTTAGCTGACAATTTCATCCTTACAGAGACTTCACCTATTGCCTCTGCATCATCTGCCTGCAGAATGAGGCTTTTACATCATGTCTGATTGGGAACATGAGCTTCCAAAATCTCAGAGCTGCATCAGGTGAGATTACTATTGGCCTTTTGATAATGTTCCTTTGAGCTTGCCAGAGCAGGAGTTTGACTCCTGCAGCACTGACTCCAGGGGACACACCTGGGATGGATTTCTTCAGGACTGGCCAGGTTCCTCCACCCGTCAGGAGGAAGGGATGGCTTTTTCCTTACTCCAGGTATGGATCACTGCAGCCAGGGATGACAGGGAGCACTTATTGAGGCCTGCTCTTTCCTCAGCACAGGGTGCTGACCACAGCCATAATAAAGATTTTTGGCAACAAAAATCACCAATTCTCTACCTGTGGCTTGTGTATTTCCTCTCTCTTAGGTCCCTTTATGCCCTCCTCTTCTGCTGCCACCTCGATCTTTGTGCTCTCCTGCCCCTGCTTTAGCTCAAGCAGTTCACCATACTGAAAATTGTGAAGAGCAGGAGACAGGACGAGAGAGCACTGGGAGGCTTATGCCCTTTTATTCCCTTCATCTCTTTCTGGGAAGGTGACACTGGACCATGCATAGCGATGGTGTTAATACCACACAGGACAGCAGCTCATGAATTGAAATATCGGGAACACTGACAGTACTCGCAAGTCTCAGAAAAGAAAGGTGATGTGGAACTGGCTTGTTCATCTTTTCCATGACAAGAAACATTCAAACCCCTGTTACCAGCACAAACATCGTCTGCTCCCATCACACTTTGCAACTCGCCATACTCCATGTTGGGATTACATGAACGAAGAATGCCAGAATGAGCGTTCTTGCCTTCCTCAGAATGAGTTCAAAATGCAACAAAACTCAACCCTCTGTTGTGCTTTGCAGGCTCCAAAGCATTCACCTGCTCAGTTTATCGTCTCACAGCCCAAAAATTTACATGGATGATACATGGATGTATCAGCCTTCTAAGTAAAGCAAGCTGGTCACCCAGAGCCAGCTGCTTGCAAGGAGTGCAGGAAAGTGGCCTGTCCAGGGCCAGGAGCCCTTGGGCCAGTGGTGGCCACCAGCTGTCAGCCAGCCTGCATCATCCAGACAAAAATCCTCCATTTTCAATACAAATCCATTAACAACTGAGTAAAGAGGCAAGGAAGAAGGGCAACCAGCTCTCAGAAGTACATACACAGCACTGTCTTCAGCTCCCATTTTTCATTACTTTTCTGCTTTATGGCCCTTAACACAAGAGGAAAAATGGAGGCAAGCTGCAGAAAGCAATCAGTTTCTCTTTCAGCTTCTCATGCATTCACACCAAAGCAGAGCTTGGATCAGAGACACCCACAGGAAGTGCCAGAAAACACACTCAAAGCTTTGTGAAGAACTGCTTTTACAGGACACAGGTTGTTTTGGAAATCACAAGCAAAGAGAACTGAAGTGTAACAAGTTTTTGAAAGGTCACCAGAAAATTCCTATGGCATTTCAGAGACTCACAATAAAACCTTAGGACTTCATGATATTAATGAGGAATACCTTAAAGAAGCCTTCCTGGAAATCACAAGTGAATCCTAGGGACTTTGACCTAAGCTGGAATCTGGCTGCTTCAAATCTTGCTGCAGAAAGGTTTATAACCCTGAAACAACAGAAAGGACACAGCAATAAAGTACATGTAAGAATAAGACCCATTGGGGAAAATAAATAAATCTGATTTAGTAAAACCAGGATAAGATAGGATGTTAGCCTTGGCTTCAGTGGTTTTGAGCTGTGTCTCAGTTAGAATCTGTAGTAGAGAAGCTGTACTCTAAAATTAGACAATAAACTAGCTCGATTTTTTAAGGATGAAATTCTTTGTATGCTTCTCAGTAAACGCTGACTCAAACAGCCTTCTCTTTAGTGACTGCACAATTAGATTTTGGGGTGTCATGTACCTGCATTGGGCCAAATTGCTACAGTTTGGCTCTTTATTCAAATGAAGGTTTTCTGGAGGAAATAGCACTTGCAGTAATGAGCCATCTCTGGGGCCCCAACAGCACAAACTGTAGTTCACTCTAACATACCAGCTATTCCAGATTTCCTTCTAACCTACATTACACAGAGGCAGAGGTTTCATCAGCTGTAATTTCTCTCACACATGCAGAACCAGCCTGCACAATGGCCCAGCAGGCCCTGGGCTCTGGCTTTCAAGGTTGAGAGAGGGCTCCAACCCCCATCCCAGGGTGTCACAGGTATCAGATATTTGTGTGTATGAATGAGGTACACAATTGCTCCAAATCTAGTATTTGTATGTGCAGCTTGGAAATATAAAATCAAAATGCAGAGATTTTATAAAAGCTTGGCCATCAAAACAGGAAAGCAAGAGAATATATGGGCAGAAATCTAATTTCATATGACAACCAATGCATGTTTGCTTTGTGGATATCAGTTATCTATATAGGCCTTGAAAAACACTCAGATAAAAGAAGGGAAGTCCCATGGTTTTCCTTTCCATTCAAAGGCAGCCTAAAGTAGCAGCTTTGGTGATTTGGTTTCCAGAGTTTCTCAGGTTATGATGTAAGGAGACAAAAGACTGATTATGATTATGATTATGACTGATTCCTGCCTCTCTGCCTCTCGGTACTCCACCGCTCTCTCCACCAAGTGCTTTCTTACCTTTTCTCATGACTGACTACCTGCTATACCAGTCCTGGTTTTCCTTCCAGATAGCAAACATCCATCTCCTGGTTGCACTCACCTGGAGGAGGCAGCAAGCCTGCTGCCTCACTCCACACAGCACTGAAACAAGTGACATGAGACTAAACTTCACTGTAACCACAAAAGTACCTAATAAGCTGAAAAGTGTTGGACCAAGCTTGCATGACACTCTGCTTGCAGAAGTCTCAGACTTGTAGATAAAACAGAGCACCAGTTTTAGGTGTATGTTATGTGGTAGATGGAGGCCACTCATTCCACTGTTAGAGGCACATGAACAGAGAAACAGTGTTAGACCCAGCATTAGCAGCTGATCGTTGCAATGATGGGAGAGATTTATCCTGTAGCACCATATATTAAAGGCTTTACATAGTATGTCACCTGCTCAATAAACCCAAGATCAGGAGACACAGACACACCTGTAGAGATGATAAATAAAGCACGATAAAAAGACAGAGTTACAAAGACATCTTTCACGTCCATCATGAGACCTAGATGGAGGCTCTGTGCTATATGCCCCACAGTCATCACTACCCTCTTCCTTTGAGGGATTCCCACCTCAGTAACCCAGCATCCTCTGGAGCAAGAGTTGTGAGTTCTCTCATCAGGCCACAGCAAAGGCCAGCAGAGAGCACCAAGCCTAAACCCAAGAGTCTGAAGTTATTTGAAGACAAAAGCACACACGGAAAAAACGTCCCATTTAAAACATGGGTTATAAAAGCCAAGCAGTTGTGCCCAGTACTGTGATCAAATGCCATCCTTATTCCATCACAGCTTGAAATAGGTTGGGTAACAGGCAAACAACTGTAAAAATCCTGAGCTTCTGCCAGTGGACACGCAGCAGGCAGCGGCACCGTGCTGGCTCACTTTACTTCCAGCACTGTGGCGTTTGTCCAAGGAAAGCCTCCATTAAACTTCAGGAATACACTGACTGTCAGGACATCCAGAGGAATCTTGCTGGTAAACTACACACTGCAAAGGCTCCACAGGCCCCAGCACTACAGGCTGAAAATGGCCAGACCTCAAGAGAACCCTCAGCTAACAGCACATGGGCAAAAACGCCCTTATTCCATCTACCCAGTCCATAGGACAAAAGCTAGGTGTATGATCCATGGTCTTCCCAGATCTTCTGAACCCCCTCTGTCAAGCCTAGGTAGTTCTCCTATTTTAGCTGCTGCCTGCACAGGCTTTGTTAGTGCTGGAGGCTAAGGCTTTGTACCAAGCCCCAGGAGTTCGGTACATTCTGTTTAGTGTGCCAAAGGCACGGAATAACCACTTACATTTGCATTTGCCTAAACATAGCCTAAACATATTGAAAACAAATAACAGGAATAAGTTTAGTACTTGAGGCACAATTAAAGGCTAAAAACACCCATCAATAATTTGGTACTTTTCAAAACAGACCAGAAAAAGCCAATAAAAATAAAAATAATTGAAATGGTATTTTCTGTACTGCAGCAAAAAACAAAGAATGAAAAGGTTGAGATATTTGCCAAGAACTTGAAAACCTGTTTTTAACCAGTCAGTACATTTTATGAGCTTGTCTGTAGATAAGATAGGCTGCTAAATACCATTTCTGGGGTTTAGACTTTTTGCTACAGGCATGTGCAATCTCTGTTGCTGCCTGAGCCTGGCTGCTTTCCTCTGTAGCCGCAGCAGGATCACAGAGGTAGCCAGCCTCACAGCAGAGCTGCTGCATTATGAATCAGATCATGCTCACCAAGGAAAGGAGGCTGGAGTGTTGAGGGTGGGCTTGAGAGAGCCAAGAGACTCGGGGTGCTATTCTTGGCGGCGCCAGCGATTCACCGCGTGACCTTGTGAGAGTGACTTAATCACTGCATGGATCAGCTTCCCAGACTCTCTGTGTCAAACCGCAGTGCTGCAAACACCCTGGAGGCTGCTTGCTTTAGGGAAGGGAGAAACAGAATGAGACTATCTGAAAAAGAAAGGAAATAATGTACTGCATGAGGGTGCAGTTACATTGCTGATTTCAAAGGCAGCTTGGACTGTGTTTGGAACAAAGGCTCTAACTCATGTAAATAAAAGAGAAATGAAGTGTTAAAAATAGGAATGGCATCCCCTTAGTTGTTTTATCTCTCTGGGCATTGGATGAGGCAGATATTACTGTAATCAAATGCCTGTAAGGTGTCTGGATACTGCTACACCTGAGGAGATTCATCCTCCAAACATCCCTGCATGAAGGGAGGAGGAGGCTGAGCCCTATTTGGTCTGGAGCTGATGTACAGAAGAGCACTCCCACAGTTAAAGACAGCCCCTGTCGCAGTATCTGTGATGCGCACCAACGATGTTCTACTGCAGCTCCACCTGGTAATAGCACAGGATTCAGCCCACCAGCAGCAAGAGAAATCCCCACTCACAGCTGCCGTGAGCTCAACCTGGGCAGCGGCTCAGAGAGCACTGTGGTGCTGACAACCCCTGGCCACGGGGCCCCTAGCCAGCCCAAGGCACGACGGGATGTCAGCTGGGCTGTCTAGTCACCAGGAGTTTCACTGAAACTGTCTCAGCTGTGCCAGACAGCAAGTCACTCGATCTGGCACACCCTGTATTGCCTGCAATCATCTGTGCCATGGGCATGACACAGCCTCCAGAAGGAAGCACCCAGTGGATGCTGGAATCCGACAGGTTGTTGCTCGGGTCCGTGCAGTATTCATGGGTCAGGTCCATGCAGTATTCATGGGTAAGGTCCATGCAGTGGGTAACTGCAAGCTGAGGGTTCCTTCACTCCGCTGACAGAGCAGAGAGGGCTGCTACAATGGCCAATGCTGCTCCATCCCAATCTAACAACAGGCACCTACAGTCCCACTCACTCCCAGTTTCTGTCCAGTTGCACAAGATTGCTTTGGCTGCCACCCAAAGCCAAGATCCAGCTCTGGGTGACTTCAGGAAGCCATTAGCTCTGCTGCTGTACAACAGTGGGATTTCATTCCTCTGTAACAGAACGCTCCAATTTGCGTATCTTGCCCCCACATCAACACTTCAGCATCATAACACACCACAGATCACATCTGGAAACTGCCTATTTAATCCTAGAGGTCTTTTCCAACCTAAACAATTCTATGGGTCTGTAAGACTACTCTGCCTAGAACGCAGGCCTCAGCCCCCACTGCAATAAATGGACATTTCCACGGAGGAGAAACCAGTCACCACCTGCTGTGCTCTGGAGCAGGGAGTTGGTTGCTTTGTGTCTATATTCAGAAACCCAGTGTCATCAGTTATGTATGTTTGTGTCAAAGCCGTTTTCCAAAATACTGCCAGCCACAGCAGAGAACAAATCCTCCGTCCAATTACCACATACAATTTCAAAGCCCAGGCAGATCCTAGATTGCATCCTGCAGCCTGGATTCACAGCTCCACCTCAACATGCCACCGCATGCTTTATTGGAACAAGCTGCCTTCTCTTTCTGTGCACGACATAATTTCACACTTGCTGTTTTCACTCCTTTACTTCTAGGTTAGCTGTACCTTTGCTGAGCAGAAATACTGCAATTCCAAAGAAAGCAACAGTGACAAGTCACTTCAAAAAGTGACAGTAGCCATGACTGCTAACACATGGCACAGAAAGGCTGCTGAGCAGGGACTGTCATTACCATTTTACAGACACGAAAATAAACTTCTTCTGAAGGCAAGGACACAAACCAGAACTTTGCAAGTGACCAGATTAGCTGCTTTTGAATGCCAATAATCACTTGCATTTGCTCTCCATTTACCACATTAATCCCACGGAGCACACGTCAGTGACTCACTCTCCCCTCTGCCCCTGAACGGCCACAGATCTTCTCATCTCACCGCTTCATCAGTCACCAAACACCCTGTTATTGGACAACCTCTCTGACAAAACAGTTACATGATTAACTCAATTTGAATAAACTCTGTACCTCACCCAGACTGTAGTCCCCTCCTGCTTCTCCAGAGGGCTCCATGTGCCTCACAAAGGCACGCTGGTTCCATCACTGCAGTCTCTCTTCATTGCCGAAAAAACTGTTTATAAAGCCCCAAAGCCACACAGCTTACACAAAAACTAATGTACACAAAATCATGTGTGCCACTGGACTGGTATGCCTGACAAGATCCTGCTCCTGGCACAGGTCAGGGACCCAGTGTGGGTCTTGGAGCCAGCCTACCTTGAAGCAGCCAGCAAAGTCAGCTAAAGCGTGAACCTACAGCACAGAAATTCTCCACACTGCTGTCCACAGCTCTGGGTGCAAGGCAGCTCTCCCCACTGCCAGATACTCTCCACCCAAAGACTTAATTTCAGGGAACTCAGTCACTTCCTGGTGAAGATCAGTGAGCAAGGCAGAGGCTGAAACAGTGGCTGAAACACTTCTGCCTCATAGGACCCAACCCTAGCCACCACACACAAACCCAGTTTTAGTTTTGCTACCTCTCCCATTTAGGGCAGCCTCCATGACAAGCATGTGTTGTGGTTCCTGTAATTCCCCAGTAACCTCCACAGTTAGTTCTCTATCTACACATGGATTTCAACCTCTTCACCACAGCCAGAAGCAGTTTTTATTTTCCTAGGATTTCCTAAATCTTTTAATCTTTGACCTCTGAAATCTGTAATTCTACTTTTAAAAGTCCATATTCACGAAGGGAGATTGAAGTGACCAAACTGCTGGTACCAGGGAGAGAAGAAATCCTATTTTTCATTCTTCAGTTGCAGTTTATGGCATCTCATTTTACAGTCGCCAGCCAGAGAAAGGCTTACGTAAGAGCTAATGCAGAGATTGAAGTGACTTACAGAGCATTTCACTAACAGAAGAACATCCTGCAGAAATTTGGAAGGGAATTGTGTACAGTGCTCTGCTGGGGAACAGGACAGCAGTTGGGACTGGTGTGATCTTAAGATTTGGCAATACTAATCATCACTAAATACCAGAGAGACTTGGACATGCTGGAAAGTGTAATGAAGAGGCATGAGAATGATGAAGGTGTTGAAGCACCTGACATACAGGGAGAAGCTGAGAGAGCTGGGAACATGCTTTGAAGAGAAGAGCTAGACCAAATGATCCCTGGAGGTCCCAGCCTCAGCTGTCCTTCAGTTTTGTGAGAAATAGGGACAATGTGATTTGTTTAGTCTAGAAGGAGAAAGCTGAGTGGGCATAACAGATCCTTTAGCAGACAGAGATCCAGGTTTTTTCTTTCCAGTACAGATCAAGAAGCAACAGGCTAGTTTTGGGGAATGAAAATGTAGGCTGAATTTCTACAGGTAGTGCTGGAACAGACCATGGAATGATATCAGCAGCAGAATTAAAGAAAATAGGTTAGGAGCCATCAGGATAGCTGAGGTATTACCAATCCTGCTTCAGAGGGGACCTGACTTTATATTTCACTGAGCTGGCAATGAGGCACAGCCTGTTTCAGTAGCCAATACCTGTTTGTTGATGACGGAAAGGCACAACCAGATGATGCAGGACATGTCTGATCAGCACAGCCTCACACTAGGTCAGTGAAAAAACCACCCATGCTCAGGTATCTCTGGCTGGCCAAATGCCTGCTTTGTGTTTGTCCAGTGCCTGGTCCCACAAGGCTGATCTTTGGGGAGATCCCACAGCCCCTGGGAGCACAAATAGTCACCACAGATCACTACCATTGGTCCTGCTGATGTCAGGCTGAACATTGCGGCAAACAGCTGACTGAAAGATCCTTTACTTTGACCTAGCAGACCAGCAAACTGGGGTTGAAACTACTCAGAGGTAGCAAATAGATAAAGCCAACTAAAACCAAGTTATCTTTTCGCATGCAAAACATCAGTTGTCCCTACTAACATGGCTAATAACTGCTGGCCTGTCTCCATAAGCAGGGACTATGGCCGAGTCTCTCCAGAACAAGTCTGGCAAATTGGAGGTTTGGGGCTGTGCAAACTGATTGATGCTTGAGAGCAAGCAGAGATCTGTACTGCCTTTTTGATAGTGAAAATAAAGCAAAACTTCATAAGGAAGGATGTTATGGGCCAGAATCCACACATAACATTAGCAAGTGGAACATGTGCCAGCCTGGGAGGAACATCACTGTTGCACAACAGAGACCCAGGGCTCCTCTCACTGTTTCCAACCCCCTCTCCCTGTCAGCATAGCCCTGTGGCAGGGCAGGATGGGTTTTGTGGCAGGGCAGTATGTCTCCACTTCCAGGTGAAATGGCAGCACTGGGACTTTCTCCATACTGAGAGCTGAAACTCTCAGTTGTTTCATCAATTGGTGTAATGCATTCTATACACTTCTGTTACAGCCCATGCTGTCCAAAGACCCAAGTTGTCACTGAGATGTAGATTCAAATTAACTCAAAGCAAAAATAAGTATCAGCCACTGCTTTACAATTCAAATTCATGTGAAGAAGCCAATCTCTGAATGCAAAATTAGATCAACCCAGATTCACAACCAGATCTTGTATATAAACAGACCAAGTTTGCTCAATCTTGGATTTGTGCCACTTTCAATGTTTTTCTAGTCTTGCTATGATCATCCTAAGCCATGGACCCAGGGGTGCAATATTTCTGATGCATTACCATCACACGCATACTGTGGTGTTTCCCTTGTATTTCTGCTCTCTCTACTCACACGTACAGGGGTGTTGCAGATACAGTGTTTGGATACAGCCCTACCTGCTTCAGGAATTCACCTCACAGCTGTCTCCATGGTTTATAGCACAGCCAGGCTACAACTATTCCACCTGTATTTGCCTTGCCAAGAGTCTGTCTTAAATGGAAGTATCTGGACTTGTGAAAACCAAATAAGGTAGTAGGTAGTTTTATGAACAGGGAATAAGATAGTGTTTTAATTAGAAAAACATTAACCACTGCAGCCTCCGCAGAGGGTTTGGCAGATGAGGAACCAGCAAGCCAGAGGAACAAAACCCAGAGAGAAGTACTGTGGAGCTACTGCACACACAATGCAAACTCTGCCTTGAGGAATTATGTCAGAGCAAGGTTAAATATTTCACTGGGACTAATACTTTCCATTTAATTTATTTTTATAAATCAATCTGCATAATGTATGCTGGCATACTTTACGTTTCAATTTTGCTTACAGTAATAAAACTAACTCTGCAAATCATCCTTGGCTGTATGTTATTTTTACATCCAAGAGCACTGAGTGATAGAAGCTTGGCAGGACTGACTAAGAGAGAAAAAGCATTCTACTTCCCAAACATAGCAGAACAAGCCTGGTTTTAAAGCAGTAGGATGAAAATGACTCAGCCTACAGTTAAAATTAGAGGTATGGTGAGACTGAGACTGCAAGAGAAGTACTGAATTAAATGCATTTTTACTCGACTCAAACAAGCTTTTTTTTATTAGTGCCTGGTAAATGAAATACTAGCAACTTTAAAAGTCTGTGAAACAGTCAAACCCACAAGGTGTTTCATGGAGGCAGTGCCACCTGCCATCATCAGCACTGCAGGAAAGCCAGCAGTGACAGAACACGGGAGCTGCACGGGGCAGATGCCATGGGTCTGGCTCCCCCGCCTCCAGTGCTGCCATGGGAGGACAAGGCAAAGCCGTGATAAAAGGAGAAGTGGCAGCACCATGCCACACACATTCCTGCTGGCAGTGGCACCCAGAGCTCCTGCCGAAATGCTTTGCAGCTGCCTTAGCCTCCTCCAGCCCATTTACTGGAACGGTCACGGTGGTTTCCCCAAGGCCCCCTCTTCCTCTCACGCACCACGAAGTGGCCACAGCCCCAGCACCCACTCCCAGCTTAGCAGGGAGAGGCCGTGGGCAGCCACAGCCCCATCTCCCTGTGGCAGCAGCCGTGGCACGGCACTGGTGCTCACCAGCCAAAGCATTTCTCAAGTCAAATACTGACACTGCTTGCACAGCCATGAAGCACCTGGCTCAGAGTCACCCTGACACCGTTTTCAGTATCTTTTGTTGCTTTGTTGTGCTCAAGAGACAGACACACAGTAGTTCTGGAGCCTCTTATAACAAACAATTACTGAACCTCACCCCAAATACATGTATATGTATATGTATATGTATACATGTATGCACACGCGTATGTATATGTGTATATGTACATATTTTTCATAGACATAAAGAAATATAAAACTCTCAAACATTTTGAATGCAAGATGAAAAAAAGCATTAACTGGAAGAATTCACTGGTCCAAATAACAAAATCAAGATATTCCATTCCCCTCCTCCCAGTTACACTATTTACAGCAATCAGGAATGTGTCACAGCTCAGCATTCCGACCCACTGCCTGCTCAGGCTTTTCCTTTCTCCAGCAGGAAATCCTCCAGCTGGCTCTACTTTGTTCTGTAGCACATTTTAAATCAGCTTCTTTGCATCAATTGAATTTAGGTGCATGCAGGCATATTGGTACCTGCACGTGGGTGTTCCTCCTGGTGAGATCTCCTTACTTTCAATTTCCTTACAAGCAAATTAAAAGCAAAAAAAAAAGAAAAGAGTAACTCTTTCAGTGATTTTTCTGCAATACACACACATACACACATTCTTTAAAAAAAATGTATAAAACAACAGACATCGAAGGACTCCACATCTCCCAGTGTGGAATGACCAAGTCCTGCTTAAGTTTATGTTGAAGCATTTGCTCAAATAAGTGTTGCAGATCTTTCCTTAACAGAAAAATTTTTTATTTCCCCAAGCCTTTATGCTTAGAAATACAATTATTTGCAAGCTGGTCTCATAACACCATGGGCCAAATGTTACCCTAGACATCGATTCTGTGGCAACTTAAGCAAATGCTTAAAATTGTGTCTCTCTCAAGTTTTCTTGGGGAAGCGTCATGCCCCTGATGGGCCCTGGGCTTTCAGGGGTAAGGGGCTTGATTCCGAGGGGAAAGGCCCTCAGGTTCTGTTCCAGGGATGGGAAAGAGGCATGGACTATGGGCGAGCAGGAAAACCAAACCCTCAGTTTGGCTGTGGGTAGAGCACGAGGATGTGAATCACTCCTGTTTCAGAAGCAGTACCCTTAGCCTAAGGCTAAAAGAAGCAAAACAGGGAGTAATGTAGGACACTTGCTAGGCAGAGTATCCTCGGTTGGGTTTTGTTTTGTTTGGTTTGTTTGTTGTGGGTTTTTTGATGCTTGACAGCTATTACCACTAAAGAGCAGAGCCTGTGACAATACAGAGAATATAATTGCTTTGCTCTAAGAACAGGAGCAGCATTTTCACCAAACAAGAAGGGACCTGTTGGGTTGTTTTAATTTCTGGTATAGCTGGGCATGTCTTATCTCTGGCTCAAAAAAAATGGAAATGCATAATGAAGGCAGTCAGTTATCTTGTAGGTAACCGAACACAATTCCCACTACAGGACAGGATTTTTGGCAAGATGTGGTATCAGTACACTACGGAAACTTAGTACCGCCAGCTGAATAGATTTGTCAAATTTCTTTCTGCAAAATGTTATGTCTACTACTACTAGAAATAGCACAGCTGAGTGATAAAACTTTAAAAAGCGCGAAAAAATATTTGCTCTATTTTCAAGTCTGTTTGCCTTGTGAACCTGACAGCATTTTGTTTTGTCAAAGTCATGTTTCATGTGCACAAGGCCAGCACTCTCACCCCCTACACCTGCGTTCTCATAAACAGTAGCAATGCTTAAACAGATTCTGCAGCAACTTGTACAGGACTGAGAAGGCAGCCTTATGGGACACTTTCATCTAAAAAGAAACAGGAATAAAATAACCTTATATAAGAATATTGTCCTTAAAACACTGAAATGCTCTTTAATGTCTGCTGGATGAGGTCTGGCCCCACAAAGACTGAAGGAATTTCACATTGCCAGAACCTTCCTTCCATGAATAGGCACTGATTTCATGTATTACTTTAGGATCAGGTCTTAGAGGACACTATTTTTAACTATATGAAGAACAAGCATGTCTAAAACACCTTAACCCTCCAGCTGAGGCTACATATACTTTAGAGCTATTCTAATACATGCATCATTAATGTGTATATTACTCAGAAAATGGTAAACAGCAAGTGTTGCAGTAACTCTCATGTCACTAACTTTATTACTATACCAAAATATGCTACTGTAAATTAACTAGACATTATGGAGTGCCATAAATAATTAAAACTAAAACTATAACTGACAAAATGAATGAAACAAGAACATCCTGTAACCCAGTATTCTTTCTACCCAACTTCATAATTTTCTAATTTGAGTAAAACAGTAAATCTGATTTTGTCTGAGCACAAAAAGGAATTTGTTAATATCATTTACTAATTTGGAAAGTAGCTTGGTTGGAAAAAAAATCAAAACATTTTAAAACCTCCACAGAGGCCATTCTATTACAGAACATCAATCTGCATGCCACACAACACAAACTGCTCCTCTATCATCCCTCCAAGGTCCCAAGGTGAAGCCAAAGGGAGAACATCACAGCAGTGAGAACCACCCAGGACAAAGCTCTACTGCTTATGGTGGGTCATCAAGCCCAAAGAAGGAGCCCACCCTACCTGGTCTCAGAGGATGGGGAAAAGAGATGGGCTTCTCCAGTCACCCCAGCTGACAGAACTTGATGCTTAGGGAAGTGAGCAGGCACTCTCTGTCTTCCACCAGCCAGGCTCTCCCACACCAATACCTGCTGTACAGCACCATGGGCAAGGATGACTGCTGAGTGCAGGGCACATACAGGAGAAATAGGTTCTGCTTTGGCACATGAAGTTAGAACACTTCAGCTTTTGACATCTAGAAGTGAGAAGAGACAGGTGAACAGCACAGAAGTGACATCACTGTATCTTTTAGAGGGATTTTTAAAGCAGACCAAAGCTGCTTTTATACAAGTTGGTAGAACTTGCTGCTCTATTACTTCAGTCAATAGGAAGTGTCAAATTGGTTTTGCAGTTTTCTATTGTTCTGTCTTGTTTTGCTTTTTAATTTTCATTCTTTGGTTTCACTGAAATAACAGGTCTCGTTTTTTAGATAGACATAAAAGAGGCTGACAGGCAACATCTGCTGCTTCAGTGTCTCCAGGTAGATTCCGTATTCGGCTCCTTCACTCCTCAGCTTCCTGCTCTGTCTTCTCTGAAGAAACACAGAGCTTTCCACCTGCCTTTTTTTTTTTTTTTAATTTGTTGGTGTTTATTTACTGGACAAAAAGCTTTATCAATTAATGTGTTTATGCTGCCTGAGGTAGCTCTGACTTTCATTGGAACAGAGCACCATCCCTACCACCATGTCGGGGCCAGACCTTGTGTGGCTTCCTGACCATGCAGCCCTGTACCCCTCCAGAGCAGTGGGAAAAATGCTGAGGGGTGGTGGCCCCAGGATGAACTCTCAGGGTGAAATCCCTATGGGGATAGAGCTCTGACCTTGTTTCTGTGGCCTCCAAGAAATAGGTTTCTACATCTCTGGAGCCCACCATGGCACAGAAGGATCCTTAGTGGCAGTGGCTCGGGCAGATCCATGGGCAACCCTGGGCTGCTGGCTGGCTGGCTGGCAGGCTGCACCCACTGCCCCACCAGTGGGAAAGAGGAGAGGCACAAGGTAAAAGCTTCATCTCTCCGCATAAGCCTGACTTGTGCAGTTACACTGCAGCAGATGGAAATCATCAGGGACAACAATCCCCCTGCTCCACGGCATAAGGCAGTTCCCCCGGCACAGTGGGGGCAGGCACAGCAGTGAGAACAGCCCAGGGGGGAAGCTTATTTAGAACTGCCCTCTGATAGTGGTAAAAAGGATCCTCCACCCATCTGCCCTGCCCACTCTGGCTATGGCACTATCCCTGGGAGGCTTAGCAAAGGACCCACAGCCTGTTCCTAGTACAGACAGCCCACAGGCTACCCCAGGGAGTCTCAGGACTGTATGAGGAGCTTCATCAGGCACCGGGAGATGCTGGAAAGAATAGGATGCTTCTGTAGGGATGCACTTCCCCAGGAGATCCTTACTTTTGGAAAAAGTTGTGTAGCTGAGATTGTAATATCACCCTGCCGTGGACAAGGACACCACAGGGTTGCGCTGGGTACAAGCAAGGACAGTTTCTAGTTCTCACTTTTTTATAATAATGATGGATTAATCCTGTTCTTGCTAATCTGCCAGGACAAAACAGCTGACATAAGACTCCTCCAAGCTGCAATTCATGTTCCCAGCTGCAGGAGCCAGCAGTTGTTAAGCACACAGTTAACTCCCACACACCAACTATTTCCTTCTTTTTTTTTAATAACCATATCTTTAGGCAAGTGCCTCCTGGTATTTTAAAAATTCATTTAAATCAATTTGAAATTAATAACAAAACAGCTAAATCCTTAGGGCCTGAAAGCTCCAATCTCTGCCGCTGTGGAAATGATGAGTCAGCTCCAGTGTGGCGGCCATGGAGCGGCTGAGGGATGCTCATGAGAGCTACACACACTGAATTAGGTCACTTGGTTTGCTATTCATGGAGCGGGAGCTGTCCCTGCCATTCTGAGGAGAGGTGCTGCACTCCAAGGGCACTGCCACAGCACTTTGCTGCTGCCGTGGCTCTGTCCTGTGTACCTATCAGGTGGGAGCACCATGATGGAGCCTCTCCAAGAGGAGGGAAAGGACAGTAGCTGCAGGACACAGCACACACAAAGTCCTGTCCCACTACCACAGTGCTGCATGGTGTCTCCTCCGGTTCCTACCCTGGTCACTAACCCATGCTCTGCTCGGGCCAGGAACAGGAACCAGCAATGCCCAGAGCCAGACGTCTGGCTCCTGCCTCTGCCCCAACCATGGCCCACACCCAGGCCCAGCACCACTCGCTTCCCAAGAGAAGATGCTCCCTGGGTACTGGAGCAGACCCACTGTGCTCCGTCACTAATCACCTGGGTCTAATAGCGATGCCAGGTCCAACCTGCAGCTCCTATGGCAGCTCCCCATGGGGATTCAACTTGAGCCGCCGCTTTGTACACTTACACAGCATGTGAAGAATAGCAGTTCCCACCTTGTACGCCCACAGCATGTGACCCATGCCTGTGGGTTACCTGTGTGTCTGCAGGTCACCATGGTGCTGGGATGCCAGCACCCAGCAGGGCCAGCCTGGGCAGCAATGGGAGGCTGCATCTGTGTCTTGTGGGTGGGAAGAAATGCACTGCTCCATTCCCTGCACCTAGGGTCATGGGATGAGGCAGGCTGAGGAGCTCTCACAGCACTCTTGTGGAATGGCAGTTCCTGGTCTGCAGCAGGGGAGCAGGAGCAGGACCATCAGATGGACAGAAGCCCCTGTACCCCACAACATCCCTGTACTCAGTCCTCTACTTGCTGACCAGGTTTAGGCTCCCCACCAGACCCCTTCCGAGGAAGGGCACCAGGACCCCTGGCACCAAGGGCTATCATGAAAGGCACATGGTTTAACTCCTGCTCTACTGTCTGAGAGGAAGGGACAAAAGACTGTGTGCACCCCTCCTGGGCACAGCCAGGCTCTGCTGGAAACAGGAAGGCTGCCCATCAGCTGGCAGCTACCCTGAAACACAGTTCTGAATCACCACCAGCCTACAGAACTTATTTGAACACATTTGACAGCCAGCATGACCTCTGCCTCCCTTGTCCAGCTCCATTCTTGTATGGGAAGAAATGGCCAGGTAGAAAAGCAAAGACGTCAACTTGGCACACCTTGACCCGGCAGCTGCCAAAACCCTCCACTTGCACTTCTCAATTTCATTCCTGGGTGTGGTTTGCCTGATGCCAGTTATTCCTCCCCAGTGCTGTGGCATCAAGAGACTTGGACACAGAGAGGGTGTCCCCTTGGTGACAAGGGAACAGGCAGGGCTCGGCTGAGCTGCATGGTGAGGGCAGAACACAGAGAACTGCTTGCGCTCTCCCAGAAGCAGTTTCATTTCCCACACAAGCAGTGGCTCCAACTAACAATATGCTCTTTGGCTAGAGCTTGTAAAAGGAGCTTATCCACATTAAAAAAGAAAGAAAAATCTTCTGTCTAAAACTTGTTCTTTACTAACAAACAAGAGGTTTGGACTGAATCCATTTAAGAGAAAATTTTACAAGGGCCTTATGGTGAAATTATTCAGTAGAAAGAACTGAAAAGAGCCCAGGGCATTTGTGAGAGGCTTACCCCAAAAAGCAAGTGGTTGGTTTGTTTGTTTTCTGAGAAAATCAAACATTCTCTCTCTTTTGGTATTAACTGACAAAGCAGTAAAGATTTAGCAGTAGCACTGCATTAGCCTCCTCTAAACACACTAAACAGCTGCTCCCTTAGCTAGATCAGTTGCTGGAGCAATTGTTGGAGTCACCACTATCAGATCTGAAAGCAGAAAGGAATTCCTCACTAATGCCTTGAAGGACAAAGGATCTTCTCTGTAACAAGGTCCTGTATCTATACAGTGCCAGGTGCTGGGTCTGTAGTCCCAGTGTGCTGACACACATGTACCCACACAGCCTGCTGTTCCTTCGGGACAGGTAACACTTTGGTGGCAATCATGTTACTCTACAAATGACTATATTTTTCACTTGCAACAAGTAAAACAGCCCATGTTCTACGGTCAAGGTAATCACAGCAACATGGAGCTCTTCTAGGCAGAAACACAATAGCTGCTCAGCATCAGCATCACTATGTAGGACTCAGATGCTCTGCTGTATTTGGGATATATTGCAATAGCAGGCAGGTAATACTGCTGTGTGGTCTGTGAAAAATGGCACAGAAAGCAATACAAGGAAAATGTTGTAATTATTAAAATAGGTTCGTTTTGATACCAGCAGAACAAAAGCCTGTCTGAGTAAACCAGTTTTTAGCTTGTTGTCTTTACAAATGGCCCTTAAGGAATAACATTTCTGCTGCTCTCCTGTGCCTCTGCCCTGAATTTGGCAATATTCACATGGGAGCAGGCAAAACCAGCCAGAGGTACCTGGACCCTTGGGAGGCCAGTGGACACTGAATTCACCAGCTCCTGTTCCACACTACCCAAGAAAACCCAAAGGGGACCCCCTCAGCAAGTGTCTGAAGTCTGATGAGATGATTGCTACAACTCTGCCACTCACTACGCAGCCAGACACACCTCATTTGGCCAGGAAAAGAGGAAAAGCAGCCACATTCTTCTGCTAAGGAGAGGAAGCCCTAATCCAGTGACCTTCGCCAGCTGAGAGCTGGTTCTCTGCAAAAGGCTAGGTTGGAAGTTACCCACAGCACAGGCTTTCCATACTCCTGGCAGGTTGTCTCATGCCAGCCATTCTGGAACTAGGTCAAGCACAAGTGTTCTGTGACCTGGGAAGATAAAGAGAAGAGTCATCAGAGGCTGCACGACCAGGATGACTTGAGTCCAATTCCTGCTCCAGCAAATGTCTTCTTCCTCTCAACAGCTTTCAGAAGGGTCTGGTCACTTTAGGGACTTGGAGCTCCAGCATTCCTGACCTCCTGCTGCCTGACCTCCCAAGTGCCTGTGTTTCTGAAACTACAGTCTCCAGAGATCCAGAAAAAGATCTTCTGAACACTCTGGGAAGCACATCTGTCCCTATTCCTGCAGGGCAGCCCTGTGCCCACATCCTGCCTAAGCTGCTCATATTCAAGGAGTGGTTTTGTTTCTACCAGAATGGCACAACATGACAAAATGACTACCTGCTCACCTATTAATATTCAGCTGTGATAGAGACAAAACATTTTGGCTCACACCCTCATTTGCTCACTGAAGAGAAAGCAAAATGAACCAAAATGGTTGAACATTTTTAAAATTAATAACTATTAAAGCTCTGCTTCCCTGGAATGCTGCACTAGTGACAGACCTAGTGCAATGGCAAATGACAGAATAGGTCTGTAAAGCTTGGGTGTGAGATTTCAAAAGACCTTCCTCCACTATCCCAGACCGAGCACAACAGGCATTCCTGAGGCAAATAACAGATTTATTTAAAAGAACAAGCAAAGCTTTCTTTATCTATCAAAAGGCAGGTAAGAAGAGAACACAATAAAAATTTCTGTGCAATCTCTACAGGTCATGTCTAAGGGCACCCTACAAATGCTCCCTGCCCTGCTGAGGCCTTCTGGGCACCCCACCCATCCCTATCCTCCTGCTGGTCAGCACAAAGCCTCTGAAGAAGACTGAAATTCAAGGTCAGATTTGCTAGTGAAGCAACAAGACAATATTCAGTGCTTTAATGGCAAAATCTGTTATGAGTGTCACCATTTCAGTTCCCAACTTCAGTATCTCTTCTTACGACTACTTCAATGCTTGCATTAGAGTTTTGACTGAACCAGTCTCTTGCTGATAAGACCATGGGCACCCAAGAACAAAACTAAATCTACTTCCAGTTACTTCCACGGAAGGAGGAGACGGTCTGAAATTTCTGAGATGTGTGTATGGCCTGTGAGACACGGTGCTTGCTAAATGAAAAGTATCTACCTTTTCAAAGCTCATTTTTATTTGTTTCTATTTGTTCAGTATTTTCAAGGGTAACACATGGTGTAAAAATGAAGTGACATAACAGATGATTCTGAAATGTTAGCTGTGGTAGCACAAAGTGAAAATACAAATGTACTGTTGCATGAGAACAGCAAACAGAAAGGCTGGTCATTCTCACGGCATCCTGAAATATAACCAGGTACTTTGCTCAGAAATGGCATTATCTTTATTCAGCACAGCCTAGGCATTAGCTTAAATATGCAGCACATTTCCAGTATATCTAACTAACAGCAACTTCTGCCATGAACCTGAGAGTACATTAAAGGGTATTCATGATTATAATGCATGTACCAGATCAAGGAGATTCTGCTGCAATATTTTAATTTCATTTAGATTAAATTTCAATTCTAATTTACACCACTCTGCTAAGAAAAGGAGAAAGAGGTGCTGCAAGTGTAGCAGCAGGCATGCACATCTTCATGTATTTTTCTCTATTTTTAACTTGTGGTTAAACATAATAGACTTCCAAGTGCAAGTAGATTGAAGCTCCATCTAGTGCCAGGGGCCGGGAAGTTACTGAGAGATTTTCATTCCAGAAACAGTGAACATACTCAGAAAACTATGCAGGAGAAGCAGCCAGCCTGGCATCCCAGAGCTGTCGCATACTGGTGAGAACACAGCGAAATTGCTCTGACAGTGTATAAAGGCTTCATTTTAAAGCTGCAGTATCTTAGGCCAAGCAGAGACCATGGCACTACCTGGACAGGGGCACAGCACCCAAAACATGTGCCCACCACAGTGAGAGGGGTCCCTACACATGCCTGGGACCTCGCTCCCCAACATGCTCCATCACCAACACATTCTGCAGGGCTCCTCTCTGTGGATCCAGGGAACTGGGATGCTCCTGGTGCATCCCAACTCACCCTGCTAACCTCTATCCAAAACCAGGCCATCGATGGTTCTGAAATGCCCTTGCCACATAGCTTGAGCACCTGCCAGCAAGTCACCACTATCTCCGCCGCAAACACCTACTAATGGTAGCACAGAAAATGGGTGTCTATTACCATCATACAAAATAGCCTAGCTGGTGCTAATGTTCCCTTCCTCTCTTTTTCTGCATTTTTTTTTGCAATGGCAACTGCTAGAACTGCACCTGTTTCTAGCTCTGTAACAAAGCCATGCTGCATGTCGCAACTCCTGTAAGCACACCATTCTAACCGAAAACAAGGAGGAGGTTCGTGTAGCAGAGGACAGTTGTTCAGATTGTTCAGTCAAAGCAGTAACACGTTGAAATTTTTTTTTTACATGTGGAAGTCACGTATTTCCATTTAAGAAAAGGGGTCCTCATTGTGCATTTTACATTTGAGTTTCAAAGAAAAGTGAAATAGGAGGAATCCTTTCACTGTCCTAGTTAAATGTAACCCATCCAAGTCACAAAGCTTTAAAAAGCACTATGTCAACTGGACACAGAATACAACAAACTGTAGTAGATCCATCTGTCCCATGTTTGTGTTCACATAACCTGAGCACATACTGGGAACTCCACCATTCAAAACACGTGGGACCAAACTGCACACATGAGCAGCTGTAGGCACTGCAGGTACCAACTGATGATGTGATGCAAGTGCCACTGATGCATGAAGATGTCAGCAATACAGACAAGTGAGGATGGAGAGTTACACAGCAGATGACAGGACTCTTCTTCGTAGTACCACCACCATGACTCTGCTCCCAACTGTGTAAAGGCCAATAGCAAAAACCCAGCGTCAGCTCCGAAACAGCACCCTGCTGAATACACCTTTTCTAAGATTACATAGACAACTTTGAGCAGAACAATTTTCACATACTTTGTTCTTTAAAACTGTGATATTTATTTGAGTGGACGCAATTGAGAGAAAAGCACTACAGCTATGGCAGAAATAATTCTCTCCATGATGAAACTAAATAGTACTTCAAATACCAAAAATTCACACCAAAACATTCTAAATATTAAATATACACTGACTCTTCTTTGACAACCTGACAGCAGGCAAGCTGACTGCTGCTTATAGCTAGGATCAAGTTTTTTGTGGCTAAAGAAAAATTTGACATATTATAAGGTTAGAACTGTATCCTTTTGATGGGAAAATAGGGCTTTTTAGACTTCAGAATTTTTATTAAATGGTGAATGTTTTGGGTAGAAATTGTGTATCACAGATAAATTTATGTATCTGTGATTAAAAAATCCTTTGGATTTCTAACAAGTAAGCATTACCAGCAAAATAATTTGTGATCAGAGGTGGAAATAGAACCCAGACCAACATATTTACAGTCCACCAGGAAAGAAGTAGAGTGAAGACAATAACGCCCTGAACAAAGCTCCAGAGCTCCCTAGCTGAACCATGTGGATGACTGAACTGCAGCAGAAAGCAATGCAGAAACAATCACCTACAGAAAGTATGAGCTAGAAAAACAGGATGGTCTGTCAGGCCTGTCACCAAGACACAGCCAGGAGAACACTGCTGCCCAGGATGGAGTCCCGCAGGAGAAGGTCCCCATGTTCCTGCCATGCACTACAACACAACAGTAGGAAAAGTCTGGGTTTTCTTCTTAATGCATGCTAGCACAGTGAAAAAATGCAGATCAGCTATTAAAAAGCTAAATTTGTTCTACCAGTCAACTGTGACAGAGAAAAAAACCAAGCAGATGAAGCCTGCTGAAAGCTAACTGTTTTCTTTCATCACCTATCACTTCTCATTGCGGTCAGTGAAGTGTGCACAGGGGTCACAGGTTCAGACTTTACACCACAGTAAGATTGTTAACTGTCCCTGTTAAGCCATACTGCACAAATATCCATAAAAAATGACTGTGTTAAGAGCCTGTGCTTGCTGTGCTTAATTTTCCACCTTTTTGCTTTCTCTCCCTCTAAATTTGTGCTTCTCCAACCCTCTTATTGCATTTCTCAGCCTTAGTTT
Source organism: Entomyzon cyanotis (assembly GCA_024500445.1). NCBI lineage: Eukaryota > Metazoa > Chordata > Aves > Passeriformes > Meliphagidae > Entomyzon > Entomyzon cyanotis. The sequence goes on from JAKEPQ010000781.1 coordinate 7,564,046, forward strand.
TGGCTTTTAAGATCAACTTCCACTCAACCACAGCCAGTTGCCAGAGACATGTGATGAGTCACCATAAATTTGGGCAAAACAACATAAAGACCTTGGATTGAGTATGTTCTCACCTTCCTTATACTACGTCAAGCTTTCTCCAACTTAATGAATTTCACAGTTTCATACACTTGTTTCATAACTGAAAAGTTAACAGTTACCTATTTGGGTCCTGTTTTGCTTGACTTAAAGCAAAACAAAATACTGCAGGATCTAAGCACACTCAGGAGTCCAACTGCTTGGTAACTGTGAGGCATAGAAAGCTGTGTCATTTGGGCCTAATTCTGTACTTGTTACTCCTAGGGGGACTCTCATCAAAGACACCATTAGGAACCAGAATCTACCCCTCCAAGTAAGAATTTACATACAATGTACTTCAATTTCTAAGATTAAGGTTTATTTTCTGTTGACCACCACCGAGATCAAGAATTCACCTTAAAAATCCTAAAGCTGAGCAAAGTTCCATTACTTTAGAAACCCTTTTTAGTGCTTTGGCCAGTCTATAAATTACATCCACACAGAACTGTCCTTCCTCCTATTTTAAGCACTTCTGGAAGCCACTGAAATGGAAGCGATTTCATATTCTTATCTGACATAGCCATATCCCTACACCTGACTCTGATTCTCAGAGTCCCATTTTAGGTTTGTTCTGTTGAACTTGATAGTTAAATAAAGAATAAGCAAGGGAAACTCCTCAGAACTGGTCACATAACTGATCAGTAGGAAATCAAAGGTTTTACTAAGCTATTTTATTGGTAAAACCATACCAGGCCAAAATCCTCAAAGGAGATAAAACTCTTATCATGGAGAGCAAACATGGAATGAAACCATTGTTCCAAACTTTGCAAGATACACCAGAAAAGCATCTTTTTTTCAGAACTTTTTGGATGGTTTAAGCAACATTGTACAAGGCTCTCTGCAGTGCAGCCATATTATGCTGGCACGGGACAGGACCTTCTTCATGCACAGGTGTAGTAGATGTGCAATAAAACTCTGCACTGTGGTCTTAATGATTGCTGCATTTTGAGTTACCATATTTTTAACCTAGCTTCAAGTTTTCCACACATCAATATGTCATTTTCATAATTTGTTTCTAGCTAACACTCATCCCCGTCTCTGGTGGCTTCTTGGAGTTTCAGCCAAGTCCCTTGGGTAGCCGTGGAAGGACACTGTCCAGCCCAGCCCTTGCCAGGTTGACACAGACTGCTCCCAGCTGTCACCAGAAGAAGTGAATCCGACTTGTAGCACTCGTTAATTGGTGTTTCCTTTTGCACTTCCGAAAGCACTTGTGGTGAAGGGACAGATGGCCGCAGGAGCCCTGCAGGAACCCAGTATGGTCAGGAAGCAAAGTCACCAGAGCAGCGCCCACATGGGCACCAGCTACCGGAACTGAGCGCCGCAGCCCGGGAGACCTGCCTCTGTGAAGGCTATCTCCACAGAGGAGCCCACCTGCGTTCTGCTGGTGGTTGACTTCCCTCCTGTCTGTACATTAATGCTGGTTATAGTAATCTCCAAATGGTGAAAAACAATTTGGTGGAAAACAATTATAACCTTTGATATCATAATGGCTGGACTAAATAATCTCAAGAGATCTTTCCCACCCTAAACAATCCTATTGTAAGAAGTCGTGCCTTTGGCTGTCTCATCATTTCGAGCACAGCAGCAGTTCTGGTAGTTACAAGGCCTGACTGAAAACCCCTAGTTACATTACTAACAAAACACAACCCTCCTTCAAGTCCTTGGCCAATTTCAATTTTTCTCTTAACAATATAAAAGCAGTCAAGTTTCTCACAAAGCTGTAAGTAGTGAGTATGCTCTGGTTAAGCACAGCCAGTACGTTGAAATTCTTCCAAATGGTTATTTTTCTTAGATGTGATCCAACATCAATTTTAGACAAAGTTCTGAACTGAAGCAAAAGACCAGTAATTGTTACAAGCTGCATAAAATCCTACCAGACTGTGGCTTTAGTGTGAAATTAAATTCCAGAAGGAACCATGTGAAATGTAAGAAGAGAATAAAATGCAAGAAATCAGAATTTCACAACTATTTACCATATGCCTATAGCTTACAATCAGCCCATTTCATATGTCAGTCTAGGCACTGATGTTAAAATGTCCGCTACATCTATCAATTTTAACAAGTATATTTTTGTACATATATAAACATTTCACTTCAGAAATGTCCCAGATTCCAATTAAGTTTCATAATAAAAGAACCCAAACAACCCTGGAGGTCCCTGCTCTTATGATCTTTAACATACAGAGCACACCCTCATTTTCTCAAATTCAAGTCTCAAAGATGCTGCTGCAGTAACGTCTACACAAACAGTATTATAATGATTGGATAACATAGCACACAACCAAATGAGGCACCTAAGAGTGAAAATAAAGTATTATGATTTTCAGAAACACCACTGGTGACTACTGATTCTGCAAGTTATACAAGCTACCTGGTAGCTTCCTAACATTAAATAACAACGACCCCATTTAGACTTCACTTTCTAAATAGATTACTAGCGTTACTTCACAAATAACATGACTAGAATTTGAGCTACCAAGCAGGTGCCAAATCCTCTACTGTGATCCAAACATGTATGTTCAGGAGATCCCAGACTTCCATGCAGTTATTACCAATTTAAATCATTAAAAGTAGATGTCTGTATTCCCTGTATCACTAACATAATCTGCACACCAAAACAGCCCTCACACCACTGATCACCTGGTCTGTGCAGCTATCACAAAAGGTGAGGCAGCAGCAGTATTACCCAACCTGCTCCACACAGGCAAAACACTTTTCAAAGAGGCAAAGCACTGAACCGCCACACATCAACCTAGCGTGGCTCTGCATTCCCAGAAAGCAGCAGCTTCTCCCCCCACCCTGGCCCAGCTCCGGGCTGACAGTGACCACGGGGTCTCTGCCTCGCAGGAAGCAGGACTAGATGCAGGGCTGCGAGGAAGGCACAGCTGCTCCTTGGGCAGAAGGGATGGACAAATGTAGGAGGGTGGGCGCACGCAAGGAGGCAAGATCCCTCTAGGCAAGACGGGCATAGCCTTTGGATAAAGTCCTGAAAACCCACAGGTTCTTGTGTGAGGTACCTACATGCTTCTACAAGCAGCCTGTCAGCCAGTCCAAGAGAAGCCCACCTCTCATTAATCGAAGGATAATGATGCTAGCATAGCAAATAAGCAGCGCCAAAATCCCCAAGACCTGCCCCTGGGTCGTGAGATGTCTGTCTCTATATTCATTAAATCCACTTATTAAAGTAACACAATTTAGAATCCTTTTTGCAACTTGAAGAAAATCAACAAAAAATCAAACACATTTTGGTTGAACTCTAAAACTAATGGGCCCATCAGCCTCCCATTCATTTCAGATGGATGCATTCCATTTTGCGCCAGTAAGAATGTTTAACTGGGACCTCCTACAGGCCAGCATTAAATAAAGAAGTGATCCTCCATGGCACCTGCAGACAGAACAGAACCTTTTCCCCTTCCCATGGAAGGAACCTGCAGAGGCTGGATGATGAAGGCAAGCCAAACTTCACAAAAATCTTTAGCTATTTTAAAAGCTGAAAGCAACTTTAAAGACTGTAACTCATCGGTAGATACAGTGACATAATGTTTCTGGGATATATGGATGATGCTGTCCAAATTCAGAAGGGTAAAGGCACTGTGAAAATAAAATAGAGAAAGAAAACCTTACGGAATTAAGCTAAAAGATGCAAATGAGCTTTTCTCCAAGTACCTAGTTATCCAAACAATTAGTACTAAACAACACACAATCCCATGACAAAGGAACTAGATTGTTAAAGGACTAAGAAACCCTGAAGTGCGCTGTAGAGGTATCCATTATAAACACCTGGGGATTTAAGGCAAAGGAAAAGAAGGATAAAGGAAAAGGTAAAGGAAAGGTCAGGAAAATTTACTGTATACTGTGCCTTGGCATATTCAGGTATGACATCTAACTTCTTGAATTATAGCCACAAAGCTATTGACAGACAGCCACACCACATCCTACCAATCTCCACTGCCCCAAGAATCACAACAGTCACCCATTAAAGCAAACCTACCCTGCTCAAAACCAAGATGATCCCTCCACCCATTTCAATGTTAAGGAAAACAGAGCAATTTCCTCAAAACACGCCCTTAAAGCTGCTGGCGAACACTCCCGCGACCCAGGACAGCCTTGGAACAGCCAAGCCATCCTGCCCAGGGCCCAGTATCAGTGTAGCAAACCACCGGCAACAGCCTCGGGTGTTGTAAAGAAATGCAGAACTAAAGTATTGCAATAGAGACTACGTGGAACCTGGAACAATAAAACCAAAGATCCCCAGTTACGACCCCCTGCAGAAATAAAATGTAACAGATGCTAGTGTGTGAGACAGGGACCCACCGGTGAGGTCCGGGAGCTCTGCACCGGCGGGACCTGGATGGAGGGCACGGGCGAGGCAGGCAGGAGGTCACCCTTCTCCGAGGGGCGCAAAGACGTGAGATTATAGACGGAACACAAATGCAGCGACTGCACAGGGGCCGTAACGGCACAGCGGAGCGGGGGCAAGGGAAGGATGGGGCGCCGGACCCTCGGTGTATTTCCAGGAGCGGGCACCGCTCTGCCCCAGCGGCACAGCCGTGACCCCTCCGGGCTCCCCCGGGGACCGCCCTCGCGGAAGGCAGGGCAGCGCCGTTACCTGAGCCCCGGGAGCCACGTCCGGCCGGCCCAGGTCGGGCCGGGCGGGGAGGCGCCACTACCGGTACTCACCGATCCCGGCTGCTCCCGGCCTCCGGTGGGGGCATCGGGGCGGCCGCAGGGATGTCCGGCCCCGCCGCGCCTCTGCCCCGTGCGGCCCGAGTCGGGCGCGGGGAGGGTCCCGCACCGCCCGCTCTGCAATTCCACCGGGCCGGGCCGGGCCGGGCCGGGCTGGGCCGGCCTCCCGCAGCAGTCCCGGGACCCGCGGCACCGACCTCCAACAGCTAAGCGACCCGGGCATCGAGCACCGGGCATAGGTCCCTGTCCCTGTCCCGGCTCCGGCCCCGCCCCGGCCCCCGGCCCTGCTCCCCCCGGCTGCGGGGGCGGTACCGGCCGCGCCCCTCCTCCCCCCGCCCCCGGCGCGGCAGCGCAGGGCTGGGCTGGGCCGCGCCGCCGCCGCAGCGCTCGGTCCGCTCCGCCGCCGCACCGCCGGGACCGTCGCCCGCCCCGCGTCCCCGGCCCGCCCGCTCCCCGCTCGCCCTCGCCCGCCGCCCCGCGATCATGGCCGGCTGGCAGAGCTACGTGGACAACCTGATGTGCGATGGCTGCTGCCAGGAGGCCGCCATTGTGGGCTACTGCGACGCCAAGTACGTCTGGGCAGCCACGGCCGGCGGCATCTTCCAGAGCATCACGGTGAGCGGGGCCGGAGGGACCGCGGCAGGGAGCGGGGGTGACGGGCCGCGGCCGGGGGACGGGGGCACCTTGCGGGCGGGGGGCGCGGGCCTGCTCGCCCGCGCCGCCTTTTTGTGCGCTTCGGGAGCGGCGCGGGGCCGGTCCCGCGGGCGGGGGCGGTGGCCGGCTCGGGGCGGGGGGCGCGGGCGGCGGACGCGGGTGCGGGAGGCGCGGGCGGAGAAGAAGGCGGCGGAGGAAGGTGGCTCGAACGCCGCCGCGCCGCCGGCTCCATGTTTTCTCCGCCAAGATGGCGCTCTGCCATTGATGCTCCCCCGCCCTGCCCGCCCGCGCCCCCGGCCCGCCCGGCTCCGCGGCCCCGCCGCCCGAAGATAAGGACTCCGCGGGGCCGCCGGCGCGGCTCTCCCGGCCCCACGCGGCCCCGCCCAGGCGCGGCGGGCCCCGTCCCGGTCCCGGCCGAGGCGGAGCGGGCCGCCTGGGCCGCGGTCGGGGGGCCGGGCCCGTCGTGACGCTGCACTTTGCGGCCGCCGCGGCGCGGCCGGGCCCGCGCCGCCCCCCCCCACCCCCCGAACCCCCCCGAACCCCCGGGCCCGGGGCCTTGCTGAGGGGGAGGTGGAGCTGGAGGGGCCGCGGCGGCGGGAGCAGCCTGGGCCCCGCGGGGTGGGCCAGAGCCGGGCTGATGCCGCGGGTGCGGGCAGGCCCCGGGCTGATCTCCCGGGACAGGTGCGGACGGAGCCCGCGCCAGCCCACGGTCAGTCTCCGACAAACGCCCTGCGCCGTTTAACGGGCTCGGGCCCGGAATCGCCGAGGCAGAGGCTCCCCCGCGCGCAGGAACCGCGGAGCAGCGCAGACTGCGCCTAACAAAGCCCTGTGTTCTGGAGCACTTCCTGCGGGGAAATCACGGCCTTGGCCTCTCCACACGAGACAGGATCGGTTCTAAATAGAAATTGCAGCAATAAAACCCTACCGTACTAACTGTGAGCTCTTTCCTTTGACAGCCAGGGGAAATAGATATGATTGTAGGAAAAGACCGAGAGGGTTTCTTCACCAATGGTCTGACCCTTGGTGCAAAGAAGTGCTCTGTGATCAGAGATAGCCTGTATGTCGATGGTGACTGCACAATGGACATCAGGACAAAGAGTCAAGGTGGTGAGCCGACGTATAATGTTGCTGTAGGCAGAGCTGGACGAGGTAAGCACTCTTTTCTCTACCTTCAGATCGCTAAATTAGGAATGTGACCCTAAGCATAGACTCCAGCTATTAAGAAAACCAGATTCCCATATTTAACGGCTAATTTTGGGAAGTGGTGCAAGACGGTGGATGGCAGTGCTCTAGCTGAGTTGTGCCTGGGAATTACACTCATCCCTGTTCCCACCTGCATCCCAGCACCAGGCTGTGCAATGATTAACAAGTTCCTGACAAGCAAGAAAAAACAGGCTGCAGTTACAAGTAGGCTTAGCTGGTATTCCATCACTTGGTACCTGAAGCTCAGGAGGAGTCTGTTAATGACAGGCAGTGACTGCAGCTTTCTCATTGTAAACTATTTGATGGAAAGTTTATTCTGCAAAGATGTGAATCCCTTGTACGAGCTGCTCCTACCTAAAAAGTTCTACACTATCTCTCCTTGCACTTTCTGTTGAGCTTGCTGAAGTTTTTCCAGGCAAAAAAAGCCCGTTTAGTTTGGTATCACCAAGAAGTGTGCTTCATGCTCACACACACGCTCCTTGTGCTCCTCGTTTAACTTCCAGTAAAACCTATTATGGGGCAGCCACTTAGCTGGGATATAAAATACTGGTTGGGAGTGGTGTGCCTTGTGTTAGGAACACCTGGGCTAGCATTTTTGTTCTGGTTGTGGAACAGGTTCGTGAATGACAAGAGTTTTGCTTACTGGTGTAAAACCAAAGGCAGAGCAGGTGTCTGTAGGCTAAAGCCCAGGGCAGGGATGCAGGAAGAGGGTTGGCAGCGCTGAAGTGAAACATGCAGAGTTCTGACTTGTGAAATGCCAGTGAGAACTGTCTTAAGATTTTGTGAGCAAATTGCTATGGAGACAGTCGTTAAGGTTGGAAAAGCCCTTCAAGATCATAGAGTCCAGCTGTTCTCCCATTGCTGCCAATGCCACTGACCCATATCCTCAAGTGCCACAACGACTTGGCTTTTAAATTCCTCCAGAGATGGGGGACTCAACCACTGCTCAGGGCAGCTTGTGCCAGGGCTGGGGAACCTTTTGGTAAAGCAATTTTCCTAATATCCAACCTAAACCTTCCCTGATGCAACTTGAGGCCCCGGTGTATGATCACTTGTAGGTAGACTGGCTGCAGCATTTCCAGCTTGGCAAACAGTCCCTGTCCTGTCGCAGCTCAGTGCTCACTGCGTCCCTGTCCCTGCTGGGGACATCTGATGGCAGCTCACAGTGGCCTTTGCTGGTGAGGAGCCTCCAGTTTTCCTTTCACCAGGCAATCTGGGACACCTTGCTGGAACTGGGGGAGTGGGGAGAGAGTCAGCATGACAATTGTTCCTGCATTTTGTCTTATATAAAAAGTGTGGTTTGTAGTTATGTTACTGCATGGAAAGTCTCAGCCCAACTCACCCTTTGGGGTTTTTTTACCAGCAACAGGGCAGTTACTCTGGTTCCTATACCAGCAGTGACTGCTACAGCACAAAACATGGGAATTTTCTTTTGTGACTCTCCAGTCAACTTGTGCACACACTGCACCTCTGCCTCCACAGGTGTTTAAACTGCAGCCAGGATTTCCTTGATGGGTGATGACTGATGGTGAGAGGCACTGTAATGCTTTTTTGATAGCTGGTAGCATTTTTCTTGGCAGTGAACTCTTAAAACTTACATAGTTACATAAAATCCCTGAGGATAGCTTGTGCCTTCTCCCAGCCCTGTCTACATCTGTTTTAATAAAACTGTTAAACTGGCTTAGTACCCAAATACTAAATCTTGAATTTGAGGGTGTTTATTGCACTGCCTAAAACTTGCATTATTTCCATGTCTAACACACTCTTTTTAAAACTTTTTTTCTTTTCTCTTTCAGTCTTGGTCTTTGTAATGGGCAAAGAAGGGGTCCATGGAGGCGGATTGAATAAGAAGGCATACTCAATGGCAAAATACTTGAGAGACTCTGGGTTCTAGTTGTTAGGCAGACTGTTAAGTATTAGGGGAAGATTGCTATTAAACTTTCCTGGCGGTGAGCTTTAAACCTTACATTCTGGAAACTTTACTAGCAATGCAGGGTGATGGGGTATGAACCTGTGTCTCCTTTGTATCCCTTTGTTGGTGGGGAAAGGTGTTATTTTTTTTTTTCCCTTTAATTCGTTTCATTTCTGTTTTGTTTCCTTGTGTACTCCAGCATTGGTTATAGTCATGGGGAAAGAAGGTGTCCATGGAGGGACACTCAACAAGAAGGCATATGAACTGGCTTTATACCTGAGGAGGTCTGATGTCTGAGCAGCCTCTCCCCATCCCACCTAGCAGCTGTCTGCACCACCACCTGCTTGTGCTCAGTCCTACCAGACTGTAGATGGTAGTTTGTGTTTTTTTATTTACCCATTTCCTACTGTCATAACTCCAGTTCCTCCTTGTTCATCTCTGTAACCACTGTAGGTAGCCGAGCCTGTCAGGCACCACCACGATGATGATATGCATGATAACTTGAAACTTGGGAGGGGAACATGCCAAGTGTAGGCTCTGCTTTGTCTTAGCAGTTAGTGTGATATTGACAACTAAACCAACTGAGATACTAAACAAGGTGCCGATTGTACAATCTGATTTGATCAATGCCTCTTCAGCACTTTGAGCGAGTCACAGCTCACTAGTCTTCCTTTCACAGAGCATGGTTGGGAGGAAAAAAGTGCATGCATATCTTCACTTCTATCCGTCTCTTTGTTTCTGTTTTTTAAACCCATGTGTTTGCTTACACCCATTTTTATAGTGCCTGGTTTGTTTAACCAATTTGCCACTCAAAAGCTATTAATGTCACACTAGTTTTGTCATTGCACTTCAGTGTAGGCTTAGGTATTTTTCTTGATGATGTCTGAAGGTTGTACTGCTTAACAAGTGCAATCACAAAACTATGAAAGGGTACAGATGCACTTCCTCCCATTACCTTAAACCACCATCCTAGGGACTCCCCAGACATTCCATCTTTGCAATAGCTCAGGCACTTTCTTTTTTTTTTTTTTTTTGTTTTGCCAGCTCCTGTTCTGTAATTGACTTGTGCAAGGCTGCCACTGTGGCCGTTAGCTAGCCTGGCATAACCAGCTGGAGTATGTCTGGTTTCAGTTTCTCATAGGACCAATTTTAATTTGCAGCTTGAGGGTCGGGGGGTGGGGGGTGTTGTTTTTGTTTTTTAATATGAAACTGCAATGTCATTGTGGAAAACTGCCACCTTCAACTACCCTGGGAGCTCTGACTGGCTTCAGTCTTTCTGCCAGATCACTCAGTGGTGCAGAGTTTGGCTGCTCTGAAGCCACTGTTTGGATGAAGGTCAGTAGTTTGTAAGCTAAACTGTCAAAATACCATTTCAAATTTAAAAATCTTCATTTGGCCTGTCGCACCCTTGCTGCAGAAATGATGGAGTGAGCTGCCTTGTGCACGAGTCATCTAAAATGTCTGTAACCAAACTCAGTTCAGGCATGGTTCTGACCTGTGTGTCCATTGCAAGAATTGCAGAACTCTGTATACTAAAGAATAAACGGGAGATGGTAGTGGTTGGAATAACTGACTTGGCTGTCTTGTGATGAATTTCTTAATATGTATTCTGTGCCATACTATTGTTAAAAAAAAAAAAAAAAAGAACTGTTGCTATTGTGAGATGGATTTTAACTGACTCCGAGGGTTTCTTTTGACTGGCACTACCTTAGGGACATTTTAGTATTTGCTTCTGTTGTTGGGCCTTGTGGATAATGTACAGATTTAAACAAATTCTTGTTGCTGATTTGTCCATTTCTTTCCCTGCACTTTGTTACATCTGGGATACAGTCTAACTCATCTGATTTAATATGCATTTCAAAAAATGCCATAACTATTAAAAACACCTTGTTTACAGACAGATGAAATAAATTTATTCCAACCAAACAAAACCAGACTGTTGGTAGTTTTTCCCCTCCACGCGCAGGAATCCTTTGAGGCCCTTCAGTGCATGGCGGGCTACACTAACAGGGGGTCTTAAGTGCTATTGTAAGTTTTACAGGGCAGCAGTAGTATGATAATATGACCAGTATAAAGCCAGGCAGTCTTTGGGGTAGATCTTGAATTAGGAAATGATTTCTCATCTCTTAACTCTCCTCACCATTTATCCAGTTCTTTGGTGAGGGGTTCCCCTACCGTCTGAATGCCTAGTTTACCATCCCTGAAACAAGCTGAAGGAGACTTTTTGTAGGACCTGGCAAAGGAGTCTAGTGGCCTGCACAAGTCAGCACACCCAGGGAGGGGGCAGATAAGTCTCCATTACCTTAAAGGATTGCTCCTGTATTTGTTACTTCTGCTACCTGAGAACTAAAAACACAGGCCCAATGGGATTGTGACGGTGAACCCTGGAGCTTGTGGGATGGGAGGACAGCCAAGCCCAGATCAGGGGAGGTGAATGTAGAAAGGCTCTGCCTTCCTGGGCCCTCAAGCTAGTCAGATGCTTCTGGACATGACCTGGAAATGCCTTTGTTGTCCCATCTTCCTTCTACACCTTCATCATCAGTGTCAGCTGCACCTGCTCTTCTGCTTGGCACTAGATCTGGGTCTAACTAAAACCTTCCTATATTTAGTATTTTATATTCTCCCACTGCCAAGTGGCTCTGTCTGAACTGGATCTCCCAAGTGCCAAAGTTAGAACAACCAACACACCCAGTGCACAGAGCAAATTCTTGTTCAGCAGTAACTCGTACAGACAATGCAAATCTGCTTCCCTCACAAAACACATGTGAACCTGTGCTCAACGTCTGAACACAATTTAAAGCTGCACTCACCTGATTGCAGAACTCTCTCCTGGTTGGGAGGATGAGGGGTGAGGGCACATCCCCAAAGCGGCTTCTGTGGTAACACCAGAGTAGCTGGAATTTACTATAGCAGCACCTCAAGAGACAGATCAGCTCCTGGCAGCACACATCAGGTACACAAGTGTTCCTTAGTGTGACATTGTTCCTTTCTGACCAATTCCCTTTTCCTAAGCAGATGTTTTTATATCACCTATAAACTTCTACTTGGTTAAGAATTAGACCTTCAAATTACTTTTTCAAATGCCTTTGTGAATCTTCCTAGCATAACTGTGTCTGCACCTAACTGCAGCCACTAGAACTGCTTAAGAGCGTATTACAAAGTTTAGGTCAGTTCGTGGTTCTGGAACTCTTCACATTTTGGGGTGCGTGGAATACAATAATGAATGAACATACGCACTCACAGCAACTGCAGGGACTTATTTTAAGAAACATCTTTCAGCTTAGTAATTACATCTTCAGAAATCATTTTCCCATTTGGCCTCACCTAGACATATGCACACTGAAGGGGAATTTTGCCTGGTGAAAATATACCACTACACTGCCTGTCATTACCCCATGGCTGCTGGCAGCAGTGGTTTGGAGATGAATCATCCTTTTGTTATTATCCTTCGACTGTGCCTCATTGTGCAAAATAAACTTTCCCTGCTCTCAGCCAGGCCCGGAAAAGAGATCTGCACTGCAGGCTGTGTGGCTGCACAGAGTGTTAGGTCAGAAATCACATCTGGGACCACCTCACCTGCCACTGCCTGTCCAGGGCTTCAGCACAGGCTGTGGGTCCGCAGATGCAGCCAGCTGGACAGGAATTGGTCAGAGCACTCTGGCCCTCCCTTCACACTCACCCAGGCAAACTACATGTACAGACCCAGGCCAGTCCAAACTCCTCCTCGAGCTAGAAGTCAACAAAAATGAAGTTTTTCTATATAACTCAGACCCCCTGCACGTAGCACTGGTCTGCGCACCTCTTTGTACTGATTCACAGCAGAATGCAGGGAAACATCTGCTCAGGAATCCCAGCAGTTCTGTGTTCTGCATCTTCAAATGCATTCCAGCCTCAGTAATGTAAGTGAATACTCAAGGTCTCAAGTGATATAAAAGTTCAATAAACTCCTTTTGATATTTAAAGTGGAAAACATGTTTATTAACATTCTTTCAAGCTTTCCTTAGTCAAGGCCATATAAAAAATCTCCATTAGAGTATATGCACGGTTTTACTTTCTACATAGTTACAGAGGTATTATATAGAATCTACCTTTTTTTTTGTGATACACTGGTAAGTACTGAGTTCTGTGAGACAGGTGTAAGCACTTGTTTTAAATCAGGTATTTGAAAAGAACAATTTTTTATATACAGTTTAGCAGACTAATGCAGCATAAAATGCTCTTAGTAAGAGGTATATGAGCCAAGGATCAATGTAATACTTACCTAAAATTCTTTTTCTGTGTGGAACAAAACCTCTGTCTCAGTTGTCTCCCAACTCCCACCTCCTCACTGGAAACCAGACAACAAAGTAGTAGCAAGGAGGGATAATTAATGTGCTTATGATGGACCTGACCTTGTGAATTGCTCAAACCTAAACATATATTCTACGTTTCCTCATCCTGGGAATTGTTCAATGGAACTGCTTAAACTCAGCTACCATGGCAAACTCCAAAGGATTATTTGGAATCACTGCTTTGAGATAAAAATGGAATTTCTTCTGCTTTGACACACCAGCACATAGAATATTGATCTGTTCTACATTTTCCTTTCAGCAGTGGTGACAGTTTTAAGGTAAACTATACAAACATGCAAATACAATTTTTGTTGGGCCTAAGGGGTAACACATACCTACATATAATAAATATTGCTCTCAGGATGACCCAGTTGTAGCTACAAAATGGAAATAAAAGTACTTCCAGAGAAATCCTGTTTCAATAAGAGACATTTAGAGTCTGTGTGATACTTCTATTGATATAAACTATTAACATTATTCATTAGCATTGTGGAGTCCAGTTTAACTGTTGGTTTTGAGAAGACAGAATGTGTGACTGAATACCTGAATCAAAAATAAATCTATCTGTAATGATTTAACCAGAGTACTACTACATGAACTGCTGCTCCTATCAAAGAAACCAAATGGATTACAGATTAAAAGAGATTCGCTATGCAAAGGTTTGTAAATAGCCTTAAGAACGCTTTTGTTCATACACCTATTGGTCATTAGTAGTCTCAGACAGTGTTTGCCACTCTGTACTCCCTGTCCTCACTGGGCTGCAGCTGAACCACTACACTTTCTTCACTCATTCCATTCTCCGCATCACTGCTATCAACGTTGTCATTATCATCCTCCTCGTACTCCGAGGACTCGGTCATGTTCTGATGGGAATGGGACTCTGACAGAGCCCCGAAGGACTGTGTGCTGACCGAGGCCAAAGGTCTGAGCAGAGGAGTGTTCTCAGACACCTCGTTCTCCTCTTGGCTGCTGTCTGTCTCTGAGTCAGAGTCCCCCTGGGAAGGGACCACTTTCTGCTTACACACAGGACAGGTTTTTTTTGTTTTTGTCAGCCATGGGTCCACACACTTGCAGTGATACGCTGTTAGAAAACAAAATACAAGGATGTCATTATCAAAGTGAAAAGGACAGGGAAACCTGCTAAACCGTGTTTCTGTTCAGTGACATGGGAGACTTTTAGAATGCAACCCACACAGAATTTTAGTCCCAAGTTTGTTGGCACATAGCCTGTACAAAACACAATGGATTAGGATTTTAGTCACATGGGTATATGCAATGAATACCTGTGTTCTCTACTGAGTGAATGAGAGCAGTAGTACAACAGGCCACATTTGTCAACAAACTTTAAAGCTTCTTAAGGAATTCTACGCACTTCGCAGCAGGCATCCCCACCATCATCCTCACAATGCCTCTCACCTCAACACCACCATGTATCAAAGCACCTCAATATCAAATGGCATTACCGCATGATTTTGTGGATCTTTAATTAGGTCTGCAATTGACACTGCATCTAGACTGGCTGTATTTAAAAATAAAGTATTTAAGTGTCTTACTTATGGTATTAAAAACTCAGCTCTTCTCAGTAACAAAGACTTGGCAAAGAGCTTGCATTTACATGGGGCACCATGTCATGTTTAGTACCTGATCAAGCACACTGGCAACATATTCTCCACAAAAACTGATGGTGGTAGTTGGTGGTGTTCAAGTTACGTTATCTCCGCAGTCCCCTAATGGGAGAGATGCCATGGACCTGCTCTTTCTCTTCTGAGAACTCCTTGTTTGTCAGCCTAGTTTGAAATTGGTTTTATGACTGAGGATCCACAAAGCTCAACCTGTCACCTGCTGTGCTGGCTGTGTATAGAAGGCTGTAACATCTCTGCAGTGGGCTGGACTTGAGAAAGACTGTCACAGGGAAAATATTTCACTAACTGACTTCCAAGTGCAGTCAGCAGGGGTGTGCATGGCCGCAGACTCCAGGACAGACCCATCCCTTCAGCTGCACCTCCAGGTCACCAAGAGCTCAATTAGCTTTTGTGTTTATCTGTCTTGGGGAAAGTGAAGGCCTCTATTTTTAATTGTAGAAAGTATTACATTAAATACGTATATTTAGGGGACAGCATCAAGCCCAGATTTTCTTTCATGTGCACATCCAAGGAAAAATGCAAAGTGGGAATGCTAGCATTTTAGCTTTTAAAAAGAGAAGCAAGCTTTCACTTTTCCCACTTTATTAATTTTTGCTAATATTACCTGCATATTAGCAAAAAGAAAGTTAATAAATCACTCACTAAACATATTTGCTGTGGGTTTTAGACAGTGTTTTGGAAAGCTGTTTTAATCTAAATACAAACCTAAAATACAGCTGCTTACCATGAGAACATGGTAGGATCCTGAGCTTGTCTCCATCCTCATATTCATCCAGACAAATGGCACACACATCGTATTCATCTCCTATAGCACATAATTGAGAATCAGTCTGACTTTCAAGGACTTGCAGCAGACCCTCCCAACATGCACATGGGCTCTCCTGGCTGGTTCCTCAGGCTGGAAGAACCACCACTTCCCCCTGCCCATGCAGGGCAGGCCCTGCCAGCTGCAGAACTACTGCTGGACTTTTCACCTCTCTGGGACCAGAGCTCATCCACTTTAGGTTAGTAAAAATGTTTTAAACTGTGTGACGTGCCATTTCTAATATATTTTTTCATGCTTATTGAAAGTAAGATAAAAGGATTTAAAATATTGCTTTCACTTTACTATACAGATTATTAATAAGTTATTGACAATACTTAAAGCAGAAAAATAACAACAAAGAAAACTGGATAAAAAATAAGAATAATAATCAGGAATGACAGTCTAGCCACAGGAGGAAGTTTAGTGTTTTGTAACTCAAACTTCACAAACTGGATACACAGCACCAACAGTACTGGCACCGTGTATGTTGGCATGGTATGTTGTATGACTAAAGGAGAGACACTTTTTAGAGGCCAATGCATTCCCTTTCATTATTTTATCAAGGGTTTTACAACATGCTTCCTTTCATCAGTTCCCATGGCTCTTTCCCTTTTCCTGAAGACACTGGCCCCCAAAGCTGTCCTGCAATCTGAGGGCTGAAAGAGGATTCAGCCTTCTCTATAACCACCACAGAGAAAGAATCCCATGGACAGGGAAGAGAAAAGCTGGAGGCGGGCAGGGAAGACCTTAATCTGATCAGGAATCATCAGGTCAGAAGTGAAAACAAAATCGGACTACTGGAACAGCAATAATTTCAGGGAAAAAAATAATCAGTTTAGGAATACATAATAAACTGCAGAACTCCACTTATTGTGACAGAGCTCTTTAAAAGGCATTGAGACATACCCAACACCCACTATTGCTCAATCACTTGTGTCTGCATATATGTACACAGAAAGTCTACACATATGATACTTGGAATCTTCATAAAATGAAATCTTACATAAAATGCCCTCTTGCAGCTTACTGTTCTTCACAGGTTGGGGCTTTTTCCCCATGGGTACATGAAGCATTTCAAAGATGACTGTCTGAAGTTAAGCTTTTCTTTCACACTGACACCTAATGAACCACTTCCATTTTTTAAATCTCGTAGCTATAACACCACCCAAATGCTGGATTCTTTATCAGGTACCTCACCACTCTTTATGACTGTAACTTTGACACTCAGTGTAGGAAAAAACTCCTCCATTCATGTTTAATTTCTTGGTAACATGCCTACACACGTCTCTCACAGCATTCTATCTTCCTTAGATCTACAACATTTTCTTTTCTACCGGAGTGGAAGGCTACACTCCTAAATTTCATTGCATTTCAGATCTAGAAATTGTTTCAGTCTTGGCCTAAATTCCATTTTAATGTAAAGTTAAGATGGCTTGGAAATAGTATGTACTTCTGAGGATAAATTCTGTAATACCTACCAGTTCGCATATGAGCTACTTTCTTTAGAACATTCAGATTTACTACCAATCAAATTACAGGCACAGTAAATGGCTCTTTTTTGCTGAGTTCACTTTTGTTATAAAGACATCATACATGAGATCTCAACTCCCACTGACTTTTGTGTGACCAGAACGTAAACCATTTCATAAAGAACTACAACACAGCAACTGCCCCAAAACTCTTTTAGTGTAGAAAACAGATTTTTATACAGTCTATGTTGCATTCTGTGGAATTATTCAAAATGAGGCCTGTTGATTAGGACTTTGTAGGCAGCCAGTTGCACATCTTTTGTTACTGCATTGCCTACTCACCACAGAGATGTTCACAACAGCAAGTATCTTGGTAATAAATTTGAATTGCTCTTGCCCTCACAAAAGTATTGTGACTGAATGAAAAGACTGCTCTTCCAGAAAGGTAAAGAAATTATACTCACAAGATAGTTTTATTTCTATACTCTACAATATCAGGCAACTTATATGTCAGTAATATTTACCATTTTCCAGACTAATAGTTATAGACTCATTAAATAGATGATGTTCCAACTCATACTATTCCACCACCCTGCAATGAGCAGGGTCACCTTTCACTATGTTGCTCCAAGCCTCATGCAGCCTGGCCTTGGAATGTTTCAGTGATAGGGCAGCCATAACCTCTCTGGGCAACCTGTGCCAGTGTCTAACCACCCTCATTGTAAAATAATTCTTCCTTTTATCTTGGTTTTAAACTAAAAGAGGGTGGATTTAGACATCACCCCCTTGTCTTATTGCAACGGGCCCTGCTAAAATGTCTGTCTCCACCTTTCTTATCAGACAGATCCTTTCAGGCACTGGAAGGGGGTCTAAGGTCTCCCTGAAGCCTTCTCTTCTCCAGGTGAGCATCCCCAGCTCTCCCAGCCTGGCTCCAGAGAAGAGGAACTCCAGCTCTCAGAGGGTATCTGTGGCTTTCTCTGGATCCCCTCCAGTAGATCCACATCTGTCCTGTGCTGAGGATTCCAGAGCTGGATGCAGCACTGCAGGTGGCAGTTCCCAATAACGGAAATACTGCAACACAAGGGGCTGCTGTGGTCACTGGTAATGTGAGTACAACAAGGAGCTTCCATGTAATTACTCATTTTCTTTTAAGCAACGTTTTAATGCTCAGCCGCAGCCTGCTCTGCTCCCATTAAAGAAGTGTTAGAACTCCTCTATTTCAGTGAGAATAGGGTCAAGCCAAACGTTTTGTATGCTTTCACTCCAAACTCTACTATCAAGTGTACTCAAAATTACCTCTTAAATTTAATATGCCTTTGATTTAGAGGGTTTTTGGTGTTAAAAACAACAGGGTCCAATTAGTTAGACAAAGAATGATCCACTTGCCTTTCTTAAACTTATGTACAGGAAGTTTCTTAAGCTGATCCTTCCTAAGACGATTCCTTCTTGCTCTGTGTCTGTCCTGCACAAATTTTGTTATCTGGAAACAAGCACAAGATAATGTGAACAGTAAGTTAAACCAATAAAAGAATAGACACTTTCATTTATGAAGCTTTGCAGTAAGCTGGTCAAAATGGAACCCCAGCTCACACAGAATAACTCTTCCCTTGCCTGAACACAAAGATGAAGCCAAACAAGCCTAAAGGATGTTCTCCATGAACATGGCACTTGGAACAAGGTTTTTTTGGAGAGGAAAGAGGAAGAAAAAGGTATGTCCATACTACATAAAACAATGGCAATTGCTGCAATCCTCTACTGAGGCCTGTGAAAAGCAGGAAGCATACTGTAGAGCAAAACACAATTCAGTGATTTTGAATAGTTTTCCTTACAGATTTATATTATTACAGCTGTTTTAGAGGATTATTCCCACATTCATCAGAACTGTTTTCATATTATCTAAAATAGTATTTTGGGGAGGAATAAAGGGGTTACTTTGAGTCATTGTTACATGTTATACTATGCTGTATATACTAAGATAACTAAGATAACTAACAAACTAAGATAACTTAATAAGTAAAATAACTAAATAACTAGTTATACCAAGCTCTCTAAATAACTATAGCAAAAACTCTATTTCCATTTTCTTAGCAGTCCCTAAGCATAGTCCTTAATGCTATTTCTGTTCAGTTTCTAAATCTAGAATCTGTGATATGACATTCTTTTTCCAAGTATGACGACAAGCAAACAAATGAACAAAGGCCTGAACCAAAGTATACACACTAACAAGTCCTCTGAAATTTGCAGAGGTGCTCTACACCTAAGATGTGTGTAGGTAAACACTGAGAGAGCATTAGTATTATAAACAGCATTAAAATTTCTCACTTCAGGAATCCCTGAAAGGCACTGATATAGTTCACAATAGATTATGTTTTGTAAGTAAGAATACATGTATATTATGAACAAATATTAAGACCATTTGAAAAAGTAACTAGTTTTGACAAAATAAAATCTGCATATTTTTGAACAATATTTGAATCTAAACTGTTCGTTCACACTCTTTTACCACAGCTACATAATAAGCTGTATGCACAAACTGCAGTTTTTCTGCTGTAATTCAGATCCTTAATAACACTCAAAGTCTCACACAAATCTCCTAGTTAAACACAAGATTGTCTCAAAGAAGCAGGGACAGAATCAGAAAAGAATGAGGACCAAATCCAACCTGGAACCTCCCCAGGATCAATTTCACTGCACCAATTAATAGTCCAGTGCTCTAATCTACTGAAGATGTCTCTGTGAAGGCCTCTCTACACACAAGGGAATCAGCATCTCCTAGTTTAGTATCATTGGCCAATTTACTCAGTGTGCACTCAACTCCTCTGTCCAGGTTGCTGATAGCAACACCGCAGAGAACCGGCTGTAAAGCTGAACCCTGATGAGCACCACTGATGCCCAACCACCACAAGCCTGACCCTTCTGACAGTTCACCAACTGTTCTTTGTACACATTTAGCTTTTATGAGGTCATTTCATTCAGAAGGACACTGTTAAAGGCAGTATCAAAAACTGCTTAAAAAAAAAAATCATCTCTAGGTGATCATTCTGCTTTGTTTTCAGGAAGCTACTGCAATTATGATTGTGCCAAACATGCTCAGGATTATCAATGAAATACGGAACTTGTAGTGCAAAAAATACCAATGCAGAAAAGTATTTTATGTAAGTGTTTATAGAACAGTTGATGCATTACTTGCTTTTTATTAAAAGGTAAAATAATACATTTGGCACAGATTACAAAAAATGGGATGTTAAGTACCCTGAAATAATATATAGCTATGCTACCTTACCATTTCAAGGAAAGATGTCCCAACTGAGAACCTCTACAGGCAGTGCATGTGCTGAGACCTATGCTCTGTGCTGTGAGAGGCCCTGTGCTTGCACACTCAAAACTAAACCTGCAGTACAAACTAGTAAGCCCTGCACCATGGAACAGCTGGACTAATGATTTATTAAGTCTGGCAAGGTGGGACATGCTCTCGGTGCACAAGAGCACAAGGACAGGTCATCTGAATGGGGCCAAAAAGCAAGCACTTGTAGAGTGTAAGAGTGGCAGTGAGGACAATTCCTATAAGCAGTTATATGCTAGGGAGAAAATCCAAAAGGCTCCTGATACCCCTTGGACAAAATTCTGCACCTGTTTGTTTTACTGAGAAACTAAACGATTACAGGCAAGCATGGTACAGGTATGTGCAGTACACAAAGCTTCACTCTTCCTTTACTGTAAGCCTTCCTTTAACTTCAGTATGTGACAGTTCCCTGATGATTGGAAAGAAAAGAATGTTATTAAAAAAAGAAACTTACCATAAATATGACGATGAGAATAAGACAAATCCCTACTATTATTAGGAAGGGGATTAAGTAGTACTCCAAAGGAAGACTGAACTCTGGGATTAACACAACATGGCCACTGTAGGGAGGAACAGATAACACTTTCTAAATTTGCAAAAATTTAATGAAAAAGTTAAAGAACAAATACCATTAAAAAAAAAAAAAAAAAAAAAAAAAAGAAAGCATTGTCACAAGACACACTACAGGAATCCTACCTGTGCACAACAACACAGAAAATTCAGTCCATACCCACACAATGTTTTATCCTTTTATTTAATTGGCTTTACAATGTTTCTTAGAACATTTTTTGAGTTTAAACTATTTACTAACCTCAATCAAATCTAGAGAAACCAGGAAAACTATCTCATAGCTGCTTTGACAGCAGAATGAAAAAATGTAACATGACTATCACAAGATACAGTGAAATCATTCTTATTTACTGAAGCATTGCAGTTTGCTCTCAGGCACACCTGGAATACCTACAACCTCTGTCATAAAAACATTCTATTTTAAATCCATAAATATTCAAAAGAGACAATGACCTAATGCAAGGAATAACACAGCTGCATGTGAGTTAACCTACCCTTTTTCGTAAGTAAACTCCTCTTTAAGAGAATTAGCTGATGTCTCACCAATAAAGACAGAAGGAATGTCAATCTTCTTTAAAACCTCAACTGTATTAAAAAAAAAAGCAGAAAAATAAAACCATTATTACATAGACAATCTATGTGTACTCAAGATACAAGATATTTTTTTGAAGCTTATGAGACTATCACAACAGGGAGACATAACATAGTGACATATGGACCAATGCACAAGCATTTTACAACTTTACTTCATGTAAGTACTATTATTTTTCCAACATGATTTCTAGGGAATTTATTGCAGGTAGAAAAATCAACATTCCTAATGGAATAGTTAAAGAGAGCATAAAACCAAAATAATGTTGACAAAAGAGGATGATCATTTTAACTGGAACACCATTCTTTACTCAGAGAATTCATACAGGTCACAAAATTCCATTGATTTCCAGAATAACTGGCAACTTACATGATTTTGTGATCTGGTTCTATAAGTTTTAATCAATCTGTCTTCCCTCCTTTTTTTACCCCAAACATAAATAAACATACTGGAAACAACTGCGGCTAGATAAGATCAAAAAGAAGAAAATTAACAAGCCCCACATCTTTATTTCAGTCCCAAGAAACTGGACAAACTGTTGTCTCCTGTTTACCAGTGAAGGCAGTAATAAATAAAAACTAATTGTAAGGGGAAAAAAAAACATACCCTAGAAAACTTTGTCCTCAACTTCACTTGATATTGATTTGCTCCCTAATACTTCATATTTAGGGCTGAAAGTAACCTGAGTTTAGTCCATCTCAAAGCAGTCATGTTCCCCAAGGTAAAAGCACATGTGGCTGAATGTAACCTCACATTACGAGGTCTGTGTTTGTTATGGACTTGTTCTATGTTTTGGTTACTCAGTGAAACCAGAAAATAAGATTCACATGGGTTGAAAATTCATTAAACCCACTTTCAAGTAGCTGCCTGAGCTACTCAGCTCCCATTTAGTTTGTCAAAGTCCATTCCTAGTTTACTCAATGGTATTTCCACTGGAAAATAAATTATTTTCCACTAATTTATTTTCTTGTTCCATATGGATCAAGTTAAAAAAGTGGACAAAATCAAGAAAAGCCATTAAGAAAGCAAAATCAGCACTATAAACACAAAGCACATACCACAAAACAGACCCAACATTTTGACTAGATTTCAAGATGTTCTGAACATATGCACTCCATGAAGGCTATAACTGGAACAGCTAATACAAGAATCAAACAGTGAATGGTGCACTGGTCTCTAAATATTCTTTTTACAACTGAAAAACTGAAAATTAGTACACATGATATGCTAGAATCCATTTGTCCAGAGGAACAGGAAGACGTACCTAACAGCACAACAACAAACTGTAATGACTAACCATCATGGATAAACTTCATGTTCTTAAGGGCCTTTTCCAACCTAAATGGTTTTATGATTCTAAATACTAACGTCGTATTATAAAGTTTTAAATTCTATCCAAATGTGTTTTTTCTATTTTTCCTATACTTCTACTCAATTAACAACACATCAGTAACATAAACCTAGCTGAGAACACCTGAACTAAAATTTGAAGGAAAACCAAAAGAAACATACAGAGAAGGCACAAGTCAATGTATTTGTTCTTATGCGAGTATCTCCTGTTATTACATCTTAAAAGCAGGAGGATTTCTCTGGGGTTTTTTAGTTTGGTTTTGGTTTTTGTTTGTTTGTGGTGGTGGTTTTGTTGTTTGGGTTTTGAGGGTTTTTGGTGGTGCTGCCGTTTCCAGTTGGTGAAATGATATTCAAACAGGAGAGAAGAAGTGATACCTGTACTTACTGTCGTTGGATCCCATGCTTATGAGGTCATCAGAATCAACATTGTGAACTATAGCTGCCTTGTATCCAGCTCTCTGGGCATTTAAGACCTGTAAGCCACACAAAGTATTTACTGGAAAGATTATTGCTTCTAAAGACAGTAACCTGTCTGTGCTTTCTGAGATACAGTACACTTTCACAAGGTGATTCACAAAGACACAATTTACACTTATAAAACAAGTGTCACCTTTCAAAGCAAAATCATATCATTATTCTAATACTCACATAGTTACATTATTTTTCTAGAAAACCATTTTGTCTGCAGGCAGACTATTAATATATATTAAAAATAGAATTAAAAACTTTCTACAAGTAGTTAAAAATATTTGATTGTAATTGTGAATAAAGGCACTAACTTACTCCGCTAATCTAGAAATTACCACTTGATAGCTCATGAAGTCACATGAGTAGTATCTTTTCCATGCTTTAGAGATGAGGAATATCTCACCTGAAAGCCCAGGTATCAGAAGCTTTCTCATGGAAAAATGCAAAATTTTAACAATGGGTACAAAACTAGTAATATCCTGTCTACCAGTTACATTTCTAATGTAGACTCACCTTTTTGTCAATACAGGCAAAGCCCAAGGCCCATGTAAATGGCATTTACTGCAGCCACTATTACCAATGTTAACTTAATGTTAAGTTATAACTGTTGATCTTGGATATTGCTTTTACTGCATCCACCACATTATAAAAAGCTCCCCACAAGCTGCAAAAAGCACTTAAAACACTTTGAGAAACTTTTGGGTTTTATCCCAACAACACTATATTCCCATATTGCTAATGACTATACTTCAAATAGCAGAACGTTATTGGAAAATCCAGAATGCAGACACTTGGAGAAATCCCAGTAAGACCACAAAACTCCCACCCACCCAAAAAACCCCCAACCAACTGAAAAAAACTCCACCAAAAAATCCAAAAAATACCTCAAACAAACAAACAAAAAAACTCCAACCAGACCAACCAACCAAAAAAACCCAGTAAGTCCACTTAAGATGTCAACATATATGCATGGTTGGGAGTTTGGCCAATACTACATCACCACAGAAAGTATCGATAGTGCATACATAAAGAAATTAAGAAATAGCTATGAACCTGGACTTGTAATTTTCAACATAAAACAGAAGGAGAGAGAGGACTTCCAATTTTTGTTAAAATATGCATTCTGTCGGTCAAGCAGTTGATGGGTAATTTAGCTCTCATCTCAGCACATATGCCACCTTCTGGCAGAAACTTAAGGCAAAGTGCTGCACTATGCATGCAATTATATAATGTAATATTGCAATAATATTAACAACATACTAGAGATGTGGATTCACTGGGCACAGAGTATGCAGAAATAGCCATGCTTGCCTTGGAAATGCTAATCCACTTGCTACTGTGCTCTTTGTCTAAGAACAAATGAGTGGGAATCCCCTTTTCTACCAATATTATATGAAATATAAAACATAACCAAAAATTGTTATATACAGAGCTAATGAGACTTAATCCTTAAAGGACTGACTATGGAAATCCCTCAACAGCAATGTACAAATCTTCGAAATTTAGACCCGTTCCTTTAACCACATCTCCAGAAGCAATACTGTCCTGTCAGTGTATGGACAACAATTAGACAAAAAGGACATGAAAAAAAGGCAAGTAGCCATTTGCCCCCCTTTCTTTTCCCATTGAGCCATATGCACACGTGGTGGCAGGATCCCCAGGACAGACTATGTGCTGCTCCTGAGTCTGATGTGAAGGTAGATTACATGAGCAGTGAACCTGCCTCCATCTACGCCTACCACACAGCAGCAAAATCAACTACAGCTGGATCTCCTTTTAGTTCACAAAAGTCAACAACAAACTGAAGAGTCCTGTTTTCCTTAAGACATCCTTACATGCCCCAAGTATTAGGTTAATTTTCAAGAAAACCATAGCCAAACACAAATCACTCTAATTTTGCATTTTTAAAGTCATAGAATGTTAAGGGCTGGAAGGGACCATAAAGATCAAGTGGCTGGAGCATGTCCAGAGAAGGGAATGGAGCTGGGGAAGGGCCTGAAGCACAAGAAGTGGCTCAGGGAACTTGGGGGGGCTCAGCCTGGAGAACAGGAGGTTCAGGGGTGACATTCTCACTCTCTACAACTCCAACAGGAGGGTGCAGCCAGGTGGGGGTTGGGCTCTTCTCCCAGGCAACCATCAGTAAAGTAAGACAAGGGGACATAGTCTTAAGCTGTGCCAGGGAGGTTCAGGGTGGACATCAGGAAGAATTTCTTCACAGAAAGGGTGACTAAACATTGGAAGGGGCTGCCCAGGGAGGTGGTGGAGTCACCATCCCTGGAGGTGTGTTTAAGGAAAGACTGGACATGGCACTCAGTGCTCTGGTCTAGTTGAAATAATGGTGTTCAGTCACAAGTATATCACTGGCTGGACTTGGTGAGTTCTGCTTTTTCTGTCTGGAGACAATAAAATTCTCCCTCCCCTTCATATCAGTATCTATCCTACTGTTAGCTATAGATATTTTTCTGAAGTACCAGTAAACTCTGAAACGGGGTGAAGGGGAAATTGCAAATCTTACCTTGACATCAAAGTTGCACTCCAGCCTTCGGATTAACACAATAAAAGCACCAGAGGAGTTGTCTCTCAGTGGAGGTGGGGCTATAGGCTCACATGCATTCTCTGGTTTGGAATTTATTAGAAATCCCTAGAAAACAGAAGCAGAAACAGAAGCTTCCTTTCTCTTTAACAAAGGGTTGGTAGTCAAGTATAAGGAAAGAAAACAGCACATTTTCACAAAATAGCTAAACAAATTCTTAGTATCAGCTCAGTCCTATATCATAGCAAGATCTCCGCTACTTCCCTGACTCTGTATTTTGATTCATCAGAATTTTTACGTCTGTAAAGAATTAGAAAGTTTGAAAGAAAATACAGTTTCTCTAATCACATTATACTCAGATTTTGCAGTGTAATTCAAGAAAAAAAGATGGCCTATACTACATTAATATAGCATAACTATTATTCTCAGACATATGGAGACTAATCAAGAAACCAGAAATACAATGGCCTAGGAAGCACAAACACAAACTCAGCACTCGCCAATTAGCAACAGAACACAAGCAAAGTTCCATGTATGACCCCAGCACCAACCTAGCATACAAAATAGTTAGTTTGCTCTGGTAAACAAAGATTGATCACTCAATGAGCTACAGCTGAAAGCTTCACAGAAGTAGGAAACTCTGGCAGTATCAGCCTTGACACAATCTTTGAGTTGTTTTTAGGTGGCTGAGTTAGCTCTCCACCACTGAGAATTGTTGGAGTAGAAACTTTCCTAACTTCCCACTTTACATCTGCTGAAAACTTGCATGGATTCTCTTCTCTTCTTCTACTTCTCACAGAAAACACACTCACCTGAATACATGATGTGCTGGTATGAGTCCCACTCTCCAGTGCTGTGACTTCAAGGCTGACTACTCTTTCCAGCCCTCCTCCCCAGTGCTGGAACTACTCTGTACCGCCATGCATGACAGTGCCACTAGCATGAGGCACACTGCACAGAACTGCCTGTCCAAGCTCTGAAGGGAGCAGGCTGACCCTTTTCCCTTAGGTACAATAGGCTTGCTTCCTTGGTCAGCTCTCTAGATGACCTGAGAAGGAGCTTCTTTATTAACTAGATTAATGTTAATTAATTATTAGGTTGGTATTAACTAGTCTCCCCTTTGTTAAGTCTCTCCACAACAAACTGTGATTACCAAACTACAGAAAAATCCAGACTAGACACCCAGAGAAGTTTTGCCTACCCTTCAGATGAAATACCCCTCTTCAGAAAATCACCTTCTTGGGTCATGTGCATGATAAGGTCACAGCGTGACGGAGCTTTTCGGATGCTAATGCACCACAACAGCATTTGGCAAAGGAATATTACTACCAGACTTGTAAATTATCATAGAGGTAAAGAGAGGTAAATTGCCAAAAAATAAGAATATAAGTAGTGTGTTTTATGCAAATAAAGATAATGAGAACTTGCACTGCTGTGGGCTGAGGAAATTGCTACAAGTCTAGATACACCCTAAGCTATCAGTTTTCACTGACAGCTTTAGATAAAGATGTCATCACCTGTTTAGAAATATATATAATAAATGCATAATTACATATCAATGCACATATTAACTGTCAGTTTAAATCTATAAAATATGCGTAAGTTTTTAATACCATTTATATACGTAAACATTATACACAGAGAGAAATTTTGTTTTGAGGTATTTAGTTTTGTAGTAATAATTGCTTTTGGCAGAGAAGCTGCACCAGCAATCTTGTTCTTTGCCAAGTTAGTCGTGACAGGCATAACACTACAAAGTCTGTAAAAATCTAAAGCAATAACCACTGAAAATTTTAAACTGATTTGCTGACAGCCAAATATAGGTCACTAAGGTTTCCCAATTCATACAGCACACACTACTCACTGTACACGGCTCCATGCAAAGTCTTTTCTCGGCTTTCACTAGACTGGCCCTTGAGGAACCAACTGGGTTCTACAGAGAGGATTTACACGAATTTCACAACATGTTACAGATCAAGAAACGCATCTAAAAAAGCCAAAGGCCAGCTATGACTGGACTGCCTCGTCCTTAATGCTACCATACATTCTTAACTGTCTTTAATCAAGGAGCCATTTAATTGAGCAGCACCTACATTTATGCTTTGACACCAATGACTATAGAATATGACAGATTGTGTTTTACAACTTGCATCCTAATAAATCTTAATCACGAGCACTGAAAGAGTATACCATTTCAATCCTATTGCAACAAATATAACTTTTTTTTAGAGTAATTAAAATCTTAATGTAAACAAAATGTTTTCATATAATATTCAGGTCTAAAACCGTATCATTTCTACACAGGTGATGACATCTACCTTAATTAAGACACAGAGCTGCCTTACAGTTAAAAAGGTCAGAATCAAAGCTCCTTACATCTATTTTTGATGTATTAAATTGGCTCACTACTTGGATAAATCACTTAATCACCCTCTGTTTCTCAATATAGTCAGTAAACAACTACACAGCTTTAACACACCTTCTCCCCATGATAGAACCCACTGGGCATGGAAATGAAGCCTGCTTGAGGGGAATTGCCGAGGAATTCCTATGTTACAGGAACTCTTACAGCACTTTATTACCCTTAGGGATTAAAAAGGCAACATGGAATTAAAGAGTGATCCACCCTTTTACCTTAAAACCAGCTTTTTTTTTTTTTTTTTTTTTTTTTTGCGTAGTGGTTACTCCCAATACTGCAACATAAACAATGCTGCAGAGCCAGTTTTGGGGGCTATACAGGCTACAGACAGAAGTAACAGGAAAGCAACTCCCTGCCCTCACAGGCTATTCATGGTCTCCATAGGGGTATATATGGTAGAAATGCGCCTTCTCCAGAATTTGGAAGGTGGTCTGCCTAAATTTTTGTACAAGAATTCTAAGCTGTAAAAGCATACACATCTCAGTCATAAACCCTCATACACTGTTCAAAGGGGACAGTAAGACAAATAAATCACTGTCACAGGGCTGACTCCCTGTAGCCACTTCCACAGCTAAAAACAAAAGTAAGGAACACTGAACTTCCCACAAGCCCTAAACTGTCTGGATGGCCAGACACAAAGTCAGTCCTTTCTCACAGACAAGTGTGTCAATTGCCAGAGTGGAACAGAAAATACATTTTATCAAAAAGGAACAAACTTACTGACACTGACCACACAAATGTGACTCTAAAGGAAACAAACGGCTCCTGTCACTGCAGAGCACCCCACGTCAGGCAGCCACAAAGAAGGAGTGTGCCCCTTGGTGCCGAACTTGGCACAGTACATCAAAAAGCATCAGCTGCATAATCTCAGCAACAAACTAACTCAGAGAATATGAAGACTAGAACTGAACTGGTTATTCATCCGGCTTTTAAGTACTTTTCTAAGCAGCAGGGCTATGACACCAGTTCACAGTGTTTACATCACCATATGTAATTTATTTCTAAATAATTCACTTTCTACCTCCTCTATCTTATATTACACAGGTAAAAAGAATAAAAGGCTTCCCACCAGTTACTGGCTACTGCCACCAGAATGTCTGGGAGCTACTACCTTAGCAGAAGCCAGAAAAAGCAGAACGTGCCTTATCACTGCTGTCAAATGAAGATGCATTTATTTAACCTCTCACAGCTCCTTCTCATTTTACTTTGAACTTAAATCTCTCTTGTTAATTTCACTCAGTCCACCTACACATCCTACTGTGTTCCAAGTGCACGTACTGACCACACCAAAGACGTAAAAAGTAATTATCCTGCCATACAAAACATTCTTGCTGCTGTATTTCATAAGACCTCAGGTCTTCTGAATTTCTAATCCAGCACAAAATAACGGTATTTTGCGTAACCTGTACTCCCATGGCTATAGCCATCTTGGACAGTTTTTGCATGTTAATCATTTTGCAAAAAGTCAATACATGTTTTCCCTTTCCAGTTCCTTTAACATTTGCAAACCTTTACTGAAGTTTGCAAACCTCTTACTTCTGTCTTCTCTAATACTAGGTGCATTTTACAATCTCATATGGTATATTTACATTAATCCCACTTTTACGTGTCAATGAAAATGGGATTAAGAAAATAAAAAAAAGCCACATGTATATTTCCTGCTAATTCAATAGATTAGCACCTCCTAGTGCTTTCTCTTGATAGTATTATGTCTAGTTTTCAAGTCATGGCCCAGCATCCCTATCCCAACATGATGCTATTTCAAGACGACACTCTAACAGATAAATAACAAAAACGTTGTGTATCGTGCACGTATGGGCATCTTCATTTTGCCCACTTACTGATACAGAGTAAAATAAAAGAGCATGAGTGCAACCCACGCTTGAAGGGGCACTGGGAGAATGGGGGGACCTTCTCATCTGCTATGGAGCACAGACTGCAATTGAAATGAGACCATGTAAGGAGAAGGTGCAGAATCAATCACAATCCCCGCCCCTGACCCCAGTGCTAGGCACAGAGGACAGGTGCCATGGCAGAGCTGCAGCCCCTGAGCTTCTCCATTCAGCTGCTCGAGAAATGCAGTGGGAGTAGCAAACTGACAACAGTCATACCTTCCCAAAAAAAAACCTGAGCTACACTTGCTTTACACAGCACACTTAATGTGGGCCACACACAAGGAAATAATTTCTCTTGCCTTGTCACCCTTCACAGCATGAAAGGGCTTGAGAATGCACGACTGGATGGAGACAACGAATCTTCCAAATATGTTTTTCAAAAAACTTTATCAGCACAAAATTAAGTCTGGAATCTGCTGATTTCAATGTAAGGTAACTGACATCAGGTATCAGTATTGCCATCAAAACAGAGAAAACAGTGGTCTACCAAACTTATCTTAGATTTCCATTATTTACCTTTTTTTAATTTATTTGTTAAAAAATTTCAGCAAATTCTCCTTAAGGAGACAAAGATTAACAGAATTCTCTTCTTGGGAGAAGAATCTGCCTATTCACAACAACAGGGCAGCATCAGATCCTTTGCACGTTTGTTTTGTTTGAGCAGTTGATCAATAATTTCTGTCATTATTTTTCCTTGGTAGCACATTCCTTTAATTTTTATCTTTTTTAGCTTACAGAGGAAATGTTCAGCAGATGCAGTTCTCTCTATATATATTCAACATTCAAATTCAATCCAGTGCATCCCAATCAAATCTGCCATTATCTTGAACTCTTTGTGCCCCACACTGGGTGCCAGAAAGGACTGCTGTTGTTTTACCCCATCCAGCCCTCAACTCTTTGCACAGCCGCTCACTCACTCCCCCACCACTGGGATCAGGGAAAGAAATGGAAGGGTAAAAGCTGGAGAACTCGTGGCTTGAGTAAAAGACAGTTTAATAGGAAAGGTAAAAGCCACACACAGAAGCTAAGGAAAAGAATTAATTCGCTGCTTCCCATAGGCAGACAGGTGTTCAGCCACCTCCAGGAGAGCAGAGCCACATCACATGCAACAGTGACTTGGGAAGACAAACACCATACTCAAAACGTGCCCCCTCTTTCTCATTCTTCTCCCCAGTTTATATACTGAGCAAGATATCCTATGGTCTGGAATATCCCTTTGATCATTTTGGGTCCCCTGTACTGGCTGTGTTGTCTCCCAACCTCCCATGCAATCCCAACTTCCTCACCAGTGTGGCAGTAGGAGGAACAGAGAAAGCTGTGGCTGTGTATAAGCACTGTTCAGCAACAACAAAAACATCTCTGTTGACCCTGCGCTCAGCACAAATCCAAAACATAGCTCCATACCAGACACTGAGAAGAACATTAACTCTACCCCAGCTTAAACCAACACAATATATATAATTTTTTTTTACCTTCAAGCCTTCTGCTGGCAGTCTGTAGCCAAATCTAGCAGGTAAATCATCAAAAGTCTGGGTTCCATTTTCAAGGTTATACTAAGAGAAATAATTTTTTTTTAAATCAGGTTTGCAACAAGACAGAAATAATTAACAAGTATAAACAAAAACAAACAACACTGTGTATTTTTTAGATTAAAATATTTATCCCACATCAGACATCTTGTGACCGTATCAATGAAATCACAAAATTGCTTATTTTACGCGTCTTTTACTCTCACGCTAACATCATTCTTTTGTTATCTACCTGTCAAAACAAGAAAGTAAGTAATAGATATTTTGTTGAACTATTTATATGGTAAATTTCTCTTTTTACTGTCTAAAATTCAAATACCATCATAAGTGCAGAACAGAAACTACAAAGCAAAGAAGCAAAAATCTGAAGAGCTGGGACATTTGGATGTGGAGTTTTCATTGGATGGTGGTGGTGGGTGCTTTGCCCTGAATTCATTTGTGTACAGGGAAGAATAGCTTTTAAGAGGTGCTTTACCATAAACAAAGAATAGCCATCCCTTCTCAATTCCCTGCTATACATTCAGATTAGTAGCTGAAAAGTATCTCTACAGTTTTGTTTTATAATAACTGTAAGCTTTCATTTTAAAACAGAGGAATACTGCAAAAGACCTTAAATCTGTGGAATGGAAGCTTTGTTTCTCCTTTCTTTTTTCATCTTCTCTGGCTCTCTAATATGCCCAACCAACACAGAATTCATACAGAAAAAGGTGTTAAGTGTAAGTATAGTATCTTTCTCTCATTAAACAAAGTGTTGCCTGCAAAAGTTGTGAACTCTATAGTTAACAGACTTGAATGTGCATCAGTTGTTTTATTAAACAGTTTAGTGAGTCAGAAATGTTTGTCTATTCATCGTATCATCCAACTGTCACATGGATCAGCCAACTAAGGATCGTGTTTGCTTCAGAGGGACATTTCCTACCAGCCAGGCTTAGGCAAGAGAGCTCAAACTATAGTTCAGAGAAAAAACACTGCTATGACTTATCTGAAGTCTTCCAAAGAAGCAGGATTTTGAAGGAACTTTTTTCTCACAGACTCTTAGGGGAAAGAGGTAGGAATGGAGACAAATTTCAAGGAAGCTTCTTTCTTCTTTGTGTAACCAGTGTGCTCCACACAATTTCGCCTCTTGACCTTCCAGCATAGAGAGCACCAGCGCACCACCTTCTTCAAAACATCCTTCCTGAGCTTGTGCTACTGTCAGTTTTCCCTTGAATCCCTTGGCAAGCCCCAGCTTAAGCCAGGAGTCAGACACAAACTGTCTTCTTTTTACCCCTTTCTTACAAAATAATCAATGCTGTCTCACATGCACATAACAGCACTTTACACAGACATTTTCCTTCAAGGCTGCAACTATATGGCAACACAGAAGCATAAAAACACTCCTATATTAGAAGGGAAAAGAAGAATTTTTTTCCTTGGCAAACCCAAAACTTTGGCCACAGTTTTGCTAACAAATGGACAATCATTGAACCACAAAATCTCTCAAGATTGTAAGTGATCTGTATACCAGCAATTCCACATGACACAGTGCAAACATTCCCTCTTCTGAGTATCTCTTAAGTATTCCACTAGCTCCTTTGTATAGCAGTTTAGTATCTAGTTCATCTCTTCATTTATTACTTCAAGATATTCTCAGAATAAATCTGCGACTTCCAAATACCCAAGAATAAAAGACACTTCATTTTTATAAGGAATTATTTAAAAACACTACACACAAAAGCTTAAATAGAAAAACAAAAAAAAAAAAAAAAAAAATCAAACGAAACTTGCAAAATGCCCTGGTTTTCTTTTTTTGAGGTTAGAGTGGGCTGTTTGTTTTGCTTTAAATAACTTTTCTAAGAGAGGACAAAGCAAGAATGAAAGTTAGGTTTTTATGAAAAGAGGAAGCACAGCTTTAGTGACGGAGGAATCATGTTTACAGTAGAAAGTTTAAAATTTCACAATTAAATGGTGATGTCAGTGCCATAATAAAGCAATTAAGTATCTGCATTGTTATTTTACATTTTTTCTGCAAGAAGTATTTATAGAATACTGAAGATCCAAATAATACATTTTAGTATTCATCAACTCCACATTACCACAAACTTTAAAGTATTTTTATTTTAAAATTTGTCTCCACGGGTTTGTCAGTCTGTTCTCTGAAACTGATGTGACATTAACAACTCTTCTGCATATCACTGGAACAAGCAGGAACTACTAGGAATCTAATTAGGTTTAATTATTTCAGTAGCTGAAGTTCTATCCTACAAAGACATTTGTAACTTCCTCCTCAAAATGCCACAATATATCCAATTGGTAATAAACAGCACAGCAACAGCTTTTATCACTGATCTATGTTCTTATACTGTTTATTAAACTGTTCTTACACTGTTTATTAAACTGATCATTTCAAATTCTACACACCCCAAAATTATTTTCCTTAATGATAGTACATCTCTTCAGCTATTTAAAAATTACCTCTAGGCATAATATACACAAGGCCTCCAGCACACACAAATAAATTATATTAGCCACACAAGATTACGTTATTTATTTATAACCAGCAACCCTACAAAGTGGCACCCATCACCAAAACTTAAATTGCTGTCTAAACCAAAGCATGGAATTCTTTTAACAAGGTTATAACATGCTACAAGACATCTGGTCAGAGTAGAACTTTGTAAATGACTAAGGGAATTACATGCTTTCACTGTCATGGTACTATCATCTGTAAACTCATTTAAAAATGTACAATTTATTTTTTATTGAAGTAAACTGATAAGGCAATTAAATTCCAAGCAACCTGCTATAGCACTTATTGTATTAACTGATTTATTAATAGAATAGTTGAAGAAAAGATTCAATTTTATAGAGATTTCATCCATGTAGAAAAATATACTTACTGCTAAAATATCTGCTTCCACAGGTAAAAGATTCAGGAATGCAAATAACTGCACAGTCACAATAGTGTATATCTGAGTGGCAGACAACATCAGCATTCCTATTGACAACAGCATATTTTATTCAATATCTGCAAGAAAAGAATCAGAGTCAAGGCACATAGCAAATACTTTCCTGTGTCATTTAACAGGATTCTTGGTGAACATTCACATTATAGAAATCATCCTTAGACACTCTTCATTTTAAACTTCCCTTCTTCCAGCATAAATCCACATCAGCGTAATTCCTGTTGTACCTGGAATACTTCCACTAAAAGTACGTATTCTACATATACACTTCCAAAAGCGATCTGATACCAACTTGTAACAAAACCCAGTTCTATCAACCTCAGAGAAACTCAGAGAAGCTCTGATGTGACACATGCTCTGGGCAGCAGCTCTGGTCTCCTGGAAAGCACATTCATTTTTGTGAACTTCAAAAAAACTCCTATGCAAAGTTTGTTTAGGTGCACTTCCCAAGCTCACGACTTGAGAAGGAAGCAAATTCTGCTTTGCTAATAAATGTGCATCAAAACAGGGAGCAAACCCCAACAGCTTGCGTCTAGAAATGAAGGGGCTTGTTTTCTGACAGAAACTCTTCTTTAAAAAGAATGCCTGTTCTTCTGACCTATCCTTCATGGGTTTTTCAAGCAAAAAGCATTGTCCCATGATGCAATGTTCTCAACGTTAATTAAAGCAAATACCAGAGAGATAGATTTGATTTAAACTAACATGAAGATAATTAGACTTCATTATTACTATTCGGAGGAAACAGCTGATGCTTTCAAAAACAGCTCTCATGATTCTGACTTAGTCAGAATCAGACATATGATGCTTTGTGAAACTTTCAACTGGTTCCAAGAAGTGAAGTAACACTCACAGGAAGTGGTAGTGGGTTACGAAATTATTGTATTTTTATTACTATATTAAGATTTATCACCTTCTCTCACCAGCCTGCCCTAAAAAAGTGGACATCAGTGAAACTGGAAGGATAAAAGAACTGCTGTTTCAAAAATACAGACATTTTTACTATGACGGAAGGAACAACACACTTGAAGCTATCGCAGCACCTTAACCAACACAGTAAATTCAGCTGACAGAAAAGCACTAAAACAGCATGGAGCAAGGTTAGAGAATACCAGAATTGAAGTGGTCCTTGCAAATATCATGCATATGCAGTGCAACTATCAAAGTCATGTAACTTTGTATAACTATCAAAGTTACACACACACAAATTCTTCCATGCTCAGGAGCTACTGCCTCAAACACAAACCGAAAAGCCTTACAGCTCTGAAATTCCACCATTCTTTGGAAAGCATGCCCCTCTCAGCTGAGGCAGGCAGCTCAGAGCACACAGAAATGCAGGTGTGTGGAATTAAGAGCTACACTGTAAACCACACAAAAGAAGTTAAACCTGACTTTGCAATAACCATCCGCACTTTACACCTGATTTTCCAGTGTATATAGACAAAGTTCTCCTTAAGTAACTTTGAGCATTTCTTCCCACTCTCCGTGCTAGAACTCAGTTTGTGAGCCTGAGGTGCTGCATCCCTTTGCCATGAGCTTGAACAGGACAGAAATGAGGAGGAGAAAATGTAGGACATACTGGACCACAGCACACCTATAAGCAAGACATCCCGAAAGTAAACACATGAAGCACATTTAAGATAGCGGTCACAAAGAAGTTACACGGCTCGAGACATAGACAAGAACTTTCAGAGCTTTTGACAAATATTCACAAATCAGGCTTCACAAACTACATATAAATATGAAGTTTTCAGACATTTATATCTCAATCAACTGAGAATGTGTTTCAGAACAGAAAACAACACAAAGCAATTCTGTGTTCATATACTTATGCTGATGGTTCAACTCTCTCAATAAAACAGCTTTCCCCTCCACTTCTGAAAAAACCCAAAACTTGTAAATCTACATTGAACGAACTTATTTTAAAACCAAATAACATTATAATTCTTAGAGCAATCACAAAAATCACATGAACACACAGAAAATTTGTGACAACATCCCAAATATTTTGGTAGATTGGGCTGCACCCTCCAAAATTTCACAAGCACGTAACAAAAGCTACACAGCTAATAACAACAGTTCTCATTCACATCCTCTAATTCCCCAATATCTGGCTTTTTGCATTTTGATGCCACCATATCATTAATGACACAAATCTCCATCTCAGACCTATCACAAAACTGAATACTGACGCACGCAAAGTAAGATAAGCATTCGCATCTGTTAAGATGCAAGAACAACTCCTCTCAATTAATTTCAACGTTTTCACTAAGAACTTGGCTTTTAGCCAGCTAGACTCCACGATACTCGCAAACCTGCAAACCCAACCCCCGGAGCACAGGCAGCCTCAGGAATCACACACCCGGCAGAGACCAAACGCGCTAGCAGGGGTCGAGCTTTCACCAGGCCAGGAGCGACGCTCAGGAGCGCTCCAGAGACCTCCGCTCCGCTTTGCTCGTCTCCCTCCCGCAGTCCCCGGCAGTGGCGGCACCGTGGCCGCTCCACCTGGGCTCAGACCTGTCTGGGCCTAAGCCACCCACGGAACCGGGCCCCGCCTCGCCACTCCAAGGGTGGAGACGAATAAGCGCTGCGCAATGAAGCACCAGGCCCGTAAGTGCTCGGCCGCCGCACAGCCGCGACGCCCGGAGAGCCCAGCGACCGCGCCCCGATGCTCACCTGCGGCCCGGGGGACCCGTCCCGCGCTCACCTGCGGCCCGCGACCCCGCGGTCCCGGGGCGGCCTACGCCGACGCCATGGCGCGTTCCGTGCGATCGGCGCCCGCGCCGGAAGTCCCGCCTGCCGCCGACCGGGCGCAGCGGCGGCACGTGAGAGCCCATTGGCCACACGCGCTGTCACTCAGCTGCGGAGGGGCGGGACTGGCTCTGCTGGGGGCTCTGCGTAGCTCCGCATTGGCGACCCTAGGCCGCCAGGGGGCGCGCGACTCCGCGCGGGGCCAAAGCGGAGCCTTCGGGCAGCAGCGGCGGGCCTGAGGAGGCTCCGGGAGAGCCGTGCGCAGCTGGTGCGCAGCTGGTGCGCAGCTGGTGCGCAGCTGGTGCGCAGGTCCTGCGAGGCCAGCTGGTCTGTCAGCCTCAGGCAGGAGACAGTGCGGGTCTCTAATTCCACGGACGTACGGATGTGTATGTGGAGTTCCTATGGGTGGAAGATGTCCTGTCCTAAACAGCAAATCCAAACTCTAGGCCGAGAGAGGAGGAGACAATTAGCCTGAGTGTAAGGACTCCCATCAGCTTCACAGGAACTTGTGCCTATTTCCCAGCTATAACATTGCAAATATTTCCATGTAACCATATCTATGGCAATTTATAAGTTTGTAAAGCGAAAAAAATGATGCTGGAAAGCATAGCATTTCACCTGGGAGTCTTATTGAAATGCTATATCTGCATATATGACTCTGGAATTTGTATTCAGTGTCTGAAGCTAGAACTTGACAACTTTTTAATAGTGTCATTTACTCCATATAGAGAAGCTTACTTCATTCACTGGTATGGCCAGTGTCCACGACTGCCAGTCTTCCAGAAAAGTGCAGGATTGTCTGAGCAAAAGCTAGTGCTTCGAGGTGGTAACAAAATGAAGTAACATTTTTTTCCACTCACATTTTCCAGGCACTATTCTGTTGTAAAAAATCCTTTCAAAAGTTGACCAGCCTTTGTGTTTAACAAAATGGACTATCTCTTACAGGAAAAACAGTTATGAGAAGTTGTTATACATAATTTTACTAACTTAGAACCCTCGCGTTTTCGTTTATTTGGTTGTAGTTGTTGGTTTTTACTTTATTTAACAAGGAACACGCATTTTGCTGTGGGCTGTGCACACCGGGGCAGCAACACCAGCATCTAGGCGACACAGCACAGCGAGCTCTCCACGTTACCGGGGCTTTCTTTACAGGGAAGTGGGCTTGAACTGCTGCTTGAAGGTGGAATAACAGAACAATCAGGAAGCAAAGGAAACACAGAATTATAATCTGTTACCTCACTTCAGCACAGATCTAAAAGACAGAAGAATAGTTTCGTTGCAGCAACACGCACTTGGGGAGACCCGTCACTGCGTCAGTCCCCGGTGCAGCCCGTGCGCGCTCTCCCGTAACTTCCCCGGCAAGTCAGGGGCTCGCTGCCGCGGGACACCGGTTCCTGCCAAACGCTGGAGCTGCTGCGGGAGCAGCCATGTTCCCGCCGCCGCACAGGCGCCTGCGCCGCACCGCCCCTTCCCGGGCGGTGGTGGCGAAGCGGCGGCGATGTTGCTGGTGCTGTCGGCGGATCACAGGGCGCACCTGGGCTGTTTGCCGCGGGCCGGCGGCGCAGGTCGGGACTGCGAGGGGCCCGCGGGCGGGGGGAAGAACCGAGCCGGGCTGGTCCGGGCCGGGGCTGCAGCGGGGTCGCTTCTCTGTCTTTACAGCCGTGGGCGAGCTGGGGCGCCTGGCACTGGAGCAGCTGCGGCGGGGAGCGGCACCGCGGGCCTGCGAGGCGGCCGCCAGTGAGAACCGGGCCGTGGCGGGCGGGGGAGCGGACCGGGGCCGTGGGGAGCGAGGGGGCCGGGCCGGGCCGTAGCGATTTCGCGGCAGGAGGGCGGGAATGCGGTGAGCTCTGCGCCGGCCGGGAGGGACCCCCGAGCCCCCGGTGCACGGCGGTGCGGGGCCGAGGGAACGGGCCGGCGACATGGAGCTCCAGCACCGCGGGGGTCGGTGCTTCGTGCGCGCTGTGGAGGGCTATGGAGATCTCCTTTCCGACACAAACCCGTCTCTGTACCATGCTGTAAGAAATTGGTTTGTGTTTTTCTTGGTTTTTTTGCTTTTGATAGTTTGAGGAGGTCTCTAAGATGTGCTACATTATTATTTGAAGGGTGTGAAACCCTGGGGGTTTCTTTCTAAGCATATTTTGCACGTTAAGCATTGGATAAATTTGCCGCTTTGAGTCTCATTTCTGTGGCAGTTAACAAGTAAAAGGCACTTTGTGCTTTCTTTAAAGGAAAGCTGAACGTTGGCGTTGATACCATTCAGCGTGGGGTAGAAGGACTAGTGTTTCTTCTCACTGAGAGTTCCAAGCTTATGGCAAGTATACCTCTTTGTAAGGAATGCGGGAATACACTCAAGAGATGTCTTCTGAACATCTTCTGAACAGTATCTAAAAATACTGGTGAATAGGGAAAACACAGCTCAACATTTTGATGACATGTATTGTTTTAATTTCAGAAAAAGGTGTCTTATTGCAACACTGTATCTGCATGTATGACTGGAATTTGTATTCAGTGTCTGAAGCTAAAACTTGACAATGTTTTAATAGTATAATTTACTCCATATAGAGAAGCTTACTTCAGGATTAAGCTCTAAATAATAAAACTCAAGTGACGATTCTGTTGTTCAGCTACTGTAAGGATGTGGGCTAGACTAACCCCCTGTTCAGCATTCCTTGTCTTTGTCCAGTGTGGTGAGTTTGAGAGTTTTTTCAGCTCTTGGCATCATAAGTTTGGATGGGCATAAGCACATACTAAAATATTAGTAGTTGGAGAATTACTGGTTTACTTGTAACTATTGATGTAGCAGAATATTTGAGCAGTGACTACTGGTCAAGGAAAAAATGGAAAAGGGATACAGAGGCAAGAAATGCCAGATTAAACTCAGGCAAGTGTTGCTCCCAAGAGTAGGTGGGGAGGGGATGGAGATGGTGCAGAGCCTTTCCTTGAAACACGGGGTCTTGACTAACAGGTTGCTGTGTACTGTGGTAGAATGTGGTTGTTTACAGACTGTGTTTGCGGAGTGGTGCATTGGAGAGGTATGATGGCATTTTCTCTTGAGTCAGTAACAGCTTCCTCAATGCTGGGCCAGGCTGCTGCAGTCAGCACAAAGGCCGTGACCTGTGAGGCTTCTGCTGCTCTTGGGACAGGAGCCTGAGCATTGTGCCTGGTGCAGCTCACGCGCAGATCACTGCTGCGTTTGTAGTCTGATTATCAGTGGCACAGTAGCACCCTGATAAATGAATTCACGCAGCATGTCCTGCCATGTGACACAACTCAGGTGCTCCTTCATGTTGTGTTTTGCTCTTTGGTGTGAAGGCTTACATGTGAGAGGGTTGAATGTTCTTTAAAAAAACTGTTCCTGAATCTCATGTAAATCTGCAGTAATACATCAACATCTGTAAATCCGTTAAAACCTGGATATTTGTTTTGTCTGAGGTGTAGAATTCTACTTGGACATTCCTGCAGGAAAATAACTGCACCACAGCATACGTGATGTTGTTGCAGTTTTACTTGGTTTTCAAGAAATAATGATGATTACACAGTTCCATATTAAGGTCTGAATTGTTATTTCTAGATTTCTGAGGTTGACTTCCAAGATTCCATTCATGTTTTGGGATTCTCAGATGAATTGAACAAATCCTTGCTCCAGCTGTACCTTGACAACAGGAAGGAGATCAGAAGCATTCTTGGAGAGTTGGCGCCAAGGCTTCCCAGCTACCACAGTCTGGAGTGGAGACTGGATGTGCAGGTGACTTTCCTGATGTTTTTCGTATTCCATATTTTACTTCACATTTTTTAGCATAATAAAAACATTTTAAAAAAGTAAAAATAATTGAGGCAACATTACTTCATGTATTTAAAACTGTCACGATTTTGTTAGTGCCCCACAGCCAGTTGTGAGATAAACAGGATATGCAATGATGCAAAGTAGTTGCTGCCTGATGAAAATTGAATTCATGGCTCTATTGGTGTTTTTAAAATATTAACATATACTAAACATATTTGCTCTTGATTAGCACCTAATTTTCAGAAATATTATGAAAGCATTGATTAAAGTGGGTTAGTATTCCTTAATTATAAAACTCAATAATAGCTTGTGTGTATCTTTAATGTGGATGAAAAGGGTTTCTGAACAGTCCTCCAGGGACATTCTGCAAACCTGATGAGATCTGTTAAGTACAAACTGTTAAGTGATAATCATTGACCATTTCCCTGTTCCCATCCTGCTGAACCCCTCCAGCTTGCAAGCAGAAGTTTGAGACAACAGATCAAGCCTGCTGTGACTATGAAGCTACATCTTAACCAAAATGAAGATCGAACTGCCCAGGTGTTGCAAACTGATCCTGCTACCCTTCTCCACCTGATCCAACAACTGGAGCAGGCCTTGGGGGAGATGAAAATGAACCACTGCAGAAGAATAGTGCGCAACATGAAATAGCCTTCATTCCTCTCTGCTCTTTTACTAAGCAGTTTGTGAAACATCTCAAAACACTGCTCACAAATAGATTTTGGGGAAAAATAAACATCTGTATCAGATGAACTGCTTTCCTGTGCCGGGATCTTGAGCCAGTATTTACAGGCCAAATGTCCTTGGCTGCCAGCTTTGCACATTGCCTGATACAAGATGGGTAATTGAATTTGCTTCGCTTGCAAATGTAGCCATTCAGTATGCTATGCTGAGAATTTCTGTTGCGCTAAACTGTTATATTAAGTAGAACTCTGGATATTATATAAAGCTGCACATTTATTAATCCATTTATCAAGTAATTTTTTCCCTTTTTGTTTCTGATTTGAATTTTTTTTAAAACCCCTGTACTGGGTGGGAATGATACTGCACAGGAAGGTTTCTCCCACCTAGACTTAGATGTGTGTAGGGGTTCACATGGGACTGCTGCTCTTCTCTGAGGCTTTTGTCAGCATAGGGGCTGGTGTTACACTGCTGCTCTGCCCTGCTCTGGTGTAGCCAAGGTGTTGCTCCCATTAGCAGAGCCTGCTGTGACTGCATGAGGCAGCTGACACTTTTTGCAGACCACTGGGCTGGCAAACTGGTTATACATGAAAGTGGTCTGATAATCTGCGAAAGTGAAGTAATGGGTGAAGAGGGAGGTTAAGAATAGCATTAACTTCTGCTAACTCTGGTCTTTGTGCTGTGATGCCATAGTTTGTGTTCCCCTCTTTGAGTAGTACTGATAAAGGCAAGACCAGCTATTGCAACAGAAATTATGCTTTTCCATTGTTAAGAAAAATGTCTAATAAAGATTATGTCAAAAGTAACTTTCCAGTTGTATCCTAATGCAGTGTTTTGCATCTTTTGTGTGTAGAATTAGTTTTACTAATCAGTGCTTCATTGTTACTACTGAGGGTGCACCATAGCATACAGATTCTAGCAATAACTATAATCACCGTCTTGCATGGTAACACCATAAACTTCTTTATTTATTGTGTTTTTACATTCAGAAATGCATTCTTGCTGTTTTGAATTTTTGTAGCTGGGACGGGTACTATTTCAAATGAAGTGCTTTAAGAAAAGTCAGTTCTCTAGAACATGGACTTGCCTATTCTCCAGTTGCTGTGTGCAGCGTGGCAATGGTGTAAGCAAACTGAATTTCCTCTCGTGAATCAGCAAAGTGTTTCTTTTTCCATCCATATGTGATGACCTTTTTCATAGAATCATCTTCATATATAGTATGTGGTAATTAAATGTGATCAAATGTTACTACTTGGGATTTTTGATTATTTTTTATTTTGATTATTTATTATTTTTGAGTATTTTTTATGTAATTGACCTCTGTTTTCAGGTGAAACACAAGAACAGTGGATACTGGTTTCCATCATTCCGGGTCTCCTCACTACAGCCATAGTCTGGAACTCAAGGCAGCAAAATAGGAGTTTTAGATACAAATCCTAGAAACTTTTTGTCGTCTCACTACTGCATGATGAACCTGAACACATTTACCTTTTTCTTTCTTAAATGTTTTAAAAATCCAGCTGCTATAGAGCTGATTGGCATCAGGGTAAGTGCTGACAGTCTACACATGGATCATACCCTGAAGTAAATGCTAACTGAGAAGGGGGAGGGTTTTCCTTGGGGATTCTGAATGAAATGGTCAGTTGAAAGCAGATGTTGAGAATGCAGTGTGTCACTGAAGAGCCTGCATGTTCCTTTGTGCAGAGTGTTGCAATAGTGTAGAAGGAAAAGCTGCAACACTGAATGGTTTTGTTTCCTTTTACAAAAAACTACCTCAGTTGAGGATGGTCAAAGTTAAAGTTTGAAGCTGGGTGAAACTGAGAGAAACTTAAACTCTGGCAGTGATTCACAGACTCAAGGAGAGAGGGAAGGAGAAAGATCCTTTACACCAAGCATGTTACTTTTAAATTGTACCTTTCAGTTTGTTTGAGGGAAGTACTGAGCCTGAAAAAGCATCTGCTTGGCAGCAGAATTTGGGCTTAACTATTGGAAAGGTAGAGTTGCATTTAGGTGAGGTTGGAACTGGTCTAACTACAGCTCTGCAAGTTCTCGCTTCTCTGTCTTCACAGTACCCAGGGCAGCTACTGAGGGCTGAGCACTTAAACCACAGTGGTGAGCGTGAATGCACAGCAATCTGCACTGGCAGCTGGTGCTTCTGTAGTGCAGGTGGAGCTGGGGAGTGAAAAAGCATCTATTTCAGTAACCCAGAGATACTGGTAAAATAACCCTTGGGTCCAGAATTTTCGGTTTTGTTGTAAACTCCCAAAT
The DNA here is from genome assembly GCA_024500445.1 of Entomyzon cyanotis. NCBI lineage: Eukaryota > Metazoa > Chordata > Aves > Passeriformes > Meliphagidae > Entomyzon > Entomyzon cyanotis. The sequence goes on from JAKEPQ010000781.1 coordinate 7,607,991, forward strand.
TAAAGGTGGCATATAAAGCTATGTTCAATGTATCCTCTCTGATTAATTTGCACTTGCTTTATAGAAACCCACGAACAAGACAAGGAGACAACAAAGCATTTTTCACAAACCACTAAAAGAAATCTACGTTGCTGCTTTTAACCCATTTTATTTTTAATGTGATTTTAAAAATTTGCTCTGGTATCTAGCCAATCAAAGCAAAGTGACATTTGAGGCCGTTTCTCTTACTATTCAAGTGTGGAAGAACGGATAATTGATTTTGTAACAGAAAAAAAGTGACTTTCAATTTACCTCTTAAAAAGCTAAGTAACATTTTTTTTCCTGAAGTAACTAACCAATTTGATTTGTAGGTAGTGCAGCACTGTAATCTTGCAGCAAATTACATCACTCAAGTTCTGAATAAACTGTGAGGAAGTTGAGTGAATTGCCATTTCATGCATTAAATATGGAACATAATCAGTTGGCTCCACTGCAGAACTTCTGCTTCTGCAGATTATGTTACTGCAGATTAATTTACTTTGGCAGAACTGCCTTTCTTGTGTATGCCAAGGAACTTTGGGGATTATGAAGAAAGCAATGTGTGATGGCTCCCTGGCAGTTTTTTGGTAGAGCACCATATTCAGGCAAGCATCCTGCCAGTTCAGCCTTCAAGTGCACAGACCAACTGAAAATGCAACTAGTTTAGGCATAAACTAGATTATTTTCTTAAAAGTAGAGCCCGGCTCAGTCCTTAGCTACAATCTTCCCAACAGATTTGTATCCCAGTTTATTTGTTTCTACTCTAAACAACAGAGGGCACACAAAGTTTGGGGTTTATAATCCAGAAAGGAGATGTTTCACTATATGGTCGGTGTTTGTCTTCCGATGAGAATTGTTCAGAGGCTCAAGACTTAGCTTGGAATGTGTTTCACCTTACATTTCCCAATTTGGGACACAAGTAAAACTTCCAGTTTTCTACTGCTGTAAAACATTGTTTCCTGAATCTGCACAATAATTTGCCTAGCTGCTTAGCAAAGAACATAGTATAACTCAGTTCTTAAAACTCGGGATGGTGTCATTTGTGTGGTAGTGTAAAACATTTATATTCTCTTAAACACTGAGTAAAGAAGCAAGAAGCAATTATTTTCTTCCTGGTTTTTTTTCCTAAATCATTTTGAATGAGCTCTGCAGCATCACTGTCCATTTCATGCAATCTGCTGTTTAAGTTTCTGATCCAAGTTTTAACCAATTCTCCATCTCTGAGGTGTATTTAGATTCTCCTTCTAATTTCTTGCACTTTTGTTTGTCCTTGCCACACTTTATTGCAAACTTTTAGTGTACTCAATATTTTTTCACCTTCTAAATTGCTAATTAATTAGATGTTCCTTCTTGAATTATATGGGGGAAGCTGTTTTGAAGAGCTCTGAAGTCACTTTATAAATACAGATATATATGCGCATGAACAAAATACGTCTTAATTTTGCATTAGGCGTGCAGTTCTCATACCAGAAAGCCCAAAATTAAGATTTTGTCTTAATATTCTATTTTGGATTTAATGCTAACTGTGCTGTTCATGAAATATATCCATGTCTGGAGCCAGAGGTTTAAATAGTAGGTTTGTGTCAGTTCCCATGTTTGTAAGAATGCCCATTTCCTATACCGTGACTGCATAGGGTAGGTGGTGGGCAGGAAAAGAAGTCCAAGATTAGAACTAACTTGGCAAACCTCCATGAGTGAAGCCATGGTGTTTCTTCTGTGTCTGGATAAAAGGGCAGAAAGTCTGTCACTCTGTGCTTTGCTGTGTGATCAGGGTTGAGTATATTACACCACAACTGCTTTTGTTAAGTACTCTTGCTGATTTTGTAAGTTGTGGCAGTTTGACTACTGCAGTTTGTATACTGAAATCTGAAGTTTCACTCACCTATCTGGTTATTTGTATCAATGGAAAACATGTATTTCATTTAGGGTTCTGGGTTTTGATTTATTTTAAATGTGGCAAGTTTTAAACATTACCAGTACTGCTGCAGGTGAACTAGTGAGCAGCAGTGAGCAGACTGCTTTTATGTGCATAGAAGTGCATTTTTACTGTAATTGGTGAGCAGAATTCTAAAATACAGTTTTGGAATTACCATGATCATCAGCTCCATGACTTACTTATTCCAGAGTCTCTATGACAAGTTCTAGATACACAAGCACAGGCACTCCTTCAATCTGTCTATCAGATTAAGGAAGTTGGTAAGGGGAACATCTCTCCAGATAGTTGCATCCTGAGCATCCCAAAACAGGGATAATATTCAGGCTAAGATACAAACAATGGTGACCAAATATGCTGAAAAACACATGAAGTAAATTTTTTCCTATTGTTAAATATGTAACAACCTTCTACTGATCTTACTGATGTAAGAACCTTCTACAATAGCCCAGCTATTGTTTTGTCAAAATGTTATTTTTTTGGAAAAAAGAAAACTATATGAAAACTGAATTTCACTTTATGGAATCTTTCTTACTCTATAGTGTGCTTGTGTGTGTGTGAACATTCAAAACAGCATTTTCTAGTGCTCCCAATAGATGCTGTAAAGACCACAACTGCAGAAGTCAGAACCTTCTTGACCAGGCCTTTCGGTCATTCTGCGTACACAGATGTACCATGAGGGAACAGAAAAGCTTCCGTCCTTGTTGTTTGGTCTTTAGTAGCAGCCTTAAGTAAGCCCTAACTTCAGAGAAATCCCTCAGCTGGTACTTGCACTATTACTGAGACAAAACCTGTTGTGAATGTCTTTATTCTGAATTTCAGGAAACAGTTAATAATTTGCCATGGGTGGCCTTGAAAATCAGCATTGTGTGAAGCGTGAAGACATTCCCTTTTGCCAGCTGAATTCTGGGACGGCAGCAACTGGCTGCTCACAGTCCAGGGGGTGAGCACTGCAGGAATTGATCCACAGAGATCCAAGATAAGGTTGTCAGTGCTTTGAGAACCAAGAGTGGAAGCCCCAGCAAAGCTAACCTGGCATCTTTGTGAAACATTATTATACAAAAAAGATGAGATTTTGTCATTTTTCTGGATTTTGTAATTGTGAGAAGTTGAGGCACTTTTAAAAAATTTAAACATTTCCTTCAGTGATCTTTCCTTCTTCATGTGATCTGAATATTGTGGCAATTTCCTCCTAATGCAGCTAGTTTAGGGATGTGTAACAAAGTCTCCTGTCACAAAGAGGTCTGGCATACAGTCTCATAGTAGATGCCGTCAAGGATTCCAGGAAAGCAAGATCCATCCCTGTTATAAATCAGTCAGCAACTGTCCCAAAAAGGATGGGTGCATGGGGGGATACTGCTATGTATGTTGGTTTCACCATGCAGAGTTTTCTTTTCCATTGTTCTGGAGTAAGTTCTATGGTCTCACCTTTGAATTTTTTAATACTTTGCTGCACCAGGTCCAATACTCAAGATCTTCCTCATAAAAATCATCAAAACATGCAGGAAAACAATCCCATATCCTCCATTCTTCTCTGGTATCAACATGAGAAAAAATTGGGCAGCTTTATCTTTGTCAGCCCCACCTTCATTCTGTGTTCTCAGCTAATGGCTGGAGGTGTTTACCTAGTTCTGTCCACTCAAAGAGTAAGGACTCTCCTTGCTCTGCACTGCTCTTGGATTTTCCCTGTACAGCCAAAGAAAAAAGGAAGTGAAAGGGAAGTCTTTTTCCTTCTGCTTCACTGGTTTTACTGATACCTACTTGCTCAATGTCGGGAACACATCTTAAATATTGGTTTTAGACTGGTCAACTTTTAACACCTCCCTGAACATTTTTTCTCTTATCCCTTCTCCATTTCCCACAAAGATTAAAAGTGTGTATCAAAAAGACAACATGATGGGAATAGGGAATACTAATCATGGATGTCACTTCTACTCATTTTGGAAAATAGAGGATCCTGCAATTCAAACATTCACAGAGTGAGTCTGCAGACCAGCGAGGAAAGGGCGAAACGCACAGTGCTGAGCAACCAATAAGAATGTGTGCTCAGGATGTGTTAAGGAATCTATGACACTGTCATTTTATTTATAGATATGTATGCATTTATATATACACACACACACTTATTACATGACTACTGGTATGTTTTACATGGACAGCAGAAGCAGGATGTCAGAATAATTAGGCTCTTTCAAATTACCCTGCTGAACCTGAGCAAACCTGTATTGGACACAGGGAATAAAAGCTGGAAGACCCTCCTAAAATACTGAATCTGATTAAACTACTAGCTTTGTTTCCTGGTAAAATCCACATCAGAAATACCTCTCCCTCTTTGTGCTGGTGTGATTCTCAGAACTGCCCTGTGCTGCCCTCCTCCCCAAGTCTGTATGGCTGAGGCAGTTTTTCCCTCTTCAGCAACTCCCATTTGTTTCAATCCCATTGGTTGGGTCTTTCTTCCCAGGCTGTCAGCAGAGTGCACACAGGGAGCCAGGCTGACAGAGCTACTCCAGAATGACTCTGACCAATAAGATCAGACAGTATTAAGTAATTTCTATATTTCATTTTGTAATTCTGGACTTCTAACTCTAAAGCAGCAGGTCTGGTCCCAGTTCATTTTACTTTACTATTTTGGGACTTTTTTATGCTTCAGAATTTGGCCAAAAATCATCTTCCAAATATGCCTGGAGTAACTGAAAGTCAGAAAAACTGGCAGTTTTTCTGTCCTTTAAACACTACTACATTTCCACAAATATGCCTTTCTTTCCTAATTAATTTATGTGCAAAATCAGCTAGATTAGCAAACCTCGCTGTCAGCGGCAGTTTGAGATACCTGAGACAAACCAATGATGGCCTGCCTGGTTTTGTTCCTGTCTCTTGGGAGGGGTATGCTGAGTTCAGTAAAGAGACTGAAACAAGCACCTGGAGCACGGAGACTTCTGATGTGGCTTCAGGTGTTCCCAAACTACACCCTGCAGCTTTCCCCAAATCCCTGTTGCAGACTATCTGCCTTTGCTGTGGAGGAGCAGTATCTGCATGTCCCATTCCACTGGCTGAGCTCTAAGGGGACAACCTCTGAGACACAAACACTGCTGCAATTTTTTGGCTAGAGCAGCTGTTTCTGAAAAGAATGTCTGAGCGGTCATCTACTGGAGATGTACACACAGCTTGCTTGCCAGTAAAATTACATCAACTTACAAAACAACATGAACAAAGCTGATGGAGTTTTGGGGTGTTTTTTTGCTAGCAGCCTGTCCATACAAGAGGTTTTGCTGGCTCGAGAGGTATATGCTTGCACAGCTGCTTTGGAAAAACTCATAATAGACAGCAGGTCTCTGTCTTAAACAAAGCACATCACAGTTGCCTACACAGGACATGCTTCACGTGGATCCTAAGGTACCAGCCAAAGTCTTGAAGCTGTCTGTCACCAGAAGAATAAACAGCTGGGAAATGCACCCAGACAAAAAGAAGCATTGATCACTTTGTTAACAAACATTACATTTACTGAAGTACACCTTTGCAGAAGTCTCTTGAAAATTAGATTAATACAGAACTATTAGCAAGAACATAATACATGAAAAAGTTTATCAAACAATACTCCATTTCCATAAGAGCAAATAAAAATTATTATTTGCATAACAAATTGTACAATTTTACACAATTTTGGAGTGTAAATGTGTGTGCCACATATATATACCTTCGTGTAGTAAAACTCTATGAAACATGTTTACTACTGTTCCATTGTTTTCTTTGTTCTCCATTATTTAGTTTGGAGGAACACAAGTTTTCTGTTCCTATATGGCTGTTCACAGACGTACATGGAGCACCCAGCTGTAGTTACTGCCTGCTTGGAGTCTCCTTGCACAGAGCAAATCCAAAGCGGAGGCAGAACCATGCCCAGGCTGGGCTGCGTGCTGGTCACTTGGTTACAGAGAAAGAACAAGGGTTGCCCAGGAACCCTGAATGTTTTCTTTAGTAACACATATCACACATGCTTCACCTATGTAGGCTTTCTCAGAGAAATGTTAATCTATGAAGAGCTTTGACATAAAACAGTGATGGATCTAGATTAAAAATTACATGTGGCATTGTTTCTTTAACTCATTAGATGCTCATAATATAAGGGTACTTTTAAAAGTGCACTTATTTCATCTGAGCTGTTTGCTTGGGTTTTCACTGAAGTATAGATTGAACTCGCTGCTAGAAAATCCGTAACAAATAGAGTATACTCAAAGTACTAGGCTCTATAAATCCTTCAGATGAACACAAAACCTGTGTACTATTCAAAAACATTTGAACAGCATGTGAAATTGAGATAAAATAATATTATATTTACAATGTACAATCTTGCAATGAAAACAAAGAAATAATGATAAGAAGTTTTCTATGTTGCATTTGTGATTTGGTTCCTTCATCACTTAATCTAACCCCATTGTGATGGAAGTGTCCTTGTCTTCCACAGACTTGAACATATTGAATCACTTGCCCTAAAAGCCGGTGGTCATATATTTGTGTCCAAAGAAGGAAGTTACTATTTCTAAACAAGGAGTAATGACAACAATACTATGAAAATTTATTCTTACAGTTCTAATCACTTCCAAATTAATGGAGAAAAATGCTTTAGCCTACACCAAGTGGTACAATAGCAGATAATTTTATTATTCAGTAAAAAGTCAGCTGAAATACATCTTGTTAAAGAAGACAGTTCTAATTGTAATAAATGTGGCTTAGGTTTAGGACAGATGTGTACGTATTCACCCATAAGATGCCACACTTATGAAAGTGGTCTAATTAACATAGATGAGATGGCCCCAAGAATGAGACTGTCAGAGCCTTCCCTTAAAAGAACATGTCACCTGGAAAGGAATGGAACAGGTAGAGAGTGTGTGGTTTGTCTTTACTCGAGGATACAGAGTCCAGGAAGCAAAAAAAAAAAAAACCACCTTTTAAAGGCTGTATGAAGAATCACATAGGTTCAGATTATTATCTGTACAATAACCACATTCACAAACCCTCAGAATCTCATATGCAAAGGATTTAAATAAGAATATTGCAGGAAAGAAAAAGGATATGTAATATCTGCATAGCCTTGGAGCAGGTGCTGTGATGAGCACGGCTCTTTGAGCTTGTTGCAGCAAGGAGCCCAGTAGAAGAATGTACTACCCAGCAGTAGAAGAATGGTACAAAAGATAGCATGGAAAATTCTCTGGGAAGGGAAACATAAATAAATCTCAGGAGCACTGGGTTTCCTGACGAGAAAAAGAGCAGATATCAGGAAAAATAACAAAAGCTAAAAAACCCTCAAAGCAATAATAACAAAACCCCCCAAACCCCCACAAAAACAAAGAACAACAAAACAAACCTCAAGGAGAACTGCCAAGCCAATGGAAATTTGAACAGGAAATGTGAGGAAAAGTAAATGACAGGGAATATTTGTTGAAGCAAGGCAATCAGGAAGTGCACAGGATCTGTTCCACAGAGCTAGCTGTAGTTTCTGTGCAGGCTTACACTGTGACTGAGAATTTGCATTACCAATATTATATGTAACAATGATTTGAGGGACAAAGATGGTTCAGTCAGGCCCACATTCTCCACTGGAGAAGCCAAATGCAGTTTAGAAAAGTTTGTTCATCTTTTTAAGAAACAAGGAATGAGTAAGTTCAGAAAAAAATTACTTAATACTTTTCTAGTGTAGATTCTGATTACTGAGGAGGGTGTATTCTTATCAATCAGCATAGCCTAGAGTCTGTCCAAAATGCAGAAATAAAACAACAAAATGCATTACTAAAATAAAGTCATGTTTGTTTAGCCAGTGTGTGATATATCTATGTGTATGGTCATAAATACACTGTATGCTTCCTTCTGTAAAAACCAACACTGAAGTCGGAAAGTGAACAATATTATTCCTTAAAAACACAACTACTGAATTTAAACCATTTTTGGTCACATTGCCATTCAAAAGTTATTCCAAGTGCACCAAAAAATGAGACAAGATTAAAAAAACAAGTGCATGTATTAATTAGAGAAAACCTCAGCTATGCATTTTGATGACAGCTCTGGCTTCTAGCTTAGGCTAAACCAAATCCAAGTGACTGAATGGGCAGTCAGCAGAGATCCACAAAGCATCATGCCTGCATTTGAAACTGCCCCATGGAACAGCGAACTGAAAGGAATTATGATACAGCTCCGCACAGGACTTGTACTTGCAAGCAAAGGGCCAAACCTCATCTAAACTACAGGGAAGTGGTTGCTGTCCATTTCACTACGAATGCTTCATTCCTCCCCATCGCCACAGGCTCACTAAATCATGCAGTTAAACTTGTACGTGAAATAATTTAACCATAATTTTGCTTCCAGAAATTAGTATCACCCATTTACTTTTTGAACAACGGTTTTGGAGCCAAGCTCATTACCTTGGCAGAGACAAAGCGCTCCGAGGTTTCCCGGGCACCACGGCAGCTGGGGCTGGACCGGGACAGCAGCTCCGCGCAGGGTCCCGGCGGCGTAGAGACCAGCCGGCCCCCGCAGCCGAGAGCGGGACAGCGCGGGGAAGGCGGGAGGGGGCGTGGGCGGGGCGGGCTCCGATAGCCGGCCGGCCCCGAGGGCCGTCCCGCGCCCAAACTTTCCGCGGCAGTTGCATAACTGCGGGCGGGGCGGCGCGGGGGCCGGACTGGAGCCGCCGGGGGAGGCCGAGAGGGGCCGGCATTGCCTCCGTCCCGCCGCTGTCCGGCCCGGCCCGGCCCGGGGCACGGGCGCCGCGCTGGCCGGGGCCGCCCCGCCCGCCCGGGACACCGGCGCGGCTGGCGGGGGCGCAGAGGCACTGTCCGCTCGCCTCGCCTGCTCCGCTCCCGGCGAGCCCGCTCGCTTCAGAGGGCACGTCGGCGGCGGCGGCCCGGCAGCGGGGCCGGCCTCGGCCACTGCCCGCCCCGGGACGGCTGCGCCCGCCGTCGGGCCAGACGGGCGGAAAATGAACCCCGCGGCCGCGGCCCCACCGCCGGGGCAGCAGGTAATCCACGTCACGCAGGACCTGGACACGGAGCTGGAGGCGCTGTTCAACGCGGTGATGAACCCCAGGCCCAGCTCCTGGCGGAAGAAGGTCCTGCCCGAATCCTTCTTCAGGGAGCCCGACTCGGGCTCGCACTCGCGGCAGTCGAGCACGGATTCGGGCGGGCCCCCGCCGCGGCTCGCGCCCGCGCACGTCCGCTCGCACTCCTCGCCCGCCTCGCTGCCCGGCGCGGGCGCGGCGCCGCAGCACGGGCACCTCCGGCAGCGCTCCTGCGACGTGACGGACGAGCGGCCGCTGCCGCCGGGCTGGGAGATGGCGCTCACGCAGACTGGGCAGCGCTACTTCCTCAAGTGAGTGCGGCGGGGGTTCGCGGGTCGCTCGCCGGGCGGCCGGGCGGGAGCTGCGCCGTGAGGCGGCGGGGTGGCCTCCGAGTCTGAGGTGGATGCGACGTTTCGGGGAGGAAATCCCTTCCTGGTGGGAAGCGGGACGCGAGGGAGAGGCGGGGGCGCTACGAGAGCCGGGCAGAAGTTCTGCCGTACCTGTTGATACCGCATTTCTTTCCTGCTTGGCCACGCGTCCGAGATTTTGAAACTTACTCTTTGGAAAATGAATTCAATAACAGTTATTCCAGAGAGTTTCTGGAAGGTGGAAGCAGAGCTCTGCGTGTCCATGACCTGTCGGAGGTGGAAGGGAGCTGCCCGGCCCGGTTCCGGTCGCGGTGTGTTTAAAGCATCCCCTGTGTCTGCGGGCACACCGCAGGAGGCCGCCTTGTTCTAGCGACACAGTTTGAGAAGTGTGGTGGTACAACTGCCGATACGTCTTCTGGCCAGTCATTTTGTCCAGAGTGTTTTATTTTTGACATTTGATTCAAAGCAGTTTAATAGGCCTGAAAATATGTGATAGCTGTAGTAAGTGGTAAGGCAAGAGTGTCTTATTTTGGTAGATTTTGTAACTCAGGTACAGATTCATTGCAAATTAAGTGGCACTGCATTGACTTGGTAAATAAGATAAAATGTTTGCTAATGAAACAAAACATTTACTGATGAAGCATCTACCTGAGGATATTGAGGGAGGTAAACTGCCAGGGCTCCAGGATGTCACTTACTTGCTCACTACAGCCTTTTTGATCAGAAGAGTAAAATCTCGAGTTTACGTTAAACCACGTGTGGGTATTCAGCCATCATAAATGGCATACAGATAATGCGTGAGGGGGAAGAAGAGACAAAACGGTTTCAAAAAGTGAAAAAAGTAATAATTTACTTGGTTGTATAATGATCTCTTTGCCTTGTGGGTTTGGAATCTCCAACGGATTACTCAAGAGTCTCTGAATTACTCTACACAGAGCTTAGATTTTTGCCTTTTGTCACACTCTGAGCTACCAGCAAAGCATCTAAATACCTTTCTGTATGTCACTGTACATCATTTATGATCCTGTGTGCATATGTCGCAGGGTCCAAACTTAGAAGTTTATTATTAATATGATTTATCACCTAAATGAGAAGGTCTTGTGTCTCCACACTTAGCATGTATATTTCCCAATAGAACATGGACAGAGAAGTAGCTGACTGACAGAAGCATGGTAACAGATCATTCATAAATAATTATTCAGTATAAATTCTTGCTAGGGTTTGGCCTGGGGGTGTTTTCAAATACCTCTGGCTAAAATGTGCATAGTTTAATCTCTGTCTGCTCTGTGTTTTTTGACTAATATCAAAAGGAGCTCACGTGGTTTCACCTTCCTGTAATGCATTTCTGACCTAGAGTTTTTGAAGTCAATGGATTCTTATTGCTTAGACCAAAAATGCAGGCCTTTATTAAATAAAAAGCATGGGTAAACACTCAAAGTGTCTTTAAATTTTTTCCCAAATCCTGTTAACAGTAATACTCTGATTGACGGCATCCTTTTAATGTAAAATACAGTATTCATTGTGCATGTGATTTGTTAACTAAGTTAATCTTTGTTTTGTTTCCCCAGTTTTATCTGTCCAATAGAACTTCTCTCATTTATATAAAAATTAATTGGAATAATGTGTTTCTTTATACCTTTAATGTATTTTGTTATACCCCACTTGTTGGGGAGTAATATTTAGCTATTAAATGTGTATGAATGATAGTATGAATGACAGTATGAATTATAGTATTTTACAAGGGGTGTAATATTTTTGGGATGAAAATATAATTTAAGATTGATTATGGAAAGCAGCATTTAAAGCTGTGTGCAATAAAATACAGGGTCTGAGTCAGGTGATATACTAAAAATCATATTTGGTCAAGCTAGGCATACAAGGCTACATTTCCCTATATTCAAGGAAACAAACAAACAAACAAAAAAGCTAATGCTTTCCCAGCATAATGATAAAGATTTGTTTCTTGGCATTAGCAAAAGAAAATTGAGAAACCAATTAAGAGTGATTAGCCAAATTAGATCCTGTAAAAGCCTTTATTAGCTGTTGAAGTTTAGAATGCAATTTGTTGTATTTAAAAATATTTTTGATAATTATTTAACAGAAGTACTAGTGGGAGTTTCAATGAACAGCGAGCTAACCTTGTTGGCAGGGCATCAGCTACAACTTGAAGCAGTTGCACTCCTGCATGTCAGTTCCTGCAGAAATTTTCTGGCTGTGACTGGAAGAAACATAAGTAGCCTGGGGACCACTCCACCCTGTAATTAAATACCAAACCGCACAAGTGGGGGCTGAAAAACAGGCTAATGAACACACACTTGCAGCAATGTTATCTAAAGCATTTTTCTGTGTGTGCATGTGTGGAAAAAAATGTAAGTGTGATTTATTTCTGATAAAAAGCATTTCTGTAGAGGCAGGCAAACTGCCTCCTCTTATGCCTGTAAGTGGGAAATATCAGTTGCATATTGATCCACATGCTGGGCTGTGTATACAGATTCTGTAAAAAGAATGTTTCAAGTATTACTTTATACCAATTTGGGTTTAGGTGGTACAGCCTCATAATTCAAATGAAGACTGAGGGTTTAATATTTTCTCAGTGTGTGTAGAGAGCTTCTTGGTCAGACTCTCATAAACAGATTTGTGAAACTGTTGCTACTGTTATCTTTATCACTGTTATTTTTAAAATGTTACAGTAAACATTTGGCATACCAGGACCTATTTGCCAGTGAATTCTGCTCAGGGGTAAGGAAGCTAATTACTTACAATATTTCATTTACTCAAAATATTCTGTTTTTTTCTTACTGGTTCCTGTTGGAGTAGAGCTTGATTTAACACATGATCAGTTTTATATAACAGCGTGTTCATCAGGACAGCAGAAGAGTAATATAAATAATATAAATACTACAAAAAATAATACAAATACTATGGAAATACTTTTTTCTTGACAATTGCAAAACAAATAGTACCGAGATGGCTGAACTGCTGAAGTGATTTTCTAATGCGGTCTTTCCTTGAAAAACATTTGTGTTAAGTCTGTAGAGACTGTTACTATTTTATATTGGTGGTGTGCTTGGTGCTGTGCAGCGTTCATCATACAGAAACTTTTCTATCTTGGGAATGTGGTTACACAGCTGGAAATGGGGGAGGAGATGGACAATGCTTGAGAAGGTAACTCAGTTAAGTTCTAGTAAGAGTGTGGAAAGCACTTATGCCTTGGTACTACCTGTTTGCACTGTTGCCCCACAGTTATGACCACAGTCACATATGGGTGTGATTCATGTCTTGCAAGGGGGGGGCTCCTATTGCTGTGGCTTCTGTTGGTCCTGGCAGAAGAGTGGTGCAAAGCAAGAGGCCACCCAGCCCCACTGGCTTTGGTGTCAGGCATTAGAGAGAGATGTTTCACAGATTCATGCGGCTTTTGGATCATTTAATCCTCACCTTAAGGGATTTGTTTTGCTCGCTTTTTCCAGTGGTTATTCCTGTGGGACTTAGTGCCTGAACTGTTCCTCTTGCCAGCATCCCTTTATTAAAAGTAAGTTATAATATGCTAGACAGTACCAAGAGGTATTACTGCCAGTGGCTTTTATCTGGAATTGTTGAGTGTATTAAAGAGTTCTTAACAGGAAAAGCAGGAAAGCTTTGATATACCACCGAAGTTTAATTGTTAGAATTTCAACTATAGCTCACATTTATAACTCATTTTAGAGATACTTAGGAAGTTCTGAGATTGGAATGCACACATCAAAACTAAATTTTCAAGCTGTGAGTGACAGCATTAGAGGTCTGTCTGATTGCTCCTTTAACTGGAGTCTAGAGCTCAAGCACTGATTTAATGATGATTATGTTGTAGTTCCACTTAAAAAACTGCCAAGGATCCGTGAGCTACTCTTTCTTCTCTGAATTTGGCAGTAGAAACAGCTACAGACTTTCTGATGAAAGCTGGTATTTATTCATTTTCTGGTGCAAGATGGTGTCTTTTCATGATGAACAGACTATTTTTTCAGAATCTAAAATTATGGCACCTGTGGTGCTTAAAAGAATTTGGTGGCTAATGTGGGGCTTAATAAAATCTGGGAACAGAAGCAGATAAGGAATAAAACTGCATCAGGGACATTCAATTTGCAGGATGTGATCCAGTTCCCTCTCCCACTGAGTTTTCTGAGTTAGGATACAAGCTACATTTTAGATTTCTCTGTAAAGCATGAGTGAAGAAAGCTTTAAGCAAGACTGCACTGACCCTAGAAATGTTAACTTAAGAAGGGCTTCCTTTGAGGAAATATTTAAGAAACTTTTTCTGAAGGGCTGTCTAGAATCAGAATTTGAATTAAATTTTGGTGTATGTGTTTCTGAATTATTTAAGGAATCAATGATAACTGTCCTGTACAAACTACTGTGTTGATGTAGAATTTGATATATTGGACTAAGGTACACTTTTAAGATAAAAATTAATAATGTGCATGCAGAATTATTGGTTTAATGAAATTTGTCTTAATTTAGTCCTTTAGTCATAATGTTAAACCCAGAGTCCTGGAGTATTTGTGCATTAATGAATGATAACTGTCATACATTCATCTCATTCAATGAGCAGAAAATACAATTGCTTTATGCATTAATGATTAGGAAAAAGTATCAATTAGCATATTCTTAGAAAGATACGTGTAGTATTGATACAGGTGTTAATTAAGAATGCTACTATGAAAACCAGACCTTTTTTCTGAAACCATATGAAAAGGTTTTGTCTTTACTAATGGTTTGGGTTGCCCAAAGAAAGAAAATGAATAGTAGGTTTATTTTTATAATTTTTTGTGAGCTGCTATAGTCAACACTCAAAAGTTGGCCTGCCTGACCATTTTAAGCGAATGACAGTGTGGAGAGCTGTCTGCTTCTGAAGGTTATGGGTGTGTTCAACTGAACACGCTTGACAACAGAGAATCTGTAAAGTCTTCCTTTCCAGCTTTTGCTGTTCCTTCAGATGATGTTGGAAGAGTCAGTGGTTGGGCTTTGGCTTGTTTCCTTTTGGATGCTTTGGCTGAAGCTGAAAATACTGTCGTTCTGATGTCAGGGCTTATTACAGGACAAGAGCTTCTTTGTAACAGTGTTTGGTGCTCAGGGGCTTTGCTTGATTAGTATATACAAATTGTATCAAAGCAATTAAATCCAAAGGAAATGTCATGTGGGCTGAATTTCAACATACAGACTTGTGGCATTTTCCCTCTTCATTTAGGGAGAGAGAGTTCAGCATGAGGTAGGGTGGAGGTGTTTTGGGGTGTTTTGTTTGTTTGTGGATATTTTTCTTTTCATTGACTAACTCAAAGTCCAGACCTGGAGACTTTTCAAGAATGGAAAACTTGGGAACACTGCACTGTCTTACAGTTTTCCCTACCCATGACTATTTTAAAGGCAGATATAATAGAGTCTACCCTGCAGAGATAGATACAGACTTGCTAAGAGAATTGAGCAGAATGTAGTGTTAAAACTGAAATAATTGCTGAGAGTGTCACCGGAACATAATGCAATATAAAGGGAGATGTGAAAGAGGAGTTGGCTGTCTTGCCCGTCCTCGTGGTTCAGAGCATGTGCTTCAGCAGTCACAGCGCATGCACAGCAATAGTAGAGCGAGCTGCATGTTCAGACACAGCCTTTCCTGCAGTGACTCGTTTCTCTGACTGCACATCTGCTGACCCCTTGCTCTTTTCATAGTCAAAGTGCTCCTTTTTGTTCATTGGGTGTTGATCTGTCTCTGATAATTTTCGAACACATTATTCTGACAGTCTTCCAACTTCGAAAATTGCAGGATGCTTCCATGGTACGTTTGAGTTTTTTCTTGTACCACAGGTAATCTTTTTTTTCTACCTGTGATGAATTTTCCTAGTCTGTCTACTGTTGTTGTTTTTCTTAAATGTTCTGTGTTCCTGTTTCTCAATGACTGATTGGTGAATAAAGGTGTAAGCATTACAAAATGCAGTAGTAGTCCTTTGTCAAGCAATTCTTGACAGTTGTATTTTGTTTCCAAAACCAAAAGTAGTGTTTGAATTGTTAGCCTTAAATTTTGTGGGGGCTTTTAAAGAAGTTCTCAAAACTTCTTGGTGGGTGTATTTTCTCAGTGTTCAGCTTCACTGTGAAGCCCCTGAATACAGCAGCATCTGAGCAGAAGGAAGTACTAATCATTGGGAATGTGACCTAGGATGAAGGAAACAGCAGTGTGGTTCCTGTTGTGCTGCTGAGTGTGTCTCTTCAGAAGTCATATAATTTCTCTGTGCCTTCATTTCTGGACTTCATTTCAGGGTCTGTTCTTGTCCATGAAAAAATTTCTGTGTATTGAAGCAGACAGTGTACAGTAATAAACCCTAAATATTGCTTAGTGGAAGTTGTTTCTTAAAATGTAAGCTTACATCCTTTCACAGTGTTACTATTCTAAGTGGATACAAAGCTTGTGTTCCCATGGATCAGCTCAAACTTTAAGCACCAGAATATCATAGGCAGTTGTTGGTGACTCCTGACTGATTGCTTCCAGCAACAGGAGTTCAAAATCCCTGGAAAGGCCTACAGATTGCTCTTTAAATATACTTCTGCTGCTGGCTTGTTTACAAAAGCTAGGTGTAGTTTGTACAAACGACAGCAATTCACCCAACACTTTAGGAGATAGAGCACGTAGAGGTATATACAGGGAAGGCACCTTACCCAGCTGGAGTCTGTTAGATTTTCAGACCATATTTCCAAAGGTCTCTTCACCTGATAAAATCATTTGGGTGATGTGGGTTTGAAGTCGCCTTTTTTTAAAAAGGAAGGAAGAGCAAAATCAAACTGTTGCATTTGTTTGCTTGCGTAAGCAGCCTTTTGTAATGTTTAGGTAGAAATGCCAAAGTTGTTTTCAGAATTTTCTTAAAATCCTTTATTTTTAAGTGCTTCAGGAGTGAAAGTAATTCCCACTTGAGAAACACTTTAGATTGTCTGCTTAGTCAGACTATTTGGACAAAAGCAGCTTTTCTGATTTTGGCACATGTACCATATGGTTTCTTTCAGAGCACATGCGCAGTTTAGTCATGTGGATGCTCATCTTTGCAGCGTTCTGCCAGTGCCCTCACCTATGATAGGTGTCTCTGGACTCAAAGCAGGCTTTGCATGAGTAAATGGGTGCAGCCTATGCTGTGTGGGCAACATCATGCAGCTCTGTGGGGAATGTTGAAAAGGTCAGCCTTTTGGATGAGCAGAATTTGGTGTGGGAGTTCTTCACAAAAGGTTTTTTTATTTCACATTTGATTTTAATACTGCATTTCCCATTTCATGTTTTACTCATCCTACTGTATATGTTTGAACAGAGATAGAAGTGCTTTTTGCTGGAGAGATTGGAAAAATTTTTTTTGCAAATGTATATGGCTGAATTGTATCGGCACATGTCAAAACTGAGGGTTTGAGATGAGTAAAGTTAATGTGAAAATTGTGGATCAGATTTTAATTTTGTATAAATGTGGTTCTCTGCAACCTGCAACTCTAACTGACATGGTGGTCTTCCCAGCAGGAGTGATACAGTGATGCCAGTGATTCTTGCCATCCCTTCATACTGCAGAGGATATACCTAGTATAATGCTTTGACAGCCATTTCTTAGATGAAGACTTTTCCAGTCATGGGATGATGTTTTCACAGATGCTGCCATCACTGTCTCTCAGCCCTGACATCACCAATAGTAGGTCACAATGTTAGACAAAGCTTAATTTTTATTAGAGGTGGTGGAGGGCTCTACTTTTTTCTTCATGTTTTATAGTTGGCATTTTTGATTTTTGTTTGTTACTGAAAGACTTTATGGCAATGGAATATCAATGAAATTATGCTGCTGCAAGAGAGCAGACAATGTAAAACTTCGTAACTAGAGTAAATGAGATTCTAATGAGACTTTTTACAACTTACTGAAAGCACAACAGTAAATCATTGGTATTTAAAAGAAATTAAAGTTTTATTCAAGATTCAGCACCTAGAATTGTCACTAAAGGTATCTATGTTGTAAATCATACTTTTTCAGAGGTAGGAAAGATCCTAGTTCGAGATTTGTAACTTTATAAAAAATTTAGCAATTGTAGTCCGTAAACTGTAAATGAAAAAGTAGCTCTTGGTATTAACCATGCTAGTACTCACCCAAATCTATGAAGAAATGATGTTTTAAGTAGTCATCTGCAGTGACTGGATTCACATTCACAGTGAATGATTCACATTATTATGTATATTTTCTTTCTGCGGTAGTCTTTCTCTGAGGACAGAGGGAAGATCTAACTTTGATTCCTTAAACTCTGTGTAGTTATACATCTTCTGAATTATTTGGCAGATTTGCCATGATGTTCCATTGTCAGACATCTGGATGAAGTGTTGTGCTGCCATGGCAGGTCCCTGTTTTTTATTTCAGCATGGAAATGAGTGAGCAGTCTGTGGCAGCAGAAGTGGTTTCAGGTACTGTGCATTCCAGAAAGCAACTCCCGTGATGATTTTTTTGTCAAATAATTGCCAAAGCTTAGGCATTGGAATGATCCTGGTATTCATGCTGTATATTTATAGTCAAATACTTCTTAAAACATTCATTTCGAGTTTTGACGTGGTGTTTTTTAGCAATTGCGACAGATCCTTCTTGTAACAAAGAGTAGGACAATAAAGGGTGAAAGAGAATCATAAGTTTCTAGATAAAACAAATGAGGATGCAATTAAGACACGGGAGCACCATCAGTTTACATTTTGTGCTACTTTTCCTGCAGATACAGATATATGTTTGCATTTACTTGAGTAGTTTTATGGTACTGCCTGGTTTGCTTTACTAAAAGCATGCCTTCTGCTGAGGATATTGTCTCATGAACATTTCCTTTTTCTGTCAGGATGGCTTCTACTAAAACAATATTTTCAGTGGTCTTTTTTTAACTTGGAGAAACAAATGTCTGATTCATTTTTCCAGAAAAAACAGGAAGCTATAAAGTAGAGAGACTGGAAAAGAAGTGCATACTGCTACCTAAAATGTAGTTTCTAAAGGTGTAAAGCAAAGTGGAAGTAACTTTGTTAGATACTGAGGGGATATTACAGTTGTACCGTTTTCCTCCTATTATCTGAAGCTCATGGGAAGAACAATTTAAGATCTTGTCAAAAACCCTCCAAAAAACGAAAGAACACCTACTCATATGGAAACTTCAGATGAAAGCAGCTTTGGCACAGCAGCATGTATTTTGAAAGCATGCAACCTCTGCACCTTTGTGAGTGATGTTTTCTGTGCTCATATTCAGTATGGCTGCACTGGGTCCGATGCAGATTATCTCCACAACTAAGTACTTTTGAAAGCCAGAGGAAAGATCAAATGGGGAAAATGAAGTTGGGAGTTATTTCTGGCATGTGTGAGGTTGAGTTTTTTTAAATGGAATGACATGAATAATGAATAAAATGTTCAAATTAATTTTAATAGACTGAAAAAACCCTGCATATTCATAATCATGTTACTAAGCATGGCTTTTTTTTTTTTTTTCTGTAGAAATGATTGATCCTAGAGGCAGATTCTTTGCAGATTTGCATGTAGATCTGTTATTCTGACCTTCCTGGGTGCTGGAAATATCCACAGACATTTTTCACCTGAAAAAAAAAAAAAAGCAGAATGACTATATGCTAAAAGGGAGCATTAAAAATCCCATACCACAGTAATTACTGCAGTAGGACTATGGTTCTCAGTACATGCAATCCCAAGCAATATCTTAGTGTTGAGGTGTTGATGCTGTGCTGTATCACTGGTGCTAGTCTTGACCTTGCTGTGACTAATCTGGTCCAGTACCTTTGTTACTCTTCTTTTTTCCCTGGGGGCAGTAGTCTTTACTGTTGCAGTAAACACAAAAATTAGAAATGATTGAAAAATTATTCCCTTAGCTCAAGCATTGTGAAAACCTAAAGATTAGTCCTTCATGTTCTAATACGCATGACAGTGGGATGCATCCTAAGGAAAAGTCAAGTTAAAAGACTTCTGTTATTCTCACGCTTTTGCACACTGGCAGATAGGAGGTGAACTTCCTCAAAACTGTAATGAAATAGCTCTGTCAAAAATATATGAAGTTCAGTTTTGGCTTCTGCAGATAAAGCAAATACTGTGTGGAAAGATTATCTTTACTGTATTTATAAAGCACCTGCAAAGTGCAGAACCATCAGCAATGATTCTGTCTTATTTGAAGTGATGTTTTTTTCTTGATGACTGTACTAGGAACAGCAGAGAAGAAAAAAGTCTGAACTAAAATTCCTCTTGGGGCAGTATGGAAAGAACATATCACTGCAAAAATTCCATCTGATACAGAACCGAATTTTTCCTGGCTCTGCTGTGCAGATCCCTGTTGCAGCTTGCATTTTAGGTACTGGCAGAAGGAAAATGTTTTCTAGTCATTCAGTTTTCAGCATTTTTACCAAAATGAAAAGTTGCAAAGGCTGTTTTTTGGTGGTTTACCATAGGGTCTTTGAGACAAAGCTATGTCAGTCTTTAAATAAATAAGGAAAAAAAAAGCTATGGTTTATGTAAATTGTCACATATAAATTAAATCTTAATGTTAGCTCCTGAGAGTTTGCAATTTACAATTGAAACATTCCTTTGAGACATTTAAAAGAGTATTCCTTCGGTAGTGTAATTCCAGATAGGATATGCGAATGTCTTAACCTGCCAGATCATCTCTTTGCTGGATTTTCCAAATCTGCTCTTTGCTGAATTCTTTACGGAATTCTGATTTTAAAAAAAATGTTTATTTCAATTGAAAATCCTAATATGATCACCTTATTGTAAAGCATGTAAATATAAGTATTTAAAAATCCAGTAAAAAGTTTACTGATTTGGTTTTATTCCAATGCATTTTGGATTTTACAGGGAAAAGTTTTGCTTTCATCTTTATTAAAAAAGAAATACACAATGTAAACCATATATAGATTTAAGTTCTATGGTGATTTGGTTTGAAAGATCATGCACATGAAGTTTTCTTCCAAAAAAGTTACAGAAAAAAGTGCCTCCATGTTTCAATGAAGTCTGCACACACAAAATAGGCAATTTTTCATGATTGGATATGAAGAGTTTTATGTTTAATTCATATGTTTGGAACATTTTTTTAAAAGTGAGCTGTAATGAAGATTGATAGCAAACATTTTAAATAAGCTTAAGAAGTCGATGACAACACTGGTTTTTAATATATTTTCTAATGGATTGTTAGTCCACTGCAAAAATATTTGGACTATATTTTAGCATCTTGATTTCCAGTGGTTACAATGGGAATAGGACTGCAAGCAGCTGATCAGCGTTGCATTCCAGTCCTTTGCTGTGTGATGATGGAGTACAACATTTGGTCTCTATTTCCTTCCTTTTATTTTGCTCTTGGTAAACCTGGAACTTTTAATACTAACTGGGATCGGGAGCTGATTGAATCTGGCTGAGTCCCAGAGGTATTTAATCGGATGGTGCTAGGTGAGTGGAATATTATTTACTGTTACAAGAGACTTCCAGGATCTTTATAAAACTGTTACTGAAATGGGTGGATATAAGCCATTATTTTTCCTTCATGGTTCTGAGAGTCACCTTTAACAGATCCATTCCCTTGTATCACATGTCATGTTGGTCAAAATGATCAAAATAGTAGCTTTTTTTGCTGACACGACATTTGTAATAGGTGGAATGACTAGACTGTGTCTTAGTCCTTAATCTGTTAAGCTAATTGTACTTTCACTTCATGCCTATTATTTAAAGTATTTTAAAGCAAGAGGATGATCACTTTAAATGTAAGTGAGGCATACATACCCGTTCTCCAGTTCACACAGCTGATTTGGCCTTTCTTTTCTGTGTGAGGTCAAACCTCAGATATTTGGGTTGATTATGCCATGAAAAGGGCTACAAATTTAAATCCAAGGTTGGTAAATTACATACCGCCTGCTGCTTAATTTGGTCCAGTTTTAATTCCCTGTGCAACCTTTATTTGGACCTCTTTATTTTGACAGGAATTAGTGTAAGCACTGACAGACAGTGCCTTCCATGAAAACAACAGGTGAACAATATCCTTGATAGTAGAAAATACGGTGACATTGGAAGTAAAAAAAAACACGTACAGTTGGTTGAAACCAGTAGATGAGTAAGATGAGAGCAGATTTTAAGGGGAATATAGAAGATAATTTCCCCCCTCCTCTTGGGGGTTCATTGGGCAGTGGCCCACAGGCTGCACTCAGGTTCCTTGATACTCTGGCTCTCTCTTTGGCTTTTGCTTGGTTTCATCCCTGGGAGGAGCAGAGAGCTGCTCCTCTGCCTGGTCTCTGTTCCTGCTGCTGGTGGCACTCAAGGACAGAAGGGGCTGGAAAGGGCCTCCCGGTTCTCTTGCTCTGGTCTGGCCTCTGGCACAGAAGCTGGATAATGAGACAGGGAAACAGCTCTGTCTAATTCTCTGTCCTAGCTCCATCATGTGCGAGAGCAAAGATCACTGCAAAAAGCTCTGTGTCACGGACAGCAATGCCAGTACCTTCTGACTTCTTCTGTGTTGGACTTGTGGCTTTAGGGATACAAATCGGATGCATAGCTTGAGTCCCAGGTCAGTTGTACCTAAGAAAAAAGACTCAGTGATCTTGATGATCTTTTGATGAAAGATGAGCTGAAAATGAAAATGCAGGATGATTGCTCGTAACACTCAGTGAGGTAATAATCAGATTACTTTCAGTATTGTGAATTATGAAGCTGTCAACATATACTTAAATTTTATCAGCTAAATTTTTTAATAGGACTGCTTTATTACTCTGCCCTGAACTCAGTATACCAATAAAATGTCACAGATACTCATTAAGATGTGAGAACACCTTGCAGGTTATATCTTAAGTTACCTTCTCACAAAGTTTCTTTGGCCTCCTAGTGGTTTATTTTTGGTAAGAGGTTCATCTTCACTTACTGTTTGACTTTGGATATTACAAAGTCTTTAGTATCTTTTTGAAGACCATAAAGGATTTTAAGGCTTTGAATAATTATAATAAAATACAGTCCAAAATATTTATGATGTGAAATTGTGAAGAAGGGCAGACATACTGGATTTGGGTAGCTTGGAGAGGAGGAGGCTAAAGGGTGACCTCATGCTGTCTGTGGCTTCTTTGTGGGGGGAGCAGAAGGAAGTGCTGGGTGCTTCTCCCCATCCCCTGGGGATAGGACATAAGTGGTTGGCTGAAAGCTGTGTTGGGGAAGATAGATGGAAGGGGAAAGCTCTTCACTGAGATGATAGTCAGACACTGGAACAAGCTCCCCAGAGAAGTGGCCCCAAGCCCACTGTTGGTCGAAAAGCATTTGGATGACTCTCAGCTGGTTTAACTTTTAGGTTGCCTTGTGTGGAGTCAGGAGTTGGATTGGATGATCCTCGTGGGTCCTTTCCAGCTCAGGATATTATATGTTTCTATGAAATAATTCTACGTTTATTTAATAAGAAGTCCAAATGAAATACAGGGAGACTGTTTTCCAGGTAAGAAGCTGGTCTGAAATACTACATTGCTAATAGATTTTAAAAGTCTGGTTTTAGGTACCAGATTTTAAATGGTGTATTAGAAAATTTTGCAGCATTTATGATGCTGCATTTTTAATGATATTTTTCAATGTCAGCATTTTTTGTAGCTATGATACAATGCTTTAATGTTAAAAAAGCCACACCTTTTCTGAGGGTAGCTAACGTTTTTCTCCAACCCCCCACCCACACATACATCACACACTGCCCCCCACTCCCCACTCAAAATTCTATTTGTTAGGTTAAATGCATAGGCTAAACATTGTCTGATCAGTCACTCCCTTGCATTACTAAATAAATAGGTTTAGGGACTGCATCTGACTTGCTGATAATGTCATTAATTTGTGCTGCCTCCATTTCACAACATTATTCCTTTTGAATACAGCACAGTGTGTTCCTGTGACATGCCCATCTTCTGTGCTCATATCAGCAAGCCTCAAACACATGTTCCTTGCACCACATTGGAAATCAGGAGGATGCAACTACATTGCAAAACATCTGATATTTTTATACCTCATTCTTAGCTTAAGGGAAGTCTTTCATGTCCACATTTGTACTTAAAAAGATTTCAAATAGACTGTGTTCGATTGAAATATTACTATGGTGTCAGAAATGACAGAAATACTTACGTTCAGCTAAATCTTATTTGAAATTCTAGTTTCATTTTTAAGTTCTCATGTACAGAGAGCACCAGTGCAGAACTGTCACCCTTCCTCAGCTGAGGTCAACTGTAAGCTCTGAGACATTGTTTCTTTATTTTGGAAAGGTTTTGTTTGAGAAAAGACTTGGTCTTTTAACCAGCTCCTGCTTTTCATCTGTTTTTTGTGGCAAATGATCACATTTCCCGACCATTTGCAAACAGTGACTGTCTGGCAGGATTTCCTGGATACACATTAGTTTTGAGATTGTAAAAGGTCAACTTTCTGAACTCTGGCAATTAGTGTGGTTACTTGTCCTGCCTTTTCTATCATGGGAACTAATCACCTCATATGGAAGGTAGAAATAGGGTCTAAGAAAAATTCATCTCCTAGCTAAGCACCTACACCATGAATCATAAAGGACATAAAGGTGTCAAGTAGGACACCTCCTGACCTTTGTGTGCGAAAACTTTCTGAAGAGCTGGGACCAATATGCTGGGAATCAGAGTTTTGTAAGAAACTTCTGAAAAAGTTGTTTATAACCTGATCCCGTTTTTGTCTAGTAGAGTGAGGTACTGAGGCCCTCACAGCACATAACTCATAAGCTGAAGTGTGAACAGAGGGCAGTGGATAACTAGAGCTGACTGTGAAAAGAACCATTTCTTTATGAGACCTTTTTTATATTCTAAACTCACCTTCAAAATAAAAATAAGGGGTAATAAAAACAGGTAAACCCACAGATGTTTACAGAGATTTGACCAATTTTATATTGTTTCCTGTGACTCCACTGGAAGAAGTGATAAGATTTTTCTCTTGTGCAGATGCCATGTAAGAGATTGAAACCGTGGAAATTTTTTCATGTTACGAGGGAATCCACTAAATGGGTAGTAGGGAATAGTGGAGAAGATGCTGATGTCGATGAATGACAGATTTTTGTCATTGTCTGCATAGAATCCATCAGACATTTCTTCAGGCTCTGAAAGTGAGAGGCATGTTTGAATATCAGAAGTCCTAATGGATTTCTTAGTCTTACCGGGAAGAGGAGAGAGCCATGCTCCACATCCCTTAGCTCCAGCAGTTGAGTTTGGTTGACTGCTTTCCTTTTCCTCACTTTGGAAGAGGGCAAAACTCTGTTCTGCCTTTTGTCTGTTAAAAATTATGTATCTCCTGAATCGTCTGTTGTCCTTACCATATTCTCAGTAGTGATGAAATGGTCCAAATGGAGGAAGTAAGATAAGTCTTGATGCGTTCAAGGTTGTGGTTGTCTCAGCATTCGTTTACATGAAGCAGGTTTTCTCCAATTGAATTTATTTTACAGAGGAAATGTCGAAGGCATCCTGGTAGCTGCTTTCTCCACTCCTAGTGTCTGGAGCCTTTTTTCTGCTGTGTGAATGAGATCTAAAAGTTTTGGATTTGTAGGGCTGGGGAAGGAGGGGAAATGACAAGTAACTTGTCAAGTTAGCTGTTTAAAAAACAGGTATGGGTTCTCATCTCCTCTGGTGTCTGCAAGAATGTCACCATGTCACCAATGTCGCAGATCGGTCAGTAGAGACCCTGTGTGGAAAGGTTCTTAGACCTTGCAGAAATGCTTGGGCAGTACAGCTCCGTCAAGTAACCACGTGTCCATGTCCTAATGTACGTACTGCACATGATAAATTTATAGCGTTTATTTAACTTTAAACACGTAGGTTTGAAACAATGGTTTGTACTATTCTGTGATTAATCTGCACTGTATAACACTTGAAAGGATAGCAGAGACTAAAACCTGGAATTTGTGGTTGGATAAAAGAGGAAGTGCGACACATTGAATCATGGGCAAGTGAATAAAACTTCAGTATTTACAGGTACCAGTCACAAAGTTGTTCCTGATGATATTTCAATAACAAAGAACTTAGTTTCTAAAATACTGAGATTTGAGTGGTTTGATACTTTAAATAATTCTAGCTACCTCATAACCACTATTGAGGTAAATAAATATAGATCCAAAGTAATTTTATTCATCTAAATACTTATGTCTGTGATATATTGAATGAAATTTGTTGTGACAAATAAAACAATTTTTTTAGTTACTTGTAACTAAATGATAGGAGAAAAGGCTTTTGTATTTGTTCTTTGGCAAACAAACGTCTTATTTACAAGATTTAAATGTTGGTCTGAAGAGTTAGGTATTATGGTCATGGAGGAAAATAAAACCAACAAAAAAATTGTATCTAGTTTGGCTCTGCGTGTCTGTTGTGCTGTAGCTACTGGCATTTGTATTAAAATATAAATATTGCTGTCTGTGAAGTTGAGAGAACACAAGTTATTTTGACCTTTTTGGAGCGTAATAAATGTACTGACCTGAAAGCTGAGGTTGTGAGAATGATCTCTGACTGCGAGCTGCAGTACCAGGATCTGCTTTGCACAAATTTGTGTGTTTTGAGCCAGTGTTCAGTTTCCAGTGAAGGAGAATTATCTGTTTGGGAAAGCTATTCCTCAAGCTAGTCTGTGTTATTGTTTGGAAACCCTGACCAAGCAGTTCAAAAGCTTTCCATAGGAAAAAGTTAGAACAACTGCTGTGCGTTTGTGGAAAGAAATTCTAGAGACTGTGGTAAAAATATTTTGTTGTCTTTTAAAGAAATGCTGTTCTCTGTATGATTTCAAAGCCAGAAGGTAGGCAGGATTGTAGATGGGTGTACTTAGAAAGTAGAAAACAGTTTCATTTCTGCAACAAAAACCTTTACAGAAGTGTAGTTAAATATATTGCAATTATCTGAAGCTCTTTCCAAGTTATTCTTCAAATTACAAAGAGAAAACAGTGCATAATTGTTAGTTAAATAGCACAAATAGAGTCTTATTGGTATTATGATAGTTAATTCAACCCTCTAAATTCTCTGATCAAAAGGGCACCAGTACTAGAAAAAAATCCCCCCCCCCCCCCTTTTTTTTGTTTTTTGAATGTGTGTGTGTGTGTGTGTTAATGTACATGCCAAAACTCAAAATGGCCTGGAAACATCAGTGGTGATTTTCTGACAGACTCGGAAAGCAAAACATGAAATAAAAGTCTAGATTACAGAGGAGAATTCTGCAGTCATACAGTTCTCTGCCTCCGGCCAGTGCAACAGAATATAACGTTAGATAATTTTTCTGTAGCTTCAAAGGGATTTTGTATCCTGTTTTGCTCTGGGTTGTTTGTCTGTCCGACCCTCTGTTCTTGCCTGGGGAAGATTGTCATTGTGTCCTTATAGGGGGCCTCTGCATAGTTGAAGAGGGAGTTTTTGTTTGTTTATGTATTATTTTTTCACTAGAATACAGATTATGTTAAAATGATAACACCTGGTGTAGAAATGCCATCGTGGTAGTCAGAGTGTTTATTAGGTTATGCCAGTTCTCCCATTCTTGTTACAAGATGGCACCATTTTATATTTTGATAACTGTATCAAAATCACGGGACCAGAACTGACTTTGAAATAGGCTGACACTGTCCCAGAAAACAGTGATTGTTCATAAATATGGTCCCTTTTGACATGGCTTTTATATTGGTAAAGAGAAGCATTCACATCAAAACCTGGTTATAGCCCTCTAGCTCAGGAAGAGGACAAGTTAGTAACCTTTCATTCTATAACTGGTTTAACAATTTCAGAGACTGCATAAATCTGAAAATGTCATAGGGATATTTTGTCTTCAGATTGCTACATATTCCCTAATATAAAATAAACATGGTTTTAATAAAATCATTAATATGTCTCTTTAAATATGAGTGTTACAGGCACTCATCAAGTAAACAAATGCATTAATGCTATTATATATTGCATACATTAAAAAACCCCATAAGAATGTTCTATATAATAGCTTCATTTAGCACCTTCCTTTTCTTTCTTTCAAGAATTCAGATGTCATCCAAATTCTAAAGGTTGTCAATAGAACTCAAAGAATGTTTTGTTTCCATTTGTATAACTAGTTTAATATTTTTTAAGGCCTCCATGTACACCAGCAATGGAATCAGTCAGTTACAGAGGAGCTTAGCAGGATATGCTCAAAGTTCTCTTCACAGCAGCAAATTATACTGAAACTAATTCAGGAAAAGTGCAACTCTTTTCACTGAAGAAGTTACTTAGCATAGCATAATAAATATTCAAATACAGATGTAATGTTCCACCTTCAAGATCAGAGACTATGATGAACGTGCAGCAGGAGAACAAAGTCCGTGGTTCAGTCGGTTTAATAATTATGTTGTGGCTCCTTGTTAAAGATTCATGAAATTTTCGTGAAACGTTGTTGGTGTCAGGAAAACCAAGTGCCATGAATTTGATTAGTTAAACCTGTGAGTTGAAATACTGCAGAGCATCACTTGAACTCCCACAGTAACAAGTGACTGAACTATTGAATGTTACTAATTTCTGCACTCTAAAGGAAAGTGATTGAGAAATACTGGACTTTATGTTTGTGTGCTTTTGGTGATGTACAGAATGATACAGTCTTACTCTTTCCAACTGTTGAACAGCAGAAATAGAATCAGGAGTATGTAGCTCTAAGCTCTTCCACTTAATAGGTATTTTCATTTCATATGTGCACTTTGCATGTCACTGCATGCATGATTTTTGCAAAATATTATTAACATTTTGCATTTGAGTAAGGCAAAATTTTGTGCTTTCCGTATTAAAAAGTGAGTAATATTGGTGTATAATTAAATTGCTGAGGCAGCTGTTGTGGCTGAGCCACTGGTTGTTTCGAGGTGTAAATGGGGGCACCTCGAGTGCTTTGCAACAGCTGTGGACATGGACTGGCTCCACCAGGTTGCTCCAAAGTGCCAGTAAGTGCTTTGGAAGTGCCTGAAGATTAGGAAAAATTTTTCCTTTTGAGAGAGGGACGTTCTTCATACTAAAAAACTTAGTACAGCATGCATCTTTTGATATCTGATTTGCGTGTAAAATGAAAATACTGCTGTAGATTTTGGTTACCTCTCCCATTTTTCCCTCCCCTGTCAGAAATCACAGGACCCAAACTGACTATGAAGTAGGCCCACACTGTCCCAGCCATCTCACGGCAGACTCTGTCCTAGCTGCAGGGCACTGCTGAGAGCAGTGGTCTGTCCCTGTCTCCCTCTTTCCAAATATTTTTCTCCATTTTCTTTTGACTTGCCGGGGGCTGCAGGCTCAGGCAGATCAATCTGTTAATCTAGCTGAAACAATCAGCAAGGTTTGTTTGTGCAAGTTCAACACGTTGACCAAGGTGTCCATCCTTATCACCTTGGCACCACAGGCTGATGGCAAGAGCAGCCGCCCTGTGGCACTGCTGTGACCATGGAGCCAAGGGCAGGCTGCCTGCTTGTGGCTTGTAATACAGCCTACTAGGATTCAATTAGGACTTTTAATTACCTCTTGTATCATCTATGATTTAGAATGCAGAAAAATAGAAGAGACTTTAAACCTGGTTTCTTTTTATTTGTAACAGCCCAAGTGCCCTTTGGTCTGCCCCAGACATTTGGAAACGTCAAGAAACCTCAACATGTCAAGGCACCTGTGCTAAATAGCAGGAAATATGCTGTAGCTATCTGATTTTCCCACCTCAAAGTATTGTCCCACGAAAGGAGCATCTTACCCATTTGTCAAGTTGACTAGCACTCTGTACCAAATGCCTGCAGCCCACAGGCCAGTGCCAGACACTCGGTGTCTGTCCTTAGCTAACTAGATAGACACCACTAGTCTAAATTGTCCTGTCTGGGTTCTTGAGTAGCATCATCACAGGATTTCTTAAAATGAACCTATTTTTTCTCATATGTCTTTTTAGAGGAGATGGAACCCTTCTACAAATGAATGTATATTCCACTTGTGTGTATGACAAAGAAAGTAATAGCATTCTTCTTTGTGTACCTGGAAGAGAACCAGCTGTATCGGCTTTACTTTAAATGATACTGGAAAATGTCAGGCTAATGGAGAAATACATGTTCTGCAGATAGCATTAATTTTTAATGTGGTTGTTAGAGGTGATAAAGCTACGAGAGAATGTTGTGGTGAATATTGGCCATTTGGTGTGCCATTTTTACCCATTATTTACTAAAAATACTTTTGTGAATTATTGTATCTTCACAAGATAGCTTAAAGAAAGGCCCTAGTCCTTCATCTTCTGTTCATCTGTTTTAGTGCTTGCTGAAAAAAGTGGATTTTTATCTCCATATAATTGTGTGAAATGGTGTATGTATTTGAAAGTAAGAACCCCCCAACCTACACTATTCCCCCCTATGCCTCCCTGTGATTTATAATATGCCAGATACTCACAGTGGTAGCTGAAGTCACTGGAAGCTGTGTTTTGAACGCAAAAGCCATACCTATTTTGTAGGTTCAGGGCCTAGATGTTTCAAAGTACTCCCTGAGAACACTGGATACTGCTAAATATGTTGTACCCCTTATCTGTAGAATGGGGACAGCCTTGCAAAACTGAATGGAGATGTCTGAAGTTGCACTGTGATGATTTTATTGTCTTTTAAAGATAGCTTATTACACTTGTCACTAGAACTGAATTTGAAAATTTTGCAGTAGGTATGGGATGAAGTTGCATGTTGGTTAAAATAATTCATAGCACATCAGAAACAGAGCCTTTGAATAGTGAAATATACTTAGTGAGTAATGCAGGTACTCTCTGGCAGCAGTGTGAGCTTAGATAATTAACTGTGGTATCACAATGCACAACCACAAGGGAACCAAGAGAAGCTAGCACTGAGTTAGCTTTGTTCATTGTGTTAAACTTTCCATGTTCCTTTTTTTTTTTTTTTTATAATGTGAACATAAGCTGAAAAAAACGTCTGAGACAACTGCCAGCCTAATTACAATGATGCTTTGTCTACACAGTCTGGCATGTAAACTGTTGATGCCAATCAAGAATTTTCTCCATTTTCTGTGTGGGCCCATGCTGGAGTGAAGCTTTAGCAGGATGTGATTGAGATAATAATTTAACTCAGTCCCGTTTCCATTTAAGTTTGAATTTAACAGAGCGGTACACAAGTTACAAGCCATAAAAATTGGGCTGTCAACGAAATTGCATTATTTTCAAGCACGTGTAAGAGAAGTGAATGTGTCTTACATGTTTGAAGGTAGCTCCTACATCATGGGGACTGCTGCAGTCTACTTAATGAGTTGCAGTAATCAAATGCACAGGTGAGTGCATGCCATTAAGACATGGTGCTGTATTTTCTGTGAAGTCTTCATGTTGTGATGAGAGCAGAACTTGGCTTTTGAAATTTTCCAGTCTATGGTGAGAGAGGGGAAAAGCAGCATGGCAAAGGAAGACATTCAGCTGCATCTGAGGACCAAACAGCGTATTCTCATGCAGTTGTTGGATCACGTCCTGCCTTTCTTTTGTGCATATAATAGCCATGGAGAAGCCAGAATACCTGCAAAGAAATATTTTGTTAATAATCAAGAGAAGTACTTAGTGAAGGATTCTTAGCAAGAAGCATTCACAAATTCTCTTTCAATATTCAAGAGACCACATAGCATATGTACAGGTTTTTTTATTAGATGTAATCTAGAATGTTTCTCACCTACAATAAAGTCCTCCTACTTTTAGGATCAGAAAGATGACAGTAAGGGAAGTGCATCCTTAGGTCTGCAGAGTCAGCAGGTGCTGGTACAAGGTGACCTTGGTGGGACAGGCACGGGGGCAGTGCTCAGGGTGACAGGTTCTGTACCGTCTGGCAACAGTTGCTAGTTGTTGTGGCACCCCCCAGCCAGTCCTTCCACCAGTTCTAACAGCTGCCATAAGCTGCTGGGAAGTACTCCCTAATTATAGTATTTTCTTGATCCTCTTGATCCCCTTCTGAGATTCCTAGCCGCCCCCTTGGCCAAACTCACCACCTTAAGGCAAGGCACTTATGGAGGTATGACAGTGGCACTACTGCTGCTGCTTCCGTCCTTAGGGAGGAGGTGTTTCCTTAGTGAGCAGTGAGTTTGGAGCTCTCTAAATGTGCCAGTAAATGTAACTACTGCTGATAAGCATTTAAAAATACTAATTCGTGAGTTAATTTTTTGCCTAAACCAGTATTTCTATTTTTCTATACAAGTGGGTCTCATCTTTCTCTTACTGAAGTTTCCTAGGAACAGACACTAGGCCTGGGAATAATTTTGAAGTGTGAGGGAAGTGAGATCAAAGGTTTTCATATGAAAAAAATATTATTTTTATATGGACAGTAATTTTTTTCCCAATTGTTACACAGAATATGTGCTTTTCTTTTTTCTTACCTTAAAGGTGTAAAATCATACTTCTGAGAGTCGCTTAATGAGATTTTCTTTTCCATAGGTGAGTTGGAACCTTGTAACTTATTATTTTTTAAAATAAATTAAGACTCTACTAAATAGATTTAATTTCTTTAGATTGTAGCAATGGTTTTTGAATTCCCTGTTTAATGTTTGACAAAGAATATCACTTTGTGGTGTGTGGACTTTCCTTTTGCTCATATTCACTTACATGATGTAAAAGACCTGTGATGGTTAAGAACTGTAGTGGGTTCACAGTGACCGGATGCCAGGCACTCACCAAAGCCACTCACTCCTCTCCACAGCTGGACAGGGGAGAGAAAATACAACGAAGGGTTCATGGGTTGAGATAAGGACCAGAGAGATCACTCGTCAAATACCATCATGGGCAAAACAGGCTCTAATTAGAGATATGAATTGAATTTATGACTAACAAAATCAGAGTGGGATAATGAGAAGTAAAATAAACCCTTAAAAACACCTCCCCTGCCACATCCCTCCTTCCCACCTCTACCGCCTACCCCAGTGGCGCGAGGAGACAGGGAATGGGGGTTATGGTCAGTTCATTCCCCATGGCTTCTCCTGCTGCTCAGGGAGAGGTGGTGTTCCCCTGCTGCTCCATGGGGTCCCTCCCGTGGGAGGCAGTTCTCTGCAAACTTCTCCAACGTGAGTCCATCCCACAGGCAGCAGTCCTCCTCGAACTGCTGCAATGTGGGTCACTCTTCCATGGGGTGAAGTCCTTTAATGACAGGCTGCTCCAGCGTGGGCTCCCCCCTCCATGGGCTTCCCGCAGGGTCACAGCCTCCTCTCAGGCATCCACCTGCTTTGGCGTGGGTCTCCTCCACAGGCTGCAAGTGGATCTCTGCATCCCCATACGGTGCAGGTGGACTGCACCTCCATATGGTGCAGGTGGACTGCTGCTGCACCATGGTCTTCACCACAGGCTGCAGAAGAATCTCAGCTGTGGTGTCTGGAGCACCTCCTGCCCCTCCTCCCCGACCTTGGTGTCTGCATAGTTGTTCTTACCCCTCTTCTCTGGCTCAGTTACAACTGCCCCATCATTTTTTATTTCTTTTTTCTTAAATCTTTTATCACAGAGGTGTTATCACCATTTCTAATTGACCCAGCCTTGGCCAGCAGCACATCCAGCTTTGGAGCCATCAGGGGTTGGCCCTGCTGGATGTGGAGGAAGCTTCTAGCGGCTTCTCACAGAAACCATCCCTGTAGCCCCCCTGCTACCAAAACCAGGCCATGTAAACCCAATATGAGGACCTTAAGAGACCTTTCCTGGCTTTTCTTTTTTAGCCCAGTTTGATAGTGCAGTGTCATATATACACACAAATTCCATTAATTTCTGTGAGAATTGGACATGGGCACATAGGGTAATTATTTCTAACGCTAAAAATCAATCCCATTCATCTCTTAAGTTTTCCTCACCTGTAACTGTAAGACATAAAGATCACATAAAAAAGTATACTAGAGCTAAGGTTTTTAAGAAGTAGATAATACTAGACTTTTACAGATGCCCAAGATTCTGTGAGCTTATACACAATTCCCCTTTTGCTGCTGCATCCTGCATGGTGGTGGTTACCGGAATAAAGTGGGGCTTGGCTCTGGCTGTAGTTTTACCAGAAATTGCACTGCAGTACCCTGAGCAAGCTCAGACAATAGACTCAAATGTTGTGGCCCTGAGTTAGTTTTCTTAAATTTAAAAAACTTTCCATCT
This sequence comes from Entomyzon cyanotis, assembly GCA_024500445.1. Taxonomy (NCBI): domain Eukaryota; kingdom Metazoa; phylum Chordata; class Aves; order Passeriformes; family Meliphagidae; genus Entomyzon; species Entomyzon cyanotis. The sequence goes on from JAKEPQ010000781.1 coordinate 7,641,447, forward strand.
GTATGAAGGCATATCTGCCACATCACACAGTGTCAGAGCACTGTGAATGGCCTCTGGCTTCCGATACACTTCCTTTCTATGCTGTTTTTGTTTACAGGGAGCAGAGGGACAGAGAGATGGTTGGGCAATGCTTTGGCTCTGCTCCAGGAGATGTAAACAGATTTCCCAATGTTTGGCTTTGGCAGTGTAGCCGGAAGCGGACGGCTGGAGGTGCTCCAAGGCAGTGTGAGTGTAGCTCCCTTGGTGGGGTTCGTGAGTCAGAGCAGGAGGGCTGTGGGTGCTGGTGAGTCACTAGCTTCCCACTCAGCAGCAGCTTCACTTTGATGTGGCTCAGTTGCAAAATCCACGCTCAGTCCCTGTGTTTAGGCCCTGATAAATGACCTCAAAAAAGCTCAACACTGTAAGCCAAACTCCCTCTTTGTGTTATTTCAGGTGACAGTGCACTTATGGGATAATCAGTTCATCCTTCTCAGTTCCCATAAAACCTTTTTTTTGATGAGTAGCTCTGAATTTCCTAATACCAGGAAGAAAAATGGTCTGAAAATAAAACCCACTGAGATACATTTGTTGTTGGAGTGAGTACAAGCAGAAAGAGAACGGGTGTCCCTCATGGTGCTGCTTGCTGATTTAAACTCACTGAGATGTCTTGCCATGGCTGCAGTGGAAGTCGGGGATTAGAGCCTTGCAGTTATAAAATGCAGGACACAGCAGCAGCACAAATTCAGAACATTGACTTTTCAAAGTGGGATGCAGACACCAAAACAGGAGGCATTTAACAAAGCCTAAGGTACGCCGGGTGGAACAGAATCATGAAGTCCTGATAAAATACTCAGCTGTTTAGATCTGAGCTTTGGTTTTATTTTTCTTTAATGAGGGTCCACTGTTGGGATACAATTTGCCACTTGCCGAATTGGAGCACTGCAGGACTTTATGGGTGGGAATGCAATGATCTGGGCAGCTTGGAGAAGCAGTTATGGTAGCATGTTCTCTGTCCTATTTGTCACTTTCTTGTGCATCTCAATTGAGTTGTAAGTAATTAACTTTTCCAGATTTTACTGAGAACATGGAAAGTTCTGGTTTGCCTATGGAGACACCCGTCAGTCTCACCCATGACTCAGAAACAAGCTAAAATGAACATTTCTGCTTTCCTGTCCTGCTTGTTTATGAATTAAGACCTTGTTGAGAAATGGCGTGCTCTGATATTAGGATTTTTAATAATAAGAGATGGGAAAATTGCTTATGAAAACTTGAAAGTGAGAATTTTAGTATGGATTTTGGGGCTGCTTTGTCATATGTTTGAATATGTCTCAAATAAGAATCTTATAAAAGCGAGTCATAAAAGTTCCTTCCTTATCTACATAGTTCTCTCTATTTCAATATCATAGATGAGGCAAGATATTGTTAAAGTTTGTAGCTCTTTGACTTCATGCACTGTATGCAAGAATTCTTATACTTGAAATGTAAGAGTAAAAAGAAGAAAAGCGAAAATGTAATAAAGATTTACAGTGAGGAGAGAATGAAGTGTGTAATGCTAGGGAGAAGCAACGGTAAGTGGTTTCATTGTGAATAACAAACAAATACTCTAGAAGCTGTGAAGAAAGAAAGTGACTCAGCAGCTTAGAGGCTGGGTAACATTCACGTGAAAGTGTGATCTTCAGTTTGAGAGTTGTACATTAAATGCAAAATATTAGGAAAAGAAAATGGCTACGGACTACATAAAGAAGTCACATTTTTGTGTTCTTTAAAAAACGGTTTAGGTTCTTTTCCTTTTTCCCTGCTTGTAATTCACATTGTTTTTGGTAATACCTGACCTGTACATCACAATATAGACTGAAACGTGGTTGTGAAATAGTTCTGGTAATCAGCTGGGTGTGGAGTGGTGACAGCTGTGGTGGCCATGCCACTAGTGTCAGCAAAAGCAATGTACAAGTTCAAGACTGAACTCAGTGAAGATTTTAGACTGTGCTTTTGTGAAAGCTGGATCTAGACGGTTTTCCAGACACAGAATGTGTAAATTTTTATACTTCTTTATGTATTCTTCCTAAAGACTTACCTCTTTGTAATGAAAAACGTATAGAGGAGAGCCCACTGAAGTACAGACAGTAACCCAGTTAACTGGTTGGGCCTGGAGCCAGGCAATCCCTTGATAGATACCAGATTATTGATTGCTTTAACATAGTTCCTTTTTGGTTTCTTGTTTCAAATAGAATTACATGCTTGTCCTGAAAATGCTTGTCCTATTAAGTTTCTTACAAAACAGATGTATTTCAGTGTAAACTTTCAGTTGCAACAAAATCACAGCTCTTTCACCACTGAATTCTGTAGCCAAAAATATTTTTCAGTGATCATTGTTACAGTTATCTCACTGTAAAATTTATGTGGATTTATGCTCGACTCCACTGTTTCCGGGGTAATACATGTACGTGAGAGTTTGAAATTAAATGGTAGGTATGTTGTTAACTACATTGCAGTAAAAACTGTTAGTACCTTTGTAGAGAAGTTAGTGATTACACATGAGTCATGAGGCTGTAATCTGCCTGGTTTGGTAGTGGGAATATATTCTAGTATTCTTGGAGACATACGGACAGACAATTTTTCATGGTGTGGAAAGCAACAAAGCAGTTAGATTTGGCAAGACAAACACTTGTCAACACTCAGCAAAATGACTATTGCTGAGTGAAGAATGACCATATATTGAGTATGTAAAGAAGACTGATAGGACAAGAGTAAACAACTTTCAGACAATTAAATAATCTGAAGATGAGTGTGTATTACAGATTTTCAATATCACAATAGAATTTATCAGTTGTTCAAGTAAAAGTAATTATGCAACAGTAGACCAAAAGAAGTTAAAACAGCAGGGGCAGAAGATCAGGAGAAAAAGTAAACAGCCAGATGACAGATAATTTCAAGTAGGTGAGGGTGAGATGACAAGGGTAGACATGTGGAGTAACAAAACCAAATAGGACTTTCATGACATTATGCTTAACTGTTTACATAATATATCGGGTAGTTTGTGTTAAGCTTGTATCTTTTCTTTCTCAGTCACATAGAAAAAATTACAACATGGCAAGATCCTCGAAAACCTATGAATCAGCAGATGAATCACATTAGCCACCATCCTGCAGCCACGTCCATACCGGTGCCGCAGAGGGCCATGGCAATGTCTCAGCCAAATCTCAGTGAGTACTGGATGGCATATCTCTGGTGAAAACACAAAAGAGTTAGAAGAGACACCTCCTGATTTGTTTGTCAAAGTAATTTTTGGTTCAAGAAAGTAGCTCTGATTCTGCTGTCAGACCTAACAGTATGTTCTCCCCTTCATTTACTTAATTTTCCCTTCTGTAGACTTGGCAGCAAGTGAGTTTGTACTGTTTGAGGTGAAGTTCTAACATCTCATATTCTATTTTAGAACATCCATGGCTTTTTGATGTATTAAACATAGAAAAATAAGTTCTGTCTGTGCTTTTCTGTTCTGAGGTGATATAAAGCCTGCACATCTCCCATATCATGTCCAAGCTGTTGGATAACCTGTCCATAGTTGGCCCTGTGTTTCTTCAGGTCAGAGGATATAGCTGGTTTGCTTGTTAGTTGGTTTGTGGTGGTGGGACTTTTGCATAGTGAGGTTCTGCACTGGAAGCTACTTGCAAAATACTAAAAAGTCTGCTTTGCAGTATGAGTTACCTACAAAATTCTTATAACTGGTGTGGTTCCCTCGCTGTTCCTGTTTAGCACTTCAAGTCTAAATTTAAGTGTCAACTTACATCAATCTGATATTGCCAGATACAAGCCTTAGTGAAAATAAAGCCATGAAAATTCTGAAAATTTTAAAGAAATTTTGTAAATGGAAGAAAGCATTTTCATGTGTAATTGAGAATTACAAATAATCCCTGACATTTCACTTCTAGAACTTTAACTTTTCTGCTGCTCAAGAAGATGAGAACAGGTAAGCTTACAGACTCAAAATCACAAAACTCTGTCAAATAAGCAGACTTAAATACACAGTGCACATTCTTGTTCTGGTTAACTTTTGGTAAGTTGATCTCATGATTTCTGAATTATTCACTTGCAGTGTGGTTCATCAGTGCTGTCACTTCACATGGCAAGAAAGTGCTGAACATTGTCTGCTAATGGTCACCAATAGAAGTAGCACAATATTAACTTTTGTCTTAAATTTAAAAGAAGCAACTAGGCAGAACTCTGAGGTAATTAACTTCAGTTCTTTTTTCTGCCTTTGTCTCAACAACTGCCTTGCTTGCATATATGCAGTAAGAGTGTTGGTTCTGTTATGTGATTTAGTGGGCAGTAGCAAATCATAATGTGAGAGTGCATATCTATAGAAGAAACCTGAATAAAATCTAGAAAGTTAGGGTATCTGCAGTGTGTCATAGCATGTGGTAAAACAATTGCTCTGCTGTGGCTTCAAACCACAGCTGTGTGTGGGTCAGTCTGTTTATAGCAGTGCTGGAATGGCCAAGAGGTAAGAATAGGACAGCAGGGTTTTTGTTCTTACCAACTCCTCCGCTTACGTTGACATCTGTTACATTGTTCCTAGTTAAAAAACAGCAGTGACATAAATCAGGACAGTGTACAAAACACTTTTCCCCTTAATTTGTAGTGGAAGTGAATCAAAGCCAAATCCTGTACTGAAACACATGTATAGTGAATTTTAGAGGAGGGCCTCGAGATTCAAAGGATTAGAAAAAAAAGTCTATACCTAATGAAGAGACTGTTCTTGAAGGCGCTTCAGGTGCCCAATACGGGTATTTCCACAGACTACAAAATCTATCCTGTCAAATACAGTCTGTATTTCATTCAGTACTCTTCACATATATATGTGATGAGGTTCTACTTTTTGGTAGGTATTTATGTAGTTCTTGGTATAGTGGTTCAGATATGTGATTGAATTTCCCACTAGAAATAGTAGGTAAAAATATACACAGTGTCCATATTTATTTAATCAAGAAAACATTCCGTCAATATGTCTTGGTGATCTTTTTCTCATTCTGGTGGCTTTCAAAGGCACACTAAGTGTGACACTATTTTATTAAAAATTTTATCTTATAAGATTTAATCTAGAAACTATGTGTATATGCATGTATATACATACAGCGAAATTACACAGAAAGATCGCAGTACTCTGAACAGAACACTGCAGCCTCTGAGTACTTCACGTGGCAGTTTAAAATACATGTTGACTGTTGTTTCCAGTACTAAAGTAGAATGTCTCTATTTTTAAATTGCTGTAGCCAAAAGGAAGGCCCTTTCTACTCCTCTGTGCTGCCAGCAGTGTAACTGCTCAAACTCGCATTCCTGGGTCCACTGCACCACTGTAGTGAGCAGTGCTGGCCTGGCAGTCAGACCTCTGAGTCAGAAGTGATTGTGCCAACATCTCACAGATATCAGAGGAGAAGTGGGAACTGGAGATAGCACTCTTCTGGCCCTAATTTTGTGACTTCACAGCAAATGAAATCTATGCATCTGGCTTTTGCCTTAGCCTTTTTTTTTTTTTCCTGTAGGCATTAAAAGAAGTTTTTCTTTTGAAGATGTGCTACATAGAAGAAAAGGATTTAAGTATTTCAGATCTTCACACTGGTCTGCACTTCCAATTACTAACACATATGTTTTCCTTTTTGTACTTCTTATGAAGAAGATGAAGATATGGTCTATGTTGTATAGCTTGTTGTGTTGGTTTATAAACTCCTTTCAGCAATATTTGCTGGGAATTGTACAAAAGTACTTACAAACATTTTATCAAAGCACAGAATGTGACTAAGTGATACCAAATCATAGTATGCCTGTGCTGAACTCATACAGAAGCATGTAGTGAAAGTTGGTTGAAGTTAGTGGTCATACCTTAAAAGACCTGCTGTATTTTTCTACCTTTTTTCTTACTGTGGTTCTTTGTTGCCTATTTATGAGCTATATATGAAGCTACACACTTCATTAGTGTTAGTTTTCACACTAACATTTAAAGCACTGCCTTTTAGTTGTTGTAGAACAAAGGCATCAGAAGGTGTTTTTTCCTTTGATGCATCTTGTTAAATTTACAGAAAAGTAATATGTGCTAGGCAAGTTTTTGTGTGCATTTACACACCACCACTAAATTCAGCGATGTTTCATGAATCAAAAGGGAAATTTGTCACATAGATTGAAAGCATATTCTTGCAGGTTAGCATCTATTCTGGCTTGTTCAATCTGTTTTTTCTTAACATTTTAGCATCGTTATTCTTCTTAGATGATTTATAGATGTATATACTAAGGCACGGAGAGCATTAATAGGAATGTTTTTAGTGTATGTTTTGTTGTTGTAAGCAAAAGGGAAAATGATCAGCCTCAGACTGAAGCCAAGCAGAAACAGTGTATTTCTTGTGTCTTCATAAGGACTTCAAAAATTCCATTTACTGTGATGCTGATTCTGCACAGATCTCAGTTTCCTGCCAATTCTAAAACAGACTGTTTTCCAGCTGATTGATAAGGTATTACTATTGCCGGTCAATTTTTGCAGTAGAAACGGGGGCTATGTGTGGAAGGACAGGTTACTCTACACCCTTGTTTTAGTTGTCAGGCCTAGGTCCCTGAACAAGGAGACCAGTCCTCAGGGACCCCCTGTGCCTGAGAGGAAGGAGAGAGCAGTTGAAGTGCACCAAGCTGAGGGTCACGCTGCTGCCTGATCAAAGACCTCCTGCAGGGGTGCCTGAATCTGAGCTACACATGCCTTTCTGCCTTCATGGCACTCCCTGGTGTGAAAAGATTGTGGAGGATGATTTTGAGCTATGTGTAGCAAGATTTAGGAGAAAAACTAGATCCTTACAGGAGGTTCTTTTGCAACATTTAATTAATTGCTACTTGTTTTGTAGTCTTTCTCTATTCTACATTATGCAACACTCAAAACCATTGTTATTTCCATTCTTCTCCCTTCAAACTGTTTTAAAGAGATTTCTTTTGTGATTGTACTCATCATCCAGTGGGTAAGCACAATCTGGTCTTCATTTAAATGTTTTCCAAATTTAAGTTTGCAACATACTTTGACATAAATAATGAACCTCTCTAATAGTATTTATGTTTTCTGTATAAGTTAGCTTGAATTTTTATGTGAGTTCCTTAAAAAGCTCATACAAAAAGAATATACTATCTGCAAAAAACCTCAGACTTCTGGCCCACCTGTGGCACAGCTGGATGTGGGATTTGGGCCTTGGAGCAAATAGCAGTTGGAAGGCACAGTTACTCTACGTCCCATGCGATTGACTGAGATGTGCATTAAACAGTGCCCAGAGTTTGCTGGTTTGAGTTTTGGGTACTCTGCCCCTTTGTGAAATACCTCTGATTTTGTTTGGGTTTGGATAGGTGTGGCTAGCACAGGTCCTTCCCGTGGGAACATTTTGCTATATTTCATAAACAAGATAAAGTTTAGATGTTTTGCAAACAACTTCTCCGGATTGGGTCAGTTCGGGCTTGGCCAATTGGGCCTAGGGGGAGGTCTCGGGCTGACCAATCTGGGGCACCTCTGTAAACTCTATATATATGGAATTCAAAACAATAAAGCTCTCTTCTCCTCTCTTTCCTTGTCTGAGACCTTGGGTCATTCCTCAGCTAGCCGCTCAACAGCGACAGATAGGGGTTTTCAGTTTATCTAACTGTGGTTAAAATTGGTGTTTGGTCTAACTCAAGCCACCAAAGTCCAGCCATGTGGGGTGTTCCCCCCATCACTGATGCTCCCACTGTCCCCATCACCTTTCTTCACAGTGCACAATCCAGAACCAGCAATTACAGAAAGGTGTGCCTGGTTTTACTCTTTCTGGTATACAAGAGAACTTGTGTGATTCATCAGAGATGGGATTGATGGGCAGAAAGGCTTTTAAATGCTGTAATTACCTATGACCTGGCTGTCAGGGAGGGAGTGACAAGGTCTGGAGAGCAGGGACATGATGCATTTGTGTGGCTCTCTGAAGTGTTAGAACTGGGCCATCTTCTATTACCCTGTCTGGTTTTTCCCTTGCAATGTGGTATTTTCCATATAAGTTTGGACAAGATGGTCCCTTCCGACTGTGGCTGTTCTGTCATGATGGTTGATACATAGTACCTGTTGATCCATAGTTTCTGTTGACCCAGGCAATGCTGCCTTCAGAAAATGTACCTGGATCACTCTTAATTCTCTACATGGACATAGTAACTTATAAATATATATTGTCCTAGGTTCTGTCAAAAATAGTCTTAATGTTACAGTTCCTGAGACTTTCAGTGTTCTGTACTCTATATCTGGTGCAGATTATATTACTTTATCTCTGCGCTGCTGGTTTAACAGCAGCGCAGAGACAAAGTGACATATTTAACACATTTAAACACATCCTCAGGAGGTTTGATAAGAACCTCAGTAGTGGACTGATTCAGGTGTACTTGAATGGAGGGACAGTTGTTGGGAGATCAGTATTAATGTTGTGAAACTCACAAAGATGAAGATACCTGTTCTGAGGTAAGGGCTTCTTTCCTGGATGAGTTTCCACACATGGCTGAGGCTTTGCACAAGTTACAGTTGTGTCCATCACAGAATAACTTAGGTGGGAAGGGACCTTGTGAGGCCTCTGACTCAGTCTCCAGTTGAAAGCAGGCTCAGTGGTGCGACCAGGGCAGGAGCCTGGGACTTGGTGCACTCAGGTGTAAAAATCCTTTGTGACAAAGAAGAAGATCATGGTGAGGTTCTCACATGTTCATAAGAAGGAGACTGGCACCACGAAGGAAATGGGTGCTGTATCATCAGCACTGAGTGGGGGAGTTTCAGAATGTCACACACACACACACAGACACACGCAAATAGGGAAGAATTTCTAGCGGAGGAAGAAGGGTGCTACACGTACTTTAGTTTGCTCTTGACACCTCCACTTTCACCTGATCAGGTTATGTGTAAATACAGAGTATAAGAAAAATAACATGGCTTATCTCTGGCAGAAGCTGGTAATATTTATCCCCATTTTCTAAATCAAGCAGTTCAGGCAGAAAATAGGGGAAAGCCTGATGTTAATTTGTTTCATGTCAGTGTATGCATTGATCTTGAGAGTTCAATCACATTAACTCCTTGTATCAAACTCCAGGTTAAGAACTATTTAACTTTTGTTTTTCCTTTCTGAAGAAGAGAACCTTACCTTAGAAGCTGCTCTATCAAGACCCACAAGCAGGCATGAGCCAAGTGATATAAGCAGGATGGCTTTTACTGTTAATTCACTGGTTCTCTAACATGAAGTATTAGGTAACTTCATGTTAGTTCTCTAACATGAAATATTAACATTAGGTATTACAAAATAGAATTTTTTATTGTGAAGAGGCTCTGACACTGACAACTAGTTGTTTAATAAAAAACCATCCATGAATCTAAGGAGTTTAGCTTTCAGCTGTATTGTATGCTTTCATTTTTTTTAACTAGCCAGGAAATTCAACTAATAAAAGAATGTAAAAATCCTGTCTAGGAGCAATAAACACATGAACCAAAGTTTCCATATCCTGCTATGATAAAAGAGGTGTAGCTACTATTGTTTAAGAATTATAAAAGGTAGTTTTGGTTACTATGTCAAAGTAAGTCTCTGAAGATAAAACAGAGATTCCTAAAGTGTTCAAAACCAGATCATATGTAGTGTTCACATTTTAGTGTTCACGTACATCCATGAAGAGGTCTAGATTTTGCAAGGCTTGGTTTTCATTGGCTAGAAATTTGGCTAGAAATGAGAACATCATGTTGTTCCCTCTGTGTAATCCATACCCTCATACCAGCTGCATGGTGGAAAGGCTTCCTGTTTCAGGTCATTTTTAATTACTGGATATCCTGAAAGAAGCAAACACAATTCATTTGTGGTCAGTGTGAATAATCTTGGCACCTGCTTCTGGTGATTAGATTCTGACTTACAGGAGAGCTGAAGGCATTACAGAGGACTTGCACGTTCTGTGGGAATGAGAGTTTTGTGATGCAGCTCTCAGAGGAATTGAGGGGGTTTTGGTTGTTTGCAGTTAAAACCTTTAACAAGTGATTTAACAGTAAGATTTAAAATGGAGTAATTTATTTATGTTTTAAGGACAGTGGTTAATAGTTTCAGAATTTAATAGGAATTAACTTCAGTATCAGGTGAATTAAATCTAGATGTGTCAAAGGACACACACCTTTAAACCAGCAACAGATGACCAGCAACTGGCCATCTAGTAAATCTGAAATATCAAGGGTTGATGTGGTTCAAGAGAGATGCTGGGATTTTTTCAACTTCTAGTAATTTTTAATTTTGATGCAAGGAAGTTCCTGTTGGTAAGGATTCCTGTAAGCATTTCCCCTCAAGGTTAATAATCCAAACATGTGCCAGCGCAAGAGTGGAGGGTCATTTCCATAGTTCCAAAGTGATTGAAATGCAAAAGCTGAAGATTGCATGAAGCGAAAGTAAAAATAATCTATTAAATATTTTAAATATAATAGTCATCAGTAATTAGTCATTAGCATTAAAGTTGTCTCTTCATTCAAGCAGTCCCCATCATTATTTGTTACTGGTTTATTGTTAAAAGTGCTTGCAGAGTAAATCTCTAATCTTTTAAATATCTTCCTGCTAAATCATAGCTTTGATGTTGCACCTGCAGATTGTTTGTGTGGGTTTTTTTAATCTTAAATCATTGGAGACGGGAAAGATTAGTTAAATGTGAATATCATAGACCTTAACAGTAGAAACTGTTGAGAAATCTCGCTACAGCTATTTTCAGCTCAGAAATCAGAATAAAGGCGTCTCTGTGCACTAGGATAGTGGAACGTTTTGCTTTAATACTTTACAGATTTTTGGAACAAAATGCACCAGAACTGAAAAGCAGCATTTTTTGCTGACGTTGTTGGAAGGCTAATGCTTCTTTCTGGGAAATAAGCGAAACAAGCAGTTCTTTGTTGGCTGAAGTGGAGAGAGAAAAGGAGGGGAGCCCAGTCTTTTTTTCTTTACAGTGTCATGGCTAAGTCAGAACTGTAGTATGGCTGGGTTAATTTTTTTTTTAACCTTTGTAGATATTTGTGTTTCATCAGACTGTATTGCATGAGATGTGGCGCTGGCTAGTTCATCTGAATTTGGGTCTGGGCTGCCTATAAACAGAGCTGAAAGATCCATGTTGCATCCAGACACTTCTGACACTTAAATAATAAAAGTTGGTACAATCAGTTCAATGCATATGTCAGAAATGATTGACACTTGCATGTTTTGGCTCCTGCAACTTGCAGAGTCTTGTCCAGCAGAGTCATCAACAGAAAGGTCTCCTACAATGTCAGAAAACCTAATTCCCTAGAATATTATTATTAATTTAAAAGGAAGCAAAAGCAATAAAAGAATTGTTTTATTTTTCATCTAACTGGAAAAAGAAAACTTCATAGGACTGACTTGAGATGTAAACTAAATAGTTGTAATTTCATGGACTGCAATGACACTGTGGTCACACAGTTCAGGTTTGGAACTTAGCTCCATACTTTTACTTGCTTTCATTTGGGCTGGATAATTGTGTAATGGCTGTTTATTGAAAAGATTTCATTTTGCAAAATAAATTTGGTTTTCCTCAGGAGAACTGAATTCAAGGCCACCCTGAGTCTGTCTGCTGTAATTATGAATGGTTTTCTCTTATGTTAGACCCAATCTCCTTTACCACAGAGTGGTAAATTTGAACTTTTTAGTTTTTTTTGTTTGCAGAACCTTAGAAATGTTAGTCTGGATTCCCAGACCCTGCTTAGTGGATTGAAGCTTACTGAAGACCAATTGTTTTTCCTTAGTAGCCTTTTGACCTCTCAAAACCAGCCCCACACTCCCAAGGCTCCCCAGAACTCTGGCTGAGAGGAGTTGTCAGGGTCCCTGGTGTGTCTGATGGTGTCGGTATACTGAGAGTAGGGTCCATGTTGCTAGTCTTGCTGGAATGTGAACTATGCATTTTTCTTTTTTAACTCAAACTCCATTATGTTCCTCATACCATTCAAATACAAATTCAGAACTGAAAAATGAAGTGGGTGTTACTAAAACCTCATAAATAGCTCAACAGATGTGCCATATGATTATATCATAAGGAACAGAGATTTGTAGAATGTCATTGTTTGTTAAGTTGCTCACTGGAGCTGACACCAGAATTTCCTTTCACTGGGTTTGTTCAAACCTTTAGTGACAAAGAGTTATCATCAGCTGTGTTCCATCAGCTATATTCTACTTTTACTGCCTGGCTTCTGTTTTGGTTCAGTTGAGCAGTTCCAGGAAAAGCACTCAGGTAAAAGGTTTTTCACAAACTAAGCTTACGTATATATCACAAGGGTAATTTCTCCACAGTCAGAATTCTTTTTATCCTACTAGTCTATTTAAAGATTCATGATTAATTTGAAGTCTAGACAATATCAGGCCTATCAAGCATGCGTAAAGGTATTCCAGGTATAATATTTTTCTGTTTTCCCTATGCATATCATTGTAGCTCTACCCTTAAGCAGAGCAACTTAGTTTATTCAGTTTTTTTCCTTGATATTTGAAAAACTGACACAGTGAAAATTGCTAAAGCGGTAAGAAGTCTTAGTCTGGTAACAACTGTATCATCATACTTTGCTACACTTCTTTTGAAAAGACTGGTGTTCTGCGTGGATGCTGGGGTTTGCCTGAGTAGGTAGGGTTGCAGGGTGAAACCTACCTGACATTACCTATAGTGTGGTGTATGAAATCGTGTGAAGATCTAGCCCAGGTCTGATAGAATCAGAATCATTGAATCGTTTGGGTTGGGAAATCCCTTAATGATCACTGAGTCTAACCATTAACCAGCACTGCCAAGGCCACCACTGACCCATGTCCTCAAGTGCTACAACCACACAGCTTTTAAATCCCTCCAGGGCTGGGGACCCTACCATTGTCCTGCACAGCCTGTGCCAGGGCTGGACAAATCTTTTGGTGAAGAAATTTTCCCTAATCTCCGGTCTAAACCTTGCCTGGAATGACACTCTGGCATCAATCTGTGCTGTACTCTCCAGAACACCTGGTTCTGGAAGCAAGTTGCAAAGAAGGTTTGGATCTGCCTGCATGATTTCCACAAGATCCAGAAGGATTTATTAGTGTGGGCTTTGCACCACCTACAGGTAATAAAGCTGTCCTTAGATCCAGATTGGCCCTGGAGATAGCCCAGGACTGATTCACACCCGGTTCATGCAGCTAGGCCTGATCTGCATCAGTAATAAATCTAACCTGTGTCCTGCAAAAATCATAGAGTTAAAATGTTAAAAATTCACTGTATTTCTCTCCTGGCTTGTCTGGAGGACATCAATGCTGGATGCTATTCTTAGCGCTGTAAACAGGAAGAAATTTGCCTTAGTAGGGCAGGAGTCTGCACAGTGTTCTTGGATTGCTTAATATCAGAAGTGCTGGGCTTGCCTGTGCAGTTGCAGAATTCTTCATTGAAAGTGTCTGATACCAACAAAAACTATGAGATGCCCAAGGGTCTTGTGTTGCCAAAGATTTTAAGGTGGTTCTGTCCCTCATAGTCTTTGACTGTTTTGTACAATCTGAGTATTTGCACCACTACCTTTCTGTGGTCACCAGGCCATATTCTCAGTCAGCTTGTCACTTTCTGAATTCATAGCTCATTTAACTGGAGCCAATGCACTTGTTCAGCATGACTGGCTGTTACTGTTTTCATTTTTCTGGGTGTTTTAGTTAGATCATCCCTGATGCTTGAAGACATTTTACTGTCAGTTTATTATGAGAAACAATTTCCTGTGAGCCAATGTGTTCCTCTGTGTGGATGCTTCTTGTCTTGAATCAGGGGCTTACTGTTTCTGTAGTGTATCTACTCCATCTGTATTACTTTTGGGGATTGTTCCCAGTAATACTGTCTGTCGCTGTTGAGCGGCTAGCTGAGGAATGACCCAAGGTCTCAGACAAGGAAAGAGAGGAGAAGAGAGCTTTATTGTTTTGAATTCCATATATATAGAATTTACAGAGGTGCCTCAGATTGGTCAGCCCGAGACCTCCCCCCTAGGCCCAATTGGCCAAGCCCGAACTGACCCAATCCGGAGAAATTGTTTGCAAAACATCCAAACTTTATCTTGTTTATGAAATATAGCAAAATGTTCCCACGGGAAGAACCTGTGCTAGCCACAACTGTCCCATTCACTTTTGTACACTTTTCCCACTTATGATCCTTCAGCCATTCTTACCATGGTTTTCTATTCAGTGACATGCCAAAAATGTAAGCGCATGTTTATGGATATGAGAAAGGGTTAAATTCTTGAGTGCTTATAGTTATGGCAATTTAACACCACTTAACACTGATACAATTAACACTGATACAACTTATGTAATTGTACTTTGAATATTTTGTATGTATTTTAATGTGGCTACAACTAGATTCACTGCATCTTAAAATGTGGTTCCAAATATTGTTTTTCCATTATAAAAGCAGTTTGATTTCTGTACCCAACTCTCATTCCTGCTTTTCTCCTCCCAGCACTGCACTTGGTAATCTTTCTGGGGTTTTATGACTGAAAAGTTACTGCTGAGTCCTGGCTGTAGTCTGTCTTTCCTGTAACCAGCTTATTTTTCCCACCTGGACTCCTACACTGGTTGCATATAAGCAGTATCATGGCTGCGCAGTTATTTTTGCTGGGACCTGATCTAACCAGAATTACCTTGGTTTTATGTTTTAGTTTGCTGTGTCGCCACAAAAATGCTTTTGCTAGGTCAGTAAAGGGGGCAGTATGTGGGCAGGATTGAACAGCTGAGTGTGGAAGAGGTGGTGGATGGCGGCATTCTGGTTTAATGTGGAAGTTTGATGTCATTTGTGTGGATACAGCTGTTTGTGGCCCACCCATAGACTGACTCTGTGGAAAGGTTGTATTACTGCAGGACTGCTTTTAACTTGGATTATTTCTTGAGCTGGATTTGCTACTGAAGCTGAAATATCACACAGCTGAACTGTCATATGGTTCCACAGTCTCTGCATACTTGACCTGTGTGATACTGGATCACCCAGAGGAAAAATTTAATTCAGAGCTGGTATGAGCACATGTGAATATTTCTGTCAAATGCAGCAGGGCAAAGTTTATGCTGGCTGAATGGCTGTGTGCCAGTGTTACTGCAGCTGCAGAAAGACAAGACAGTACCTGACAGAAAACTGGCTAGCATAAAAATTTTAACTTGGAACTGGCAGAGTACATGAAGTTCAGCATTTTGAATTGCATGTGTATTATCCATTTGATCCAAGCTGTAAAATCAACTCATTTCTTACAATCACATGTGCTGTATTCTCCAAGGTCAGACATGGGCACTGCATAAACATGTTCAGGTCTTTGAGGCACAGAATTGGGTTGAGATTTGGTTCTTGTATGGTAAGAACAAGGAATGCAAGATAAAAAGGACGATAAAAATCTTAGTCCTTGGAATAGAAAAATACTGTCTTTTTCTTAGTATCTGAGGTGTTCATGTTAAAAGGTAAGAGCTCTGTTAATTACGCTGTTGCCTCTTTTGTGAAAGAATCCTCACAAAAATGACAACTAATTTTTAAAACAGTACATGGCTCCCACTTGTAATCCAGACTGGCTTTAGGTACTGTGTCTTTTTTTACTGGAAATGTGAAGATGGGCAAGTAAAAGAAGGAACAGTTCCCTCCACAGTTTACCACCACTTTTGAGTTGCATTGGTGGGAGCTGATACATTTTACTCAAAAATGAAGAGGAGGTACAAACAGAGGCTGTGCAGTTTCCCCTCTCTGTCTCATTTTCCTCCTCTTTTCCCCAAGCCCGTTACTAAGAGGGAAATGGTTCTAGAGGGAATGGGTGGTTCTGTTTCCATGGCCAAGTGATACCTGCTGTCTGAGGCAACAGGGCCTATTAGCCTTGTGACATGTTGGCACCAGAGTGATGCATAGAGAGCTACACAGACTTGTAATTTCTTCTGTAGCAGTTCTATGAATAAAAATGTCCATCACACAGAAAATTCTGCTCTGATGTATAGTTTCTGAATTTGATCAGGAAAGATGAAGTTGATTTAAGTAACATTAACAGCATTAGCTTGCTCAGCAACAGCCTTCTGTCGGCAGGTGAACGGGTTTACCTGGGTATAACTCAGGTTTGCTTACTAAAGGTCCTATTTCAAGCCCTGCTGTCTATGGAGTTCTTGCCCTGTCAGCCTTCTGAATATCCTACTAAAGGTGGAGGATTAATGGTTCATTTCCAAATCTGAATATCCTAACAGAAAAGGTTTTAGTTGTTAGTTGGCAATTACTTCTGGTAATTATTCTTAAAATAATTGATTTATATCTGTCAATAAAGAAAATATTAAGTTGAAAATATTTTTACTAGCTTACTGCCTATTGTAGGCACAAATTTTTAGTGGAATTTTCAATTAAAGAACTTGAATGTTATTTACTACTTCTTTAGGTAAATATTTGAACATACCAGGATAAATAAAAATACTTGTTGTATTGTAGGTATTCTTGTTTGATACACTGGGAACATTAAAAATCATTTATTAAGCAATTGCTAGTGCAATTCTTGCCAGATGGAGTAGTTCTCAGTCATTTGAAGTACAGTAGTTCTAATATCGCAGCCCTGTAAGTGAGCAGCATGTGTCCCAGGCCCTCTGTTACTCGAAAGTACAGTCCTACCCAGGGTGCCATGAGTTCTTGTCTTTCCCACAGTCATGAATGCCCAGCCCCAGCTGCCCTCCAACACAGCCCTGCCGCAGCAGAGTCGCCCCCCGCAGCCCCCTGCGCTGCTGACCCTGCCCAGCGCATTGACCACACAGCAGCAGCAGCAGAAGCTGAGGCTCCAGAGAATCCAGATGGAGAGGGAGCGAATTCGGATGCGTCAGGAGGAGTTACTGCGACAGGTAACACCAAAGATACTCTTACTTTATTTAAGAGCTTTTAGTTCAATGCATCCAAATTTTTAACATGTACACTTAGTAGCTCTGTTACTTTATACCAAGACTAACTATGGTTTTACAGAAGGGTAACCAAAAAGCTAATATAAATACATAATTTATTTGTTTTTCTCTAAACTAGCACTGAACAAAACATAGAATGGCATCAGTCAGAAGTTACAGACCTGGCATCTTTCTTACCAGTCTTTCTCAATAGTCGAGTAACAGCCAAATTCTGTTCTGTGTCTGTCCATAAGCAACTAGGGCAACTAGCAGTGATTCATTTACAGTTTAACTTGGTTTGCATAGGAGCCCATGTTCATTCTTCAGTGAAGATAAAGGCAGAACATAGGAAGTCATTATTGACTGAAATCCCAACTCTCTCAATTTGCACATTTTGCCTATGAGTTAAAATAAAATCACATTCACATCTCACATGAATACTGTTAAAAAACACAGTTTTCCAGCAAAACTTGGGTTAGTTGAGTAGGCCTGAACAAAGCCTCAGCATAGTCAGGCCTCAGTAAAAATCCTAGCAAGCTGTTGTGAAAAGCTAATACGTGGGAACCACAGCTGTGCTTCTGGGCTGTGAGAAGAATGTCATGAGAAAGAATAGGGAGTTAAGAATGTTATGAGAAAGAATAAGGGAGTCACCAGGAAGATCCCTGAATGTGTGAGAACAAACTGCAGATACCTGTGTAGCTATAATTAGAAACATCTGTAACAGTATATAAGTTTCTCCTTTGGTGAAATAAAATGGAGCTTGCTTTATGACTTATATTAAGTCGTGTGCACGCTCTCTCTCGCCGTTCATCAGAATACCTCTGATCTGAAAACTTTCCAGAGTTGGTTATTCGTGGATGGTTTGCTTACTGTTCTATTTCTTAAGTTTCAGCTCTACATAATGACTCATATTGTACAAAATAGATACGCAACTTCCTTCATACTGCTTTAAGAAAATGAAGTTTTAAGAATTGTGTTTCATCTCTTACAGATGACTCCACTAGTGATGTTGTGTTTGCATGGCATGTTAATAAGATTGCTTAGTGAAAAAACCCAACCTGTTTCTCTCAGAAACAGCATGAAAGAAGTACACTTTATCAAGAAACTTATTTGTGGCCTTGCAGATGCTGCAGTTAACAGTTCTAAGTGCCTTTAAAAATGGTAACTTTCACAGGATGAAGGTGGTGGTCTCTGACATGGGCAGTGGTCTCAAGTCTTTTGTATACCTTCTCCTTTATCATCAGGAGCTCATGATAGAGATGGGTGTGAGAATAGTGTGGGAATATCTGCTACAAGCTTAGTCATCATTGTCATCGTGCTAACAATGTGTTTAGCTATTTTTACTCTATTTGTCTCTGTTCTTGATTCAAGACAAAAGCAAATTAAGCTTCCAGACAGCTGTGCCGTTAACACAAGGACTGGTTTTCCTGCTTTGCTGACTTTGAAACTGATACATTCACAGCACTCGGCAGCTGTGCCGTACTCAACCATGACTTCCACTTACTGTGCCCAGTACCACCCTGCCCCTATGGTGTTTGTTGAAACTCAGTGTTGCATGAAGCAGTAGAGCATCACTTTGCATACTAAAATTTTTAGAACTGGTGTAGCTCTTAGGGAGGAAAGGAAGATGAAAAATCCATCCTTCCTAACAGAATGTTGTGAACTTCCTTCCAGTAACCTGAGTATCCTGAACCCTGGCAGCTGAGGACGTGATGACCCCCTCAAGTCATCAGTGTCCAAGTGCATTTACTCCTGTCCTGACTCTCCATTGCTGCTTTTGTTTTTCTAGCATAACCTATCTAAGGGAAAAATGCTGAGTAAGGGTGTGCACTGCTGTTGTGAGGAGGTGCAGGGCATTTTAGTGAGATGGGAATGATTCTTTGGAGGGACACAAACCTTTCAGTCCAGTAGCAGCTGCTGGCTCCCCACAACCATTGCTGGCAGCAGCTGCTGGGGTGGAGCAGCATGCCCAGCTGGGAAGAGGTCATAGCTCTGGAAGCTTTTGGCTTAGGGAATTTCTTTCCTTCTTTGTCCTTCTCTTCATGTAGTTGGTAAAACCCTAGAACTCTAGTACATGCAAGAAGGGTGACATTTCAGAAAACCAATATGATAGCTTCTATTTAAAGGTTTCCTTACTCAGTTTAGTCATTCCATAAAGAGTTAATGTTCTTTTATACTAATTTGGCTTTGTCAGCTTTCCAAAGGTAAAGAGAGAATCTGCTTGCTGCTTAAGAGCTTCTTGGAAATGGAAGTCAGTAGAGGTAATGTCCATCAGAAATCTCTGAAATGTCCTACAGGGAAGGTGCCCCAGCACTTCTCTGTGTGTACCAGGGCCATCCTGCACTGTATTTGGAAGGGTACAAATAGTCCCAAAATGTCAATGCCTCTCAGAGGCTTCTTTCTGGTCCAGGGAATCCTATTGCATAAATTGTCCACAGAAAGTTACAGGACCTTTAAGGGGCTCAGAAGAGGCTGAAGAAGCAGTGGAGGAACATGCAGAGGAACATTTATCACTGTTTTGTCCTCACAGAGTAGACCTTTATTGGCCTGCTACAACCTGAACAGAAAAACACCCTGCTGTGCTCCTTCCACTGCACACACTGGCCCAGGATGTGATTTACTGGTGGCCCAGGCAATGCCTACATCTCTCACTTTCCACCCTAAGTATGAGGACTGGCAGAAGAGAAATTGGAGCGACCAGCAGTGTAAACTCACTGTAAAAATGCTCTCACTCAGCTGGAAATGAGGGTTTGGCAACTAAGGATGGAGCTCAGGTCAGTTCTGCCAAAGACAGAAAATGTCACAGTAAATTTCTGGGCTTGTCTAGGTTATGGCTAAAAAGGGGTTTACATCTGAACTGTGTTCAGAGGCAGTGAATCATTCAACTCACTGCAATGGTGTGAAGCTTTTAAAGTGTTTCAAAGATAACCACTGATGAAGTGTTTGACATGATTTTGTGATGTCAGAATACTGTGAGGTTTTTTATTTTATTTTATTTTGTTACTTATTTTGGAAATCTTCTTTGGGCTTATGTGTATCATAGTGCCAAGCAGATTGTTAAAGGTATTTGGTTCTTTCTTAGCTGATTGCCAGAGATGGTCTCTGCTGGCCAAAGAGGAGGGATCCCCCTGTGTTCAAAGACTAAGGGCTCACTGGCATGGCTGAGGCTGTAATATTGCTGCTCACAGGGCTGTGGGAGGTCTGTGGTATATTTTGGCAGACTTTTTAATCTAGGGTAGGGGACTCACAAATATTCATCTTAAAAACCTTGTAGTCATGCTTAGAATAAAGAGCAGGACATAAGAGAGTATCATACAGCTTTGGGCATTGTGTAGTTGATTCATTACTACTGAACATTGCTGTAGTAACGTCAAAGGAGCAAAGGAATCTGACATCTGTAGCAGTACTAAAATTGCAATGTGACTTCTGAACAAATGACCTACAGCAGAAGAACATGTATCACATATGGTGGAGCCAGTGCTCTGTCTGCTTCCCCAGTCAAATCTGACTCCAATGTGCAAGAGTCTGTTGTTCCACATTTTAAAAGTACACATGGAGTTAATATTGCAAGCAACATGCAATATGCTGAAATAAAGACATGGGAGGTGACATGCCATTCCCCAAGGGAGAGTAGATCAAGTAACTTTATAATAAATATGATGTTTTTTGCAACAAAGAAGAGACAGGAAGTTAGATTATGTAACTTGATAGTGTGAGTTTTTCTTAAGGGTGCTGCAGACTTTTCAGCTCACAAGTGTTTTGCTTTGGAAAGCCTGTCTAAATCTCATGTGGCTGTAGATGTTATTCTTATGCTTTAAAAAAGTACTAAAAATACCTGCATGTAGACAGTTAAAAAAGACACCTTCCCCTTCTCTGAGGTTTCTGCATTTTCACAGACACAAGGTGGTAAAATTCTATGTAGAAATGTCACCATTAAAATTGTCACTTGACAAATCATGTATATAAGATGTCATACATAAGCTATTAAGAATCTTAGGACTTGATAAATAGTGACACCATCTAATGTAAATTATAATTTATCAGTGAATATATTGATAAATTTATCATTAAGGAAACATTGCATTAATGGGCACCAATATATGTTACACTATTCATGAAGAGACCAGACCACTCCTCCTCAACGAAAAAAATTAATTGAAAACATAGTAAAACATCATATTCTAGTCTCAAAAACCCGTTAATCCTTTCTGTACTAGGGAGACTTAATGACTGATTCAGAGGAGAAAAGTTTTCTACTAGGATTTAACTAAAATACTTACTTCGCTTGTTTCAATACAGAATACGTTGAGTAAATTATGTTAAAAACAGATACAGCTTTATTATTTTAAGGTCTTAGGATTTTTGTATGGAACATCCTGTTGGAGTCAGACAGCCTTTATACAGAACTCTGTACCACTAGATGTCATGGGTGTTTTGCAGAGGTAATGCTCGAAGAATTTATCTTTCAGGAAGAGTTGTGAAATAAGTTTCCTTTGGCTCTGATTGCTTATTTGTCATCCTGCAGACAGCAGACATGAGACAGGTCATTAGGCAAATGCTTTTTATTAGGCAGAGTATTCATTCTAAAGGTTATTGAGTCACAGTCTTGGTTCCAATGGTTTTCATGTAACATGTTCAGTACTTTATGATTGCTGAGCTACAGGGCTGGCTTCCAGACATGGTAGAACTGACAGCTAAATTCTGGGGTGCTCTAAGCCGGCACAGGTGGGTATGAGAGATTCTGTCTGTCTACATCATGATTTTCTTCATTACCAGTGTAAACAAATACTCATCAGTGGCATCAATCAGAATTATTTTCCTTCTTTGTATATGTTATGCATTCACTTGTTACAAGACTACAGTATTTCTGAGCTGTTGGAATAACCTTCCCCCTATATTTGTTTGTCTTTTCAGGAAGCTGCTCTATGCAGACAACTTCCTATGGACTCAGAAAACATGGTCCCGGTTCAGACAGCTGTGAACACCCCTGCCATGACACAGGACATGAGGCCTATTACAAATAATGGATCTGATCCTTTCTTGAACAGGCAAGTTCATTCTTCTTCATTAGGCAATTGCTTCTATTGCCTTCTCTAGACTTTTACAGCTGTCTCTCTAAAATAGTCCCTATATAATTTTCTTTTGTACATACTGTAAACAGGGGGTATGGCTGAGTGACTGACCTGATATCTTTCAGTTTATGCTTCAAGAAGGAATCTCAGAAAAAAGCAGTAAATTGTAACTGGTGGTTTTAATTGTATTGTCAATGTATGTGGAAGACTAGGTAGAATAGGTACATTGCCTAAATATAAATACACACAGTATTTTAGGCTGTCAGAACTGATTTCAGCTAGAGAGTTATATATTCATGTGTGTCTTTCAAAATTTAAGAGTGGCCTCACTTCAATTACTTTGTTATTTGGGCTGATGTTACCCAAATACGATGTTGGCTGATCAGTGGCCAGCAGTTGAGAATGAGGCTTCATGACTCAGTATCTATTTTTAATATGTAACCTCCTGTGCTCTCTTCCAACACTCTGCTCGGGAATTGTGTCTACCAGAGCATCTTTACTGAGTCTTTTTCATGTTTCAATTTATAGTGGGCCATACCATTCCAGGGAGCAGAGTACAGACAGTGGCTTGGGATTAGGATGCTACAGTATACCAACAACACCTGAAGATTTCCTCAGCAACGTAGATGAGATGGATACAGGTAGAATACTCTGATTTAGCTTAAAGTATAGTCATATTAATAACTTTGTGTTATGACTAGTAATGTTTTACAATTGAATAACTGAATGATAATCTCTGGCTTTCCTATGCAAGAGAACAGACTGAGACTGTGGGATAAAATGCCTAGAAGGTGCTTAGTGCCCATAACTTAGATCCAGATTCTGCCCTTTTACCTCAAACTGATATTAAACAGAATAAGTAAAAGTTGGAAAATGTGAACCTTAATTCCTGTTTTCATGCCATTGTCCAAGGTAGGGGGAATAAAAAGCTGGCCTTGGGTTACATGTACAAATCACTGCATTTTCTAGCTCTGGGAAATCAGTCTTGTTTGTAAGTCTCTTATTGGGGCAAAGTTGGATGCCTTAAAACAGAATGTATTTAGCTAGCTTACTTTTTGGTATGTATTTGTTTTATGTTAGTGTCCTCAGGGTGTTTGAAATACTGAAATAAATTACTAGGAAATCAAGGGGTTTTTTCAGAGTGTGAAATTCTCAGCACTTTTTCATCTAAATTTCCTTTTGAAGTCATCAGAAATTCAAAATTATGCAGAGAATGAAAGATTTCTCTATTAAAGGTTTTCATGCTTGTTTTTATTGATTTATGAAAAAAAAAAACCCAGTAATATTACAGAGTTAAATTGCTGTAAAGCACTTTTTTCAATTATTTCCTATCAATAGCATTGCCCCTGGTGCAGAGATCAGGATGGAGGTGTACATGAGGGTCCTTTGCTGCTCCCTGGGCAGATCAGGAAACAAACTTGAAACTGTCCTGCTTCCCAAGTGGAAGGCTAGAGATGGGTGCTTTGAGCACTGCTGGAAAGGTCCTTCTGTGCTTTTGAGATCAAAGCAAGGATGTGAATTGTATTCTTAGAAGAACATGTACTTGGCACCTAAATACCGCTTTGAGATAATGTTTTTGGTGAATAGGAGTGCTCACAATTGCTCATGGGACAGGGGGAATCTGGATTTTTATGTCAATTCCATTGTTTTAAATTACTCACAGGAAAGAATTTGGTACTTCAAAAGTTCTTCTTTACTCTTTCTAGGAGAAACTATAGCGCAGACAACAATGAATATAAATCCACAACAAACACGTTTCCCTGATTTCCTCGACTGTCTTCCAGGGACAAATGTTGATCTTGGGACTCTAGAGTCAGAAGACTTGATCCCTATTCTCAACGACATGGAGTCAGTGCTCAACAAAAATGAGCCCTTCCTTACCTGGCTGTAATCAAGCAATGCTTATTGGTCCTACAGTGCAATTCAGATTTCTTTTTCCTCTTGAGATGAACATAGAATATCTGAATGTTCTCAAGAAGTGCAACATACTGCCTTATTGACTTCTGTTACATCTTCTTTATGGTCAGTTTAATATCTGTCTGGATTTGATTGATACTAATTTAGATATAAAATACGTATTTTTATAGATATATGCATTTTATATATACATACATGCATATATATTTCTTCCAAAAAACCCACACTACTTTACACTTCTGTGTACTTTTTTACTTTTCAAACCAGGCAGAAACACTTCTCTTCTAGGACAGTTAGTGGCTGGTGCTTGTGCACGTCCCTGACTGATCTCCTGGGTACTGATTGACATTACAGACCCTTTGTGAATCACAAAATCCAACTACTAGATCACTTGGTTCCAAAAAAGTGTGAAGCGTCAAGACATGAGAGCAGTTTTATTACTATGTTTATGACAGTAGTATCAGAAGCTTTTTTTTTATCAACTTACTTAAGCCTTAAAAATATTTTTTAGTTCTTAGTAACTAACTGTTCTGTATGGAATACAGTTTAAATCCATATCAGACATAATAATTCCCATTATATAGTTGTGAAGGCACAAACCATACTACAGTGGTTTCTTTTTTTCAGTATATTTTACTGTATAGTTTTCAGAAAATAATTACTTCCAATCTCAAAGTACCAGAATTGTTTTTTAACATTTTTACACTACAGTATTGTCACAAAATAAACCAGGCTGGTACTGACTGTTGGCTTTTAAAAATGTATTATAAACAAGCATTTAAAAAAATTCTTAGATTTTAATGTTTATTACATTAAGCACTACAGTTTTGTAACTTGACACATGAACGAGCAATTTTTTTATATATATAAAATCTGTGGCAAGTATCTTATGTGCAAAAATATTATTTTAAAATCAGATCTGGAAAATGTGGCACAACTTGTTAATGTCATACAAAGGGGGCAAAAAACCTTATACTGTTTGCAGTAATGTTTTTAACTGACAATGTCAAAACACATGTAGTTGTATACATGAAAAAGCCAGTAATTTTATCAGGGCACTGCTAAAGCAGCATTGGGACTCACCTGGTAAAGCTGCTTAGTTTTTATGTCTTTCACTTACCGTAATTGGTGCACAGGACACAAGGTGTGTGCTTCTACCTATGATACATCCTACAAAACATCAGAGGTTTGGGGCTGAGAAGTCATCAAGGACATTAAGCTTGCAGTTCCCCTGAAATGCAACTGAACTCCTGAAAAATCCTAAATATTTTGAAATTATTTTATTTATAATTATGGATTTAAGCATTTTATATTGAAAAATAGGTCTTTCATGAAAGGCATTAAAAATTTTATCTAAGCTTAATCCAGGCTATGTAAAGAGAAGAAGAGATGTAGCACTAAGTGTAAATGTATGTTTCCCAGGTATGATAGCACTTAACAAGATCTTACTGATGTGCCGGAATATTGATCACTAAAGACTTTTTTCCATCTGGTTGGGTGAAGGTAGGTGAAAAGGTCAGAGATTAAATGGTGGGAATACAGAGTAGGTTTGGAAGACAAGTGATGAGGTAATAAATGTGGACCCTTGCTGGGAAGGGTGACTGCAAACAGAGATACATAGCAAATGAATCTCCAGTGTTCAGTGAAAAACATAACAGAAGTACTTAATACAGTAAATGACCATGTCCATGATGAACTGCTGAGTGTACAAGACGGTGTCACAAGATGGAAAATGAAAAGCACACACACTGAAATTTTGAAAAAAGAGATAGAAGACAAAGACCTACAGTTGTGAAGTTTTATTACATAGGGAAAAGTAGCTTTTTAAAATTTTTTTTTTAGTTTTTTAATAGAAAAAGATGTAACAGCAGAGTTGTGTCTGCACAGACTTTAATTGCTGAATGGGCATTGTGTTTCTTTTATTCTTTTGAGGGGTTATTAGTTGGGGGAGGTTTTAATTATTTTTGCCTGTTTTGCAAACTGTTGAGATAGCACAAATTTCTTTTCAATATACAGGGGACCGGGCAGGGCTAACCAATATTAATGTAATTAGGTTTAATCTCTCTCTTTTAAGGATTTCTTCAGGTTATCAGCCTAAATGAAAAGCAGATGGTCCTAAGGCTTTGTTTAGTGCTATGACTGATGTTGGTAGAGAATTGGAGATTTTCTGGCTAACTTGCCAGGCCAGGTTGCCGGCACTGCGCCGTTGTCATAAGGAGCTGACAGCCATTGGTGCTGGAATGACCCACAGCAGCTATGGATCTGAGCTGCTGGTGTGATACAGGTGATAGAGCCTGTCAACAGGTTATATTTAGAGAACGCAGTTTGTTCATTTGCTAGTAACTGCACCACTGAACATGTAAGTTTGTCCTAAGAGAAGATATTCTGAGCAGGTCGGGCTCACAGCTGCTGTGAGTTAGCTAGTGCTGATTCCTGCCCAGCCACATGCATTGCTGTCAGCCGAAGGCTGTTCTTCGTACAGGGAAAACTAATACAACTTTCTAGTGAAATCAAATCAAGTATTTTATCAAAATGGTGAAGCTGCAAGCTTGATTCCTTTTTTATTTGTGTTTCTGGTGGTTGAGTGTCTTCATGCAAAGACCTTAAAAGGGTAAAGCAATCATAAACTGTGTTTCCGTGTTACTTCCATAGTAAACAAGCAGCAGATCTGAAACAGGATGGTGCTGTGTAGAGCAACAGTTCAGGGTGAAACAGCTGCCAGAATCTTGGGTTAGGTCTCTACTCAGTCATGAAGCAAATCATGGTTTAATTAAAAGTGTTTCTTTACACTGTCAACTTTTCATTTTTATTGTGAAGAGGATGTATCAGATGAAGTGCAACAACAATAAAATCTATTTTTCAACGTTCTGTTTTTAAAAAAGTTTCTGGCTTTAAACAGGCTTATGGCAGAACTTTTTAGTATTCAAAGCATATGTAATATGAAAAGAAATTAATTGCTGACAGTATTTCACTGTAATATTTCAGGTTTTGAGCATTTACTGTACTAAATTGTACACTGTCTACTTGTAGTATAAATACAACCAATGTGCCAGCTGAACAGTTTTGCTGTGACCATCCCTGAGGGGGCATATATAAGTCTTGGTGATACAGAAGTAATGGGACATTGTTAATTACAGTTTGTATTCTGGTAATACTGTTAGAATGTAACTTGGGGAGGGATTGGCTTTGACTTTTTGACAACAAATGCTGTTTGGGGGAAGGGAAGGATTTAAATGTATATTTTAATTACAGAAAAATATGGATGGTTGTCCAAATAAACTTGTTTCTTAATACATATATCCATGTATATGCTCATTCTTTAACTATTTTATTTACTTTTTTTGTTTTGTTATATGACGTGTGAGCATTCATTTTAATTTTTAGTGCCTTGCAATAGATTGTATCATAGGCAATCAGATTAAACTGTTGTATCCAGGGTTTGATTCTGGTTTGGATTTTTTTGGTTTTAGGTATTTCTTTGATCTTGTACATGGAAAAAAATACAAATGAACTTCAAAGACTTTGGATGCATATTGGCTTTTTAAAATAATTTCTTGGGGGTGGGGGGCAAAGTGTTTAGGGTTTTAGTATGGGCTTCCCAGGGAACTGTAATGGAATAACTGCTTGGAATAAAGGTGCAGACATACTATTCTGTGAAAAAAGCATAAATTTTGAATTAAAGTATTAGCACTTAGCAAGTCAAATAGGTTATTTTACCATTATATTTCAGTTTGTTAGTAGTTGTTACGGCTGGTAGTGGGGGTTACAGTTTTACTTGTAATGCTTGCAACATGCTCCCAGTGCCAGCATTACTTGTTTGTTTTAGTGGCACCTTGTAGTTCATACTTTGCTAATATAAGTGCTGGTTTACAATTTAATACTGTTGTCTCTAACCAGAAGCATTAGTATACAGTCCATTTGCTGTTAAATTCTGTTTTGGGGGCTTAAATGGTGCATTGTTTTCAGTCTGATCCCTTATTCAGGAAGTTTTTCAAGTTCTGCATTAAGAAAATTCCCGTCTTCCTTGTTAGGAACAAGCCATGAACCCTCAACATCCTGGGCTTGTATTTACTGTCATGGTATGTGACATGGGTGATTCAAGATGCTGCTCAACTGTTCATATTAATTAATTCTAATACTTTTCCTGGCATCATCCTATTCCATAATTTATTCAAATTAATTGTTAGAATGCATCTAACAGTATCTTGTATTTACATAACAGAGCTCTGGAACATCAATCAAGCAGAAGTGCTAAGCGTGTTAGCTTCTGACCCTGTTTTGACAAATGTGTTTGCTAATTCATGGTTTCAGGGGCAGTGTGTCCATACTGTGGGTGTCCCAGACAGCAGCTGGAAGAGCAGCTCCATGGATGGGCCCCTCCGCCCGAGTCCATAATGTCAGTTCAGGCAGCACCGACCACCCTGGTTCCAGTGTCTTTTCCAGGCTGGCGGCTGCACATCACACCTGGTATGGAGTCCTGTCAGGATGGCAGCCAACAATGGTATTTTCACTGTGGTAATTCAGTTAAGTTTTCTTAGTTTTTCCCTTTCTGGTCCCTAAAAGCTCAATCTTCTCTCAGCCACTGTTAATGCTTTTGTCCCCACCAGTTACCTGATAATTCCTAAAAGCATGGTGATTAGAGTCATACGCAGCATCCCAGAAAAATTAAGACCTTTTGTTAGGGTGGGATTGGCTTTGTTTTGTTTTCTTCAGAAAACAAGATTTCTTGTAAACTGCTGTTTAGAGAATTCGGTTCAGACCAGGAGGGTGAGGCCGAGCAGGAAAGAATCCCGCCGGGTCCGGACTACCGCTGCCGCCCATCCTCGGCGGCGGGGCGGGCGGCGGGGCGGGGCGGAGCAGAGCGGGAGGACCGGACCGGACCGGACCATGGCGTGGCCTGAGCGGGGAGACTGGGCCAGACCGGCGGGAGGCGCCGCTGAGGGTGCTGGCAAAGCGTCTGCCGGCCAAGTGGAGGGGACATGTACTGATGGTGCTTTCTGCACGTACGTGTTTCCAAAATTACTCTAACTAGCACAATTAATTAGTTGTGTCATTTTCAGTGCCTACTAAAGGTTTTTTCCTGTTTCGATTGTTTGGCTCCACAGGTGGGAGCAATCTGTATTTCAGCAAAAGATCCTGCAGCTAACTAGAAGCGACAGATGGGAGATAACTGTGCTGCTTCTCAGATGAAGTTTTCTATAAGAAAGTCCCATTGTGTTGATAGAGTTTTTTTAATTTTAGTAAAGCAGTGCATCCTGATCCAGTGAAAAATTAATTTGACTAGAAAAAAGTTCAGAGGTGTTTTATCTGAGTTCTTATTCATGTTCGTCACTGTGATACCAGTGTCCACCCTCCCATGGTGGGTGCAGAGACCACCCATATCAGTGTAATGGAAGAAGTCAGCCGTCCCACCCCCTGACAGCTGGAATGGCTCCAGGGTTTGATGTTGTTTGCCTTGCAGCTGGTTACACTCTGAGTAATGTAGAATCCATGAAGAGGGAGCTAAAGTTGAACTGGGGACAGGTGATGAACATTCAAGACTGGAATGGTGTGAGGAAAATATCCCTTGTTTTGGGCTGAGCAAATTTTTTTTCAACTTTGTATATGTTACTTCCCTACTTTGGAAATCAACCTTTTGCGAAGAGTCTCCAGTCAATGTATCATTCCCCGAAATATGACATTGTGATGTGATTAATGTATCATTTTTTGCAGTCTATTTGTTGAAGACAATAAAAAAAGAGAACTCACTGTATATAGTTCAGCTGTGCAGAGGCACCAGCTTGGTCCTGCTGAAGTGCATGGGCTCAAAATCACATGCGCACCCTCCACCTGTTGTAATCTGAGTTGTTAAATAGCCAATGTGTATCCTTTTATGATAGCTCTCAGCTGAAACAGTGCCATGCAATGTCAAAATTGCCATGCTCTCAGCACCCTGGTCACCCAGGCACCCAGCAGCCAATTTTTATGGGTGAATGATGAAGCTTCAGCTGGCATGGGCATTTCTGTCATTTTACAAACAACACTAATGTTCTTTCTTTTGGCTACTATGATTTCTACTTCTGTATTAGTATATATTTGTACACACTATAGCAATGTGGTGTTTAAGTTGGTCAGGGGTCCTGAGGTTTGTCAACACTTTCAGTTACCCAGTTTGTGGTTCCTCTCTTACCATCATTTTTTTTGTCCCTGCCTGGGACTGCACTCTCTTTAACCGTGACTTCTTTACTGGAATTACCACTGACCTTTTACATCATTCTCTGTTACAAGGATCTATGATTAGTCCCTCTCCTTGATTTTACTGGATGCTTTGCTGAGTAAAAACACAGAACAATCTCCAGTTACTGCAGAATTAACCCTGCAGATGTGTGGTTCCCTTGAAATTATGTGCTAGGGTAGAGCTAGGGTAGAGCCTCAGATGTTAGCCATAACTGAATAGATTTGGAAACACTGCTGTTGGCACTTTAAAGTGCAAGTTCAACTGAACTCCTGGTTCTGGCTCATTTACCCTTTTTAAATACACCTGAAGGCTAAGGTGTGAATGCAGTCTGGATCACAAGATGAAACGTGCGAGCCTTGAGTCAGTATCTGCTATATATTAGATCATATTAGAAAGCCATCATGTAGTTGGGTGTCTCTTAGAAACAGTAGCTCATTGGTTTTGGGTTCGGGTATAATAGCTTGCCATCTGTTGTTTCTTATCCCATCTCCCACAAAGATTTATGTACTTTGTTTATTGATATATCAGAGTTGTACACTATGCAGCTAGCCATCCCTTTGTTGAATGCTGATGAGAAACATTCCACATTCCCGAAGGCTTCATATAAATAAAACAAGACAAATGAGAGATGAGGTGCAGGACAGCTGCTCACCACAGATGAAAGGATAGATGTGAGAGGGTTGCACAGTGTGTGTTGAAATAAAGGGTACTCTTGAATTCCTGGTCAATGCAGTAGAACAGATGGGACAGACAGCTGTTTCTGAAGAGGTTTTTTTTTTCAATTTATCATCTTGCACAATGTAATTCTCAGTACCTATATCAAACTGTTTAACATTTCTGCATATTGCTCAAGAAATTTCAGTGCTTTTAAGTACTTTTAAGTTCTTCAGATATCACTTGTGTAAATACAGAGTACATGAAATAAACTTTCTGAAAGAACAGGCCACAGAATCATTATTTGAGGGGGAAAGTTTAGGGAACAGATATGGCAAGTACTGAGAAGTGTTGAGACATCCAGCCGGGCAAGCTGGTTTGTGAAAATTTGTTTCAAATTTTTTATAAAGAAGCATATTAGTTGATTTGAATCCCTCAAATGTCTCCCATCCCTCTTATTTTCTCCTTGATTTCTTTGGGAAGTTGTTTTTTCTTTTAAAGTTTTAAAAGTTCTTTCTAAAAGGTGTTTTTGCCTTTGAGCTCTCTATTTTCTTTCCTATCTCTTTCATAGCACTGTGCCAAAAGCTGCTAAATTGAACTTCTGAAAAAAGATTAAAAACCAGCATTTGTGCTGATGTATAGATTGGAAGCTTTGAGGAGTTACAGGCTACATAACTGACCTAAACAGAAATTGTAACCCAAAATTGTATATTTGCCCTCATTTTAAATGGAAGCTGTTTTACAAAAATAAATATGAATGTGAGAGTTGAATTTCACTTATTTATTCCATGATGAGGAATTTCAGGAAGGCTGAAAAGGGCGTCAGGGCTTCAAAGCATTGGTGGAAGGAAGAGCCCTTCATTCTCATCTTCTTAGCCAGAGCCAGTGCATCTTAGGGATGCTTTGTGGAGCATCTGCAGAAGGGATTCTCCCAAGGTGAGGAGGGTTGTCTGCAATATTCATATTCTTTAGACAGTTCCATCTCCCTGGAAGAATAAAAACATGGAGGTAATTTCCTGGCTACTATTGCTGTGACTTTCAAAGGATTTTCTTATTTCCTAATGGCAACAGTGTAGGGTTTCAGCTGTATGTTGGAAAACACGATCATGAAGCTGAAGGAAGGCTAGTTTAATTCT
Organism: Entomyzon cyanotis; assembly: GCA_024500445.1. Taxonomy (NCBI): domain Eukaryota; kingdom Metazoa; phylum Chordata; class Aves; order Passeriformes; family Meliphagidae; genus Entomyzon; species Entomyzon cyanotis. Next base: position 7,673,323 of record JAKEPQ010000781.1, read on the forward strand.
TTAGACTGTCAGCTAGAGGTGTGTGTAACTCATCAGTACACAAAATACTAAAGGAAAATCATCAGTTGCTTACCCCACAACATCCGCAGCATTTGCAGTCCCCACAGAGGGTTCCAAACAGGCCATTAACCACCTGAATGCCACAGAGCACTCCCTGGATCAGGCTCATGACCAGCAGCAAGGAGAAGAGGGTCAGGTGCCATGGGACAATACTTTCAGGTAAATGACACAGGTTCCACAATGTGTGGTCAGTGAGGTAGTTCCTACAGGAGAGCAAAATGGTTAGGAAAACTATGTTAACTCACAAAGGAGGGTCTCACCACTGAGAGGTTGTCACTGCTGTGACATGGCCGAGGTTCTGTTCACTTCAGTAAGAATTTCCATTGTCACACTGGTGCTACTTATCTAGAATATGACTTCAGTTTAGTTTCTAGACAAAGTGAAGCAAATTTGAAAAAAGAAGACATCAGAAGGACACAATTGGAGACTAGTGCACATTTGATACAATTGAACCATTTTTAGTGTTTCGGGAAGAAAAGATCTTAGCCAAGTGTGTGCCAAATGGCTTTTATCTCTGCCAGTGTTTTGTCAGGGGCTTTTACTGTTCTAGATGCCTCATCTAAAGTAAAGTTGTCTTCCATAATTTTTACCTTCACATTTTGAACTGTAAACTGCTTAACCACTGGCTATATTTCGTCTGCATATTCTTAGTGCTGACTTGTTTGTGTTCTTTCTGGACTGCAACCAGAACTATGTTTGAAACAAGACTCTCAGAATGAGACCAAGGGAATTTGTTTCCAGCCCTCACTGGCCCATGAAAAAATAATCCTCTACCTGTATACTTCTTGTTTTCTTTCTTTTTTTTTTCTTTTCAGCCTGAAGTATAGTTTTTGGGTGTATTATGCAAGAAATGCTGCCAGGCCACTCTTGACTGAGGCAGACTTCATTAAAGTTTCTGAGGTGATAAGGAGTTTACTGCAGCCCTTGCTGTTCTGTTCTGATCCCACCTGCTCTCTTCAGTAGCACATTGTGCCCTGTTGTTTGTTGAAGTTGTCTTGACTTCAGCCTGAGCAGTGGGATTGTTGGGGTTGAGTGGTAAATATACATAACAGCAAACACGTTTGAGTTGCAGAGCATGAGGAACAAGCAGCTTCCAAATGCCACAGCCAAAATAAAATTACACATAGATACTAATTATTTGAATATGATCAAATTTCACTATAATCATAGAATCACAGAATAGTTTGGGTTGGAAGGAGCCTTAAAGATCATCTTGTTCCAACCCCCCTGCCATGGTCAGGGACCCCTTCCACTAGACCAGGGTACTCCAAGCCTTGTCTAACCTGGCCTTGAACACTTCCAGGGATGGGGCATCCACGACTTCTCTGGGCAGCCTGTGCCAGTACCTCACCACCCTTACAGGGAAGAATTTTTTCTTAATATTTGATGTAAACCTACTCTCAGTTTGAAGCCAGTACCTTGTCCTGTTACTACATGCTCTTATAAAAAGTCCCTCTCCATCTTTCTTGTAGGCTCCCATCAGGTACTGGAAAGCCACAGTCTGGTCGCCCTGAAACTTCTCCAGACGGAACAATACCAATTCTCACAGCCTTTCCTCATAGGAGAGGTTCTCCATCCCTCTGATCATCTTGGTGGCCTCTTCCATCTGTGTCATTAATGAAGGTATTAAATAACACCAGTCCCAGGGAGGGATCCCTGACGGACACCATTTGTCACTGATGTCCATAAGGATCCTGAGCCACTGACCACCACTCTCTGGATGCTCTTTGTCCAACCTCCGTTTCCTCTCCTTCCAACCACTTTCTTCTCCATCTAACAGTTCATCCATCAAATTCATCTCTGTCCTATTCACAGAGCAGGATGTTGTGGGGGATTGTGTTTAGATAAATGACATCTGCAGTCCTTCCCTTATCCACTGATGGAGTCACCCCATCATAGAAGGCCACTGAGTTGGTCAGGTAGGACTTGCCCTTGGTGAAGCCATGCTGGTTCTCCCAAATCACTTCCCTGTCCTCCATGTGCATCAGCAGAGCTTGAAGAAGAATCTGTTCCATGATCTTCCCAGGCACAGAGGTGAGGATGACAGGTAGGTGGTTCCCAGGGTCCTCCTTTCTACCCTTTTTAAAGATGGGTACAATGTTTCATCTTTTCCAGCAACTTGGGGTTGCACTTGACTACCAGGACTTGTCAAATATGGACAGTGGCTTGGCAACTACATCAGTCAATTCCTTCAGGACTCTGAGATGTATCTCAATGAGTCATTGCTATTCATCTAAGTGGAATTTATCCCCATATGCTTCTTATCATCCCAAGAATAAACTAGGAGGAAGCTGTGCCTTTCTCTTTATTGGCCCCTTTGAAACCCAGTAGTTTTGATTGTACTTGCTATTTTTACACCTGTGCTCTTGAACCTTATGAAATGTTGCTGTGCACTGTGGGCATTTCTAAGAGGTTCTGTAATTTAGACAAAAGGTATAATTCCCATTTTTATACAATGGATTTAGAATTTGAATCATATCACAAACTTAAAACATGTATATATATTTTTTCTGATTGCCTTGTCTTACCCATCCTGGAAAGGGTAGGTCCACTCTTCTCCAGTGTTACATTTAGGGCCTTTGTTTAGGGCGACTGCTGACAAAATAAAGCAGTATCCAGCTCCCAGAACTCCAACTGCAGCAAATATTATAGAAGAAAACATCTGATGAAGAGAAAAATAATATTATTTTGGTTCTCTTTCAGACAATGAAATGCACCTTATTAATGCCAGTGTACGTTCCCTAAATTCAGCTGTTAATAGTCAAAAAGTCAACTTCTGAACAGCTAAAGTATATTCATTTTCATTGTATAGTAAATGTGTAATATGTACCTGTATTGGTGTTTTAAAGCTTTACCAGCATCGGCCCCCTGAGCGTGAGGAGGAGAAGGCAGACACTGGCAGCAGATGGCACTGCTACCCTCTGGGGCCTCCTGTTCGAGGGCTCCTGTTCCCCTGCTGCCACACGTATTTCTCAGGATACTGCAAGCAAGACTGAAGTCTTGGACTACTCAAGGCATTTTAAAAAAATCGACAGTATCCTCTACAAGCTAGCTTTGGTATCTTGTTTATATTTGCACCAAATAATTATAGTTTTCCTTCCCAAGTCTCCCTTTAGGTTTCATTTTAGTATATTTTATCTCCTCACAGGTATTTATCAGTGTAAGCTCTAGTAGTGCAATTGGAATGGATGGGAATGTCATTATTTTTCTGGCTTTCTATTACATACTTTCATACATACTAATATGTAAGTAAATCATGCAAGAACTAAAGCCCGACTTGAATTCTGAAACACTTGTAGCCGTAACAGTTAGTAGGTAATGTCCCTTATTGGATTAAAGTGATACAGGCGGAGGAAAAAACCTCCATACTTTCAGGTCATAGAATCATTTAGGTTGGAAACGACCTCTAATGTTGAATCCAGTGTGAGTTTTTATTCAGACCTCATCACAAGACTCTTGCCTTGAGTGCCGGCATGCATATATGTGTTGATATATCTGATTGGGCTAACTTAAAAAATATGCTTATGTAGTAGACATCATAATAATGGATTTCTGCTGACATACAAGACAAAATTTGGGTCTTAGTCATGCTGATGGTGATAAGGCCAATAGGACTCTTTTGGTACAGTGTACTTGGCACTCTTGACTGTATTAATATTCCCAGTCAGGTGCACTGTATCACGGCAGTGAAGAAGGCAGATTGCTTTGCAGGCAGCACCACACACGTGCAGGCTGGCTCACACTCAGCCAGCACTCAACAGTGGACATGTGTGTGACTGTGCCCCTGTTGGCACATGGCTGAGTGGCAGCAAAACTGCAGCACTTGGGTACTTGCTGAGTGGTATGTGCTCTGCAAAGCTTAATTAGTTTCTTCTCACTACTTGCAGATAATACAGTGTTGAAAAGAGATACAGGTGGCTCCATTTCCTCCTCCTCAAAGTTCCACCTATTTTGTTGGCATTGCATGAAGACAGCATCAAAGACAGATTTTGGAAAGGCTCCTTGGTCAACCTCACAGTTATGATTCTTTTTCCTATTTGTTTTTCTCTTTTTTTTTCCCAACTGAAAATCTGTTCCTTTACAAAAAAATGTAAAGATCTACTTGTCCAAAGAGTTTATTTTGAAAGGACATATTTTCCTGCTAGAAATACTCTTCTCTGATTTAATTTTTCAATTAAAATGCTTGTGATGTTTACTAGTGTCTGAAAGTGTCTTTTTGAAACTTTTGTAGTGTGAAAGGAAGCTATAAATTCAAAGAGGAGCTTGGTCTACGCTACTTTAAGAAGCAGGTTGGATTAGGTGACCTCCCGAGGTCTATTCCGTCCTTCCTGAAATTTCCTGTGAACTTAATGAGATACAGCCAATTTTGTGGGTCTGCAGTGAGTTGGGAATGTAGTGTCTGACTGCCAGAGTAATTTTAAAAGCTGCTGACAAAAAATGGCTAAAGAGAGAACTGTTGTACTCTGCAAAACAAAGTGTAGCTCTTTCAGCAAGAAGTTTTAATTGTGATAGCAACTATAAGTATCTTGTGACAGCAAAAACCAATGAGGCCATGCCGCTGTGGTACCTGTGGTAAAACATCAGAGGCATAATACAATTTTTACAGCCTGCTATTTCCTCAGCTACTGCCCAGCACTCAAACAAATGGCAGGGCTGTGTGTCCCACACTCGAAACAGCGTCTAGACTCAGAAGGACTGTGAGAAGATACATATAATCAGTAACAATTTAGCTTTTACTTTTCTTGCCATGCTTCCTTTCACTTACCGCAAACCTCTTTCCACAGCTTCGATTACCACAGCATCCACAACAATCATTATTCTGAAGACCCAAAAATACCAAGGCAGGGAAGATCATCTATAAATCACAGAAATACAGTTTGAATTGGGATGAATTCAAGTTAAATCTTCTTTTAAATATATTAGTTCTATGTATTTTTTTCTTATCGTTAGGTTAAGTTACTTATTGCCAAACCTTTGGATGACTTATTTATTTATCAAAGAGGAATTTGCAGTCCTGAGAAAATTCAACAATGCAAGTCATGGCTGGGGGCAGGGGGAAAGTAGGAATGTCTGAATTTATATACTTACCAATACACCTGATCCCAAGATCCCTCCAAAGTACCAAACCTCCGTTGTAATGTGTTCATTGTCTTCAGCCACTTTTCCTCCAGGGAAAAACAACAAAATATTCGCGAGGGTGCAGAGCACGGCCAGGGGAACGAGAGTAGTTCCCAGGCACTTGGCACAGCCTCCAGTGCACATGCTTCTTTAAAGGAATTACAAACACAATTGAAAGCAAAATAAAATATCTCAGATGTTCTCAGAACTGTTTCATAAAAAAGAGCTTCTTGGTCTACTTTGGAAAATCCACTTTCTGTTGTGCCGTTAGAGGAGCTGAGCCTGTAGAATGCTCCTGTCAGTGTTCCTGCAGTCAATCCAGTATGCAGTGTGCCGGGTTTTTATATGTCCTTGCAGGCGTGATGTCAATATTCTGAACGTCTGTAAATGAAATTACATTCAGGACAGCCTCTCATTTTACTATGACAACCCACGAACTCTGTTAATATTTTACTGAGGTGGCTGAGACTCTTCGTAATCTGGGCTCAGGTCATGGGTAGATATCTGTCTAAGTTCTGGATCATCATTTTTACAACACATGATCTTTCTTCATGCTAGAAAGTACTTCTTTTGCAAAGACTGACATAAAAATGCATAACGAGTCAGCTGATATTAATAACATTCATAGTCCAAGTTTTTACATGTCGTAAGACAGTTCTGTAATTGAAATAGTAGATAAACCAGCTGATACAAAGATGAGCCATTATAGACCAATAAAGATACACATCCACAAGAAAGTTCTTGGGTTGCAGCAGGATAAGAAGCACTTATTTATTGATTTTAGGCAGTTGGACTATGCCCCAGGACATGTGTTTCTCCATTTTGGGGATTAAAAGGTTGATTTTATATTCATTTTGTGATTTCATGTACTACATGATGGATGACTGTTTGCAGGAAAGACTGAATTAGAAATGTTCTAATATTTAATAGCCCTCTTCACCAAACATTAAGCCCTATGACGAAGATGAATCAAAACCTGACAGTATTTTCCATAGATTGTGTTTTGAAATTACGGTATATTTTACACATTTTAGGATAAATCACACTTTTTTTTCTTTTCATAGGAGAATATTTCATATCACATATACTTAGGCTTATTCAATAAAGAACAGCAAGAAATTATTGTCACTACTGCCAGTCATATGTTTTCTATAATGTATTAGGAAGACCAGAGGATGGTTTCTTTGTGAAGACCAGTCCTAGGAATTCTAGTGTCTGTAGTGCTAAGCAGACTCATGATTTCTGAGGAAATGACACTAGTTTACTTTGTAAGAGATTTTATTCAGGTATTTATTAACACAAATTTTTGAGTGGCTTCTCAAGTTGGCATATAATGCAACACGAATTAAGTCAATATGTCTGAAGCACAGATCTAGCAGAACAGCCTGGACAGTGACAGTGGTTGTTCCTGGTGGTCTGGAAGATCCCCACTAATCATAGTGCATTCCACGCTGTTGGCACAGGACCCTGTAGCTGATGATTCAACGAACAGTTTCTGGAAGTTGTGCTGGTTTTGTTTTTCATTTGTCGTCATGATTCCCCTCTTAGTGTTTTTGCTAGGAGTAGTGGAGGCTGTGAACAGCACAAGCTGTTTGGTATAGTTTGGAATGCATGGTCCTTTGCATGCCACACCGCTCAGCCAGAGAAGCTGTCTTTGCCAGGTGCTGGGATCTGTCCATATGCTGCCAGCCGTATGCTGTCCTGCCCTGTCTGGCCTTTGAAGTAAGCAAAAATTACGTAACTATGTGTATGTAATACCTCTTTTTTTCTACTGTTATGTTTCTTGAGTCTTGTGATATTTATTTTTGTGGTTTTGCACAAAAGGTGTTTTGTTATGTATTAATCAAATTGCTTTTTTGTTAACCACAATGTCTGTAGGAGAAAACAAAGGAGCTTCTGTATTACTGTGAATCAGCTAAGCACCACTGAAGTACTTTTAGTAATGAGGACAGAAATTCCACCTAAGGTATTTTCAAAAATGAGAGAACAAAGGAATTGTCTCCTTTAGGGTTACCTGTTATTTTTTTCTCTGTGGGGGTGTGTGCTCTTTATTGTTTTGTTATGAGTTTTTGCCAAGTCACACAAATTATTATTTACAGCGGTTATGCAGCATTTGAAATTACATATTCTTCCCATCACTGTGCATACTGAAGTGTACAACTGTCAATCAGGTACACTTATCTTCTTGATGATATAATTTAGATTTTCTTCTTCCTCTTGACTTTACAGAAACAGGCAAACAAGCAGGAAACCATGGGAAATCATGCCAGTTGCTTCAAGTTTGAGAAACAGATGAAACTGCCTCCTGTTTTTACCAGATGCATTTATTCTACCCTGCCTTGCAGGAAAGTGTCAGAGGGCGCTATTACTGTGCCTGGTTTTCTGTAACTTCTTTCTAAAAGTGACCTTATGTCACTCACTTATATGTCTTCAGAGCCTGGTAGCGTTCAACCTGATTGAGTTGTTCCTGAAGAGTGTAGCAATATACAGTGTGTCTCCATGTGTATTATCCTCACAAAAACCCAGTGCTTTTCATGCTTTGGTCTGCTTCTAGTTTCATTTTCTAGCAGTCAGTGCACCTGATGTTTCACAAGAAAATTTCAGTTATAAATAACATTTGTAGAAGGATTCTAAATATTTGAAAACATTAGAAATTGAAATTACTCTTGCTGAGTGAAATCTTGGCTTCAACTTGAAGTACATAGTTCCCATCATGTTCAGTGAGGGCAGATTTTAATCCTTGTATTGTTGATTTTGACAGTCTTTTTATGTCTGTTATTTTAAAATTATCCTATCTCTGTGTCTTCTGCAACAACAAACGTCTTTAAAATTTCACATCACATGCCTGGACCTGGAATTCCCTTCTTTGCTTTTATAAGCACTCAGATTCTTACAGTGTGTGGCAGGGCAATTCAGCTGGGCTTTTTTCTCTCTCACTCTCCTTTCAAGGGGTCTTACAGACTGCCCAGGGTTTTACCAGCCCCTCTGCAAATACCTGATAGAACACAATGAGCTGCTGTGGCTGCTGTGGCTGTGGTTGCTGCTCTCCTTATACCCAGACTGTCAATGCTGTACAGGTGGAGGTTGCTTCTGTCTTTACTGGAGTGCAAACATCAAGTGCATGCATAGCCTTAGAAGAAGGTAGGTGCTATAGATAATGCCCGTGCATTCTTTCCCCTTGCTAAATACCAGTGTAATTGAGATTAAAATCTTCCTGTGAATTCACTAATTCACCTTACCTAGGAACCTTATGTGGCCCTAAATGTAAAATAGGAATAATGCTGCAAATTTATATGGGGCTGCTTTGCTTTCACCCTGGAAGAGAACATTTGCCTCTCATCTTTTTTCTTGACTTGGAGACAGGACTTGGAGAGAACCAGCTCTTGGTTTCTGCAGCCTGTTTCTGTTGCTGATAAACAACTTTCCCTGTATGCTGGTTCCTGTGGTAATGAGGAGATTTGAGCTGCACACCCATTAAACCCAGTCTCTCTATCCCTGCTGCTTTGCTTAATATTCTCCACTTGTGTTGTCCAGCTGAATTGTTCACATGCTCCACGGAAATGACATGATTGTGGCCAATTGGTTCTTTTGCTTCTCCTGCTTATCCAGAATTCTGTAAGGGATGTGTCTGTCTTAAGGCTTGTCTAGGAAGGCAGAAGGGAAGGAAGGCAGGCAGGCAGGAAGGCAGGCAGGAGGAAGGCAGGCAGGCAGGCAGGCAGGAAGGAAGGAAGGAAGGAAGGAGAACTGTTTTCATTTTGGGTGAAGTCTGAAAGACTGTTACAATTTTGAATGTGTTCAAATATTAAGGATTGCTGTGGGTCATTGCAAGCTGTATGTCTCATGCACTTAGATGCAATTCTGTACAGATTTTGATTGACAGTAAGAATGCTATATACAGCATTCTGTTTAATCCATCCGGTGAGAGACTGGGATGCTTAATGCCTCTTATTTATTTTACTCATAACTACAAACATGCTTCCAGCTGGCAGGTCCACCTCCCATGCTGATTTCACCAGGAGGTTTGTTAAGAGTGGGGTCATAGTCCATGTTTACAATTTATTTCCTCGTCAGTTGTTTTCTTCATTATCCTCATGCTGTTATTCTATTACAAAAAGAGATTTTCATGACTGAATAGTATTTTCTTCTGTGCTGATCTCCTCTGACAGCAAGAATCAAGATGTTCTAAAGGAAGTAGCTGGTTGGTTTTTTAGCTGTGGAATGCCTAGAACTCACAGCTGTGAGTTTTTCTTTGCTTTTCCAAAATAAATAAAACATTTAATTTTTAGTTAATACATTAAAAATCTAGTTGCATACCTCGGATGTATCCATGGTTACAGACTTCTGTGGGAAACCTTGCTGGAGAAGAAATGAGGAATTGTCTTACCCAAATCCTTCTTTATCCACAATATAGATGGTGTTTTTTTGCCCGGTGTGCTCAGGTTGCTGGTGGTTTGACCTTGGTTTGCTGGTGGTTTGTATTCCTGTTGTCAGCGATAGACTCCAGTAGCTCGTGGAGGGCAATGTGAGACTACATGTTTGTGGCCTTGCCTCCAGAGGATTTATTCACTAGCCCCTGTGGTAGTGGGGTCTGAGGCTGAGCAATTTGCCTTTGCACTGTTGTAGTAGTTAATGGATTTCTCAGTGAATAAACAAATTAAAAACTGAGACAGATCATGCAATGGTAAGTCTAATTTCCAACGAATTTTATGGAAGTTTGTGTTCTTTTTATGAGCCAGTTGAAAATGTGGAAAAGCTTGGGGTTTTTGTGAATTATATGCTGTTTACTGACAACCCCACTATCCAAAGAAAAGCCCACAGATCAAGGACATGACATGCTGTTCCTGTTATCAGACTACTAGTGCTGTTTTGTTAGTTTGGATTTCTTAGCTAGAGTTTTGGAGGGGGGACGGGACAACTTCTACACCTTCTCCCAACCTCTTTGCCCCTTCAGTTCTTTCTGTGCTGTTGCAGCTTTAAGAAGGTTGCCCTGTTCCTGTGTCTTGGAGCACCCACAGGAGTGGGGTTGCATTTTCCACCTTACTTTCTCACCCTCCACTACATCACTTTGCCATCATGAAATCTACATTAGGTACAGCAACAAAGTGGTTGCTCTGTAAATAGACATCCAGATGGTCTAAGGCAACTATTTTGTATTAGAAATGGGTTGTGCCTGGTCATTATGGATTAGTTGCTATCAAATTTGCCAGGTTAGGAGTAGAACTATACTGCTGGTTACAGTATCCGCACTAAACTTCAGATGGACCTTAGCAATGGAAATCTTGCCTCTCGGCATGCCCTGTCCATCCCTACAGCATAATTCTTGTCATTGTCACTATGCAGTATCTTCTTAGACAGGGCTCTGTTGCTGAGTTGTTACTAAACAAACAGATATTATAGCTCTCCATTTAATTACACCTTCCTATTTTTTTTGCAGACAAAATTTGTCCCAGCATAAACTCTATTAACTGTTACTCCCACATTGAAAGTCCATGTGGTTTTTAGGTGTTGTATGTCATACACAGAGTTGGAATGCGTTAACTACTTCAGAGATGTGTCTTTTATTATACCCTATAGTTTAAAGTTTCTTTTATTTTCTGAGATTTACATGGACCATTTCATTTTGTCAACATAGTGATTGAAGACAGGCATGATATATTTTTCCAAAAGAATTTGACAGTCTTGATTTCAGAAGAGAAAACAAATTTTAAACCTGTATTTTAAATCAGAACTTTTTGTTTCAAAACAAGTAAAAAACTTCATTATCAGGAATAAGTTATATTCTGTTTTATAGCTGGACCTGCACTTGTGTTCTCAAAGTGTCACATATAATGAATTCCCTTTCACCACTTCAGTTTAAACTCTACCATGAATTACACAACAGTGGTGGAAGACTGTCTGCTGATGCATTTCTCCTTAAAGCAGAAAATATACAGAGGAGAAGAGCAGGTGTATTTGTCTTATCGTGTCATTGAAATAATGCCAACTACACTTATTGAGAGGAAGAATTGCTTTACCATAATAGGTTAATTAATGGGGAGTTTTCAGCAGCCTCTGTTAAATTGGTTTTATTTCCGTGGCAGCTCTTTCTGCTTCGTGGACAACTTTGTGTCAGTAAGGCTGAACTGAGTGGAAGATAGCTTTTTCTGTGCAGTCATAAGTGGGCAACTACAATAAATTTCTGTATCATGAACAGATTGTTGTGTAGGGAATGTAATGTTACAAGTTGCTGAGAAGCAAATGTCAGCAAAACTAAACAGGTAACTGAGAGTGAGCCTGTTTATAATGCAGGTTCATCCAGGCTAAAAGCACATATCCTGCATCTCAGCTGCAGGAAATATAATACAATGCTTTCTTTCTTTTTTTTTTTCCTTCCTTCCTTTCTTTCTTCCTTCCTTCCTTCCTTCCTTCCTTTCTTTCTTTCTTTCTTTCTTTCTTTCTTTCTTTCTTTCTTTCTTTCTTTCTTTCTTTCTTTCTTTCTTTCTTTCTTTCCTTCCTTCCTTCCTTCCTTCCTTCCTTCCTTCCTTCCTTCCTTCCTTCCTTCCTTTCCTTCCTTTCCTTCCTTTCCTTCCTTTCCTTCCTTCCCTTTCTTTCTTTCTCTCTCTCTCTTTCTTTCTTTTCTCTTATTTTCTTGCTTTGCTTTGCTTTTTTCTTCTTCATTGTGTTTAGCAGTGTGTTAGAGCCAGGTATCTATTAATCTATTCTGTAAAAAGCACTCTTGCTTCTGTTTCTACTTAAAATTTGATGTTGGGTACCATGCAGTTGGACAACCTAGAGAGAGATTTACCAGAATGCAGTTTATTTTGGAGATATATCATGTATGGGTTAGTGGTTTATTTTGTTTACTTATGGCATGGAAGTAATCCAGTCTGAATGCAAAACACTGTGTTATGTGAAACAGTAAGAACTGCAAGCTCAGGGCTGGTTACAAAATTTTTTCTTTTCTTTTTTTTTTTTTTTTGTAAATGGTTAAAACCCTGGTCAGAGTTGACACACCTTGAGTAGATTAGTTATCAGTTGTGTTAATATTTAATGGTATGGTACCAGGCTGTACCCTGTTCCTTTCAGAACACTCCCATATTGTTTTGAGAGATAATGCATCTCCTACATTAATACCAGGGATCTGGGATGAAGTGTGCTGTATGACCTCAAAGGTACAGTGCTTCTGCTGTGTTTGTTTCTGTGTAAGGGCTGTGATGGATCCTAACAGTGCAAACATTCAGATTCCAAGGGCCTAATTCTGGTCTTACAGTGATTAGCAAAAACTTAGAAATAAATTAGATTTTGAAAAATATATAATTCTAGTTAGTTATCTGTATCTCATTGTGAAAAATATGCTGAGCCTTTTGAAGCTGGCCTGAGAAAAAGGGACTGTGGCAGACCTTAGTGTTCATGTTTCCTGGTTTTCTTCTCTGTCCCTTAAGCTGTCTTTTCCACCATCTCCTTCTGTCACCAGTGCCAGAGATAAATTACACCCCGGAGATGTACTGCCTTCTGCTGCCACTTCCCACTGGCCATGGCTCTGCCTCATCAGCTGTCTCTTGGTCACCCTCCATGTCCCCATGCATGGCACCATCACCTCTCTGCAAGCGAGACACACTGATACAAGGAATATTATAGCAGGTGCCTTTGTGATGCAGAAACAGGGATCTAAAAAAATACCATGACAATATACAGACTAATCCTCTCTGGTAATTAGTTCAGCCTCTCCAATTTCTTCCCTTGCTCCCTTCGTTGCATTTTTGGTACTTCACAGAGAGGACAGAAATTGCATTTTCAGTAGTGAGGAGCACCTTGGCTGCCCTAGACTGCAGGGCTCCTGCCAGTGGCCTGGGCAGCAGGGCTCAGACTCCTTGTAATGGTCAGGAGCACAGCTGGTGTGCACCTAAGCTTCCACCAGCACCAGGGGGATCAGGCATGGTGCTGGCTCCTTAGCAGCAGTACCATTGCTCTTTGCAGAGGACTGATGGGCTGATCTGGCTGAACATAAGTGGTTTGTTCACTGGTTTGTAATTTCCACCACTGGGCTAGCTTTCATCCTCATCAGTTCTCTGATCCAGTCCAAGTAGGACCACAGGAATGCTAGGAGCAATATTAGGAAAGAAACAGGAGTAAACAGCTGTAAGTAGAGAATGGGACTGAATCTCCAGCAACAGTGCTCAGTTAGATCAGTTTCAGTCAAGTGTTTAATTGCATCTTGAGGCTATAAGGAGAACTGTTGTGGTATTGAGCCTGTCTTTGCAGTGGCATTAGTAAGTAGTTAATAACATTGAATTTTTATGGATGGCTATTTCCATGAAAACAACTTTTTCCAATCATATTCACTTAGTCTCTGTGAGTTCAAGATAAAACAAGGCAATGCTGGCTGCAGCTTTTCTTTTCAGGTGGTCTGAATCGGGCCTGATTTACAGGATGCTTCATCAGGAGGATGCTGCTGTACTTAATAGATTTCATCCCCTTTGAAATGAGTGTGAACAAGATCTCAGAAGAATAAGGGGTGTTTACTGTTGGGGGCTGCACTGGTGGGCTGGGTTACATCCAGCTGTTATTGACAAGAGAAGTCCCAGGGTAGATTAAGTGCAAATTGTTTGATTAAACTCTTTTTGAGGTAACTCTCTGTTTCAGTTTTCCATCTTGGACTTCTAACGATTTAGGGTGATTTTAGGAACCAATAATGGGCTTACATATGTGGTACTAAGGGTCTGTTTTAATAGTGTTTCTTTTCAAGTTCAACTGTGTGATATTGCTGTATGTTGGTCAACCTGTTGGTAGCTAATTCTGACAACATCGACAAACTGGGAATAATACTGCCTTTCTGGAGTGGGGATTAAATTTTTTTTTAAATGGTGACTATGTTTCAAAACCTTAGTATACCTTGAAGCTGGTTGTAGCAAAAAGTAAGTTCTTTTAGATCATCACCAGTATGTGTCGTAGTACTACTCCAGGTTGCACTTAAGTGGCCTGATGGGTTTCTCCTTGGCTCCTCTGATGGTTGTTTCTGTATGATCTTGTGCAAGGCCTTCAGCTGTTGTCACACCCTTGCCTTTTTGAGTAAAGGTATTGCATACTCTTACAATATACATATCAATACTAGCTTAAAACTACCCGACTTGCTACATGAACTGTCATCCTAATACGAGGTCTTTATTTCTAGCTTCATCTTTGTATTCTGCTGTTTTACTGACTTACTAATTACTAATTAGTCTCTTTAATTACAGTGTCGAGCTCATCCAGTGAACATGACAACATCTTTGGAATGTGCTGCACTAAGCCCTTTTATATGTTCTTTTGTGTGGGATAAAATTGTCATTTCTCTAGTATTCCAGAGCAGGAGAAGCTCTGGCTGAACGACTGTTTCAGAGCCACATTTATGCTCAGAGGTAGAACCAGTTGCTCCCAGACACAGCACATATGCACTTTGATTTTGTCAAAATTCCTGGTTTTTAATAGCATGCTTTTCTTAGTTTTTTGTCTGTCTTTAAATGGAAGTCACTGAGGGGCATGGGTTTTTCTATTTCTGATTTTTACCCTAGGCAACAGAGTAAGTGACCTAAATTTCAAGATGCTGAAAATTGCAATACACTAGCTGAAATCTAGTTGGGGTTTGTTGTGTGAACTGTGAGCACCTTTCAGCATGAACAATTCAGCATGAACAAACAAGTTGTATGTTTTTCCAATAAACACATGTAGCCCTCATGCAGAGATTTTCCTCTGCACTTAGTGGTGTTAGTAACTTCTTGGTGCTTAGCCTGGCTCTGTGTTCCTTCACTGTTTCTGTGCAGTCCCTGTGCTGTGCTGCTCACACAGGAGCATTCTGTTTCCTCTCTAAAAACACTGCCCTTTTTGCCTGATACTCTTTGGGACAAGCTAAGGTGGTGACTTTCTGTCCGAAGCTTTGACTTGACAGATGACAGATGTATCTGCTCTGACTTGTCCCTTGTGGAGCCTATGGAAATCACTGAAGAATTCCCATGCTTGTTCAGCCATGTTATGCTGGAAGCAGTCACTAGGAATGCACTATGCTTTTTAGATTCAAATTATGAGAAATCTGCTGCTGGTCTTGATGGTCTGTACTCAGTGGTTATTTCCACATGCTCTACTTGAAAACAAGAGATCTTCTTGATACTGCTGGTAGACCATAGAAATGATACTTCCTTAGTGGTGGTGCATTGAGGTCATGTCTGTAATGATGTGGAGACAGGGGTTTTCAGAACTTTTGTTAGTCTTTAAAAAGTAACAAATATGGGAGTTTTAAGGCAAAGGCTTTATAAAAAGTGATCTCTGCTTTTTTGACTGTTGCAATCGTTATCTCTGAAAACAGGCATTTCTGCTACATGCACAGCAGTTGTTACAATGTAGTAAGAGCAACTGAAAAAACCCACAAAAAATAAAGACGAGTATGTTTAGCTCTACATAATATTCTAGGGCACATGATACACAGAGAGTTTGTTCCCAAGTTATTTTTCAGTTGGAATGCTTCTACTCAAAAGGTATAGGTATAAATGAATGCCCAGCTATGCCTAGTAAATACTATGTGTAGAAAAGTAGAATTGCATTTTAAATTTTTTTTAGATATTTATTTCTGATTAAATATTTGTTTTGCCTACTTATACTTCCTAATATTCCTCATACTTCTGAAAACTTGTGCAGTTCTGTTTTATAGTGAGGCTATATTATGACAGTTGGATTGCAAATTATATAGGAAAAGGGGAGGGCTTTTATTAGAAGTTAAGACTTGCATTGTCTCAACAGGCAGGCCAGCATGCTCTGCACACCCGCCTCTTAGACACAGTATCCTGTAACACCAAGGGTGAGCATTCCATCTAATCCAGGGTTTGCAGGAAAAAGTTCTTAGTCATTCATTCAGTGGCACACCCATTGCCTATTAAAAGGTATTTTTAGAAGGAAGCAGAACTCCAAAGCATGACTCAGAGAGACTATTTTGAAATACCTGGCTACATCCACACCCATTCGTGTAGCCTTTACTCGAGGAAACATTTTAATTACATCCATGGGAGTTGTGTCCAAGTTGAGCAACTGAGGACAGACTTCAACGTAATGGGGTACCTGCTGGGCAAGTAAATTACTTATTTTCAAAGCAGGAACACTCTTGTGCTGAGCAGTACTAAAACCAAAACATCCAGATACATAGCATCTTTGAAAGCAGACATAAAATTTCACAAGATTTTTATAGATTTAGCAAGATAATTTGGGTTAGCTCAATGTCAGGATGATGTATGCTGGAGGAGGAAATGGAAAGTGCTTGATCTGTCTTGACATGATTTATAGTGAGACCTGCAAAGGCACCTTGGAACTGACACTAATTTCCAGCAGGTATGGGGATGCCTGTGCCAGAGCCTTGTGGCAGGGAGAGGGAATTCCTTCCATGGGGATGGATTTAGCTGCTTGAGTACATTGCTGGCCAGGAGCATGCCTTGATCCTGTCAAAGGAAAGAGGTGGATTTTGGAGGCTGTGGCAAGTCAGTGGGCAAGGGCACATTCTAAAAGTGGATCAAATATCACTGCTTTTGGAGTGCAGATGTAGAAAAAGTTGGGGTGCCCAACTCTTAACAACAGATCATTAAAATGCCTCCACAACATAAGGAAAGTTGCCGGTCTTCCTCAGCCTCAGGATTTACTAAACCACATCTTTATGTCAAACGCCTTACCAACAGGCAGGTCATGCTGGCTTTGCTGCCTTCTTATGTGCCACCTCAAGTAGCAAAATGTTTTGAGAGGCACCCAGCTACAGCAGAGCAGCAGCAGCCTCGGGAGTTGTGTCCCAGAGCTCAGGACTAGGGTAACAGTTTTCCCACAAAGCAAAAGTTCAGGTGCGAGCATATTTGGCAGGATTTACGGGGCGCCTTGCTTCTACTGACGTCCTCTTGCAAGCAAGCAGACTGGCACTCCAGGCTTTTTTCTTTGACAGATAGTTTAGAGATCATGTGCTGAAGGCAAAAAAAGAGCTTTTCATAACTGTACCTATTTCTCATAAACTGTTTTGACTGTTACATGTAAGCACATTTTAAGTGCGGTATGAAAACCACCCTTCTATAACTCATCTGCAAGTGAAACTTATTCTTTGTGAAGGAACAAGATTTCCCCTCACATAGCAATAATGACAGTATTAGGACTTTCTTACGTTGGATTGGGCAAATTGGGTCACTGCTGAAGAGCACTGTGGTAGTTCATAATGCTTATATCTCACGCTAAAAGATCGATTTAGAGAAGTGGGAAAGCACTCCCTTGTTTTTGGGAGTGTATATTGTGAAGAAATACATTCACTCTATGATGGTCTTAATATAAATTTCTAAGAATGCTTTTCTTTTTTTTTTTTTGTTTAAAGCAGTTAGAAAAAGGTTTCTTTCCTCCCTATAGTGTGTGACTATTTGGGGAATGCCTCGAAATGGAGAAAGAATCACAGCTTTGACTCGAAACATTTTTGAGAGTTCCAAAGTTAAAGGTGTGTGTTTTATATCCAGTAAGAAATTTCAGAGGCATGTGTTTTTCAAGTCTGATCAACTCTGAAAGCATGATTCAGACACAGAAGAATGAATCCATGAAAATTTTAAGTCACTTGCACTTCAAAAGAAGTATTCCTTGACACAGGTCAAAGGCAAGACTCCAGTTCAAGTAAACTGTACATTGAATAGTTTCTACTACTAATCAAAGTGTGATTTTATTGGAGAGATGTTCTTCGTATGAAACTATTTTTAATTTTGTATTGAAAATACTATGTTTTGCAAGCTACAATATAAACTTTGAAGAAGATTTCCGGTATGACTTAACTGATTTTTATAAACAACTTTACACCTTTCAGAATTTCTCATTGCTAACTACTGCACGATACTGTGAGCAATATGATGAAATTAATACCTTATGTGAATAACGTCTTATGTGAATTAATACCTTATGTGAATAATGTCTTTGCTGCTCTTTACTATGCAGTAACATGGAACCTGTTACAATGTGTGATAAATGTAGTGCAGTTGTACCTTTGCTGCTGCTGCTGCTTTCAGACACGGCTCGTAACACAGCTGGGCTCTTCATGTGCTGGCTGAGGCTGTGGAACTCAGCTTCACTGATGCAATCTCAGTCTGTGCTGATGCAACAAAAGCTGGGTACCTAGAAGAACAGCCTGCCCACATCTGATGCTAGGGAGTGCTCTCAGCTGATTAACTTTTAGACATAGCTTCCCTTGCATACTCTGTAGTATGAGGAGGAATTCTGTCATTGGAGATTTTAATCTGCTTCTGAACATATGATGGTTATCAGACTTCCCTCACAACTATTTACTTTGAAGTATGTCTCCATTAAATAATTTGGCTCAAGAATAGTTTGTTTTTATAACATTAGCCCTGGGGGTTTTCTAACATTAGTCCCTGTATACCCATGTGCTACTTCAAAAAATTAAAAGTAGTTAGAAAGAAGAAAATAACAAGTTAAAGTAGTAAAGCAGTAGAGATCTATTAGAAACAAGTAATCTGTGGATTGTAAATCAGCTAAAAAGTATAGAAATGGAAGAGGTGCACTGATATCTTAACCTAATTTTAAGTAAAATGTTTGAAAGTGTTCAATAAAAAAATTATTTTCTAAGGACTGCATGGTATTTTCCTCTTGCCTAACAGTAACATTAAAAACTTTGCTTGGACAGTCAGAGAACAGTAAAAAATGAGAAAGAGTTGGCTTAAACCTTGGATCTCAGTCAGCATGATGAGAGCAGCGTGCAGGTGCTATGGCACAGCTTGCAGCTATTAAGTCTCTGTATCTGTAGGTGTCCATGCCTCTTGGCAGCTGTTCTGTTCAGAACTGATTTCCATCACATGGGGCAGCACGTGCAGTACCAGCAGCATCCCAGCAAACCTCTCTCCCTTGGCTGGAGGGGAGAAGAGGGAGCCTGTCTTCAAACAAAGAGGATGCAGCTCTCCCAAGAGCTTCTCTGCTTTCTGTGGCAGATGACCAGGCCCGAAATTTCTGTCCCCACCAGAGAGGTCAGCATGGCAGGAACTGCACCAGTGTGTGTGGAACAGAGCATGGAAGAAGGACCCTGCAGTGAAACTCTCCAAATACCCGCCATGTGGTTCTGGTTCCCAATGAGCTGGCTGTGATCTTTCTATTTAATGGTTTTGTTTCATTAGTGTGTTTGAAGGGCAGAAATGAAATACTAGGGGCTGATGGGGTTTGCAGTCAGGTTAAATTCAATAAGGTCCATGCTTAGTAAGATCTTGTAGCTAAAAGTAATCTTGATCTTTTGTGTAATGACAGCTTTATTAAAGGAACATAATAAAATCCGTGAGCACAGTGATTACTTACTCAGAAATGCCCACGTGTGTAAGTACCAGGCTGTGTTAGTTTGGTTTTGCGTACTTTAGATAGATGTGTTTACTTTAATTTATTGGCAGGATTGTGTTTGAACATAACCAGTTATTAGTGATAAAGTTGAAATGTCTTATGGATATAGGCATTATGTAGCTATTAGAGGACTTCGGCTCCATGTAGTACTTTGTCTTTCATATGATAACACCTGTAATTTCCAAGTGTCCATCTAAACTTTGGTGTGTCTCAACTGTTTCAGATAACCATAGAATTAGGGAATCATTTAGTTTGGAAAAGCTGTATGGGACTATTGAGTCCAACAATTCCCCCAGCACTGCCAAGGCCACCATAACCCATGTACTAAATCTACGTCTACATGGCTTTTAAATCCCTCTGGGGATGGGGATTCCATCATAGCTCTGGACAAACCTTTTAGTTAAGAAATTTTTCCTAATATCTCATCTAGACCTCCCTTGGCGCAACTTGAGGCCACTTCCTTATGGCTTATATCATACCAATTTGGAATTGCTCTCCTTAAATTTTCTCCAGTTCTGTACTAGTGTGAAACGTCTAGCCTAATACAGTCCTTTGCTTTAATAAAGTGAGTATGGATTAGGATCCTATTTTTGTCATTTGCCAGTACGAATATATCCTCAGTAGGACAGTTCACAGCACAGGGATAAGTTTTGTAGGTATATAGTAGTTAATTTTTAACTGAGACAGAACTTTTATGGGTGCTAAGTTTTATTTTCTGCATTTTGAGCAGTAGGAGATCTAGCTCTGAAAATATATTGCCATTAGAACTGAGATGAATTACCTTACTGTGGTGGATTCTTGAGCTAATGCCTTGAGACCTGGTCTCTACTCAAGTGCAACTGTGTGGGCTTTGGAACAGGACTGGCTAAGGACTTACACCACAAGTGAGGAAGTACTTTCCAATAAAACATGTTCTTTCTAGTGTGTGCAAAGACTATTTGAAAAAATGATCAGAGTCCAAACTACACTGCTCTTATAGGACAGAATAATTAATTTTCTTTTTTTTTTTTTCAAAAATATGTATTTCCTCCTAATCTTAACCTCTGCCTGACTAAAGGAACTCCTTTTTGTTTCACACAAAGCCTTCTTGGTGCAAAAGCAGAACAGAAGTGGAGTCCCAGCCTCTTCTGCCTGTTTTCTCATTCTGCAGAGCAGATGTGGGATTCCATGAGAAGATAGAATAACAGATATATGTTAGCCAAGTCCAGGAGTTGAGGGTGTTTCACAACTTTACTAGCCTCAGCAGATCAGCCTTTTGTCTATAGTTCAGAGTCCAAGTTCAGCCTTGTGCCATAGCTCCACGCAGAACTATGCAAATGCAGTTGTTGAAGTTACTCTTGTGGTGCTGTGGCCATAGCTGAGCCTTGTTTCTTTAAGGCAAAGAAAGATAGAAGTGTCTTTCATGACTTCTAAGGTACTGTGGCTCCTCATCATTAAAATAAAGTGACTCCATTAGCAGTGCAAGGTTATATAGCCCTGGCAACTCTGTACCCTATAACCAATGGTGATTACTTTTCTTTTTGCTCTTTGTAAATATAATTTACAATGTTAAGGAAAATCTTTGAGTTCGTTGCAAGATGAGCTTGTAAATTTTAGGTCTTCATTTCATTTTGACAGAAAAGTAGAAATGTCTTATGCTTTTTGGATTACTGTTTTATTATCTTGAATAATTAAAACCAAAACCCAAATTCTGTCTTGGCAACATTCATTCATTCATTCATTCATGATTCTAGTGTTATCAAGGCAGGGTTACTACTGATAAACTTTAATAGAACCTTGTTGTTAATGTTACTTAGCAACATACTGTTTAGACACTTGTCATGGTTTAACCCAGCCAGCACCTCAGCCCCACACAGCTGCTTGCTCATTCTGCCCTTGGTGGGATGGGGAGAGAGTTGGAGGGTTAAAAGTGAGAAGAGAGATGGGTTGAGATAATAAGGGTTTAATAATTAAAATAATAATAATAAATTGTAAGGAAAATTGGATGGAAACTAATTTCTGTCATGATAATATTTTTATATTCATTGCACATTAATCATAGGCTGGATTAATCAGCAACCCACTCACAAAGCTTATGCAGAATGCTGTAATGGCTGTGTAATTGTAATGGTTCCACAGGACACATTTTAATTTTCCTTGAGCCCTTTGTGTGCCTCTAAGTAGTGCTCCTTTAGGAAGCCCTATGTCTTCATCTTAGAGCAGAACATAATTGATCAAAATCCTGAGAGTAAATGGAGAGTAACACAAAAAAGTCAAGGATGTTTTGCCTGACAGGCAAGTACTATGGTTTACATAGTTGCAGTTTCCTCAAAGACAGAGCCTGCCTTTTTGGAGGAAAATGTCCCCTGACTCAGCGCAGACACTGGGGAAGGGCTGTGGTGTTTGGATTTTTTGAGGTTTTTTATTCTCCTCACCTTCAGTGGACACTTCCAGTTTGTTTCGTTTCTTTTGTCTGTGTGCTTATGGAGGGCACAGAGCAGGACTACTTTTCTGCTGTGAATATCTGTAAAAGAAGAATGTTGGTTTATTTCATTTTTTAATTTACCATTTATAAGTCTGTCCTCGGAAGAACTCTTTTCTGGAACTGGCACCTGAACCAAATCCTGTCCTGTCAAAGCCTCAAGGTTTGACTTGGTGGGCATGATGCCTTAGTTCAGTTCCAGTTCTTGTTGAGAGTGCCTTTTGCCTGGCTGCTGTGCTGCCAGGAGCTGTTACTGAGCATTGTTGTTTTCCACCAAAGGCAGATGCCTCTCACCTGAAGATGGTATTTCAGGTGCTGTTGTGGAAGACTTGAGAGCCAGAGGTCACTGGAGGCAGGGACCCATGAGTGGACCCAGCAGAACCTATTTGGCCGCAGCCTGATCATCACTAGAGGGAGCTGGTGGAATTCTTGGGGCACTTCGGAGCGCTGTCAGAAAGTCCCATGGGCAGGATCTGACGCCAGAGGAGATGGCTGTGTGACGGAGCACTGCTGTCTTTCCCCATCCTCCAGGCCAATTGCAGTTGATTGGAATGGCACAGTATCTGTGAGTTTGAAAGACCTTATGAAAGGAGCAGCTGCAGTAAGGTGCTGTATTTAGTGGCAGACACAGGTTTTGTAGATTTACAGAGAATATGGTCTCAGTTGTGTTGTTCCAGTATGTTACCTTAAAAAAAGACTATGAATTCATTAAAGTATAATCAGCATGAAATGTTATTTTCTTCTGCTTTTCTCCTTTAAATGTTGCTTACATGAAAAAGGATCTTCTGTGGACTGATTTATTCTTTAATAATTTATTAAAGATTTATTATTTAATAATTTATTCTTTAATTATTGTTTTTAAGTGGTTCTTTTTTGGATTTTTAGTATTTTTTAATAAAGTTTTGGGGGTTTTCCTAAAAATTCTGTCCTACTAAAAATGTGTGGTACCTTTGTGTAGCATTTTTGAGGTCTTGATGTTCCTCTTGGAGGAACATCAGGAAATAGTTGGAGGAACATGATGGTGAAATAGT
Organism: Entomyzon cyanotis; assembly: GCA_024500445.1. Classification (NCBI taxonomy): domain Eukaryota; kingdom Metazoa; phylum Chordata; class Aves; order Passeriformes; family Meliphagidae; genus Entomyzon; species Entomyzon cyanotis. The sequence continues at coordinate 7,696,342 of JAKEPQ010000781.1, forward strand.
TGGCTTTATGATTAACAGCCATTTTAAGAACCATCTGGTAGCAAAGATTTGGTGCACTGAGTGTATAATGTTAAATGGATTTCAGAACTCGAATTTAAATGATGATAGCAAAGGTTGATGGAAGGGTAGTATTGCAGTTTAGGAAATAATCTTTCAAGAGTCTTGTGGTCCTGCCTGATTTGCTTTTCTGATTGTGATGTCTGATTCAACTACTACTGATGCTGAAAGATATGCAAGTAAAGGCAACATGCTGCAATATCAGTTATGCTAATGGGAAAGACACATTAAATTTAAACATTTGTTTCCCATCCTGCTGCTATGGAATCAATACGTAAGTTGCTCCCAGCCAAGCAGCTGTTGTGGGATTGTTCAGCAAGAATAATTTAAAACATTTAATTGGCGTGAACTTACTAATGACTAATTCCAGCGGCAAGACTGCATGAGCAATGTATGAAACAAAACAGGCAATGAATTTAATGATTTTCTGTTTTCTTTCCTGTTTTTTGATCTTACAGATCTAATTTTTTGCTGGATTAGAATTCACAACCGACAGAATCACTTTATGAGAAAAATGAAGGTAATTAATGACTGGCTTTTGTAACACAAAAGTATATGTTATACTAAAGGTATAACACTGGGTTTGGTTCCATGTTTTTAATGTCTGGTTTTTGTGGTTGTTGCAGGGGAGGGGAGACATCAGTGACATGCTGCGAGTCAGACGACCATCTGTTCCTTGTGCTGTGCTGTGCTGTGCTATGCTATGCAACTACTGTATGCTAAGCTAATGCTAGTTTTCTGATCCATACAGCCCTTACAAACACACAGTGTAGAAGAGAGGATGCTTATAGTACAGTGATGGTAATGCCTCATGCTTATTTAACTTTTGCAAGAACATCACACTTTTAGGGAGAGACTAGAAATCTAAAATGCAAACTTGTGTGTAAATAATACAGTCCAAGGGAAACGTTGACCCTTTTGCAAGAAAAGTTGTCTGTTGCAGAAATAGAAAAAGAATTTGTTTGTCCCATGTCCTACTTTTATCATAATAACATCGTTGCAAGAATTAATGAATGTAGGCCACAGCATGGTTTTTGTATGTCACCAGAAAATAGTTTTTGAAGTGGTTTATTTGATTGTGGAATTGCAAGTCTAGGGTCAATAATAGTTGTTCTTAAGTAAGGTTTATGGGTTCTTCTTTAAAGAGAGGAATTTCTGTACACTCATTTAGTGGTAGCTCTGCCCTGATTGTAAGCTTTTGAGTCTCCAAACTGGTTGGTTAAATGGGAAAACTACTTTTGTTGCATCATTGCTGACTCCTTCTCAGGTTAGCATTATTACTAATAAATTAAATGTTCTCTCTATATGTCAATGTGTGTTGTTGCACAGAAATGCAAGTGCTCACTCCAAGCTGACTTCTGTGGTTCAGATCAGTTTTCTGTCTCAAAGTGGTGGCAGAGATTGCAAGCAAGCCTGTGCATGTGTGTTACAGCTGTGTTAGGAACAATCGGTCTTATGGCAATGGGTAGTTGCTTGTAAGTAGCTCATTAGTTCATCTGAAGAGTTGTGATGTAATTAATAAAAGTGGTCTGGAGACTTTCTTCTGTCTGTGGCCGGGAGACTACAGGCACCAAGGACTTCATGATGAGCAGTTTCCTCTTGTGACTCTCCAGGTCGAGTTTGTCAACCAATGTGTACTTGAGAGGTTGTGAGGACAGTTACGGCTTCAGCACAGTGTTTTTGTGGGTGGTGGTTGGAAAACATGGGCAATACATCACTTGGACATTGGAAAATGGATGGCAGAATGGATGGGTCAAAGGGAGTTAGACCCCTTCTGAAGTCACCAGGAGCTCTGTCTGCACAGCTGGCCAAGAGCCTGCCCTTAGTTTAGCCAACAGGTGACTGCATATTCCCAGTATGTTCCCAGCAGTTGTCTAAGCTAGTATTGGCCTCCATGAGCAGCAACCTATTAAACAGTGAAATAACAAATGATAACAGCTTACAAGAGAATACAAGTGGGAATTCATAACATGTGTAAATACATATGTTTTGTTGCCCGTTCTTTCCAAACAAATTGTGCATGGGTGCAGCCCATGCTATTATTTCCCATGCTGTGTCTCACCTGCAGATGCCATACAGTTACCACATCCTGCCAGTGCTTCCATGAGAGGCACTTTCCTCCATTAACCCTTTTCTTATGGTGGGTAGGACCAGAAGTTCTGCAAGAAAAGTTATATTGAGACTTTCTGGTAGAAGCTGTAGCATAGGGTATCCAAATGGCAGTGGTGTTAGTGAAGCCCCCTTGATTCACACCTGACCAGGTCTTTTAATGTAAAAAAATTGTATTTGCTTTAAATACAAGATACAATGTTGGTTTTCTTTCTTTTTCTTTCTTTCTTTCTTTGCACTGTTTTCAAGGTCGCTGCAAGACATCTGTCATATATCTGTTTCATCTCTGTCTCTTGATCACTATTGCGTCTTTTAGCAAATTGTGGCTAAGGATAAAACAGTAAGACAGACTATTTGGAACGTTAGAAGAAACTATTGGAAGAAACATGTTTTTCAGTAGAGCAACATCTTTCCATCTTTCTGGCATCTTTAAGTCAGCAGCTTGCTTATTTGCTCAGAAAACACTAATGCGGATGTTTTGTCCTTTATCTAAGTATAAGGAATGAGAACCTGTTCTGGTACTAAAACAGTGAACGAAAAAACATTGAGTTTGGGGAAGATTAACAAGATTAATACTGGGAATTCAGCATAGCTGAGCTATAGAAATCTCTTTTCCATTAAGGGAAGAGCAGCCAGGCTGTCCTGACAGTGTGCTGGACAGCAATGGAAAGAGGGTTCTGTGACATCTTATTGCTCTGGAGCCTTAAATTGTACACACACAGCAGGTTCAAATGTAGTAAACTGCCCAGTGCCGAGCTGGGGAAACTGACCCTGTTATTGGCAGCGTGCTGACTGGTGTGATGGGCCTGAGTCTGTTTGACCAATTCAGCACTTAATTTGCAGATATCCTGCCCTCCTTGACTTCCTCTTCAGTAGAGTTACATGGGTGTTTCCAGAATTATCAAAGTATATTAGTGTAGTCTCCTTTTTTTGTGGCACTTTGCTGTTGCAGAGGAAACTCGCAGGAAAATATTTATAGTTGTTTTAGTCATTAGAGGTGAAGCACACAATAACGGCCAGTCTGTGTTTCTACAATTGGAGGATATTTCTCATAATGAAGGAAGTCTCCAAGGTCAGCAGCTACAATACCCGGAGAAGTTACATCACAAAGCCACAGACTGCTCTCTCCCCCCACTTCACCCCCCACCTTTTCTTTTTGCACACTCCTTCTCAGCTTAAGTGTTGCTCACATCTCTTGCAAGAATACAATGGATCTGACTTGGTCTTGTGTTTACTGTCTTATTTAGTTATTAAACACACCCCACTCCACCTTCAAAAAAAGAGACCTGAATGAGTAATTTTTTAAAAGTCTTATTGTAGTCTTCTAATATGCTGTACATTCCCAAACTCTGTTTGTCTAGCTTCTGGTTTTGCAATGAGAATAACATTGTACTGTGATGATGGCAGCAGCAGCACCTCCTGGATCTAGTCTGGACCTGTGCATTTTACTTACCTCCTGTCATGTGATGGCAGCAGGCATGGCATCTCACACCTCTGTGTTGAGCTGTGTGTGAACAAGAAAGCTTCGGGCTATTTTAGCATAATTTGCATGAGGGGAAAGAGAAAAGGCTAGATTTTAATTTTTGTAGGTCACTTTGTATCTCCATTTACTATGGAATTGGTACAGGTAACACCATTTGGAAACCTTGGATACCATCAGTTTCTTTCTTGGCATTTTTCTTTTTGTGTGTGTTTCTATACATAGTATTTCAGGGCAAGGACTCTCTTTTATAATCCTGTTTTTTTAAAGCAGTATTTTCCACCAGTGTTTGCTTGGTTTAGCTGTTACTAACACATTTACTAAATGACTTTTAATCTAAATTCAGTTTGTCTTAATGGCAAGAACAAGGACACTCCTAAGAAGCCTACTTGTTCATTTTATTTGTTTTCCAACCTCCTCGTGAGGTTTTTCTCTTGGTCCATCAACAGGATAGCAAAGTGAGAGGTTGCTCTACATACTCCTCATTGCTGTAGACCTTATTCAGTTTATATCCAAAACTATGACTCAGTACTGTTGAAGTCAGCCAAGTCTTTCCCTGGCTTCAGGTTGTTCTGAATCAGTCTATAAACCTAAAATTCAAAGCTGCTTCTAACAAAGAAAACAAAATACACTTCCTTCAATTCCTAACAGAACTTTTGTTGTGGTTTAAGCCTATGGTTCACACCTAATCATGTTCACCAGTGATTATTCCAAGCATCATGTATTAGAGTGAAATCATCCAGTATTCAATATTTCCTTCATTGTGTTTGGTTCATCTACAATTATTGTATTTTAAAAGGGCGGTGGCATTCTGCCATCCCTGCTCTCTCACTCTGCAATTGGGAATGGTGGTTAGGAAGGGTTGAAAACGTCATCCAGGTAGCTAAGCAACCCCTGGTATTTAAGCAAGTAAGAATACCTGCTGATCTTCTTTTAGGTGTGGGCAGGTGTGAGATAGGTTGGATTGGACTAGTTGAAAGAGAATTTGTAAAGCTGAGAATATGTGTTTTGGAAGGTGTGCTAGATGTGTTGGTTATAAGTTGCTCATCCTTGCCTTCCTCTGCATTGTGGCAAACACTTTACTTTATTTTCCCAATGGCGAAACAAGATTTGCTTCAGAGCATCACCTCAGCAAATACGTCGAATGCCTTCATGGCATTCTAGGTGGAGGCTTTCTGGTAAGTAATAATATAGTGTCTTCCTTCAAGTTTATTTTAGAGGTACTTGGTACTGCTCTTTCTCTATTGGCTACCTGAATTTATTCATCATGTATCTTGTCAACAGGAATCTCTGGAGCTGTATTTAAAAAAAAAAAAAAGAGCTATATTATCCCAGAGCTATTATTAGCTACTATTGTTTATCTTATCTGAGACATTATGGCACTTTGAAGCTGAAAAAATCATAGGGTCTAGGGCACAGAATCCAAATGCAAAAGTGAAACCAAGCCCCTTAGCAGGTCGCAGTTTGCACAATGGGTTAAATCTTAAACTTTTATTATATTATTGAACCGTTCTCCTTTTAAACGTCCCTAAATAGCTAGCATTTAGATACAAGTCCTTCCTTTCTATTATCTGACATGTTGAGAGTTATTTCTCTGCCTTAGCTATTTATTCAGAGGAATTGAGTGGTAGTTGTCAAAGCTTTGCATTCTAATAACAGCTAAGGATGAAGAATTGAGTGACAATTGCATGATAAAGCACTTTGTGTAGTGTGAGGTGTTTACAGCTGTGTTACAGCCCCAGTGGGACCTAGAGTGGGATTTGCAAAGACTGGCCTTTACACACAGAATGATACAAGTGAAATCAATGGAACTACTCCTGCAGCACACTTGTACAACTTCTTCTAGACATGAAGTATTTGGGCTCAGCAACAGGTTTGAGTAAGGGCTGACAAGTACGTGTCTGTCCAACAGGGCAGTTCTTATTCTAGTTTCTTGTTAGGTAAGTCTGTGTAGTTTGCAAATAACTCTCTATTCTTTCTTTATGGTTTTCCAGGGTACTCTTGGGTGTAATCTTTATAAGTGGACACTGTTAAGTGCTATTATTGCTGGTGGGAGGATTCTCTTTTTAATCAGCTCTGGTCGTTCTTGATTTTATGCTAAATGCGCTGGAGTATGGATGGTTTGTGTTTCTCACAGATAGCTTCTGTTCTGTTACTTGGTGTTTCTGTCACTGGTAACTGGTTGCAAAATCTTGGAAAAATGTACATGTCTGTAATGAGATGTTTGTCTGAATTGAACAAAATATTCCTAGACTTTCTACTCCAGTCAGACTGGTTTGTCACACAGGCAGTGATGATTGCTCTTAAGTAACTAGCATATTGACAGTAGCTGTTTTTAAAAAAAAATTATCTTGTGGTCCTCATTGGAATAAAGTTAATGCCTGTTTTTGCAAAGCATTTTATTTGCAAGATACAGCCTTTAATGTGAACAAAAACTTTTAAAGCTGAAATATTTCAAATGTAGCAATACCTCAACAGTCTCTCTCTGTGCTTAAGTGCTGTGTATACAAAAAGTGGCAATAGAAATGTACCTGTCCTGGGGTTGGTGACATCACTGGTGAGATGCCTAGTGTTAAATAGGAGTTAAGCTGAATCACCTGTACAGGCTGACCACCAAGAAACAACATAAATAAATACCATTTGAAGACTGTGTTTTATCTGTCTTTGTGTAACCAAAAGGAACAGTGTGGTTTGTTTGCTCCATACCCAGGTGCTCATTCCAGCTGCAGTGTTCATTGGGCTTCACAATGATGACTGCTGTGGCTGCTTTGGCCATGAGGGCTGTGGAAAGAGCTGTGCGGTAAGTGAACCTGTACATCCCAGTCCCAGGTAACCCCAAAGATAAGGAGATGGCTGTGCTGAAAGTTCATGTTTATGTGTGCTGTGCAGATGCTGTCCTCAGTTCTGGCAGCCTTTGTTGGGATCCTTGGCTCTGGATACTGCATAACCATTTCTGCACTGGGCCTGTCTCAAGGACCATATTGTTTTAGCCACCTAGAGAGAAACTGGATCTATCCTTTCACTGACTCCTCTGGAGGGTAAGTTGTCTGTTCATGAGGATATTATATCTTCCCCCATGTACACATGGGCTTTATTCCAGTACCTTTCAGCAATAATCCAGCAACCATATACCAAGACATATTCATAACTTTATCCTTCCCACTTACTAAGAGCTTAACAAATGGCACCAGTTGCCCTCACTGCTACAGTGCAAAAGAAATATATGTAGGTAATTAAATATATATATCATATACTGTTCATATCCATGAATATCTCTAACAAAGTATAAAGTTTTAGGACTTTGAGGGATATACAAACTAGGAATAGTGGCTGTTAAGAAATTCGTCTTATCATTTGTTTAAGAGTCTGTTTTGTCAGGCTTGCTTCTGAAGCTACTTTGCATCAGCATAAAGTGGCCCAGTGCCCACATTAGTGACAATGGCATACAACCTCACAAATGAAACTTGAGAAGGTTTATAAGAATCTTTATACACTGCAGGGTGGAGAGGGCAAGAAGCTCCTAATTATCCCTAATTAGGGTTCTCCTGCAAAAAAGTCTCAGTGTGCTATTCCCCATTAGTGCACATGAATCCTGATGTGGTTTATATCATAGCATGCTTTTAAAGTTGCTATTTTAAAGTGCTTGAATATCTGGCAACCTCAAGGTTGTATCTAGCAACAGCTTGTGGCTGATGCCAGACTAGAGGCAGTTTGAATACTAAGAAGCCACATAAATCTCTTTGCAGCAGAGTTTGAATTTTACATTTCAGTTGAATCTCTCCCAAGAGGGGTCATTTCTCCTTCTCCCTCCTCCTGACCATGACTGAGTGTGGAAGAACTAGGTAAAGTCCTTGCTGATGGCAAGTACCAATGTTCTCAAGATGTGAGTGAACAGTAACAGCTGAAATATTGCAGTAACCCTCCAAATTTTTTCTGTGTTTGGCTCATCCAAGTAAGCATGTGAGGGCCCAAAGACAACAGCAAACACCCTTTTGCTTCTGATCAGTGACTGCTATCTTTAGAAAAAAGGCCCTGTCCTGCAAAGCTCTGTGGTTGTTTTAAGAAATAGCTTTGCTCTTTCAGCTTTTCTGAGTTTGTGCCTCACTTTAATCAACAGTAGGAGATTCTGCCTTTACAGCTTGGATTATTTTTTTAAAGAAATTAGTACTTAGCAAAAATGTGTGTTTGACATTTCGACATGTTCCTAAACTGATCAAACTTTGCATGGCGTAAACCACTGCTTTTTCTATTCCCACTCAGAGTGAATATACTCAGTGCAGTTACACACTAGACATAATTTTGTTCTAGTATATGATAAGTATCCCACTCTGACACAATGTTAATATGCTTTTAATTGCCGTGTATAGGTATTTGTTTGAGTATAACAAGTGGTCTGAATGTCAAGAACCTCAAAACATTGTGCAGTGGAACGTCACCCTCTTTTCCATCCTCCTTGTTTTGGGAGGATTAGAATTCATTCTGTGCTTCACACAGATAATCAATGGCATTCTTGGAGGACTGTGTGGGTTGTGCTGCAGTCATGAGGAGGTAAGTCATTTGTAGATACACCCATGCTTTTCACATGAACACGAAACTGTATTGCTACTGATGCTACTGCGATGTCTTACTCAGCAGTTATTTTTTTAGGTATTCTCAAGCAACAATTCCCTGTACAATTGTTTTTATAGCCCTGTTGTGATTACTGTTTTCATGTAGTGTTTGACCACATGCTTTCAGCTGTCACAGTGACATTAATCTGCATGAGAGCTGGGAGCTAGAGGGCTTTTGTCTGTCCAATGACAGATGTGATCATCAGCACTATATAGGTGATATAATTGAGATACAGATCTCCTGGTGGTTGTGGTCTTTGCCTAAACCATTGTTGCATAGTGTAGTGCTTGTCATAACTATATTGTGTTAGCCTTGTGTTTTGTCCACAGCACCTCATAAACTAGTGACAAAATGCCGCATGTAATGAAAACCGCAGCACCCTGGCCTTGCTTAGTAAAAGTAAGATAAGAGAAGGAATTAAATTGCACATAGCTAACAAAATCTGAAGACAGATCTGGAGGGTTTTTGAAGGACATTTTTTTTTTGAGTGAGGAAGGGGAATTTTCTCAAAATTTCTTTAAAGCCTTGTTAATAGTTTGGACATATTCCAAAATCGGTATCATAGTTCTAGTTTTGGAGTTACCATGACTTCAAGTATGAACCAGATGTAATTTATATCACACACTACAGATAAGCATGTGTTTCACATTTTCAGTTGGCATTGTTGAGTGTTAGGGCTCTTTCAAAGCTATTACTGTTTACTTTCTCCTGTCTTCCTTGCTCTAACTGCAGTTTAGAAGAGCCATGCTATGGTTGTCTAAATGTGGTCAAGTTAATTTATGCATTTTTAGTTGGATACAATATTAGCATTCTTTCCATTAATATGTTTCTTTCTTTTTGTTTTCCCCCACAGACATATGCTTGCTAGAAACCTGGCCATGCACTGACGTCAGTGCATGTGTGTGTTGTAATGAGTATTCTGTGGATTTTTTTAGACGTTCCATGCATACTGAAATACACATTGTTGTCAAACTGTGCTGTTGCTGTGAATTTAACTGACTTGGGGACAGCCTTTGTTGTTGGAGCCATATTCAGGTTTTCCACTAACCTGCCTGAACCTAAAGGCAAAATGTATCCTGAATTTCTTTGGTTCATTTCATCTTGGTACAGGCAACTGCCTGAACACATCACTAAAGTATCTTTATTTATTTTTCTCTTTCTACTGACACAACAGCTCTGAACTTTGTCCTGCTTTCCCAATAAAGTTGCTCTTTCATTCTGATCTTGGAATGAACATAAACTAAATCTAATCTGGCCTGGATAAAAATGAATACTGGATTTTGGTCAGCTGAACCAAAACCAAAGCAGTAGTAAAATGTGGATGATTGAGGGCATTTCAGGATTTTTCTGAACTTCCCCTGTATTTCACAAATAAAGATTTGTATTAAAAATACCCAGCAGGTGTCAGTGATTTCTTCCCTGCCCATGCTGAAACACTGCTTGCCTTGTCTTGGAGTAAAGGGCAGTGGTGGCGTGAGAACATGGATTTAATGCAATCAGGTTATAACCTGTTTTTCCTCTCCAGCAGGCTCTGCCAGAGTGGGAACTGCTTCCCTGCTTGGTTTGGCTCATTTAACTGAATCAGGTGGTTGTTCATCAATAAGGATTCAACAACAGCTCTGGGACAGATACAGCTGTACATGTGCAGTCTTAGTCTTGGGTCAGGGCTGGCAGTTGCCACCCCAGGGAGCTGAGGGGGTCCCTGCGCAGCTCTAAGCCCCCCTTGCCCTCCCAAGGGCAATCACCTCCTGACTGCTCCATTACAGGCCTGAGATAAAACAAGATGTGGACCTGACTCCTGTTTTTTACCTCACTTAGCAGACCATCAGGCCTCACAGTGTTCAAGGAGTACAGTTCAAATTCAGGTCAGCAAAAACAGATTAATCTGAAATACCTGATTCCCCCATTATCAGCCAGAAGGCATTATTGTAAGATCCTGTGAAAGAACCTCTGAAGTGCTGCTTGCAGCATAAATTAATCTGAATAACGTGCTGACAACAGCATTGCTGGCAAAGTCAGCATGGCAGCATTGCTGCTGGTGATGCCATTTTTCAAGCGAAAACCAAAATGTGACAAGCTCTTTATTTCAAAAAATGAGGCTCAATTTTGGAATTTAGCTGTTCATATTGTCTCTGAAAACAAGCAACTTAGTTTCTATTCATGGCAGGAAAATAAATTCCCACAGGTGTCAGTGCATCCTTAGGCTATTTGTAACTAGGAGGGTGGTCTTTAAAGGTAGCCAGTAATTTGAGGTGTATCTCAGACTGTCTGCCCAGTCAAATCTGCCCTGTACCAATACATACCTGAAAAAAAGAAGTTAACTATGAAAACACAATTGTCCACATATATCTACACCAGCAAAAGAACTCACAGATGAAAAGAGTTTGTGTTTAGAATCTCAGGATACCTAAATTTTGCAATAGCATTTATTCATGCTTAAATATGTAGAAGTACTTGAGGGACTTTAATGCCATTTCTTTGTAGTGGCTATCCCTGTTCTGTCCTGCTATGGGAGGGAGGAAGGAGAGTATGTCCATGAACATGTGTATACACACAAAATTCCCTGCAGTTGTGTGATACAGTGTCTTTGTGTGAGAAGACACACTGTTTGAAAATGTATCTGCAACTTTAAATGGGCTGTGGAAGGAGAGAAGGTGCCTTTATTCTTACATAATGGTTATTTGTTTTTCTGGTGCACACAACTAATTAAAGAATTGAAACAATTTTAGAAATTCCAATACACAGAATGATTAGGCTAGAGTTAAGACTTGAAACTTCTGCTCAAATGCATGTAGCACTAATAGATCCCTGAAGCACTAATGCACAGCATTGCTACTCACTATTTTTATTGTCATGTAAAAAACAGCCAGCTGGATTTCTTTGTTGCCTGGTGCATAAGACAGTTTTTTGGGAGGTTTATCAGTTACATTGTGGAGAAGTGATTGGTTGAGGTTGTATTCATTTCAGCTGGCAGAGAAGTCACTCATACAGAGCAAACATGACTTTTTGGTAATAGGCTTGGCATCAACCCATGAAAAATGACAGCAGTGGACAAGCAGTGCTTGCAACACCTGGCAGTATGTTTGAGAAACTGGCTTACAGGTTTGCTTAATTCTTAGTATAAAATAGTTGTTTCCCATTCTAGTGGCATCATGTGCCAACAAAATAACCACATTGTATTTGGTATTTGCAGAGCTCAGTTTAAAAATGAAGTCGTGATGCAGACTACTGTACTGCAGAACAAATGCTGCTTCTGCTATCATTTCCCAAGTTAGCTTCTTCTAATCAAAACAGGTTATAATGGAAATAGCAGCAAATTCGATTATAAAATAAGATACCTGCTACTAATTTTGGCCTTTGCTTTTAAAAGAATATTTCAGCCAATTATATGATATTTGAGTTTTGTAATAAAACATTAGTCATGGGGATTTGATGTACGTGATTTTAATGCAGCTGTTTGCTCTGATCTCTATGGCACAGTGTTGATGACATGAGTTCTATCTGTGCCTGTGAGTCTGGAAAGGCAGGTTTGCTACTAATTCTGATTAGAGGGAGACTTGAAAAAAGTGTCCAAAATGATGAGAGTAAAACAGGAAATATGGGAAAATCAAGAATGAGGACTTCAAAATGAAACCTCCTAGAAAAAGAGGAGAGTCACAGCAGAGAACAGGTGGAAAGATGGTGTAATTGTGTGCTTACCACCATGCCCATTTCCTTGTGTGATCACATGTGAAGCAGTAGTATGGAATTAGTTACAACAAGCAATCCAAACAGCTTTTACGAGAAGATAGAGAAGCCTCATGTGGGAAGAGCCTGAAACAGCACATGAGGAAACACAAGGAAAACATGCTGTGATGTCATTGCTTCTAAAATTAGCCTTCCTTCTTTTGATAGAGCCTTTTTTGTTCTTGTTGTTTGTTGTTGTTGTTTTGGTTTGGTTTTTGTTTTTTGGTTTTGGTGGTTTTCGGTTTTGTTTGTTTGTTTGTTTTTTGGGTTTGTTTTGTTCTCTGCTCTCTGACTACAACTTTCCTATCAATAAAGCCTAAGCTCATTCTTGAGTTACTTTTCCGGTGACTCACAGGGGCATAGACTGAAGACTTGGGTTGTGCTATGAATGTTCAAACTGCCCTGGCTCTGTGTGTTACTGGGATGGATGTTTCGTTGCTCAGGGGTTGGGGAATGATGACACATGACATTGGGAAAGCTGTCTGACTTTGGCTTTGCACAGTGCAAACAGCAGGCATTACAAAAAAAACAGCCAGACCTTTTGTCCTGCACAAGACGTCACGGGTACATAGGTCAGGTCTGTAGCTGTGCAAGCTCAGCTGTAAGCACAGAATGAAACAATTGGAGAAATAGCAGGATTTAATTTGTAAAACAGTGGAGCCACATAATGCTGTTGGAAAGAGTAATTGATTATAAGTGTGAAAATAAGTCTGCCTTGCAGTTTCTAACCAGTGGTATTTGGGCTTCTGTACTCTCTGCAAGATGATCCAGACACAGCCTGCTGTTGCAAGTCAGCAACACATTGGTTTTCCCTTGGGGTTCTCTTAATGAATCTCTCTAGTGTGAGGCAAAGTGTGGTCTTCTGTACAGAGACTGGGCATATTTATCATTTTACAGCCCCTTCTCTGTGCTGCACTAAGGTTGAAAAACCTGCTTCTGTCACAAACTGTGTTGCAGTTTGTGTCGTGGGGAGGAGGGCATTTTTGAGCAGTCACTAGGAAATGAGAGCTTTGAAGTTCCTTCCTGAGTCTGACTCCTAGACATATTTCATTTGGAAGATCACAAAGGAAGGTCTTTTAGAAGGGAAATGGCTACTTAAAGACGTGCTTAACACAAGACAGTGAGGTTGCACAGTGATATTCATCTCTTGTTCTGCTAACTGTTAAGCACTTCTGTCCCTGGAATCACACCCATCACTGGTCCTTGTGAATATGAAATGACTGAATCAAGCTAGGGAGGTCAAAACGCTTCTTATACTTAAAATCTTGTAAACTTTTGTTAACTTAGAAGAACAAAACTTCTGAAGTTCTTGAGAGATGGCTTTAGAGACATGTGGAAGCTCTTTGAGTTGCCTGCTGATACCTCTTGCGCTTTGGAGTATTGTTGTGAACATCCTCCTGTACTTTCCAAATGGGAAAGCTCTGCATGCTGCCACTTACCAGCTCCCCAGCTATGAGTGGTATTTTGAAGGGATCTGTTTCTCAGGTGTGATGGTAAGTGCTCATTCTATGGATTTTTGATGAGTTGCATTGTACTTCAAATAATATTGGGTTACTCTTCAGCAATGTAATTGTGCTTTTAAAGAGCATACAGATTACTTCCACAAAATGACAGCAGGCAGAAAAAATCAAACTGAAAAAAAGAATTAGTATACTGAATGAAAAGTTATGTATGCTATTAAGTGTAAGCGATTTTGAAGGGTGGATTAGGTTTTTTTTTTCTGCTGCCTCTTTATTTATAAATAATTTATGCTTATATTATGGAGGCAAACACTATGTTGATTTAATCATCTATGGAGGTTGAATTAGAGCTCTTTTACCCAAACGAAACAGAAAGAGCTCCTCATAATGGATCAGATGTTTCTAAGAGCTGTATGCAGTCCAGTATTTAGAAGACTGAATACAGTTCACAATGCATCAGGTACCATAGTTATCAGGATAAATACAGAGAATTGTCTCACTGTGGCTAGCATAGTAGGATTTTCTCTGTTATATTTTTAGTATGCTTGTCTGCAGTAATAAACTACCGTGGAGTTGCCCACTGTTCATGCTGTTCACTATGTTCATAAAGTCCCGTAGCCTCAGGAGGAGAAAGCAGTTATGTGATCAAAGTGCATTGCACACAATCTGTGCTTAAAAAGGATTCATCTGCATAAATGAGGTTTTTTTATGAAGGTGCTGAGCTGTTATTAAAACATTAGACATTCTTTCGAAATTGTGTATTGTCCTTAAAGCAGAAGAAAAACCTTATATCTTCTACCAGAAGAAAAAGCTACCAGACAGGGGATCCAAACAGAAAAACAGTTCTAAATGTGTGAAAATGTTAACTGCAACAGTGATATTGATATTTTGAAGCATTTTTAGCCTTAGGATTATTACCAATTTATTAAAAATCCATATATCATTCTGTTGCAAACAAGTCAGCAGCTTGTGAGAGGATAGTGTTGTGACTAAGGGACATTCTTTTTCGTACTTCCTTTTTCAAACCTGTGCCTCTCTGAATGACAGTTTGTGGTTCTGGAGCCCAGTTCCTATTTTTCAAAATTATTTTAGGATCATGCTTAAATAATCCAATAGTCTGAGAAAACCAGTATGGATACCTGACAAACACATGAAAGTCCAGGTGAATTTAGTGAAAATCTTGCATTACTGACCTTTTCTAGAGTAAGTGTGTTGGTAAGGAAGGCAGTACCCTGATGCATGTGCCTGTGTCAGCAAGAAGGTGTTGAACTGATGTGTTTGTATCAATAAAATATCCTTCTTTTCACTGGTGTTGATTCTTTTACTTGGTTTTATTGTTTCAGCTTCACTGGTGCAGCTGTGCCCAAGCTCACAGGGTTTTATTGTGATGGGAGATGCTGTACTCTTGTCTTTCAAGTACAAGACACAAGTACAGCGACAGCCTACTAAAATCACTCCAGTTCCATGTGTGCCTTGAGTAACTGTGCTCTCCTATGGATCAGTTTTAAAATATCAAGACAGCAGAAGAGATGCAGTCCCTGTCTTCCATGGGTGAAGGAGACTTTGGCTTAGTATCTGCAGTCATCTCACTGACCTTATGATGTCCCCTTACAGATCCTTCTTTTGGCGGTAATTCTAATAACATTGGAGTGTAGTGTGTTCTATGGGTGCTGCCAGAGTGAGAGCTGTAACAAAACTTACAGGGTGAGTCTGTGTTTTATTTCTGTGCATCTCCTGAGCATTTGTTTTGAATGCCTTCCTGCTCCTGTGTTTCCAGCACATCCTGCTGCTCTCTCCATTGCTCTATTTTCACTTCCTTTTACAGAGAATGATTCTAAATTGGGTTGCAAGGTCGCAGAAAATGTAGTATAAGCAAGATGAAAGAAAATTAGACACACACTTCCTCCAAATTCTAGTAAAATAAAATAAGAACATAGAATGAAGTGCACCATCTAAATAGCTTCATCCCTTTGCCTGTATCATTTTGTTCAGGAATACCTCAATACATGCTATCTAGGATGCAGACATATTTAATATATGGCTATGTTCCTCCGGTATTTTGGGAAACAACTTTACAAAAATGCAAATTTAAAAATCCCACCTAAATAATATCTAACTTAGAGTTGTAGAACTGTCTTAAACTCTGCCTCAATCTTTACTTTGTATGTGTATTCTTACTATTCTTTAACTGCTGTTTTTCTTTCTGAATTTTTACGACTGGGGAAATCAAAAGTGAAATTCAACCCCAAAGACTGAATGTCAGGCTAGGCAGACTGAATGACCTGAATGTTCGCTGTTGACACTATCCCCACACAGCAATATTTCTCTCTCTCTATTTGTTTCAGAGTTTTATTTCGATTGTGCTAGCCCTGCTTGGAGTTGCTTTCTCAGGATACAGTTGCATCATTTTTACCCTGCATTTGATTCAAGGCCCTTTCTGCAATTCCTCAAGTGGATGGAATTATATTTTCAAAGACACTGCCGGGGGTGAGAAACATCAGTGTAACTCTTCTGGAAGAAATTGTTCATCAAATCAGTAGTCAGAAACATTCTTCTTACTTCAGTCTGGTGTTTCTCTAACAGGTATCTTGCAGATTACCGTGCCTGGTCTAAGTGCACAGAACCTACTAACATAGTGGAGTGGAACATCATTTTACTCTCGATTTTGATAGCCCTCAGTGGACTGCAGTTGATCATCTGCATTCTCAAAGTAGCCACTGAGTTGAAGCGAACACTCTGTGGGACTTACTCTGTTTTTGTCCAGGTAACAAAACATCTGAGGTTCATTTCTTCAGCATTTTCATGTCACTGTAACTCCGGCAATTTCTCTCAGTTCGGGACCTACCCTTTTGGTTTATGCATTCTCTATGCTACTGTATATTTTTTTCCAGAGAATATGTACTGATAATATATATTTGTTGGTTTTGATTAATCCACTAATTTCTTGTGATATACAGTGGTTGGTGGCTGCTCACTCTGACCTTTAAGACCAGGACTGAGAAAAAAAGTGGTTAGGAAATCAACACTAATGCCATGTCCATTACTCCTATGTCAGCAGAGGTTGCTGAGCACCTTTCTTTTAACATTCAATTTACAGACATTCTTACCAATGTGTAGCTTTCACAGCAATGATGAGAGAGATTAGCACTCTGTTTTTTATTTGCAGGCTGGAATTCTCTGAAAATGGCAAGAAAATCATCGCTGCTTCTCCCTCACCCCCAGAAAAAGAGAGAGATGGCCTCTCCATAATCCATAGTGGTAGATTTGAGTGCTACAAAGGAAAATTAAACCCTTGTCTTAAATGTGTCTGTCAAGCTTCTCTATTTTGGATGAATTATATTTGAACTGTCAAACATCTACATTTCTCTTTACCTGTCCTGTTGCCCCTGGCAGAACCACTTCATTTTTTTTACCTTCCAACATGTGGCAATAGGGATGTTTGAATGCAGTGGAATTGCTTTTGTATTGAAATCACCATCACCTTTTTTACTTTTTTTTTTTTTTTTAAATAAACTGCTGTAGAACTACTTTAGTACTCCTTTGTCATTGCTTAGACCATATGACTATGTGCTGTTCCAAAAGGGCCTGGTTCAAAGCCCAGTACATCAGGAGAACTTGTTAGTACACAGTGTGAAGCCATGATTTCTAGGTGAACAAATTTTAGTTACAGACAGACCATGATGGCCATGGAGGGCAGAACCTACCTTGCTCCTTCTGTCTTGGAGGTCCTTAGCTGCAAAAAGTAATTGCTGAAAAAAGTCTATCAAGTCTTCCTGTGGTAAAAAAGGCACCCAGGCCTGATTGGCAGATTAGACACACAGCTCTGAACTCAGCTGTGCTTATAACTTATAACATGTTAATAACTGCACTGGATTCTTTTCACTTTATACTTCGAGGCCAACTTTTCTTCTAGTCAGGTATGATGTGACTTGAGGGACCATATGAGGGAACTTTGTGAGCACCCAGTGCTAGCTTATTAATACTCTTCCAAGTGTCCTGACCTTGCTATGATGGAAGGCTAACATTCTTGACAATAATGATCAGATGAAAAAGAATAATCTATTTGAAATTAGCAGGTAAAAGGTATTTTTACTTTCTCAGAGAATTATTATTTCATTCCTAGTGAAAATTCAGGGATTTACAATGAAGTGGACATGTGGCTCATTTGCAGTTGCATAGACAGCATTTAGCTGTATTCAGCACTCTGGTTTTGAGACAACACCCAGAGGAAAGATAAATATGTACTTCAAACTTGCAGTAATGCATGAATTCCTATTACATCAGAACTAGTGGGATACAGGTAAACTGACATCAAATATTAAATAGTGTTAGAAGTGCAAACCATACAATAAGTGTCAGCTTTGGGTAAGTTATTTAGAAAATTATAGAATATATCAGTAATTTATATATCTGTTTCAAGACAATATTGAAATTTTGCCTTCATATTCTTTTATCAGATTGTTTTGACAAGCTGGTTTCTTCCTGTAGGACTTCAAGAATGCATTGAAAATTTTAATTGCTTAGTTTCTATTAAGCTTTAAGAAGTAATAAAGTAATTAATAATATTTAAGAATGGGGCTAGTCTTTTGGGAAATAGTTCTAGGCAGCATGAATGGTCAGAGGTGCATGATAAAAAAAACATTATTATAAAATGAGGACTGTGCCACTGCGCACTTGTTTTTCTCTAGGCTTAAATAAGTGACATATCATTTATCTTAAACAATAATTCTACATTCTTATGGATCTGTGGATGTTGTTTGGGGACAGAAGAAAAAGAAAGAAAACTTGAAGATCAACCTGTGCTCCAACCAAACATCTCAGAGAATCTTGCTGATTTCTTCCCTGCAAACTGTGGATCTGTCTTTAATTCATCCTTTTTTGGTGTGATTGTGTCTGGTGAATTTACATTTGCAGTCTATCACAGACATCTCTTATTTTGAGGGTTTAAATTAAATAAAGAGACACATAATAAAGTTCTTGTTGAACTTCCTGATCCTGCAACCCTCTTTACCCGTAATCCAGAATCTGGTATCTCCATTGCCATAGTCTGATTCAGCTGTGACGTGGTGGTTCAGTTTTTAAAAGGGCAGTTTATTAAATTGAAATTGGTGGTTAGAATGCTAAATGTTAACAGTGGGCTGTATTTCCAAATTTAACAGCCAGTTTCATGCACGGCTTTTGGACGTAAGGCAAAGTTAACCTTCATCTAATCAATTTTAAACTCCTGATTCAATCCTAAATATTTTATCTCTAACCAGAGGTGCTATGAACAGTGCCTGGTAGCAAAACCAAGATTCCTGTAAAGAATATTAATTAACTGGCTTGAAATCTAGACATGGCCAATGGCCCTGATGGTGGTGTTTGAGGCAACATGACCATCCAGTTGCAGAATAGGGACCTCACCCTACATTAGCAGGGAGAAGTGGCCCTCAGGGCCAGGACAAGGCTTGCACTATGATGGAATATGAGAAACACTTTCTTGCAGAAGACTTCCTAGATGTCCTGCCTGTTGAAATCCACGCATAAAACACCCTAGGCTCAACAGGAAGAAAGCTGCTGATTTGAGTTTATAAACTCCTAGCAGAGGGGTGTTAGAGCTGAATATGCAGTAAGAGTTCCAACATTATTTGTCCCCCACAGACAGTGCATTTTGCTAGAGTATTAGGATGCTGTGTCTGCAACAGTAATGCCATTCTTTTAAAAGACTGCAACTGAAAGAGACTTGGTTTTGACAAAAAATAATTCTGGACAGAGCTTTGTAGTAAAATAGCTTGGGACCCCATCCACACCTTTCCCTTTTAGGGTATATAAATCCTTGTGTAGGTAAAAGAGACTCTTGCTAAACTACAATTCCCTGATTGTTCCCGTGTTGGATGGAGGGATTTTCCATGTAGAGGGGCAGAGGACAAAGAAAGCTGCACCAGCTCTTTAAAGGGTGTTTAACTGCAGAGATTTGCAGACACCTGGAGCAGCAGCATGGGCAGCAGGCAATAGACACACATCATTCAAATCTGGGAATTGCGAAATGGCGGAGTTCAATTTTCAGTGATTTTATTGAGAATTTTTTGTCAGAATACTCCATTCGGGGATTTGTTTATTCTTTTCTTTCAAGGAAAATTTTTGAAGTTAAAGATCAGCTTTATATTTTCAATGAAATTTTGGGGATGTTAAAAACAGTCAGAGTATTTCAGCATCCTCAATATTAGAAATGAAGTACTATGGTTTAAAACAATAAAGGGATATTCATGACACCAAACTGTAGACTCATAATCTAACCAATTAAATAAGGTCTTTTTATTTAGGTCCTGAGACAAGAGAAGTTCCTGGTTTTCAGACACCATCTGAAGATAATACAGACTTAAGCTGAGGAACCTTGGTCAGTTTTTTGAGTTGCCTGGGAAAAAGATAAGAGGAGTGTGCTTAGGCACACAGATAATCTGAGAGGTTGGGGGAGGCACCATTAAAATGGGAATGGAAGAATATTGCTTGCCAGAAGTTTTTGTTACATTTTACATGTACATAAGAACATGCAGTTCTTTTGCAAATCAAGGAAGAGCAATTTAGAGGATTCAGGGCTCTGAGGCAAAGAAAAGTTTTTATTTTTACCCTCAAATAAATTTGGAGATTTCAAGGGTATTGATTGAGTGCTTTTTTGTTTTTTTTCTTCCCGAATCCAATGGAAATCTGAACAAAAATAAGCTAAATAGCTCACATATGCATGCACAACTTGTTTATGCACTAATATATAAAGGAATTATTTTGAATTTAAGTACTATAACAGGAGGTAAATGTTTTCTGATTTTTACTTCCGTTAATTTACAGATGGGGCACTGCACTACTGACCTTCATCCATGGCAAAAGAAAAAAATCCCTACAGAAATTATTTTGAGCGTGTGATAGCAACCTGTGAAACTCCAGAATTTCATCATAGATTTGGTCAGATTTCAAAACCTTGGCTTTGGCTTAGTCATTTAGAGGAAACAGAGTCCTCCATTTTATCCAGATGTGTAGAAGGTTCCATAAAGTGAGATTACGAAATTCAATATTCTGACAGTGCCCGATAGGAGTAATGATTAAAATTGCTGTATTATCATGTACCATAGTCTTGGTGAATAAGATTTAAATTTTTATGTCATTAAAGGAAAACTGCTATACTTTATTCATGTCCTGAATATTAGTCTTCTATCCAAAATAATCATAATTTTTCTGACCAGTATTAAAATAGCTGCAAAGGAGACTAAAGATAATTTTAAATTGCCAAGCAATGGAAAATGTAATTTAGAATGTGTGACTGTGTCAGCGCTCACAGCACAGATGAGATTTTTAGGAATTCCCAAGTGACTGAAAACGCATAGTTTTTAACAGAAGTTTGCAAGTGGCTTTGTATGAGCAAGCTGCTAATTTAAGTTTCAGACACAACCATGCTGTAATGGATATTTACTAAAAAAAGGTGCCATTGCAAACTTTAGGTGGTTTTTAAGTGTTCCATGTTTAAGGTCCAATTTTGTTCTTATTTTTCAGTGAGACACTAGCAAGTACAAAATATTTACAGAGCTTGAATAAAGCAAAAGAAGCCTTTGGCACTGGGTAGTGTATTTAGATAACGGTAACAGTTAAGATTATCTGGATCTTATGTTTTTAATAATTGAAGAATGTGGTTTATCCTGTGTGGCAATAGACTAGGAGGAAGACAACATAGGACTGTCATTTTGCTGAACCTCATTTCAGCAATTCTAAAACTGCTTGGAAAGGGGATGTAAACGTTCCCCACCCCCATCCATGAATAGCTGGTGCTTTTCATCTCTACCAATATGTGCCACACTTTGTGCTAAAATTACATTTCCAAGGGAACTGTGGTGGGTAGCAGAGCTAACCACTGAGCTATGCACTGAGTGGCACACAGGTCCCAGTGACCTCAGTCCTCCAGTTTGGTGGTGGCCTCCCAGAAGGGACGAGGCAGATCTGTGGGGGTAGAACAAGCAAGGGGAACAGGCAGACACAGGCACAACTTGGGCTCCTTGTGTTAATGCAGAGCAGATACACAGGGAAAAAGTGTCGCTTAGAACTTTTCAGCATGATTGAGAAATTGTGTTCTTGTGCCACATATCGTAGGAATTACTTTCTTAGTAGTATACAGGCTACAGAAAGAGTGATGAAGATAGTGAAGAATGTAATTAAGCTAAGTCTGTCAATCCATTTAAATCTGCTTTCAATTCAGTGACAAGATTTACAATCTATGACAGTGTGAATGGTAATTTGTGTGATTGTTTGGCAGAAATAGAAAAAAATTATTTGAAGATTATCTGAAATGACAAGGTTACCAGAAGCTTTTGTTTGCTCTTGACACACAGAGACATTGTGCAATTGGTTTCATTGTGTTCACAAAAGCAAAGAGGTCAAGGGAGGGGGAGGTAAGTGTGTGGGGAGTGGAAGAGACAGGAACATATAAAGGGAAATTGTATGTGCCTGTCCTGGGTTCTTATATCATGTTTTCCACAAGGTCCATGAATGCAAAATGAAGCTATTTTGCCTAACCTTCTTGCTGGTTTCTTGCTGTTGCCGAGCTGGGGCAGTGAACCGGGAGTACTACATTGGCATTACAGAGACCGTCTGGAACTATGCACCTGGCAATGCCAATGCCATCTCTGGGCAGCTTTTTACAGAAGAAGAGTAAGTAAAGCAGTGTCACTGGTTGAGTTTTATTTTACAGCTTCATCTGGTTTAGACACCAGAACCAGACTGAAAACCTGGTGAAGGCAATGAAATGTGTCTTGTTGGGGTCGGTGGATTTTCTGTCAGACATATAAGGGAATTTTGATTTTTTTCCTGGCTTGCTTGAGAACTGCATTCCAATGTTCTGTTAAATCTAAGAATTGGAATATGTAGTGGGGTGTGAATTTGTTGTAGTGAAGTATTTACTAAGGAGAGACTAGAATAAGACCCTGAATGTCTAATGATGTTTAATTTTGAATATCTAAGGTGCTTGTGCTGAAAAGATGTCTTCTGCTGTTGTTTTCAAATGCAGAAGCTTGACAAATTAAAAACTTTCCTACTGAGCACAGGTTTCCTTTTTGGTTATTAATTGTTGGCAGGGATGGTTTTCACTGATGCAGAGGCACAGCTGGGTACTTCCACCCACAGTGGAGGAGCTGGGTTGCTACTTACAAGGCAAGGAGGGTCCTGTGCAGAGTGAGAGCAGCAAGTAAGCTGAGGATATGTAGGGTGAGGAGGGAGGAGCACCCTGGAGGACTGAATAATCAATAAAGAAAACTCAGATGTAAAAGGCATCAGAAAAATATTTGAGAGAGAAAGTGTTCCTTTCTTCTATTTTTTCAGTGCCTTTAAAATTAAATAGGACTATATCAAAGTGAAAACAATGATGAGAGGAATCAGAAATTAGAAAAATCTCAAAAATGCAATTCTCATTTACTCTGTGGATGAGGGATTAGAAGATTTCCTGTTGTTTTTTTTTCTCTAGTGAAAGCTAACTCCCTCAGCCATAACCTGCCACTCCGTCAGGTGTGAGGCGAAGGAGTCAGCTTTTTATTTTCACACTCACAAACTTCATGAGGTATAAGACACAGCCAGGGATTCAGCAGACTAGTAATTCTGATCAGGGGTGGAACAGGGCATCTTGTCTGAGAATTGCAGAACTGTGTTGTAATAAAAAAACCCATGGTTATCCACTGCACTTTCACTGCTTTTCTCTGGTCTTTGGCATACCTGCAGCATGCTACAATAATTTCAGGTTTTCAGTGGTTGTATGCTTGCAAGGGAGCTGCTCCCTTGTATTGTACTTTTCATTTTCAGCTTTTCTAATTCCCCTTCTCCTCCTGTACTCTTTAACTGTAAGGCTTTGATTGTGTGGAGATTGATGTTTATAGGGGCAGAGAAAAGCACAGTGCAGAAGGAATACTACTTGAGTTGTAGAACTCAATGGTAGCTGTTTAAATGGTCCAAGAAGAGCCATAACGTATCTGTTCAATTTAGGTTGCAGCTCAAAAGCCTCCCATACTCAGTATTATAGTAACTGAGCCTTTGCAATTGAGTTTATGCTCCCCAAGTTTCATGGAGCATTGAACTGGCATTTTAATTACACTTCAAATCTGTGCTTGCCAAGGTACCTACAATTCCTTCCCCATACGGTCAAACAACACTTCGCCTTGCACAAAATACTTTGCATTTTTGGGTAGTATTAACTTGTTTCACAACATGGCTTACATGTAGTTGTGCACAACGCTGAAGAGGCCTGGTCTTTATTTGAGACTATTAATTAAAACCACTAACATATAAAATGAGTATCTGACACTACAGGTGTGTTTCGGTATTTTCTTTACAGGCAGGCTGAAGTCTTTCTCAAAAGAGGACCCCACAGGATAGGAAGCACTTACAAGAAGGCTATCTACACTCAGTTCACCAACCATTTATATGATATGATAGTTGAAAAACCTTCTTGGCTGGGTTTTTTAGGTCCTATAATTAAGGCAGAAGTTGGAGATTCCATTACTATTCACTTGAAAAACTTTGCATCCAGAAACTACACGGTGCATCCACACGGTTTAAGATACACAAAAGAAAATGAAGGTAAGCTTGATTCCATTCTATGCCAGAATATATCAAAAGCTAATTTTCCCTCTAAGTGGTATTCTCTCATCAGAGAGAAGACTGTTCAAGTGAATAGAGATGTAAACTAGGACATAATCAATTTAAAATAGGAGCTTAATTTGATAATTTTTCAAGAGCGAAATACAAAGCCAAAAGTGGAATTAGTAAAGAAGGCAATTTTAGATTAATATTTATCTGAAATAAGAATATTTGTGATTCAACCAAAATAAGGATATAAACGTATATAAGATAATCAGTTATGGAGGATATTTAAAAAAAAATCATGCTGTGAAGAAGATATTGTTAACAGTAATAATGTACTGTTCCAAATTCGTAACACGAAATTTGTATCTATGGTAAATAAGATACACAAGAGTTTTTTAAAATGGAGAAACAAATACTGCTTAGTAATTAATTAATGAGATGAAAGTCTGACACATTCTTGGATGTATTTAAGGGTGCTGTTGGGATAGGCGATGGCTTGCCACACTCAGGCAACAGGGGATTTTCTGCACTGGATGGTATCAAAGTATGGCTTTTGAAAGTTTTATTAATGAGCCTTAAAAACAGTGTGTGAATTGTTGAGAATATCATGTCTCAAAATCACTTTTTAAAAATCTTTCATTAGACGAATTTATGAAGTATCAGCCTATCTTCTAATATTTCGTGGACTTTTTCATTATAACTAGTGTGTGTCTCGACAGAGACACACTGTGGGATCAGAACAGTGTATTATGTAGCAGCATGTTCACTTTTTAGAATTTTTTTCTGTTGCTATCATTCCAGCAACACCAATATTTCTTCAGGGCATATGCAATTTTTAGAGCAGTTTCCAAGATTAATATTTAACAAATGTTTTACAAATTTTTGAATTGCTATCTTTTTACAAGAAGTATATAGTCCCCTCCCAATAAATTAAGGACTAACTTTAATGGGCCTTAATTATTTAATTTAATACTTTAATCAAAGTACTCCTATACACTTCAAAGCCAAACGAAAAGATTCCTAAAGAGAAAGAAAACATCTCCTCACCTGATTTTAAAGTCGTGGGGTTTTAACCTGTATTCAGATGTTCAGTCCATTTTACTGCAGCATGTAGTCAGCTTTCAGCATGACAGGTGCTACCTCGACACCCTGTTGTGAACTTGTTGTACTAATGGTGGCTGCATGGAATTCTTCAGGTGCTTTTTATCCTGATACCACCAAAGATTTGCAAAAGCGAGATGATGCTGTGGAACCTGGAGGCCAGTACACTTACACGTGGGACGTGACAGAAGACCAAGGTCCAGCTAAAGGAGATGCAGACTGCATAACGAGGGCTTATCACTCCCATATAGATGCTCCAAGAGATGTTGCCTCAGGGCTTGTTGGGCCTTTAATAATTTGCAGGAAAGGTAAACCATAAATATATAAGTGAGTAAATAAATACTCACTTATAATACTCACTAAATAATGCAAAGTGATTGCTAACGATCATTGATATCTATCAGTGAAATAGTTTCCTGGAAGAGAAGACTATAACTGATTTTGAATTAACTGCTTTTGGTCTTCTCAGTTAGCTGCCTTCAATTGTGTAGGAAGTAGTTTGATTTTGTGTGTGACAGTGAATATATTTTGCAGAATACTCTGTCCACAAATCCATATGAGTGAGATGTGCTATGCTAGCAATGTGAAAGGAAGTGTAAATACTGATATAAGAAAGAGATTAACATGCAATATTTATCAGGAATTTGATAGAATCTATCAAAAGGGATTTGTGTTTCCTGAGGGTGTCTGTCAGTTCATATGTACAGTCACACTCAAGAAATGTGTCAAAACACGAAGTAAGCAGGGCCCAGTCCTACTGAGACTAAAGTTAAAACTGACAAAAAATAACGTTAGTTACCAAAGATTTTGAATATACTGCTTTCTCTTTCAGGTACAATGAACAGGGACGGTGATCAACACTTTGATGCTGAATTTGTCCTTATGTTTTCTGTGATGGATGAAAATCTCAGTTGGTATCTAGAGGACAATATCAGAACATACTGTTTTGAGCCTTCCAAAGTGGACAAAGATGATGAGGACTTCCAGGAAAGCAATAAAATGCACTGTGAGTGAACATCATATTAATGTTGCTTATCACTGATACCATGAAGTCATTTTTATGTCTTATCTCTTTTAAAGAGGAGTTGAAGGGGTTTTTTTTTTATTTTTGTAATCAAGGCTTTTTCTTAGAGGGTTAAAAAGATTCTTTAAAATAAAGAATAAATTACAATAAAAAATAAATTAAAAAATTCAAAAGGTGATGACAAGTACAGTACAACCAAACCTTAGGAGTTGTGATATAAAATTCTTAGGGGCCAAGAAGCTCTTTGCCAGTGTAATTTTCCCAGGCACTCTAAACAGAGTTGTGTTACTTTGTTCTGTTTCTTAGTCCTGAGCTCAGTACATAATATCACAGTTTAGAAAAACAGTTTTTACCGCTAGTGTAAACAAATAAGATACCCCTGGCTCTGACATGGATTCCAGAATCATAGCTGTGTGGAGGATGGATGTGTCTGATATTGGCTTATTTTCAAAGATGTCTAGCTTTCTCTTGAGCCTCTTTCTATTTTGAAGAATAGAGCAATAGTTGTATGATACTTGCTTTTGAAGAAAAAATCCTAAGGTTTGTGAGGTCAACTGTAATAAACACCATTTATTTTAGCAATCAATGGGTACATGTATGGATACCTCCCAAATCTCACAATGTGTGCGGAAGATAAGATAAAATGGCATCTTTTTGGCATGGGTAATGAAGCTGATATCCATTCAGCCTACTTTCATGGACAGACCTTAATAGAAAGGCATCATCGAGTTGACACCATCAGCCTCTTCCCAGCCACATTCATTGATGCTGTCATGGTACCAAGGAGCCCTGGGGAATGGCTGCTCAGCTGCCAAGTGAATGACCATCTTGAAGGTACAGTACAAGTTTCAGGGATCAGAATTCTTCAGCTTGAGCTAAGAGTTTACTAAATCACTTTTGCAGGGCTCTCAACCTGGTGATATGCCAGACAATATTCTCCTCTAGGTAACAAAACTCCCATAGTAATTGAAATGCCTACAAGTGCATTAGGTGGGCTTGAACATATAGCTTGAACATAGGAATCAAGGGATTCTTGTCTGGACATTGTTGGACATTAATGGACATTGTTATCAGCTGGCAGCAATTAGCACAGCTTCACTTTTGTAAAACTCACCTTTGGACAAAAAGCCAGCATGATGTTTGCATCTTGCTGGATATAACTAACCGAGGTTTTCTGCTTGCCAAAGAAAAGCTGGGGCTCATTCCATGTTTGGGAAGGGGCACAGGACAGGCAGGCTAACTTGCCTCCTTGACAAATACATATTCTGGGAAGTGCATTGATGAATAAGCAGAGATGTTCTTTTCTCTTTTCGCTCTGTATTATCCTGTATTTTCAGTTTTAATATGAACTACATAGAAGCTAATTCCATGCTTTTGAATGATCTATATTCATGTGAGAGAAGTAATTTGTCACAAAAGTGGAAAAGAACACAGAACTGAAAATCATTCTCCAAGATTCGAAAACTCCGATACATATATAGAAGTACATAACTTACAGAGTAAACTACACAGAGGTTCCAAGCTTTGAAATAGTTATCACATCAAGATGAAGCATCCTGAACGAGACTTAAATCCTACAAATTGGCCTAATCTATAGCTGTAAAAGAGCTCTCTTCACTATATTATTTGTATCTCAAGCAAGCAGATTTGCTAATAGACTGATTAGGGTGCAGAGACTTGGGAGTTTCACAAGTAAGCTGTTGATTATATTTAATGGAGGATGACCAGTCTGCTAACATCTGACCTTGGCTGAAGTGTTCACTGACAGCACTGTGTCCATGCTACCCTGTCTTCTCTGCCATGACAGTTGCAGCTTTGCAAGCAGAATGCCCTTTACCACACCTGTCTGCCTGCTGTAGACAGGTTGGTGATACCACAGTTGAGTTTCTATATCCTAGCTCAGCTGGTGTGCCTTCTTTTACAGCATTCATCTTCCACTTTGTGATTTGCATATCCATCAATGGTGTGAGAATTTTCCAGGGAACATGAAGGCTGTTGCATGCTGGGAAAGAGAAAACAAAGTGCAGTTCCTTCTTCCTAGATTTCTCTATCTCTTTTTTTTTTTTTTTTTCCCAGGTGGTATGCAGGCTCTTTTTAAAGTAGAAGATTGTAAGAAATCCACACCAGATCGCCATGAGAGTACAAAGATAAGACAGTACTTCATTGCTGCTGAAGAGATCATCTGGAATTATGGCCCATCTGCAGTGAACCACTTTACAGGACAAGAATTAACCATTGACAGGTAAATGCTTCCAATTAAAGAATTTCTATTTTCCAAGCAGAATTTAATTAAGCATGCTAAATAACCGGAGCCATATGGTAGAACTGACTTTTAAGCAGTAATGCTCATTTTCCTCATCTGTGCTTAAATATTAATGATAGAATAAATATCAGACCAATTTAGGTCAATTGTTTTCCTTGTAATCGTACTATAATTTTGCTGCTATGTTAGTCATTTCACTGGGATTAAGATTAATTATTATGTCCTATGTAGGCTGTGACTCCTGATGATTCAAGATGGTTGATTATTCTGAGTTAGGGAACAAAGTAAGAATTCGTGACCATTGTCTCAGATGATGAAACTCATTCTAACAGTATCTCATCTAGGAAACAGCTTGCATGAAATAGCTTTTCCATTTGTACTGTGTTTACATATTTAAGATCTGGATCAATTCACTGAATACATTGATTCCTCAAGTTTTTAATCTATGAGTTAAAGCCTACTTAGCTGCTCCACAAGGGATGACGAGGCACAGTTCATTGTTTCAATAGTGCTTGGAAAACATGGAAAGGTCCTTCTTAAAGACAAAGTGTAGACTGAATTTTCTCACTTTGTATATAGATGTTATATAGTCTTGGTGTTTGTATCTGCTCTTGTTGAATTTTTATAACTTCGAATTAAAAGATTAAACTCAAAGTTATGAAATGCTGACTAGAAATCATCACTGATAAGTCTCTAGGCATACTGGCTTTGTAAGGGCAACACAGCACAGTGGCTTTTTCTTAATGAGCAATTAGTGAAAGATAATGGATTCCTGCACATCCTATATGAGACTGCATATCAGCGAGTGGCCATACCACTGAAAAGAAACCCAAAAGACTAACTCAGCATGTCATATCTCAGAAAACAGGGTTGAGGTCCAACTGCCTTTGTACACCTGAGCATTTTGACTTGAACTGTTTGCATCTATTGCAATTTCTTTTACACAGTGAATCTCACATCTTTTTTGAACAAAGTGAGACAAGAATTGGTGGTTCCTATAAAAAAGCAATTTACAAAGAATACACAGATGGTTCTTTCACCAAACATAAAAAAAGACTTGCAGAGGAAGCACATCTTGGACTCCTAGGTAAGGGAGTGTAAAATCTTTTCATGTCAAAGATTTATGAGCGTAAACAGTCACTTCCACTGGTTAGTGAGCAGTGCCCCCTCCTCCAAGGAGAAGCCCTCAGCTCTCCCTGCCCCAGCAGTCACTGGTCCCTGTGGTTTCCCCCAAGGTGTAAAGAAGCTCTTGAAGGCAACACTGTCATGGTACCCAGCTTTCTTGTGTAAGCATGCCATGGCCTCCAAAGGTCAGGCTCTGAATTACAAGGCCAGGCTAGGCAGGTCTAGTCCTATTGAAAATCTTGCTGATTCTGTCATGGGCTCATGCTAATGTTTGTAAATCCCCTTCCAAAGGGAGGAACTGTCCTGAAGGTCACTGGGACTCCACGTGAACTGAGAATGGTTGCTGCTGGGCTGTTGTGTGATTCAGGCCATGTGCAAGGGACCTGGTCTGTGGCCACAGAGGCCTCAGGGCATTCCTCGTGGAAGGGAACATGCAGCCAGCCACTGAATGCCATAAGTTCATGGTGACCTGTACACCATTTGATAGAAATACCCTGTAATTAGACCACGTGCTCTTTTCCAGGACCTGTTATCAAGGCTGAAGTGGGTGAGCGCATCAGGGTGACCTTCCGGAACAACGCCAGCCGCCCGTTCAGCATCCAGCCCCACGGTGTGAGTTACCGCAGGAGTGAGGCAGGGGCACAATACGGCACTGCCCCCCGAGGTGAGCCATGGATGGGGTGATGGAGCATCTGAGCACATGCTGTTTTACCTGTCCATGTGTTAAAGGTGATAAAAGAAAAATGTGCACTTGGCATAATTCCCAATGGTGCTTTCCATAATAGGTACCGAATATCCAGCATCTCATGTGAGTCCCGGCACCACATTTACATATGAATGGGATGTGCCAGAAGATGGAGGTCCCACAGACCAAGACCCAGACTGTTTAACCTGGCTTTATTACTCAGCTGTGGATGCAGTCAGAGACACCAGTTCTGGCCTTGTGGGTCCTCTCCTGGTGTGCAGGAAAGGAGCTCTGCTTTCTTCCAGGAGACAGGTCAGTCAAAAAAGAAAAATGGAAATATTTGCATTGTCACAGCTGAATCTGCTTTTTCCTCCCATCTCCTCGCCACATCACAGTTTCACCCATGTCCTAAGGGGAATACACAGCAAGAAAGTGGAGTTGGTTTTCAATCGGGCTCCACACAGACAGTCACTGCAATGTGAAAACATCATTGTCATGAGCAGCTGCTAGCATTCAGATCTCAGCTATGATGAGAATCTCTAGGAAAATGTAGAGATTTTAAAGACCAAAATACAAATTCATTTCCAGAGGTGGTCCCTGCTGGTAGAAAGAGCATTAGCAGTAGATACTTAGTCACCAGATATAGCAATTACAGAGCTTTGAGATTATCAGAATTAAGTATCAATGTATGCAATTACTCTATGTTGTGATTTGTAGTAATAAATTATTATGAGCATAGGATTTTTTTCCTGGCATTTTCTGTTCACCCATTTCTATTTTCCTTTCCACTATTTCTTCTCAACAGAAAAATGTGAACATGGAGTTTTTTCTACTTGCCACAGTATTTGATGAGAATCTGAGCTGGTACTTGGATGACAACGTTTTGATGTTTACACTAAGTCCTGATAAAATTGACAAAGATGATGAAGACTTCCAAGAGTCTAACAAAATGCACTGTAAGAAAATTATTAGTTAGCCAAATATAAATTTCTATAATGAAGTTTTTACTTTTATGGTTTTGTGTTGGAGGCAGGAAAGCTGTATAGTGGCAGAGACATTTAATTCCTTTCCAGTGGGAAAAAACCCCAAACATTTTAATGCAATTCAATTTCAACTAAATGTGGTAGTTCAAAGTATATGCCAGCTGTTCAGTGTCTTGCATGGTAGTTGAGGATTTAGCATGGTTACGTACCACTTTGAGCCGCCAGAAAGAAGAATTAGGTCTTTAGCGCTTGTGCAACCACTATGAATGCAACCAGGCAGCAAGACATAACTGACCTGTGCTCTACAGATGATGCAGCTGAAAGGAGGTTTTTCACAGAGTTACAGAACAGTTGAGGCTGGAGGGGGTCTCTGGAGGTCACCTGGTCCAACTCCCTGCTCAAGTAAGGCCACCCAGAGCGCTTTGCCCAAGATCATGTCCTGATGGCTTCTGAATATCTTTAACAGTATTACCTTTAAGAGAGTATTACCTTACACTCTCTCTCTGGTCAGCCTGTGCCCGTGCTTGGTCAGCCTCACAGCAACAGAATGTTTCCTGATGTTTGGAGGGAGCCTCCTGTGTGTCAGCTGGTTGGTGTCAGTTGGGTTCTGGCCCTATCACTGGGCACCACTGGGAAGAGCCTGGCTCCACCCTCTTG
This sequence comes from Entomyzon cyanotis, assembly GCA_024500445.1. Taxonomy (NCBI): domain Eukaryota; kingdom Metazoa; phylum Chordata; class Aves; order Passeriformes; family Meliphagidae; genus Entomyzon; species Entomyzon cyanotis. Next base: position 7,728,213 of record JAKEPQ010000781.1, read on the forward strand.
GCACTCCCTGCTGGTGTTTGCAAAGGTAGGTGAGATCCCCCAAGCTGCCTCTTCTTCAGGCTGAAGGGTCCCAGATCTCTCAGCCTTTCCATGTAGGAAGAGATGCTTTCTTGTCCCTTCATCCTCCTTCTGCCCCTTTGTTGCCCTCTCTCCAGTATGTTCATGTCTTCCATACTGAGGGGCCCAGAACTCAGCACAGCCCTGCAGGTGTGGCCTCAGCAGTGTTGAGCAGAGGGCAGGGATGCCCTCCCTTGACCTGCTGGCTGGAATTCACCTCAGAGTGAGTCTTTGCTTGTTTAATAGGGCAGAACTGAGTTTCACACTGATCATATTTTAGTACTGCAGAAGTGGTTTTCAAGTTTCATGTGAAAAAAACATTTTTACCCTCAGGCCCTAGCCCTGCCAATAAGTCCCAATCCTTAAGCATATTTGTTTGTGCATTTAAAAAAAATCTTCCCCTCAGGGCCATTCTTATTTACAGACTCTTCATGCTGAGCATTCAGTGGTACCTGTGAAGCCCAGGATTTGAAAGTTTTGCAAAGGAGTATCTAGAAAGGGTTAGTAACTCAAAAACCCTTCCGATTGCCTCCACTGTATGGCTGAAGGGTGTTGCAGGGTATAAAGCGGGATGCTTTATGCATCATGAATATGTGATGAGTAGAAAGCAGGGAAAGTTACAGTTGGTCAAACCAGCAACATGTGCGGTAGGTGTTGAAAAGGAGAACAGTTAGAAATTATTTTTAAACTTTGGGATTTAAAATTTGTTTTGCTTGAATTGATTCTCTAGTTTTGTTTATGTGATAAAGTATTTTATTATTGATATTTCTTTCAATCTAAGGCATGACATTACTTCTGAAGTGTTTGTTAATTAATCTCTATTGCAGAATTAAGTAATAAATCAAGGTGGGTTTTTCTTTCTCAAATCTTCTACAGCCATTAATGGTTATATGTATGGAAATCAGCCTGGTCTTGAGATGTGTAAAGGAAGTGTTGTTTCCTGGCATTTGATGGGCTTGGGTTCAGAAGTTGATGTCCATGGGATATACTTCTCAGAAAACACATTTGTAACTAAAGGAACAAGAAGGGATACAGCAAATCTGTTTCCACATACAGTTCTTACAGCTATTATGAAGCCTGATTCTGAAGGTAAATGTCTCGTTTAAAAATCCGGTTACTAATGCAGAAACAGTTACCTATGAATGTTTTGTGCATAGAGACAAGCTTTAAGTAGCTGGTCTTTTGATTCTGGTGCTAAAACTGTGTACAGCTGTGTTTGAAGGGCAGCAAACTGTAAGGACATATGTTCTTCATGCTAAAGCTTTGATCTTTCTAGCTCCTCTATATGCTGAATTTAATTACTACAAGTAGCCATACTGCACAAAGATTTTGGACCTTAAATGAGTAATAACCTGTGTCTCGGTCATGTCAAGTCTTTTGTTCTTATATGACCTCTAGGAGTTTTTGAACTGTCCTGCCTGACAACAGACCACTACACTGGGGGCATGAAACAGAACTACAAAGTGAAGAAATGCCACTGGTGGAATGTAGATTTATCTATGTATTTGCATGAAAAGATTTACTACATTGCTGCAGTGGAAGTTGAATGGGACTATTCTCCTAACAGGACATGGGAATTTGAGCGACATCAATACCACGAGGAAAGGTACATTTGAATATACATGGGGAAAAAAATACAGAAGAAGCAAAGAACAACTCACTTCTCCTCTGAACCTTTTCCTCTTCCAGACATTCCTAGACACTTTCTTTTTATATATACTTTTAGGGCTCACTTGAATTTGTGGTCTTTCCCCAGTAGTGTTGCCATGTAAATGAGCAAGACAGCACCATGTTTGAGAAATGGTCCAGCATAGATCTTCTGTGGGACAGGTGTAGATTTTAATGGATCCTGGATAGTGAATGTGCATTTATTATTTACTGATGTTGGTAGTCCTTGATGTGGAAAGCTTAAAATGTTCATTGGCATGGGTATCTGTTATGACTGTGTCCTGATAAACAAGTCTTTGTCTCAGGTTTACTTGTAGTCAGAGTAAGGTTCTTTTTCACCCCTCTCAATTTCATGAGTTTACACAAGATACATCGGTGATTGAATCCACTAACTATGAAGCTTGTTGTCTTGGTGTTTTATTTCCAGTATTCGAATCTCAATGAGAGAGAACTGACTGGATCAAATAATTCATTGCAATTAGCAGAAGAGGCTAAACAAGAACTTACGAATTTCTGTGTTCCGCCTGAATAACTTGAATTTAAAGCAGCAGATTATAACTGCCTGTATTATAAACTTAATTGTATTTTCTTTGTTTTCTTCAGCTTGATAGCACATTTCCTTACCCTGCATAGCAGTGGACTCTGATATAATTCTAAACACAAGCAATATGGATTATGCTGTTATCAGGCTTCCCCCCCGCCCCCCACTGTGCCCAGCCCCCATGATCTCAGCAGAGAATCCCTCACATTTAACACCAGCAAGGCATTTAGGCTTTACAAGTTTTAGGCTTTATTTCAGATGTATAAAAGTCACTGAAAACTCTATTTTTCAGTATGCAACATGCTGCATGTCTTCTTGCAATCTGGAGTATTTGCCAGGCCAAGCACTCAACATTCTTTCAAGTACCATATAGATTGGTCTATTTATAGTGGGTTTTTTAACCTTTTGAAGAGAAACCTCACAGCTTAACAAGAATGTTTTCATGTTGAAGTTAGTAGCGGCTTATGAGATTACTCTTTCCCTGAGCTTGATTCTTCGATAGTTAATCGACATACCTGCAAAAGATGTCCTAAAATGCATGATGAAATGCATTTCTTTCTTCTTTTGGCAGCCCTGGCAATCCATTTTTAAATAAAAATGACAAATTCATTGGCTCAAAGTACAAAAAGGTAGTATATCGTGAGTACTCTGATGAGACATTCAGTGCTGTCAAAAACAGAACAAAGGAGCAGCAGCACCTGGAAATTCAAGGTAAAGTCTTCTTACATAGTTTTGAAAATGCAGAAAGTGCAGTGACATAAATCAAAATATACTATTTGAATAATAGTGAATACAGTTCTACCCACAAAACATGCCTCAATCTAAGTGGAAAACCTACATGGAATTGCTACTTTTATTGTGCTTTCCCTGAAAGATAACATTGTTTTACAAGGTTAAAAAAAACCCTTTTGATTTGCTGTCTGATCACAGGTCAGTTTTTCCTAAATCGGCATAAAACTGGGCAGCAACATCCAAACTGACTTCAGGTGTATAGTAGGTACTCAGAACTTGAGACCTGGAGGCGTAACTTCAACATCTCAAACTGACATATCATAGTGAACATTATCTATACACACTTTTCAGCTGAATTATAAGCCAATGTTGTGAATTTGAACTCCTCAACCTGCCTCTCTGTCTGCTCTGATATTTTGCAAAACCACGTTAATCTTTCTTTTCAATCCAACAGGGCCACTGCTTATGTCAAATATTGGAGATAAAATTATAATAGTTTTTAAGAACTTAGCATCAAGACCTTATTCTATCCATGCCCATGGAGTGAAAACAGACAATCCTGTTGTTGCTGTAACTAACCCAGGTATCAAACCACCCTTCTTTATTTCCAGCAGGTAACATCAAGACTTCTGCTAAGGTTTAGCAAGCTTTCAGATAGCAGGAAAGACATATTTTTTGTTTGTCATACCTCTTAAATTTTTAATGTTGATTACGACAAATATTTCTACAGTTCAAATGCCCCTGCTAACTCTTGCTATGTATCCTAGTCCTTGACTGATCAGTAATTTTTTGACACAATGTGGCTGCACATTCCATGAAAGCAAACAGATTTGGCTCCACAGGGAGAGCATAGCTTATGCTATTACTTCTTAAATTCCTCTGTGATCTTTACAAAAATTACAATTGATTTTATTACGTATCGTGAACGGGACAGTGCAGACATACACACACACACACACACACACACACGCACACACACACACGCACACACACAACCACTGCCAAGAAGAATCAGGGATCTGCAAAAGGGGCCATAAGCTAGCCAGTTCAGTAAATGGGAAGCTGAAAACAAATATAAGCTGTAAATGGAAATAACATCTGCTTCAGGATGACCTCCTGTAGGTCAGCACACTGAAAACTTCCAAAATTAATTGATACTTATTTAATTCAGGTGAAACAAAAACCTACGTCTGGAAAATCCCAGAGAGATCTAGTCCTGAGAGAGGAGATTCACATTGTATTGCATGGGCATACCATTCAACAGTAGACATTATTAAGGTATATATTATTGATTTCAGTTTTGTTCATGACTCCAACATAGATATAGCAGAAGGAGATTAGTGAAATTTTTTCTGCCTTCTCTGCTAAGTTATTTCCCCTATTACCATACCTTTGAATTTAAATATTTCTTGAAGGCAAATTGCAAGAAAGCCAGGGCAGAAATTGAATGTCACAGACATTAATGTTTTTGCTTCCTGGTTGTTCTGCTGCTGGTATAGATCATCTCAGACTCCCTTCTTAAAGCTAACACTTTATACCTTGCTCAATATCTAATCAATCATATGTGAGAAAACTAACATGCAACTGTGAAACACAACTCTGCCATTTTTTACCAAGCATGAATTAGCTTAACATAGTATTTTTAATAGAAATGAATGTATTCTTGCCTTTGTCTTGACAAATACAAATAAAGTGTCAAGAAGTGTATTTTGAATGGAAATCAAGCTCAAAATTATGAAAATAGTTTGGAAAAAAAAGGCAATAAATTAATATGGAATGAACATTTATTTCTAGCAAGAGATGAAAATAAGGCAGTCTTCATTGAACTTGATCCTTGGGTAGCATATAACAGTGGAGAAATAACCTTGTTTGACTATCTGTCTGCCCTTATTCCCAGATACTGGCAGCTGTGAAGATAGTAACAGCATTCATGTATGTCATTAAAAGCACTTCTGCTTAGTTACATCTTGCAGTTATGTGGGTTTTCATTTGTCATTTCAGGACACTTACAGTGGATTAATAGGCACACTTGTTGTGTGTCATAGACATTACCTGCCATCATTTCACACTAAAAAGAAAATTCAATTTGCTCTTCTCTTTATGGTTTTTGATGAAAATGAGTCATGGTACTTGGATGAAAACATTAAAACCTATTCTACCAACCCACACCTTGTTGACAAAGAGGATGAGGAATTCCTTGAAAGTAATAAAATGCATGGTATGTTTCCCAATTTTATTTTAAAGTGCATGGTGTGTTTCCCAATTTTATTTTAAAGTGCTGCATATAAATTTGACTTTTTCAGCCCCCTGATTTTCCTGTTCCAGGACAGAAGGACTGAAAAATTCTACTCAAGCTGTTTGAAAACACTGCTAATGCCACTAAATTACCTTTTTTTTTTAAAGGTAAAAACCCATTAGTAACAGCAAACCACCACCAACAAAAAACCCATAATACATTCTCATGTTAAAGTTTTGAGTAGAGAAATAATAAAAATTAAATTTGAAGTTCTGATTTGATGTCAGTAAACAATTGTTCTGGAAAGGCTATGTGCATCCTGAAAGCATGTCCTTGTAAAGCTTACTCCTTTACAAAGAGCTCCAGGAAATGCAGATCTTGAAGAACTGCAATATTACCAATGGCGTACAGCAAGGACATTTTCTTTATTTTGTCTTTCTTTCTAGTTTAATGTGGAATATAAACACACCCATTCATAATGGGCTCTCCAAAGCCATTAGTTTTGACTGGCATTGGCTTTCAAATCTTTCAATCTGTATTACATTAGCGATCAACAATACACAATTCACAAAATATTACCTGTTTTCACTGTCTTACTTTCCTTCTTTTTAGCCATTAATGGAAAGGTGTTTGGAAATTTGCATGGCCTGACTATGCACGTTGGAGATAACGTCAGCTGGTATCTGATGGGAATGGGCAATGAGATAGACATTCACACAGCACACTTCCATGGCCACAGCTTTGACTATAAGGTATCAGGTCCTTTTCACTTATTTCCTGCTGTGTTAAGAATGAGAGGTAAGTCTAATACCAAGGACTGTTATCTATGGTGAAAAGTCACATTACAATATTAAGCAGGGCTTGTACTTTGACTGTAAGCTTTTTATGCCCCAAACCGGTATTTGATATACATAGAAGAGCCAGAGAATATCTGCCAGTAGCATTTGCTCACCTCAGCTGTTGCTTCAACAAGATAGCTGTGAATTTTTCATGGCTGTGGTAAAACAAAAGGTGTAGTTTTCTGTCATTTCCACTTAGCTGCTAGTCTGTTAAACTTCGCAGCATGAAGTGGATGTACAAAGTGATGCTTCAGTAGAAATGACACACAGAGGGTGTCTTCTCATTCAAGTGTGCTTAAAATATTTGTTGGGTAAATGGACAAATCTTAAATTATTGCCATCTGGCAATGCCACAGTTTACCTGTTGCTTCTTTTTGTCTTGAAGCAAACAGGGGTTTACCGGGCAGATGTCTTCGATCTGTTCCCTGGGACATTTCAAACTGTAGAAATGACTCCACAGAACACTGGAACCTGGCTGTTACACTGTCATGTTACTGACCACATCCACGCAGGCATGGAAGCAACCTACACTGTGCTCCCAAGGCAAGGTAAGAGTCATCTAGCTTAGTAAGGTTCGCTGTGTTTAGAGATGCACAATGGGGCTCACAGATAGGCCAGCATACTTTGAACCAGTTCAGGCACCCAGCAATATTCCCTCTCCAGAAGCCAAGGTGTTGTAAGCCACCTGGTCATACTTCACTCAGCGCTGCTTAGGAAAATGAAGTAGCTAAAGGACTGGATGATAACTGACTTACCATCCATGAAATCTAAGTGACAGGTTTTCTTATTTAAAAAGAATTCTTGATGAGACAGAGTATTTCTGTACCCAAGAAGTGCCAGTAGTGTCAGACATGATCTCAATCTTTGTTCAAAACAAGCAGAGTTGGTAAATACAGCTGAATGCATCATCACTATGCAGCTGAAGTAGTGGAAAACTAAAACAGTGTTTACTTTCTCAAGGGCATGCTGTAGCTTTACAGATGCTATTACCTTGCTCTAGCAATACTACCAGTGCAAAATTTTGAATTTTCAAGAATTTTGAAAGCTCTTGTTTCTAAAAAGTTAATATAATTTTAAAAGCAACACTTTCCAGTACTCAAGAGACAGAGCATAACAGGTATTCCTTGTAGTTAATTCACAGAAAGTGAACAGTAGAAATACTTCAAAATATGTGATGCATGTATATATATATGTACATCTATATGGTTTACATTTGTATCTGTATTAAAAATACAGAATGCAATGTTAAAAAAAAAATCTAATTCTATTTGATAAACCACTGGAATGTGAAACACAACCTAATTCTATTTTATAAACAGTATTGATTTACAGAGTGTTATGCCAAACCTCCACAGACAATAACAAGGCTGATTTAAGAGTACACAGACACACAGAAACAGACTTTGAACTGGTATCAGCAGTATGTTGGATTTTTTTATTGTTAGCCATGTAGAATGCATTAAAATGTACCCGTCAGTGCATCTTTAAGTTATTTTTAAGTCTAACAATATCCAGAAGGTACCTGGATCCTCTGTGCTTATTCTGGACTCTGTTGGCCACATACATAGACTATTATTCTGATGAAATGTAACAAAAAGCTATTTTTCCCCTTACAGACAAACAGTCTCTGTTCCCAAGATTACTCAGTCAGTTCAAGTGTAAAGGCATGCCAGGTACTCAAGAACGATGAAAGCATTTTAACACAGTGATCCTCCAAGGTCTACCTACAGTAAAGCATTTCTTGGAAAATGCTCTCTTCTGGACCACTCATCTCTACACGTTTTGGAAGATTTCGCATAGTGGCCATGGCTAAGAAAAGAAGCACAGACTAATACAGCTGAATGGCTATAACAGTTTATAAATATATTTTTCTATAAGTAAAAATAGTATATGGCAAGTGAAACATATTCTAGATGATGGCTTATGCATGCTATTTAACAGCTGGGGAACACAGAAGAGCTAATGAAATAACACTTTAAGTTTGCAAATAACCCTGAATAACAGCAAAATTTGTTTGAGGTATCTGCCATCATACTGTCACATGTTACTAGATATATCTGTAGTAACTGCTTGGAAAACAGAAATGACGTTATCACATTATCCATAGGTTCACACTGAAAATATATACAGTACCGTGTAATTGAGCAGTTAAAAAATAGTTCTATTATTTCTGTTGAATTATTTTATAATTTTATTCAGTAGTATCTTTCAAGATGGTGGATTTAAAAGATGTGAAGGCAGAGGGGTTGCACAGGATGCTTTTGGTTTACTGTTATGAAAATAATTCCAAGACAAACTTATGCTGAAATAAGGCTGATGAAACACAGACAGTGAAGGCAAAAATTTGGTAACTGAGGTACTGAAGTGCTTTCCTCTGATGACTCTTAAGTAACTCCTTCAGTGGAATCATTTTGCTGTTGCAGCCTTTGGCAAAGAGAAAAGGAAGTGTTTCCCAACAGATGGAAGCAGCAGTATTAGAGCATGGCTGGTCAAAAACGAACGTCATGCCACCCAGCATGTGTTTCAAAACCCAACTCTTCACATTAGCTCTGTGTTAAATGAGAAGGAAGGATGTATAGGATAGGCATGGAAAGCACGCTATCTGGGCTTTATACTTTATACCCATAAGAATGAAATTGCTTCGCTGCAACAAGCCTAAATCGCTTTGGTCTTTTTTAAGATTATACTGAAACCAGCATAATACCTACTAGTAAATTAGATCATTGACTTTACCTGTAGCAGGAATGCTATGTGGGTAAGTTAAACTACTTTTATCTTTTTTTTTGGTTAATATATTTTAGCTGAAATACAGATGATGTCTTCTGACTGACTTCTACAGGTTTAAATAACATTGCAAGTCCAGTAAAAACTGATTTGATAGAGTCAATGTCAGCTAATTAGGCCTTTAGATGGTTTAGATGGTTATGGGATGACAGGAGTCATTGCATTTTTGGTAATTGTCAAAAAACCCAAACTAAGGAAGTTATAAACATTGTGACAGTTTATTATGACTGAATTCCAGCTCATCAGAAAGAAATCAGCCAGAAAGATGCTTTCTGCTCACAAGACAGACAAACATCAGTATGCACAAGCGCAAGACGCTCACCAAAAACCATAGTAGTAAGAGTTTTCAGCTGGATTTATGGCGTAGTGATACTTCAAATACTGTCTACTGACTGAGCATGTGTTTTTCTTTGATGAATGGCCTTTTCTTCCAAGTTGCTAAATTAAAACATTTTCAGTATAACACTTGTTTGGGTATGTAACTAAGATGACAGCAGCAGCCTGACTTTGCCAGCTAGAATTCAACGAAATGTCTGTGTTGCAAAATGAAGTCAGTTGGGCCCAATTCCACTTGAAACAGTAAGGTACTCCCTTTGACTCATACAGTTAGACACATACCTGAGCCTGAATTCCTCCCTAGGTCACTGATCCAACTAATATTTAAGACCGATTCTGCTTTACTTTCAGAAAACACTGTATGTCCAGTTGTACTGTAGAATCTGTATTTCCTAGCTGCTTTGGCACCAGAATGAGCTTCGAAACATGCTCTGCCTCAGACAATAGCTGTCCTTCAGTAGTTGACATAAGATGTATGTGAAGGGAATTCCATGGTACCTTATAAGAAGTTCTACTGTTTGTTTCATTTACTTTTTTATTACAGAATTCATTTTATTACAGAATTCGTTCATAGACAATTCAACTACATTCTTTGTAGTTGAGTGGATAGCAGACTTTCATTGTTTTAGGTCAGCAGCTTCCTCTGGCTGCAGTGAAGAAGATGTGGCAGGAAAAATGCTACCGTTCCATCCTCTGGTAAAAGACTGAGGAAATCCCTTAGTTCCAGTTCCATTGCAACAACTGATAAAGTTTCTGCTCAGAGCAGGGGAGAAAATACTGTTTAGGTATTTTGAGTTTAGAACAAAGAAAAGAACCCAAAGCATTAACAGTGTAATTACTAAATAAGGTCATCAAATTATTTAAATATTGCAACTGGAATGAAATTTGAGACATAGCTATTTGGGAGCAAACACAACTGTAAGAAGTTAAAAAATAAACTGAAATTATGACTTAGATTAAAACAACACCTCTATCTTGACTCATCTGGTCTACACATGGCACTAATGCTAATGAAGTCTGATCTAGTACTTCACATGTTTTGTATGAAATGCAAAGCAAGCCCTAGAAATCTTATTAGTACCCTAACTCAACACTATCTGTAAAACTGGATGTTTTGCAAGCATCTTATCAGACCAAGCTCTTTAACATTATGTTCTTAAGCAATTACAGCACAGTTGTATGAAAATAATTCCCAAGAAAAACTGCTGGCACCAGAAACTAGAGCTTTATGATAGAGCATAGCAACCTGTGCTGCACAATGCAACCCCACAATGCTGTTTTTCTCAGGCATTCCAATGGTATACTTTCAACAATATACGTGCTTTATTTAATATTCTTAATTTGTCAAAACAATCAACTGGCCTCTCAGCTACACGCAATATTACTAACATCTTACAAACATGTAACAATAGGACTACAGAAGTACTAGGGTGGATTTATTTACTTCTAGTATTAATACACTGTGGCTTTTTCAGTCTATGGCCTAATCATCAGTACACACTTAAGCCTCCCATGTTATCAATAGTAGCTTATTTCCTAAGACCTATATATTTCCTAAGACTTGTATAGTTTCCTAAATACCTATTTAGTAGGCTTTTTAATAGTGTCTATTCCTAACCTATACAGAAAGAGTAGGATTACAACAATTTACCCATTTTCAATACAAAATGAATGCCATGATTTTTATGAGACTGTACCGCCTACATTGCAGAATTCTGTGCTAATGGCCAGAAAGGCTGCTAAACTGTATTAGCTTTAACCAAAGAAAAAGATCCCCTTTTTTTCCAAATTATTACATCAGTAGTCCTTAGTCTGCACAGTTATTTAGGATGTTAGCTGATGTACAAAGCCTTCTGGAGCTGAGTTACAACCAATTGACTTACCTTTGAGTGATGAAATAAGAACAGGGCAGTCATTTCCAGTAAGTCTAGTTCTCTCACAAAGTTCAGGAAGCAGCTTGTTCCACCACAGAGCCTAATCCACAAAAACCCAGAGCAAAAGTGTAAATCAACAAGGACTGCAATTAGGTATAGATTACCTGCTAAAAATACACTGAACTAAGCTCAGATGAGTACAAATACAGGTCAGTCATGATGAACTCAGTATTTAGTTAATGTAATGCTTTGAAATGCAGTGATTTTGCATATGTGGTATTTTTCAATCTTTGGCGCAACTTTTTCTGCTCAAAAACCTTTACACAGTGTCCCTCGTACCTCTATAGAAAAAAGTTTAGAAGATGAAAATAGTCACATAATTAGCAAGACCAATGCAGTCAGAGGATTTTCTTTAAACAGCTCCATGGAAAGTGGTGAATAGCACTGCTATGTCTCCTGACATGATGTGTCCAATTCCAACAGCTGTAGGAGCATTTCAGGTTTTGTGCACAATTTTGTTGATAAGAACGGAGAGGACGAAAGGGATTTCTTTGAAACTCGGTAACTATTTCCTTTCACTTGTATTCAGATTCAGTACTGCAACCTCACACACCATTCTATGTGGAAATAATCACAGAAACTATTTTTAGATCTAAATAAAAAGCTCAAATCTGGTTCTGAATGGAGTTCTAGTATATCCATATGGTAGAGAGCACCTTTGCTGACTCTGGTCAGCAGAATTGCGTACAATTAACTGTGTAGCTGTACTGGGATACATAACTGATGATACATAATTCAAATGCATAAATGAAGTAAACTCTTGTATTCCTGGAACACTGCAATAAAATCAGTTAAGAATCAGGTCAGAAGATGTCACTAGAACACAGGAAGAACATATTTAAGTGCAATTTTATTCTAAGGACCATGTTCTCTTGTCAGTTAGCTTATCACTAAGATTCCATGTTATAAAGACTGTCAAACAATTTAGAGCATAGTCAACTAGTGAGAAAATAGGCAGCTCTTCATTTACAGTGGAAGAACATATTACTCTCTTTTCTGAGGCACTCTGCCATTATGCTTTAAGTTTACTATAATGAATGGAGTAAGTGACAAAAGAAACTGGAGGAGAAAATATTCCATCTAATTAGTGGGGACAGAGTTAAGGATTTAAAATGCCAAGGAAGAGATTCAATGCAAGCTAAGCAATTTACTTTCTTTGAAAGCTAGGCTATGTGATCCATCCAGAGTCCGTCTGTACATACAGCATTTCAGTTAGGGAAAAACCCCCAAATCACAGTGAACAACTGCATTAAAAGTAGCGCACCTGATTGTCACCTTTAAGCTCATGCTGAGCGTAGAACACAGCTGCATCGGGACACCTTTTGAGAAGCTGGTCAATGGCTTCCTCATATTTGCCCAGATGGGTATCGCAGAGAACACGGATGGTGAGGCCGACATTGTCAGCCTCTGTCAAGGGCTCCAAAATAGGCAGAGCTGAAGCTATACTGATTGACTGACTACATAAAAGAGACTGAAGACAAGAAGAAAAAGTATTGTTTGGATTTAGGAGAAACATTGCAAAAAAAATGCTAACCATAACCTTAGAACAAAAACCCTTACTTGTCAGAATATTTCTGAAATAATATTTCCTTTAATAAATATTGCTGAAAACTGAGAAAGCAGGCTTAGAGTGGATGCAAATGTAAATATTGTTATCAGCAGAACTTTTCAGGTTTTTTTTCTTCCATCATTTTAGTCAGCCTTTTATTTCAAATTGGATAACTTAGTGGGAAAGAAGGAACAGAGTCTGCTGGAGAAAGTTGTTCATACATACATGAACATTTCCAGAATGAATCTAAGCTGTAAGCAGTAAGATATAATACCTGTTTCATACCTGTAGTCTTGAGATGTCTTCACAATAATCTTTACCAGATGAACATTCCACTGACATTACAGAAGTTACCCATGGGAAGATCAACCCAAAATGACTACAGGAGTTTATCTACACAAGACAGAATCAAGTTGCAATAAAAGAAACATTTCTGTTAATGACGGTTCCATGTGAAACTCACTGCAAGTAAAGAAAATTTTCATCTTAAATAGCGTAATTTAGAAAAGCACCTACCCTTTTTTCTGGTTCATGCAATTGAACAACAAATAAACTGGAAACTTCTATTTAGTTCCATATTTCAGCTTTCCTGTTCATAATTCTTTAAAATACATCATTCATACAATTTTCTCATTTAGATAGCTTCATAAAATTATAAATAATCCACACGACAAATTCTCATTGTTTCGTTTTAGCCTTTATTTCTATCCAGAGCTGAGATTCCTGTTGGAAGTATATCTGCAAATGTCCCCCAGGAGCAGGACTACCCAGAGCCAGCAATACTAATTTGTAGCTGCATGCCACCTTATTTGCTTTCAGTCTTGCTTCTTTAAAGAGATAAACTGTCTAGAATTAAAATATTAGGATAGTATTTGGATATATTTTGGAGGAACACTGCAGTCCTAAAACTTTCTCTGTGTGGTTTACCACTTACTAGATCCTCTGTTGTTTTCAACGGCTTAGTCTCAGGAAGTTGCTTCTTCGATATTCTCCAAACATACTGAGAAGTAACCCTCAATAGGAGCTCCTGAATGATTTCTTCCTGACAGGACACTACAAGAAGAGCTTCCCAGAAATCCACCAAGAGCTGGGGAATAGTGTTTTCACTGCTACTACACAACATCTAAGAACAAAAATGACAGAAGACAGCAAGTTAGCACAGACTACGGTGATTATTAGTAGCAGAAGCTAGAAATGACAGAAGGGACAGTTTTTCACTTTTACCAGAAGCAGAATTTTGATTCCTTTTTTTGTCCTGTGATTCTATATAATACACTGCTAGGCAAAGTAAAAAGTTCATTAAATTATTTTAAGGTAATAAATTCTGACCAACAAATTTGATTTCTTCTTCAGGATTTACTCCACTGCCAGAAATGTCAGTACGACTATCAGCAAGTATTTACAGACTGTTAATGTGAAGGATTTTTATATATGCCAATAGACAAGCAGGTGTCTTCCAAAGAACACTCTACAGTCCACGATAAGATATGTTGTGTAGCTTAGCTGGGTATCATGGTAGGACCCACAAGGAAGATGTTTTAAGATCTGCTGTGTCAGCAAAAAGGATTTTACTTGGTTTCCAAATGGTTTTAAACACCACCACTTGTTCTAATTTGAACTTCATGACTTGCACTTTTTGATACGGGTCCTTCATAGTATCAGATATAGTAAGACTGCAACACGTGTACATTGAAGATCACATGTTCTAACCCAGGTGTTGCTATTCATTGTAGAAAAAAGACAAAAAAGGTTTGTCTATTCCCAGCTGAAAGAAAGAAAATTTCACGGATACTAGAAAAACTGTTCTATTAGTATGTCTTCTAGTAAACAGCAGACACACACTCTTCTTTCACCAATTTATACAGATTATCAAAACATTCTATACCTTCACATATTTAAGTCTGATTCTTTAATCCTTAAGATTTCTTTAAAAGGAGCTTATGGAATAAATTTGTCTAAACTCTGTTAAATTTCTGTAGCCTTAGGAAGCTCAAACACTAGGAAGCAACTGAAAGAGCTCTGAGATCAGTGTATTTTCCATTGAAATGATAAGGTTAAAACAAAGAATTCAACAGATTTTTTTTTCCTTAACCAGTATTTCTTTCCAGAAGGTACAGTTTCTAACTCTGTAACCATCTATCATGACTAGGATATCTCCAACCCTCACCTTGCTCTTTCTGAAGAAATGCTGAAATGTGGGTGAAGGAGCAGCTGAGGCTGCTTCTCTTACCCACAACACCACCACTATGAAAAAAAGAAGCAAAAAAATGATCACAGGCCAACCTTGAAAAACATATCTGCTTCTTCTAGTTCAATTTTACTGTTCTCATGTAAAGCCACGGTGGCAGCCACCAGTAAACCAGGCTGCATCTCCTTCAGGTAAACAGCAAACTCAGTTGGCCTAACAATTCCTTCCTTACGCTGCCGCAGGAGTTGTGGTTGCCCAATGAAGCCACAAGCCAGTGTAGTCTACAAACATAATTAGATATAAATCAGGTAAAGAATTCAATCCATATATGATTCTACTCCATAAACTCAGTATTTCCTCAGGCAGTGAAATTTATATGGAAATTTAGTCAGGGAAGAAAGTAAATTCTTTCTGCAGTTCATAGAGTAACGCTCCAGAGACTGAGCTCCAAACCACATTCCGGAGCAGTGCCTCCTGGAAAACAGGCCCTGTACCTGAACACTGAAAGCTAAAAGTAACATGCTGTTGAAAGATGCAGTTAGTGTGCACATAAAAAAAGATGGACTTCACGAAGAAATCCAAGACATTTGATACACAGGGTGGTTTGAAAAATCACTGGCTGACTTTTCAAAAGGCTACTTTGATAAATTTCAGTACACTACTTTGCTAAAGTATGATTTTTATTTTGACAATACCCCTGAAAAAATGATCAAAATGTGCTGTGCTTTGTGCAACAGTAAGCTGTTTCTGGGTATGTGAGTGATTTTGAAGGCAAGTACAACAACATATTATTCCCATTTTAAAGACAGTGGAAAAATGGCACCTAACTGAATTAAACAAACTACTTAAGAGATATAAGGCAGACCTAGAAGAAAAATTGAGATTAGCTTCCTGAAAGTGTTTTTTTTCCTACTTTGAAATAAAATGTTTTTTAAAGGTGAAGTGCAATGGAACATACTTAATGGATCAGATCAGAAGGAAAGAAAATCCAACCAAACAACCCAACACTCAAGCCTAAGCCACCTTACATCCCAGTAAACAGCATTTTATTTATCAAGAATTAAGAGCTTCAAAACTTGCTTATTTGATAAGTCTTCGCCAAGACAAGACTACCCTGCCTGCAGGGTAAACTGTACAGTCCCAGTGTATGCCAGCCATCCTGATCAGTAACATTCTACTGTTACTGCAGACATGCAGTGGAGTCTACACAGCAGATCAGGATGAAGAAGAGTGACCGAAAGTTCCTTTCACTGTAAAATGCAACTACAAGTCAAACTATTGACTTGGACTTAGCGAAGCATGAATAGCTCACACTCTCAGCATACTTTACCTCCTTATAAGAGTCCATCTCATGTTCATACATTATCATGTCTCCCATTTTCAGAGCCAAGAAAGCCTTAGTAAGCGTCAGGACCACTGATGGCATCATCTTTTCTACTTTCTGAAGATACTTTACAGCTGTCAAAGGACATACATTTCTCATGCAGGGACTGCAAAGGATATGAGGCAGCTGCACAGGGTCCGCAAGATAGAATATCTGGAGAACTTTATTTCCCGATTCCTATTGAAATAAAAGCCATTTGAGAGTTTAGACCTTTTCAGTTATACAGTCTTCTATGGCATATGAAAGTAGTACAGTTCTGCTGTTTTGTTTTTTATGGTTGGTTTGTTCAGGTTTTTTTTTTAAACAGACAAGTTCAGCTTAGCTATCAAATTACAGTGCCTTTCCTTCGTCTCTCCTCCCTACTGGTAAAAGTAAAGGATCTCTGACTGGTAGTGATTCAACCCATAGTCTGGGGTGCCAGGAGAATGTCCAACCCCCAAAATGAATTTTTACCAATCTGTGCAATTTAGTAATGTTCAAAGAAACTGTTTCTTTTGCTACAGAAATGAGAGATGAAAGACATTTGAGGCAGGGCTTTTCTAAAACAGAAGTGGCTCTGTGCAAGTGGGAACCAAATCACTAGCAAAATGCATTATGATAGCCAAACCCATAATATGTTGCTTGAAGGCAGCTCAAAGCATCACAGATGCTGCTTGCTATTTTTTCAACATAAAAGGGAAAATAAAAAAAATGTGAAAAAAATTAACTGCAAAATTAAATAAGCAGCTCAGCGTTTCCAAACTGAAGTTGATTAATATTTGATACACAGTTTTAAAATCAGAACTAAATCACCAGATTACAAAAACCCCACTTATTTCTACCTTACTTAATTCTTCATTTGAGTCTTCATTAAGAGAATGAGTTAAGTAAAATATAAATCCTCTCTCGTATGTCTGTATTTCATCACCTTCTGAAACCAGTCTCTTCAAAACTTCAGTCATGGACAAACCTGACATTCTGTAGTATGGCAAAGCAAGGTGGTAATCCTTTGTGTCAAACCTGAAGGCAACAGAGAGGAAGGAAAAAAATAACAAAACAACAAAGGGCAACACTTTTGCCATCACTCTTTGTAAGAACTAAAACTACATCAAACAAAGTCACAGGCACATGTCATGTGCATATATTGTTCCTATTCAACATAATGTTGAATTCTGTTTAATGACAATAAAGAAAACCAGATATTGAAGAGAGAACTAGATTAAGCTGGTTTTCTAAAATGGAAAATCTTATATTACATATGCAATACTAATGTAAAATAGCAAAGAATTATGGATTTTCATTTTAAGGTTACACTACTGGAAAAACAGCTCTCCTATACCACTTTGACATCTACAACATACCGGCTGTAGCAGTCTCCCAAGAAGGCACAACTTTCTTGAAATGCTCTTAGAAGATCTTCTTTCTCATCTGATTTAAGGAAATGAGGGTCCATTATAGCTGCTCTGACCAGTAAGTGAGCCTCACTTAGAAGATGGATGCAGCTCTCAGTTTTAACATTTTCGTAAGTTCTACTATAATCTACCTAAAACAGACACAGGATATACTTAGGCTGCTGGCAAAAATTAAGAATATACAGGACCAATTCTAATTTGAATTGAACAACAGCCATTTGAAACAGGATTATGGGCTATTCATAAGAAATACATTACATTACATTACATTCAGTGATGACATGCATTGGAGATTAATTAACAGTACTTCTTTTTAGGTAGCAAACAACAAAAGCAGGAGTTGGGCAATACCATTTCTCTGTAAAGCTGAATTGTTGAAACAGTGTTTATAATATACAAATTCCAACCAGGCTCTGACTCAGAATCTGTTCTGGATTTGATGCTGTCAGCCTTTCTGGAGCTAGAGAAAAGGAAAAGAGTTGAGTTCTCAGCGTTGAAATAAACACTGTGAAGCCAAAAAAGCCCCACTCGTTTCATAATTCAAATGCATAAATAGGTATGTTTGTAGACAGGTAAGTGCTAGAGAGTTAAGCCGTGAATTTATGTCTGGCTAGTAACAGAACAGGGATAGGCAAGTTCATACACCAGGAACATCATCAGAACTGTCTACTACATCTTCTCCAAGCTTAACACTAGGTAGTATCAGATACTTAGAGAAATCATAGAATCATCAAATGGCTTGGCTTGGACCTTAAAGATCATCTAGTTCTAAACCCCCCCGTCACAGGCATGGGATGTCACCCACTGAACAGGTCAGACTGCCAGGGGCCTTATCCAACCTGATCTTGAATAGTTATGTAATTTAAATTAGCCAAGATTTTTATTTACCTCCTGTAAGGACTTAGTGCACGTTTGCCCCTGCAGCTCTATCAAAGTGTTTGCCAAGACGTGGCACAAAGAGGTATCAGAATGCTTTTATTCTAAAATGTTGGCTAGGTCTATAATGCGCTAAGGTTAAAAACACTGTAGGAAAACAGACTCATTTTTCTTCTGGTTTTTGGTTTTACTTTAACTGTTCTGGAATATTTACATCTTTATTTTCAAATTGTGGTGCTAAGTAGCTTAGTTTTTGTTCAACTTACGTTCTTTCCAGAAGGCAAAAATTGTATGTTCTTCAAATGCCAATTAGAATATTTGAAACAACACTACTGGCCAAAAATGTGCTTTATGAAAGAAAACTACAGTATTTTGAACAGCCTTTTTCCCTGATGGGCTTATCTTTACCTTCTTGTGTCTGCTCTGGACTTTAGGAAATACTGGTTCAAATACTCCTCAATCAACTAGAGCTGTCCCACTGTTGGTAATTGACTTGAACTGACTTAAATAAATATGGTTTCTGAATAGGTGTTTAGAATAGCTGCTTAGCTGCTTTATGAAAAGCCCTCAGAAAAGGAAGGGAATAACAGTTTCCATGGAAACTTGTAATAAATCACATATGCCTCTGGCTACATACATGCTACAAGACTAACTCAGGGCAAAGTCTCATCCAACTTTTGTCGTGAGGTAACCGTAGTGATGTTTGCAACTTTCTTGGAAAGAACCCGTAGCCAAAAATAAGACATTTTCATTTTGTGTTGCAACATATTTTGCAACCTGTAGCTTTGGTACTCTACATATTTTTATTTCTCAAGATAAATATTTTTTTTTTAATTCTCAGGATAAATTCTTAGTAATGTCATTTTAACATTTTGTTGATTTCAAGCATTTGTGGCCCTATGCTCATTTCTTCTATGTCAGTAAATACAACAGAATTGAAAAAAAAAAGAAAAAGAAAGCTTGATTGCTGTTCTCAATCACTAAGATGAGAATTATTTCTGAAGAGTTTTTCAACAGAGGAACCACTCTTCAACTGCAATATCCACACGTTCAGCACTGTACACAGAGCTATAAGTACCATCTCCCTAAAAGACATAAATCCTTACAGCATCCTTCTTGTAGGCTTTCTTCTTTCAGTAATATCTTCTGTATCTGCCTTAGTCAAAAGAATTATATGGTTTTTGAAATGACAGATAGCTCTTGGGCCTATAAAAAGCTGCATTCTTAATGTACAGACATCCAGTGTGACAGGTGGACAAGCCTATAAAGGAAAGTAACTGTTTTGTAATTTCACTTAGTATTTACATCAAGTTTTTTAATAAATCAGAAAAAGAAAAGTAACCTTTGTACCACAGTCTGACATTAAAAACATTCACTGGTTTTCCTAACTTTGAATGCTTCACTTTAGCAAGAATAAAAATACCAAATAAATACTAAATAAATACTAAATAAATACTAATAATACTAATACTAATACTACTAAAACTAAAAATACTAACAATACTAATAATACTAATATAAGATTTTTATTAATGCATAACAAGAATCATTTAATAATTAGTTAAAAAAATAATTATTTCATGCTTCAAAGCAACTGCACAGTTTCAGCTGTGTTTCCCAAAATAATAGAACCTGATGCCTAACAAGGAAAATTTTATCCCGAATAGTTTGAATTTGGCCAAGTTGTAAAGGACTGCCTCGTTATGAAGGTCTTGATTTCAGTTGCTTATAGAAAGCAATTACAGATAGAAGTATTATATTTGCTTGCCCTTGTTACCTTACATAGCCAGTGTTATTTCCCCAATTTGTTCAATATGCCCTTTTCAGGTAAAACATTCTATCATCTATACCAGACTAAAAATTGAAAAATGCAACCTCATTTGCTCACAAATATTCTAAATTCACAGCTTTAAAAAGATAAAAATTTTACACTTACAAATTAACATACACAGTGAAACCAGATAACGCAGCATTATATGTGTAACCTGCTTTTTTGAAGACATCTCAACATTTCTTGTAAGAGATGGAGGCCTACAGTGGTGACCTGGAGGCTCTAGAGTGCCCTGGGCTAGTGAGACCCAGAACGAGGCAGCTCTAAAACTGGTGTAAAAAAACAGCAGGAAAAACAGTAATAGCAAATAATAAAAATAACCACCAACATCATCGCACTTCAAACTCTACACCAGCGCAGGAACGCCCCTGAGGGACTGTAACCCATGGAGGAATCCATGCCCAGAGTGGGTAGGCAGACTGTGGATGGCAAGCTGCAGCAGGGAAATCCATGCAGGACTGCAGCCTTCATACCTCTCCAAAACTCCTACAGTGACAGCCTGGTGCCTGACTGAAGCAACTGTGATGGATTTCAATGTAACCCACAGTGAAAAATGCAGAAAGCTGAGACTGGAGAATGGACAGGACAGATTGTGTCACGTGCTGCTATTAGCTAACCAGAGCAGAGAATACATGTTTGGCTCTTGAAAATTTTATAAAACTTCTACTGTCCTATGGTTTCTTTATGTCTGCTGTCTACATGCTGAAAAGAAATCCTTAAATGCTATCTTAAAATACACCTCTGTCTATCTTTCCTACCGCTTTTATTCGTGTGTATCACAGTCTTTACATTCAATAGATTTGTACTGATTAGCAATTTAGGGAATGGGCAAAGTTTAGACCTCCAAGGACCAAAAGCCCTCCGCCTAAAAAACGTGCCCTAAGTATCTGGTAGCAGACTTGTTCAATTGTCTATATGCCTCTTAGAAAAACTGGTCTTTCAAGGACACCTAAGAGAGAAAAACATTGTACAATAAAAGAAAACTTTGCACCCTTCATCCAATTTTATACAGAAAAGCATAGAATTTTGTTTAAAACAGAAGTGATTTTGTAGCTTTTCATGTTTCTGAAAACATTCTACTAATGCTCTAGAATTTTAAGGGGCAATAATAGATTGTTTCATTGAGACATCTGTAGAGCACCAAAATACAACATGCCATAACCTGAAGTAAAATATTCACTTTGGATGTTATGTTATTTGGTCAGCCACTACAAACTAACAGTGTTCAAAAGAAAACATAAGTCAAATAAGCGCCCAACCACTATCCCCATTCTGTTAGTGAGAAAACGAGAAGTGCACCTTAACAGTCGTGTCAATGTATGGATCCTCGTCACGAGCTGCTGCTGCACTGCATCGCACTGTGAAGCACTGCAGGTTCTGACTGCAGGGAAAGAAGAAAACACAACAATGAAGGGAAGAAATTAAGACTTGCAAAAATCAAGTAGCCAAGACTACAGTGAATCAGCTCTTTTTCCTTTGAAGAAATGGGCTTTAAAGCCTAAGCAGGAGGGTATGCTGAACTAACATGTAAGTCTGCCCAGAGATTTCCAGGAGGAGGGAGAGGACGTATCAGAGGGGGAAAAAAAATTTAAAAAAGGACAGCGGCATAGAGAAACACAGTAATACTATCAGTAAAATCATAAACAAAGTACCGTGTAATGACGTGCAGGAACTGTGGAGTGAGGACTGCCTGCTCTGACTTCTCTGAATACTGATAAGTAGAAATTAGTTCTACTGACTTCCCAACAGAGTAGAGATATCCAACATGAGGTAAAGAGAAAAAGCAAAAGAGACTCAGCAGTTTTCTCTTGTTCTCAGTTTCCTCATAGGCTGTTGCAGAACTTCCTAGATGTAACAATGAGAAAGGCATTTCATGTACTTCATAAATCAATACCTGGCAATTCTATTGCAAGCCTGATGCCTGAAAGATACTATCAAACCTGCCCAAGTTGCAGGCTGGTTTTCTTACTAGCTAGTAAAAAGAAGTTTTATATGAAGCTCAGTGCACACATCAAAATTTTGTATCACATGTTATCTCATTTGGAGGCATTTTCACAAAAATACGGACACACCACCTAGTGAAGAAATTCTATAGATGCAACAGCATTGGGGAGTCCTGAAAAATTCACCACAACTAAGCATTCATGGATTGAAAGATCAGCCTGATCTCAGACAATTAATTGTAAGCTGGAATGAATGCTCATCCAGAGCTGCAGCTCACAAAAAAACCCCAGGTCCTCACTTAAGGGAAGGAAAGGCTGGAAATGGCAGAATTTATTAGGACGCCACTTTAGCAGGTAACACCTGTGCTCACATTCCACAGACCCTCTTGTCAAAGACTGCAAATCACAAGAGAGTATAAGACAGCTGGAGTTAAATGACAAGTAGCTCATTCTTTTCAGTCAGCTGGAAGTTAAATGAGGCACTGCTACTTAGCAGACAGTAAACCACATCAAATGGAGCGAGCAGTCAGTAAAGTCAAAAGGGCCAACCATATCCTGAGACGCATCAGGCACAGCATTGCTGGCAGGGCAGGGAGGGGATTGTTTTGCTCTGCTCTGCATTGGGGTAGCACTATCTCAAGTCCTGGGGGCAGTTTGGGGCACCACAATATAAGAATGATATAAAGCTGTTAGAGATGAGACTGAGGGAGGACTACAAACATGGTGAAGGGTCTGGAGGGGAGACCATAGGAGGAATGGCTGAGGGCACTTGGTTTTTCAGCCTGGAGGAGACTGAGGAGAGATCTAAGAGCATTCTACATGCAGTTCCTAAAGGAATGGCATGAAGCTGTGTCAGGAGAGGTTTAGGTTGAGTATTAGAAAAAGGTTCTTCCCCCAGAGGGTGGTCGGGTACTGGAACAGGCTCCCCAGAACAGTGGCCTCAAGCCTGCCAGAGCTCAAGGAGCATTTGGAAAATGTTCTCAGGCACTTGGTGGGATTCTTGGGGTTCTCCTGAGCATGGCCAGGAACTGGATTCTATGATCCTTGTGAGTCACTTCCAGCTCAGGACATATCATGATTCTATGAAATCTGACTGCTAACATACAGCATTAAATTTTTCCATGGGTCTTTTGGGACTTGAGCTAGTGAATCCCTAATATCTCTATTCATCCCTTCCAGTTTTAATTAAAGCCTTTCAGAAAGGTAACCAGTATCTTAGTGACTATTCAGTTTTACTACTCTGATTTCCTCTGCTGGCTGAGTGGCATTTTAGTATCTTGTAACACTGAGGACAATTTTATTAATGCAATGTAAAGAGTGACTGTTTTGCAACACAAAATTTATCAGTGGAGAACTGATACAAGCTGATTTAGTCTTCCTGTTTTGGCATGATAAACAGGTATTTTACTTCAAGGTTTATGTATAACTTTGAGAAATTTAAATAATTTTTTGGTTAAGAGAAGCTCTGTTTAAATCATTGAAAAGGGAAGAAAGAACTCAATTTAAAAACAAACCATATAGAAATCATACAGCGGATATATAAAGAAGCTCTTCCCTTTCATAAGCTCTTTCCTATGACACAGTCCATAGTGCATTCATGCATATCCATATACCTGTCTGGTATACAGGAAGCAGTTGAACAGAGTGCAACTTTGTCTCTTCACAAAACCCAAAAGGCGACTGGTCGGGTGTAAAACGTCTAGAAAGAAAGTCCGAAACAACATGGGACTGCAGTGAGAAACTATGATGATCTACTCTGGACAAGTAAATAGCACTGGCTATAAGAAGTATAGCTCATGTTTTAACATTCAACAACAACGCACACTCCTACTACCAATGCCATTTGCACAGCAACGCCAAGAAGCATGTGGCACAGCTAGACAGAACTCCCTTGAGTTCCTGCTACCAAAAGCATCTCTCTCTGCTTGTCTGCAAGATGCATGTCAGAGTCTGAGATCATTGAAGACATCTTGCAATTGGTTTGGACCTCAATTTAACCTTTTTTCCCTCTCTCTTTTTATTCTGCTGAGCCATATGGAACATCATGCCATCTCCAATACTATTTGGGCTTTTTCCTATTATGTGTCACCCTTTTCCCTGCTTTGCTTTGGAATTCATTGTTGGACCCTGACCTCAATTCTTCCTCGGCTTTTGATAAAAATTTTGATGAAAGAGGAAGACTAAATCAGCTTCCTGAGGAGGGAATCTGGAGAGGCAGGTGCTGAACTTTTCTCCCTGGTATCCTGGGACAAGACACCTGGGAAGGGCTCAAAGCTGTGCCAGGGGATGCTCAGACTTGACATGAGGAAGCATTTTCTTACCGAAAATGGTGAAACACTGAACAGGTTTCCTAGAGAGGTGGTTGATGCCCCAGGCCTGTCACTATTTAAGAGGTGTTTGGACTGTGCCCTTAATAATACGCTTTAACAGGAGTTACCAGAAGTGGTCAGGTAGTTGCACTAGATGATTGTTGCAGATCCCTTCTAAGTGAAATATTCCAAGATATTAAAAAATGGGCTTTCTTTGGTATTCCATAATTTCCTTAGTTCAAAACAAAGACCAAACCTTATAAAAACCCCAGAAGTAAAAATATCAAGAGTTTTCTTTCAAAAAGACAGAACACACAACTAAATTTGGTTTTTTGTAGTAAACTAACCCATAAAAGGGAAAATACATCTGTAATACCTGAAAAGCAGATACTGCACTTGGAAGTTCTTTGTGTCTTCTGTAGGTAACTCTGTGGATTCTAGTGTGATGGGTATCTCACACAGCTTACTTTCTTCCCCAAGCAGTTCCACTGGCTTCTGACATATGATGAACTCATCTAATTCAAGCTGCAAAGTATGTGTTGAAGGACTTTCATCTTTCACACCTGAGCAATGAAAATGCTATCTTAACTGTTCAAACCATTCCACTCAGCAGTAAGAAAACAGTATGACATTGTATCAATTACATACTCCAATTACAGCTATCTAGCTAGCACTGGCTTCCTCTAACCATGAGATTTTGAAAACAGCCGTGCTAGAATATAGGAACAATTCCTGTTTAAGCCTCAACAAGTCTGAATGCTTAAGAGCCAAGATATCTGGAAAAAAACCCCAAATAGGCAGACGGTTCGTTAGAAAGTGAGTCCGAGGCAAACAGTGCTGCAAACGGCTGGTCATCAAAAAATGTTGACTTTTGGCTGAAGAGGTTTTGAGAAGGCAAAGGCAGCTATCACAGAGAGTTGTGTTATCTTAAACTCACTTAACTCCCAGAAAGTAAACTGTAGTAATACTCAGAAAGTAACTGGAACTTTTCTATGTAGTTTTTAGTAATGAAAACAACTAGGGGCAGGATGCCATTATCTGAGAAAAAATCCATCTTCACTCAGTGAAGAACACTGCATTTGTATTGTCCCTATCTGAAAAGTCTTATTTACCTTCAAATTTTTTTCTATGTAGAGTTTCCATTTCTAAAAGACTATTCTTTTAAGTTTCCTCAATTATAAAGAAAGGACTTTCCTAAGGTTTGTTGGTGTTAATCTGATACATATGCTTTTGGAAAGGTGGGAATTAATAATTGATTATATACGGATTGTTATCTTGCAATACACAGGAATAAAACCTTCTGAGCACACCTATTTCTGGAATTTCTAGAATTCTAAGGCAAGCCACCGAACAACATATAAAGGACTGTAAAAGAATTTGCTTGATTATGGCAGGTTCTGAGTCTAACAGTCACAAAAGTACACAGCCATCACAACAGAAACATTTTTAATTGTGTGAGCCAGTTACTTGGGCAGTGACACTGATAGAATAATTTTTCTGAACATAGCACACTGAACTACTACCACTTTAACTTGGCCCATGGTGGCACCCTAAAACAGGGACCTAATTCTGTGTCTGCAAAGGTGGCACTATCCTCTAAGTGTGCAGCATGATGGCATAGACGTTTGAAATATTACCTCCAACTGTAGGCTGGTACAACTTTTCATGCCCTAGAATATTCAGCTGATAGTCACAGGGCAATCTGGAAATATATTCTGAAGGGCAAAGACCTTGTTTGAGCCTACTTCCAGAACAAAGGGAATCAATTAGTAGATTCTTAGAGATTAAAATAAATTTAAAAATTTGTGTCAGCACCTACCTCCATCCACAGCCTTTTCTGGTGCACTGACTCCCTGAGCATATTGCTCTGTCCTGTCTGCACTTCGCTGGACCAGTTCCAGCTTCAGGATTAGAACATTCAGCTCTGTTGTTATGGCTATATGTCTGGCACAAAATGCAATTTCAGCAGGAATGAGGTTATCAATGTGCAAAATTAAGGAGCGTTCAAAATCTAGCACAGTCAAATTCTGGTTTATAACCTGGTATTTCAAACAAAACATGACTAGTTTATTCTTGCAGCCCACAAGAAGATCTCCATTCACAGGACAACATGAAACGCACAGTGGAGGATCTGAAAGTGGCATTTCAACAACAGACATCTGTTCTTTTAAACTTTCACTGTATGACTCTTCCATCTTGTGACCAACCATCCGAACACACACGCGAGAACTCCCTCCAGACATGCATCTCCAGTTCATATATGCTCTTAGGAAAGTTGCTTTGCTTTTTTCTTCAATTGTCACCAGATAGTCTCCTTAAAAGAAAGCAGTCATACAGATACATACTGATAAAGAATAGATGACAATTTTTGAGCTCTTTACCTGCTGTAGTACACTACAAAGAATATCTTGAAGTCTAAACTCTTACAAAAAATTTCAAAAACAGTTTTCAGCAATTTTTCTGTAATTAAAGTGCAGGTTTCTTTGCTGCATGGCACACACTTCACACAGTATTTAAAAAAAAGGACTTACAGATGTAGGTCCAGAGCAACTCCTATGTAAATCCACTCTGAGGTGTGACTGCAGACAGGGTTCCCCCTAAGCCCCGCGTCCTCACACCCATTAATGAGGAAATGTTTTGTTCTCTACAGACCAGGGAAAGGAATAAACAAATAGACTCATGAAAAGCTGTGGGATCGGATGGAATGACCACCCATTCCGTGATCTAAAAAAAACCAAAAGCAGGGGCGGGAGCACAGACCGCAACCGAAGCGGAGCCCGACAACGAAGGGACATGCGGCTCGCGCCCTCCCTGCAGTCCCGAGCGCTGCCGGCGCTGGGACCGGCCCGCGCTTCCCAGCCCGGCTCGCTGGCCAGCCCGCTCCAGCAGGTGCGCCCCACCTCGGGCTCGGAGGGAGCCTGAGTGGAAGCCTGAGGGGAAGCCTGAGGGATAGGTGGGTAGAAGAGCCAGGCCCTCCTCCCGCAGCGGAGCCCGCGCAGCAAGCTCGGCCGCCCCCCAGACGGCCGCCCCGCCCGCCCGGTTCGCCATCCTCGCCCGGCGAGCCCCAAGGGCCGCTCCACACACTCGAGCCGGAGACGTCCCCGCCTCCCCAGCCGAGCACTCACGGACCCAGCGGTCGCCGGGACTTACCTGTCGAGCTGTGCGCCATGCGCAGCACGGGACCTAGCGTGGCGAAGGAGCCCAGGGCCTCGCAGCGGCCCTGTTCGCGCAAGGCGAACACTTCTACCCTGCAGCTGGCCGCCGTGCTGGCCACGAACAGCACGTCTTGGCCGCAGCAGAAGTGCGCCGGTTCTTGCTTGCAGGGTACTACTCGCTGCGACCCGAACGGGTGCAAGTTGTAAAGCTGCACCATGGTCCCGAAAACTTCCGCTGCAGCAGCGCAGAGCACCCGCAGCCTCTCGGGGCGGTGCCCTGCACTTCCGCGGTGGGCAGAGCCGCCTCCGCGCGGCGCTGTGACGGCCCGGTGTCGTGGGCAGTGTGCGGATGCCCCGGGGCAGGTATCCTCGTACCTTGGCGTGGGTACGAGCCTTAGCGTGGCTCCGAGCTTGTGCGAGCAGTCCCGGGGATCCTCTGTCACTGCAGAGTAGCGGCGTACACTGGGAGAGCTCTCGAGTAGGAAGATAAACTGGAAGTGATCCTTAAGGAGTGTGAGACGTACTGGGAATTTTGGTTTCTAAATGGAAGACCTTGCTGACGGGTGTTTGGTCGGTGGTATGTGTGTGGAGCGGCTTTCACTTGGGCACGGCTCGGAGCGGCTGCCGCCGGCAGCAGCGTGCCTCACGCATTAGGCTACTGAAACCTGGGTTTTTCCAGTCTCCCAGAGTCAAAACCAGACTTTTTTGTATTTAAGTACAGCAATGCTTTCTTCATAAGAAAAAAAAAAAATCACACCCCAACCAACAAATCCGTAAACAAAAGCCTAGTTATTTCACAGAATATTCTGTGTTGGAAGTGTCCCACAAGGATCATTGCATCCAACTCTTAGCTGAATTGCCTGTATGGGGATTGAAAGCACAACCTTGGTGTTTTTGTTAGCACCATGCTCTAACCGACTGGGTTGGCACTTACACAAGTCAAGCGTTCTATGATTGACCTGCTTCCCTGTGTCTTTAAAACTCTTTTCATGTGACCATACTGGTAAAGGCTATTTATTTTTTTTTAAACTAGGCCAATCTAGGAAGATAAAAATTACCACACACTCTTTAAAAGTAACAGGTGACAGATCCACTACCAAAACCTGCAATCTCAAATGGTCCTTCCTTCATGAGTACACACATTAATAGTCAGGAAGAGAAAAAGCAGCAGTATAATCTTTGGAACTTTATTTGGAAACACATTTGAAAACAAAGAAACAGGGTTCTGCAATTTTTTTTTTTTTTGTAAATGCATTTTTCCAGGCTTTCGTTTTCTCAGTA
Organism: Entomyzon cyanotis; assembly: GCA_024500445.1. NCBI lineage: Eukaryota > Metazoa > Chordata > Aves > Passeriformes > Meliphagidae > Entomyzon > Entomyzon cyanotis. The sequence continues at coordinate 7,757,247 of JAKEPQ010000781.1, forward strand.
TTCATCTCCTTCTTCAGCCTCTGCTTCTACTGAGTCTAGGCCAACTTCTTCATAATCTTTCTCAAGGGCAGCCAGGTCTTCCCGGGCTTCAGAAAATTCTCCTTCCTCCATCCCTTCCCCAACATACCAATGCACAAAGGCACGCTTAGTATACATGAGATCAAATTTGTGGTCGAGCCGAGCCCATGCTTCTGCAATAGCAGTGGTGTTACTCAGCATACACACAGCCCGCTGCACCTTGGCAAGGTCAGCACCTGGCACCACAGTTGGAGGCTGGTAGTTAATGCCCACCTTCAAGAAAACAAATGAGAACTTCCCTTAGGAGTGCTAAGGCTTAAAGACTCACTTCTGTTAACAACCAAAAATCACCATGATTATAAATAAATAAAATAGCTTAGAGTTACTTTGCACTTTATCACCATATTTACCAGGGACATTACAACATTGTAGCATAACTGTCACCTCTGAAGACTACACAATTCCTAATCATTTAGATATTGAGCACCTAAAAGCGACGTACCTTGAATCCGGTTGGGCACCAATCCACAAACTGAATGGTACGTTTAGTCTTGATAGTGGCAATAGCTGCATTGACATCTTTGGGCACAACATCGCCTCTGTATAACATGCAGCAGGCCATGTATTTGCCATGGCGAGGATCGCATTTGACCATCTGGTTGGCTGGTTCAAAGCAAGCGTGGGTAATTTCAGCCACAGATAACTGCTCATGATATGCTTTTTCAGCAGAGATGATAGGAGCATATGTTACCAAGGGGAAATGGATTCGTGGGTATGGAACCAGGTTAGTTTGAAATTCTGTCAGATCTACGTTGAGGGCTCCATCAAAACGCAGTGAAGCTGTGATGGATGAAACAATTTGCCCAATTAATCGGTTTAAATTTGTGTAAGTAGGACGGCCAATGTCCAGGTTACGACGACATATATCATAAATGGCTTCATTATCTACCATAAAGGCACAGTCTGAATGCTCTAATGTTGTGTGGGTAGTTAGAATTGAGTTATAGGGTTCCACTACAGCAGTGGAAACTTGTGGTGCTGGATAAATTGCAAACTCCAGTTTAGATTTCTTGCCATAGTCAACAGACAGCCTTTCCATGAGCAGTGATGCAAACCCTGAACCAGTGCCTCCTCCAAAACTATGAAAGATAAGGAAGCCTTGCAGCCCTGTGCATAGATCAGCCTACAGTGGGGTGGAAAAAAAATGAGAGAAGAAAAAAGTTATTGATGGTTTTGGAAAAATCAGTATTAAACTAATAATTCAAAAACATTTCTGTCACAAGTTTGTTAGTTTTACATTATTATAATTAAAAAAGTGTTCTTGAAAGGTCCTGGTTTAACTGATTGAATTTTAATTTAAAGGGGGACCAGGGCAGGCAAGGGAGTAAAGAGTTTATTTTATTTTGTTTTCAGCAATTAACTATGCTCAAAATTCTTAGCAAAAAACAGCAAACCATCAATACAGCTGGCTATAGAGCTGTATAAATTATTTTAAATATTAACTTGCAGCGTGAATTCTTACCAGTTTGCGAATGCGGTCTAACACTAGATCAACAATCTCCTTTCCAATGGTATAATGGCCTCTGGCATAATTATTGGCTGCATCTTCTTTCCCAGTAATGAGCTGCTCAGGATGGAATAACTGCCTATATGTGCCTGTACGTACTTCATCTAAAAAAAACCCCAAATACCACATCATAAATTTGATCTGTTCAGTTCTCTGTGTGCTGCCCAGTGACTACACACGAAGCACATGCGTCAAGAGTGTAGACAGCATCTCTGACTACACACAGTTTGACTAGTCTCAGAAGCTGGCACAACTTCCGCCCCTTTGCTTTGGGGTAAACATCAGGCACACACAAAGCAGTATTTGTACTCAAGGAATACTGAGATCACTCAGAGAACTACATTACAGGTACGGACATGATACTGGAGAGCACTCAAACAAAACTCTGTATGCAGTGCAGCAGTCTGGAAAGATAATCCAGATTGTAAAAAAGTTCTCTTGTTTTCTAAGTATTGTTACCTAGAGACCATTATTTAATTTCTTTCAAATTACAATAACCTCAAATGTCAGAACATCATCCAGACACGCGTTTTAAAATCTATACTGTTCTAAATAAACAAAAAGACAGAAGGGAATGTGTAAAGGATCCTCACTTTTTCACTTAAGACCTCTAATGCTGGGTACATACCAACTACAGTTGGCTCCAGGTCCACAAACACTGCTCTTGGAACGTGTTTACCAGCTCCCGTCTCACTGAAGAAAGTGTTAAATGAATCATCTCCACGTCCCATAGTATTATCACTAGGCACTTGACCATCAGGCTGGATCCCATGCTCAAGACAATACAATTCCCAACATGCATTGCCAATCTGAACACCAGCCTGACCAACGTGGATGGAGATGCATTCACGCTGCAAAGTAAAAGAAGAATTGATAATGAGACATGAAGCTACTTGCCCCTGGGTTGTACTTTCCATGATCTTTCTCTGCTGTAATATTCCCTGGTTCCTCTTAAGTGACAATTTAAGGGAATAGGTTTTCTGCTGCTGGCAAGACACTGCTCATCTTAGCTGACCTGCACTGACTTTGAGAACACTGGAAGATCCTAAAGACAACATAGTCTCTATGAACACATAGGTGAATACAAATTCATTATCCCTTACAATGCTGTGTATATATTCCATCTTTAATATTCAGCCTAGTCTCTTTTTCACCTTCTTTTAGTGTTTTGGAAGACTTCTTTATATAATATCCCCCCAGTTTTCTTGACTTGTTACCAGACCATGTGGTGGGTAACTGTTGCGAGAATCTTTCCTGCACTGGACCATTCTGTACGTTTTCCTTTATAATAAGCACAGCAGTATCTAGGCTCTAGCAATTCGCACATATTTTTTTCATACATATTCCTATGTGAAATCGTCTGAGAGTCCCAATCAAATCCCCCTTTTAGCTAGCTCCTTTGATTCTAAGCGATTGTGCCACGTATGTTTAATGTCCCAATACCTCAACTGTCTTACACCCGACATGGAAAAAAGCTGTTTTTCTAGTTTACTGTTACAGTGAATCTAGAAAAAAAGCAGAGGTGGAAAAGAAAAAGCAAGGTGTCTGGGCTGCTCTTTCCCGTTTCCTTGCTAGCTTAATGAACTCCGCAGTCTCCGCTCCACGTTTCCATTCTCAGCCCCGCACATCTGCCACGAACCTCGCGCCGCCCGCGCGGCCCCTCACCGCCGCCGGCTGCACCTCCTCCCGATTGGCTACGCCCAGCCAGTGGCGCTCGGCACGCGCCGCCCGCCCTGCCCCTCACCATCGCCGGCCACACCTCCCCCTCTGATTGGCTAAGCCCAGGGCACGCACCACCCGCCCCGTCCCTCATCGCCGCCGTCCCGGGAGCACGCGCTGTGGCGTCTACGGCTTCACGCGCCAAAGGGGCTCAAAACCGGTGGATAGATCCGGCCGGTGGCCACCACGCTCTTTCCAGCTATCTGCCTGCCGCCTGGGTCAAGTTTCAGTTCGCCCCTCGCCTCTTCGCGCGGGAGGTGCCTGCTCCGAACAAACTTCCCTTGTACATAGCTCGTCATCGGCCGGTTTCTATGCCTCGCCTCCCCTAGAGTAAATAAACTTTTACATTCATTTCTCTCCTTCTCCCCAACCCTTATGCCTCAGAGCTACCGCAGAGCAGAGACTGCCTGCAAGTCCCGCCACGGCAGGTGCAGCCAACAACTCCCCTGAACTGCCACAGCAGAAGCGCTCCCAAACACCCTTTCTCTCCCCGCAGCCGCAAGAAGCCCCGTTTCCCACCATGGTGCCTTGCTAAGGTGACGAACTCCGGCTGCACCACAAAACGTCCGCCGCCGCGACCGACCGGCACCAACTGCCGACCGTTAACCGCCTCGAACCCATCGCCTCAGGTACTGGCTCCCCATTGGCCCTTACCCGCGCGGGCGACGCGGGAGCGAAGACCGCTGATTGGCCCCTCACCTCAGCTTCTGGCTTCGCATTGGTCATTGCCCGCGAGGACACGGCGCGAGGGAAGGCCGCTGATTGGCCGAGGGTGCTCTCCTCCCGGCGATGGGGGAAGACAGCCGCAAGTGCAGGAACGTGCCTAGGGCTGGGGCTTGAGCGGCGCTGGGCGGCGGCGGGGTGAGCGCATCCTGTCCTCTCGAGGCGGGACTCTGAACCTGGAGTGCTGGGGCTTTGCAGCATAGGCTTTGGGTAAAAATACAGTGGTGTCACAACGCTAAGCTGTTTCAATATGTAAATGTGATCTATATTGATTAAGATGCGATGGAAGTGCTACTTCCTGTAGTCTCTCTTGATTGTGAAAGGGTACAAATTTGCTTTTCCAAGGGAGATTTATTTGATAGAAATATAAAACTAGAGTGATATTGTAATGACAGTGCAGTTCCATGAGTAGTGAGCGCACTTTCCATTCCCTGCTCTTGACTAGGTAGATTCACTTTGGCACTGGAAATGGTGTCATTTACTCCTCAAACCAGCTGAGGAAGGGTGAGAACACAGATGCCTTTTTGTTTACATGCTCAAAAGAAAATATTACGGTCTGAGAATGTCAAATAAAGTGCCAAAAAAAGAAATTTATTGCTCTTGAAAGATAAGAATACTAGGGTATTTCAAAGAAATAGGTCGAAATATAACATCTTCACCCCTTTGGACACTGGTGTTATTTACAGTTTTTGTAAGGCAAGAAGGAGGACACCCTTGTTGATTTCTCAGGAAACTGGAAGACCAGTGAGATACAGTCAGAGCCTTGTTTAGAAGGTTGGTATTTATCTTCCTGAAGAATACAGGTTGGAAAAATTATTTGATAATTGTTCAATAATTATGTAGAGCTTAATTATTAATTCAGTATGACTTGAATTTCTTTACTTAAAATATAAAACAATCTTAACCATAAATAGTGTCATGTCCATAGTATTGTTGCTACTTGAACAGCTGCCATATGAAAATTGCTTATTCCCATTAAGCGTTGTGTTGCACATATCACTGAGCATACAGCTGAGGTCCTTCAAGTTCTAATTGCCATTTTTTCAAGTAAGATTACTCAATATATTTTGAAATAGTAGGTCAGAATTTTCTGTAGTATGGGGCAGCTTGTGTTTTTATATATTGTAGGCTATATCCTCATTGTGTACCAACTGTTCCAATTCCATTTTGATCAATGGAATTGTTTTGATGCATGAGAGCTCAGAGTCTTTCCTGTATGGAAATCTCTGGGTTTAAGTATGTTTCTATATTTGGAGATGATAAGATTCCTGAAGAATTGCGTGAGACATTACTGAGTAAAACGAAGTTGGTTCAGAGCCCTGTTTCAGATGAAGAATGCGCAGTTTGCTTGGAATCATTGACTCTTCCTGTGATAACACACTGTGCACATGTGTTTTGTAAACCGTGTATTTTTGAAGTCCTCAGAAATGAACAGGCTGATTAAAATTGGTTAAAACTAATGGTTAAAAAATGGTTAAAATTAATTGTAATAGCTATTCGAAGGTGATGAACTGGTATCACCAGCAGGCCATCTAGCTCTTGTTGTTTTAAATCGTAGTCATCAGCTGGCTTGTAAAAACTATTGGTCTGAAGTCAATCTGTGGAGACAGTAACTGTCAAGCTGAACAGGTCCATCAGTATTTTCAATAAGCCTGTTCTGTAGTTCTTACCTTACTTTGGCCCTGGGGTAAAAGTGTGCAGCATTGTATGCCTCCATGCAATGGCTGGATGCCTCTTCACTGTTTGTATGTAATGTGATGCACACATATATTATTGTGCTTAAAAGAGACCAGAGCTTTGCACTGGAAGTTGACTGTTGAATTAAAATCATGTCTACACTCCTTTTTTCAAGCTGATAAGCTTTGACAGGGAAATAGCTGTCTGGCTAGAGGGCCATCTTTATGGCCGTTCTCTGGGGTCTCTCTGGAAAAGGCTTGTGAATGAGTGTATTTTGATTGCTCTTTTGAAAACCATAGTATTTATTTTTCTTGTGTGCTTCTAAGATATACTTTTCTTTCTTGTTTGCCCTTTTCTTTCTTGGGCAATATAATAGCATGGTAGTCTCACCATGTGTATCCAGTGCGGCTGCCCTTATTCTTTGGAATTGTTCTGTCTCCTCCTCAGCCAGAATAGAGCTGCAAATGTTAGCATAAACCTGGGTGGTGTTCTTTATTAGCAACAAACAGGGACGGATTAGTCCCTGGTTGTGAGTGCGTAGTCAGTCAACCTAAGAAGACAGTGGTGGGAAGTGTGGTCTGTCTGGCTTCTGGATTGACATTGTTCTATTGCCAGATACACAAAATTCTGATGCAGCAATACTACTCTAGTGCTTCTGAGAAATTTAAGGGAAACTGGTGAGGAAAGAGCACTTACAGAGGCCTTTTTCCAGTGCAGAGGTTTTTCATGTATCTGTAGCAGTTGGTGCCACGACTAAACCTTCTGGTGCTTTTAACATGCAGAGAAATAAATTGGGTTATGGTGTGATGGAATTATTATATACCACTTCACTGTAAAGTCGAGTTACTTACTATGTTTTGCCTAGAAAGGACCATGGAATCTCCAGAACTATTGCCTTTGTCCAGTTCCATGTTGATCTATAGATTGTTTTCATAGTAGTGAAGTCTGAACAGAGGTGAGTGTGGATTTTGCTCTTTTGAACGATCATAAGTTTCTAAAACTGTGAGTGAATAAGCCTTTCTTACCTTCAAAATGATTCCCAATTTCAATCAATTGCCAAGGACGTTCTTGCAGCTTTTAGCCAAAACTCTGACATACATCAAAATTCCAAAGTTGGGCAACTCGCTGTTTCCACATCATAGGTATTTGTACTAGTACTGCATCTGAGTTGGGTAGTTTCTGTGCCTGAATGGTTACAAAGCAATTCTCTCCTAGTAAATAATTTGGGAAAGTACTCTAGGTTTCACCTTAAAAACAAAGGAGACCAACAAATTGGACGCCCTCTCCCCAAACAGCTTGCGTTCAAACAGGATTCTTCTAGGCAAGATAATGGTTTCTATTATTAATACAAATGACAGCATTAAGCCATCAGTGAGGAATGAGATGTGAAGGTGCAAACACGAAACTGCTGAGTGAAAAGTTTGGCCTGTCATTGTATTGCAAACTTGGAAATAGTTTTATCTTTCTAATGTTAACATAAAAGCATATACCAAAATTGGAAAAACCTCTTAGTAGTTAACAGCTTGAGAGTTAACACTACCTTCATTTTAGTCTTCTGTTCAGACTAAATTCAGACCTGTGCAAGTAAGTAAAGATCATATGCAGAAATCACAATAAAGCTATAAGATCACTACAGTAATCTAATGTCTTTGTGTATTAATTGCATTCTTATAAAAGCTTGCCACATATGCATTCAAGCATTTTTTTTTCTTCAAGCTGTTCATTGTGAGAGTTTTTTTGCCATTTTCATATGCTTTTACCATAAGTCTTCAGTATATGTGTTGGCATTGTACAGCCATGTTTCGAGTTTTGTTTATAGTTACAGTAGTAAAGTGGAAAAGGGATGCAGAAAGATGTGAGACTTCTATTGAAAAAAGAAAAAAAGCCTTTATGAGCACTGTTAGGATTTTTTTCCCCCAGAAACTTTTTTCCAGATTTGATAGAATTCATTTATTTTGTCTTGTCACTGGAGGATTTTTGGTTTGCTACCAAATCAGGAATGGCTCATTCGTTCACTACATTTGGAAAACTGGTATGTCAGATTTGTTTGTGTTTAAATTCTGTCTCTTGAAAGGATATCTTTATTGCTGCAATAAATTAATGTATCAAATTGTGACTGCCAACACCTGTAATTGGCTAGGGATTCATTCCAGATTAGCAGCTCCCAGTTTTCATGTGCTTTGTGAGGTCTGCTTTGTAGCCTCTCCAAAGATGCCTTGGTTCCGTGGCCAGATTTCTATATAAACAGAGTTAGCTAATTTTAAGGGGTTGCTCTGTTAGGCGGAGCTTTTGCACGTCTGTCATTTTTGCTTCACAAAGTTGTCCATTTGTACAGCGCAGACAGTTTTTTGTTAAATTTTTTGAGTAGTCCTGTGAAAGTGCTATTGTATAAATTTTGCTTTATCTATAATGTACTTCAGAGAAAAAGGCTTTTGGTGTTAAATTATGTCTCATTTCTCATGTCTGTTGGGGAAAAAGAGAAGATACCCCCTGTCTGGTCCTGACAAAGCATATTTCATCAGACTGCTGTTATTTCTGTGCAGGCTTTGAAGAAAAAGGGTAAAAGGTCATTCTTTGTTTGTAACTAAGAAAGATATTGTCTTTGAAAGGTGGTTTATTTTTCTCATATTTTAAAAAGTCCTGCTCCCATAGCCCAGATATATGCCTGCTTTAAAATCTCAAGCTACTTATTTCAATATAAATATGCTCAGAAAGATGACCACTTCACTTTTAATGAAGGCTGAGTGTTTATGAAATGTGTAGTGTTTATGTCATGTTAATGTTCTTGCAAATGAAATATTTTGACTGTCATGTCAGAAATTACAAAGTGCCTTACAAGAATGAGTCCTTGAGGAGTTTTTTACATGAACATCAATAAATTAAATGTGTAAAAGGTGCTTTGTAAAGGTTATATTTATCATTCACTATAAATAACCAGATTTAATACGTTTCTTTTAATGTTGTTTGGGCTTTTTCGTAGCCAAATGCCCTCTCTGTAGGAATGAGCTTCAAGTAGACAACCTGGTGGAATGGTCCTCTAGAAGATGAAATAGACACGAATAATGGAAAGAAGCCTGACTGGGAGTGGATATCTATCTCAAAGGTGCATTCTATTGTGTTTTATTTAGCTTTCATTACAGTTTTGTAGAGCATACTCCATAACTGTGTAAATATACTGAACATATTATACATATGGATAACATGCTTCCAGTTATTATTTAAAAGTCTGTACAGCATGTCTAGCCAGCACAGAAGAAAATGTGTTGTAAAATCACACCACAAATTTTGCAGCAGGGAAACGAGACAAAAGGAACAACACATTGTAATTTGATGCGGGTCATTGTTCAGTACATACATGTGTGTTAATGAAATAAAACTTATGGTAAGGAGCTTTGCCTTTTGTTTCAGTTTCTGAAGATAGAGTGGATTTATAAACTGAAACTTATTCAAATATTAATTTACTTTTGGAAACAAAACCTAAATAAATCCTTATTTTTTAAATCTTATCTCAACAATAGAGATTCTGCTCTAGAGGGGAAGACTAAATGGGCATCATATGTTCAATAGAACACTTGTGAGAAAAAACATTGCCATGTAGTTATTTTACTTTGCAGACCTGTTTCTCAAGGTCTGCCACATCACTTTTTGGCCTCACTTCCATTTTGTATTTGCTGCCAGAAATTGTATCTTCCTGTTTGTACTTTGAGGTTTTCATTTTGAGATTGCTTATCTGAAACATTAATTTTTTAACTTTTAATGAAGAATTTTTTCTTTCAAATGCTGGTTACAAATTTATTTCCCAAAAATTATTTTGTGGAGATCTAAGAACTAATTTTGAACGTTATGGTCTAGAATAAATCAAGATTTTTTTTTCTTTTTTAACTGGTGCAGTTACTTGCATTCTCTAGTTTAGCTATGATGAGGTTCTTAACCTCATCATAGCTAAACCTTCCATGAGAAAACTGCCAGTGTTCTGCCTCAAATGTAATTCCTTGTTCCTTTTCTTCTCATGTTGGCCCCAAGAGAGTTTTGGTGCCTCCTTATCCCCTGTCATACCTAAGCAAGGGTCTTGCTTACCTTATTTGCCTGAGAATCTCTGGGGGAAGCCTTTCTCATTTCTTGAGTATTGCTATGGTAGAGCACTTGCCTTGGGGCTGTCCATTACTTAAGACTTATTTTCTGAAGTTCCAGTACTTTGTTCCTGTTTTCCATAGGAGATAGGGGACTTGCTGACTTTTGACAGCGTTAAGAATGTCTGGGAAATGGGTTGTGAATCCCCTTTCCCAAAGCACTCTCAATCACCCTGTGGTTTGTGACCATTAAAAATGCTGAACCCTTGGTTTCCTATGGAAATTAAAAGAAAGCCTACCCACAGAATTCAAGATTAATTAATGTAAAAGGTATTACTGAACAGTGATTTCTCTCACTTGATGTGAACTTTATCAAAGCCATTTGTAGGAATGGACTCTAGCCAAGTCAAAGTAAGTTGCTTTCATTTCAGATAAATGCTTTATTTGATTTCAGATAAATGCTTTTATGCATGCTTTGGTAGAACTGCGGAGGGATAGTCCAGCTGCTAAATGTCTGGTTGTTTCCCAGTTCACAACTTTCTTGTCACTGATAGAAGATCCCTTGAAGTAAGTAGAACTGATGTTATTTATAATAAACACGTGTTTTTATGGTGTTTTAGAAAGATCTCTCAAATAAAACAGGATTTTAAATACACATTCCAAAGCAGAGGTCAGGATTTTAATGTATTTGTTTCCCGTTGTCACAGACAATGGATTGTTAAATTGAACATTTTTACTGTCTCTTTAGAGAATCAGGGCTTGCCTTTACTCGTTTGGATGGGTCAATGGCACAGAAGAAAAGAGTGGAAGCAATTTGTTGTTTCCAAAGCAACCAAGCAGGGTCCTGAACTATAATGCTTTTGTCTCTGAAAGTGGGTGGAGTTGGATTAAATCTGACAACAGCTTCCCGAGTGTTTTTAATGGATCCCGTGAGTAGTGGGTTGTTCATAATGATACAGCTTAATCTAGGTGAAGCTCCTTTGGTGTTTTCCTAATAGGTAGAATGAAAGCCCCTCTGAGAATGAATGACATCAATGAGTTTCTGTTAAAAGGCAAATAGGACTTCTCTTCATTTGTTTCCCTGGCATCTTTTTAACACTATATTTTTGTGCTGTCCATGTGTTTACTGTGCGTGGAAAGAATGCTAGTAGTACCACTAACAGAGTGGCGTGACACCTTACAGTGTTGCATATGCAATCTGTTCTTTATTTCTTTTTCTTTCTGATACTTTTGAATGAGGTTTTCTATTTGTTGATTATGAACGTCAAAAGCCATAAAGTGGAATTTGAGGAGCAGTATATATTTAATGTAATGCTTGTCTGCTCTAGTCTCTTCTGTTATTATTGAGAATTTATTTATAAATTAAGACATTAGTCTGAGGCTACCTTTTTGTGGTCATGGGAGACTGGTAAACATCTAAATTTAGGAAGTTTTGTTCCTTTCATTAAAGCACTCAGAAATGCAGAATTATTTGTAAGGACTAAAAATGTAAATTTCATGTATTGATAGCAAAATGGTATTCCTAATAAAATTGGTTCATGTGTTGTGTCATTGTACAAGATCACGGTCTTTCTGTTCACTTCCTGCCTTCCCCACTGTTTACGCCTCTGCTGGGATGTCCAAGTGTTTTGGCAGTTGGAAACTGAAACAAATTCTGCACTTGAAAGAAACAGAGTAAATGAAAAGAATAGTATAGCTTTGGACTTGGGCATCTGTCACCACCAATAGTAAAGAAAATGTACGAGCTTGGACATCAGGTCAGTCATAGTAACAGCATGTACACAAAAGGTATTTATTTAATAAAGGAAAGAAATTAAATATGAGTAAGAATATGGAGAAGTTGCCATGGAAAAATTTTTTGTGAATGGTGATGCATCTTCACAAATATTGTTTCTGTATGTATTGCATTGGTCAGTTCAGTTTGAAGGGACCTACACTACCATAATGTCATCTAGTCTGACTGCTGCTTTTTTTTTTTTTTTTTTTAACAATTCTCCGAATACTTGTGGAAACTGCAAGAGAATTTTAATCTTCTGTGAACATAATGAATGAGGTATAATGCAATCATTGTATTGTGGCAAGCAGTTGTAAGAAAATAAGGTAAGCATTGCTAACACTGAGTCATCTACAGTCTTAGTTATACCTAACAACCCAGGGGCAAATATGATTGCAGCCTTTATACACCACTGAACAGCATCTTCTCATCCTGCTGGTAGCCATCCTGTGATGGTAACCATCCCAAGTGGCAGTGGTTTACTACCTGTATTTGATGGAGGAGCCCACACAATCCTTTATGATCTGTCTTTTGAATAATCAGTGCCAAATGAGATTCAGTCATGCATTAGTGTTCCTTGAAGTGCACTAGCAGCAATAATAGGATTTAAGAAGCAAAAATACCAGTGGAGTAGCCATTTTTTCAAATTCTGTGAATTTATTGTAGAACTGTAGCTCGGAGGTCTGCATTCCTTCTCTGAGATGTGTAATACCACAGTGCAAGGGAGGAACATTTATCCAACCATAGATTACTTTCTCCCTCCCACCCTTTTAAAAAATTATTTGTTTGTTTGTTTAAATACAATCACAGCTGCGGGATTCCCACCTTTAGGAAGAAATACGAACCTTTAATGAGAGTATCACAAGTACACAGATGTTTCTCTAAGGCTCAGGTTTTTTAATATTTTCCAATGTAAAACACAGTATCCATTGTATGAGATACTGCAGAAAGGCATAGAAGTACTGCAATTCACTTTTCCTTTGCTGGGCTGATGAGAAAAGAGTGAAAGTAGTACACTTCAGTCTTCCTCGACTACAGCAAAAATGGAATGGAACACACTTCTGCATGTTTGGGCTAGGTCTTTCCTCCAGCCATCGTGTTGTTTTCACACAGTGAGATTAATATTAGAATGGTGTGCCATACATAGATTGCCATGAATTATCATCTTGCAGTGACAAATACGTAATTCGTTGCTCTTTTGCTTACTACCACAGATTGCAGAAACAAGACTTGTTTGGCTTTTATCTTGCAGTTTGATGTCTCTGAGTGTGTCTAGGCATCAGAGATTCTTAGAATCTAGAATCAGTCATTAACAAGAGTTCTTAGAGAACTTGCAGTATGTGGGTGACATGAAAGGCGAGCCCATTGCACGAGACTTGCTTATCAGAGACAGAACATTATTACAGTGTATGTAGATTTAAGTATCTATTCTCTGAGAACTAGTAGTACTATACCTCTACGTAGGAAAAACATGCTGGAAAAATGCAGAGCACAGACCTAGCATTTCACAAATCCTTACATTTAATGTTTCATCTGAAGTATAATTGGTAATGGCTACGCTATCATTTTGTGTTCAGCAAAGTTTCTTATTTACCTAACATGGTGATTATTGTATATACTAAAGAAAGCATACATGGGCTTATGTAACAGTCCAGTTTATTGTTAAGTAAATGCCTGTGTCCAGCTGATTTAGATTTTGCCATCAGGTACTGAGGCAGTTAGTATATGCAATGTTTGTTTCAGAGTTAAAATAACAGGATTGTTTTGATGTCCCCATGATTCCTGACAAACTCAGTTTTTAAAGCATTTACCTGAAGTTCCTGCTTGTTACGAACATATAACCAGAACTTCTCAAAGCTTTCTATATAGCAGTATACTTAAGGAGTGAAACATTAGGCCGGGAGTACTTAATCTGCAAGCAATATTTGTTCAAGAGGTGATGGTGCAATATCTGCTTCTTGATTCTATGTGCCTATTACTGTGTTTTGAAGTGAGGTTATTTAACTTTGTTCATTGCTGCTACTAATAGGTTTGGAATCCCACTATGGAAGACCAGTGTTGTGACAGGTGTCACAGGCTGGATCAGAAGCATAACACTGCCATTACTAAGGTGAGTTGAAAGATGATCCCGACAGTGTTCTGGTTATGAATAAATAATTATTTTCCAAAAAGCTTTACTGTATTTTAAAAATAATTGTGCCATCACAGTCTCACCAGTAAACATAAATTGTAGAGTGATTGTTGAAGTGTGTGCTTTGGATTTTAAGATCTTAATAGAAATTAAATGTCTCTGTTGAGCTATTTGGAGTGACTCAGATGGGGTAGTATTGCTGTCGGTAAGCTTGGCTATTACAGTTCATTATCTTGAAGGTATGTAGAATGCTTTTGTTATTGTCATAGCAGCCTGTTTAGCTGTGGAAGAACAGCTAGCCTGCCTCGTTAATATCCCATCACAAACATATTACTTGGAAAATTGAAGACAAGTTCTCTTTTAATAAAAATAGCAAAGAGCTAGATATCCTTCCAATAATTGTTTAAAACAAAAAAGTGCAGAGATTAAAATGCCCAACCTTTTCTTCCAACTGCTTTACAACCTTTGTGTTTACAAAGTAGTAGCTAAGTAATGTAACTGTACTTAGGCTACTCAGCTCCCTAGCATTTTTTTCCAAAATACCTAAATTTCTCATCCTAAACTTTTATGTAGAGAAAGATAACATCTTCATTTCAGTGTTTTGGGTTTTTGTTTGGGTTTTGTGTTTTGTTGGTGGTTTTTGTTTAATTTTGGTTCATTGTGAAGGATGCAGTAGAAGAAAAATATCCTGAAAATTCAGAACAAGAGGGAGCTTGCAGCAGGAGCCTTTGCTACCAAAAAGCCTTCAGCAAGTGAAGTAAAACAATACAAAATGAAGAAATTAAGGCTCTGATTGATTCATAGCTTGATCCGGTGTTATTTTGTATAAATAACATATTTAATATTTTGGACACTACTTCTCTTCAAGTTACATGTCCCATGCTACTTTTCAGTTTTGCTGTCTTTGTGCTCAAAACATAAATGCTTCAAATAAATTATAAAAACTAATTTGCTCCTAGATGTTAATTTAGAAGCAGACAAACTCCTGATATTTTTCCCTGGCATCAGGAACAGCCCCATGAAAACAACTGATAACAATTACTAGTATAATTTTCCTGTATTAGATGACAATTTCCATGTTCCAAAGCCAAATATAACTTACTGAAGGTAGTACTAAACTGTATAGTCTCTACCAAGAAAGCCATCAATGTATCTGAATGAAAAGAGGTAAAAGCTGAGCATAGAAAAGTCCTGTCTGATTTGATTGGTGAAGTTGGGCGGTTGAACAGATTGGTATTCTGGCTGTTTGGGCTTTTTTTCTGCTTTTCATGATCTGTAAGTAGTGTTTGGCTTTTGGCATTGTCTTTTGTGGAGTTTGAACAGTATGTTCTAGAAGTGAGCTTTTGGAATTATTTTTAATTCTGAAGAGTGAGCTAGTAGCCCATCATTCTGGTTTTGTTTTGTTTTTTTTTTTTGTTTGTGGGTTTTTTACCCCATACATAAAATACGGATGTATATAGGAAAAAATGCTTCTTAAGCTTTTAGGAGTTGCTCTGAGTTGTGACCATCTAAGGAACACCTTAGATTATAGGCTTCATAAAAACAAATGAAGTTGCAATACTTGAGTTGCAATCTAAGCAGCACTGTAATTCTCCTGAATAGTGATGTTTAGGGTACAGTGCTGCTTTGAGTACCTTCAGTTTAGAGCAGAAAAGTGCTTGATGTATCAAGTGACGCTATTGCAAGGGATAAAAAGTGATCTCTGCTTTTCTGCAAAAGCTGCCTGCAGCAATTTTGAAGGAAGTAGTGGCAAATAATGACATAAAGGTCATTTTATTGAAAATAAGCCGCATAGAATTTGGTATAGGTGCCATACCTTTCGCCTTGCTGAGGCTGTGGGTAAACGCTCATAGTATGAGTTATAGAGGCTAGGATAGAATGATTTTTACAGGTTTTCTTTCTTCACTAACTGTATTTGTTAACCCCAAACATGCTGATCTTCATCTTATTCCGCAACTCTCCTTTTTGTATTAAGGTAACAAAACTTCCATGCTCAACCAAATTTTCAGGCTGGTAATAAGTATTATACTTTTATACTTTCTTGGTTCTCTCCAGCTAAGCTTAAAAAGAAGTAACATGCCTATTCTCAAGTACGAGTATAGACAAGGGGTGGAAAATTTAGACTGTTTAGCTTAAAAACAGTATTTTACCATTTTCCATAGAGTATTCTGTGAGTACGCAGAACTCTCCAATATTTATTTGATGAAGTATATTTTTGTCATTACAGACTGTAACTAGTAATCCTTCCTGCTTTCACACAACTTCAAATTTAGCTGTTTAAAAAAAAAAAAACAACCAAAAACACAGCAAAAGAAAAACCCATACAGGAAAGGGCTAGTTACAATTGGGAGTTCAGATAGTATGTTCTTTTATGTAGCTACATGCTACTTTGGTTTGGACCTCATCTTTTAGCATTTTTCCTAGATGGTGACCAACTAATCTTAGAGCAATTAAGTAGTGAGAACAAGTTAAAACAGACTAACCCTTATACTCACATTACATCTTCTGCTTTACCAGTTAATGGTGAGAGCTTGTTGATTGTTTATGTCTACGCTAAAGGTTTAGCACCATCACTAGGTTCCAGCCCAAATCCTCCTTTATCAGGAAATAATGAAGTAATATTTTCTTAGTGTTTCTGGATTAGTACAGGGTATAGCTGTCAAAGAACACTAATTTTGTTCTGTTTAGACTTCTGGCAAAAGGATAGATCTAAACCTGAGTACAGGTAACACCCAATCTCTGTCTGTCATCAGCATGCTTTATTTTTACTGCTTTTCCATGTGTCTTGTAGTACATGTAGTGTCAATGTGGCAAAAAAAGCGCTTTCTTTTACTCTCTTTACACATGGAAAGAGTAGTTTTCCTAATCGGGGTAGGTACAGTTACTTAAGCAGCTTTGTAATCTTCCTTTACCAAAGTAGTATCCCCACTGTGTTTAAGACTAAGTTCAGCATATAGGGCTTACATTAGGGATGATCTTTCTTTAGTCACTTGAAAGAAAGATACCTTCTTCCCAAACTTTGTGCTACTAACGCAAGTAGCTTCAGCAGGTGCTTCCTCCAGTGCCCTGGTGCCCTGTCCTATATTTATGGCAAGCTAGAAAGGGGACTGGCCCTAAACAGCTCCCTGGCAAATTATTAAGTACTTCTAAATAATTACTAACTAAAAGCTGGACATTTGGTAATGAGAGCTTGAGTAACATTAGCAAAGCTTAAGTGTTATACCTGTTGAATATTTTAGTCAGACTGCATTGGAGCGCCCTCTTTTTTAATTGCTCGAGAGTTTAGGGAAGACATAAATGCATGACAACTTTTTATTTTTGTATCAAGTGCAACATTGCAAGGAACAGATAAAACTCAGTTTACTAGTCCCATAGTATACAGAACTGAAAAACGCATTCTGCCATGCTGCAGGCACTGTGCGTAAGAACCTGGTCAAAATTTCAGTGCAATTGTGACTGGAAGAGCAAAGCAGTGCTATTACTGTTACAACTGTATGTATCCCAGTGTCATTAATACATTTACGGTAAAGCAGAATGGCTACCACTCCAGTGTATGAGCAACCCCATGAATTAGATTTTACATCTAAAACAGCAAGCAAAGGAATCAATGCTAATCACCTTAATGAGGTGAGGTAACAAACCCAGTTTAAAGAATATTTTGAGGCAATTGATCAAAATAGAAGAAATTTTAAGCTGAAAATACCTGGTTTTATCTAGTAGGGAGAATTGGAAATTGGGCAGTAATAGGTGGCCCAAGGATTCTGCTTCCTAGCTTTTGCTCAGTCTTCATCTGTAGCACTGCAGACGCCTTCAGCCAAGAAGTTTTTCCTCAAGCTACTAGCAAGTGTAACTGACCACCATCTATACCTTTCTAGCTGTTAGTTCTGGAACAAGTCCTTGCATCACCACTGTTTGAGACAGGCATTTCTACTGAAGGTAGGTATCAAGCTTCTTCTTGATGTTGTCAAATGAATCCACTCCCATATAGTCAGCTTGGCCCTGTTCCCACCGTTCCTTGCGTTTTTCTGAAGATTCAGCTGGTAATACCGGCGATACTGATACATGGGACACTGCCTCTGTGACTTCTTCCTAAAAGGAAAGGCAGAGTAAAAATATAGAAATACATTGTACAGCTAAAGTGAGCAACGGGCCATAGAATGGGACGACAAAGTAGATGTTATCACGCACAGTAGCAAGCGTTGCCAGTGGGCAGGGATTGTGCAGCTTTCCTAGCAAAATAACAAAGCAGACTTACAGACGTTAGCAAGGGAAAAAAAGAAAGAAGTAAAGTTTAAGTTCTTCGTACCTCTCTACAGAAGCCACAAGAGAAAGCCAGAGTATAGACCAAGCCCGATAGCTGCAAATAGTTTGTTAGAAAGATTCAAGATTACCAAGGGAAGCACATCTTAAGAGATCAGTAACTTTGGTCTTAGAAAGGCTGAGAACTTAAACTGGCCCAGATACTAAGCTAAGATACTAAGCCTGCAGTCAGATGCAGGCTACTAAACTCTGTGAATGAGTTAGAAGCATTACTTTGGTTTTAATAAGTATTGGCATTCATCACTGCCGGTTTATGCAAGTATTGATTCTCTAGTTATCCTAGGCTTACCTAAATTCGATTCACCATGCAAGACCTGTATGTAGATATTTGCATGCTGAACTGGGGTTCTTGTGCTTGAGAATTAAGGATGTATATGTATTACTCTTATTAGCTGCAACACATTAAGAGTTAGGCCGTTCTCTGTATACATTAAACAAGTTACTACATCAAAGAGGTTGCTACAGTATAATATCTGGTGCAACATTAGCTACCTATATAGTTTGTTTTAGGCAAGCATAGAGTTATGTCCAAGCCCAGTCTAGCATGCTTTTCTTTTGTAGTACTATTTACTCCAAGCTTAAAAGGACAAAACTAAAATACTCTGCATCCCACTAACTAAAACACACCCATGCTTTGAGATGGACAGAGGGGAGGGAAATTGCTGCAATGGTAAATAACCTGTCATCCATACTTAGGTATGGATGTACAAGATTATTAGAGCACGTACCATGTTTACCCCTGTAGTAATTTCTTTAACAATTCCGTGCTGTTCTAGTAATGGTAAAACATCAGATATGTAGGTATCCCACCACATGTTGAGGAATTCTGGGTGAACTATTTTAGGGTCGCCCATGTTGCCCTTTATGCTTTTTGTTCTGGAGTCATATGTATAGTTCCATGGCTTTGTACTTCCCAGGAAATGCACCACCTTAGTACTTGCACCAAACCTGTTGGACAGAAAAATTTTAGAAGCCGGTTTGTACATGTGTCTAGAAAATGAGTTTTGACTGGCAGACATAACTTTTTTTAACCGGCTGTTTCTGTATTTGACCAGAAAACAGAAATATTAATACATTTAAGAGGCTAAATGCTAAATGATCAAACTGCCAACGCCTACTGGGACTGAAAGCATTGCGATACAACAGAAAAAATGCAAACCGAATTCTACATTACACTAGTCTGAAAACAGCCAAAACCTAATGGTCTGGGCTATTTAAATACTTACAGACAATTCAAGGCTTTAGGATGATGTCCATAGCTCAGGAGAGAGCAGTCTCAAGCAGCCATTGCAATCGGAACTGCTTTTAAAAGTGAAAAAGATTCTACTCCAAAGTCAGTAAGCCAGAGAGTTAACCATTACAAGTATTATGTGGAGATGCGTCAGTGTTAAGAGTTACCCCTTCCGTTTATAGCCCTCTAGAAATGGATCGTTGGAAGGCTCTGCTGCAAGCAGACCATGTCCCTGCAAAATAATAACTTATATAACCTAGGCATTTCAGAAGATTCCTGATCTTTGTGCAGTGGGGTCTCACTAGACAACCCTTATTTCTTAAATAACCTTAGGGTTGCCATGCGTGGGTTTGGTGGTGGGTTGTTTTTGTTTCTCTTTGAAACCATTTAAACTCAATTTTCAATATGGACTTCTAGCTTTGTCCCAACTGTTATCAGTATGTTCTTCTGCATTTAAAGTGTAGATGAGATGCACCTCTTCTCAAGTAAAGAACTTTACACTGAGACAACATTCATGTCATTGTTCTACAGTACCAGAACTAGGTTTCAGCTTGATTCAGTTTTGTGAACAAGCAATTCCAGTCTCTATACTAGCAGTGGCTATCTCACCTAGTACAATTTGTATCACATTAGGCTTTCTTCTCAACATAATATGACTGAAATGGATAGTAATGTCAAAGTAGCTTGTCTAACATTTTATTAAGCTGACGGCGGTCATTTTGACCAGGATTCGGACTATATAGGTACAGAGACAATATAGGTGTGTTTCTAAAGCCATAGAATATTCCAACCGAGGCAGTACGCATTTTGGTGGGGGTGTGGGTTTCACGCTATTTAAAGGTCCTTGACTGTATTTCAGTGTTCATGTTCAATGTTTCAAATACAACTGATCTTACTGCAGAATGGGGACTTACGTGTATGTGAAAGGTCAAGTACTTGCGTGAACTGCATGAAAAAACGCAGTCTTGAAGAGGTCAGTTAGTGGGCTTTAAATCCCAAATGTCAAGATTTAGCATAAGAGGACTACCTTAGTTTTATTAGTACTGTCACAGTACTAAACAACCTGAGTTTTCTTCATCATAGGCTGCTGCTGTTCTGAAGAAACTTGTCATTGTTCAAAAGTCAAGGCTATTTAAGCTAGAGAATAGAATGCATGAGAAGTACCACGTCACATTTGTCGCAAATGGAGAAGCGTATTCTTAGTATTCTGTCCACTTGTGGTCGAACAACAGATGCCAAGCTTCTACGATGTTTTCAGTATCTGCTTCCTATATACTTTCTGGATATGCAATACTTTATTTTGACATTTACGCTCAACTGTTAGGAAGCTTTATGTCCACACTGGCCTCAGCAACTAATCTATCTTTCCCCATCTCCCAGAAAAGTCCTTCATCAATGTTTTGAAGTTAGAGAGCATTTGTCCTGAATTGGCATTTTCCTTTGGAAAAAGGATTACTGAGACTGCTGTGAAATCTAGTCTCACTGTACAAAGCTGCAAAAAAACTTAGCTATTGCTGTCAGTAGGTTTAAATTTCACTATATTCCAACTGCTGATTATCAGGAGTGTAGCTGCTGATCTAACCAAGGGAAATTGTTCCATCTATTGAGCAGGGAATTTTACTTACAAGGGCTGCACTTCCAGCATTCTGCTTTTGAAGGTTTGATGAATTCAGTTAAGCAACTGATTCAATCAGTTAAAGGAAATTTTTGTCAGGAGCCCCCAGATCCAACTAGTCTTTCACGGCAACAAAATAATTTATAAAATTAAGGTCATGTGACTAACAGCCAGCCACAGAAAGAGGACATACTTTACAATAGATGTTAGCTTATCAAATGCTGTCCAGCTACTTAGTCATTCTGAGGCTTGCATATATTTCTTTAAATAAGTGTTCCACTTTTAGCATGACAAGATTCCAAATAGTATTCTGATCACAAGACATAGTTTGATTTTGAGCCAGCAAGTCCTGCTTATGCTAGCTGCTGCTTTAGACACTAGTAACCTGATGTCATTCAGAGATCAGATTGGTTTTATGCAATTGGCACTTTCCCCCTTGACTCCAACTTCTGTAGCTCATAATAGATAAAGAGTTTCGCTGTAACACTTCGGTTTCCTTTCTTCCTACCCCACCCCCACCTCTTGGGTTATTAAAACACTTTGAGTGACCCTGCCTCTGACATACCGTTTACTCACATGCCAAACTAATACTGCT
This sequence comes from Entomyzon cyanotis, assembly GCA_024500445.1. Taxonomy (NCBI): domain Eukaryota; kingdom Metazoa; phylum Chordata; class Aves; order Passeriformes; family Meliphagidae; genus Entomyzon; species Entomyzon cyanotis. The sequence continues at coordinate 7,778,687 of JAKEPQ010000781.1, forward strand.
AGCTAGGGAGGATACAGTTTTCATCACAAAAATGCAGTGGTACGTGGTTGGCTGTAGCCTTTGTTCCATCTTGCTGTTACTTGAGGAACTGAGAGAGGGCTAGAAAGGCTATTAGAAGAGAATTCTAGATTTAAAAAAAACCCCTTTTTTCACCACACTTATTTGAATGATAAAGGTTGATTAGATGAAACTGTAACTACTGTTTTTTAAAAACCCTAAGTAATTTGAGTGAGGAGAGGACAAGTTATCTAAGTGTGAATGATAACACCGGTGTCATGCTGAAGTTCAGCTCAAGTTGATTAAAGAGCCTACTGCCATTGGTTAGAATTGTACTAGACTGTATCCCATAGTGGAGGAGTGGTTCTTCCTTTCACAAGTGACCTGTCAAATGTGCTTACTCTAAATCAACTTCAGTGTTATCACCAGGGATGAGTAGTTTAAGCTACAGATACAGCTGTCTCTCTGCATTTGAGATAATTCATTTGACTTACATAAATTCAACGTTTTTTTTTTTTTTTTAAGAAAAGAAATCTTATATATTGAGTGACAGCAACAGTCTCCTTCTAGAAAATCTGTGTAAGCTCACATCATGCCCGTGCATGCTGTTACAAGAAATCAGTTTATGTAAGCTCTGAAAGCCTTCTTGAAGTTCTCAACTTACGCTTTAAATGCGGGAAGGTAGGAATACACGGAAGTGCTGCTCAAATTATAAATAAACGGTAGATGTTTGCTCATGTCTGTTGTTGCCCAGCTGCTGAAGAAGGTGTTTAATAACCCCTGATCTGCACCTAAAAGAGAAAGCATTAATAGGCTACAAGCATAAGACAGCTGTTCGAAGTTCTTTTTCAGTCACTTCACTAAGTAAGAGTTCGTAATGCAGTTGTCATGTGCAGTAGAAGTCTGGCACAGAGCACGAAAGTTCTATTTGTGAACAACCCAGTAAACCTTGCAACCTTTGAATATTCAAAAAATGCAGAGAACGAAACAGTATGTATGGAGTCACTTTTGTTAAAAGACAGGAAGCTGTTCACAAACTCTGCCATTTAGTTTCTTTTACAGCTTAAGTTCAATCTGTATAAGGCAGCAAAACAAAACCCCACAACAAAACAGGACAACTGAGCACTGTTCAGCTTCAGGGAAAAAAAAACTTCAGAAGGTCAAATGGCAACAATTGCTTTTATTACTTATGCTTACAGATGCATGACCAACATCATCCCACTGCCAGAGTTAGGGTATCAGTAGCATGTTAGACCTGCGGTCCCAGATGTATCTTCCCCCACACAGATCTGACAAGGAAAGCACATCCAGTTTCGGTGACAACTCTAGTAAAACTCCATCAAATCCCTTAACAGAAAACAGCTATTCCTAGTGCCGTACTAAAATGTTCCTGAATAACTGCTAAATGAGGGTAACAATTTGTTTTCAGAGGGGTCAACTGTTAGTTTGCAAGTAGAGGTTGTTACAAGGTTAAGCGAGTCTGAAGTTGTTTGGTATCCCAGTAGTAGATTAGCTAAAAAAATAAATAAATATAACCTTCAGGCTAGAGCAGACTAGTTTATAAGCAGTGACTGAGAAGTAAAAACCTATTTATTTATATGCATTCACTCTTTACTGCAATGAATACAGTTAGTCTTTAAATAGTAATAATTCCTCTTATCAAGGAGATTGAAGGGAGTCCTCCAACTTTCAGTTGCCATGTTCTTTCACATATAACTGCATTCACAAGTAGCATTACTAAAGAGTAGGTAAATGGATACCTTAGTTTTTAGACAATGTTTTATTTTAATCTTTCATTTTCTCACTCAGTCTCTGCTGACTCAGAAAAAGGTTTTTATTGGCCTGTGATTCAATTTTAGGGCAGTTTTAAGGTTTATACCATCAGTGCTGTTTGAGCAGAATTTGCTTTTTGCAACTGAAGTATCTAGACTCTGAGCATAAACTTAGATGTACAGACAGTACACTGACAAATATAAATACTAGGTATCCTGTTACAGCTGTCAGCATACATACAGATTGCAGAGTGAGAAACTGCCTGGAGACTCACTCCAGTAATTTCAAACCTCTGACTTGCCTCTCAAACCATAAAGGAATGAAAGCACTTTTGAAGAAGTTGTGTTCATCACAAGAGAACTGAAGGGGTAGCAGCCGTGTATTTAACTTACTCTACTGGACTTCCTCTCACTCAGATTATTTTACATCTTGGTTTTTTTTTCGGATTGCATGCATTTGTGCCAAAGTAGACAATGAAAACAGACATCTAGGTTACCTAATTAGACTTCAACAGTAGTGTTGTTATATAAACTGGATCTTAGACCTAAGGTGAAAAATCAGGCACTACTCATATTAACTACATATTTACAGATACATATGAAGGTACAATACAGCAAGACTGTAAAAGCAACTATTTCGGTTCCCAAGCTGAAGAGCCACAGGATTGTCTAAGCAATAGCAACATTCTTAAGGAAGCAGTACAACCAGATTTCTTTAAAAACAAATTTTTTTCCCCATCCACTACTTTTAGATGGTATCTAGAGTAGTTGCATGCCATGTTCTTTATTATCTAGAAAGGTGAAGTTTACACAGACAGAGTAGGTGTCTACATAAGTAGCCATAATTCTGCCATTTCTGGAGAACAGCGTTACATAGGAGGCACCCGTCTGCTGTTACACTCAAGAAATATTCTGGAAGGTCTTCCACTCCCTAGTTACTACTACTGCAGATGACATACTCGCAGCTTGACTTCAACTACACATAGTTTGGTAGCTTGTTAAGTTTGCATCCCTGTGTCCTATTAAAAGCAATGATCCTTCAGACATTTCTCTTACTAAGTTTCCTAGAATCTTTAATCACTCTCTAGGTCAATTTAATTTTCAATCCCCTTTCTCCCTACCAAGTTCCTGAGCTCAGCAGTAGCTTATACAGATGGTCTAGGTCTCCATGGTCTCACTACTCAGATCACTGCCATCATTTAATCAAAAATAAGTAATTTTTGAAGCTGAAGTACAAATTACAGTTCTAGAAATTTGAAACCTAAACAATTAACCCACTTTTTTTTGCTGTCAAGTGCTGCAACAACTGCTTTGCATTTAGGACACAGTGGAAGTTTCACCATTGCATCGCTTTAGCTTTCAAGTCACAAAGCATATTGTGGAAGCAGTTCTATTCTTTTAAAGGACAAGGGCCTTCAACCTAGAATATCTGGTCTGCTAGCAGTCAAGCACAAAGCTCAAAGGAGATAACCACTGAGTCTCAGATGTTCCTGAAGCTACACAACAGTCAGTTTGCACGAAAATGTGCATTTGGGCTTTTTTTGGTTGGGTGTGTTTGCTTTTTGAGCGGGTTTTTTAATTGGGGGTGAAGGGGGAGGGCTGTGTTTGGGGCATTTTTTGGTTTGTTTTTGGTGTTTGTGGGGGTTTGTTTGAGTTTGGTTTGTTTGGTTAAATGCAACAATTCAGAATTATGCTGTAGATTTTGCCACAGCTGGTGATCAATTTGCACCCAATATCTGAGAGCACTCACAAAGCTACCAACTGCTAGCTTTGTCAGTAGCAAGGTACAGACATTCATTACCCAGCAGTACTCATTTTCATAGGGTAGCATTAAGCATGCAGCTGTGACCAATGTTCTTTAGAAGGCCGCACGCAAGAGGCCCTACAATAACAAGGATTATTCTTCAGGCTAGGAGTGACATCTGGAAATTTTACTTTTATGAAAGTACTGAAAGGTAAGTCAGCAGGCCAGCTAATTGCCTTCTATCTGAAAGTTCCAGGTTATGGTCTTATTTACTTTGTTTTCTGGAGCTTTTTAAGTTAGGCTTTGTTTTGTACCACAGTAGTTACATAAAGAAATTAAGTAACAGGAGACAGTGATACTTAGAAGCCTTTAACTATAGCAGTCTCCAAGCAACATACGCTTTTACTGCAATGGTAATAGATTTAGTTGACTTACAGGACAGCAGAACTCAGCTTCTCAAGCTTAAACCTGGTACAGTGGCCGATCCCAACTGACCTATAGTGGGAAGCGGCCAAGGCTACATGCACTTGATATTGCAAAAGAGAGTCACCACCCTATAATGACAGGAAGCCATCACATAGCATACGAAGAGATAGTTGTATCTTCAAATGTTTGATTCTCTGAAGCTGTGCTCAAGTTGACCAGTACCACTTTTTCCATAGCAACTTGAGTTAGTATAGAACATCCAAGACTTGAATGTTAGGAATGTCTGAAGCATAGTACTGGAATTTCATTTGCTAATGCATGTACTGTGATTGCTACAGCTTAAGATTTCTTCTTACATGATTCCACACTCTTAATGCTGAGAGCTGTTAGTCTGGAGGCCAAACTCATTTTTATTTCACTAAGTCGGGAAAAAGTAGTTTTATTACATACTGTAATTACAGCCTCTATTTCTGAGAAGGATACAATTTTTGTGTAGTAAAGTTGAGAATTCTATAATACAGAGTCCTCATGAGATATATGTAGTTACTGAGCCATCGCAACTAGTTGTCACCATTTTGCTCTAACTTACATGGAAATACAAATTAATACATACCATCAAAACTGCCTTTCTCTGTGGCAAACTGTAACAGCTGACTGTATGTTTCAATGGAAGGTCGGTAAACAAAAACTCCTGAATTAAAACAGTCAGGCCAGCCTGGATCTGGTGCTGCAGACAGCTCTTCTCTCTCAAAAAGCTCATCAATATTTGACAAAACCTAATTGTAAAGGGGTTAAAAAGAAAGTTTGCAGTTTAGGAATTGTGGTATCATGTTTTAATGGATTTTGGCATCGACCTGAAAACATGAGAGCAAGTTCTTGTTTTAGTGCTCATCTTATGGGAGACAATACTTTACAGAAATAGTCCCCACAGACTTCATTACAGTTAATTCAGATAAAAAGGCACATACATTCTTACCGTTACTAGTCCGTCCAGTAAAAGGCTTCTATTACCCTTACTCTTAAAAAAAACCAAAAAACCAACTCACAGAAAAAAGCCAGCCTCCCCAACACTAGGTCTTTAAGAGGTACCATGAGACACAGCCACTTACCATTGTATCTGCATCCATGAAAACACATTTTGAAAACTGTGTCAGTTCCCAGCAGTGAAGCTTTGTTAGTGTGACGCCCAGCTCAGGTCTTTTCATTAACGCCAAGTGTGCTGAATCCCCGCTATCCAAGACATTTACCAATATGACTTCATCAAAGACTTTTTCCAGCACTCTCCTGGGGAAGAGTCAATTGGCTAGAATTAGTTCTAGTGTTACTCCAACAACAGACCACATGACAGATTCTGTAAAGAGAAGTGGAGTAACAGGGAACCTAGCAACATTTCTTGTTGAAAAGAAGTAGGAGTTGACTGCCTGTGTTGGAATGCACAAGTACACCTGTCTGCCTCCAAAGTTTCTAGTTTGCAATGGGAACATTGTGGGGAATAGAGAAGTTTCTTTTTTTTTTATTTTCTTCCACAAACAGAGCTTTAGTTTGCATTGCTATCAAGTCCAGTAAATCATGGCTACGTAGTACAAACCTTCCGCAAAGCTTTTTTTCTATCCAAACTCTGATTTTTGGCAACTTAACAGTCTACTCTGAGCAGGCAATTAAGAAGGGGACGCTGTCAGACTAGCTTGAGCAGGACAGTAGCTGAATCCTTAAACAGCTGAAACACAAGTTTATGCAATGCAACTGCTCTGGATTCTGTGACATCTGGGACATGTGAGACATCTGACTAGACCCAGTTGCTAAAACTTTCTTTATCCCATAAAGTCTTTTCAGGACTGACTCAGTCACGGCTGTGGGTACAGAAACGTTTTGAGCCAGTATCACGTTCACTAAAGAGTGACACACCTTCAGGCAGTGTAGTGAAATTTTGTGGGAGATATCCAATCTTTGCTTTATCATCCACAGAGCATCACCATTAGTTCAAGTGATTAAGGTGTTCATGCTGCTTAAAATAGGAAACATCTGTAAAGCCTTACTATTCTACAGTGTATCTTGAATGCTCAGCAATTACCAGTACAATTTGAGCCACGGAGCTTGTAAATGAGTTTTGGAACTCTGCCTTGCAAGGCAGTCTTTACACTGACAGTTTGGTGTGGACAGTGCTTCTGAACTTAAGGCATACCTAGTTCACGGAGACAGGGCGAGAAATGCAAGTTCCAGTTACACCAGTAGGTATGTAGGTATCAGCAGTCTAAGGGCACAGTACTAGCTGGCTTGCGCTAGCGCGTAAGTACATTTAGGATTCCTCTTAAAAGAGCACACTCACCTAATAGGCTGGAATGGATGTTCTGATATGCAACTTCTTAATATTATATCACTGTTTAGCTGCCAGGAGACTCCAGGGAGAGTCACTCCATTTTTTTATTGAGCCACCTCTCTATAGTCTCTATATATAGAGAAGTCTTCTCAGAAGTACTTCCCCATGCAGAGAATCTTGACCTATCATCTGTAGTTCCCACAGTTATTAACTGTTTTGTTGTTTGTATGTCTTTTTTTTTTACCCTCTTACATGTGGAAAGAGAATCCAGTCCACTCCATAGTGAGACTGTTCTAAGGAGGCTGTAGGAAGCAGTTGCCTGTTAATTTCATTTGTTGTACTGTGGTGACCTTGTTAGATGCCTCTGTTGAGTTGCTGATTTGACATACTTGGTGCTACTTTAGTTCTGCTCGCTTTCTTCTCCCATGAGAAAATTTGAAGTGTCTGCTAGATTTCAAGAGAGCTTATGTTATATTATCTCAATCAGGAATACTTCTGAAAAAAAATAAATAACAATCCCTTACTCCCACCTCCACATGCATACACAGAGCAGCAACAAATGCACAGGCAATATCAAACTGTTGGACAATTCTAAGCAGGACTACAGGAGAGCAAAGATCCAGCTGAAATATCAGTATCAAGTCACGGTTCAGACCTCTAACTACAGAGTATTTGTTTAACTTATCTTAGGGAAGGAAAAAAAAAAACCACACCAAAACGTAACAAACAGTTTCCTGTCTGAAGAACTTACAGAACTCCAGATAGTATAGATAAGTTGAATTCTGCTGAAATAAGCTGTTTAGCTTCCAGAGTTTTGAAAAGTTACTATTAAGGAATTTAACTTCCATTTTTCAACCTGCACATCATCAGGAACTGTGGCAGTTTGAAGTATGTAAGTGACCTTACCTCATAAGATCTGAGACCTGAGGAGTTATGAGTGCAGTCAGCTTCCTTGTTGTTCTGTACTGTTGCAAAGATGAACCAAGTACCAGTGCTCCTTTCACATAGGAGTCATTTGTGGCTAGAGTCACAAAAGACTGGTCTGGAAGAAATGAACTCGGTCAAGTTAGCATGATCCACTACTTTATTCTGAGACAGATACAATAGAAACCTAGTATTGTTAGGTAATCATGCTGTGAGACCTCACAGACGTGCCCTTTAACTCTTTGTTAGGGCCTTCCTACGTGACTGTATGAAGCAGATTACTTGCACAGCTATATTTGCTACTAGTAACTCGACACATGGCAAAATGCAGTAAAACGACCCACAAAAATCAAGACTGTTGCGAGAGAACACCAGTTGAAATTTGCCCACAGGTTAAACAAGTCATGCCAAATGTAGAGGCAGTCCAAAAAGTCTAAAAAGCCTTAGTTTGGCCACTAATAGGCCATCAAGCTAAAAGTGTTTCAAGTCTGTGGGCTTGCATTCAGCCTAAAGTCAGTAAGCTTTTCTGGAGTTTTCTCTAGGTTCGGCTCTCAACCCTGAAGCTACAGCAGTGTAAAACTTTCATTTCATTTTTAAATGAAAGTAAGCACTGAATTATATCTTAGACAACAGTTTTAAGTTTTGCAAGCTCAGGATTTTGCAGATGAGTTGTTCTGCAACCCATGATTGCAGCTCTGTGACAAGAACGCAAGATTTAAATGGGAAGTAGCTAGTAATACAAAAAGCAATTTAAAACTTGCAGGAACAAATTTTTACTGTTCAAGCAAAAAGAGGTACTATGATCTGCTTCAGCTGTATCTTACAAATAGCTTAAGACATTGTTTTGCCAATATAGTACTTATTAAGGCCATATAATACAAGCTTTGCATTCTTTTAATCTTCCTGTTGTTTTAAACTGCGAGAGTGGGACTGACAGAAGCAAACAAGTAACTTATGAAAGTTCTTCAGTTCACTGTTTTCACACAGACCTCCTTTCAAAGGCATATCACTTTATGAAGCAAGCTCTTTTCTACCAATCCATTTTCAACACTGTTGACAAAGCAGTTTCTTCCTAAGAATTTCAAGAGTAGATTGTCAGATTCAAATTTATTTTAGCGGCCTTGATTTTTTTTTTTCTTTACAGAAGGTATTAGATCTTCTAGTGAGGTTAGATCAAAGTGAGGGTTCAGGACACTTAAAGGCTTACTATCAAGCTTAGTAGTAAGATTAAAACATTGACTCCTTTCACAAAAGTTGTTGTTTGTCACAACTCCTAAGTTCACCAGGCAGTCATCACCAATATCTTTTTGACTGCATATCCCCTTAACGGTTGACGACAGAAAGACACGTACCATAATTGCCTATAAGCTCTGCAAACCTCATTTACAAGATCTATAGACCAGCTACAAAACCTTCTATTTTGCTTAGCAGCAAAACCAACTAGTCCCAAGGGATTTAGATTATAGTGGTCAATCACAAAGATCAAAAAAGCTTCTATAATGCCTGGAATAAAGATATTTTGTTTCAATTCACTTTTAGCTGCCTAATTGTACTATTTCATATTCAGCAAGTGTACAGAACAATTTAATGTTTCTTTGAAAGGGCAAGCATGCTATGTTTTAAGTTGCATGAACATCCTCCTAATAGGACAGGGTTTTTCACTAGGTAATTTTCATGTTACTACTCAATACATGGAATTTTGACACTATGCTCTCAGACAGCTCACTAAAAATCCACTGTAGACTAAGTGGGATTGTGCCCAACATTCACCTGAATGTTGCTTGTTTGGGTTTTTTTTCTGGCAATCTAAGCCTAATTCTTAAAGTGACCTTGCCATTGAAAGACTGGTCTTTTCTTTACTGACCTATTAGCAGGTATACTTCTACTCTGTCTCCTCATCTTAGTGAAACAATATTCACACACACAGGTCTTTAGAGAAATAAAAGTCAATTTAATGATGGAGTAAAGGCTAAGAAGCCCTCTACTCTATCCCAGCTCTAGGAGGAAACTTTACAATTGCTTGACAGGAGGCAAATATTGCCAACTTGGAGACCATCCAAGTCAGCGTAACCTTCCAAAGTTTTGAATAAACTATGTTCTATTCCATACCTTTTCTAAAGTACATTCATAAGTAAATGAGCCCATGCTACTACAGTTTTGGAAGACCAGCTGCTGCTTATTATGGAAATTACATCTGCAAAGGACCAGTCCGTTCTACCTAAATGACAGGTATTTCAGCTCTGTGGGTCTCCCTTCTCATCCTTTCCCCCTCCTCTGTAAACATTTCCTCTGCAGAATCTCACATTTACACGGCAGCCACTGTTAGGCCCAAAACGTAATGAACTCTTGGTGACAATATGCCTGCAAAACCACACAGAATGAGAGACAGTTACACAGCTTCCTAATTGACTTATCCAGACAAAACCAGGCTACTTCAGAGACCTCTTTTTCTGCCCAGTTCACAAGCCATATAATATCTCTTTGCAAGAGTCTTTGTGCTAGCCCTTACACACCCATGAGCATCCTGGAAGTCTGAGCTAGGAGCAATCTTTCATTTGATGTTGTGCAGGAGGTTACTGGAGTGCTTGCCCCACATCATTTAAAAATTCCCCTAGAAGCTTTTTCGTAGGCATAGCCAGAGTTCACAGATGCTTGCCTTTCCCCCTGTTCTCTGACTTAGGTACATCTAAATTTTTTTTGAGTAGCGGATTGCTAGAGAAGACAGGAGCATTTTATCAAGATATGGATCGGAAAGCAGACTTCCTGCAGGCTTCCAGACCTGAAAATGAAGCCGACTCTACTGACAACTTCAGGTAAGAATCGAGGAAAAAAAACCGGAAGAAAGAAGCGAGACGTACTTGGAGAGGCGGTAAGGACCTACTCTTTGCAAAGTAACAAAATCGCAGAAGTCACAAGCTCTCTCCGGCTTTTCAGGAGAGGGCTGGGTTTTCCCCAGTGAGCCGCTGCAGCCCCACAGTGGCCCCTCCGGCCCATCCTGCTCCCTGCCACGCCGGCTACATCCCTCCCGTTAGGGGACGGAGCCTGGGGCAGGGCATCGAGGCAGGCGCGCAGCGAGCCGGCACCGTGCGCGTCCTCTCAAACCGCACAGCGGTGCCCGGCGGGACGGCTTCGACCCCCCCGCGGGCAGCCCCTGCCCCCACCAGCCGGAGCCCGCTCGCGGCCGGGACGGCTGCCTAAAAATAGGCGCAGCCGCGGCCGCCCCTATCCCGCGGCCAGGAGCGCGTGGCGGCTTCACGAGCGCGGCGCGCGGCCCGCGGCCCGCGGCCCTCGCGAGGGGGTGGGGGGCGAGCCGGGCGGGCGCACACTGACCTGCCATGGTGCCCGAACGCGGGTCAGCTGCGGGACAGGCGGCAACCACGCTCGGGGCTGCGCTGAGGCCGCCCCTTATATAGGGGCGGGGCCAAGAGCTACACGTCGGGGGCAGTGGGAGGAGGCCTCGCCCCGAGGAATCCCCGCGGCGCCGCGGGCGGGGCCTCCGCCATGGCCTCCTGCGGCAGCGGCACGTCACCCCCCTTTCCTCCGGCCGGGGTCGGCACCGCGCTCGCTCCGGGAGGCCTCACCCCCCGGCCCCTCCGCCCACCCTGGTGCCTCTCGGGTAAAGCGGAGCTTGATAGTACTTGAAAATACTCCACTGCGCGAGTAGATGGTAGGAGAGTGTCAGGGTGCCGTGGCTCAGGGTGGGAACGGCGGTGGTAGAGGAAGGCGTTGCTCCTGTGGCCGCTAAGCCCTGCGGGAAGAAGAAGTAAAACCACTGGGACGAGCCTGACTCCGTCCTCTTTGCACTCTCCCTGCAGGTGTTTGTACAGGTGGATTAGATCCCCCGAGCTGCCTCTTCCGGGTTGAACGATCCCAGCTCACTCGCCTTTCCTCGTGGGAGAGACGCTTTCTTGTCCGTCATCCTTGTGGCCCTTTGTTGCCTTCTCTCCGGGATGTTCATGTCTTTCTTCCATACTGAGGAGCCCAGAACTCAGCACAGCCCTACAGGTGTGTGACCTCAGCAGTGCTGAGCAGAGGGCAGGGATCCCCTCCCTCGACCTGCCGGCTGGACTTTGCCTGGTGGAGCCCAGCATACCATTCAGCTTTTCAGCAAGGGCACGTTGTTGGCTCATATTCAGTTTCATGTCCCCTAGGATGCTCAGATCCTTTTCTGCAATCCGTTACCTTCGTCGAGACAATGACCTATAACTGCTTTTTGACCACAATAAACGCAGGGAAGTCTGTTAGGAAGGGGATTTCTTTTTGACTTGAAATGGCAAAGGAGCCATGAAAGTATTTAAGAAATAAACAAAGTCTCAAGTGCAAACTGGTGAACAAAGAGCAGTTCAAATTCCCCCAGTATGCAAAATCAGGTTTGAGCTGAGACCATTTTTCCAGACCTGTTTTGAAATCAAGTTACTTACTTGTAAAAATACCAAAATCAAGGGAGTGCTCCTTGACCAACCACAAAATAATAAGCCCAAAACAAAATACGCTTTTAGAGAATGCCATTAATTTAGAATTCATGCATCGCATGCTTAAAAATGTATGAATCAGAACTGTAGGCAGTGCCGGTAACGTTGTACGTGTGTGGGGATTACGAATGTTGTTTTGTATGCGACCCTTTTTCAGATATCCGTGGCTTTGACAAACTTTCTCTGTGATGCTATTAGGCATGGTTTCTGTCTGTCACAGATGAAAGTTTTGAGAAATTTTTAGCCAGCACATTTCAGCTGTGTCTAGCTAGTTGCTTTGCCAAGTTTTGAGAGAAAACAATAGAATAGCCACTGTTGGTGACTGCCCTCCCCCGCTCCCTTGGTTCCTTTGTGTTATGTTAGAGTGGAGCAAAAGAGCGTAATTCCTTCTGGTTTCCACGTTAAACAATTAGAACAAAAACTTAGGATTGCCAGTATTTAGCTTGAAAGTGTGCCAGAGAAGTGCTGCTCCCGCCCCTATGTAAACACCTGTTTGCGCATGCACGTTTGAGATTTTTGTGATGTTCGTGGTTGAACAGACTGTAAATTCTATGGTTCGCTTGTGTGACTCGATTGCGTGTGCATCTGTGCCTTTGTATTGGCTGTTTACACTTCTTTCTCCATAATCCGAAGGTGAAAGTCACAGGAAGGACCTGAGAGATAAACAGTTATCCCATTGACTACCAGTACAGATGGAAGAAAGGATCATGTGACATGAGGATAGAAGGAAAAAAGCCACCAGAAAAGAATGCTCAGGACAAGCTCTCGTGAGATGAGGGCTAGGATGGGTAAGCATCTAAGCCTAGGATAGGCTGAGCAGAAACACCAGCTAGGCCTCAGTTCTGATGGGAAGGAATAAATTCAAGACTAGGTAAAAGATAAGTTAGATATGAGGATGGTAACTAGCCAGCGAAACAGTTGTCAGTGCACAGAAAGACTTGATAAGAACCTAGCGAGGAGGGAGAAGGAATAGATTTTGCTAGATAAGGAGACAGCATTCAGAAAGTGCGGACGAAGTGCTGCATAGCAGCTCCTGCGGTGACACCTGCGTACTGAACAAGGTGCAACTGCTATGGAAAATGAGCTTGTCACCATGCAATTAGAAAATTCCATCACCACGCATGTCGCACAAGTCAAATTACCCTTGTACATTAGAGAACTTCCTATTTTTAATGAGTAATAATGTTATTTTAACAGGAACTTGTTTATAATGTAATTAAAAAGGCATTTGAAAACACCAAGTACCAAGGAGTAGCTTTGAAATATAGATAGGATTTACATAGCAGTAAAAGAAACTGCTATCCTTGTAACAGGACTGTGTTTAGTGTAGTCTTCTAAGTGTAACAGGACTTGTAACTATCCTTGTAACAGGACTGTGTTTAGTGTAGTCTTCTAAGTGTAACAGGACTTGTAACTATCCTTGTAACAGGACTGTGTTTAGTGTAGTCTTCTATGGTACTTGATTAGCCATTTACACTTAATTAATAATTTTGCAAATGTGCACAATGATCCCAACCGACCATTAAATGCAATAAAGCATTGTGGAAAAAGTTTCAGAACAAAACATTATTTCTGCCTCTCCAAAATACGGAGGGAAAAAATTTTTAAAAAGCAACCCAGAAGAGTTGATTCCATGTAGCCAGTCCAAGCTTAAAGTACTGGAATTCAATTTTTACAACACTGAAATGGTAATCTGTCAGGTTAGGACAGACACCTCAATGGTGTGAAGTGCATAGCTAGATAGATGGAAAGAATGTAGCTCAGTTCAAGACTGTGTTGAGAGATTTGATTTCATTTTTGTTCAGCCATCTCTGTCTTTCCCTGAAGTTGTCGCAAACTTCCCTGATGTCAAAAACTGTTCTGAGTCATCCCGTCCTCTTTTTGAAACCCTTCTCACCCTGACCTTACTGTGAAGCTAGACTGAACAATTATTGAGTACATGGAATTGAAAAATTTGGGACGAATTTTTCCCAGTGCTAGGATTTCAATGTAATGTAACTTACTCCAACAGGACTGAAAAGATTTTTGTGTTTCTATCTAAATAATCAAAATAGTATGTTGTCACTCCAATGTCTTTCAGCTTTTCACATTTTCCTTTCCTAACGGATATTCTCTTTGCCCATCCCAGAGCCAGTTACAGTTACAGCCTTGTTTTCAAAAAAAAAAAAAAATCTCCACCTGCTACACAAATGTGATAGCCTTCTAGAAAGCTAGGCTCTGTAATTTGCTTGGTTCATTTCACTTAATGCATTGCAGTGAGTGGAGCCACAAGTTGAGTGGATTGAGGAATTCTCATAATTTCTTCTAGCTAGCATGATGCAAATAAACATTCCTGTAAACAGTGAAATGTGTAGGTCTCAGTTGCTTTTGTATTGTCTTTTGGGTTGATTCTCAGTGGTCTGCAATGCAAGCGAGCTACAATAGAAGCTGTTGTTTCAGTTGCATTATTAACTTGTCATTTATTAAGCGAATTTATGGTGACCCTTTATTTCTTACTGGAGAAATAGTTACCTCTTTCAACAGTCTTTACAAGACTTTTAAAAAGTTGTAATGCTGAGACCTCTTGGCGCTTTCTCAAACTTAATGAAAAGGTTTAAATATTACTGAAGAACAAAGAACCACGTACAAGTGATTTATAAGCCTCCTTTCCTTTGGCAAATAGGCTAAACAAGGCACACGTATATGCGTTTTTCTCCTAACTTGCCCTCTGCTTCATATTTGACTGCTCCCCTTTTTCTAGCTTTCTTTGGGGATGGGAGGCCAGAAGACCTACTGATTAGGACACGTGGCTGGGAGCAGAAAGCAGGGGTTTGTCACCAGTTCCACTCCTCATTTGCCACGGCAATAAGAGTGGGCAGGACAGCTATGTGTTTCTCTTTTTTTCCCCTCTCTTTACCACTGGACTAAAAACAGTAAATCACTCTCTTGCTCTATATTTGTACAGGGGAGTCCCAGTCATGTATCCAAATTCTAGCTGTTGCTTCCTCAATAGGTAACAAGAAACCTTATCATTTCTTACCTCCACAGACCAGAGTTTTAAACTCTCTCAAAATAGAAAAATTCTAGTATTGGTATCTCCTGTGAACATGCATGTTCTCCCTTACTACGGGAAGTGCTGAAACTCTTAATACTTAAAAAAATAGCTGATGGTAAAATTCCTGGAGATGCTAGTTTTTTGTTGAATTTCAAGGTAGTACTTCTTCCGTTCTAGGCCACATAATTAACGGTAGTTGTATGTGAAAATAAACTAAAAAAAAAAAATTTAGGGTGATGTACTGGGAATGACATTTATGAGTAATATTTTGTGAATACAGTTACTCTCTTTTGAAGAACCTTAGTATCACCAAGTTGAGCTGCTTCAACCCCTTTCCTAGGTAAAGAATTATAATAGCATATGGTACGGAATGGAATGGAATGGATTAGAATAGAATAGAATAGAATACTCAATGTGGAAAGGATTAACAATAATCTAGTTCAATTGCCTGATCATTTCAGGGCTGAACCACTGTTAAAGCATATTATTAAAAGGGCACAATCCAAACACTGATATACCTGGGGCATCAACCATCCTTTAGGAAGCTGGTCCCAGTGTTTCACCACTGTCTCATTAAAGAAATTCTTCCTAATAATGGCTAGTCTGAATCTGCCCTGGAACAGCCTTGAGCCATTCCCAGGCATTCTGTCCCTGCATCCCAGGTAGAAGAGCTCAGCACTTTCTCCTCCACACCCCCTCCTCAGGAACCTGCAGGGAGCAAGGAGGTTGCCTCTCACCCGCTTTCTCTTTGAACTACACAAAGCCAGGGTCTTTGTGTAGGACTAGAGTATTACTATAGAGATGATGCACTAACAATAATGCTCATCAATTATAGTTGTCAAAAGTTGTCAAAAATCTATATAAGCATTAATTCCCCATCTCTGAGCATTTAGGCATTACCACATAATTTTTTACTGACGTGATTATAGGGCTCATTTTTATTAAATGGGAAGATAATTTGCAGTTTCTGCTAGCATAAAGCAGCAGCAGTTTTGCTTGGGAGGTCATTGTAATCGACCTCAAATAAATTGTTTCAGCATGACCCCATGAGTTTGGGCAGCACTGGTCTGTCTTACACTATTTCCTCAGGACTCCACAGAACATCAGCAGTATAGATCTGTGGTGTAACGACTTCCACACTTGACCTCACTGACATCAGAGCTGAATGATGTGAACCTAGAGGTACATGTTCCTGTGTTCTCAGCCCAAGTTTGCCAGTGTGCTCAATGGCTAATTAGTAAGATCATCTTCAGGTGTAGTTTTGTCTTTGGATGTACAGGTTTGCATTAGAAAAAGGCCATTAGTCTAGGTTATAAGATGACGATCAGAAGTCCTTGTCCAAACCATCACAGCACGAAATGGTCTGTAGGCGTGAAACCCCATCTCTGTGCTAAATGTGATGTCATAAGTGCTGAAAGACAGAGGTCTTGTCACAGTACTAAAAAATACTTAGGCTGGGCATAAAGAAATGTGCCTGGTGAACAGTTAAAGGAGTGCTGAGTCAGTCTTACGAGCGCCTCAGTCGCACTGATTGCATGCTGTAGTGCTGTAAATTCCACTTAAGAGACAAAGAATTGCTTTTCTGTTGAAAGTCTGCAGAAAACAACTTCTTCCTCTGTCAAATTTACAGTGCACAACACTGTTGGCTGTGCTGGGTACGTTTTGCTGTCTCAGGCGTATCATTCCAAGAAAATGTCCACATGTTAAAAGCTTAATCCTTAATGTTGCACTCTGTCATAGTCACAATAGCTGTCAAATATAGCTGCCTTGCAGTCTGTGCTGTATGAAGTGGGTTTCTTAAAAATATTTTAGGACTACGTTAGGAAGCTGAACAGAAGTAGTTTGACAATGCCTTCTCTTATTAATTGGTCCATGCATATCAGGTGTGGTTCAATGAAGGTTTTCCATCTACATAATTAATACAGACCATAGCATTATTAATCCTGTGCAAACAAAACTACTCATGCTTTTCTCACTGTACAGTCTGGTTATTTTTTCATTGTCTTTTATCATTATTTCATCAATGTTTCCCCACAGCTTCCAGATCGTTCACAATGCAGATGCAGCAGTTCTGTTCACGGGGCTGGGCAACAGCAATCACATTACCCATGCCCTGCATTCTTTACATTAGTTGCTCATAGGAAGATAAATTTAATTATAGCTAGTACTAATTGGGAATGGGAGGGCACTTGGTTGGTTCTTTTAAAATGCATGACTGACATAGTAAGAAGGCCCAAGCTCTGTTTGCTCTTTGCTGATACTTTTGCTAGTGACCGTTCATATTTTGATGCAGCGTATTGCCTATGAAATTCAGTTTGTAATAGCAGTTTACACCGATATAGCTCTTGTGGCTGACACTTAAGATATGAAGCATGTGGATTTGAGTGCATTTTGAGCCTTAGAGGTTTTCAGTATTAGTTTTGTGCCTGAATTTCTATTTTCCACGATTATTTAGATTATTTATAAGCCCTGCAATGCTTCCGACTACATCATCATAGGTACGAAGTGAACATCACTGGTTAACTTTAACATTTTTATCAGCGCTAAATCTACAGAGCTTTCTCATTCTGTGTTCCCCATATTTTCTGGAAAAGCCCTGCTTCAAGTGAAATTTTTAGTGTTTCAGGAAAAGTTTAAGGCTTTTTTTTTTTTTGTTATTTAAGGGACCCTACGTATTCTTGCAACAACCATTGTCAAGGGATGTTCTGAATATTTCAGATCCCATAGGGGTCACTGCTAGGAAGTTTCTGGATTTGATTCCTGTATTCTGTAATACAAAAGAAATAAAAAATTTGTAGGTAGAAATTCCCAGCTGGTATTTTTCATTTAAATGTATATATTTTCAGCTTTTAAAAAAAGCCGTAATACAGAATTATTTGTGGCACAAATCTTGTGCCACAAAAAGCCAAAAACCGAAGAGCCAAAAAACACAACAAACATCCAACCTTGTACATAATTTGAAAATGGTTTTATTTAAAGGTTTAATGGGTATAATGGTCCAGCTGAGAGACCATTGAGTTTAGCTTGCAGTTATTAAGCACTTAACATCAATAAAGGTTCTGTTCAAGAAGCCCATTTGGATAAAGCACAGTATCATTTATGTCGATATATGTTGAGGAAATGTGTTTCATTTAGGAAAAGGTACAACTAAGAGTAGACCTCTCTTTATGTAGCCGTTAACAATTACGAATAGCATCGTAGAAAATGTTTTTCTTCCATTATCTGATTCATCCCTGGCACATGTAATGTCTATAGCTTAACTGAAATGAATGTGTTTCTTCTTTCTAGCATTTTAGGTATATGTAGAGCCACCATTATTCTTCAAATATTATATGGAAATATTTACTGACACCCTTTTGTGATTACTTGTATTAGAGATTATAGAGTTTTGTTCTGAAGTAGTAGAAAGAAATGGAAAAGCACTGCAGTATCCTAATAATTACTATTTATACATTGTTTTTCTGCTCAGTTTTGTATTGCTTCTTAACTGCACTTGGAGAGTTAAGACAGGTCAAAGCTATGCATTGGTCCAGATGAGAAGCGAAAGAAGAGCAAAAGAGCAGGAAATGAGGCAGCGGCAGGAGTAGCAATTTGGGTCATCTGCGATAGGTAAAAGAATTGGGAGATGTCAGATAATCAGTAATAGTGGTCTTCTGTGCTGCAGAGTCACGCTGCTGGTGAATGTGGCCGTTAAACTATGAAGATGATAAATGAAGATGGACAGGACCAGAAGCTATATATTTCAGTAGGGTTCTTCCAATTTTTAATCTAGGTTTTTATGAGCTGCTTATATTAAACGACTCTGATAGGGAAATCTGTATAATTCTTGTCTTGTAACTGCTCATCACATCCTTCAAAGATCCATGTCCAAGTGTATCTTTGCAGCTAATCCTGGCTGGTATAAAGAGAGGTTTAGCCCCGGTTTCAGGAAACGGGGGAGCAAGCCGTGGAATTCCTCTTACCTCAATAGTATGTATGTGACATTAAAAGATGACTATGGAGAATACAGCAGGACATAAGAAACAGAAATTGTAGGTCTTTTACTAGATCATCTGATTTGTAGAAGGAAGTAGGCAAGCTTTTGGACACATGGGGCCTTCTTTAGTCTCAAATAAAACTATGGACTCAGTAGTAGCCTTACTCCTTTTTTTTTTTTTTTTTTTTTTTTTTAAATGGCATATCACAATAAACCTCCTCCTTAACTTCTTTGTTAATGAGGCCAACTACCTGTCTCTCTTTTGTAGCTCTGTCTCCAGTGTCATCCCCTTACTAACTTTTCTTTTACTTCAAAGCTGTCAGCTGTCTTTTATTTCAGAGATGATCTAGCTGATACATACCTAACTAAACCCTGAGAAATTGCCTTTTAGTTGTATGTACCTTGGCCAATTTTATTCAGGTTTGCCACATAATATTTGGACCTGATGAAGACCTGTGTTGTGATCCAAGCTGTGAATGTTTTAAAAATCTTCCCCCTGCTATTTTTTTTACGGCTGCTAGTTTGATGCAGAATAATACCTTTTGCCTCATCCCTGGAAGTGTTCCAGGCCAGGTTGGATGGGGCCCTAAGCAATCTTATCTAGTGATTGACATCCCTGCCCAAGGTGGAAGTGAGGCACGGGTTGGAACTAGATGATCTTTCAGATCCTTTCCACTCAAGCTGTTGTACGATTATCTGCAAGTGTAATGATTCATTGTTGAGGGATGAGGCCATAAATGAAAAACTTGAATGCATACTGGATGCAACATAATGAAAACAGCAATGACATGAGTTTTACTGCTTTCAGAACTGTTACATTTTACATTTGTCTTGGCAGCCTTACAATTCCTTACCATATAAGGAAGCAGTCCAGAAATGCTGGTCTTCTTAACTCCTTATATAGGTATGTCTTACTGTGCACATTGTGAAGGCAAAAACATTTCCAGGGCCACGTAACTTTTGTGACAGATCTTGGTATCATTTTCTTGTGTAAGTGCATTTCTCACTCCTTTCTTGTCTCGTTATGCATATTCATTGATATTTACACCTTTGGCTGTATGCCGGTGAGCTTAGTGGGACAAGAACTTGTATTTGTTGCCTTCCATCATGCAGTTTTCTGAAATGTAGTAATTAGTGTGACATCTGCAGCTTTGTTTCTCTCCTTTGCAGCGACAGCGTTATTGACCATCCCAGGTTTTCTAAAGCTAAGTACTGTTTACTCAGTCACACTCTTTACAGGAGTTAACCTCCTGTAAAACAACAAACCTTTAGGATACATTCACTGAGAAACACTTAGTGGCAAACGTGTCCTTTATATTTTCAAACCAGAAGTGCTTCCTTATTTTGAGCCCTCTCAGCATGTGTTATATCGCTGTGTTGCGGTCTTTGAATGACAGAGGATGTCAGGACATTGCAACAGGAACATTTTTATTATCGGTTTAAAGGTGGCCCCAGTGCTAATTACAGAGGCACATAAATCTCGCTCTACCTTTTGCCCTTACAGTACCAGGCGAAACAGTGTATTTTGATTTCTCAGTGTTCCTGTTCAGAAAAGACAGAAGAAATGCAGCAGATAATAGTTGCTGTAGGCTGTGACCTAGCTCCCTGACTTCTTTTATTATGGAATGGAAGAGGGTAGCCAGACCCAATACTGATGGAGCTCAGCTGAGCTGAGTGGGCCGAGACTCGGATGCTGGGCTCGCAGTGGAGTAAAAATTGATCTCTGTGCATGTACATAGTGAGGATAGTGCAGGAAAAGCTGGAAAGGAAAGGATTGGAAAGGAAAGCTTGAGAGAAGAAGATGAAAGGTTGTAGCATAAATGAGAATAAGTGAAATGTAAAGACATGAAAGGCTGAAAAGAATGTTAGCTGCAAGGAGTTGTAAGAATTGGAAGTGAAAGAAATCTGTAAAAATAAAAATAATGTTTCTTCCGGGTTCTTGGCAAGGAAATTTCTAGGATGTAGTGAAGAGGCAAGAGAAAATCAGTGACTTTGCCTGGGACACTAAGTGAGATGAATTTTTAAAAGGCTTCATTGCTGAGACTAAGAGCATAAGGAAGCTAAAGAATTACATGGGAGAGAAGTCTGAAGGCATGTTGGAGTGCTTTCTTAAGTGTGGATATTTGTCAGTATTTCTTGAAAGCATTGCCCTGAAAGATTTGTGGAAAATAAGAAGGGCATTAGCCAAGCCTCTTTACAGCAAGACCTTGCTAGGGACCCAGCAGACTGTGATTTGTAAGAGTGAGTTACAGTCAGCAGTTTCACTTGGAGTGGCATACAGCTACTAATGCTGCATGATACTTTATATCCCACTTGGCTTCCATTAGACTTTTTTTCTGCTCCATCTTCCCTTAGCAGAGCTACTCCTGTGTTCACTTTCCAATAAAGGAACGGAATCAGCGGAAACAATTCTCGGTGGGTGTATGTGCGGCATATGTCTTACATTGCACTCGCCTTTAATATGGTGCTAAAAAGCCTCCCTACTTCGATAACGTTACTCTTCTTACGCTAATGTCTGAAATAACAAGAAACAAGTATGCCTCTTGTAGGTCTCTAAATTAATTTTTAAAATCTGAAAATTCTTCTTCGATTTTCCTAAGTGTTCATATTCTCAGCCAAGGTACGGGTCTGAAAACTGCCATGCGCAGACATTAGTCGCTCTTAAAATCGTACTTTTACTGAGGACTGAATCTTTTTCCTTTTGGTGACAAGGCCATCCTGTATAAGTAATTGTGCTGCCTGTAGAGCCATAAGAATTCAGGGAAAAAGTGCTTTCAAGCCACCCTTTTGTTAACACACGTGGTATAAAATGTATCCTATACAGAGGGGTAATTTCTGTCTGTGTGTGAAGGCAAAGGAGGAGAATCAAATCTGAGCAGCACATTTGACTGCTCCAGAACTTCCCCAGGCATCGCTCCTTTTAAGAATTGAAACATATTCTTTGAGAAATTGATAATTTGACTGTTTGGTTTGACTTTATTGTAATGCTGGCCTGTCAGTCTATCCTTGTTAATGTAATTTAATGATGAAAGGTTTGAGTGCAACTATGTTTAAGAATGGATGGAGAAAGCAGTGTTAATGAAGAGAAATTATGTTTGGAATCCTTCAGGCTATGTCGCTGTGTGACGTTTTTGTTGTCAAAAGATTTTCCTTTTGCCTTGAAAAGCATTCATTTGTTCTTTGGGGACTCTGGGATCTCCTAGGTCACGCCCAGGACCTCCCAGCCGCTGCCGAAGTGGCTCTGATGGGGCTCTGCACCTTTTTTACTTCACAAATAAACAAAATCCTTGTTTTTAAACAGAACTGAGATTTTTATTTGCATCTTAGAAACATCTGTGATCAAGGAGCTGTGACAAGAAACTTGGCACGGTCACGTGGCATTCATTGGCCCCTTCTGTAGGCCTGCCGAGGTTCTTGAGCATCCTTTTAATAGCTTCGGAAGTAACTTGTTGTCGGGATTTACTTTTCATTATCATGTGCTATTGCTGTGGAGGCTTCTTTCCTTCAGCATCATCATCAGCTTCTGGGCCATCTTGCACTAGGAATCTTGCTGAGGAGTTTCAGCCCGTGCCTGTGTCCTGTCGTCCGTGTCCATGTGATTTGTCAGTGTGCATTGTGTCTGTGTGATGTTGTCCGTGTCCATTGTGTTCCATGTGATAGGATTTTGTTGTGTCTTGATGCTTTCTCAGCATTGTTCTGGGCTGTGTCTGCAGCAGGGGTCCGTGCTTGCATTTTTTCCCCGATGGGGCTTCTTTTGGCATCTTGGCACTGTTGCTTGGTGAGACCAGATAGATGTTGCCATCCATCATCTTGTCATTTTTGGTAGTACCTTCTTTTCATGAAGGGTATTGTGAGCTGCTAGACTGCTGAGAGAAATGCCAAAGACCTGTCTTATTTTCCTATTGTCAATTGAACATGAAAACTCAAAGAGTTGCCTCAAGGGTACTGTCAGTGGGGGGTGGTGACCGGATAACGTTTTTTTGAAGGCATTATCCACAGCCTGAAAAGCGTGGCTAGGTGTAGCGCTTGGTATCAGCTGGGCTGTGGCTGCAGTCCAAAAAGAGTGTTCTTTGGGCACTAAAATTTCTGGTACTTTTGGTGGGTTTTCCTGAGAAATGCCTTGTAGCCATTAGAGCTTTGCTTTCCAAAGCACTGAATCATTTTAATGGTTCTGCAGGGACCTCTGCCTGGGATGTTGTGGGTGTTCCAGTTCAGCTGCCTAGGGTGGCATGAAGGTGGTGCTGAAGATGCCAGTCATCAACCCGGTGGATAAGTTTTGGCTGCAGGAGCTGCCAGTAGCAGGCTGTTCAGAGCCAGAGCTTGCCAGGATGGCAAGACTGTCATTGTGGGAGCCCCCAAAGTAGTATCCAATGTGACTAGTTGCAGGGCTCTATAAAAGAAGTGTGACATTTCTTATGGTTTTGGGCCCAGTGGGTCTAAGATGGCTTTTATTAAAGTGGAGAGCTGGATTTTTTAGTCCTGCTGAGAGAGTTGAGTGTCCCCTTCTCAAGCAAGGAAAAGCTGTGTGGTTAGTGCAGGCTGATGCAATTTATTTTCACTTCTCACTTGCCATGATTCCTTTAATAAATAAACTCCTAATGAAAAGTGTGAATGTGTGAATTATTTCTCCGTTTGATCAGCACTAGAAAACATCAGTACAAATTTGTGAGAGAGGCATCGGGAGTAGCGGAAGGGAGAAGGGTGTGGGAGACAGAGCCTGGTCCCAAGGTGGGTTGCTGTTGGTGGCATAGGAGGGGATGTCATGGAGATAGAGGTAAATGTGGATAGGGTGCAGAGCCCCAGGGGACTGCTGCTGGTGCTGCTGGGGGTGTGAGAGTGTGTCTAGGAGAGGTTGTGTTTGGAGTGGTGAGCCCTAACTGGGATGGGGGGTGAACCCATGGTACACGGGCAGAGTCCTGGCTACCCTGTAAATAGTTACCACATGGGGTTAGTGCAGAATGTCACGCCAGGGGGAGGTGCAGCCCCCAGTCCCTATTGCTGAGTCCCACCACAGGCTTATAAAACCAAGGTTTGGGCTCCAGAGCTGACAGGTGTTGTATTGTCCAGGAAAGCACTTGGCACCACAGGGCTGTAGCGGGTTGTGGAGTGGGTGGGGGGCCCTGGCCTGTTAGTTGTAAGGAAGGATGAGTGACAGGTATTGAGGGTAGGGGCTGATACAGCCCCCTGCATCCCATAGTCCCATGCAAAGCTACTCCTCTCAGGGTGTGCTGAAGAACATCTGCCATGTAGTCTTGTGCCTGTACCTGGAATTTTTGCCTGAGCAGAATTTTTGCAGAGCAGCTGTGTGTAACCAACCCCAAGGTGAGCCTATATCCCATAAGGGCCTAGGTAGGATCTGGGCTGGTGATAGCTGTGGTGTAGCTGCTCGTGATCCCCCAGAACCCAGAACTGAGGTCAGAATTTGCAATTTTTGTAATGTAAGAAGTGGTAGCACCTTCATCCAAAGCCAGAAGTTGATAAAAGTTGAGAGTGTGTATGTTCAGCATTGAAATGGATACCTACTTGATCAGGAGAGCTTTTTAATGTATTTTGTTAGATTTTACAGACGTGGGTAATTTTTTGAAGGCATAGAATTTAATGTATTTAGTGTATTATTTGTATGAACACCTGGAGGTTTTCTACAGCTACAGAATGGCATCTTGCGTCTGGATTGTGTTCACACGGTGAGCTGGAGGGAGAAGTAGCACTTCCCAAATTCTTCTGGAGCAGTGCTAATTGCAGTCATTCAAATATGTATTAAAAAGGGCACATGTGAAATGGGAAGAGCAATTAGGAAAAGAGGAAAGAGAAATGTTGAGCTAGGGAGCTGTTGCAAATTTTCTGTTGTTCATTGATGACAGTGATCTTGTAGGCAGTAAGAAAAGTATTAGGATTAGAAAAATGGAGGGTATGAAATGGAGCTAAAGTGTAGGTAAGGAAAGGAATATGGTATTGTAAAATCTTCCTTGGGGCAGCATGCAGATGAGGCAGAGAGAGAAAGAGTAATGTGTGTCCTGCATAAGGTTGTCCATGCAGGGCCAAAGCAGATAGAAGATTTTAAACTGCAAAAATAAGTCTTGTATATAGAAATGAACCAAAGAAGGGGCTTAAGTCATAAAGAAGGATGATATATAGGACAGAATATAAAAAAAGCAGAATTAGATCTTTTAGCTGTTCTATACAAAGTGTAATCAGATATTAGATATTAATGTAAAGAGAGCTTTAATATGAGTAGATGTGTATGGTTAGAGTGTAGAAGTGTAATGTGATATTGAAGTGTGAAAATGTAGAAGCTGAACATTGTAAATAGGTGGCTTGTGTCTTAGCAGAGGTTTTGTAAGTGTCAATGGATTTGTAAGTATGGGTAGATTTGCTCTGTAATAGGTGGAAAAAGATATAATGTAAATAGATGAGTGCAAATAGATAAAAGTTTAGGGGGTGGGAATAAGAGAAGAGTTTTGAGAAAAGGTTTTGTTGTATTGCTTCATAAATCCTGGAAGGTTTGCGTTTCTTGGAAGGTCCAAATGGTAGAAAGGTTTTCATAGAGTGCACAGAGTGATGCAGCCAGAATCCAAAAGTGTGCAGATTGTCAGGGGCATAAAGAAAATCCAAAAGTCATATTTTTCATGTTGAGGAAAAGCACTGGAATCTGCTGACATGTAGATTTTTGAAAAAGCAACCCCCTTGTCTGGAAATGTCACATTCTAGATAAGGAAAAAAGCTCCAGGCTGGCAAACACAGCAGCTTGGGGTGACAGTCGGTCACTTTGGAGGTACAGCTGTGGGTGATCTGGCTCCAGGTCAGTTAGTGGGAGCGCTTTGATTATGGTGGGTAGCATCGGCTACTACCGGTTACTTGGGGAGTTGCACTGCTGCTGTCATTGCCACGCAGGGTGGTGGCTGGCCATGGGCCTTGGCCTTGTTGTGGCTTAGAGGTCTTTCCTGGCTTTCTCTGCTGCCTCCCCAAAGTCCTGCTGCCTCTCCCCTCATCCTGTCCTGCTGTGGCCAGCTGTGGCGTGTAGATGGTGTTGTGGCTGTGCTCAGCTGGGTTCCCTGTGTGGAAGCAGAGAAGCTGTGGTGGTGGTGGCGGCAGCATCAGTCCTTGCAGGAGATGCTGCATTCATTGTGGTCAAGTGCCTGTCTTGACAGCGGTGAAGAGTCTTGAGAGCTCTTATGCTGTCAGGTACTCCCCAGAGTGTCTACTTGAGGTAGAAAGGAGATGTGGCCACGGTCATTGCTGTGGGGGAAGAAGAGATTTGATGTGGTTATTGGCCTTGCTTCCTTTTAGTATCATTGGTCCAATATTTCTATAGATGTGGTGTCCTGAAGCAGCAGTTGCAGCAGTTGCAGCTGTTGTTGTGGGTAGTGAATAATTGAAATGAGTGTAAAGAACCGATTGTTATGATTGCTATCAGTATAGCTGGGTGTTCTTAATCCTACAAAGCAGGTTTGTAAAAGGTTGAAAGAGTCCTTTTTTTCCCCAGAAAACCTTAGTGAATGGATTGAGGTAACCCAGAGGTGATGTAGTGTATCTTGAGGCTCGTTATGAAGTGTTGTCAGATGGTTATTATGATGTGAAGAGGCATTTGCCATGGTGTGCAGGACAGAAGGGTGTAAAAGTTTGCTAGCTGTGTAAAAGAGGCACTGTTTGCAGCCAGGTTGAAGTCTGTGAAAAGTGTGCATGCTGCAGGAATCCTGTGAGATGAAAGGTGTGAAGAAGCAGAGCTGTGTGTGCACTTGGGTTCCTCCAAACTGCCTATCTTACATTAGGGTGGTGATGTGCCATTGCTGTGTAAAAGAGCCATTGATCGCCAGCCAGGTGCCCACGGGCAAATGTGGGATTTTGTATCGTAAAGCTGTGCAAATGTCAGTATTTGTGCCAGACAGAAGTTGCTAGGAACTAGGCAAAAATCTTCCTCAGCCAAATAGCCATATACAACTCCATCCACAAGGCTCCCTGCACACAGCTGCTTTGCACTGACAGTCAGCCAGCTCAATACAGGCACAGGAAATTATTCCGAGGTCATCTCACCTTCTGGGACAGGTGTGTACGCACTAGGACCAAAGCCAGCAGCCGCACTCCAAATCCTCTAGGCCTCAGTATGCAGCAGGAGAAGAGGATATGCCCGCAGGAACCGGGTTTGTATACACCGTCCCGCAGCTCAGGGGGGAACGGGAGGCCTTCGGGTACACGCCGGAAGCTCCGATCACAGGCCAGAACCATCTACTCTCCTCGGCTCAGCTGCGGAAAGCATCCCCCAGCCCCACACGCCTCAGCCATGCCATTTTCATGTCACAGTTACCTAACAGCATTTCCTGAAGCACTGTACACTCCTTGCAGGCCTAGGCCTTGCACCACAGCACTGCACATGCATCAACAGATCTGGAGCCTGCTGCAAGACACTGACCCCGTTTTGCCAGGGGGACAGGCCTGGGCATCGGTGCACGCCTTCCCCGAAGGAATTAAGCCACGTCACGATGCCCGCCGGTAACCATGGCCCGGTCACATGCTCTGTCCCTGTCCCGTTCTGTGCCCCTACCTGTCCTTCCACTCCTCTTTTCCTCTCTTTTGTTCTCTCTCTCCCTCTCCTTCTGTCCCTTGTATCTACTAACAGGTGACAGTGACAGGACACACCGTCTGAGTATCCCTTTTCCACATCATTTCCTTCACAGGTATTTATACAGGCTGATATAAGTTCCTTCATAAACAGTACCTGTGCAGAACAGGATGCCATAGGAGCGGACTCACCTCCCTTCCAGCCTGCCGTGTTGCATTTCAAAGCCATTCCCTTTGGAGCACTTTCTGACTTTCAAGGAAACCTGCCTAGGAGACAGACAGTGAAAAACTTAGCTGTCTGCTAGCTCTGCACACCATTATCAGGCACTTTAACAGCAAGGAAGTGCCCGAACCAGTAAAAAATTATTTCATTCCTACCTCTGTGTGCCCACTTACAAGCTTTGACAAATACAAACATTCCCCCAACCACTCCAATTATGCACAGCCCTTTTGGTTCTTACCTGCTCTGCTTTTTCAACCTTACTTTCAGTGCTTTGCTCCTCATTTGCAGGTTGTGCCACCTTCTTTTTTTGGTTCCATGCGCTTTTGGTTTGTTTGCTCAATGTCTTTTCCTTTTCCTCTGCCATGCTGCCCTTTTTTTTTTTTTTTTTTTTTTTAAAGACAGTGTGCCACCTTGGGCATATCTCTGTTCCTTAGCATCTGTGTTTCTTATTTATTTTTCTTTCTATTATTCTTATATATTTATTGTTATTATATATATGTTATATTTACAGTATACATATAAATTACATAAATTTATATTATATTTGTAATATTTGTAGTATACGAAATATCTGTAAGACATATATTACATACTGTCTATAACACATATGTAATGTATCTCATAATAGACATAGTACAGTTTACATATATGATATACAATATATGACATTGTATACAATGTATTTTATGTACTGTATATGTAATATATTTCATATATATATAAAATATATCTACTATACATCTAATATATATAATATTACTACACATATTATGTATGGATATTATAAATTTAGACAAGCATTTCTAAGACTATTTATTTATTTCTATAAATTTGTTTATCATGTATTTACTTGTATTTATTAATTTCTTATTTTATTCCCTATTCCTATTTTTATGCCCTTTTCAAGGGTTCGTTCCTGTTTTTTTTTTTCCTTTTTTTTTTTTTTTTTCTAATTGCCTTATGTTTTCAGTTCCAATTCCTGTTCCTTTTCTGTGTCTCCCCTTCCCTGTCATTTACACAGTGAAACATCACCCGGTGTTTCTCGGGGTGGTGCTGATAGGGCAACTGTCACCAGGTGTTCATGGGGGGGAAGTTCTCAGGCAACCGTCACCTGCTGCTTATTGGGTTGCTGCTCATCAGGCAACCATCACCAGGTGTTTCTGGGGGGAAGTTCTCAGGCAAACGTCACCTGCTGCTCATTGGATTGCTGCTCACCAGGCAACAGTCACCAGGTGTTTCTGGGGGTGGTGCCACTCATCAGGTAACCATCGACAGGTTTTTATGGGGGTGGTGCCCCTCATCAGGTAACCATCTCCAGGTGCTTCTAGGGGTGGTGATGCTCATCAGCCGAACAAGTCTTCCATCTGTGTAAAAGTCCAAAAGCCATGCACAGTGTTTGAAAAAATGCACTTTTCTGAAAGGACCAACTATTGCCCAACTATTCCATCTCAAGCTCCTGCAAAATACACCAAAAGGACCAGAGCCCACACAACAGGGCTCTGCACTCTCCCGTCGTGGCACCAGCTGCTCCACCTGTACAGGGCGCCGGTTCAGCCTCAAGCTGACTGCCCCGAACGCTGGAACCACCCACGGCCCGTGGTAGCCGGCCGCTCCAGTTCCCCTACTCCCTGGCTGTTCCATCATCCCCGAGGTTCCTGTATGTCTGTGCTTCTCACTGTGGAGTGCCTGCTGTTTTCCAGCATCTCCTTCTTACCTGCCAAGGCGCCGCGGTGGCCGGACAGCCCCCACGCCCGGCACCTAGTCCGTGCCGCAGGCACCCGAGTACCGGCGCCCCGAGCGCCCAGGACCCGGCGCGGGGACGCAGCTCGGCTGGCACCCCCCTCTCCTTCCCGGCGCGGGGACGCAGCTGCGGCTAGCACCCCCCCTCTCCTTCCCACGCGGGGATGCTGCCGTCGCCGACATACCCCCCCCCTCCCCTCCCCGGAGACGCAGCCGTGGCCGGCGCCCCCCCAACCCCCCCCCGGCCGCGAGCGTCGCCGTCCCCCCGGCGACTCGGGAGACCTCCACCGCTCTGGGCGCAACCGACCCTCCGCCTCCACCGCCCCCTCGACCGGGGTCGGCGCCGGCTTCACCTCCACTCCGCCGGCGCTCCACCGCCCCCGCCGCCGCTGCGGTACCGCCTGCGCTCCGCTTACCGCCCCGCCACCGCCGCTCCTCCGCCAGCACTCGGCCGCGGAGCGCCCGTGGCGCTCCGCCGCCGCCGCTCCGCCGTCGCCCCGACGCCGCCGTCGCTCCGCCGTCGCTCCGCCGTCGCCCCGCCGCCGCCGCCGCTCCGCCGTCGCCGCCGCCGCTCCGCCGCCGCCCCCGCTCCGCTGCCGCCGCTCCGCCGCCGCCCCCGCTCCGCTGCCGCCGCTCCGCCGCCGCCGCCCGCCGCCGGCACTCGGCCGCGGAGCGCCGGCGGCGCGCCGCCCGCCCGCCGCCGCCCGCTCCGCCGCCGCCGCCGCTCCGCCGCCGCTCCGCCGCCGCCGCTGCCGCCGCTCCGCCGCCGCCCGCTCCGCTGCCGCTCGCTGCCGCCGCCGCCGCCGCCGCCGCCGCTCCGCCGCCGCCGCCGCCGCCGCTCGCCGCCGCCGCCGCTCCGCCGCCGCCGCTCCGCCGCCGCTCCGCCGCCGCCGCACTCCGCTGCCGCGCGCGCCGCCGCCGCGCGCCGCTCCGCCGCCGCCGCTCGCCGCCGCCGCCGCCGCCGCCGCTCCGCCGCCGCCGCTCCGCTCCGCCGCCGCTCCGCTGCCGCCGCCGCCGCCGCCGCTCCGCTGCCGCCGCCGCTCCGCTCGCCGCCGCTGCCGCTCGCCGCCGCCGCTCCGCCGCCGCTGCTCGCCGCCGCCGCTGCCGCCGCCGCGCGCTGCGCTGCCGCCGCCGCCGCTCCGCCGCCGCCGCTCGCCGCCGCCGCTCCGCCGCCGCCGCTCGCCGCCGCCGCTCGCTCCGCCGCCGCCGCTCGGCCG
Source organism: Entomyzon cyanotis (assembly GCA_024500445.1). Classification (NCBI taxonomy): domain Eukaryota; kingdom Metazoa; phylum Chordata; class Aves; order Passeriformes; family Meliphagidae; genus Entomyzon; species Entomyzon cyanotis. Next base: position 7,809,085 of record JAKEPQ010000781.1, read on the forward strand.
CCGCTCCGCCGCCGCCGCTCCGCCGCCGTCGCTCCGCCGCTCCGCCCCCGCCGCTCCCGCTCCCATACCATACGCCCCGCGGCCGGCGCCGGGGGGCCCTTTTAAGGGGCCCGGAGGGGAGGGGCGGGGCTGGGCGCCGAGGGGCGGGCCGGGGCGCCGAGGGGCGGGCCGGGGCGCCGAGGGGCGTGGCCGCCGTATGTCCAACGGCGCTGGTGCGTATCCCTGCACGCACGGATCCCGGCAGCCCCCCCGCGCCGACCGCGCCACCGCACGCTTCCCCAGAAGCCCGCAAAGCTCGCGAAACGCTCCGGTGGCCCTCTCGGACTCCCCATTTCATTCCGGCTGCACAGTACATGCCTAAACCGCCCAAGAATACCTCGCGGCCGCCATTTTGGAACGCGGCAAAACCGCGCATGCTCGAGCGATGCCGACGCCATTTTGGTAGTCGTCCGTACTGGGCATGCTCGAGCGATGCCGACGCCATTTTGGTAGTCGTCCGTACTGGGCATGCTCGAGCGATGCCGACGCCATTTTGGTAGTCGTCCGCACTGGGCATGCTCGAGCGATGCCGACGCCATTTTGGTAGTCATCTGTACTGGGCATGCTCGAGCGATGCCGGCGCCATTTCGGTAGTCGTCCGCACTGGGCATGCTCGAGCGATGCCGACGCCATTTTGGTAGTCTTTGTCATATTGACCAATCCAAATTAAAAAACCGATTTTCTGGATTTCGGGGGGCTTCCTCGCGCAGGCGGTCGGCGCGGAGGCATCGGCGACAGCCCGCGCGTCCCCCGCACAGCACGCGTCGCGCCATCGAGGCTCCGGGAAGCGGCACGGCCGGCTCCGACCGCGCCCCCCTAGAAATCCCATAAGGCACGTAAGTCGTCACTTCCTGCCTATTACAAGATGGCGCCCGCA